>OZ025207.1:11002089-12364589 GCA_964019055.1 Anthopleura xanthogrammica | reverse complement strand
CAAAAATCTTTTTTTCTGGATGCGCCTGGGACGAGCGTCTTAGGTTGTATAAAGTCAGCCGTGAACAATCATTTGAGACAGATTTTCCTCAACGTTATGTGGTCCGTCTTGGGTATGTTTTTAGCTCTCAGAGGAAAAGTATAACAGCGCGAAGAAATAAGAGATTTGGTAAATATGGCTTTTGTTTTCAATGTACCAATTATACTTTCCTTTAAAATCGTTCGTTCATTCATTCATTCACTTACTCAGTTATTCATTCCGATTCATTCATTCATTCATCCATTTATTCATTCATTCGTTCATTCATTCACTTATCCACTTACTCATTCCGATTTATTCATTCATTCATCATTCATTCATTCATTCATTCATTCATCCATTCATCCATTCATCCATTCATCCATTCATCCATTCATCCATTCATCCATTCATCCATTCATCCATTCATCCATTCATCCATTCATCATTCATTCATCCATCCATTCATCCATCCATCCATCCATCCATCCATCCATCCATCCATCCATTCATTCATCATTCATTCATTCATTCATTATTCATTCATTCATTCATCATTCATTCATTCATCCATTCATTCATCATTCATTCATTCATTCATTCATTCATTCATTCATTCATTCATTCATTCATTCATTCATTCATTCATTCATTCATTCATTCATTCATTCATTCATTCATTCATTCATTCATTCATTCATTCATTCATTCATTCATTCATTCATTCATTCATTCATTCATTCATTCATTCATTCAAGATGTAAACTGAACAAGAGGTTATCGCTAACAAATTTACATATTTTTTCAATGTTCTTTAACAACCTGTGTTTGGATGCGCGCGCTTCCGTTAGATTCCCCCCTTGTTCGTTAAGAAAAAAAAGAAGTTATCTAAAAGGAACGCCATCTTGAAAAACAAAGCAAACAGTACACAAATCAAGTTAAATTTTGAAATTTTGCCAAACTAAAAGAGATACCTAGATCAAAAATTACGAGTACTGTACTTCAAGTTGAGGAAATGAGGCCCTCGCCACATTTCATAAAAAGCGATCCAATCTTGATCTTGATCATATCGTTTCAAACTCCTTCAAGTTTATTTGTTCTTAAGTTTACAAATGACGTCATAGGCGCCATGTTTGTCGGATTGAACAAAA
Source organism: Anthopleura xanthogrammica (assembly GCA_964019055.1). Taxonomy (NCBI): domain Eukaryota; kingdom Metazoa; phylum Cnidaria; class Anthozoa; order Actiniaria; family Actiniidae; genus Anthopleura; species Anthopleura xanthogrammica. Next base: position 12,363,420 of record OZ025207.1, on the reverse strand, counting down.
GCTTTTTTTTTTGTTCCTTTTTTTAATATATTGTGATATTTCTTTCTGTTGGAAATTTTATTAAATAGACATTTCCCTAATTCGCTTGAATGACCACAGAACGAGGTTTTTCAGAAATAACAAAAAAATAATTTCTTTTCTTTTCTTTTCATTTTTTCTTTTTCCCTTTTTTCTTTTCTGCTCTCCTGTTTTCTTCCGTTTTTCTTTCCTTTTCCTCTTGTGTGTTTTATTCTTTTCTTTTCTTTCTTTTCCATTCCTTTTTTCCTTTTTTTTCTTCTCTTTTCTTCCGTTTTGTATCCGTTTTTTAAAGTCTTTTTTCTTTTTTCTCTCTCGTTCTTTACATTTACATGTTTCAATTCCTTTTACTTTTAGCATATCAAAATCGACTACCATTTCTAACCTCGCCATAGAAACCTTACAATTCATCAGCGAATTCATACAACCGACTATGCTTTTCCAAATTGATTATACTCAAGATATATCTAATATATCTCAATTACAGACATCCAATTTTAGTTTCACTTGACAAAGAATCTTCAAACGATACCGCAATAATCTCAATATCGGGAAATTTAAGTTAAGCTAATGTTCGTGCTGAGTTAGGTGGAAAATTCAGAAGATGATGATTCGATCAGGATGTTTTATTAGTAAACAAACAGAGTGTTTCCTTCCGAGAACGCGTTATTTTATTTCACTTCTTAATGATATTAAGATTAGTTGTGGTATTCTCTTGGACTGCCATTCGATAGCTGGGTATAGACTGAAAGCCAATATGGCCGCCATTGACTTTCAGAAATAAAAACCTAATCTTAAAAAATAAGCACCACCATCAGAAAGAGCAAGCAGAAATATGTATTTTTGGAAAGTTTCATTGCTATAAATAGAATTCAAGTGAAGCTATTTGGGATCAAAATTACAGAGATTTGTATGTGTTCAGTGATCTGTTTCCTTGCTAGCCTCGTTGTGGTGTTTTTCACATTTTAAATTCTCAAAACTTCTCAAGAATTTAATATTTTTGTCTCAAACTTTCTAAACTTGTTGATGTCATTCTAATCTATAATTTTAATGTAGTGGTCAACTAAAATATGAATTTAAAAAATTATGATAATGAAGTGGCGGCCATATTGGCTTTCGGTCAATACTATCGAATTAACTAACTTAACTTGTCTTTCTATCTGGACATTATGTGAGAGCCGGATGAGAAGTGCGTCGCTCGTACTTCCTAATAAGATCGATGACACATTGCAGTAGGTACAGCGTTCAATAAAACATGTCTTCCAAAGACAAGCGGGTAAAAATATCAGGATGAATTGAATGGGAGAGGATGAATTGAATGGGAGAGGATGAAACGTGCCTCGCTGATTGCAATAAGATGCGATGTTGTAGTATAGCTAATGTTCCATGAAAATTGTCTCGGTAGCAATAACGGTAAACATATTGAAAAATAATTTGATTTTCTAGACTTTTAAGTCAAATTATTGCTGTAAATTTTTTGGGAAAAAACTCGTTTTAAAATAGCCAACTGATTTGCCTCCTTACTATCTTTTTTTTAGTTCACGAGTTCAATAGTATACGAGGTTAATCGAGTAATCTAGCGGTACCAGCGCTTCCAGGAGTCACTATTGAATGGAAATAATTGTAGTTTTTGCTGGAAGAGAAGCACGGCGTGCCTCCTTCCACGTTTCGTGTAGTGTTTTCGAGTGGTTAGAGCGTGAGAGGAAAGTTAACTCGTTAATTACGGAAAACGGCTCTCAGAAGAAGATAAAATGGAAATTTTCGGTAATGATCCAAAGAATTATTTGTTATTTATATTAACGTCTTGAGAGGATAATTGGTCGTTTATTGTTATACATATGATGCCGTTACTGTGAGATTAGTTTACAACAACAACTAAACGACACTGATCACTGACATTTCACCAGTTTTTCGTAAGTTTTCGCGTGACGAACTTAAAATTTTGTCGATACCCTGAAACAACCTCTGGGTTGATCTAAGTCAGGGCATGGCTAACTCACAGATCGAACCCTGAAACAACCTCTGGGTTGATCTAAGTCAGGGCATGGCTAACTCACAGATCGAACCCTGAAACAACCTCTGGGTTGATCTAAGTCAGGGCATTGCTAACTCACAGATCGAACCCTGAAACAACCTCTGGGTTGATCTAAGTCAGGGCATGGCTAACTCACAGATCGAACCCTGAAACAACCTCTGGGTTGATCTAAGTCAGGGCATTGCTAACTCACAGATCGAACCCTGAAACAACCTCTGGGTTGATCTAAGTCAGGGCATTGCTAACTCACAGATCGAACCCTGAAACAACCTCTGGGCTGATCTAAGTCAGGGCATTGCTAACTCACAGATCGAACCCTGAAACAACCTCTGGGTTGATCTAAGTCAGGGCATTGCTAACTCACAGATCGAACCCTGAAACAACCTCTGGGCTGATCTAAGTCAGGGCATGGCTAACTCACAGATCAAACCCTGAATCAACCTCTGGGCTGATCTAAGTCAGGGCACGGCTAACTCACAGATCGAACCCTGAAACAACCTCTGGGCTGATTTAAGTCAAGGCATGGCTAACTCACAGATCAAATTGGAATTTAGCGTGTTAGGTTTTGCGGAGGGAGAAAAACCTTCGAATCAAAGGAGAGATTTAACAAACTCCACTTTCACGAGAAACCGACGTCAATTCGATACAAAACTGCATGTACATATTTTTTTCAATCATTACTTTCGCGTCTCAAGTTAATTTCTCTTTATTTTCAGAAACTGATAAAGGAATCCAGATTTTCTTGTCCTACTACAGTAGCTCTACTGACACCAGACGCTCCAATCGTGATTCAGAAAACAGAGTAAGACCATCATGCTGTTCGGCGCCGTTCACTGCGAAGGGGTCTGGGCACCAAAGGAGGTCTCCTTTACAAACATGAGTTTATCTCTCATCTTCATGATCTTCACGGTGCCTGGTAACCTCTTAGTGATTCTGGCTGTACTTAAAGACCCACACAAAGATGTACGCTCACCCTTCACCCTTCTGGTACTGAACCTCGCCGTCACAGACCTAATTGTCGGCTGTCTTGTTGAACCTCTATCGGTCTTTATCCACTACCGTGAGGGAAAAGGTCTTAACATCAACATGTCCTGGCTCTCGCAGACCGCCTACTTCCTATGCTGCACTGCATCGTTACTGAGCCTCGCTACTTTGACAGTAGATCGATACCTAGCTATTGCACGGGCAGTCTGGTACAGGGCCAATGTTAACAACAGAAGAGTTTTCTACGTGTCTATTTTCGTATGGACTCTGTCTATCGGCTTCACTATGTTATTCTTCGAAGTGGGTTTCATCTCGTACGCCTTTGTTTTCGCAAACATTGCAATTCTCAGCACGTTTATCATCTTTATTTTCACCTACGTACAAGTTTTCAGAGTTCTTAAAAGTCAGCTGTCGAACATTGCGAGCTTCCATGACGGGAGCGCGGGAGAACTCGAGCGCGCTCATCGACGCTCAATGATGTGGGAGAAACGAATCACCAAGGCCTACCTGGTGGTACTGGCAGTATTTCTAGCCTGTTATGTGCCGTCATGTATCATGATATACCTAATGAACCTGTGCAGGTCTTGCAGCTGTGATTTGATTCACTGGTTCAGAGATGCGCAGTTCATTCTGGTCACCATCAACTCGCTCATCAATCCTTTCGTCTACGCCTTCAGGTTACAAAACGTACGACGCGCTGTTTTAACGATTTTAAAGTCCATGCGGTTTTGGAAGAATAACAAAGTGGGTGTTACACGTAACGAGCTCTCTGATGCTACACCGGAAGAAAATAAACGAACGACAAACACTATGGTCGAGAAAAGACAAAGAAAGCAAAGCTTGCCAGAGATTAGTCGTCATTCTCCTGAATTTAGCGTGTCTGTTCCTGCTCAATAAAAACACACTGCTTCTGTTCTTATTTGCATATTTCATATCATATAACATTTATGCATAAATCTAAAGGTAAAACCAATATTGTATATTACTTAGAAATGCGGGGAGCGATTGTCCAATTCTCCCGAGCCAGGGGCTCATGTATAAAGCGTTCGAAGGTGTGCCCTTTACCCCCTCAAAATATCAGTGCTCCTTATCACGGGTATTTAAAGCTTATGCTACACAGAACAGAGCGAAGTCGAAACACATCGTGGACATCTAGCTCCAAGGCCATCTGTGAATGACGGTACCTCTGATTGAGTATTTGGTTACATAACATGTAATATAGCATGTGAAAACTTTATTAAGAGCATTGTGTCTGGATACCCGATTTACCCAATGCTTCACGATAGGGTGGTTCAATGTACTTCCTCTATCTCATTGCGCTCTGGCAAGTCCTCCCACCCTGCTATAGTTAGAACTAATCGTTTCTAAAACTGTAAAATACCAGCATTTCTGCCTTGATTAATCCTGCTATTTGTAAGTTTTTAAGTTTCGTAAATTTCATAAACTGTAAAATACCAGCATTTGTGCCTGGATTAATAGTGCTATTCGTAAGTTTTTAAGTTTTGTGAATTAATCTCTCATTTAGTCTATATCTATGTATAGAATTTTCTAGTTATATAATGTTATTCAATGTGTTTATTGGTGTGGAGCATCAGCCTATAATTCAGACTTTTCTGCAAAAGGCTCGAATAAACCTGACATTATTATTATTATTATTATTATTATTATTATTATTATTATCATTATTATTAACGTTTCGCAAGTTTATTTTTTGAGTTATTTATACGAGTTAAAATCCCTCTTGATAATAGTTAACTTATCTCTTTAAAACTGTAAATAATTTTATACTATAACGTTGATGTTGAAGTTGTTTTCAATGTTGACATTGCTAAACTGTGCAGTGCTTGGTTCTTTGCAATTTCGAAAAAAATGAATGAATGAAAGAATTAAAGAAAAATGGGTTAGGAAAAAGGATAAAAAGACAGTAAGGAAAAGGAGAAAGAAAGAATGAAAGAAAGAAAGGAAGAAAGAAATAAACAAAGAGAGGCACCTTGACATACACCTTATAATCACAAGAATTTTTCAGCAAATCTTTTTGAAAATAAATACTTGTTAAAAACAATGCTGTACATAAATAAGAGTATTAGTGTACATAATCTTGATGGTATTAAAAACGTTACTAGCCTTGATCCTTGTAATGCAGATGAATATCTATACATTCCATACCATATATAGAACCAAGAATGTTGATAAGAGATGATTGGATATACTCTACTTGATTGGGTGGAGTGTAGTCATCATGAGCTGACCTGCAAAATGAAAAATATTAGAATGGATTTCCTGTGTTAAAGTGTCCACAGGCAGCCCACATGGGTGTCATGTGCTGGTAAGGAAATGTCTCTCATTGCTGTGTATTACAGGATCGAATATCAGCTGAACTGCAAATGTGAGTTGAATTTGTTTGATGTGATCTCTCTTGCCACAAAAAAATTTCTCCCGTTTTCCTCCCTCCATAAAATCAACATGTGAGTTGAGTGTTGTGTGCTGTAAAAATCGAATGTGGTGGTACAGGGCTCAAAATAACAGCCAGTCATATGCCGATCAATATGACTGGTCAAGATGGCTGTATTTGACCAGTCAAGTACCAAGTTTGGCCAGACATTGACCGTTGGCCGGCCATTATTTTGAGCCCTGGTGGTAGTGCATGAGGAGTGGACCCTGTGGAAGAGCCCCATACAGAGAGTGCAGTTCAGGGACAGATCCAGGATTTTTTTAAACAGGGGGTTGTATGATGGCAATGAAAGCAAAAGTAATGCCTAATCCTAGCTAGGTACCCAACATTCTCTTACTGTCAGCCAGCTAATTGAAATTTTCATAGGGGGGTTGAGACCCCCACAACCCTCCCCCTGGATCCATCCCTGTGGTTATAAAATACTGTACAAGTGTGGTAACATAATCCTTGGAGCAAATCTTGGTCAGGATCCTGCAGGATCTTGTTCAGGATAATACACAGGATCCTACAGGATCCTGGTTAGGATCCTGTTAGAATCCTGGCCAAGATTTGCACCAGCGATGGCATCTGACCTCAGTACACCCTTACCTGGCCATGGTAACCATCGTAGGTTTAGGTATTGATTGTAATGTATAAAAGACATCAGTAAGAAGACTGTTTATTTGCTGTTTGGTACTGACGTGATGTGGTAGATCTATGGTCATGCCTGCAGAATGTACCTGAAATAAATCAGCTCAAATTATTCAAAATCCTTCAAATATTATTGAACCAGAACATATCACCCCTTTTGATGCCTGAACTTTAACCTGATTTGTTAAAAAAAATACATGTTAAAAACATCCTTTGGGCTGATATCAGTCAGGTAGCTAACAGATCAAATTGGAATTTGAGCATGTCTCCCAGGTTCAATTCCTGGGAGGCACTAGCCTGCGTAGCAGTGCATTTTGGGGGTTTTAGGGGGAGGGGAAGGGAGGAGGGAAAGTGAGGGAGCATTCAAAAAGTTATAAATTTCTTAATTCCTAAAGAAAGATGCATCATAGTCTCCTATGCATACGTTATTTGGGTCAACACATCATCACACAACGTTTCACTCCCCACTAACTTTGTGGGGGAGAGAAACGTTGCATGACAGACCCTAAGAACGTCTATGCAGGAGGCTTTTGTGTACATACCATTTCCAAGTCAGGCTCTTCTCCTCCACCATATCCCTTCATCTCTTCTAGAAGATTTAGAAGCTGTTTATTCACCATCATATCCCCTTCACATGAACAGTCTAATCTTCCTCCAGCTTTAAGATATTCAAATGTAGAGTCTATGCAAGCTAGTTGAGAAGCTCTTGCTTCAGTGCACTTGTCCAAGTCCTAAAAATGTATACAGAATGTGTAGTTCCACAAATAAATCATATCAGTCCTGGGTTCGTGGAGCACATTTTAAATTTGGGGGGGGGGGGGGGGGGGGCTAGATCCTCTTTTCTTATATGGAACTCAAATTAAGACAAAACAAGATTTCATTCTCATAAGAAGTTGGGGGACTGAACCCACCCATCCTCCACCCCCCAGTTCCGCCGTCCTTACAGTCTTCATGCTACATGCACATGGTTTACTTACTTCTTTATGTTTTGATGTTGGTGGGATAAAGTCGTATATTTGTCTAAGACTCTGGAACTCCTCCTGAAAATAAAGGAAAATCAAGATGAGGTGTCCACACAGTCTGCTGGGAGGGAGGAAAGCTGGAGAACCCAGAGAAAAACCCTCATGGCTATTAGGGAGAGAACAACACATAAAAAACTCTATTCAAGTGTGGAATTTGTAGGAATCAAACTCATAACCTGACCCCTAGGGCTCACAGTGGTGAGAGGCAAGCTGCGTTTTACCATTATGCCACCCTTGCCATATATGCATAGTTAATAACTTGAATAAATATGGTATATAAAGTGATTCGTCGTACCTGATTGAAAAGCTCTTTAAAAGGGTTTTTAGTAGAGAAGAAATCCATGTCAACGTCCAATATATATGGCTCATTGTCTGATAACAATGTTTTTAGTAATTCAGATAAACAAACTGATCCTTCTGTTTCACCATTTCCCTGTCTTTCAATATCTTGAATATTAAATGAATCTTTAAGTGTGAAATTTTCTTCCTCTAATAATGATTCTCTCACTTCTGACATTTCATTATTTTGCTTGGCAGTATTTTTTCCTTGTTGTTCATCTTCACAGTTTGTTTCAGAATTACTTTGTGGTTGACCTAAACATTCAGTTTCATCGGCCATAAGACCATCAGTTTTCGTAACTTTTTCCTCATCTTTTACAGCTGTAGATGAGTTCTTAGTAGAGTTTAAGGTGAACATGATAACCTCAAGTTCTTTGGCATTTTCCAGCTGATCCTGAGGGGCATAGAGAAGTTCTTCCAGATAATAGTCATCTATGCAGGAAACCCTAAAAGAAATAATTTTTTAAACCTGCTTTTTAAATTTGTAGCTTTTGCAAAAGGCAGCTAACTGTACATGTGAATATCTTGTCATTAGCATAAGGTGAAGTGAATTTTCTTGGGAAGGACAGGGGAGGGGAGGAGTGGTAGGCCAAAAGGTCAACATCTGAAGGTTAATCAATAAGCCACCAGCAATAGTCCCCTTCACAGTTCCCTGGTAGCTGTGCCTTGGCATCGATATGAGGTGACCTTGCAATGACATAAACCTTTTTTTCACCTCGTATCTATCATTGCAAGGTCACCTCATGCCTCGGTTTGATGCAAAGGCATGGCTTCCTTGCAAGATGATGCAGGGAACTGTGAATGGGAATATTACTTTAAAAAAATATGTTTGTGTGTATTTTCGTATGGAGGGGTACATCTCCCTTAACCTATATAGCAGCAACAGCTTCCTCGTCTCCTAGGTCCCTGAACAGCAAATTTAATACATACCTCAAATAACCCGTGTCCTTGTCTTTACCAACACAAAACTTTTGCTGTGATTTTTCCTCCATTTGGTCAGCCCATTCTGGCTTAACCCAGACAAGACGACTGATATGGCTAGCGTAAACAGCCGGCAGTATCCAGTCAGCAATGCTTATCTGTTCAAATAGTTTTTCAGGGTTAAAAACCAAGTCTGCGGGCATCTTCATCGGGATTGTCAGGTCAGGATGGGAGTCCAAATGAACCATAGTAATACCTTGAAAAGGCAAATATTTTGATGCAATTGCACGCTGTATGTGATAAAGGGCATCTTCATGGCTCTCGCACACTTCAACTGGAAGCTTGGAATACTTTCTTAGCCCTGTTTTTAGCCTTTTTGGTTGAGGAGAAGAAGATGTTCCTTCCTCGTCGTCCGCCATATTGGTTACTAATCAAACAGGAACCCCAATAGCAGAATATAAAATTTTTTCAAATAACTATTTCTACTTCACTTATGTAGAGCCAAACAGATTTATTTTGAAAATGAATAATTAGTTTTTACAAAATTTAGATATACTGATAGCCAAACTTAGAAGTTAAAGACTTCTCAGTAAGTTTTGTAATCATAGTCCACTTCCAATGTATTGGGCTTCCTGTGTCAAAGGTAGAAAAACAAAGATGGCGGCCTCCAGGGTCTGTTCGCGCTTTTCAAGTTTATCCTCTTTATTAACATCATCAAGACATCTAAGACAGGTTTCAAATAAAGCAAATAAGATAGAATGTACGTCTTTATCTGCAGTTCAGAGGAGAACATTACACACGTCAGAAAAGACGAACAAAAACGACAAATTTAATTTGTCAAATCAAAGTGGGAGAAGAAGAAAGTTTAGGTAAGTTATTTGACTAAAATGTTAATGATTTCCCTACCGAAGTTCTCCATATTCAAACCTCCTGGTAGATCAATTGAAGTAAATATACGATCTCTTGTTTTTTTTTTATTACAGACACAATGAAAAACAAAAAGACCCGGTGAGTACGTCTCATTCTCTTTAAGCTTATTCTTGGGGTGCATGTTACGTTACTCACAGATCGAACCCTGAAACAACCTCTGGGTGGTTTATGTCAGGGCATGGCTAACTCACAGATCGAACCCTGAAACAACCTCTGGGCTGATCTAAGGCAGGGCATGGCTAACTCACAGATCAAACCCTGAAACAACCTCTTGGCTGATCAAGTCAGGATGTTAGGTTTTGTGGAGAGGGAATATCAGAGAGCCTGGAGAATAACTCTTGATTCAGGAAAGAGACTTAGCAAAGTCTACATGCTATATTTAAGTCCAGGAATCAAACCACAGGTCCCAGAGGTGAAAGCCAAGTGCACAACTGCTAGCTGTAGACCACCCTTGATTCCTGTAATAAGACAAGTGTAGCACTGAAATGGCTTCCCATTATTTCCATGTTAGTCAGCCAATCAGTCGTAATAATACCGTTACAAATAACCTTTATTTTTCCTGCCATGACCCACAAAATTTCAGATGCCAGGCAAGCTGCAGACGTTCCAGTTGGATCCATTACCAGGGGATACAACCACCAATTTCAGTAGCATCAGAAAGGATGCAGTAGCATCCACATTACAACAGGCCATGGCTAACTTGCTTGAGGGGAGTGATGTTGATGCCAGACTTTTAGACTGCAACATTGAGATAACAAAGGTATATAAAGTAACACTAAAAGTGATATTGGGTAACTAGGTTGGTGTTGGTGTGTTAATCATCCTTTGTCAGTGAAGAAATAGAAGATGTTTACACGTCAGATGCCATGTACAGTTATAAAGCACACTGCAGCCAGTTAGTGTTCGGCCAGAATCGAAACTAATTAGGTCGGTCAGCATGACTACTGACTGAATGGTCATTATTTCAAGCCCTTCACTGGGATTGGCATGAAAAACTCATCAGGAAATTCCGTGTGAGCAGAGTCTTCCATATTTGTGACAGGAATCGCCAATGCAGGAGACTCTGCTAACAGGGAAGTTAGAAGAAGCACTATGCATCACACTGGTCTCATCCAATTCACTTTCCTAAATGTCAAAGGAAGACTGGTAACAGCTTCTTGGTACATAGGATTATGAGGCTAAATTTTTTGGACAAGGACATAAAGTCCTACTGTCTAGCATCCCTGAAATGCAGTCCATTGTTCTTAATGTACTAATTGTAACCTCTTCAACCCAGATATGTACACAGACGTGTAATTTAATTGTTTGGCGATATGTTTTAGGTGAAGATAGCTCATGACTATGGTCATGTGACATTTTACTGGAGGTCCATGGATGGAGGTGACAGTAATGATGATATAGAAAAACTACTCCAGAGTAATGAAAATGCTATAAGGTATTTAGTACAGTGTGTTTTAGATTTAAGGGACCAGACATTACTTAGGGTGGGGGTTAGTGCAAAACAAGGTCTGCAAAAAAGGTGCATATCTAAACTGATTCCATAAGTTGAGGTCTTCACTCATTTATGGGTGGTGTTCGCTCAAGAATTGGGACCGACTTATGGAATCAGTTTCTGGTAGGTGTACATTCATAATGCTTAAATTTCCCTGTGTCCACTAGCCTCAGTGGCTGACTTTGATCAGCATCAAGTTTGTATTTCAGGGTTCAATCTGTGACTTAGCCTTGCCCTGACTTTGACCAGCCCATATTAGGTTGTTCAGGGTTCTATTTGTGAGTTAGCTATGCCCTGATTGAGATCAGCCCAGAGGTTATTTCATGGTTCGATCTGTGAGTTAGCTGTGCCATGACTTACATCGCTGAGCCCAGAGGTCGTTTCAGGGTATCAATCAAATTAGCACTGAAGGATGTTTTTACTGCAACTTTCCTATGAGATCACAGCCTAATCAACCCAGCCTACCCTCAACATACTAACTACTAACTCTTCTTTCCAACTGTCAATTTAATCCAGATTGATGTTACCCAGTTACCATCACCTTAATATTTCCTCAAGAGTGATATTCATGCGTGATAAGCAGGCACAATACCTGACTGATGTTGACACGTTATTGAAGAAAACAAGACAGCAACACAGCGAGGATTAAGACTGGTAATATTGATTGTATTGTGTATACAGCTATTCTAAAAATGGGTGAAGGAACAGCAATGGATATCTGTAAATGGCAATATTTTATTTTTTCCTCAAAATTGAGCTGCTTTGACGTCACAAGTAAGGGGTATATGGCCTATTTTTTTCTTATTTCCAAAATCAACTACCCATTTGATATTTCTCAAAAATAGCAGGAAATTCCAGATTGTCTTTGTTCAATAATAGAGCATTAGTTAAAAAACGACTTCTGCCGATCCAAAACCAAAACTTAGCATTTCCATAGGCTCATTCGCCCTAAGAACTTACAGAACAATTACAGCTATTTCAAAAAAGGTTGGTGAAGGTTTTGTTGCATGTAGCATCATTGTTGCTTACAAAGCTTGAAATGTATTATTCTCATATGTAAATAATGTCAGCACAGAAGAAAATATAACGCCAACCAAAGAAACGATCAAAAGCAAGGAGGGGGTGGGGGCTTAGGTTCCCGCTGTCTACGCTCCTGGATTAAGAAAAAGAGAACGTTTCTCTGGTGACGTCTTAGTGCGAATTTCCTTCCATAAATTATTTCATTCGTTCGCCTTCTCAGATATGAGCGAGATATAATTTGGATTCGCTGACTGAAAAAACTCAAATTGAATCTTGGAAAGCAAAGGTCGCGATACGAAAAAAAATTATCAGAAATTTGAGGTAAAAATACTGAATGAAAATAAAGTGAAAAACTTTTGACTTCCAAATGGTTTCCCATTCAAGAACCCTGTTGGTGGTAGGCGTTTTTCGTGCTCTTTGATTGGTTCCTCCGGGAAACCATTTAAAAGTCATTGTTCTCCCACTTCAGTTATCATCTCACCCGTTATGAATAAATAACGCTTATTCAGATCTGAGCAACTCGACTGCAATAAGATTTATATACGACTTTAAGATAGAAAAAAATAGAATATAGTATTGTTAGTTGGGTCTTAGTTTTAAGAGGAATTTCCATTCCGGAATAAAGTGATAATTTTTTTTCATAGTGGCGTTTAGGGGACTGCCCAGCCATTGTATCAAATATATGGTCATTGGAGTAAGGTAGAGAGATTATTGTACTGGTGTCAATGAAACTAGCGTTTGCTCGTGAAGTGGTCTCCCAGAAACAGCTTGAATCCTAAGATGAAATTGCTTTATAAATAAGTAGTTCATAAATTCATATTTATCTACAAGACACGTGATCTCGTCACACGAATTTGTTTCTGAATAAGTGCAAGTTGAAAAATAATAATCATTGAACAATAACAGCGAAAACCAACGAAGAAAAACCAACATTAATTATTCTTTTCAGATTTTTATTCCAAGTTTCTAATATTTTCCTTCAATTTGATCATCAGAACAAAAAACTACAGTAAGAAAAAGAGAAAATATATGTACATATGAAGTCGGGAAATTCTTATGGAAATTTAATTAAGTCCTTTAGAAAATTTGTCCACCCTGTTCATCAGAAACTAGTCAAGTGTAGCTGTGTAAAAAAAAGACTCACCTGCCGTTGCTATAGGGGGTGTGAATATTAAGGTAGTACTAGTATTTTCAGCTCGTAAAAACCATAGGGGGAATTCTGGTTGATTAATTTGGGCTTGCATACATGCATCTAAACAATATAATTTGTCACCATAAGACATCAACAAAGTAGCACTTTGACCGCTTTAGATACTTTTAAAATTATCTTAATTATGAGGATTAAACAGGTAATCGCAAGAGAAAATATCCCCGAAATAAAATGCTCTCTTAGCTTAAACGAAACCTTTTTCTAAATAATTATGTAAGTAGTTCAATAAAATGTTCATTTTTGCTTGAGCTAAAAGAGTAACACGATTCCAAATATTTTTTCCGTTCAAGTTCGAGTTTGATTTTTTTTCATTTTTATAATTATTTTCCTCTCAAATATTACAGTTTTACAAATATTTCAAAAATATAATTTCCATGGCTTTTTTGGTTATTTTTTTAGCTTTTTTATTCGCTTGTTTTTCTTCAGTCAACTCGTGCATATAATCACTTCTGGTACTGAGGTGAAAAAACATAAAGTTTTCGTGTTCCTATAGAGTTTTATTTTCAACTTAACTTTTTTAAATTCACAAAGGCCTGTGAAACTGGAAAGTGTTTCTGGTATTACGGATCCACAAGTGTGTGAAAAGCACCAACTTGCTTTGTGAAAACCTGTAAAACCTTTCTAGTGAGAAAAAAAGAAAATACTGTTTTTCGAAATATAATGATAAACTTTAACTGAAAAGAGCTTTAATTTCATCGTTTTTTTCTTTTTTTTTTTCCTTTTTTTTGAGAGAGAAAGAAAAATACTTTAGTGGTTTATGAATGATTGAATCCTATGGAAGGCAGAGTTATCCTTTGAAAATTCCTGGGGACGGGTCACTCTTTTCTCTCGGTTGCTAACCACCAGGTACCAAGTTAATTGAAGCGAGTTGTATTATATGATCATCATAAGTTACCAGCATCCAACCAGCATTAATAATGCATTGGTTGTCAACTTTAAACAAGGCTGTCTATTAGCTTGTGACAGTTGTTGTATACGGAGAATAAGGCAAGCGTCGTAGCAGAGACAAGCTATCTTTCTTGTAGTTTAGATTCGAAAAGATAGCTTGTGTTCACCCTTGCCTTCTCTGGTGTTCGCATCGATTCTCGCTTCCGCGACACGTACCAAGTTGAACAAAGTCTGGGATAATTTGAGGCAGTATATTTATCCGTTTGCTTTGATAATAACTGTAAGCGATATTGATATCGCTATAGGGTCAAAGATCAGTCAATCCATCAATCCAAGGGAAAAAGAAAGACAGACGATTTCACGAGGAAACGAACGCATCAAGAATGTCGGAAGGAGAGAGCCTTTGGGCAGGAGAGATAGAGAAGAGTTTCCAAGAGGCCCTGGCAATTTACCCACCCTGTGGACGCCAGAAGATCATGTTATCTACCAAAGATAAAATGTATGGACGAAACGAATTGATCGCGAGATATATCTTAATGAAAACTGGTAAACTAAGAACTAGAAAGCAAGTAGCCAGTCATATCCAAGTTCTGGCAAGGAAAAAAATCCGACAAATTCAATGCAAAATGAAAGACACCCATCATTACATGTCAGATAGTGTCCAAGAAATGATGAGTATGTCGTCTGCAGAGATCCTCTCTCCCACGGTTCAACCTCTGGAGAATAGAGATTCATTAGAAGGTCTACCTCCACCACCAAGCCTTCATCATATCCCTTCATATCGAAGAGAGAGTCCGAAAGAAAAGAGAATAGAACAACACGGAAACGCAAGAGATATCTCTTCTTCTCGTCCTCCTCCGAGATTGCATTACCATGGCCATCTGGCAGACATTCCCCATGTGACTCGCAATACGGGCGGAACTTCTCCACCATCTTCGCTTCCAGGGCTCGAAAGAGCTTGCTTACGAGAAAGTGGTTTTCACAACAATTTAAACTGGGATGTCCCTGATATCACCGAAGAAATTCAATCCAAACCATCTATCCATAGTTTCCACGAGTCCCCCGGCAGTTCAACCGGTAACAGTTCTTGGCAACTCGTACCTGAGCCTAATTACGTTTTTAAATGTAAAGAAGAATATGTTCTTCCTCGACCAACTTGCACAAGCATCGCTGTATCCTCACAACCTGGTCTACATGAGACTCCATCCTTTGATGATTACCTTGCACTAGACGCCGATCAAACCTGCCCATCCATCGACTTTTCTGGGGTTTAAAGTCGATACACAGTCCTTGTAAGTCTGTCATCTTATTGACAACTACTGTCGCAATCTGTTCATGTCAATTATTTCCGAACAAACTTGTTTGTCGGATTTGTTTAAGAACCGTATCTGCGGTTTCAGATGTGAGAAAATTGCCTCTGACAGTAACTTCTTTCCTTTTTTAGGATTATAATTGTTTATTCATATATCTCATTCTCAGACTCGAAGCAAATGTTCTCGCAATTTTTTTTAAATACGCTATAGTTAACAGATTTATTAGAAATTCTGATTCGAGGCCAGTAATTGTATTCGTTTCTCGATCATTTCTCCGCCATCAAAGAGTGTAACTTTTCTTCTCATGATAGTTTTGGTGGTAGATTGTCCATCGTGTTTTTTAATTTAGTTCATGAACGGTGCACGTGTCTCGTTTCCGCTCATAACGAAGACTTACTTAGTCTGTAAAATACCCTTCAGTTCTTTAACATCATGTTTATTTGGCTACCATTGGTTTAGCTAGTTATTTTATCCACGGTGAAACAAAAAACGTTTTATAAAATGAAAACTACACAAATTGGGGGATGAATTCGCTTTATTTGAGGTACCAGCGTCTCACCAGTTCGTCTTAAACGTCCAAAACTACAAGAACTGCGAACGGCAAAAATGAATTCAGCTCTCGAACTTCACTTCACTTAGCAGCCTAGTATTCAACAAATAACATTGAAGATCATTTGAACTTGATTCCTTTTCACATTATTCATTACTTTTTGACCTCGTCTGACCAATTTGTTTTGTGGGTCGTTGTTAGAGTGTTTATTCATTAAAGATTGTCACCTTCAGTTAGCCCGAGTGAACGCGTTCTAGGAAAAAATATTTCGAAATTTCGGTAACCTTAATCTTCGAAAATTATTCTAATATATTTTTATTGGAAAGATTGTCTTTATAGTTTTAGATTAGACAAAGCTGTTTTGTTGTTCACGGCTTGTTTGCTAGACCTGGTATCTCTGTTCGCTTCATTAGTTTACCTGTTCAGCACTCTCTTGTTGCTATCAAGTGATTTCTTTTATCGTTCGATCATATACTAGTCAATCAAGTTGCAACTGTCTAATCCAAACAATGAGATAATAAACATCGACAATGAATACGAGACAAATTGAATTCTATACTATGAAAACGTCTCGTACGCAAATTTTTCTTGCTCAGGAAACTGTCAACAAAGATATAAATGAGTGAATCAGTCCGTAATACTTTGGTCTAGTATTCTGCTATTATCCTAGTCCTTCTTTAAATTGGATTTTTTGAGGTTATGTAATGAATTCAACTATAATTGCGATGGACCTATAAAGTAATTAACTGCACAGAGCGAGATTTTTATTTCGTTTTGCGACCCTATTTTCATGCGTTCAGCCCAAAAAATTGCTGTAAAAAAAGAGAGGAGAGAAGGAAAGGAAAAGGAAGAGAAGGAAAAGAAGAGAAGAGAAAAGAAAACGACGAAATTACACGAAATGTCCTTGTGTACCACGTGTTCTAATCTGAAAACAAAAATCCTATTAAATTTTTTTTTTTGCAATTTTTTCCCTCCAACGTCAGAGAAACCGTATCCATATATGCTGGCATGTATGAATGATAAATTTCAAAATAGTTTTTTAAAAATCAAGCACCCTAAGTGATACGATGAACCCCCGCTTGAACACCGCCGCCATCTTGGATTGGCCAAGGTCAAGGTTACTGAACTAAATGTTTGAGTTTTTGCGCTTTAGCTGTTCATTCAATAATCGATTATCACATATATATATATATTTGTTGGAATTCAATGTTAAATATTTGTCTTTTTGAGTTTTTTTCTTCTTTTTTTTTGAGGAGAAAAAAGTGAATTACTGAAAAGTCAATTTATTCAATATGGCGCCCAAAACGAACAAGAATCAAAGCCTTAATTATTAACGAAAAAGTACGAGCTGTAGGTTCAAATTCACTCAAGGGGGAAAGAAAGATATAAGTCTAAGCGTGTATGCTAGTTTTGAAATAAAAATCTAAGAATGAGAAAAATCTTTGACGCTCATGCAGATTTTAGTGACGTTTTCTGCAAACATGGCGTCCTTGACGTCATAGTCAAACGAGGTACTTTGAGTCGACTTTTGTAAGTCTTTTCAGGCTCTAGCGAACCTAGGGTTGAGATTGGCTACAACAAAAAAGGAAAGAGGCTCATATATAAGGGATCATTTTCAGTGCGCATGCGATTTTATCCCGAATTTCTCACCTTCTTTTGTATAATCAAAAACAAAAGAAGGTTTAAACTTTGAACTGTTAACTCGAAGGTTGAAGAAAAAAACCAGTATTTACAGTCAACTTTCGTCGTGCGCACACCTCGATATTGCGGACGCTCGCTATACGGAGGACACCAAGTGATGTTCCCAGGGGTGTCCGCTGTAACGAGAGTTGACTGCATTCTCTTTCCCGATGCACCTTCGAGTATGCTGTTTGAACATAGTTAACTATGGGTGAAATTTTGCTCATATTTCGTACCGGCGTGAGAACTATATTTATGCATTACTCAGTAAAGCTTCTGCTATGTTATTTTTTGTAGTCTCATGTATTCTCTGTCATTCAACATTAGCTCAAGTACAGGTAATCATGAGAATGATTTCAAGAAACCCATGAAGTAGATATGTTTATTAGACATTCTATTCGACGTTCTAGACGTTCTATTAGACATTTAGAAACACCAATCCCATTGCTTTCTTTTGTATTCTTTGTACTATAGGTTGCCATTAGATTTTGACATTAGAGTTTATTTTATGGGTCGAATGAAGTCATTCTTTCATGCAACAATAGCCGCTTCGCGCTTCATCCTTCCGTGACTTACCATAGCATTGCAGGGGCGTATTCAGGCCTCCCCATTGGCTAATTGGGGTCACTCCCCACTAGCTTTACCTTGCGAGCCGAGTCTCTCGTCCTTGGAGGAGGTATAAGGAGACTCTGCTCGCAGGGTACAGTAGCCTCAACAAAACATTCTTTTCTTCCCTTCCCCAAAAACGTGCACTAAACAATTTTACTGCCAATTTATGGGAAGTTGGACATACTGATAGGTCACGGTGACAGGCATCTTATGACCCTTCCCCTGATGTGCCCCTGCAATGAGGCCCCATTTACACGGAACCGTGCTATTTCCTACTCGGTTACGCCTTGCGTTTACACGTCATCGATTAAATATCTAATGAAATCGTGTTGTTTTGAAAACGCTGTCTGAGACTAATACTTCATACCGTTCTCGTGCATGTAAGCGCTCTATAACCATATCGTGTTCGACCCGCTTTCATGCTCATGAAACCTTGTCCAAATGAAACCGAGTCCGTGTAAACGGGGCCCGAGACTTGCGTTCCTTGAGCATGCGTTCTTTTTTCGCAAATTCAGAAAGACACGGCTGGACATGAAAGAGAGGCTTATAGGACTGTTCAACAACTTGTAAAAAGCTGTAAAATATTTACAAATATATTATTTTTATATCGTGCTGGCATATGTTTTTGCATTACCATATTTTTGCAGATTATTTGTACTACAAAGCAAGCTAGCTTTATGGCCACCGTTTTTAAATTAAAAAATGGCAATTTATCTTTGCTGATGTTTAAAACTTAAATAGCTGTATTTGAATTAGTGTTTAGCTTGCTTAGACTTTGTTATTATCAAACTACATTTAACAATATTAGAGGATATGTCACTTCAAAGCTTTCCCGAGTATACTAGGAAAGCTGTAAGACCCAATTCAAACGTCGATCTGAAATGTCGAACCTAATGACATCAAAGAAGACCGTCTTATTATCCATTGTTTTCAATGCGTTCGGCTCATGAGCTCGATGTTTGAACTCGGCCTAAGTTTAGTGATCTGTGAAGTGACTTTATTAAGGGTGCTCTTCTTTTGTATCCATGGAAACTTGTGAAGGATTTACAGGGGACGGGGTGAAGAAGACAGTCAGTTGACCAAACCCCCCACCCCACCTCCTCATAATTTACAATCATGGAAAAGCTGTTCAAAGCTAGATTACTGCTAATCCAGGATTAATCACCAAGGGAAATAAGGTCTTCATGTAAGAATTTACCTGATCAGGACTAGCATTAATCTGGCTCTGAACAGCTCAGCCCAAGCTCCTTCTGTGACATCATACCTACTGTAATCAATATATAGAACATTTATTTTAGATTTCGTGAGTGCATGACATATATTAAGTAGAATTAAATTTAGAAATTATGTAGCCAAATAAAAGCTATTTCAAAGTATTCTTCATTGTTGTCTTTGTCATCACTGATGTGATTAGATGAGATTTGGATATTTTCCCATTTTAGCCCTCCGGATACCAATCTTTTGAGGATGTGATTCTTCGAGTTACATCCAGATTCATCAACCCTGTTACTAAACAACAAATAAAATACTCAAAGAAGCCTTAATTCTGTATTATATATTCTTTTTCTTTGAGATTATGGTGCTGCCCAGAATTTCCCATGAGGAGGGAATGGGGGTCAGTCACTTCCCACTAATTTCAACAGGACATACAACCCCTCCCACCAATTGCTTACTATCAATAGACGTCACTTCCGGTAGTATCTCCGCTTTCACTGGCTTGTAGAATGTTGGAGGTTGTCTGTGTATCTTGTTTTCTGGTTTCATGTTGTACAAATAGTCAGATAGAATACGTTGAGGAGTTATTTTGACATGATTTGATTTAAGAATCGCTAGTTGCCCCCCAGTCAACCATTGGTTGCCCCCCAGTCAAATCCAGAAAAGTCACGTGATTTATAGTAAGCAATTAAACACATGCACTTCACAAATAAACTGCAACAATCAACCTAGGACCTTCAGAAATCTGTTCTTGATGCTCAGAAATGACAGGAGTGACACAATGACTGATATTTCATAGCATTTCATAAAAAAAACTTTTTTGGGGGCATTTTTAATGTCCATCTTTTGATTTATTGTTTTTAACATTATAATATCCAAACTCTTTTTATTAAAACTTATTACAAAATGTTATATTGATCTTTATATTAAATCAGGTGTTGCTATGGGAACACTTTGTTCTAGAAACAGCATGGACAAGAATATCTTCCCTACCCCCTCCCCACTTTGTCTGTCGTTTAAACCATCACCCAGTCTCACCAAGCACACAGCTACTCTGTCACAAACCTAAATGGTCACATTTCTAGTCCCTGATTCATTTGCTGACTTCATGCATTGCTTTGGCCAAGTATTCTACATTGCTTGATGTCACACCAGCTATCGAAATTCGGCCGTCCTTTGTCAGGTAGATTGAAAATTCCTTGGTCAAACGCTCCACCTGTGATATAAGAAATGACTTGTTTTAAATAGTGAATGAATGGGAAATGGAAAATGGAAAATGGGAAATTCTTTAGTCACACAATCTACCTGCAAGTAAATGAATTTTGAATGAAATACAAAATGAAAAAAAGCAAGGAAAGTGAAAGGAAAGGAAAGTAAGGAAAATACACAAAAAAAGAAAATTATTTGTTACTTTTAAATAAATGGGAAATGAGAAAGTGCAATTCCTTGGTCACACAATCCACTAGACCTTTTCAGCTTGGGGGTAATGTTTTCCCATATTTCCAGACCATGTGTCATTCCCAAGAGTATCATTTCTTTGTTTAACAGTCATTTCTTTGATCAAAGAATCTTATTCTCAAGAGAGTGACACATGTTCTGAAATCGACAAACATTATGCCAAAGCCGAAAAGGTCTCTTGCAGCAATAGTTGGTCAAATGACCCAGGGCACCTGGAATACCTGTAAATGACCCAGGGCACCTGGAATACCTGTAAATGACCCAGGGCACCTGGAATACCTGTAAATGACCCAGGGCACCTGGAATACCTGTAAATGACCCAGGGCACCTGGAATACCTGTAAATGACCCAGGGCACCTGGAATACCTGTAAATGACCCAGGGCACCTGGAATACCTGTAAATGACCCAGGGCACCTGGAATACCTGTAAATGACCCAGGGCACCTGGAATACCTGTAAATGACCCAGGGCACCTGGAATACCTGTAAATGACCCAGGGCACCTGGAATACCTGTAAATGACCCAGGGCACCTGGAATACCTGTAAATGACCCAGGGCACCTGGAATACCTGTAAATGACCCAGGGCACCTGGAATACCTGTAAATGACCCAGGGCACCTGGAATACCTGTAAATGACCCAGGGCACCTGGAATACCTGTAAATGACTTTTGAATGAATGAAAAATGAGAAAATAGGAAAGAACGAGAAACTAAGACTCACCTGGGCTGGTTTTAGTCCAGTAAAACAGAACATACCAATCTGTTCAGTGATGTGGGACCAATCATGGGTAGATCCTGATGAAAAGAAAGAATATATTCAACTGCAAAACACCACAAACAAATTCCTTTTATCCTTAAAATTACAGTGGTTTTCATATTTCTGTGACCTAACGGACTCCAATTTCTGATATTTTGGCTTCTATCGATCAAACTTACAATCAGGTCTGAGTTCATTCAGATCAAGTGATGAGGAGTGAAATTCCCATTACTAGACAGCCATTTTCACAAGTGAATTTCTTTATCGCTCGCAATTGGAATGAACTCAGCCCATCGTAAATTTGATTTATAGAAGCCAAAATGCTAGATGGCTGGAGTGGTTAGGTCAAAGAAGTACGAAAAGTGAATGGTAATTTTATTGAACATCTTCCACCACAGAGAACAAAATTATCCTTCTAACAAGTCATCATTACCTTCTTTCTTAAGGTTATCAGTGAGTTTTTGTCTCATGGTGATGATTCTATCAGCCATTCCCTTCACCTCACCCTCCCACTGCTGTTTGAGTTGTGGATCATTTAAGATAGTTCCTGCTATTCTAGCACCATGGATAGGTGGGCTGGAGTACATGGGACGGATGAGGATCTTGACTTGAGAACGAACACGATTAGCCTCTTCTTCTGAGCCACAAACTAGAGTAACTAGACCAGCTCTTTCACCTGAGGAGGAATATTAGTATGTCAAGTAATTTTAATAGGCTATTTTCCAGTTCATTAAAATACCACTCATAGTGTTCCTTTACAGACTCATTTACTCAGGGTTAGCCTCATTTCAGCATCAAAAATACCAATGGAGGTTAAGAATGCATTATGCAAACACATTCTTTGAAATTCCACAGACCTTCATAAAACATGTGAATATTCTACTCAGTACACAAAATCAAAACCAGAATATCAAAAATGGGCTTACTACCAAAACAGGTAGAGTGACAATCACACTTGAGAAAAACCAGTTGCGACTAGCATTATTCGAGCGTGATTGTCACTCTACCTGTTTTGGTAGTATTAGGCTTAGCAGATCTCATCAGGCCCTTAGTAAAATGTGTTTCTTACCATACAGTCCCATGTTCTTAGCAAATGACTGTGCCAGAAGTATGTGGTGTCCTTGATCAACAAAATGTCTAACGGCTTGAGCATCTTTGTCTGCATCACCACTTGCAAAACCTTGGTACGCCATGTCAAAAAATGGAAACAGGTTCCTTTTCTAGAAAACAAAAAAAAAAGATATCTTGAAAAGGTTGAATGTGAGAATTGTCTAAATGCCCAAATGTGTGCATAGTGTTTTTCTATTTCAGACCTCGTATTATTCTCTTGAGAATAAGATTCTTTGTTTGAGTTGTATCCATTTTCATATGTTTAATTTCTTCTCGAATGTACAACTGTTAAACAAAGAAATAATACTCAAAGGAATGGCGTGGTCTAAAATTGGAAAACATTATGCCTAAGCTAAAGAGGTCTATTGTCATCCAATACCATCAAAAATAGTCTAAATAGCACATGGCAGAAAGGGCCCACTAGTTGAATAGTAAAGCCTCATAAAGGGTCTAAAATCTAAGTATTAGGTTTTTTGTAGCTTCTTAAGTTATGAAATCATGTCACATGACGCAATGTTACACTTAATGTTGCTGAAGTAGAAAATGGTAATACACAAGATCAACACCCATGATCTCAGCAACATCACCGTCCTGCAATATTCAGTGCAATGTTATACCATGTGTCTGAAATCTATCTTACCTTGATAACCTCACTCATCTCTTTCCACTGTTCTATCTGCAGGTCAAGAATAGATTTGTTATATAATTAGTAATTCTACTTACTTTAGCTTGTTACTAGAAGGAATGGAAACTTGTGCAGACATTCTATTTACCTTGGGATCCACTCCTGTGGGGTTATGTGCGCAAGCATGCAACATGATGATTGACTGCTCTGGAATTTTCTAAAAGGAAAATAATGAAATTAGATTACTGAGCGCATTAGGATACCAAATAACAGAAGGCCAATAGACAATGTCTGGTTAAAATTGGCACTAAATGTCAAGCCAAACACAGTCTTAGTGAGTCCTGATCTTAACTGGTTACATCGACAAGTACAGCTTTTGGGGGAGAAATATGCCATGTTAAGTATTAAATCAGCAGAGATAAGCCTATACTATATGGGACTGATTCATGTAATTAAGGTACTTGAACAACTTACTGATATATCCTCTAAACAGCCTTCAAAGTCAAAGCCACAGGTATTAGGATCATAGTAGCGATAATGACCCATATGTAACCCTGAATCTCTATAACAAAAATGCACAAAATGTTTATTAAAAACAAAACTTAACCTTTTAAATTATTATTGATCTGTTACTGTTAGAAATTATAGTGCATTTCCTCAGCCAGCAATGCTAATCAAGATATTACCATGATGATGAACAAGAATGTTGGGAACAAGGGTGGATCCAGGGGGGCAAAGGGGGGCTGAAGCTCCCCCTCTCCTCAGAAAAAAGACAGTATTCTTTAAAGTTAGATGTTTTTTTTTATTATTTTCCATTGTATTGACGGACGAAACTCAATTAGCCCCACCCCTAAAATTTTGGCTGGATCCGCCCTTGGGGAAGCATGACGGAGTGCCTAACCAATGCAACAGGTTCAAGTCCTGTCAGGCTTGATGTCGGATGTGAGTACTAGAGTTGTTTGTAGATTCTCTCCTGTGTTTCAAGGTTTCTTCTCTAGGTTCTCTGGTTTTCCTCCCTCCACAACTGAAATCAGTTGGGCTGCCTTGTAATTGGGTCCTAGACCTGTAAGGCTTTCTGTCCACCTTAGAGTGGTAAAGATGAATAAATAAATAAGAATGTAATCTACATATATCTTACTTGAGGATTGGCATGTGGTTTCCCCAGGTAGGTGTGGGTACATATACAGTCTTCTCTCCAGGAAACCATCTTTCCTGTACAGGAATAATAACAACAGTAAATTAAGCACAGGAAATACCACTGTTCAAGAAGAATTAATGAAAAATACCACTTGTATTTGATTAAAGTTGCTTAATACCATGAAAGCATAACAAAGGCATATCCTAAATGGTTCTCTCAATAGTGAAGTGCACAGATGACTTCAGAACTAACGTTTTTCTGAGTTCATAATTAATTTATTCTTTTTAAGCATTTTTTTTATTTAAACATATTTTTTCTCTGTGCTCTCTTTAAGAGCCAATAAATGGCTCATTGAGGAAGATCACTTTTTTAAGCATTCTTGCATTCAAAACAAAAGAAAATGACTATCTACGAATCCCTTGAGATTCCATTTTTTTGTCTGAGTGTTGGCCTATTAATAGTGACTGTGCGCTTCACTACGGCAGCTAGCTGTGAGATGCTAAACTCTTTACTTACTAGGAAAGCAGATCCAATTCTGAGTGCACCAGTTCCTGATATAGCTTGTGCTGAAACATTCTATAAGGTTCCAGTATATAATTGAATTAGTTGAGAAATTATTTGAGAATATATATAAAATATTTCATATAAAATATCTGAAATATTTTAAAGGTATCGCCATGGGTCTTTTATTCTAAATGATGCATCCCAGCTAACTTGGCTGGAACAACAGCATTGCATTCACAAATTCAAGGGTTTTTCTTCAGGTTCTCGGGTTTTTCTCTCTCCGCAAAACCAAATACCTAAATTCCAATTTGATCTCCTTGCCCTCTTTGATCAGCCCAGTGTTGTTTCAGGGAATCAATAATATTTGAAGTTTTTTTTTCATCAATAACACAAATCAAGAAGTTGCGAACATTACCAGTCCATTTTTCATCACATCACTGCTTTCTCCAAAGGCAAGTGTTGCCGCAGCTTTAGTAAAGGCAGGGACACCATCAATTGGTGCGTACTCCTTGTCTAGGTTTTTAGATAATAGTATTTCTTCTGCCTAAAATAAAGTTTAAAAAAGTGTTACCTCTTCTATTGGTCTTCCTGTGTTTTCCACAGGTATCCCATAACATTTCATAAGCTAAGACAAAATATTTCAAGAATGTTTCTTAACCAATCAGAAGCATTATTGTTATCTTTCCATCATGTTGTAGTTAAAGAGTCATTTCTGATTGGCCAAAGAACAATAGAACATTCCTGGAATATTTCTAGGTGCCCACGGTTTTACGATTCGCACTGTAAGAGAACTGCAGAATAATTGCATACAAGGTACCCACTTTCGTTTTTATTTTTTGGCTGGTTAAAAAAGACCACTTACTTAGAGTGCATATAATATATCTGTGAAAACCTTTGCAAGAAATTACACAAATTTACACAAATTAAGTAAGTTCAGTAAACATATTAAGTATCAGTAGCCCGAAATGTAATGCTTCATTGTCTTAAACAAAACTCTGAACTAATTTGCACAATTTTGTTTGTCAACTTTTTCACTGATATATTGTGTGTACTCTTATCTTCTGCAATGCTTTGTGCTCAATGCAAACAATTTGCAATATGTTTTCTATCATGACAGTAAGTTGCAAGTTTTAAAAATTAAGCAGTGGTAAGCAGGGCTTGAATTAACGGCCAGTCAGTCGCCAGTCATGATGACCAGCCTAGTTTTAGCTTGGTTATACCCTGTTTCTGGCTCAAAATGACCAGCAAGGCAATAATCTGACCAGACAAGTTCCAATTCTGGCCAGGCATTGTCCATTGACTGGCTGTAATTGCAAGCCCTGGTAAGTAACATTGCATTATTTCACCAACCTTTTTCACCGATGGCAACACATAAGGTTTTCCAGTATCATCTCTGTATGCTCCAACACCCAAGTTGATCTTTTGTGGATGATTGTCCTTCTTGAATGCCTCTGTTATGCCAAGAATTGCATCAGGAGGGCCAAGCTTTACATTGGTCCAGCATGAGCTACATATAAAGATGATTCACAATACATCAGGACTGTGGAACCTTTTGAAGCAATCTGTTTCCCCCCCTGCCATTTTACAACCATACTTATTATAATGTGACAAGTCAATGAGGCAGAACTACCAGTACTCTAGACCTCTGGGTTTTTGGCTTTTGATAATGATTGTTAAATTGATCTGATTTTGACCTCATTTTGAGTGACGGAAGTTGCAAAACCCAGATGTCTGGAGCTGTCTTGCTAACATAACCATGAAAAACACTGTAAACTAGCTAAATTGACCTTGGGAAATCATGGGAAATCTGACAGCTCTGCACAAGGACAAACATCTTCTTGAGGCAACATTTAAGATTATTCTTTTGTATTTTCCTGCATTCTATTGTTCTATAAGTCTAATATTAAGTAACTAAAAACATCAATTTTGAGTTTAAATTTAATTAAATTACGTTTTGTAAATTAGTTCCAGCAATGCATGTTGACAGTATATTTTTTTAAGTCGTGTTGCTTGTGACAAATAATGATCTAACGTGTTCTGGGACGTAGATTTATTATTACTAAAGGATAATTGCGTTCCTGGGTAAACGTTTTTGAATTACAGAAGCTTTTTCAGCCAATGCTAACTCCCATAATTATTTGATAATTGGTTTTAAATCCCTGTGTCCTGCACATGACACATCAACAAGAAATGGTAAAAAGCTAACTCAATTTTAAACCCTATAAAATCCATAAATCTCACCTTGAGCGAGCACCAAGCATCAACCAGGCCTTACTAGATGATCTAGCAGACTGTCCAAGAGCTTTATAGAGTGCCATAATGGATAATAATGGTAGTATAACTCTCAGAAAAATACTTATTTTATTGTACAAAGTACTAAACCGTACCCGCACAGCATGCTGGGTATCCCAGGCGTGTCTCGCGCAAGGTATTCTGGGTATTCCTGTTCTGTGAAGAACGCCTTGCCGTTGTTGAGGTTTTCGCGCTAACACCAAAATATACCTCCAAGAATACAGGTATTTGAACCCTTTTATCTTTAAAATCGATCAATACTTCATACTTACTGAAGTAATCTTTGAGTGCGAATCCATGATGCTAGAAATCGTGGTGCTTTTGTGAGAAAATTGGACGGATTGTTGTGTGTTGCCGATTGTGGTGTGGAGTTGGCATGGCGCTCTCTCTTTTACTGTTTTGTTTTGACATCCATCTAGTTTCTTTTCATTTGACTTAGCAATGCTTTTGTTATTTCCCTTTAATGTTATTTATACCCTAACTTCGAAACTAGGACATCAGTAGCGCATCGTTCGCCAACTTCCTTCTTTAAGCGAGGCAAATTCTTTGTATTATCGATCAGCTTCTCTTCACACGTCTTCATAACCGATTTCCAAGAATTAACGCTTGCGGGATTTACGATCCTGATTTTCTGCATTTTACTACATCTATCCAGGCTTTAAAAGTATTTAAACTTGATATTGATTGCTCTGTAGCACAATGTTTTGGATTTTGATATTTTGGGGACATTAATGTACAGCCTATGGCTATCACGAGTATATAATTTGACATAAGGTATACGCATTAGCGAACTTAGGATGCTATTAACTGCGATTGCAAATTTTCTTCTGTAATATGTTATTTAGAAGTCAAAGAACTTTTCTCAAGGCATTATTTTTGGAAGTTCTTCAATGAAAATTATATCTGCATTCAAGCAAGTTTGAAACACAGGGTTAGAATTACAACTTTTTAGTGACAAGATAAATTTATCTTGTGCATTGAGAAGCTACAAGATAAATGGATTGAATGCAAATGTGCAAAGAATTTGCTTTTCTTTGCATTTCATGATTATTTTCTAAAAAGAGAACTAGCTAGAAAATGCGAGTTCAATTTCTTTTCACTTGATATTTGTAATTTTCAACTCGCATTTAGACAATTATATTGTGGGAATTTTGAACCCTGAAACAACGGTAAATAAAGACTAATTCTATAAGTACAGTACAAGTGTTACAAAACATGTGAGAGCATCATTACATCAGTGTCTCAGGCTCAAAATAAATAGTTAATCTCAGTGTCTCACAAAGTCTTGCGTTGACCATATATTACTCCTAACAATGTAAAGTCAAAATTCGTCATCTGAAGTGGGCGGTTCTATTCTCAGTGTGAAATTTTTGGTATTGATTTCTTATTATTTCATAGGGCCTCATAATGGCAGAGGAAGAAGCTGTAGACAGTGTTGGTGCATCTCCTTTGGTCAACACTACACAGTTAAATACTTCCCAGACAAACACCTGTCCATCAGCTTTGCCCATGACCACCGTTATGACCTCTCAGGTACCTACTTGTACTCTGACTCCTATAACTACTGTTACTTCCATGGGAGAAGAGAGCCAGGCTGCTCTTCTATTTCTACTTAATTCTTCAAGTCTTCCAAGCCAAGCAGAAACCACCACTTCTTATTCTGGGCTGTCATCATTTAGCAATGCAGTATTTGTACCTCAACCTGTCACCATCAATGTTATGGCACAAGGACATAGTTCTTTGTGTAAAGTGACAAATTCTGATGGTGGTAATAATGTTATTGAGAAAGCAATGGATCTTGCAAATTTAGGAGAAATGTCAGTTGTTGAAAGCATCCAGCACCCTGTGGCTAATGCAGCTCTGACACTTGTTTCCCTTGGGACTGCTGTAGGGCAGCCTGTACAGGAGATTGTCATAGATGAGAGTGGAAGAAGTAGTTTATCACATGACTCTAACTTAGGTGAAGTCTCTGTTACTGTAGAGTCAGAAGGATCCTCCCATATGGTCTCCAAAACTCAAGTTGGTGGTTGTACAATGGTTGCATCTACTGGTGCTTCAGCAATTAGTGATGAGGATAGTATTGATGACAAGACTGAGCTCAGGGCAAAGTTAAGAGAAGTTGTCACCCAGACTGGTGCTGGGGAAAAGGAGGTAGTTGTACTGAAGGCCATGGAGAAGTCTGCCAGCAAATCTTTGTCGACACTACTTGTAGATCAGAGTTTGGAAAGGAAGAGACTGGCAGAATTAAAGGAGGGCCAGAAAGAAGGTAGGCATGGAGGAATATGGGTTTACTAGCCTCTAAATGTAAAGCATTTCAATCACTTCCTCCCTCCCTCCCTCCCTCCCTCCCTCCCTCTCTGCCTCACTCTCTTCCTTTGTTCCTCCCTCCCTCTCTCCCTTCCTTCCATTTTTGCTTCTTTGCTTCCATCCATCCATCCTTCCTTCTTTGCTTGCTTCCCTTCTCCTTTGCTTGCTTGCTTCCTTCTCTGCTTCGTCCCTCCCTTCCTTCCTTTTTTGTTACCTTCCTCCATTCCTCTCTCACTCACTCCCTCTCTTCCTTCCTTTCTTCATTCCTCCATCATTCATTTATTTACTTATTCATCTTTGTGATAATTATTTTCCAACTTGACTGTAAGATCAATGTGATCTATTTGTAGTGTTAGAAAAAGAAAGAACCCATCCCTGTGATCAATGTGAGAAAAAATTCTTTACCAAGCATGACTTGAAGCGTCACTCCTTGGTTCATTCTGAAGTCAGACCATATGAATGTCAGGTAATTTTCAAGTCTTTAATTCCTTGTACTAAACACTCAGTTGATTGACTGACTGGTTAGTCAATTAATCTATTGTTGTATCTAATGTTAAGCTTTGTTGACATATATTGGGCTTTGCATTCTTCACATGAAGAAAAAACAATTGGGGAGGGGGGAGCTACAGTATGGGGATATTTGGAGGGGGGCAGCCATTTTCTCTGCTAACAATTAGGGGGGCTATTGATAATATTTTTCAAAGGCACAATATTTAGTGTTTAATAAAATTCTGTAGTTTGTGGACCAGGGTGGGGATCACTGAGAATATGTTATGCTTGAGTAGGGGCAACTCCAAAAATATTATTTCAAAATGTAAAATCCCCATAGCCCCCTATGAATAATGAATGCTCTCTCACTAAATTTATCAATAATCTTGATTCTAACAAATCATGTTGGGCATGGTGTTCACTAATGTACGTGTTAATATTGTAACAGACTTGCAAGAAAGCTTTTCGCACACCCAATGAACTCAAGCTCCATTTACCGGTGCACAATACTGACACTCCCTACAAATGTGAATTCTGTGGAAAAGAATTCAGGACTAAAGGTTGTATCAAGTCACACATCAAGTACCATATAGGTGAGTTAAATTATTTCTTTTGTGCTAGACCATTCATAATAAATATAAGAATTGCAATGCAGACACTTGACCATGAACACTTCAAGGTTTTTTTGATATTTGAGTGTCCACACTGTAATTATTATTTAAGCATTAGGGACTAATGTCAATGACTGATCATTAATATGTGGATATTGGAAAGGTCCTCAGGGAAATTACATTAACAAGTGCGCAAGGGGGGGGGGGGGGGAGAAATATTATTTGGAGACAACACTTTTCCCATATTTTTCCAGGGAATTTTTTGGCTAGGAGGGGGAATATTTGCACAGACAACAGCAAACGTTTTCCTATTCTCCTTCACATCCAGTTTACATACTTCTAGTGTTGTCACCCCACGCTATTGCATAGGGTGATGACACTAAGACTAGATGCGAAGGAGACTAACCTTTTCTGTACAACAAGTATAGTTGGTATTTTCAAACTTTGAACTATATTTTCTTTAAACTGATTTTTATATTTTTTGCAACAGGGGATAAAAGACATAAGTGTACAACATGTGGCAGGGCATTTGTCAAGAGTGCCGACCTGAAGCGACACATTGCTGCTCATAATAATGAGAAAAAATACAAATGTGATGAATGTGATTCAATGTTCACACGTCGTGACAACCTCAAGGCACACATGTTGCTTCACAGTCGAAAGAGTGTCGTTACCTGTAAGATGTGTAACAAGGAGTTTATTAATGAGGTATATCTGAAGAGGCACATGCACATCCACAAGCAGGCCAAGAAAAAACCTTATGAGTAAGTATTTTAAATGCCTCCATCCAGTGTCACCTCTCCCCCCTTAGGATTGACTTTGTGCCACTACTACGAAGATAACCAATACAAGGTTTTTTTTCATATTTGATTTTAAGGGTTGCACCCCTCCCTGGGTTGACTTTGTGCTCCTACTGCAGCTTTGAAGATATCCAATACGTAATAACTTTCTTTTTCAGTATGTTTCTTTTTTGGTTCAGTGTTTTTCTGGTGTGGGTGCCCTTCCAATGCAGCACCCCTCCGTGAAGAAAATCCTGGATTCACCCCTGCCACCCTCTCTGTAGGATTAGAATAACTTTGTATAACAACAACTCAGCAGGAGGATGTATTTTTTCTCATTTTAATGACAGTGATGTACCCTTTTTCCTTCATAATTCTAGGTGCCAGTGGTGTCCAAAGACTTATGAACAACTTGAAGGCCTTAGACGACACATAAGACAGCATGTTGGAGATGAAAAATTTGTGTGCGAACACTGTGCCAAGAAGTTCATTACTGCCATCCAGTTAAAACGTCACTTGTGGCTTTCTCATGAACAAAACAGTCCATACAGAAAGTCCATCTTGTAAAATTGTACAAAAACAAATGACAGGGCTTGAATTTTGTTTCCGTTATAGACTTATGGCTAGTGAACTGATAGTTTTCATTAGCCATATGATCTTGCAGATATGGTTTTACAGAAAAGTATGTATATTGTTACAAAAAAGTTACTACCAAAATTCTTAGTAGTTAATGTAACAGTTACAGTGCTTCCCAATCACACATGCAGAATTGTACAATTTGCTGACAGTGGTGACGAAGTTGGTTTTGGTAGATGTCAATCAAGGCCTTTTCACAACATTCCAGGTAGCACATGCTTGATAACTTTGTGTTTCCCAACAATTTCATGGAAATACTTTGATCGATGTCCTGGCACCAAAACCTCATTTTGTCACAAGGGTGATTAGTGCATGTGTTTGGAAAGTATTGTAGATTAGGAAATTTCACTAGTCAAAACAAATAAGACAACACTAGTATTTGGCTACCTGTCAGTTGACTACTGATAAGTTTGACCCCTGAATGAACACTAAATGTTTTCAGATATATTCCAAAGCAAGCTTTTATCAGAATAATCATGAAAATCAAAATTATAACATAAAAAGCTAAAACAATTAGGGTAAATACACTTATTTTACGTGAAACTTTTAAGTTCAATTTTTCTTTAAAATTCTGTAAATAATGAACATGCCATCTAATTTTTCAAGCAACTTTTTGCATACAATAAGGAACACTTGTATGAACATATACTTTTATTTTCCTCATTTTCGGTCAGCCTAAAGAAGTCCTCATCCAAAAGCTTTAAAAAACTATTATCATAACTATTATAGCTCTCTCCCAATCAAATGTATAGGAGAATCGTGATACATATTATTTTTGACATAAGTAAATTAGATTGAATCTATGTGTTACAGCCCTTTTCATATTTCTGCAACCTTGGCCCCTCATAGTTTGATCGACGGAAGCCTAAACGCCAGATGTCTGGAGTTGGTTAGGTCGCAGAATAATGAAAATGCACTGTAATGAAATTCTGATAATGGTGATAGAGAGCAAACACTACATGTACATCTGTGACACAGTATATAGTACAGAATAAACACTTTTCAATTTGTTGACAAGGGTCTAAACCTGGCTTGCCAACTTTGTAGAGGTAAAAAGGATTTATAAATAAATAAATTACTTTGTTATAGTGGGAGTGACTGTCACTCACTACCACTACATCATTTACCGGTATTCTATGCATATTCTCATATTCTCAACTCACATGTTGATTTTTCAAAGGGAGGAAAACCGGAGAGCCCTGAGAGAAACCCTCATGTCACAGGAGAGTACAACACGTCAAACAAACTCAACTCACATAATTATGATCTAGGCTGAGCTGGTGCGCGAATCTGGTCCACTGCTGTGAGAGAGAGACTAGCAGTAAAACCACTATGCCACCCATTTACCAGTAAAATATTTGTGGAATATCAGTTTATTTTTTTAAATGTTTCATTATTTACAAGTAGGCATCAACAACAATAAGTTGCTGATAAGTTCCTTTGCAGAGCAATTTAATGAGATGTTATCGTCCCTTCCTTTTCTTTTCTTCGAATGCTATAGATTCTTCATTGAAAGGTTGTATGTAATCAGCATACAAGTCCTCTGGTGTGGCCTCTTCTCCATCAGGGAAATATGTTGGGAATGGTGGTGGTGTTGCAAACTTTTTCCAGGCATCACCTATTTTAAGGAAGTCCCCTTTGTTTCCTGGACACTGACCCTGTACATAGAGCACACTGTACTTGGTGTTGATGCGATGAACCTGGAATTGTAAATGGTATTGATGTACCTGTCAGTGCTGGATATATACATGAAAAACAGGGGTGGATCCAGGGGAGGGGTCAGGGGGTGTGCCCCCACCAACTCGTAGTAACTTTGTCTCCCTTTTTTGAAGATACCCAATACAAAATAATGTTTTCTTTCTTTGATTCTGAGGGTTGCACCCCTCTGGGCTGACTTTGTACCCTGCACCCCTCCCTGAACAAAAATCCAGGATCCACCCCTGAAAAAGTCACAAAATTCATACACTACGTACCCGAACAGCAAATAGAGTACAGTTCTTTTTCCCCATGTGACCTGCCATTCTCTTACCAGGCCAGATCCTGCCAGGTTCCTGGAAATAAAAGACATATTTAGCATTAAAGATTGAATACAAAAAAGAGAGATCATAAAAACAGCTTTTACCCCTCCCCAGGGCTGTAGTGTCTACAGGGGCTGGGGGGATTGCCCCTCCAGTTCCCCCGCCCCCCCCCCCCCCCCAAAAAAAACAACTATGGAATTAAATTCCTATTTTTTAAGATCATGTCTCGTAAAGTGTCTGTCTGTGCCCCCAATTTTTCAAGGATTGCTACAGCCCTGCTCCCCCCAAAAATACAGCATATAAACAAATGCAAAGGGACAGCATACTGAGGAAACAGAGCAAAACACAAAGGTCTGAGAACACATCTTCCTATGTAGCTCACAAGTATGACCATGCAAACACACTTACCTGTCCACCCCCAGTAGCACCCATTTTCCTGTGCGTCTTTGTCTGACCATGGGATTTGGGTTGACCCTTCATTCCCCATCGTTTCATGACTCCCTGAAATCCATGGTCCTTTCTGTAAAAATAAACAACTACAAGTCTCACATTTGCAATAAAAAAAATTTATTGTGCAACTGTTGCAGAAGTAGAAGCTCTTTCTACTCTCTGCAATATGTCTACAACATATTACTGCACATTAAGGAGATAGTCATTCTAAAGTCAATGCCCTTGTTGAAATACTCCCTAACCATGCTATATTCAATTTTATAAAGCAACCATAATTTATAACTTATAAATCTTGCTTTCTGATTGGTTGATGGTGTGTGCATTATTAGATCAAACAGCACATAAAAGCATTTGTATTTTATGAAAGAAATAAAAAAACTTGCTTACTATGCTGTGTGAAGCTATAAAGGGATTGTTAGAACACTTGAGAAGTGTTTGTTAAGAAGCACTCTGCTATGCGTCGTGCTTCTCCCTATAACACTTCTCTCATGCACTGCCAATTAATCTCCACATGCTTCATAACTGCACACAGCACGCATGTGCGTTTTCTGCAGTATTTCTTCAACAACGTCACTTGTACTATATACTATTAATACTTACGTTATGCCTTGGATTTTAACAAATTGTCCTGGACAAAAATGTGCGGCACTGATGACTGTTCCTGGAATCAAATGGAGATGTTTTAATACTACACTAATACTAATGGGATTGAGAAGTGATTGTTGTTTGACTGAAGAACTAATAGATGAAATGCCATGTTTATGGTATCAAACTGTTATTTCAGCCGAGTTCCTGAATAAAATGAACAACTTTTGCCATCCAAACACACATTTCAGTAAATTTTGCTGGCACCTTTCTGTAGTTTATTATTATTTTTCAAGGGGTAATAAAGACTATTTTGTGTACAAAAATTGTAAAGCGCATTGAGACAATGTGAAATACCCTATATAAGAACTTCCCATTATTATTATTATTACAAAGTATCTTAAAGGCTGTCTCTTTCAAATACGAGAAATGATAAAAAGGTATATTAAGATATAGACACAAGAATGATAGCAATGCTAAAAAATAATAGTTTGTCAGTCGCTAGTCATAATGACTGGCCAAATTAGTTTGTAGCTTGTTCATACCTCGTTTCTGGCTCAATGTTACTGGTCAAATTGACCAGTAAGAGAAAGATTTGACTGGTTGGCAAATGTCCAAAGATCAGCCACTATTTCTAGTCCTGGGTAGAGCTTACCTGGATGTAGAAGTGCATTTCTTGTGACTGCAAAGCTGCAAACTTTCTTCTTTGGATGAACACCAAAATTTTTGAAGTGTCCATACTGAGCTTTTCTGACCTTAAACAAGATAAATTAAGTAAGAAATAAGTTTATCGTTGCCACCTCTAAAATATCAACTTGGAGATTCCTGGATATTCAGAAAGGGAGGCTCATGCATATATTGATTAAGTCTAGGATTGGGACACTTATGTTGAATGTATTATCCTTTAGGGTATGATTTGGCACAATGTAATATTTCACCTTATGTAATTCTGGTTCATTTATAGCCCCAACTTGAAGCTCTGTCTGTGGATCATCCCCACCAATACTCCTTGATATCCTCGCTTGTATCACCTGACATTCCTTTATCTGTGATGAAATAATGATTAAGCATCAATATGTGGATAATTCTTTCAACACCTAACCCCCTCCACACACACATACAACTGCATTCCTCCCATGGCCTCCACCAAACTGTACCCCTCCTCTCATCCAAATCTTTAGAGCAATGTTGCCAATTCTTAACATGGAAAAAATAGGGAATATGGTAAAGAATAATACCCCATATAGACCCCTTTCACTTGACTTCAAAGCAGCTCAATTTGGAGGACAAAACAAAAGAATTTCTATCTCCCAAGAATTGGAACCTATTGTTTTGTCCTCCAAATTGAGCTGCTTTGATGGCATGTGAAAGGGGTCTATATGGGGTACTGTAAATCTTTCAGATACTCCCTATTTTCCCCCAAATTGAGCTGCATGAATTCTGATGTGCTGCAAAGGGTCTATACATGCACACACCTATCATTCCTATAGAGGTTTTGCACCATCACATGATGGCAGCCATGTTAGATGGCAGGAACAATACAATCGTTTTACATGAGAATGAATTCTGCCATCTAACCGCAGGCAGCCCAAACTGTATTGTGGGCGCCGACATGTGATGGTGCAAAGCTTCTACATCCTAAAGTTATCTGTTATTTGCATGAAGCAAGCAAAAAAAACTTACCCCCTCCCCCCCTCCATTGATAATTATCAATAATGGTAAGCCTAAGAATCGAAAATAAAACCGTACCTGGATCAAAGTGACAGGGACTCTTCTACCATCCTTCATCCACAAGGCAGACATCCCCAATTTGACTCCAATAGCTCCTACTCGCTTCGACCCACTTGTCCATCCAACTTTACTCGGATCAATACGTACGACGTTTCTCCTTTGAAATCGTCTCTGCTTCTTTATTTCTTTTTCTACATCATCTCTAGTCAGTGGTATTTGTTCCAGCTTTTCCCCTGTTAATAAGGAAGGATTGCCTTGGAAAACCTCGAAGAGATTTTTCGATGAATTTCCAGAAGAATTTTCGATGTTTTCTGCATTGCTTTGATCTAAACTGTAACATCTGTTCCATAGTATAAAGCATTGACGAGTAACAGACGGTCTTGCAAGAATATTAGCTGCATAAGAACTGCTAAAAACGTTGAAAGAAGAAAGAGGTTTCTTGATGCCACGAACCAGCATGGCAGCTGCCATCTTGAAACCAACTAGTTCCAGTCCCAACACACTTTTCCACAGGTAACCCAGCAATCGGGAGAACCAATCTTTTCCTTTGATATTTTTATTGGTATAAACTATGATAAAAACTCAAACTTAAATGACTTATATTTCGAAATGCAAGTGATAACTGCCTTAAGATAAAATTTTAACTCCGATTCCTTTATGAATTTTTCTTAAATTTTGATATTTTTTTAGATATTTTATATGTCAGAAAAATTGGCTTTCACCTTGCTGTAGCATTCCAAATCCTCTGAATTTTTCCATTTTACTATAAATTTTGTTTTGATTAATTTATATTTTAATCCAAAACTAACAAAAGAGGCCGCCGATCAATTTCGTTGATATTAAATTTCATTTCACCTTATAATGTACACTACCGTTACCATAGGAACATGAGTGTGAGAAGAAGCGCGCTCAAGTCATGGCTGCATTCCGTCACGGGGAAAGAACTTAGCGCTTCAAAAACATATTTTCTGGTTATTAGAAAAAAACATGGACGTTACTAAGTCTTATAGCTTTAAGTTTAGAAGTTAGACTAAGGAATATTTACTTTTGAGTGCAGGATCTGAGGGAAAACAGGTTCGAATCGAATCAATTATCAGAGTTCAGAACGTCAAGTCGAATATTCAAGAATGGATGACTTATCAAAGGTCCAAACAAACGAGGTAAGGAAGTGCATAAGACGGTTTTTTCTTTTAGTAGTTCTTATAGTTTGAAGGTATTGTGATTTGACTTTCTCTGTTAGATATTTGAAGGTCTCTCTATCTGTCCCGAACAGCAGTAAACTCATAAGTTAAAGATTAATGATAACAATAAAAGTTTATGACAAGACAAATCCAAACCGGTTAATAACTTATTGAATAAGGACGATTTAAAGCTAAACTTTACAGCTAGACTTTGAAAGAATGATTACAGATTTCTAAAACATCCTTTGGGAGCTGTTATGATATTTTTTGAAGCGTTTTGATGGCTCTCAATAATCCACTTTGAGCTACCACAAGTCCCTTTTCACGCACCTCTTTAACTTACTTTGTCTAAAGCCTCTTGTCTTTTACTCTAGAAAATACCAAAGTTATTTTCTTTATGATTTATATGAGCCCTCATTCCTTCACAGAAAAGGGTATTTCTAAACATCCTTTCCACTTTAAGTACAGTGATACTGTTTATAACAAGTGTTGTTGTATATCCATTACTTTAGATTATTGACATGGTTTAAATTAACTCCGTCTCAAATTGACTTATTACTTTCTGATTCAATTGGGATCAATACTAATACCATTACCAGTGCAAACGTTTTTTTATTAGAAAATTCCTGAACTCATTCATATACCTATATTTCAGACATTGTTTTGAAAGATTTTGTCGGAACGCCATGTTTCCAGAACTTTTGATCCACAAACTTGTCGTCCAGGGTAACGGAATTTTAAATTGTTGATTTTTCGTCTCGACCCTGGCTTAGGTTTAGCGTTCAAATCAAATAATACTGGATTTAAGATTTTGGCAGAAATGTCAAGGACTATATATCTAGGTGTCTGTTTATAACTTCAAAAAAATAATTAAGATTACTTTACTAATAGCTGTTCGTGGAAGAGTGTTGTATCAAGATTTGAATGGTAATTTGAATACATTGATTATTAAGGGATTATCCTGTGTGACATTGTGACCCAAGTCTTTATTCATGTTTAAATTTTGCGCTTTCTGTAATCCTATCTTAAGCTTTACTGTGTGCTTACAACTAATGAAAGGAGGAGGGGAGGAGAGGGGTGGGGGTGGAGGATTGAAAGCCTAGACCATGTTGTACTAGTACTGATATGCTTAGCCACGTACTACAGTCAACTCTCACATTGTGGACAAGCTGCTCTTACAGACAGAAGCAAAATCCACTGCAAAAATACTGACAAAAAAAGACACTCGCCATTATGGCAAATATGTGATGGTCCTGAGGGTGTCTGGTGTACTCTGCCAGAGTAGGACATTGCGTCGCACATGCATGTAGGGTAACTAATAGCAACGCTGTCATAATCCTCCATATTATTTTGATAGCCGCTGCGTAAAATTAACAATGCTGTCAAGATCCTCCATATGATTTTGATAGCCGCCACGTCAAATAATATTTGTTCATGTGCATTTCGTGTATCGGATTAAAAACCAGGCATAAAACTGGTTTTGTTCATCCATGATCATGGACAGCCATATACTAACAATAGAGCAGACTTTGTAAGACAGTGGTAAATAAACAGTGCTTGAGTTTATAGTTAGTGCAGACATCTAATCTGGATAGCAAACATAGTATTACTGAGCATTTCTAACACATCTGCACATCTTCTCTCTTTCATCCATTAATGAAAAATATAATGAGCATGTGTTTTAGTAACCATAGCAACAATAGTAATTAGGCAATTGATCTTGATAAACCTGCTTTCTTTTTACAGATATTTGACACAAGCTCACTCAAGTCACTAGAAAATGGTTTGAAAAGCAGTTCTGAGAGTTTTGGGAAGCATTCATTGTCCAATGGAAGTGTTGTGAAAGATAATACGGATGGGAATTTTGTGAATGATATTCACCAGGCCCATGAAAAGCAAAGTATTTCCAGTGATAAAGAGATTGGAATAAAAAACTCTGATAAAGATGATACCAGTAATGATTTGAAAGACAAAAATAATGAAGGTATTGTTGAAGGTATTGCCAAAATTAATCCTTCTGGGGAGGAGGAAAGAGAAGATGAAAAGAAATCAGATTCAGAGATTAGTTCAACTTTGTCATCAAGTTCGGATGAATCTGAGGATGAAGAAAGTGATAAAGAGCAGGAAAAACAAAAACAAGTTAATGAAAGCACAAATCATGATGATAATGGTAGTGGTAATGATGCCACTGATAACAGCGAAGACAAAAACAAGGTCACTGGATTATCCAGTGAAGAGCTCGCACTGAAATTACAAGAAGCATGGAGTAAATGTGAAGAATTAAAAGAAAAAAGGGATGAGCAAGAACAGCAATTGGCTGCCGCAGATGAGAACAATAAGGTTAGTTTGCTAATAAACTGACCACCGTCAGTGTCTACACCTCATTATTAACCACCTCTAATGATTGTAAACT
Organism: Anthopleura xanthogrammica; assembly: GCA_964019055.1. Taxonomy (NCBI): domain Eukaryota; kingdom Metazoa; phylum Cnidaria; class Anthozoa; order Actiniaria; family Actiniidae; genus Anthopleura; species Anthopleura xanthogrammica. The sequence goes on along the minus strand of OZ025207.1, from coordinate 12,323,031 downwards.
GACCACCCTCAGTGACTACACCTCATTACTAACCACCTAGCTTATAATACATGATTGCCTACCGACGAACCACAATGCCTATCTATGCTCCATCACTAACCAACCAACTTGACCATAAAACTGACCATTCTCAATGTCAACACCATCACATAATATCAAATATTTTACATCTTCTAGAATCTCTTAGATACTACTGAAAATTTAAAACATATCAAGGAAGAGCTGCAAGAGGAGCTTAAAAGTAAAGACCAACAACTCCAAAGCAGATTATCTGCCCTCGAAGAACGAGACGGCACCATTGAAGAGCTAAGATCAGAATTAGCAGAAATGAAGTCAGGTAGAGAGTCATTGGAAAATGAGTTGAAAGATGCCAGAGAAGAACTCAGCAAGCTGCAGTCAGCTCAAGGAGACCAAGAAAAGTCATCCAAAGACCAGGTAGAAGCTTTTAATCAACTTGAAACAAGAGCAGATGAACAAGAACAAGAAATTGGAAGACTGAAGGACCAACTGGAAATGGCAAAGAAAGAATTAGAAATGCAGGGAACTGATAAAACAGAAGTGGAGATGAAACTACAAGAAGAGCTTACTAATGCCAAGAACACCATACGAAGTGTAAACCAAGCAAATTCCAAACTTGAAGCCAAACTTAGTAACTCACAGACTATTATTGAAACTGCTGAAGTTGAAAGTAAGAAGTTTAAAGATGAAGTAAAGTCACTTAAAGATAAGATAAAATGGTTGGAAAGAAGGCGAGCATCAGAGAAAGAAGGTAGTCCAAAATCAACTCCTAGATCAGAGGGTGGATCTCATGAAACACAGAGAAGAGGACAAGAAAGAGTAAGAGAGTTGGAGCAGAAAGTAATTCAAGTGAATGATGAGAAGCAGAAAATGAAGCATGATTATGATGAGGCTGTTAAAGCTCTTGAGGCAGTGGACAAAGTGGTGAGTTTAAGTATGCTGCAGCAAATTGGGAAATATTTTGATGCAATCATGCAGTTTAGGAATTAAGACTTGCATGAATGAAGTTAATACTCAGCAACTGGTTTGTAGTCTGAGGGAGGAATATGACACCGAGCATATATGGTGGGACTCAAACCCATGCAGCATTTATTCACCTCCATGCCAACCATGCTTCCAGGTCTAGTCTGTTCACTTGTCCTTTCAATATACTTGGGGATCAACAGACTGAAGATGGAATATTTAATTTGATATGACAAATGCTGATTTTGACCTTTTTGTTTTGATTGCAGTATAGCGTAAGGGAGTTGGCTTTACAACAATACAAGGCTGAACTAGATGAAGCAAATGAACTGGTCAAGCAACGTAAGTGTAATTCAATCCTGATTAACAAAATTGTTTCCTATATTCTTTGATACAATGATTTATATATTGCTGAAATGAGGACCTATTAGGGGGTATCCATGTCCTCTGCCTATGCTGAAATTTAGGGACATTTTTGTGTTGCTTGTTGGATTTTCATCATTGACAAGTAATCTGTCATTTGCCGTTGTAGCTCTGGTGTCACAGTTTAAAGGCCATGTCACTTGTTAGAATTTACCACTAACAGGGTCTCTAAAATGGTTCACTTTTCTTGTTCACAGAATCCTCTGAGATCCAAGAAATAAAACTAGAAGCAGACCAGCTAAAAGTAGACCTAAAGAGGGCAGAGGAAAATAAAGAAGAGAATCAAGCTGCACGGGAAGAACTCAAAGAACAAGTCACAAAATCAAAAGAAGCTAACAGAATATATAAAGAGGAGATTGAGGATGTCAGAAAAGAATTGAGTGATCAAGTCCATGAGCTGAAACTAGCACAGTAGGTGTCAAGCAGTCAAGTAAAATCTTGACACTAAACAGAGCAAAAGTGCTGCATAATTGCTTGCGACATTGCAAAAACTAGATCGCACCATGTGACCACCCATATGATGTTGAGATTCTTTATGACAATGTTGCAAAAGTAGAACTCGTTTGTACTTCTGCGATGTTGCCAGCAATGTTGCATGCATTTTGCATGGTTACACATAATGCAATCTCCCTGTTGCAGGCAACATTGCATTGTGTGTCCGCACTTTTAGTTGCAAAATAGTTTGAAAGTTGCCATTGCATTGATGAAATAAAAGCTTACCAAATATGGTAAACCCAGAGACAGCCTATCAGTCCTGAATACTTATTAAAAAAATGATATTGTTTTAATCCTTGTAGAGCTAAAAGCAGAGAAAGAGGCAAGAAGAACCAGATACTAGAACTAGAAGTGAGAGAAATGAAAGAAACATTGTTGGTAAGCCAAAATGCATTACATCATTTTCTCTCATGATTACCCTTTCCCTGATGTGCATTTCCAGCCTAATGTTGCTACAGCGCCAAATTCATTACAATTGCCAACTTATATGTGCCCAAATAAAATTTATGGAATCAGTAGCATATATATTGCAACCAGTTAATAGGTAGCATTGTTTGTATTCCCAGATTTCTAAAAGTGTCATAGAAGAAAAGGAAAAGAACATGGAGAGCTTGAGAGAAGATCTGAAAAATGAAAAGAAAAACTGCAAACAACTTCAGCAAGTGAGTTGTCATAATAAATTGTAGATCATGAATTCATTATTTGGTTAGCTGGTTGGCTGGTGCCTTGATTCATAGTCTCACTAATATAATACACCCATCCGTCCGTCCGTCCATCCATCCATCCATCCGCCCATCCTCCCATTTATTCATGGTTTTATTCCTAAATATTCAAAGGACCTTGAAGAAATAGATTATCTCAAAAAGAAACTACAGCTGATTGAAGATGAAAAGGCAAGAATAGTAGAAAAAATGAAAAGAACAGAGACAGATTTGAAAGAAACTGAGGAAGCACTGAAGAAAAGTTGCCATAAGATTAAGGTAAGTAGTCAATCTCTTGGAGTTTTTTCGTTTTTTATTAACTTTCTTTCTATAATTTTGTATTTCGAGAGTAATCGTTTTAAGATAAAGGGATGTTAGATACCTTAGTACTTGCCTAAGACAGATTGACAAAAGTCAATAATATTTTTGTTTTTTTAATTTTTTGTGACAGGAAATGGAAAAAGAAAAAGAAACCTTGAATAGAAATAACCAAAAGTTGAAGAGTAAATGTGAAGATCAAGACTATCAAATCCAAACTCTCCAGGAGGTGGTGGAGAACAAAGAGAGTGACATTGAGCAGCAGCTTATTGCACTTATCCACACCAGATCACAGGTTGATGAACTGAACCTTCAGTTACAAGAGATGTGGGCTTCATACAGTGCTGACAAGGCTTTATGGAAGAATAAAGGAGGAAGGTCCATACGGTAAGGAGACAGTTGTCATCCATTTGTACATGTACTGACCATCAGGGACGGATCCAGGATTTTTTAAACAGTGCGTGGCAATGAAAGTAATGCTTAATCCTAGTTAGCCATCTTTCTCTCACTGTCAGCTAATCAAAATTTTCATGGGGGGAGAGGTTTGCAACCCTCACAACTCTTCCCTTGGATCCACCCCTGCTACCATCCTTTGATGTCCTACCACCCACTTGCCAACCACTATCACTCCAGTTATTAACCATTATCACTGTCTTCAGTCATTTGCATTTACTTTCCACTCATTTGTAACTTACTACTTACATACATGTACAGCTCACTTATATTTTATCAGGGCTTAGAGGTGGCTCACCAACATGTTACAGCACTTGCAGTTCTGTTGTTTGTCTTAGTAGTACATGCATTGACATGAATTTGCTACTTATACTGTACATGACTATTTTTATTGGTCTGATAGGAGAAGGCATAGGAGTGCGCCATCTAAAAGGATTCAACAAGCACCACCTCCACTCTACCAGTCACCACCTGAATCCAAGACCCATAGCTTTGCTCACAGAAGATTGGTTAATAAACTAGGTTTACCAGTAGTCAATCCAGAATTCATCAACACAATGCATAAGGTACTGTAAAGCTGTGGCAATGACTGTAGGGGATGGGAGTCCCTTTGCTCAGTAATAAAATAATAATATTGAAATGCTGCAGTGGCTGTGGAGTCTAACTGGAAGGCAGACAAGGCTTCTAGCAAAGAGTACACTTTAATACCAATGACTACAACTTGGGAACTGTCCATCAGTGAATCAGAGAGGAACTCAGGCTTTACGATGTATACATATGTGAGGCAAGGTGGCTCTTTAGGCAACTTGGCTGGAATCTGTAGGGTCCCTGCAAAAATTTCACCTCATTAAGTGCTATCCTTGCAAACCAAGGGCAAAAACTTATTGGACATGTCAACACTGTACTAATGATCTGTGCAATACTTTTCTTACACTATCTATTTAAGTCTCACTTCTGTTCCATGTCCTTGTAGGATATCTCACCAGAAAGTACACAGAAAGCCACACAAAACAATGAAGTCCAAGATGCATCAGATGGTCCATCAAACAATCTAAAGACCAGTGATAAAACCTCCCAAACACCAAACCAAACAAAAGACAACCCACAAAAAATATCTCCTAAACCACCAGCCGATGATATCGACAAAAGAAAACCCCATCGACCTCTATCATCATATGGGTTCCGCACCCATCCACCAATGAATGGAGAATATAACAGGACTTTCAATGGTGAAGATTTTTGGCTGCATACTGATGGTCTTAGCATTACCAGCGGCGACACAGATGAAGAAATTGTCAAGTACTTGGTGAACAAAGGGGACAGAGTAATGATACAGAGTAAAGTTGTTGGTGAGTCATTGAGTTTCTTTTCTCGAAGCTTCAGAACAGTCTGGGAAGTGTATGGCAGAAGCACCCATTTGGGGGAAGGCTTGTCTATGGGGTTGAGGTTCATTTGGTGCTCGACCTTAAGCTTCCTATGCAGAATTTTCTCAACAATATGGAGAATAGAGAATAGCTCCATTAGAATCAAGACTGCCATTTGTTTGCAGGGTGAACCACCCAACTCAAAATTCTGGTAGACATCTCTTTGAAGATGGGAATTAAGAGAAGGTACATGCACCTCTGGAATTTTGGCCAAAAAAACTCACCTCATTAGAGCTGAGGCTGAAGGGGCAGCTCTCTAGGTTTGAGGTTTGATAGGCAGGTGGAAAGTGAGGGATGGGCCAGGGAAGCATTTTGGTTGTTTCTTAAAACTATTTGATATCAGAGAAACATATTTCTTGAATTTCATCTCTCCAGGCGATGACAACCTGAATATTTCTGGTGTTGTAAAGTATGTTGGTAAAGTTGGCAAGAAAACAAACAGTCCAGTGTATGTGGGCCTCAAACTTGATCAACCATGTAAGTGAGATATACTGTAATAATATAGAGAGAACCAACAAACAACTCTACTCACATATGACACAGAGCCCAGCTAGGTTCAAACCCAGGTTGCGTTGATGAGAGGCGAGCGCTCTCATCACTTCCTGTGCTTCCCATGCATGTAAATGAGTGTCATTTAACATTGTATATTAATTTTCTGTTCCAGTTGGTGATAACAGTGGCACAGTGGGTGGAAAACAGCTTTTTAGTTGTCTCATCACTACCTGTGCTTCCCATGCATGTAAATGAGTGTCATTTAACATTGTATATTAATTTTCTGTTCCAGTTGGTGATAACAGTGGCACAGTGGGTGGAAAACAGCTTTTTAGTTGTCCTCCAAGACATGGAAAACTCATCAAAATGTCTGAAGTTACTGCTGTCATGCATCCAAGGGTAAGAATTTACAATTTTCTTAAAGTTTTTTTCATGTCAGTAGCACCTCGAAAACCCAGGCTGTTGATAAATTTAATCAACTGAACGAAGACTTGCATGCAGCATGGAGAACTCTGTGTTGCAGAAACATAAGTTAAACTTGTTTAGTTTTGTTACATCTAACCTATACATTTTTTTTTTCAGACCAAAAACTACAACAGAGCAAAGCCCATGACCCTAAACTGGTAATGAGTGGAGCTAAGCCAGAGAAAATTTAATTGATGTTTGCAAATCAGAATTCATTATTTGCAAAAATGAAAATATGATGAAAAACATGCTGAATTAGCAAAGCAATTTATACATAATATTTATAGTGAATCTAGGTTAGAAAAGTTTTTATATTCTTGTAAATAGTAAATGACATTTTAGAATCATTATATTTTAAATTTTTCCTTATGAGAGTTTTAGTACTAGAAGTGAAAAGAAAAGTCCTAGAATAATCCACAAGTAGCTAAGTAACTTTTTCAGAGCGACACACAAAAGTATGTCATTGACCAATTTTGATATATTTGCATATTTCTATGCACAGACTTTTCGCTGCGAAATGAGTTTTTACATGCCTTATTTGGTAAAATCAGACAGCTTTACATCAACTGTGTCATTTTAACATACAAAAGCTTGTGCATAGAGGTATGCAAATATATTAAATGTGGTCATACTTTTGCACGTCGCACTGTAACATGTGGCAATGTAAAGGTTGTGATATTTATTCGCAAAATTTTGGAGTTCTAACACATACTCAATTTTATTAGTAAGACATCTGATACTGCATTCATTATTCCAGGTTAATTCAATTTATCCTAAAATGCAATTTAGTTAATTCTTCTGTATACACCGATTGTAAACATGGCATATAGACAAACAGACAGCCTGGATTGAGGGGTGGAATCGGTGTATACATGTACCTGTAGTTAAAAAGTGTAACCAAGTGTGAAACCCTTAAGTCGGCAAAACTTTAATATTAACTTGCTTACTGACATTGCATTTGCTATTGCATTTTTTAAAGACTGTTAAAAGTATTTACGATATTTTGCATTTTGAGGAAAGCTCTATTTTATATTGATGATATTAAAAACAGTGATTATATTTTAAGCAAGAAATTGTTGAGTGATTCCTGAATTCAAACATAATTATGACAACATTATATTACAATAATTACCTATTAGTAAGTGCCATGTCTAAAAGTTCTATAGGTGGGCGTACGATGACAAAATTTGTTTTCGCTGATTGTTATTTAAATTTTTAATTATTTGAAATCTGTTGGACAATCAAATAATGCAAAGTGACAAAACCTATTGTTGAAATGGTTGGCACATTAACATCACAATGGCAATGTTTATAAACATTACGTCCACCTATAGATAACTTAGAACTGGCCTTCATTACAAATAAATGCAGGAACAAGATCATGAATAATACTGTAAGGCCAATTTATTTTCAAAAGCAGCAACATATTGTACCACAATGCACATCAGATGTATTTACACAAGGCGCATACTAGTAATGGATGGAACAATCAACGAACACAGCATCAAAACATTCCCATTCTGTTCTCATTCTTCCTCTCACATTTACACATATTTGGTTGTCTGAAATCTTTTTGTGCACACACATACAAATATCAAGAATTTTCTAGTTTTCTTTATCCAATCACTTTGATGATCCACCTTTCTTTTCTTTCTTCTTCTTCTCTGCTTCCTCTTCCTTCTCTTTTTCAATAACAGCAACAATTTTATCAACTTCATCTGCCTGGAGGATCTAAGGAGTATGAAGATGACAAGAATTTGAAGTTTGCACTCAAATAAACTTTCCATGACAAACTGTGGTGTTTATCTCCAGTTTTAGCTACTGCGATTCTCAATATTCTACAAACTCAGACATTTCAATGGCTTGTTGTGAAATTGCTGCTGTCAATCAAAATTCAACGGTTGGTACCTTTTATATTTTTATATTTGAAAAAACAAATTCCAATGAGCAACTCGAAACTACTGAGTTAGCAGAATATTGAGAATCACAGAAATGCATTATTAATAACCCTTCCTTATATAGCAAACATGTTGCATTAAGGTCTAGTATGGGTACAAACATCTTTTGTTCATCATGCCATATGTGGTGTTGTTTGAACCCAAGCTAGACCACAATGCATCCTGTTTATCCAACTCATCAGAGGCCTAGATAGGTATAAATGGTAACCAGTTCTTACCGTCATTGGTTCTCCTCTTTTCATGACAGCTAGTTCAATATTCTTTCCTCCAGTCTGTACAACCTAGATAGTGATCATATAAAATTAAAGTCAATACCCCAGTACAAGAAATGTTTGCTCAATCAGAATATGAAGATCATTCCCATTCACTACAACTTATTTTGGTAACAAAAATATGGTGACTGATAGACATAACTTTACTAATCCTAATGCAGACCCTATACATCCCGGGGCTCCCTCGTGTGTAAAAGCAAAAGATCTCTCAAAAAACCTTTAAATTATATACACTGCTTTCTTATAAACCATAAAGCATTTGCATCAAATTTGAAAGTCACTTTGCAAAAACACAATGGTTTTCATGTGCAGTGAAGGATAAAAGTTGAGAGTAAGAAACCAATAGACGTCTTTAGCTTTGTATGCAAATTACCCATTTCAGACCACATGACATTCCAGGATTGAGAAATATTACCGGTATTTTATTAAAATATTGACACATGAAAGAATCAGCTCCATAGAGTGGCATCACATGGGCACAATGAAAATGAAGCTAAGGAGGTACAGGTATATCGATACATCATTTTTGAATCTTGATATCTTTCTGCTTGAGATTAGGATACTACATATTACATGCAAAGGGTATTATGACAACAGAAAGTGATATCATACCTCTAAGAGAGCCTTGACAGCAAGCTTGACAGTTTCTTCTTCTGAATTAGCAACTTCTTCTGAATAATGTTTCTCCAGAAATTCACGGACAGTTTTGGCACTACGTCCAATAGCATTAGCCTGTGATACAGAACAAGGATTTTGAATTCTTGACAATTTAGAGATATAAAAATGGGGAATGCAGGGTGTGTGTGATCTAGTTTTTTTTAGGGAGGGGAGGGTAAGACAGAGGGATGACATAACTTACATTTCGGTATCAAGTCCTTGAATATTAAAAATATATAAATATATATAAAAATGTATATAATATGCACTTTTATTTTGAATGGAAAAGTCTAACAAGCCAACAAAACACTTGTTTTATTATTCAGCTTTCCTCCTCTCCTACAAGATCATTTAATGATCTTCCATCTGAAACATGTTTTTGTCAGGAATACCCCGTTGACTGCCCCACCCTCTAGAAAAGTGAAATACTTGAATGGATTCCTCACCTTCCATGCATGGTATGTACCAGATGGGTCTGTTTGGTAGAGATTTGGTGTACCATCTGAGTCAAATCCAACAATGAGTGTAGAAATACCAAATGGTCTTCTACCATTACTCTGTGTATAACGCTAGAAATATAATGGAATAGTGATATATTAAGGAATAATAAAACAGAAATTTTTGTTTAAAAATAAATGGCTAAAATTTAAAAAAAAAAAAAAAAAAAAAGGAAAGATATGGAATCAAACAAAAAAAAAAATTAAATTAAAAAAAAAAGAAAAACATTTCTTCCCACACCGGGAATCGAACCCGGGCCACGGCGGTGAGAGCGCCGGATCCTAACCACTAGACCATATGGGAATGCATGTCTAACTAAGATAACTTTATGAATTATAAAGCTGTGCTTCATGGACCTTGCTTTAAGCAGTTGACCATGAGTGAAACACTGGAATGTTTTCGTTCAAATGATCACTACTTACTTGTTTTAAAGTAGCAATATGTCTAGTAATGTACTCCAGTGTTACAGGATCTTCTACGGTCAGCTTGTGGCTTTGACATTCAACTCGTGCTCTGTTCACCAATATCCTTGCGTCTGCTGTTAGACCTAAAAAGATAATGTATTCTCAATAATACTGCTTAAAAATTTGAGAGAAAATAGTTATCAATAAATAGAAATCAAAATGGAACCATGTAATCGTGGAACTTACCTGCAAAAGCCATGAAAACGTGATCATCCAAGGAGCAAATCTTTCGCACAGTTCTTGGGTCCTGAAGCTTAGCGACAGCTTTTCGCTCTACTCCTAAGACAACAATGTTCTTTCCACGGACTCCAACCTTATAGAGGTACAAATATATCAAAAATAAACACTCATGACCTCAGGTTTTGATTGAAAATTGTGTTTTATGAGCAGTAATTTACTTACGGCTGTCGACCCCTTTTTGACGGCTTCCTGGGCATATTCCACTTGAAATAAATGTCCATCGGGCGAGAACACTGTTATAGCTCTATCATATGAACCCCCAGACATCGTGATTCAAATCCTAAGTCTGTACAAAGCCTATTTTAAATATATTTTTTTCCCTTGAGGTCCAAACTTTTTCTCTCTTTGTAAAAAGAATGACTCGGCAGGCTCGGCTCCTCAGCATCATCTCGGCAGCAAAAAATATCCAGCATGCAGTGCGGGCCTAGCGCGCCAAATACAAAACAAAATGGCGGAACAACAGCAAGAAAACAAACGAGAAGAAAGGTTTGCTTTCCCTGGTTTATTTAAGAATAATATTGTATCCCTTTGAAAAAATATTTTCCTTAGATATTTAGGTTTGCTTTTTATAAGGGTATTTTTTCAGTAACAGCTGTTTTTAGTTGTGCTTGATCACGTTTTTTGTACAATAATTTATCATCTATTAAAGCTAATGATAATTTGTAAGCTTCGTCTATCTTTACTAGTACTGGTATTACTTTATTTTTCTTTAAGCCATCATCTTTTACCCCAAAAACTACTCTTTAAGTAAAGCCACAAAACAATGATTTATTTAAATGTATAGAAACTTTACCCTAATTCATTTTTGTTTTGATTTGTTAGTTTGAGCTGACTTAAAAATAGATGGAAGAGTGTTCATCAGAGGGCTGATAAACTTAAACCAATCAGTTAAAAGAAAAGAGCGTATGGTATTCTCTGAATAGGTATAACTTCTAACATCTGATATGGAAAGTGGTACACCAAGTGCCAGGGATGTTGCTGCTAAGATACTGGGCAGATCTGGGTTAGTTACCGGTAGTAGAAACATCAAGGAATCTGTGACAACGCCATCTGAAGATGCCACTCCAAAAACACTTGTAAGTTTGAGGGATTGAGTATTGACATAATTGGAAATGTGGTATAGACCCCTTGCATGTGACATCAAAGCAGCTCAATTTGGAGGACAAAACAAAATAATTTCAATCTTCTGAGAATTGGAAACCTTTTGTTTTGTCCTCCAAATTAAGCTGCATTCTGACATGCTGCAAGGGGGCTATTATATAGATATCTTCTATACCACTCAGGGGTTGAAATAATTTGTGAATCTGTCTCAGATTGGTGGGATCTTAAATGCTGCATCTATTAGTAAAAGTGGCCTTGTTGCACCACCAACAAGGAAATCTAAGCTGACTAAAAGCCCTACCACAGGACCCCCAGCAAAAAGAAAAAAAGCAATGAGACAGTCTTTAGGAGACAATGCTACACCAAGGACAATTATCAAGAATTTCTTAATGGAAGGTATGTTTATCTTGATGAAAAGCTGATTGGTTTTACCAAAATTAATAATGTAAAAGTATGCATTGCCAAATACACTAAATGTGGTCATACCATAGCATGTATAACTTTGTGCGGCAGATAGTATCAACATTTATATAAGCTGCCGATTTTTTCTCACACTGGCAATGCATTTTGGATTTTTGTTACAGCAAATTATTGCATTATCTATCATATGAAGAAAGTTTTTGGGCCAAAATCAATATTAATCTGGTTTGGCTAGTCTGAATAGGATCATTGTATTGTGAGCTAGTATAAACATGGGTAATACTGTAGATGCTGGAACATTCAGTTAGGTATTTTAGGCATGCAATTTTCGAAACATTGTAGAGAAAAGTTCAAACCTTTAAATTTTCTACAATTTTTTTTTAGTTGCATGACCTCGTTGCCATCAACATAGCGGGGCATGATACACACTGAAATTGTGTGAAATATTTCAATTGCTTTGCTAGTGCAAGAATAATTTGCAGAATGTATTGGCTGTTTAACTTACCAAGCTACAAAAACATCTAATACAGAGGAACCCCTCTCTACGGCCACCCACTTAATACGGGCACCCGGTTATTACGGACAGTTTTGTAGGTCCCAACGAACACATTTTCTATTAAATTTACCCGCTCAATGCGTACACCTGGCTAATACGACCGCTTTGGTCTGCCCTTTTGGTGGCCATATTAACCGGGTTCCACTGTACATGTAATAAAATATATTGTTTTTAGCCTCACCAGAAACCCCACTGGAAGTGCCTCCCAAACTGCCTGAAAAAATGTTTCACGATGAAAGCAGTGAAAGTGATTCAAGTGATCAATCTCTGTCTGATGACATACAGGCTCCAGCATCCTCTCCAGAGCCAGATTCTAAAGATGTAAGCATGAATATTCCAAACCCTAAGGTATTCAAAGTTTACTACTACTTCCACTCTTATGGATTGTATTAGATTAGGTTAATAAAGATATAAATATTCAATGATACATGTGACTATGCAGTGTTAGTTAAGTTAGGGTAGTTTTTGTATGACTTTGAAAAACTTACGTCTCAAACTTTGCCTTGCCATGACTGTTTCAGTGCCGTGCCATGTATGAAAACATATGACATTCAGTGCTGTGTCTGTCATAACCATGCTATGTGCCATGACTTTTCACCCTCATACAAAAAACTGCTCTATCATTTGCACAGTTTCATAATAATAAAGATTAATGAATACTTTTTTTAATCACCTAGGAGATTTGTGACAGTGAAATGGATAGTTTATCCAATTTGGAAGATAGCAAGAGTGCTTTGGCTGGTGGAGTGAAGGAAGGAAATAATGCTTTCTCAAGAGAGGATTCAGTGAATAAAGACAATGGTATGAAGCTGAACGTAACTATATGAAGTATTTTATGGGTGGCATGACGGAGGCGGGGGCTTGGGGAGTTTAGCCCCCATGTTTTTTAGCCTAAAATGATTTTCTGTTATGAGTTGCCTAATGCTTTTCACATTACTTTGATACAATAAATATTTTGCAATTGCCTCTCAAAACTGCAGCACTGGAAATTGCATTTGTAAGAGTCTCAATTTCCAACGTTTTAAGGGGGTGTGGAGGCATTCCCCAGACCCCACCCCAGATTAGCCTACCCCCACTCAAAACTATGCTCCACAGTCCATGGCATACAGTAAATACACAATTTTTATTTTACTGTTGACTGATTCATACTTAAATTGTTTCCAGAAGATAAAGAGGTTTTGAGTCCTGCTCCAGTGAATGCTGAGGTTGATATTACTGAAATATCACCAGAACCAGGCTATGAGTCCTCTACAACAACAGCAACAACAACAACAGCAACTGATATACAAGAATCTCAGACAACAACAACAGCAACTGATAAACGAGAATCTCAGACAACAACAGCAACTGATGAACAAGAATCTCAGACGACAACAACAGCAACTGATAAACAAGAATCTCAGATGACAACAACAGCAACTGATAAACAAGAATCTCAGGCGACAACAACAGCAACTGATAAACAAGAATCTCAGACAACAACAACAGCAACTGATGAACATGAATCTCATTCAGACAGTATTCCAGATACAGATATCATTATGCCATTTATCGACACTGGTACTTCTGAACCACCTTCAGAAAAAAGAATATGGAAGGAATTAATGACTCCTCATGAACTACCAGTAAAGAGAAGGAATGTTCTTTCTGAAAAACAAATGGCGCAAGTAGAGGAAGAAGAAGAAAATGAAAGTGAAAGGTAGGACTAGGATATGCATTATGTATTAATATTTAAAAACTGAAAATGACTCTTCACTTTGAATATGCAAATAGGTAAAGGTATTTTACTTATGGGTACCAGAAAACTGGTGAAGGTAACCTATAGATTAGCTTCACATCCAGGAGGAGCTGTTGGGTGATACTCCTGGTCACTCAAAGCTACCGAAATACGAAGTTAGCTAAGGCAATGTTGAGCTGTTGTTGGCTCTCAATAAGAATTGGAATATTCAAAAATTTTCAAGCCAGACCAGTTGGAAAGTAAGATATCAGATAACTCAGTGGGTAACATGACAGTGAAAATGGCTTTATGCTTACCATCTTATTACCTGGGTGGCACAGGTGGCATAGTGGTGAGAGCGCTTGCCTCTCACCAAGACAACCCGAGTTTGAGCCTCGCTGGGCTCAGTGTTGTATGTGAGTAGAGTTGTTTGTTGGTTCTCTCCTGTGCTTCAAGGGTTTTTCTGGGTTCTCCATTTTTTCCTCCCTCCTCAAAAATCAACTTCTAAATTCCAATTGGAATGCAGTGGAGGAAGAGCCACTCGGTGGATTCCACTGTTATTTCTCATTTATTTTATTTTATTTAATTGTGTGGTTGCAAAAGAAATTTCCCTATCCCAACTTGGAGGAAATCTGAAATCACAGTAAGTGAAAAACAGTGAAAGAAAAACAAAATTACAAGGTTTGTACAGAAGAAGGTTTTTTCGAAAATTGCTGAGGATGAGAGGGGTAAGTGTGGGAGATCCTTGTTCAAATATCCTCCATAGCATGGATATGTTTTTGGAACCACACATTTTGAATTGTTGCTCCACAAGTTGTCTGAACCTAAATTTACAAATTTTAGGACCTCTAAAGCTGTGAAGAAACCACCACCTGCAACCAAAAGAACCAAAACAAAAAGGTTAGTGATAAAGATTGAGGTTCAACAGTAACAGTTCATTTGATTATTCTTGATAGTTGTTCTTCAATGTAAAGAAATTGTTTTTTTTTGTCATTTTAGCACTCCTGCTGGTGATACAAATCTCCCATCAGGCCTGGTCAAGAGTATATTTCAACATTTCTCTAAAAGCAGAATCTCAAGAAATACTATTAATTCTATTGAGAAGGGGTATGCATTTAATAAATAGAGGATATTAAATGGGCGCGCAGAGATAAAATTTTTATCTTCTAGAAGATCTCTCACAAGTGAGCACAGGGAACGAGTGAGAGATTTTCAACACAAGAAGATAAAATTCGTATCTCCAAGCGCCCATGTAATATTCTGTTTATTATATAATTATCAATGAATGCTAATTGACCATGTTTATCAATACTGATAGTCAACTTCTGTGGTCATTTCACAGGTCCAGTGTGTTCTTCAAGCAAATTTCATCAGACCTGATGGCTTACTCCAAGCATGCTGGTCGAAGTACAATAGAGACTGGTGATGTGGAGCTACTCATGAAAAGGTAAACCAATAATCTGACTTTAAACTGCAATCAATGAGTACATTATTGAACAACATTATGTGAAATGGTTGCCATTAGAATACAATATTCAATAGGTAATTGTACTGCAATTAAGCACCACGTCTGTTGCCATAGCAACTGAATAACTATTTTAATAATAATATAATTCAAAAGCAGAGTAATATGGACTTCGTAAAGCCGAACCATACTGTACCAGTTAAGCTTCTTTCTGTGCTCATTATGGCCAACTTCGTGTATCTTCAATGTTACCTCTGCCCTTTCCACTTTTTTATTCTCATGAATTCTTACAACAAAATGAGGGCACCTAAAGAACTCTTGAGGTTGACAATTTTCTTGCTAAATTTGGTTCCCTCTCAGGAGGTCATTTGCCTCAGAAACAGTGCTAGAACTAACTCTTTTTACTCAACAATCCACCCCTTGGTATGTGGAGAAGAGTGTTTCTTTTTTCTTCTCTCATAATCCTTTCTTTTCCTAATGCAGGCAAGGTTTCGTCACTGACAAGCAATCACTGAATTCTCTTATCGAGAAATATTTGCCCCTGGAATACAGACAGGAGCTCATTCCAGTAGTGCAGTCTGGCAACAAAGTTGTGTTGAAAAAATCTAATTGATGAAACTCTCTTGCTCTAGAATACTTTTTTACTTCATCTTCTGTGAAATCTTATTCTTCAACAAACCAGATGGTTCAGTCCGAAAATCCATAGTTACCGTTACTACGTAACACAAGCCACAACGTAGTAAGCATGAGATTTGCACACTTGAGTTGCCGGTTTGCAGACAGATTTCTTTCTTCTTGGTGTCTATTGGAATTTTTATTTCTATACTTTGTTAGTTACTCAATAAGATATACTAGAAGCATAACATCAATATTGAAATATTGCAAGATGGCCCCTTTTGGAAACAGGTAGTTCATGATGTTGTTTGTAGGACAAGATGGACACAGAAAACCAATGTTACAAAGATTAGTTGGGTTTTCTTCGCGATGTATGTTACATTGTAAAGATTGACGGAAATATTTTGTCTGAGAAGGACACAGCTTTTTAACTGCACTATTTTTATTACAAGCTCCATTTGGTACATATTATAACAGTTTTTATGCATCCCCCTCCATCGTACTGAATATCACTAAATATATTCAGAAGCAACAGATATGTGTTGGGTATATATTATGCTGACAATCACTGTTCTGTTCATCCAAGATAATCCTTAGTGTGTAAAACGTTGTAGTTCAGTCTAATGCTGCAAGGTCTAAGGGTATTTTAAAATAAAAAGACTTATCTACCTACCTACCTATCTACCATATTTCTACGCTACTAACATCACGACAAATCCATAAACAGTTTTTCCTAAAAAAGTGGAGCCTTTCATGATTGGTTGATTTCCCGTGGTATATAATAGTACATACTATGGCATTGTGCAATCATTCAAGCTCAAGTCAAACGCTTTCATCAATTTTCTGGATCGCATGGCTTTTGAGCCAGCTTTTTTCTGATTCCTTTTATTGTGAAGATATCGGCTTCACAACTGATAAAAGGAAAGCGGGAAAAAGGAATAAACCACAAAATGTTTAACCATTTGATGACGTAAACTGTGGTAAATAAGAGGATATAGACCCCTGCACGCGACGTCAAAGCAGCTCAATTCTAAGGACAAAACAAAGAATTTCAAACTCCTGAGAATTGGAACCTAATGTTTTGTCCTCCAAATTGAGCTGCATTCCAACGTGCTGCAAAGGGTATATACTATAAGAGACACTAAAAATGTACACACACACTGTCTCTTTCTCGTGGCTGTTAATCTACTTTTTGTCAAAGGTTTAACACTGTAGTGAAAATAATTTGTAGGACACGCCTAAATTTTGAAGGTTTGAATCATGACAAACTTCATTGTATACTGAGGACTTAAATTTTTGTACACTTTTAAACACATATGTACGTATAAATTTTATGAAGTCGCAAAAAAACGCGAAACTTGCCAAAGTAACTCAGTACTAGTTCCACCCATATTACGTCCTAAAGTGATCCTGGTATTGTGGGACATTTACGTCATCTGTGGTTTGTGGTCTTGTTCGTGATTTCGGTGAATGACGTCATTCTAAGGTGACGTCATTGGAGTTCCTCTTTGATATTTTATTGTATAGAGAATACCACATGTTACAAATCTTATTTTATCATCGAGTGTCAAAAAGGTTTCCGGTCACGAACGAGCACAGCTAACGATAAAACATCCTTACAGCGGTGTTTAGCACCATTTCCATTTCAAAACTCTAATGCCTGAAAGTGGCAGGGTGGAGTATTTCCTTTTCATTTGTCGTCATGTTGTATCTTCTCTCTTCGATATTTCTTCCTTTTGTTTCCGGCATCAACTGAATACCAATTAGGTGACGTAATTATGTTATTGGCACCAATTTTTACTTCCGAACGATGTATTTCAACACCTTCTATATGACGACACCACCAACCCTTGAATACGTCACTACTCACCAAGCCCAAACTGTCCTCACCCTTTTGCAATTATGTATTTTCAAACCCAGTTTTTTTACATCTGCAACTCAAAAAGTAAGCAAAATGGTCCTAAAACATGGTTTAAAGAACTACATTTTTGTGCAACTTGGCACTTTGTTGGCTTTTTCCAGGAATTTTCTACACCCTAAATGTCAAAATACGTCAATGTTATTTTTGTATACTTGGTAAGGCTGTAACTAATACGGCTTTCGTGACCCCAACCATGTAATTTAATTCAACTGGCTATTATAATAATACAATAGATAAAGTCATTGCAGTACTTATCGGACTATGAAGCCCACGTAATCTATTATGACAACATTGCTTCGTAATGTAAACACCATTTTGTCCAGACAGGCTTATATAATGCTGACCCCATGACATCTGTGATTCAGAACTTATTTCCTGGACATACTCCATTAAGCTTTGAAGCTCCATCATGCTCGACTCAAAAGCTCGCCTCCAGATCACCAAGCGACGTATACTCCATATATTATTAAAGGGAGTTTTTATTTTTGGGTTAGTACTGAAGTCATTCCATCAGTTTCGGCCTTGTTTGTGTCGGCTTTTTGATATGATCTGTGGTGTTCAACTTTCTCCTAATATTTATTGGAAGTCCTTGTTCAGTCGCGAGATGTTGGAAGGAGTTGTGGATAGCATCCTATTTGACTGGAATAAGACAACGAAACCTTCAGGTGAGTCAAACCTCATATATATCTTCATGAGAGTCATAAAATACTTTTTAAAAATGTTATCAGTTTTTTGCAACCTTCATTACAATTATTGGCATTTTTGCAGTTTTTCTATTCTATTGAAGTTTCTCTGTTTTTATTGATTAGTATTTTAAAAATTAGTTAACAAATGTAGGATTATTCATCATACATTGCGAAAAAAGTTAATTTCAAGTTTATGATAATTCTAAGATTTTATAGATTAATAGATTTTCTCGAAAACTAACCTAATCGGCTACAAATCTAAACTCGCCCTTACATCAAACATCAAAGAAATTAGGAAAGTATCATCATCTCGAACTCATTTTCAAGCTTGTTTTCTTTTTTCTTTCCTTATTTTTATTTATTTTTTGATAAGAGACAAAACTTCAGGGCTATATTAAAACCATTCACATCACAGTAGCACAGGGAGCCCACAGCCAATGGTATCACTGTTCAAAATAAAATCTATCATGCACGAGCTCGGCGGCGTTTCCGGATTGGTTGAAGTTCAAGTCTAAATATATTATCAGCTGCTTAAGTTCCTAGTGTAGAATATAGAGCGGTTTTCGTATGAGTGGGAAACGATACGGCAAATTCGTAGTCGTACTGTAGCCGCACTGTACCATACTGTAGCCGTAACTATGAGTTGTGGTTGGATGAATTACTGAATAAAAATGGGAAGCCATTTCAATGTTACGGGATGTCGTACCGTGTACGTGCTATAAGTCAGTACCGTATGTTTCCCACTCATTAGAAAACTGCCCTAATAACTTGTCTGATAATGGAAGTGTTGATTTTTGCTGAGTGTGGGATAACCCTTGAAGCACAGAAGAGAACCAAAACCAACTCTTCTCACATAATGGGGCAATACATTGTAACAATCACCATGGGTTCAAAACTCAACCGCGATGCGATAAAAAAACTGGCGTTAAAGCACATTACATTCACATGATGATGAAAAAAAACTATTTCTTGATTAGTAAGTTATCGGTACTGATTGATACAGAACTGTTTCCGTAACTGGGCTAAAACCGTAGGAGACGGAAGTCCAGTTACGTGTGACGTGCCCAAAAGATCTTGTTGAACGGAAAAGCGATTTGCGCACTTTAATTGGTCGGATGCTGCGGTCATTTCCTTATGACATAAGTGATAACGTTTTCTTTCTTACGAAATCTGACATGTCTATATTTTCAGCGCAAAAGGTTGTTGTTGATCATCTCTAGTCTTCATGATATTCTATTTTGTCTTGAAAACTCTTCAAAAATCGGGTGCAAAATTATAGAAATTTTCTCCTTTGGAAGATGACCACGTGTCATTCCCTAGAGTATCATTTCTTTGTTTAACAGTTGCGCACGAGAAGACACATGCATATGAATACAAGAAAATGACACGTGGTCTGAAATGGGTAAACATTACACCCAAGCCGAAAAGGTCTTTATTTGAAACCCATTGGAAACTAGTTTTTTTAACCCAAGCAAAGGATGTTTCCCTATCGTCACCAACAACGGAAGATATGATCTAAAGGAAATACGTAGTCTGAAACAGGAAAATGTTACACCCAAACATAATGTGTCTCTTTCTATATGTGTCTCTTTCTATATGTGTCTCTTTCTATATGTGTCTCTTTCTATATGTGTCTCTCTCTGTAATAGTCCCCTTCATAGTTCCCTGCACCATCTTGAAAGGTAGCTGTGCCTTTGCATCGAAGCGAGACGAACAGTGAGCTCGTAATGATAGATTCTTTTTTAACACCTTGGACAATTATTTACATGTCTCTATCATTGCAAGCTCACCGTTCGTCTCGCTTCGATTCAAAGGCACGGCTACCTTTCAAGATGGCGCAGGGAACTGTGAAAGGAACTATTCCTGAAAATATTTTTTTCTCTGTTAGGTAAGGTATTCAACTCACCTCTTGTCACGCTAGACGGTGAATACTGTCGTTTACTGGAATGGTCACGCCCGAATCGACCTTTGATCGTGAACTTTGGCAGTCTTACCTGTCCTGTCTTCATGAAAAAATTAGAACAGTACCAAAAGATGGTAAAAATTTTTAAAGATGTTGCAGATTTTGTAATTGTGTATACAGAAGAAGCGCATCCTTCTGATGGTTGGGCCTTAGAAGTGAGTATGTAGAATGCATGTAGGAATGCATAGTTTTAAATCATTTCTAGGAATATTGATTTTCATTTAATGTCACTGATAACCGCCATGCTGGTTGATTTAAATATTGTTTTTCCGTTTGCTTTGCTTTGCTTTTCTTTTATCTCCTCCTAATTCTCCTTCTTTTCCTTCTCCTTTTTCTTCTCTTTCTCTCTCTCTCTCTCTCTCTCTCTCTCTCTCTCTCTCTCTCTCTCTCTCTCTCTCTCTCTCTCTCTCTCTCTCTCTCTCCTCTCTCTCTCTCTCTCTCTCTCTCTCTCTCTCTCTCTCTCTTTTTCTTTTAGCTGTCATAGGACATGCATTTGGGTTTTATTAAACGCTAGATTAGCTTATTCTACAGCTTAGTAATATATTTCTGAAAACATATTTTTTGACAGAATAACTTTGTTGTCCCATCGCCCAAGACTCAAAGTGAACGGTGTGCTATGGCGAGGTTACTATCTACCCATAATGCCTCTTGTTGTCCTGTTCTCGTGGACACCATGTTGAACGCTGCAAACATTGCATACGGGGCTTTTCCAATAAGACTCTACATCATAAAGGATGATCACGTGGTCTACCAAGGCGGTGCAGGACCTACTGGATACAAGATCGAAGAGGTTTCTGATTGGTTAAAACAGATTACAAAGAGCTAATAAATAGCCAATCACCAACAAGCATAGTAATATATAGTAAATGACAGTAATGGATCCAAGAAAATGGTCAAGTGAAGTTTCTGAATTAAAGATGTCATGAACTTTTTATTCAGATTTGGTGGTGCTAAAAAGTACTGATGGGTGGTCTCGATCGAGTAGTAAGTGTACATCTCTTAAGAACCTGGTCCAATTTCCGAATTGTGCCTAAAGTGTCTCCTTCTCTTTTGCTTTGAGGATGTTATCAGAATACTTCGACTTTCACCAACATGCAAGTTCAGTCAGTAATGATATTTATTTATATAATTTATTTGTAAAGAATATTTATTTATTTTTACACTTTATATAAAATTCCTAAGCTTGTCCCTTTAAATAAAATAATTTATTATACGATTATCAATAAAATACCTATATTTCTCTATTTCAAAAATTTGATATTTTCACATGTGAAAATAACATGTTATTTTCACATGTGAAAATATCATCACTATGGTTACGTACTTCT
The DNA here is from genome assembly GCA_964019055.1 of Anthopleura xanthogrammica. Taxonomy (NCBI): domain Eukaryota; kingdom Metazoa; phylum Cnidaria; class Anthozoa; order Actiniaria; family Actiniidae; genus Anthopleura; species Anthopleura xanthogrammica. The sequence continues at coordinate 12,301,418 of OZ025207.1, read as the reverse complement.
TATAGCAGAAAAAAGTTTGAAAAATCTTTCTTTTCTTTTTCATTGATAATTATATAATAAACAGAATATTACATGGGCGCTTGGAGATACGAATTTTATCTTTGAGTGTTGGAAAGATCTCTCACGAGTGAGCGCCGCGCACCCATATAATATCCTCTATATACTGTATAATATAATACGTGAATAAATGAATATCAAGAAAGGCTTCAATGACTGAAAAAATAAAACTTAGTTTGTCAGTATTTCCACTATCCAAAGCTGTCATCGTAAGCCCACACTGCGCATGCTTACTGATTGGAATTCCCAGGAATTCTCGTGCTTTTGTGATAGGCAAAAAATTGTCATAATAATGACTAATAAGTAATATGTTGAAAGACGTGGCTTTGAACGAGCTCCTTGAGCTCCTGTACGATACGTGCTTAAATAAACTATTAATATTATTATTATTTTATTTTAACCTCAGAAAAAATTTTTTTACATAATATGATTTTTCCCTGGTAAAATTACTAGTCGGGTCCTTACCCAAGATCTAAGACTTCAAACTGACATTTCAAAACCTAACCGAAACCTTTAACCTATTGTTACAATGCTGCTTGACTTTTTCTTTTTCTTTCTTTTATTCCCCCCCCCCCTTTTTTTTTTTTTTTTCCTTAAAGTTCCAAGACTTTCCTTAATTATTATTATTATTATTATTATTATTATTATTATTTATTATTTATAGCATTTTTTGTAATTTTCATTATTATTATTATTATTGGATGTGAAATAAAGATTATTAATTAAAAAAAAAAAAAAATTATTATTATTATTATTATTATTTAAATAGATTGCCTGTGCTCAGCCGTCAGATCGTTCCATAATAGAATTACGCGATTGAAAAAAGATGAAGCAAAGGTCTCGGTCTTAAATTGAGAAATATTATAGAGTAGTCCCTCATATTTAAAATATATATATATAAACATTATTACGCACTTTTGTATTCAAAAGACCAACGGCTATGAAATTTTTTACTTAATCTTAAAAGTCAGTGGCAGTTGGAGGAGGTGTTCTTAAAATATATATAAATATCATTCTGGACTTTTTAATTTAAAAGACCCACGGGCCGGCCCCCTTAAAAATGTATGAAAGCTTTATATATTAAGTTTTTATACATTTTTCTTTGAATTTCCTAAAACAACAGGTAAAAATCAATCTTTTTTCAAAGTTTGAAGAAAACGTAATTACTAGAACTTATAGAAAACGCGTTGTTTGTGCTTTTGTTGTTATCGTTTGAATACGATTTTTGGTTCATTAAACGAACAATGCTGCTTGACTTTTTCTTTTTCTTTCTTTTATTCCCCCCCCCCCCCTTTTTTTTTTTTTTTTCCTTAAAGTTCCAAGACTTTCCTTAATTATTATTATTATTATTATTATTATTATTATTATTATTTATTATTTATAGCATTTTTTGTAATTTTCATTATTATTATTATTATTGGATGTGAAATAAAGATTATTAATTAAAAAAAAAAAAAAATTATTATTATTATTATTATTATTTAAATAGATTGCCTGTGCTCAGCCGTCAGATCGTTCCATAATAGAATTACGCGATTGAAAAAAGATGAAGCAAAGGTCTCGGTCTTAAATTGAGAAATATTATAGAGTAGTCCCTCATATTTAAAATATATATATATAAACATTATTACGCACTTTTGTATTCAAAAGACCAACGGCTATGAAATTTTTTACTTAATCTTAAAAGTCAGTGGCAGTTGGAGGAGGTGTTCTTAAAATATATATAAATATCATTCTGGACTTTTTAATTTAAAAGACCCACGGGCCGGCCCCCTTAAAAATGTATGAAAGCTTTATATATTAAGTTTTTATACATTTTTCTTTGAATTTCCTAAAACAACAGGTAAAAATCAATCTTTTTTCAAAGTTTGAAGAAAACGTAATTACTAGAACTTATAGAAAACGCGTTGTTTGTGCTTTTGTTGTTATCGTTTGAATACGATTTTTGGTTCATTAAACGAACAAAATGCGGAATTTCGAGCTTATTTTTTTACATTTTCTTCAAATATATCTAGGTTAGTTATCGAGAATAGTGCATGTTTAACTGAATTAGATGTCCTGAGAAATTTACTTTCATAGCTTTTTTAGTTTTGAGTTATGAATTTGTTTGTGCAAAACTTGGTTTCCGCCACTTCTCTTTCGAAAACTTGTCAAGATGGTGACTCAAAAACAAAAAAATATAGTCTCCAAAACGAGCTCGAGATACTCCATTTTTCTTTTCATTTTCGGAATTTTCAGCGTTAAATTCTGTATAAGATAGATGTCCGGCTAAAAACGTTTTCTACTGTTTACTTGTTGCTAAAGGGGTCAGTCGCTTTAAGATGGGCATAATAAAAATAACTGAAAGACCGCTTAATTTTCTGGAATACCTGGCTTTGAAGAAGGAAATCAGGAGCCCTGAGGAACTGAACTACGCTCATTAATAGAGAGTTAAAACGTGAAACACCACCTGCAAGCAAAACAATTCTTTAAAAATGGTCAAAAAAAATCGAAAAAAATGTCCAAGTTGTATATAGATGAATAAAAAGTAACTTGTCTTTTGTAAGGTTTGCAAAAGGTAACGTGAAATCAGGGAAATGATAAAAGCGTGGTCATCTCTACCGTACGTTTACGGAAAAAACAACATGATGTTTAATCTGCATCTCTATTCTCTTTTCAGTAAGAGCCGTCGATTTTTCTTACACCTTCGATATACTAAGAAAACATCCGGATAGTAAGAACAGTTTCTCTATCACTACACAATAAATGGCTTGATTACAAAGATTCAAAGTCCTTCAGCGCAATTAACCGACTATTCAACCTTTCGTCACATAAATGAATGGATTTTTCTCTTCGTTATTTTCACTTCTACTTTTCTTTGCCTCGGGTTATTATTCTAAGCTCTATTTTCGGCAAGGTCGTATTAGAAAAATTGATGGTCAAGGTTTGCCGACAGACTTCAAAGGCTTCGAAAAAGAAGTTTCCTAATATTGTGGTCTCGATTAAAAGAAGTCGTAAGTTGGTAAACTTTGTGGTTTGTCTCTGGATATTAGGAGATTGTCTGAAAAAGCCAAGAGTAAGAAGGCTTTAAGGTTTACCGACAGACTTCAAAGGCTTCGAAAAATATTTCCTAGTATCGTGCTCTCGCCCGAGTAAAAGACGTCGTAGGTTGGTACATGTTCTGGTTTTTCTCTGGATATATCTAGGAGATAATCTGCATAAACGAAGAGGATGAGCAGAAAAGAGTACTAACAAGACCATCGCTTCTGTATACAAACAACGTTGGATGCCATCTCGAAGATGCCGGTTTTACCCGCCCCTAATGTACAAAAGATAGTCTCAGAGTTACTTGCGAATCACTCAAGTGCTTTCCACATAACATTCATAACCACTTCAGTTCTGCATTCAGTTTTTGCTGTTACAGCAGTCGTTGGGAACCTTCTTGTTCTGATTGCCATTTTGAAAAAACTCTCAATTAGAGAGCCTACATATGCATTGTTGGTGTGCTTAGCGGTGTCGGATCTCGGAGTAGGTCTGATTTGCCATCCCCTCTATGTTATCTGGAAGGTCGATTGGCTGATTAATGGGATGTCTGATAAATACTACCAGATCAATTTCTTCTTGTCTTTCATTTCAACGTATTTTGCCTCTGTCTCCTTCCTGACTGTTACAGCTGTCAGTTGTGAGCGCTACCTCGCACTGCACTACCATCTTCGCTACAAGACTTTGGTTACCACCAAAAAGCTCCTCTCCGTAGTCCTATTCCCATGGCTCTTTCCCGCACTGTTGAATGTTTTAAATTATTTCTTCCCGAGAGTGAATTTTTACGCCCAGATTTCCCTTATACCGTTTTGTTTACTAACCACTGCTGTTGCCTACCTCTATATCTTTTCCATTCTTCGACGCCATCATAATCAAATACAATGCCAAGCACAAGCCATGAGCCAAACGTTCGATCAACATCCCACCAAGAAACAAGAATTTGATTTTCAATCCTTTCGAAAATCTATAACCAGCATGTTTTTCGTTTACATACTCCAACTGGCTTGTTATTTGCCTCATTGTGCTGTCAAAATGTTTTATAACGGTGAATATTTTTTAGAAGTTGGGATCGTGCGTAACTTCACTATGACTGGTGTATACCTTAATTCATCTTTAAATCCAATTATCTATTGCTGCAGGCTTTCGGTCGTACGCCATGCGATTAAAAAGATTCTCGGGTTCAATAATGTGCGTCGAAATAAACCAGAACAGTAAGTCATTACTACGATGACTCTTTATGACACTTTATATTAGTGCTTTTAACTGAAGGTGCCTCGATAAAAAGAACCCTGTTATCACTATTCACCACTGCAAAGTATACAGCAATGACGCAGCTCAGCAGGGTCGAGCTGAAAGCATGTAGGCGCTTCTGGCAGCCGCCATACAGCCCATGTATGACCCCGGAGTACAGCTCTAACCAGTTTGAATTAGTGCCCGTGCCCTGACGACCCTTATCGGTCAAAGTTATTTCAGGGTTCGACAAAAAACACGCAATAGATAAAAGCAAAAGAGAAGAGAATGTTGAAGAGAGCAAAAGCAGCGTGATAAAAGAAGACCTTGAACTGGAAAAAGAAACAAAAGTTGAAAACCAACAAATATACTGAAGGAAACAAATTGGTTGGAAATTAATATCTAACAGTGAAAAAAAACAAATTGGTCCGGTTATGACAATTCATGGGGAAAAAGCACTTGATTTATTGATTATAAATTATATGATAAAAATAAAATAAATGATAATTAACAGTGGATTCCACAGAGTGGCTCTTCTTTTACTAGATTCCAATTTGGTATTGTAGAAGTTGGTATTTGAGGAGGGAGGAAAAACCGGAGAACCTGGAGAAAAAAACCCTCGAAGCACGAGAGAGAACCGACAAGCAATTCTACTAACTTACAACATCATCGTCTTCCCGGGTCTAAAATGATTCCAGTACCTTTCTTATTTCATCAAGAATATTTTATGTTTGTAAAGCTGAGAAAAATTCTCATTTTCAGCCGGTAAAATTAATCAAATCATAGTACAAAATCCTCCCAAAGAAATAACCAATTCAAGTACGATTTCATTAAGATTAGAATGTGATAATTTATTGCAAATATACAGTATTTGTGATATATTTCAGTAATATATGTATATACACACACAGGTGTTTAGCCATGATTACACGATTGTCTCTTTCAATCTTCGAAATTCGTACCGGAAAAACTAGCCGGCGCCAATCGCCACCGAGTCTTCAATTGTTTAAGAATTGTCTTCCAAGTTGATCCTAACCATTTCTTGCGTGCTGTTTTAGCCAATCAGAAACCTCTTCTATCTTGTATCCAGTAGGCCCTGCCCCGCCTTGATAGACCACGTGATCATCCTTAATGACGTAGAGTCTTATTGGAAAAGCCCCGTATGCAATGTTTGCAGCGTTCAACATGGTGTCCACGAGAACAGGACAACGAGATGCATTGTGGGTAGATAGTAATCTTGCCATAGCACACCGTTCGTTTTGCGTTCTGTGACTTGAAATAACCATGTTGTTCTGTGGAGGAAAAAAATTCACTTTGTTATTTCTGTGCTATGAGTGCTAACTATAACTTTTATTATCTTGATATTCTTTAACATGAAGTATGCATGCAAAGATAGCCGGCAAGAAGAACCCAGATCGACTTCGCTTAGTCAATGAAAATAATTGACAAAATTTGGAATGCTGGAGCAATAATAAACTTGATGTTCTTTGTTCCTCTCTTTGAACAGTCTTATAGTTACCCTAGATCCTAATGATCTAAGATCTATGCGAAATTATCATTGCTACTGCCCATATTATCGGCAGACGAAGCCATGAGGTGTGACCAAGTGATCATGAACTGAAAATCATTTTCCATGACCAGTCACTTGTGCTGGTCCGGGCTCGATTCCAGTATTGGCCTTGTCAGTATTAGAGCAGCGTACTGGTTCCCTCCTGTCATTCTAGTTTGTTTTTTTCTCTCTGGATAGTTTAGTTTCCAAGCTTTTCTTCCAATGAAAAACTTGCATTCTAAAATTCGAAAATTGCATGGCCAAGGGTATATAACCCAAAGGTCGTGATGCCAAGAAAGCTTATACAGCTACTAAGTAATTACGCAAGAAAGCTTTTACTTATTCCTAAGATTCTTGCATTCCTTTAAGTACTCTGATAAAGGAATGACACCTATTCTACAAGGATCAGTTCTTTATATTCCTTTTGTGTGTATCAGTTTATCAGTAGTCAAAACTACAGCTTTTGAAAAATGATTAATAACTTTCCTGCATGGAATCTCGTTACCATTAATTGAGAAAACTCAACTCAGAATTAACTTAACCGAGCAAGAATATCTTTGCTTGGTTTCGTGTCGATCCATTCTGTTGACTTCTTCATGGTGAATGTAATGAATGAGAAAAATTTTGTTGCAAAAATGTCTTACCTCAAATGCCCATCCATCTTGTGGGTGTGCTTCTTCAATATAGACAGTCACAAAGTCCGCAACATCTTTAAAGTCTGCAATCAACTGCGCGTACTTCTCCATTCTCTTCATAAAGACGGGACAAGTGCAGCTACCGAAGTTCACTACAAGCGGACGTTTGTCATGTGTAAAGTCAAGAAGGCGACAGTAGTTTCCATCTTCTAAAGAAACAAGTGGACAATTGACCGCCTTAGTGCCGAGGTGAGCTCGTTTCTTTACGTCAACTTCAACGCTATGCCAAACGTGCCCAAACATCTTGGATCCAAAGAGGGAATCCCAGTAGACTTCAGGTGGAAGCTTTTCTGTAGCAATAGCATCAAATGCAGCAACTATGTACGAACGCAGGAAGAGAAACCGCTTCAAAATAGATCCAGCTATGAACGTGATGACCAAAGCTAGGTACATGATGAAGAGCTTCACACAGTGCAGACTTCTTGAGGAAAGCATGTTGATGTTGAGGGTTCCGTGTGGTGGTCACATTGAAGAATTGGCTTCTGTGCGGGATGCTTTTAAAATGTGTCAAAGGTCTATCGAGCTGTCATCAATAAACTCAACAGGCTTGACCTGTTAAGAGGGTGTCACTAATCTATTGTAAATTAAGTCCCGCCAAGAACGACAAATAAGCATACAATATGGGACAAAATACCAAACTCCAGGACAACCTCTCTTTGCATTTGATAGTGTCATTACTGGCTGGTTAAGAACCATTTTAAAATCATCCAGAATAAAGTGCAAGGATGTAAAGTTCCATGAAAACAGCTCAACAGGAGTCCAAGCATTGTGTGACCTTTTCCAGATAATGTGACCCAACAATATCATCTTGCCTTTCAAAACATCAGCCTTTTGTTCAGGTCACAATAATTACGACACGGATTGGTGGGTTTAGATAACTATCTACTTAATTTGCCTAACAACCAAAGGAAGTGACTCACGATCCACATTTTCACTCGTTTCCGACCAAAAAATTCAAACTTTGACCACAGAAAATGAAACAAAATAAAAAGTTCTTGACAACGTCTTGAGTTTCAGGCTATTGAGGGTTCGTGTTTAGGAGTTTTTGATTCCCTGACATCGCACCTTCGTGTTCTCGTGTTTGTGTTGTCTAGAACATTGCTTGTTATGTAGCCATGAAGTGCCAAATCTCTCAGTTACCGTGATCCCAGACAACGACTTCTTGTTTTTGCTTTTCGTCGAAAAATCCACTTGGCACGTTGTCATCACCTCTAAACGATAGACGTCTCACTAACTATTTTCGTTTACCAGTTCCATCACATCAGTTCTACTCTCAAAACCTTTCAAATTCTTTTTATGAAAGGGAATTTCAAGATGTTTTCGATCTGTGCTTGCTAGGTTTTAAGGGGGTACATTATCATAGCAACTAAATTTTTGAAAGAATAATAATAAAAATTGATATTAGTGAATAGATATTATTAGAACTTTGGCCAGTTTGCTTCTAACTTCTATTTTAATGAAATTACTTATGAGTTTTTCGATGCTTTGCAAATGCAGTTTGCACATTTGCACAGTTTTACCGGTGCCAACAGTTCTTAAGAAACAGACCAATTTCTTAATGCAAGAAAAACTATAATACCCATGGCTAACTAATAACTTTTAGTGCCGGCTAGTGTACAAAAGTACGAAAGTATTTGCTAGTAATACCGCCAACAGGCTCTGAATGAATTTGCGTCATTCCTCAGTTGCCCAGGAAGTCGTTGGTTTGTGAGCATACAATCGGGTCGTTAAAATAAATATTTGGTCGTTGCTGTTCACAAATGAGCTTACTCAAATTGATTAATCATCTTTCCTGACATATTGTCATCCGACCGTAATCGCTCGCCAGGGGTCGAAGTGATCAATCGAATGTAAATAGTTGCTGAAGTACTAATCATGCAGGTCGATTCTAGACCATAAAAGTTGTAGTCACTTCATCAACACTTTGGAAGAAATGAAACAGACTAAGCTAATCATGAAAATATACGTCAACAAATACTGAACTTTGAAAATAACTGAGCCTTTCTACACCGACCACTTATCTCACGACTAAACCTGTTCGAACCGATCACCCTTTCGACCCGATCACTTGTAATCACTTTGAGTCCGTTTTTGTACGCCTAAACCTGTTTGGACCAACCTCCCTTTACCTTGACTTTTGAAGAATGTTGTTTATTAAAATAAAATTGTAAAACCGATAACCTTGAGACCTTTAATGCTAAACCTATGTGGACCATTGTAACTCGAGTGCAGTGATGGTCGGTGACTATTTGACCAAAGTCCATATTGTAAGTGACATGTTATCGGGATTACCTGTCACGCAAGACATCGGATCCTTCATGTTGGAAGAGAAGAGAATGGAAACCTCTAGAACTACGAGAGAATCAAAACTTTACAACAGTTACCACAATAAGCACCTTTTTTCAGTGTTGTGGCGCTTTACAAGAAGTGTTATTGTTCTCGTTTAGAAAAGATAGTTCAAACTGTGCAATTGAGGTTGGAAATGTTGATCAAGCGGGTTTTGTGTGTCGCGTGTAGACCAGGGTACCTATCGTGTTGTTTGATAACTACCAGGGGAATACAACAAGGAACCTTCAACAGCCTAGTCATGAAACATTTGTACATCACACGATATTTCTCAACGTTAACACGACATTTGGAAACTGGCTTAAAAACATCACGCAAATAGTCTAATGAGAGAGATTTTACTTAACCGTGAAACAAAAATTACTTACAGATGTGTAGTAGTCAAATAGAAAAAAGGTGTACTATCCTGACTGACTGACTGACTGACTGACTGACTGACTGACTGACTGACTGACTGACTGACTGACTGACTGACTGACTGACTGACTGACTGACTGACTGACTGACTGACTGACTGACTGACTGACTGACTGACTGACTGACTGACTGACTGACTGACTGACTGACTGACTGACTGACTGACTGACTGACTGACTGACTGACTGACTGACTGACTGACTGACTGACTGACTGACTGACTGACTGACTGACTGACTGACTGACTGACTGACTGACTGACTGATATTTTTACATATGGTGTTTACCATCAAGCAAACAAGTCTTATACCTGATTTTGATACTAAGCTTTATTAAAATTAAAACAATATATATGTGCTTTTAGTTACTAAAATACATTTCTCTTAAACTAATTAATTTATCAGTGTTCTTCAAAACTCTCCAGTTACACATCTCTAACAACCAGGTCATCAGCATTAGATATTGCAGCTTCTCAGGCACATTATTTCAGACTATCTATGTAACGTTGCATGATTTTATCAAACCGTTCACTCAGAGTCCCATGACCTTTTCTTAGAATCAATAAATCTAGAATCCTGTCTTCTCTTTTCTCCATAGTCAATACCCTAGAAGCAAAATAATAAAGACGGTCGACCTTGTCTTTTAAGTTTGCATCATTCCTAGTACCGTGAGAAACAGGGCTGTCAGCAAGGGCCACATTTGTTATTAATGTAGTATCGCTATTCTGTATCTGTGAAGGCTGGAGCAATTGAACATTATCGTTATGTTGTGTATCATCTTCGCCATCTTGATAATTTTCTCTGGTCTTTGGAGCTGTTTTTCTTTTTAAATCAAACCCAAAGATCGCGCTGATTTGCTCATTAAAGAACATTATTAACTCTGGCTCCGTTTCTTTCGTGAATTCGTCATCAGCGGGTCTGTCAAAAGATGATGTTATAATCGCCACGAATATGTTTAGAAGTAGAAACACCATCAGCATGTTAAAGGCAATGAAAATAAGGGGGCCCATGATTCGGTCTGTTTCTTGTAGGTTGTAAAAGTAATGAGCGCCTAAAAGTGTGTTCAGAATGCTTTCAAAAGACGTTATAATTGAGCTGAAGTCCTCAAGGTATGCCCCAAAGATTACAGTTGCAGTTATTACAAACGGAGTGAACCACAAGAAGAATTCAATCATAAACCGGCTCATGTTGTGGGCGAAACTGGCGAAGACGTGCTCCAGAAGTTTTATGTAACTTTGATATTTCAACAAGCGTAGGAATTTGATAATTGTCAAAAAGACCAAAGCTGCCACGAAGTACCCATCGACCTCGTTGAGTAAGAGCGTGTATTGGAAGTTAACAAAAACGAATGGGTTTTTGTCAAGTTTATTCATTGTTCTATTTAAGATAACCATCTTGACGAAGTACATAATCACAGAAAGAAACCCAAAAAGTACTTGCAATATGTCAACCCAGTTCCAAAAATACTTAAAGAATTTCCTTCCGCGTTTGTAGGCTCGTTTCACGACGCGGTAGAAAAGGACGAGTATAACTAGTGCGATGATGATCTCCGTTGCTTTTAAGACATTTGAGTAGCTACCAAGATACCTGTAAACTCTTATAGTGTCTACTCTGCTGAATGGCAAGTAGCCGCCCGTGGGAAGAAACTCTATTAAAATAGTAGCAATGCTAAATAGATTTTCCTGGGCGTTGTAAATCGCGAATTCCAGGAACACAGCTCTAGTTCTGCGGTCAAGCCAGTTGGTCTTCGTCAACTCGAGGATTACAGATAAGGCTTTTTGAGGAAAGTAGCCAAGTTCAGCCACATACCCACCCCCAGAGTAATAGTGCACTCTTCCCCAGAATGGCATAGCATCGAGTTCTAGGGCATCCTGGTATCTCCAGTGTAGCGGACAAACATCCAATGTTGCATTTTCTTTAGTCATTCCGTTTTCTAAGGGTTTCCATCTGCGTTGATAGAAGTCAGTATCTTCGGATGAGGACGAGTATGGGCCGTATACCGCTTGCTCTGCGATGGGAGAAACGTCTTCGGTCTCTTTACATGGAAATAAAAGAAAAAGAAGTTGGCATCAGGATTTTAATAACTAGATGGATGGATGGATGGATAGAGGATGGAAGGATGGATAGAGGTATGAATATTGATGGATAGAGGATGGATGGATGGATAGAGGATGGAAGGATTGATAGAGGTATGAATATTGATGGATAGAGGATGGATGGATGGATAGAGGATGGAAGGATGTATAGAGGTATGGATATTGATGGATGGAGGAATCGGTGGATGGATGGATAGAGAATTGATGGACAGAAGAATGGATGGATGGATAGATAGATGATGGATGGAGGGATTGATGGATGGATGGATAGATGATGGATGGATGGATGGATGGTTGGATGCATGCATGATGGATTGATAGATGATGAACGGAGGGATGGAAAAATTGGTGGGGGAATGAGCAAAGGAAAATGAGAAAGCAAGGAGAAGGAGGGATGCATGGATGATTATTGGAGGAACGAAGCAAGAAATAGAACTAGGAAGGAATTGATAGATGACACATTCCATCATAACAGAAAACATGGCTGACCAATTTTAAAACACATATCTATCCAACACAATTACACGAGCCAACGATTACGATCGACCAACGATTTTTATTGATCAGCAGAAGAGTGCAAGAAAGTCGTACTTCAACATCAAGAGTGCTTAATTTCAGTTAGACCGAGCAAACTGAGTTATCCTTATATACTTATTGTTATACATACGTTCTTTAACTCTTATTTGTCGCAGTCTTGCCATACCAACCAGAACAGCCGCTCTGTTCGATATCAGGTCTTCCTCATTCTTGCCAGGTTCCTTACCATTGTACCAGGGACCAGCGAAGAAGTTGGGCACCGCTGTTTTTGCCAACCAGATCCAGTATGCAGAAATTCTATTCTGTTCCTGGTGGCATAAAATAGCAAAGAACTTATGGTCTGGTATTTAGGGTAATTTATTCGGAAAGTCACAACATTAAAGTACACAGAACTAGATCACTCCATGAGGTATTAATGCAGGAATGCTTCAGAAATGTGGGGAATTAACATCCTTTCCAGGAAAAAAATGTCATCGGGGCGGCGCTCAATCGAGCTTAATGCTTTATGAATCATTGCTATTGTACTTATTACTTACCAGACGAGGCCGGAACGTATTCCCTATTTCTTGAGTTAGTTCATATGACATTGGACTCATGTGCCCAAACGCGTAGGTCATTAACAAGAACAGAAAAACAATATACCACACAACTTCTTTGATGACATTAAAGGTATTGATCTGTTTGATTCGCAACCTCCTTGCCTTCTGAAGAGCTTTCTTTTCCGGTGGTTTGGTGGTGAACTTGCCTGTATCACTTGTGCTAACTTCTGAATGCATGTCAATACTGATCATTTCTGTATCCGTAGAGTTCTTCAAGGTTTTATATTCACTTTTCTTGCGCATTTTTCTTTCTTTGATTATATATGCCAGCAAAGCTGCAAGCAAAGCTATTTTGATTGGCTGAGTGACCAAAGCGTCTTGGAAGAAGGAAGTCAGGAATGAGACGAGCCATTTTTCAGAAGTCTCTTTGTCCCACTGAAGGGTGTACATTAGTGTGACAGTACACGAAGCTGCGGTGGTTAGAATACACAACACCCAAGCGAGATAATAAAGGTTTCTATTACTAAATATCGCTAAGAATTTATTACGTCTGGTTTTCTTGTTTTGCTTACAGCATTCTGTGTACAAGTGCATAAAGGGACCGGGTTGAAGGTTTTTGAGAGAGAACAACGATTTCTTCGGATCTCCTGACCTGGTACTGCGTCGGAACAAATATGTAATGAGCAAGTTAACTGGAAAAACAATCAGACTACTTTGTATTCCAATTACAAGGACGCGTACTGAAACTTTGAATGGTCCAATGATGAGAACAGAGCTGTTGTCAGTTTTGTTACCGAGGTTGTAAAACATACAATTTGTCATCATGGTACAGAAAAGAAGTGATAGGCAGCAGGAGCACCGCTGGACTCGAGTGAAATGACTAGATGATGGTTTCCGAGCAACAGAAAACCATAAATGTCCATCGTACAAGTCTCTTGAAGTCTTCGAAGCAAAGATTCGTTTGTAGCTGTTGAACTCGTGGGGATTAGCCACATATATCAAAGCATCAATTTGACCTTCATCGCTCTCTACTGCGAGCCATCTGTCACACACAAAATTCCATTCCTCGCCTGTCTGGGTGTCCTGGACGTTGACACTGTCCAGGTACCAACCAGGATTGTCTCCAGAATTGTCATGCCAAACCTGGATATAAACCAGGGACCCCAACTTGCTAGGGCCACATATTGTGGTTTTTGTCTGCGATCCTCGATTGAATCTAGCCTTGGTCAATTCACTGATAGGTATGACTCCACTGCTTCCATGTTCGCCCACCATCACAAGCGAAACCCTTGCGGTGGTCCCTGCCGATCGTCCTTGTCCTGTGTTGATGGTGATGAGGTAGTTGTAAGTTTTACCATCTGCATCGTGACCCATGGCTATTACACCGTCCTGAAATTATAAAATGAATGTCAAACAACTTGAGTTGTCAGAGTGGTCATAGGATAGCTCTAGTTATGAGCCTGATTTTTTGGTCAGGAAGAGATTAAGTGTGGGACCCCTGTAATTCGCTGTTGAGAGTTAATCTTCACTGTTGCTATAGCTACAAACTCCCAATTTATCTTATTCTGTTAACTAAGTCAGATTTAACTAGGCAGCTTTCTCAGTTCACCTTTAAACACAAAAGTACGATACTTTTTTAACCAAACTTTTTTAACCTTACCCTAGACTGTCCCTCTCTTCTGTCAGCTCTTCTTCCCCAAACGACGGCTAAAATGTATATCAGAAAGACGGTTCCTATGGTAACGTACACCGGGATGTTGTCCTGAGGGTTGAGGAAGCCTATCCATACTTTGTCTAGATCGATAGGGTTAGGAGCGACGAAGAAACTCCCTCCGAACGACGTCATGTGGCTACAGCGACATGACATTTTGCGGGAGGACTGCTTTCTTCTTCCAGTCTGAACAGAAATGCATCAGTTAGAGACGCAAAATGTTAATGTGGTTACATCATAGTGCTACCCTTATTAAGATAGATTTTCCCTCTTTCTTTTCATTCGAGCTTCTTCCACTGTCGCTTGATCAATTTTATCATGAAGTTTCCTTACTTCTAAAATATTTAAAGTAAAGGCAGTAATGGTCACGGAAACAAACAAACAACCAAGTTAAACAATACATAGACCCTTAGACAAAATGGCGACTCAAAACTCGAATGAGTTAAAATTAATCTGAGAACGTGGAAAACCAATACCAGCACTAGAAAGAGCACCTTTACTTTAGTAACCCTACGAAGATTCATCATGTCAGGTGTTATAACGGCAGAGAACTTTTTTTGGAAAATTGAAAGATTTTCTGAAGTTTGTCATTCAAATTAGTCAATTAGTGATATGGTAGACTCGACGGAACTATAGATTTCATTGCTTCCCTGATTTGTGAGTTTGTAAGTTTTTTTACTGGAAGTCTTGGTTGGTGGTAGAAAATAAATGCATCGAATATATGTAACACGTACCTTACATCCCTCTGTTGTCCAGGTACTTGATGCCTCATCCCAGTAACTACATCCAACACTTACAGTATCCATGCTATAGTTACGATCAATCAGCTTATTGAATTCCCTATCAAACTCCTCATAAGCGCCGTTACCAGGCAACGGCGAGGGAGGTTCCTTGTACTTGATACAAGATCTCTTGACTCTTCGACTACCTGATTCACAGTCTCTCCTCTTTCTGCTCTTGACTTCTACCACAGCGCTGTTTTGTTCGCTGTACGCGATTCCAACAAAATATATACCAGTCTTGGCCAGGAAATCACTTGGTATTACAAGCTGGTAAGGGTTCTCCGAGCAATTGAAGGGAATTAAATCTTCATTGATGATACACGAGGAGTAGTTTGGAAAGATCATTTTCATGTCGTAGTCAGTGTGAGTTGGTCTGGTTTCGTACTTAATGTAAGCGATGAAGGAGTCGGATTTATTGACAGGTCGGACACCCAGTTTTATCGAGCCTCCCGGTTGGGTGTGGTCTACGGTGTGGTACTGCATGGACGAGTTGTCGGCTCTTTTGAAGTATTCTGGTGGTTTTTCTGTGACTGGTTCTTCTACATCACTCAGAACTATTTCAATGTCTTCTTCAAGGTTTTCTATCTTGACGGTATCTCCCATATCGTTCTTGATCTTCAGTTTGACGATGGATGATTTGATTGTAGTGCTTGTTCTGTCCCATGTGTAGGGGTTGTGAGGGATAAGCAGCATCTGTCGAACATAAATCAAGTGCATTAGACATTTTAAAAGTGCACGGTCTTAGATATAGCTTGATATTATATAGAAAGATCTTAGTCTTCTTACACTTATATCCACGAATGAAATGTTCGTGTTATTCAACAAGACTTGAGCTGTAGGGAACTGGACTTGTGCGTCTTTGATTGCCATTGGCTTTTTGCCAACGTTCTTTGGGATAATCCGCCTGCAGGACAGACCGGTGGTAGTTGTCTGTACGATAGTGTCTTCTTGGTCTGGTAACTTCTTGTTGAAGACGGCTTGGACTGAGTACTGAATTGTCTCCATACTCTTGTCGACCACTGCTTGGCTCTGAATATATAAAGAAAAACATGAAAATGTTTAGCAAATCAAACCGCAGCAGGAATGAGTTATGACTTTTAAGGGGTCATAGTCGCAACTTTTGAAGCCTGAACACAGTTCAAAATCAACCCCGCAGCAAGAATGGACAATTGCGTCATTGTCAAAAGCTGATTTCGTATGAGCGTGAAAAGTCACGGCAGATGGTTACGGCGCGGTCACGGTACCGAATGTCGAATGTTTTCATACACAACACGGCACTGACACGGTCACGGTAAGGTGCTGTCCGTGCCGTACGTTTTTCATAGTCATACGAAAACTGCTCTAACTGGGAATAAATTATGATGCAATTGTTGCGCGCAAAGATGTAGTTTACAGACTCTTCTATGTGTGTCACAGGTAGCACCTTTTCACGTGTTTATACGAAGAAATTCCTCGCGCGCAACGTTGTGATAGCCGCAAAGGCAGACGCGATGGAATTTCATTGTTGCGCGCAACATTTCACCTTCGCAGCATATATAAAATACTATATATTACATATCTATTAATCTTTGATAGATTAGAATAACATGCCTTTTTCTTCTCGATTTCACTTATGTCTGTTCTTTCGTAAATTGTTGTGTAGGCCGCTGACCTCATGATATTACTGCCTGCAGACACCAAGTCCTTGGCTGCATCTGTTATGTAAGAAAATCCTACATCCTCTGAAGACCTGTTCAGCACATACTTGGCCATTTCTTCGATCTTATCCTTCGCGACGACCTTGGAAGGTAAATAAATGGATAATAAGTATTCTTGTTTGTCTAATTTTCAGTAATGAGGAAATATTTTGTATGAGTGGTAAACGTGCAGACAGATTTGATTCAGTCAAATCAAGAGACAAAAAATGTAGTAGTTGCCATTGCACAGCGTGTTTCTAGCTTGTACGGAATTTTTTGTTTTGAAATCTAAAAGGTTTCTAAAGCCAAATATAATCAACACAACATCTTACTTATCTGTGGTTAGGCGTTAGCCTCATGCGCGTCGCTTAATGATTAAAAAAAAAATAGAAAACGCGCCCGCTGTGTGCTCTGATAATGCATTAATCGCCTCCAATCGATCACAAAGCGATATAACAATTTTAACACTTATTTAATCTTATCAAAAAAATCCATCATCGTTTTTACGAGGGTAGCACATAATAGCCAGTGGCTAACAAACCTGACGTGGTCCTAGTTTCATGATCAAATTGGAATTTAGAAGTGACTGTAAGAACAATGTCTGACTGTAAGCTGAACTGTAATTGATATGTGAACCTTCACTCACCTGGGCCTCTACTTTCACTTCTTCTTTGATTTGTGCTGCGCCAGCGATGGAGACAGATATTTGTTTGACTGTCTCTAACGTCAGAGTAGGAACCTTGGAAAACTTTATTATTATGGATGAACGTGCCTAAAACCGGTAAAAAGGTTATTAATTCGTCCGTTCAGCCTAGCTATAGACAAAAAATTGTAGAATTCGTAGTGGTAATGGTGGTGGAAGCAGCGTAGCAGCAGCAGTAGTAAGCTAGTAGTAAAAGTGGTACTGGTAGTGGTACTGGTAGTGGTACTGGTAGTGGTGGTACTGGTACTGGTAGTTGGAACAGTGTTGGTGGTGGCGGGGGTGATGGTGATGGTATATAGTAGTAACAGCAGCAACAGTATTGGTGGTGTAAGTAGTAATACAGTTTATAATTCTCTTTCATTCCACTTACCTCTGTCCTCGAAGCAGTCTCATTGCGTGTTGTCTTCTGTGAAGCCTCATAATTGAATATCGACACTAAACCACTAACCAGCTCCGAAGCTGCCTGTACGTCCCCAATACCGATGAGAAAATCCAACTTGCTGTCCTTACTTACGATCAAATTATTGATTTCACTTTGGTTGAGTTTCTTCGGCATGACCTATGAAATATTTAGCAATTATTGGATGAGACTGAGTACGATATGAAAAATTATGCATAACGAGGAGAGTGTTATCAACCACTTTTGCTTAGCAACCGCTAAGCAAAAAAGGATACTCTAGGGAATGACACGTGGTGTGAAATTGGAAAACATTACGCTCACGTTGAAGGGACTACATACTTTATTGGGTTTTCCCGCAGGTCTTTTGAAACTCCATTACAATTAATAAATTAAACGAATAAATACTAGTTTAAATATAGATATATACAATTTAATTGCTTAAAAAGTTGCGGTAAAAAGGTTACGTATAAAAAAGTTACATATAAAATTTTAACGTTAATGTTTTAGCTTTTTGTATAATGATTCAGAAGCTCAGCTAATATTGGGTCCAAATAAAAATGTACCTCACTCTGAAGATTAGGTCAACACTATTATAGGAGCAGGCGTAGCTCATTTGGTTAGCGGTCTTCGAAGCTAGAGGTAATAAGGAGCACTGATATTTTGAGGGGTTAAGGGCACACCTTCGAACGCTTTATACTTTTGAGCCCCTGGCTTGGGCGAATTGGACAACCACTTCCCGCGTTTTGAAGTGAAATGGATTGCCTTTGCTTTTTTGCTTTTTCCCTGGTACGGCAAAGAAATTCTAACCTTCATTTGTAGCCGTTTTCCCTAATTGTAAACTGCTCCAGGCAGCTGGTTACGACCGTTTTGTTACGCCCTTTACGAGTTTATTGCTGTCAGTAATTCATCAACCGTAAAAGGTGTTGAATATTTCATACTTACTTTTGCTGGAAGAGACACCTCTGTATATAATCCATCGTAATCTGTTATCACCGCGGATAGTTCGAGAGTCGAGTTTTTCGAGGGATGGCCTGCGGGTAAAGTAAGAGTCGTATTTTCCTTCGTTGATATGTAAAGGATGTCATACAAGTCTGTATAAACATCTCGATAGGCAAACTTGTAGGTCCCTGGTTCATTCTCCAGAGTCCAGTTTTTACATTGAATTAAAAAAAGAGTTTCAAGAGCTATTCCTTGGTCAGGGGTAACACTGCAAGTCCCGCCATAAGGCGGCGTGCTAGTGAGAAACTCATGTTCTGTCATTCCTCTCTGTTCTCCCGCGTGCCATGCTGACAACCTTACAGCGTAACGTCGTCCTCCTTTGAGCACTTTGTTTTTGATCACTAAGCTAAAAGAGCGTATATCGGACAGGACCTTCGAATCTAGATTCTCCACCAACTTCCATCTATCGGTGTCTTTCTCCAACTCGAAAAGGCTCCAGATTTTCGTCATATTAGAAGGGCAGTGATTGGTACATTCGCCTAAGTATGACGCCACTTCCTCTAAGTTTGTTTTCTTCTGGCAGTTTTCCTTGCATCTGGAAGAAAAAAACATTTGGGGTAAGGAGATATGATCATACAGTTTAACAATGGGTCGAAATATGTAGACTGATGTCATGGCAACTGGGTTGTCTAGGCAACCCATAAGTTGGAAATACTTTATATCAGAAAACACCGTGAGAATAACTGTGGTATAGCTATTTAAGTAGACGTCATTAGAACTGTTTAACATGACGTCATTGGACAGATTACTGTTAATGATGACGTCATTGACCAGGGGCCTGTAAAGATTACATTATGAATCAGAGGAATGTTATATATTACGTATTTGATCAATGGAACGATTAACTGAAAGATATCATTGAAGAGAGGACTGTTATTGATGACGTCAATAATCAGGGGACTGTTGCAGATGACATCACACTGATCAGAGGCCTGTTAAAATGACATCAATAATCAGGAGACTGTTACAGATGACGTCACACTGATCAGAGGCCTCTTAAAATAACATCAATAATCAGGGGACTGTTACAGATGACGTCACACTGATCAGAGGCCTCTTAAAATAACATCAATAATCAGGGGACTGTTGCAGATGACGTCACACTGATCAGAGGCCTGTTAAAATGACATCAATAATCAGGGGACTGTTGCAGATGACGTCACACTGATCAGAGGCCTGTTAAAATGACATCAATAATCAGGGGACTGTTACAGATGACGTGATTGTTCATGGGACCATCAACTGAAGATAGTGTGATTGATTAGAGGATCGTTTACTGAAGATGACGTAATTGATCATTTGTCTGATAAAATGACGCCAATGAAATCTTAAAAAATCACTTACTTTATGATCAGTGATGGTACTGTGGAATTAACACGTTGGATCAACGTAAACGCACTGGCTTGCCTATTTCCCTCTTCAATTTCCAACTCAACCAGAACTATCTTCTGACCAGAGAGCAACTCAGGTTGCAACACGATAGACGTGTCCGTATTCCCGGGGAAGTGCTGTCTATATCTACCACAGGAAACCCTGGAGATGTTTTGAGCTTTCACCACTTGTTTGAGAGACAGTAATGGAGTTTCGTCGATATTATCTATTGTCTTGTTGATATCGAAGCAAAACCATCTAAAAATCAGCCGACTGTTATTCCTTCCCCCCTTATCGGGGTCATGTGACTCCGAACCATCAAGCTTGATTGTTTCATTCCAGCTTCTTCTTATTGCGGAACCTTGGACAATCATGGCTGATAGTGGTGTCTTGGTCACTTCAATGAATCCCTCAGTCGATTCTAAGATACCTTCAACGCCATTTAAAGTAAAAGTAAGTTCTATCTTGTAAACGCCGTAATCTGTTGACCGAGGTTCTATAACCAGACTTGACGTTGTCGTAGATACAACACTATGACTTACGAAGCTACCAGATTGACTCTTGTAGATCTTCCATTTGAGCATCGCGCCGACTGCACTTGAACATTTGATTTCATATTTTGACCGTATAACGAATTGCCGTGATTTAAGAATCCTTGTAGCCGATGCAGACGTTGTTGCAACGTTTTCTAATGAGACACTGAGGATACGACAAGGTTTTTCTGTGATTGCTATTGAACTGGTGACTGACTCGTTCAAAAGGCTGTCAGTTCCCTCAAAACGAATGCTAAAAACTCCCACAGATTTATATGTGTTGTTGTAAAGCATTCGTTTCTGGATTGGTAGAGTCTCTTCGATGCCATAATATGTCTTACTACAATTTCCATCACCGTATGCTGCTCTGTTTCCATCCCCAAGGTCTAGTAAGAAACAAGATTTAGGGGCCGGGTTTTTCACTTGCATTGTTATCACAGCTAAGTCATTGGTCATCAAAGGTCCATTATTTGATAGGGACAAACCAAGTTCAGGTCCCGTTACTACAGTTTTGTACCTGGCATTTAACGTCCCCAAGGTATTATTGCACTTTAACTTTACGATAAAGGTCCCATAAGCGGAATATTTATGCGAGACGTTCGCTGGCAACGTTTCGTGGGTGTAATTATAACTCTCGCTTCCATCACCGAAGAAAAGCTTGCATTCAAATGCATTTCCTTGAACTAGAGATATTGTACAGGATGTCACATTACTTAGCACCAACGACCTGTTACATTTAACACTTAATCCCTGTATTTCCTGTAATTCTAGTATTGTCAGCGAATGCGTGACATTTTCCAGGCTAACGTTATTATACACTGATATATGGACATCAAACTGGCCGTGTCTATTGTATCTGTGTGTTATTGATAACGTTTGTGTCATCTCATAGGAAGTTCCATCACCCATCACAGCCGTAAAGTGAGGATTAGACCCATTTGTTACTGCAGCATTCACTGAAATGCTATCATCTTGAAAGCAATCTTTAAATCGTCTATTGCAAACAACTGATGAATCTAGTCCCAAGACAGGGATTTCGACAATGACACTAGCGCATGCTGTAGCGTTGTTGAATCGATTTGACGCGCTAGCACAAACTTCAAACACTCCAACTTGATTGAACATGTGAGTTAAAAGCAACCCGCCTATCTTTTCATCTCTAAGCGTCATATATTTCCACAATGTTTCACCATAACTAAAATTGAAAACAATTGACATGTGGCTTCCGTTTGACCATAGGAGACTTATATTTGATGCAACGTTGAGGGAAAACTTGTAGTTGTCCGTGCTGAAACGAAATTGTGATATTCTCTCTTGGACGATGGCAACGGAAGAATAAGTTAACTTACTGACACGATTTGCAGCAATCACCTTAAACGAATAATTCCCAGGTCTCTCGTACAAATGGCTCAAACTGAAATTCTTGTTTACGATCGTTGGTGTATCATCACCAAACTTCCAGCTTACATCCGGCAAGGTGAGGGAGACCACAACTAAAGTGAATCTAAAGTGTCCCCATTCATTGACGACCAAGAATGCAGGCGCGGACACGTTCATTCCATCCAGAGGAACTTGTACATGCACGATATTGCTATCAGTTTGGTTGTTTAGGACGTTGTATGCAAGCAACTTTATTTCGAAGTCTCCTTCTCTCGTGTAGTCATGAGGCACTACCATGTCTAAAAAACGTGTCGCATTTGCTTGGAGCCCTTCTAGAAATGTTTTGTTTGAACTGTCGCCCCAGTCGAATACCGCTGACACGTTAGTACCGAGTTTCATGGTCCAGCGGACGTTCAGTATCTTTCCCAGGACGAGATTGAATTCTCCTTTCCCTCGAATGTCAAGGTCTGTTACTGAAATTGAAAATACAAACACTCAATTTAACTATATGTGCGGTCAGTGACTGATAATACACAAGTTAATTTAGACAAGATGATTAGTATTTAACTCTTTAACTTTTACTAAATTTGCGTGTACGGTTGGTGTGTGTTGCTCATGCGCAACCTCTCACTTCTTTGGTGGTTGGTTCTAACTCTTGACCCCACCATCATAGGGGAGTAGAGTTGTTTGTTGGTTCTCTTCTTCAAGGGGTTTCTCCAGCGGACTCCCCGGGTTCTCCTCCCTTCAAAAATCAACTTCTAAATCACTAAATTCTAATGCCATTTCCCGGAGCATTTAGATTGTTTGAAAAAACTGTTTGGTTATCCGTCCACCTTTAGAGTGGTAAACTAATTGAAATTGAAAATTCTTATATTAAAATTTCATTCCTACCTGGACATGGTTTGTCGCAGTTGGCGAACTCTTGCACCAAAGGGCAGTGACCTCCACTGGTTTGATTGACGGGACTCAAGCAGCGCTTTCTTCTGCTTTTCATGGCGTACAGTCCACATTCCGTACAATTAGTCCAGGAACCCCATTCACTGTCAAGTCCTCCCTTGGCTAATAAGAAAATATGATGTATCAGTGAACGTCAGTTGAACATGTTTTATCGTGTACCCACTCGGCATGGAACTGCACCCGCTCTACATCAGCTTAGCACAGCCAATGACATTATTTGCGAACTTACAAATAATACAAGCTCAGTATGGCGGCCATTTGCTTACACACACACTTAGGAATTCAATAAAATACTTATTTTTATACTTGGAAATGCGACAAATACAACATGGCGTCCATGAAGTGACGTGTATACTTGAAAATGCGACAAATCCAACATAACGGCCATGACGTCATGTGCATACTTGGAAATACGACAAATCCAACATGGCGGCCATCACTTCATGTGTAAACTTGGGAATATAACAAATTCAATATGGCGGCTATTTGGTCGCCTGAACACTTACCAGTTTGACAGCTGTACCACATGGTGAAGGTCTTGGGATGTTTAGGGCAGGGGTCTTCCAACTTGTAAATGTTATTATAGACTTGACAGTATGTTTTGCCATCGCACCATCCTTTCACTCTGTCAAACGTGCCTGGTTGCTCAGCAGGACACGAAGTAGACTTCCATTTTGCATCATGTGGGACTATGACCATTTTGTCGTAGCAGGTCAAGTTATTCGGCACTAGTTTGTAATTCTCTATTCTTCCAAATTTATAAACTGAAAAAAAAGTCGATTTTTTCACCTTATGATATTTGTGTATATAGACCCCTTACACGTGACGTCCAATTAACAACCATTTTGGCTAATTTACTTCCGGTTCCGGTAGCAATGACCCAAAGGAACGAAAGCGCATTGACAAAAATTTTTGAAAATACAGTCCCACCTCTACATAGCAGCCACCGTCGAGAAAAAAAATTGTGGCCGTTGTAGAGAGGTGGCTAGCCTCCTTTGCAGACGTTCTTAGGGTCGTCACGTCGTCACGCAACGTTTCTCTCCCCACTAACGTCTGCTTACTTGAGAACATTCCTTTCCAAGAATTGACCAATCAGCATGAACCTTCTAAAATCGAGAAGGTTCGTGCTGATTGGTCGTTGGACGACTTTGACCGCAATACTTTTGCGGGAACCATACGATAACGTATCTGATTTCAAACTTCGGTCTTTGTTGACTTATTTATCATGGTTATCTCTTTCTCTAGCCAGTATTAACTGGAGATCCTACAAATTTATTTGGGAAAATAAGCGATCTATTGAAGTAAGCACTTGTAACATATATCTGACAAATAATCAAACGCATTCACGTTCATTGGTGCTAAGGTCACCCTAAGGTCACCCACATAAAAATAAATCTAAGAACAATCCGTTTGTCCGTAAAAATCTCAGCACAAAACCAAATGGCAAGAAGATATGTGTAAAGAAGGACTTTTACAGGCTCCGACGACGAAGAAGTAACTTCCGAAATTTAGTTTATTACACGGTGTTCAAGCTATTTACATGTATTTATATCAGTGCCATCATTTCTGCTTTATACAAAACCAGTTCGCTTTAATTGGCTTTTGCACAACTTGATGATAGACTATGAACAACATTGATCTAGTGTCACCGCAGAATTTTCTATCGACGTTTGTAATTGGGTCATCGAAAACAATTGGTCGATTTGGATTGGCTCATGATCACAATTGGAAAGGAATGTTCTGCTCAAGTAAGCAGACGTTCGTGGGGAGAGAAGTATTGCGTGACGACCCTAAGAGCGTCTGCGTAGGAGGCTAAGAGGTGGCCGTTGTGGATAGGTTTCAGTTACAGTATATGTATTAACTCAGTGGTAACTGGGACAAAATTTCCTAGCCGATGGGTAGAGGTGGCCGTTAGTGGAGGTTCGACTATATAATGACATACATACCAGGTTGACATCTGTAAGTCATGTTAAAGTATTTGCTGTTACCAATACAAGGATCTTGAAGATATGTAGCGAGATCATTGATGATACAGTGGCTCCTTCCTTGGCACTGCTTCATGATGCTCTTCTTAGTTGTCGCTAATGATGTACAGTTCGTGTTGAGAAGTCCACCTGAATGTGAACATGGGTCGGAACTCTCTCGGCCGTAAAATACCGACCTTACTTCGATCACGGTCGGGCTGTTTTGGTAACGTGGACAGGTTATGTTGATGGCGGACTCACAGGTGTTGAATTTGTGTTCTGAAAGAGAACGATATTTTCTTTGATAATAACATACAGAAACATAAGTGAGAGATTTTGAGAGATTTTTTTATCTTTTGCTGCGAAGATGATTCTACGAGATTTTTGGAACCAGAATGTTCTTGATAAAGGGTTTGAGAGAATCTTTTTACCAAGATCTAGAAGATTTACAGTGCGAATCAGTACCAAGAAATAGTATTTCAGAAATACTCAAGTTATCGTTGGTTGAACAATCTGAAGCGACTCTCGATATAACTACAAGGAGTTGATCTGACTACAAATCAGTCGAACTTCTTGCAGTTAGAGAGTTGCTTTAGATTGTGCAGTGAACGATAAAAGATTTCTGAAATATTTCTGGGTGCCCACGGTTTTTCGATTCGCACCGTAAAACGAGACTTGACCTCGAGTCCGTTTTGTGCGTGATTAAAGCACTGTACCTTGGCAAGGAACGTAGCAAGTTTCGTAATTTTTTAGATGAACGCCACCATGCCATCCATTGTTCAGCACTTGATCTCCACGGTTCAGATTCCTGGTTCTTGTCTTTCTTGCGTGCATCCCACATGCTTCACAATCACTCCACGATGTCCACATGGTATATATTGCTTGATCTAACGATACAATAAAACCTGTTAGGTTTGCGCATGAGCATTGACTTTCTCGCATGCATCCCACATGCTTCACATATCCACATGGTATATATTGCTTGATCTAACGTTAAAATGAAAAATGTTAGGTTTGCGCATGACAATGAAGTCTCTGGCATACATCCCACATGATTCAGGACGTCTGCATGGTTTATACCTATTTCAGAAAAGGTTGTCAAAGCCATAGGCCATAGGAGATAAGTCATTGCAAGGTCCAGAAATAACTAAAATAACTTGTTTCTTATTATCATTCTCGTCTGTGATATCTAGTTTTCAGGACAGGAAAAAACTGCAATAGCATATCTATAGGAGAAAGTAGTGGAGTTTGTACTGTTTACATGCATAGCGCTGCATGTGATTGTTGCGCTCAATAAGTGATAACATTATAGCAAGGTATATTTGCGCGAGCCGTCCTCAACGAGGTTGACGTCCTCAACATGACGTGAAAATGCTGCAAATGGCGTCCTGTTGAGGACGTCAACCTCGTTGAGGACGGCTCACGCACGAAAACAATGTGCTCGCGCCGTCGTATTTGACGTTCGCGTCCTGATGCTAAATCTGTCTAAAGACTCACTGCCACAGACGCAGTCGAAACGTCACGTTTTACAAACTTTTATGAGTGAAAACTATAAATCTATTATTTGTTAGGTTTATTCTTACCTGGTTGGCAGCTGTACCTAAACAATATTCTCTTATTAATTCCTTTACAAGGCTCGCTTTTCATTGATAACTTTTTTGAATTAACTGATGATACTTCACATTTAATCTTGTTACATATTCTATTGGTGTAGGGAACAGTGACATCAGAGCAGTTTCCAGGTAAACCATACTTGAGTGATTCATGCAGGACAAGCTGTCGGTTATCATAACAGGTGATCTTGGCATGGTCTTCGTCGTAAAACTCTCTCTCCACAACTACAAGGATTGAAAGAGGTAAGTTGCAAGAGGCTTACTGATAAAGATGGTGATGATGACGATGTTGGTTAAGGTGAGGTGATACGAGCAACAAATTCTTGCAACTTGTCGTGCAACATCATGGCATTGCAAGCTGCAGAGTAAATGTTACTCGTATTACTACCACACATCAAAATTTTGTTGCGCGACTTTGTCGCAGAAGTAGAAATTTTTTCTACTCTCTGTAACAAAGAAACGAAGTGGTCAGTATTGCGGGGTGGTAATACGAGCAACATTCGCTCTGCAACTTGCAACGCAACAATTTTGTGTGAAAAGTCGCACGATTTTGTTGCTCTTATTACCGCACCTTAATGATGATGACGACGACGACAATGATCATGATGATGGTAATCAGTGATGATATTAATTTAGATCATCGATGATGATAATGATGATGAAGACAATGATGTGGGTATAACTCTAGTCCCTAAAAAGAATAAAACGACAATGTTTCATAATTACTCACTTGGTGTACAAGTGTAGGCCAGATTCAAATACTTGCTATACCCAGGACAAGGATCCTTGAATATGATTGACGAGGCGTTCAACGAGCAATTGCTTTTCATCTGACATCTCTCGTATGCTCGAATATTGTTGTATACTTCCGTTTCCGGTGTCGTACAGGAAATAGGCAAGCTTTGATTATTATTAGTATTGCAGAGTTCTGTCGACTTCCTACCGAAGAACACTTGATCAAAGTTGATAAATGTCCCATGAGGACAGGTTAGATTTGTGGTTCTATTCTCGCATATGGTGAAGTTGGTGGCTTAAAAAAAGAAACAGTGAGAAAATAGCTTTAGATCAGTTTAGAGGTTGTTCTAAGGTTCGATAAAATAGACCTCATAAGCTTCGTATGCAAATTGCCCATTTCAGACCACATGTCATTCCCTTGAGAAATCTTCTTTTATTAAATTATTTACACACGAAAGAATCAACTACCAAGAGTAGCATCACGTGGTCTGAAATGGGCACAACAAACAACGAAGGTAAACAGACTTATTGATTATATTTTTGATAAAACACCAGAACTAGGTTGTCTACCTTGACAGTTTTTATAACACGGTTCGTTTTTGGTCTCTGAAGGGCGGCTTGAACAATCTGCATCACTGTTTACACATCTTCTCTTTCGTGTCAAATAATGTGGCACTCCACAAGCCTCTGGACACGACGACCAGCTCGACCATTGTAGATAACCACTGTCCACTAAAAAAACGCACAAATAGCAGATATTAGAGTTAAACTCCATTGCCTTCAAACAATTGTTTCAAGTCGAGGCATTTAGATCAACAATGCATGGAGAATTGCGGTGTGTAACCTACCGTGCAATTTGAAAAATGTTGCGAGACAAGTTGCAGCAATCGTTGCGAAAAGTAGAAATCGTTTCTGTTTCTGGCAACGATTGCGTATCCGTTGCGCAGTGTTATCCCTCTTCCAACTTGTGTCGCAACGCCGTTGCGAGACAAGTTGCAGAGAAAACTGCTCCGTGTAATCGCGCCTTTAGAGAAGAGGGCGAGCAAGAATTAAAATACAGCATGTTCGGTAAAGCGCACCAGAAATTTTTGCAAAGAAATACTGCCCGCTTACCTGGCTGACAAGTGAACTGAAATTCCAAAGTCTTCTTTGAAAGTATCCCAGGATACGGATCACCAAGTACACTGGTCGAGGCATTGAGTCGACAAGTACTCTTGCCATTACAGGGAGTTTGAAATCTATAGACCTCTACGGTTTGTAGTGGAACGCTAAAATTGAGCGCTGAGGAATTTTGATTGACAGAACCTGTTTTGTTATTCAAGTTTGTCTGGTTATTCAGGTTTGTCTGGTTATTCAGGTTTGTTTGGTTATTCAGGTTTGTCTGGTTATTCAGGTTTGTCTGGTTATTCTTGTCTTCTACTTTAGGTACCGTAAAACCATTCCAGTATATGTTTTTAAGAATCACCACGTCGCTTCCTGGACAGGTTATCCTGTAGAGTTCATTTTCTTGAAGAACTTTCTTTGTTTCTGCAAGCAATTCGAAAAAGAAAAAGTTTGTTAATGGCAGGAAGGTTGGAAAACTTTAGTTCCATGGAAATGAAATATGTCTTTGTAAAGTGTTGGAGATAAACGAAATTTATGGACCACCATCACCATCATCATAATAGACCATTTCGAGATGCGCGAGCGCTTTCAAAAATATCGCAGGCGCAGACATGAAAAAGAGGCATTTTCGGGCAAGATTGCGCGCGCTATTGACTCTGCCCGAAAATGCCTCGAGATCATGTATGCGCCTGCGATATTTTTGAAAGCACTCGCACATCTCGAAAATGATCTATTATCGTCATGCAATGATCATGGTCTTAATCAATATTTTCATTATCGTCATTATCATCAGGACTACACAATTATCATCATCCGTATATAATCATCATGCATCTTCATAATAATCTTCACCATTTCCACCACCATTCCCCATAGCAAGGACAGAACAATACATCGAACAAACTCAACTCACATTTGCAGTTCAGTCGAGAATCGAATCCGCGACTCCAGACATGAACTGCACAGCGGTGAGAAACAGCGCTGTATAGTAACGCATACCACACATCTAACGGGTTATAGTGACTATACTTGCTATTAAAGTGTATGCTTTTCTTACCATTCTGACAGTGCCATGAAACGTTTAGATTGTTTGGCCCTGGCACCGCACAACTCGAACGGTTGAAATTAAAGGCTTTGGGTGATGGCATGAGGCGGCACGATAGCATATTCTGACACATAGCTCTCATTGGAATAAGAGCTTTTTCTGTGAGGAGACATGATTGATTGAAAGCGCATGGCACGTGGGATGGGCAACCGTAAGTTGATTGGTTGATATAAATAGAAGTTCCTTGTGGACAATTGAAACTGTCGTCTTGGCCGTCCGCTACCGAGATGCTATACGCTGTGGAGGTAAGAACATTTTTTAATTCTATTATGTCGATTAGAAATTATCAAAGAAAAGAAAAAAACAGATTTAAGGCATGAAAAAGGCAGCCATGTTGGATGATGTTCACTATAGGTGGTTTGGAATCATTCCTAAGGGAATAAAAGTGGCAGCCATGTTGGATGATGTTCACTATAGGTGGTTTGGAATCATTCGTAAGGGAATAAAAGTGGCAGCCATGTTGGACGATGTTCACTATAGGTGGTTTAGAATCATTCCTAAGGGAATAAAAGTGGCAGCCATGTTGGACGATGTTCACTATAGGTGGTTTAGAATCATTCCTAAGGGAATAAAAGTGGCAGCCATGTTGGACGATGTTCACTATAGGTGGTTTAGAATCATTCCTAAGGGAATAAAAGTGGCAGCCATGTTGGATGATGTTCACTATAGGTGGTTTGGAATCATTCCTAAGGGAATAAAAGTGGCAGCCATGTTGGATGATGTTCACTATAGGTGGTTTAGAATCATTCCTAAGGGAATAAAAGTGGCAGCCATGTTGGACGATGTTCACTATAGGTGGTTTAGAATCATTCCTAAGGGAATAAAAGTGGCAGCCATGTTGGATGATGTTCACTATAGGTGGTTTGGAATCATTCCTAAGGGAATAAAAGTGGCAGCCATGTTGGATGATGTTCACTATAGGTGGTTTAGAATCATTCCTAAGGGAATAAAAGTGGCAGCCATGTTGGATGATGTTCACTATAGGTGGTTTGGAATCATTCCTAAGGGAATAAAAGTGGCAGCCATGTTGGATGATGTTCACTATAGGTGGTTTGGAATCATTCCTAAGGGAATAAAAGTGGCAGCCATGTTGGATGATGTTCACTATAGGTGGTTTAGAATCATTCCTAAGGGAATAAAAGTGGCAGCCATGTTGGATGATGTTCACTATAGGTGGTTTGGAATCATTCCTAAGGGAATAAAAGTGGCAGCCATGTTGGATGATGTTCACTATAGGTGGTTTGGAATCATTCCTAAGGGAATAAAAGTGGCAGCCATGTTGGATGATGTTCACTATAGGTGGTTTGTAATCATTCCTAAGGGAATAAAAGTGGCAGCCATGTTGGATGATGTTCACTATAGGTGGTTTAGAATCATTCCTAAGGGAATAAAAGTGGCAGCCATGTTGGATGATGTTCACTATAGGTGGTTTGGAATCATTCCTAAGGGAATAAAAGTGGCAGCCATGTTGGATGATGTTCACTATAGGTGGTTTAGAATCATTCCTAAGGGAATAAAAGTGGCAGCCATGTTGGATGATGTTCACTATAGGTGGTTTGGAATCATTCCTAAGGGAATAAAAGTGGCAGCCATGTTGGACGATGTTCACTATAGGTGGTTTAGAATCATTCCTAAGGGAATAAAAGTGGCAGCCATGTTGGATGATGTTCACTATAGGTGGTTTAGAATCATTACTAAGGGAATAAAAGTGGCAGCCATGTTGGATGATGTTCACTATAGGTGGTTTGGAATCATTCCTAAGGGAATAAAAGTGGCAGCCATGTTGGATGATGTTCACTATAGGTGGTTTAGAATCATTCCTAAGGGAATAAAAGTGGCAGCCATGTTGGACGATGTTCACTATAGGTGGTTTAGAATCATTCCTAAGGGAATAAAAGTGGCAGCCATGTTGGACGATGTTCACTATAGGTGGTTTAGAATCATTCCTAAGGGAATAAAAGTGGCAGCCATGTTGGACGATGTTCACTATAGGTGGTTTAGAATCATTCCTAAGGGAATAAAAGTGGCAGCCATGTTGGATGATGTTCACTATAGGTGGTTTAGAATCATTCCTAAGGGAATAAAAGTGGCAGCCATGTTGGATGATGTTCACTATAGGTGGTTTAGAATCATTCCTAAGGGAATAAAAGTGGCGGTCATGTTGGATGATGTTCACTATAGGTGGTTTGTAATCATTCCTAAGGGAATAAAAGTGGCAGCCATGTTGGACGATGTTCACTATAGGTGGTTTAGAATCATTCCTAAGGGAATAAAAGTGGCAGCCATGTTGGATGATGTTCACTATAGGTGGTTTAGAATCATTCCTAAGGGAATAAAAGTGGCGGTCATGTTGGATGATGTTCACTATAGGTGGTTTGTAATCATTCCTAAGGGAATAAAAGTGGCAGCCATGTTGGACGATGTTCACTATAGGTGGTTTAGAATCATTCCTAAGGGAATAAAAGTGGCAGCCATGTTGGATGTAGCTAGTTTTTGGTATAGAGGTCACTCATAAGACTTGTCTTTTTTTTAAAACGTTTTCCTTACCTCGTAAACGTATGATCAGAGCCAAGCACACGATGACAACCACCACCACTATTTTTTTAATGCGGCAACTCATTCTTCAGGGAAGATTAACCTGGTAGAAAATACAACATAATTGTTCAGTTTTGATTTTGGATGCAAGCATGAAAATTGGCACAAAGATAGAAGACCACATGGTAACTAATTCGTGATGCAGCACCACGCCCAAAAATGATTATTTCCAGTTTTACAGCAGTGGAATAAATATGTGCAACCAATGCTTATATGACAGGGTGCCTTCTTGATATGAAACCCCATATAAAAAAAAACAAGAATACCTCTTTTCGTCGCCGAAGATTAACGAAATTATAAAGGGGGATTGCATGGTATTAATGTAAAAGTAGCTCAGCAAAGTCTTCGAGGAGTTTGTGATCATTTAGTATCTATATTTTCAATAGCAAAAAAAACAAACAATTCTCATGGAGAGTAGTTGTTGTCACTCAGTTTTTACTATACAAACTGAATGGAAGTTTTTGGTGCACAATTTCGATAAAAACAAGCTTCAAAAAGTTAAAAATTTAAATACAGAACAATAGAGCGGCCCATAAAACAGGAATATTGTCATCCTTCTGATCACAGGAGGTCTAGAGATTTAGATACATTGTACATTTCGTTCTGTAATAGATCTAAGCGCAAGTGATCTGATTGGTTCGCCACATTTACATTGTCTTTGATTTCTTTGTGTTATATAAGTAGGCAGTAGTGTCGGCAAAATAATGTATGTGTTGTTTAGTCAATAAAACAGTCCATGAAATGGTTGCTTGTTTATATTTGACACAATGAAATCAATAGCATCGAAGGGGGCGCCATCTTTAATTATAGGACATGTAAGCTATTGTACATTTTTAAGATAAATATTGAAGGGTAATAAACAAAAACAGCAAAGAGAAAAAAGATAGAAAGATAGAAAGAAAGCAAGGCTTAGAAAGAAAGGAATTATGGAATAAATTAAAGACGGTAGTGAGTGTAGAAAGGAATGAAGGAATCAAGAAAAAAACGAAAAGAAAGAAATGAGTGTAGAATTAGGAATGAAGGAATAAAAAGGAAAAGAAAGAAAAAAGAAAGAAAGAAAGGAGGGTAGAAAGAAATTAAGAAAGGAAGGAAACAAGAGAGAGTTATTAAAAAGAAGAAAGAAGAAATGATGACACGGAAAAAAACAAGATGTGTCACCGCAGTTTTGTAGCCAAAAATTAACTGGTAATACGAAAAATCAACTTCAGCAACTGGTCTTCTGTCTACTGTTTGGAGAACCTTCATCGTACATTTGAGCGGCTTCATTTCATAATACATAAAAGATAGACTTACTAAATAAATCTGAAAATATTACTCCCATTGTAAAATGAACCTCACGGAAGCAAAAACAGGGATTTTGGTTGAGATTTAGATGAAAACCATTGGACATTTTTTGGAAAATAATCATTTTTTTTAAATGAAAAAAAATGTCCTTCAAGTTTTGATAAATAATGGTCTGTTTGGTGTATACCTAATTGCAAAAACGTCATATAAAAATAACAAAAAACAAATAGGAATTAATTAGAAATATATTTCTTTATTTTGATTCTAAAGCGCCCTTGATTGATGAGAATAGCTGTTTAGTAATATATACCAACAAGATTATCTCAAAAATATCAGTATATACCTTCAAAACAGTGAAATAATTACGTTTGTTTTGCAAAAAAAAAAAAAATTAATTCCTATTTGTTATTTTTCTATTTTTATATGACAACCTTCTTGCAACTTGGTGTATATGGATATATATATTATATATAATATATATTATATTTCGCTTTAGTTAGGGTTAGAATTTCAATTTTTTTAATGACAAGATAAACTGATCTTGTGCATTGAGCAGCTACAGGATAAATGAATTGAACGCAAAAGCAAATACATTTTTTCTTTGCATATCATTATTTTCTTAAAACAGAACTAGCTAGTAAATGCGATTTTTCTTTTCACTCGAAGTTTATAATTTTTAAGTCGCATTTAGCCAAATATCTTGTGGGAATTTCGTTAGTGGCTCGTCAAGTTTGGATAAATATTGCCTCCTCAGCTCTCGAATTCTTTTTCCATCTCTTAGTGAATTGTTATGGCAAATTACTTTTGCTTCATGTCTTTATATACATTTACTAGCTAAACTGAACTGAATCAACCAATTTAAAACAAAGAATATGACGATAATTATGTATTTTCTAATATAACACATGAAAAGTTCAAAAAAGTGATAGATGGAAAACCTACGAAAAATTGTATGAAATGTTAAAAATTAAAAAAAAAATTCTACATTCTTTTTCTGTTTTCAATTTTGTTTCCTTTCATAATTTATTCGTTCAAGAGATATATTTTTTCTTTTCATTTTTTAAAATATTTGTAGCTTTGCTATATTAAATATATGTGCTATGTCCTTACCTGCCCGGAAATCGTCCAAAGAATGGACGGGGTAGAAGCTAGTCTCTTAGAATATTCACTTGACTGTATATTTTCATACAAGACACAACCTGAACAAACTGTCCACAAGATGCGGTGTTCTACTCTACGTTCATCTAAACAAAAATCCTTAATTACTGTGATCATTTACATTTTAATGCCATAGGTGTTAATGGCGCTAAAGAAAAGAGCTTACCATATAAAAGTTTGGCTAATAACAAGTGCGTACAATCAACTCGTGGGATGAAAAAGGGTTCATTATATCTTTTGTTCCGTGCTGTTGGCTTTGTAAACAAAATGGTAGAAAGAAATGGTTATAAAATTATAACAAGTGAAGCTGTTTCAACAAAAAGCTTTTATAGTTTTTCTAGGACTTTCCAAAATAGAAACTATAGACAAATCTAAGGTTGCTTTTGGCACGGTTTTCTGTAGATATACTCAAGTTTTTCCCCTCTCAATTCCATATCAAGAAATGATCAAACAAATACTACTGGAGTTCAATTTGAAAGTCATTAATAAATCGAAAGGTACCAATGTTTGCTAAGCTTTGGAATCGAAAGAATATTCATTATAATCTAAAGTATATATGAGATGGTGATGTACCAACTTTATTATAAAGTAAAGCAAGTATAAAACGGTTCAGTTTATCACAGCAAATGTATTTTCCTTTTTATTTAGAAGTAAAAATTAAAAAAAATATTGATGTTTTTCTCACAGTTTCGGGCAAGTTTTCTATTAAATATTAATTTGTATATATATAAATATTGGTATTATTTTCATATAACATTCGATCCAAAGCGCCCGTTTCAAGATAATAATTATTCGTAATTTGGGCAATTCGATAAAAGTGTAAGATGTACTTTAGTGATAAATTTTTTCCGACACGTTTTCTTTTTGACACCAAATTTTCGTAATCCAACTCTTTTATTGTGTTTTGTCTAGTTTAGGAAGGAGCTGTCTGTTCGTACTGTGTACGTTATACGACTCGGGGTTATCGTGAATATCTTAAGTAATAGGCTATTATGTTTGACAAGAAAAATGACTGAGAAAAGAAGAGAAAATGCAAGTAAGAAATGGGAGTGGAAAGGAAAGGAAAAGGATGAGAAAAAAAAGAGAAAAAAAAGAGAAAAATGATAAGAAAGAAAAAAGTTAAGGAAAGAGGAAAGTAGTAAAATGGAATGAAATCGAAGGGAGAAGAAAACCAATGGATGAAAAAGAAAATAAAAAATTAAGGGAAGCCGAAACAAGACGAAAAATGAAAAGAGAATTGAAAAAGAATAATTATCGTTTGTTATTTGAATTGAGCCATAATTCAACCCACACAAGATCTTCACTATATTTTTAAGATAAACTACGTGTGAACACTACATTTGAAACATAATTCACCTAATGAGAGAATTGATGAAAGATAAAAGAAACAGCGAGATAAGACACCCCCGTGGTTGGTGACACAAGGGATGTGCTGAATTGAGAGTAAGAATCATTACCATATGATATGTTATGAATAATATGACATCTTGTGGAGTGTGGAAAAATATCTGAGAGTTGCATTTGCTGTCGTTATCGATTGCCCGTAACTAACGAGGCTAGAGAGAGAGAGAGAGATAACTAACGAGGCTAGAGAGAGAGAGAGAGAGAGAGAGAGATAACTAACGAGGCTAGAGAGAGAGAGAGAGATAACTAACGAGGCTAGAGAGAGAGAGAGATAACTAACGAGGCTAGAGAGAGAGAGAGAGAGAGAGAGAGAGAGAGAGAGAGAGAGAGAGATAACTAACGAGGCTAGAGAGAGAGAGAGAGAGAGATAACTAACGAGGCTAGAGAGAGAGAGAGAGAGATAACTAACGAGGCTAG
This sequence comes from Anthopleura xanthogrammica, assembly GCA_964019055.1. Lineage (NCBI taxonomy): Eukaryota > Metazoa > Cnidaria > Anthozoa > Actiniaria > Actiniidae > Anthopleura > Anthopleura xanthogrammica. Next base: position 12,265,041 of record OZ025207.1, on the reverse strand, counting down.
AGAGAGAGAGAGAGAGAGAGAGAGAGAGAGATAACTAACGAGGCTAGAGAGAGAGAGAGAGAGCTGTAGTTCGGTCAATGTTAGTCACAAGCAGGCCCTATAGCTTGTGATCATAAGTGATCGGAACAGAAATTCATATTCTTGTTATTATCACCATTATTCTTTTTTATAAGTTTATATTTTGTTTTATGCGCCGATGAAAATGCATATTGATATTGGCGCAATATTAGTCAATCAATATTATTATTATTATTATTATTATTATTATTATTATTATTATTATTATTATTATAAGTTAATAATCTGACTGGTAGAAAAGGGCCTAGTTCCATGTGGAAAGGATCAGAGAAAAAAAATATAGTTCAGTAAATATGTAAGCAAAATATTGCAACAAGACAAATTGAAAAATAACAAATTCAAGCAAAGAAAAAAAACTTAAAAAAAAAGAAGGAAAAAACAGAAAGGAAGAAAAAAGAGAGAGAAAGAAAGAAAGAAAGAAAAAATTTCCATAGTAACCTTTGAACTCGACATGATAAATGTATTATCTGTAGGTAAAACCTACAGATAATACATTTATCATGTCGAGTTCACACGATATCAGGGATTGGCTGAGGGCTCTTGACCAATCAGAAGCGAGATACTGAGTAACATGTATAATAATAATAATGATTAACAATTATAATCGCAGGATAAGTGAATATCGGTGATTATGAGGTTTGCCAAAGTGCGAAAGTAATACTAAAACGCTTTTTTTTTATCCTGAATTTCTCTGATATTCGAGTCTAAAATTGATCAGTATTCAAGTCTCAGTGAACATGGTGAATATTTACCTCGACTGCGTCACGGTTAATTAGCAGTTATTAAGTGATTATCGATGAATATTTACCGAGCGGCGAGTCTTCGAGCCTGAGGTGAATAATTGTTTTAGTATAAATAAAAAGGTGATTATTTCAAAAAAGAAAGAAGGAAACAACATTGAAAGTGAAAATATTTTATTTTTTAAAAGCGCGCGATTTTGCTGACAGCCATTTTGTCCGAAAAGGTGATTATCGGCTGATAATCCGAGATAGAAAACCAATCAGAGCGCGCGATTTTGTATAATCACCTTTGTATTTATACTAATATTCCATAATCAACGCTCGAGCAATGAATATCGTCTCATAATCACTGGTCGCTCGACCAATCACAATCTATATTCAAGTCTAGAATTATACTAATAATAATAATAATAATAATAATAATAATAATAATAATAATAATAATAATAATAATAAAGAAATTTGTCTACAGTCAAAGGGACCACTCTAGGGTTAGACGGCTCAAGCACTTCGCTTCGGTACCGTCAAGTCGCTTCTCCTCAAACGAATAAATAAATTACTAACATAAAATATTATCATGATACTGTACCAACCTAGTGGCTCTAAGAAACAGGTGATAACCATTCTGGTTGTTTTCTTATCCAGTTTCCTTGTACTTATGCACTTTCAGGAGGAAATTCACAGATTTACAGACAAAAGATATAAAGTTCTCGAGGAAAATACCTTAACATTGACTCCAAAATTTTGATGAGGAGCCGGTCTTCTAAGCTAAGCAAATGTTAATGTTTTCTTTTCTTTACTCTTGACTACCTTATACACTTTTATTAATGAAGTACGCATGCGCGACTCCCAGGTGATCTCGAATTGACAGCTCATCACGATTCGACCAATCAGCGCGCGTTCTTTAATTTAGCCAGACGGTCCATCGAGACGATTGAACTACTTCGAAATTTTGCAAAATTTTCGTGGAAAAACTCATTTTATCGTGTATTCATTTTGTTATCAGCGTCAATGCATTGTAAATAAGTCTTTTGTGAGATGCTAGACAGGTATATTTTCATTTTCAACTGTTATTTCACTCGGCAGTATGAGTAAGACTAAACTTTGAGGTTTTCGCTTGTCTCTAGCTAGCCACTTCGAAGCAAAATTGAGTTAATTAGATTCTTAATGACTTTAATTTCCTAACAACCCAAGATTGCACCAGAAATGTGTAATATTATCTTTTCTTTAAAGAGCCACTTGGACGAAAATCCGTCAAATTTAGAAACTAATTATTCCTAGTTGAAGTAATTTAACGATGAATGTAAATGACTTTCAAGAACTACTCTCCCAAATATTTTGTATTTTAAGCAAATTATCACCAGGAAATTTTGGCTTCAAAGCTAAAAGATTAATAGAGTTGACTGAGTAAATGACGTCATTCACTCAATTTAGATGCTACAATAATTAATAGTTTTATCCGCCACTTTTGGCTGTGAAGAAAATATGTTGCTTAGCGACTAAATTTGGGCCCGATATAGATACGTTTGTCCAAGTTTCAAGTTATTTTCAATTTCCATCCAAGTACCCCTATAGATAAGCTGTTTAAGCTGTTATTTTGCCGAAAAAGTTCATTGTTTTGAACTTTAAGAATCACCAATGATGGACCGTCATGTAAACAACAACAATGCATTGCGCGCCTCGCATCTCGGCTTATTAGAATTTAATGGAGAATTCAATCTTCGGTTTTTAAGCTACAAAATATATATTCATATATCCTTTTGGATACGTATTGCTGGTCTTCAATCATTCACAAGAAAGTTTAAATGTTGGTTGATATAACAAAAAAAAAACACGAATGACAAGCCTTTTGATGATAAATACCTTTCCAGCCGTACGAAAAACTAAGCGCGAAAAGGATTGTTGTTGTAATTCAAGCGGCCCTCGCCCGAGTCTTAAAAGTCATATATCTCACAGAATTTGAGGAGATGGATCGCAAAGATTTACTTTAATTTTTTAAACAACACGTATACTTCAACTTTTTTCTCTAAATTCTTTGAAACGCGTGTTTTTGTATTGGGAAGAGACTTGGAGCAAGGGCCGTTTGGCTAAGCATCGAAGCCTTCTGTGATTGGACGGTTCGTGCGTGCTCCGGACACCTGGTTAGTACTTTGATTAGATTTCATCATAGCCCTATATTTAAAATTATGATTATCATTTGTAATTAGAAATATTTATGATTGGATTTTTTGTAAATTAGGTATGAAGACCCCATGTTGGGAACCTAATGAAAGCTTATTGTCTTTTGTAAAGTTCAACCAAGATGGCGGCTATGACGTTATGCGAAAACTAGCAATGAGGGACTGCAGTCAACATGTGCTCTAAAGCTTTGATTAAAAATTGAAGTCTTTCAAGCAAGCCAATTAATGTTTTGCTCAGGAACTACCTCTTGTGCTCATAGTAATACTTGAATCGTAATGGCATAAAAAAATTGTTGGTTCTTTATGGTAAAAAAATATTAATTTATAAAATCCTCTTCGATAAGTATAATAGCACACTGGAGTTGGTAGTTATTGGGCTGTCGAATAACGCATTTTAATCTAGTCCATTACAAAACAATGCTTGTTTTCAGATGAGACCTCTAGAAATCCACGTCAATATGTGCTCTAAAGCTTTGATAAGCCAGTTAATGTTTTGCTCAGGAACTACCTTTTGTGGTTATAGTAATACTTATCGTAATGACATGGAAAAATTGTTGGTTCTTTATGGTAAAAAAAATATGAATTTATAAAATCCTCTTCGATAATAGCACACTGGAGTTGGCAGCTATTGGGCTGTCGAATAACACATTCATTACAAAAATATGTTTGTTCTTCAAACGAAATTCGGAATTGATCTAAACAACTGTCGCATTAATCTATCATGTTGGATTAGAAACCTTGCAAGCTGTCAGGAATCAAATTTAAAAGGTAAAAGTTTAATCAAATTTAACATCTGGTGGACACTATCCTGTTTGATCTAGCGAACATCTCTTTTTTCATTTTGGGAATTCATGTTTATTCATTGTTATTGTTATTGTTATTGTTATTCTCGCGATAGTACGCTATTCTATAATCCTATCATGGAAGAGGGTTTTTGGAAACAAATTCTAAAGATATAAAGCAAATTTTTATTTAAAAAAAAATTCATTTACAACAAGTTCATTAAGGGTTTAATATTTTCTCGGCTTGGGTGACATGGAGGTCTTCCATTCCTATTTCCTTGTGTTTCTTTTTCGCTTCTTTCAATTGATTCTGATATATTTAGTATCATTTCAGTTATTCCTGTTACTACTAGTTTCTTAGATAAGAATGACTGTCATATGAATGAGGGCGATAGAAAAAACTGAGTTGGATAAGATTGTATAATGGACATTTCTGTTGATGGGGCACAAAGTTAAGTAGAATATGTCAGCGGAAGTATAGTTACACAGAGATGTCGGCCAATCTTGAATTAAATTGCAATTCAAAACTTGATTTTTGTGGAGAGAGGAATATCAGAGAACCCGGTGGAAAACCACCAAAGCACAGAAAATAACTGACCAGCACCTTTGGTCGTGCAGGATATAAGAATATCCAGGCAATAAGCCGGCCTTTTCTCAAGGTGCTTGAAAAAGTGCTTTAGGAGCTTCTGTCTTCTCTCGAATCCGATGTCTATCCATGTCTATCGTTACTGCGGATAACTATAACAAGAGAAAACTTAAAGTAATATCTCACTTCCTACCAATAACATGTGCCGGCCTTCTCATGTGTTTTCAGTTCCCGACTGTGAGATTGATTTTCAGAGATATTAAGAAAGTAGTTGTTGATTTTTGATTAACCTTTTGGGCAATCGCACTCCTCTCATTTCGAAAAACATGAAAAAGAGATTTTGTGCCAGATATTATGTTGCATCTTTTCTAGTGGAGGTATTGAGCTCTTAACTTTAATGATTACCTATGTCAGACCACGTGTCATTCCCTTGAAAATAAGATTCTATGCCAGATATTATGTTGCACCTATTCTAGTCGTGTAGACCTCTTAGCTTTAATGTTTTACCATTTCAGACATGCACGTGCCGTTCATATTCATGTGTCTTCTCATGTGCAACCGTTAAACAAAGAAATAATACTCAATATCATGGTGTCTAGCCTAAATAACTTCTGTCATTTCAACTTTGATAACCTCACTCCTTTCTTTAAGTGTGCTGTTTGTCTATTTCATACCGCATGTCATTTCCTTGAGCACTGTTTCTTTCTTTTTTCCTGGTACCGTAATCATATGCATGAAAAAAAAAATTTATTTTACAGGTCTGATATATTATCTTTTTTGTCTCCAACGAGAAACGAAGAGCTCTGGGTAAATCCATCTGCCATCACGTGCACTGTTTTGTTAATATCAGGGTTCGTAGTACTACTCCTTGAAAACGGCTCCTTGAATTTAATTTTAGCTTTCAATGGCGCTTGAGAAGCTCTTGAATTTTAGAATTTCGGTTTAAACTCCTTCGGAAAACTCCTTGAATTCATGCTCCTTGAATTAAGCACGACTTATCGAGTCGATGCTAGTGCGACCTAGTCTGTGGCAATGATTTGTTATTTAGATTCAAAGTAGTGTGTGATACTTTAGATATATTATAATTAAGGCTTCAGTGAAATTTTTACTAATGACTATTAAACCTTCATAACTACCTACCTACCAACTAAATAACTAACTAACTAACTAACTACCTGTGTACCAACCGACCTACCTGCCTACCTACCTATCCAACCTACCCACCTACCTACCTACCTACCTACCTACCAACCTACCTACCTACCTACCTACCTACCTACCTACCTACCTACCTACCTACCTACCAACCTACCTACCTACCTACCTACCTACCTATCTACCTGCCTGCCTACCTACCTATCCACCTACCCACCTACCTACCTACCTACCTACCTACCTACCTGTCTACCTACCTGTCTACCTACCTACCTACCTACCTACCTACCTACCTACCTACCTACCTACCTACCAACCTACCTACCTACCTACCAACCTACCTACCTACCTACCAACCTACCTACCTACTTACCCACCCACCTACCTACCTGCCTATACCTACCCACCTACCTACCTACCTGCCTATACCTACCCACCTACCTACCTACCTACCTGCCTATACCTACCCACCTACCTACCTACCTACCTGCCTATACCTACCCACCTACCTACCTACCGACCAACCTACCTACCTACCCACCTATCAATCTACCTACCTACTAACCTATCTATACCTACCAACTTACCTACTACATTATAGCCACATGCATACAAAATACATATATACATAAACGTTATAAATGAGTCATAACTAGTAGAGTGATTGCAATAAACCCGTTCAACAATTACTAGACTAATACACACTATTAATCACAAGTACTAGCTAATAGACTCTAAGTAGACTATACAAATAGTCTAAAACAAAAAATATATAAATATAAAAATATTGTTTTTCAGTAGAATGAGACCGTTATTTCGTCTTGCTAAATTTAACCAATAAAGTTGTAGTCTTCACACATGAGCTAGTTACACTAGGCTAATACACACTAATAAACGCTAGCTGATAGTCGTAGACTTTGACTAACAGATTTTGTTGAACGGGTTTATTGTAATCACTCTAGCGTGCAACCAGTAGCACACTAATCGGGGACACTAATGATACCCATCTACTTAACAACTCCTTTTTTCCACTTCATATGACGTCACCACTTCATTATCAATAGGATGTATTCCCGAACACATCTGGTGTATGTCACGAAAGTTCCAGAGAGACCCCTCAGGGGTGAGTTTTGATACTCAAGAGAGATATTTATGCCAACGAGTCATACCTATTTTGTCATTGTTTGATACACTGATCCGCTTTTCACTAACGAATCCAATGTCACTTTACATTCCCATCACGTCCAAAATGCAACTTGGTAACAGAATGACTTGTGTTAACAACATCTCAAAAACAATAATCTTAAACTATAGAATCATCAAAATATATAGTTAAAAATTGCTTCCTTAAATATTCAACTTGGTAACAGAATGACTTCTATAACAACATCTCAAAAACAATAATCTTAAACTATAGAATCATCAAAATATATAGTTAAAAATTGCTTCCTTAAATATTCAACTTGGTAACAGAATGACTTCTATAACAACATCTCAAAAACAATAATCTTAAACTATAGAATCATCAAAATATATAGTTAAAAATTGCTTCCTTAAATATTCAACTTGGTAACAGAATGACTTCTATAACAACATCTCAAAAACAATAATCTTAAACTATAGAATCATCAAAATATATAGTTAAAAATTGCTTCCTTAAATATTCAACTTGGTAACAGAATGACTTCTATAACAACATCTCAAAAACAATAATCTTAAACTATAGAATCATCAAAATATATAGTTAAAAATTGCTTCCTTAAATATTCAACTTGGTAACAGAATGACTTCTATAACAACATCTCAAAAACAATAATCTTAAACTATAGAATCATCAAAATATATAGTTAAAAATTGCTTCCTTAAATATTCAACTTGGTAACAGAATGACTTGTGTTAACAACATCTCAAAAACAATAATTTTAAACTATAGAATCATCAAAATATATAGTCAAAAATTGCTTCCTTAAATATTCAACTTCGTAACAGAATGACTTCTAGAACAACATCTCAAAAACAATAATCTTAAACTATAGAATCATCAAAATATATAGTCAAAAATTGCTTCCTTAAATATTCAACTTGGTAACAGAATGACTTGTGTTAACAACATCTCAAAAACAATAATTTTAAACTATAGAATCATCAAAATATATAGTCAAAAATTGCTTCCTTAAATATTCAACTTCGTAACAGAATGACTTCTAGAACAACATCTCAAAAACAATAATCTTAAACTATAGAATCATCAAAATACATAGTCAAAAATTGCTTCCTTAAATATTCAACTTCGTAACAGAATGACTTCTATAACAACATCTCAAAAACAATAATTTTATAACTACAGAATTATCAAAATATATAGTTAAAAATTTCTTCCTTAAATATTCAACTTGGTAACAGAATGACTTCTATAACAACATCTCAAAAACAATAATTTTATAACTACAGAATTATCAAAAAATATATTTAAAAATTGCTTCCTTAAATATGATCCACCACTTAGTTAAATTAGCTAAAACGCCTATCTTTTCTTTTGGTCATGACGAGTTTTCTCCTAAAATATTGGCATCGTTACCTGGATAGATTCCAGCTATACACGCTACCTGCGTCGTCTTGTATTCATTCATTTCATTCAGGGTTCTTGAGATACGTGTTAAATAAATTAAAAGCACTTTTCGTTTTAACGACGGAACACTAAACCAAATATTTGTCTATAATCTAAATTCAAGGATATGCAAAAAATCGAGAGGTTTACTTGATATACGTGCATGAAAAGAATATGAATCCTCCCTCCCTCGTTCGGCGTAGGAAACAATTAATCGATAAATATTCTTCAAGGAAGAGTACTTCTTTGAAAATTTAGGTAGAAATCGAAGAGTTTTCTAAGATTTGCTTGTTTCCTTGCTATATGTATCTTATTATAATATTCCGTCTGCATTTCTTGAGCCTCATTTCGTGTCATAATCGTGGCAAAATAAACAAACACCCCGTGTCGCTAATAATAATATATTTACCAACATGTTGATATAACAATAACCATTATATTAAACTAGTAAACAGAACGGAAACATAATTAATGCTTTCGCTGTTTACCTTGTGTTTTCTACTTCATATCGCTGTGTATCTTTTTTCACCATTTCTAACAGAAACAAAAGAAAAAAATTACCATTGTCAGTACGTGTTTTGACTTTTTAATATGATACAAAATTTTTTTTCAAGATTAATGCAAAAATTTACCTGCCGAAAAATGATTTAGTTTTTTAAAAGAAATCGTCACGGTGCAAGGAAACACACACATCTTATTGTTGTAACCTTAGTGTTATATGAGGAGTATAGAGGAGTTATATGATGTAGTTGTTTTGATGTCCTTACACCGGCCGAAGTTCTTCTCAGATTATTACTATAATCTTCTTTGGATAACTGACATTGTATGCGCTCAAAATCGACTAGAATAAAGTTTACAGCGGATATATTTTTTCATAAGATAGATTGAAACACCGACCACGGTTGTGAAGTTTAACGGTTGATTGTAAACGTTAATTTAGAGAACAGCTCGATAAAATAATGAAACTAATGCTAAAAAATCAACTCAACTGAAATAATATGCACAAATAGAGTAACTTTTGCGGTCCTGTCTTTTCTTAATAACCAAGTTCTCTTACAAATGATTTGCGATTCAAGGACGAAAATGAAATAATAAGTTCAACTGCATCAAATGGGATCCATGTTGTGTTTTTAACCATTGCACTGGACAAGTTGTCATGACATGAATTATCGAAAAAGCTTATCGCGAAAAGCTATATCCCGAACAATAGACAGAAGAACTAGTAACTGAAGTACTTAGCAATACCGTATTTGCTGCACTCTTAAATAAGAGCATTTCTAATCGTCATACAAGCGATTCTGTAAAAATGTATTATATATAACGGTATTATAAATTGTAAAGCAATATATACCATTTTAGTAACATCACAGTCCAATAATCCCAACTGACATCTTATCATTTGTTAGCTGATAGATCTATCGCATTATCACGATACTTTTAATACTTTTTTCGAGCTTAAAAGCAAAAAATACGCTTAATACTTAGTGGATCAAATCTACATAGAAGTAGAGAAATGAAAAAAATGGAAGAATCGATATAAGATGAATGAATCACTTGCCTCGGACAAGATTGAATCCAGATGTTGCAATTTTGAGGTTGAAGTTTCAAGATTTAAGATCTAGAACCACTGAACACGTCTTCCAATACCAGCACTAACCATTCGAATAATTTTTGAACCAAGTCTTGAATTTTTTTGTGTTCAAGTAAGAAAATAATCCTGATGTTTCGAGGTACTAGTACAACCTGCGAACTGACGTCGAGTAGAATTCTTTTTAATTTGCACTTAATTGCTTGATTAAAATACAATTGTTTGGGTAATATATGCATATATTCCAACCTGTCTAACTTTACATAGCAACGTACTGGGATATTCTGTTTTATTTGATCAGTTTGGTGCTAAGCTTGACGTTTGAAGATTGTAAAATAACTGATGAAAATATTGATCAAAAACAGGCGAGAGGCACGCTTAGGATGTTGACTTAAATATATATTGTCATTAGAAAACTAAGTTCAGATCTAGACTGCATGCTAGACTGATGACAGAACTGTCATGAGCTGCGACAAAACATTGTCAGCGTCTTTCTCCTTCGGTGCCATCTTTTATGTTGCTATGACGTAGGATCTTGTAACTTGTAAAAATTTCTTCGAAATTCAGAATGTAATGAACTATGCAGACATAGTGGCTTGTGAGTTATGTTTTCGTTTAATGTTGAGTTTCAGGATTTGTGATGTGAATCACCTGCATGGGTCATGTGATTCATACAGTTGTTCAGTATTGTTACTTAGTCCGCCCTGAGGTATTACAATATTTTTTTCCCTTTATTTCAACCATCCTTCCTTCCTTCCTTCCTTCCTTCCTTCCTTCCTTCCTTCCTTCCTTCCTTCCTTCCTTCCTTCCTTCCTTCCTTCCTTCCTTCCTTCCTTCCTTCCTTCCTTCCTTTCGTTCTTTCTTTCTTTCTTTCTCCCCCCCCCCCCCATCTCTTTCCCCTTTCCTCCTTCTCACCCATCCATCCTTCCTTTCTCCATTTATACATTTATTCCTTCTTCTTCTTCTTCTTCTTTTTCTATCTTATTCCCTTCCTTTCTTCCTTTCTCTCTTTCAGGAGCATATCATACTCATTCAAATAATAACCATGACAGATCAACGTGCTACTCATTAGCACAAAAACAATAAGGTTGGCACCACTCTCTCACTTTTGAATAACAAACGTTACGTTTTTCCATCAAAATCAGGAAGCATTAACTCAAATAACAGAATATATAATTTCTATGCTCCCAATAGTAATAAAAAACCTTACTTACCATTGGAAACCAAACAAGTATACTGGAGCCACGCACCTCTGTTTCTGCATAAGAAAGAATACTTTATTTTTACGATACACCTACTTGCAAGAACGTTGTCATACAACATTTGAGCATTTGTAGTTTAGTGGATTAGGAATAAATTAAAAGTACAAAAGAAGATCATTGAAGCAGAACTCTTTCTTTTGTACTTTGAATTTATTCCTGATCTTGAAACTACAAATGTTCAAATGTTGTATGACAACGTTTTTGCAATTAGGTGTATATTAAATATTTGCTTTCTTTAATGTTGTGGAAGCTTGTTTGATTCGAACACACGAACGGAATTTTATTGCTCTTCAAACTTCATTCAACGGATCAATAACAGCCGTGCCGCGGATAAAAATATAGATGTGAGTAAAAAGCCTGATCAAGGTCAAGTAATGGCTATATCAATAGTTCAATGAGGCTAAAACAAATGCCAAGGTTTTGATAAAAATAAATTTGGACTGTTATGTCAGGTTAATGAGTTCACTTGTCTTCGGTCTTCGAATTATTTCTTTATTTATTCATCTCAATTCTTTTTTTAGTCTTATCAATATTCTATATTCGAAAAATAGCATTTCTTGTCAAATGTTTTTATTAAACGTTGTCGAAACCGGTTGCTCGTGAGTATAATAGATAATTTTTCCCATATTAGACCACGTATCATTCCCTTGAGAATAAGATTCTTTGTTTGAGTTGTATCCATATTCATGTGTCTTCTCATGCACAACCGTTAAACAAAGAAATGATACTCTAGGGAACGACACATGGTCTGAAATGGGAAAACATTACGGCCAAGCCGAAAAGGTCTATATTGCACATAGATAATAACGGTTCGAGTCATCGGGGTAGATTATAACGAGTCTTTTCGAAGCCAAAACCAGGCTATATATCCAGGTATTTTTCCTTTGTTAGCGAGGCATAACGTGTTTGGATAAATCAGTAAATACAGAATACTTTTCTTTACTTTTTTTTCCTCTTATTTCAACCCGACAAAGCGGTATTCACTTTGTTAATTGTATTTATTAGATCTTCACCAACACAGTTTTGTTTCGATACTTTAATAAATCATACCGAAATGAATGTTCATTGTGAATTCAAAATTAGGTATCACAAATGATTGAATATGCATATATATCCAAACTGTCTTTTCTAGTGCGATGTTCTGTTGTGGAGGATGCTAGTATCGACGAGGTCATGTGTTCGATTCAAAGGCATGGCTACCTTTCAAGATGTCACAGGGAACTGTGAAGGGGACTATTCAAATTCTCTCTTTATTCATACGCCAGTTCATATATACATGTATTTTCATATATATATATTTTGTTTTCAAGATATCGTCCTACTTTCGAAAGATTGTACCCAGCACGAAGAATCTACACTAAAACTTTCTTTAAGGTTTTAAAAGAAACAATGCGCACGGGTAGAAAACTCCTTACGCAATAACTCTTTTATCAGGAAGGGAGGGGATGTTCTGTGGTGGTTTCGAGAAAGCCAAGGCTAGACAATAAGGTACTTCTATTTTGTGCAAGGAAAAATAACGAAAACTTAACGCCATGGAAATTCAAAATTCATAACTTCGTAACCACGGTTTTGACATAAGAAATAGAAAGTAAGACGGCCCGAACAAGCTGCGCGGATTCAGACCTTTTTCCGTCGTTTTACGAAAAAAAGCAATCAGATTTTTCTATTTTACTGGTTTTCCAAGATACGCCTGCAGGTGTTTTCTTATTAGTTTTGATGCTTGAAAAACGTTTGTTTTTAATTCTTGATCCGCGCGCAGTGTTGAAAAGGGCAAAACGGGATTGCCTACTTACCAGCGTTCTTTAATATTGCTCAGTGTCGCCGGGGTTTCGGTAGAGAGAGAAAAAACCACACCAACAAAGAAGCACAATGCTGGCTACTAACACCTTGAAGAATTCTGATTGTAAACCCGAAAAAAGCGAGCGAAGAGAATCTATTGAAGTTGACAGGATGCCATTGACTTTAACGATCATCAGCATATCAGTACAGACACCGGCTCAGTGGTCAAATAAACAAATTCAACTTAAACTTTAATATATATTGAAGCTTGAATAATCTTGTCTGTCTTTACGTAGGTAATGCTTTAATACCCTAGATCTGTAAAACTATAATAGCCAATGTACATGAGCTAGAAATTTTAGCACAAAGCCATGATGGGAAAGAGAGTTCTTACTTTTTTTAAGCTCCAAAAATTAATCTGACAATTTTTCCTTCGATATTTTCTATGAAAATTTAAGTATTTCAACACACGAAAATAACAGTATTTTTTTCTGATATTTTCTTTGATTTCCCTATTCCATTTTTACAGGGCTCACTTTCCCAGAGTGCTTTGTACGCTTTGATGCACATTGCCTATTTAGATACACGTAGGATCCATACTTCAGTGTAATAAGTCTCCAGGTAATATTCTAGATTAATATATATATAATTTTTTTAATAAGATTTCTTTCTGCAGTAAAAACGCGCCAAATAAAACGAGAAACTTTGCAACTAAAATCAACAATGAAAGAGAATTGAAGACGATTCTGGAAATTATCTTTAGCTTAAATATTGAAAATAATTGATGAGAAAAGACAAAAGTTATTCAGCTGACGTTTTTACTAATTATTATTTTTTTATTTTTTTGGAAAGATTTCAATATATTATTTTTTGAAAGATATCTATGAATGATGAATAATATACCTGCTGATTCGCCAGACAGAAACCCCGCTGTTCTGTTTTCAAGGGTATTGACTCGTAATCAATTGTTATAAAGTGGGAATTTATAGAAGGAAGGAAAAATGGAAGAAAGGAGGAAAGAGAAAGAAGAACTGAAAAAGCCAAATCTAAGGGAATTTTTCAAATATGTATATTTTTCCAATAACATAAAAGTACTACCTGTTTGAAACATTCTTTATTTGAATTATTCATTATACTCTGGAAGTTTTAATTAAAGTTGAGAAAAGAAAGAAAAAAATCAATTGTCATGGCAACACAATGTTAACATGAAGTATTCATGACAAACAATCAAGTAATTTTCCCCGTCAAAACATATTAATGAAAAGATGAAAGGATATTTTAGCATAATCTTATGTGTGGAAAGGGTTTAGCGCATTCAACAAGCATTGGCGTTAGATGGAGTAGGACTGGGAAAGAATCTCGATCTGAGAGACCGCTGACTAAACTGGAAGTTACTCTCGGCCCCGTAACCTGTCTTCTCCGCCTTCCCCTCCCAATAATGAATTACAAATGCCCCTCCCCCGATTACTTATACCGATATGTCCACTCGTCGCTGGTTTTCTTTTGTTTTCTTTCAACCAATAGAATCTTTGTTGCGCGGGCTCAATAAAAACGATGGTTTAGAGTTGTATGTCCTCTTATTTACCACGATATGACGTCAAAAGTAGATCAAAATGTTATGTTATGTTATGTTTTTTACCATAACAAAGTCAAATAAAAGTTCCAAAAACGAAGAAAAAGTTTGAAAGAAAAAAACCGTTTGAAGCGCGCTTGCTCCTTGCGCGAGAGATTCGTCATTTATCGGTATGTCCTCTTATTTACCACGGCTCTCGACCAATCAGCGCGCGAGAAATCTCACAGTAAAAATACGAGCATTTTCGAAATCTCGTGCTGTTGGAACAAACGATGTACGAATTTGTTTTGTGATTTTGTTGTTTATAAATAATAGAAGTATTGGTAATGATAATTAGACTATTATAAATGTGGCATTGCTCGTGTGAAACGCTGATTCAGTCTAATTATCATTAACAATACTACTATTATTTCTAAACAACAAAATCACAAAATGATTCGCACATCTTTGTTCCAACAGCACGAGATTTCGAAAATGTCGAAAATGTTCGTTAGAGCAAAAACGTCTATTAGACCCCTTTCGTGAGATGTCAAAGCAGCACAATTTGGAGGACAAAACAAAAGAATTTCAATCTCCTGAGAATTGGAGCCTATTGTTTTGCCCTCCAAATTGAGCTGCAATCCGACGTGCTGCAAGGGGTCTATTCAGTGCATTTTGTATAGAGGAATTCTCAAAGGACTTCAACAGCAGTACTGAATAATAGACCTCTTTACCTTCGTATGCAAATTGCCCATTTCAGACCACATGTCATTCCCTTGAGAAATCTTCTTTTGTTAAAATATTTACACATGAAAGAATCAACTACCAAGAGTGGCATCACGTGGTCTGAAATGGGTACAACAAACAACGGAGGTAAAGAGGTGTATTCACAAGGATTTCAAAACTTTCAAAGTCCAGCCACGCACGGTCCTGCTGCTTCAGTTTACCAGGGAGTTTACCTGGGAGTTTACCAGGGAGGACAAGGTTAAACAAGAAACTAAAGAACTGAACCAAGTCACCGAAGAATTCAAGGTTTGTGTAGTTGGACATTTACTTTTCTCTTCCGTCTTACATGCTTGATATCAAACTATCCGCTCTCTTCTCGATTCATGTGGTCCTATTTAGGCTCTTTCTTATTCTAATCAAACCAACTTGAAACAGCAGACACTCATCGGCCTTTCCTCGCAAAGAAAGGGATAAAAATATGCATGAAAAATTTCAGGACATTTTTTTAAGACAATCGCCGTAAAAATGCTTCACAATACAAACAACAAAACTAAGCTTGGGCACCCTGTGTTTTTGGGCTTCCTGTGTTTTTCTTTTTTAATATCTGGGCTTACCTGCGGGCTCCCTGTGGCAGAACAGCTCTGAAAAATGTATGCGCATACATCATATTTTTCAAGGAAATAAATATGGCTGCTTTAAATCTACGCATCTAACACGAAATTTAGTCTCAAGGTTTTCAGAGTAAAGGATTTTAGTACCAAACATTAAAAAGGTTCTATATGCAATAAAAACAAATCTTATGCATTGTTTAATAATTTTTAAAATACAAACTTTTCTTAACTTCTAAGAAATGAGCTTTTAAGAAATGATTTCTTCGAAACCACGGACATTTTTTATAGGAAGCAGGTGAGCCTGCGATTTTACCCACAACCGCTGACATATTTTTCATACCAGCCCTGTTCATCCCTGGTTTAATATTCAACGGTTCAAAATTTAAGCGCGTTGTTCCTTTTGCATATCGTGAGCAGCTACCACGTGTTAACTGCCCAAATCATTCATGTCTGAAGAAGGTCTCGATTTCAGTTCCGCTCAGGAGAATATAGTCTGACAAAACCCGTTAATTAGATTACATGATCAAGTATTACTGAGTCAAGGGTCTGGATCATGGTTAGCATAGCGTCTTGTTGCCATGGAAACATACTTGGTCCACGGAGCTTCAGCAGCACGCGGGACTCGGTGCTTGCGAAGTAAGTCGATTGAAAAAATTTTCAGATCATTTGCCGAGTCCAGTGAACTAAGAATGGATCTAAAAGTGGTTGCAAAATCATTTGATCTCGTGGCCTGACTTGCTTGCATGCCAGGCCAAGATATGTTTAGTAGGATCACTCAGATACGGTCTAATACCACCTTTATGTCTCCTTTTGATGCGGAAAATTATCGCAATTAAAGCCGCATTTGTATTGAACTGACGCGCTCAACAACCTCAACAGTTCGTGTCCATGAAAGTGAATCGGTGTCTTGCTCAATCCTGTGTCACATAACCATGATGCGCTTAAAACAACAAAAATATGCACGGAAACATCACTTAAATAACGATAAAAAGAAAAGAAAATATTTTTGCGAGGTGTTTGTGTCTGACAAGTTGCATGGGGCTCCCTTTAAGCACTGCTATGAGATATCATTGCAGCATTCATTGATATTATATGGATCAGTGAATTGCACGCTGCTAAGAAACCATGGGATTCAAAAATTACTTCAAGATGAAAAAAAAAAAATGATAAAAAATTTAAAAAATAACAAAAATATCTAAAAAATCTTTAGAAAATTAAAATGTTTTTTAGAAATTACTGGACAATATGGTGCCTTCTATTATGAGAGGCTATTACAAATAAAATTTTTGGAGTCGTATTAACCTTACATTTATCAAAACGAAAATGTATTGATCAAAATTTCAAATATTTTTAGAAATTACTGGACAATTTGGTGCCTTTAAAGAGGCTTTTGCAATTTAAAGATTTTAGAATCGTATTACTTTTATTGAACCGAAATTATAAATCAAGAGAAGCGTGCTTCAATTAACATATAGGTCTTCATAATGTATAGTATTCTTCAAGAACTCCATTTGTCCATTTGTATTTGAGATACGGTCACGAGGATCGCGCGGAGCTTTGGTGTTTGTTTTCGTGCAGTTTGCCAAAATCTGCTAAGAACCATTATCTTTCAACACATCCAACGATTTCCTTTGATAATCATGTTCTTTTGTTTTGATTTCTCTTTTACTTCTACAGCGGCTTGCTCAATACAAATGCACTAAATCGCTCCATTAAAAAGTCTACATAAAAGACTCGATGTATAGCTAGTACAATTCCTCTTGTGTTCTTATACCGGTTGAACATTGTTCTCCTGGATAAACATCATTTGTAATCGTGGTTTGGATGTAAGCAGACTTTTGAAAGTTGAATACGCATTTCTGTTTCTGTTTATCCTTGAGCTATCGCTGATAAAGCCGGGGAAATGGCATGGTTATTTGTCAAGTCGTTTTATAATTTACTGAAATAAAAACGTTCGAAAGAATTGTAAGAAGGTGGTTTACACCGGCCCTTAAAATCCTGGTAACATTCCTGGGCTTTTAGTCATCAATAAAGGTTTTTTTATGGGCTTATAACCGGGTGGGTTTATATTCAGGGGGCTTATAATCGGAAGGAAAAGAAATTTGGTATGAAGAGAAACTACTGTTATTTCTTTTGCTTATATCCCAAGTCAAAATTCCAATGCATCAACGCCAGGAACACGAGCTACAAGAAGTGGGCTTACGACCTGGGAGTTTATAACTGGAGAGATATTTGCGTTAGCTGCAAACTAGTTGGGTCATAATTATAGGAACTTATATCCAGGGGGACTTAACGATATATTGAGCCTAATGCTTGAAAATTGCAGTATTTTGTCACTGGTAAATTAGGAGATAATACACAAGGTCACACAAGGCCCACAATATCACGTAACGATTTTGAGCGCTCAGAAACTATGGCATAGCTTTCATTCAGTTTGGATAGTCGAGAATTGCAAGCTCTTCTCGATTTCTTCTCGATTTTGCCCATGATGTAATCGGACTGACCTTCCCTTCTCTCACAAGTGCCAAGACCCTTAGCGTGCGTGGGATGGGAGCGTGGGCACCTTACATCAGCCCAACAACTCATTAGATCTCAATCTTTGATCTACTTATCATTTAGGAAACCTTTGCCAAACTTGTAATCCACGTGTTGAATCCAACCATTTCACGTGCGCTCGGCTCCTCAGTATCATCAGTAAGCAAATGGCAAGATTCCAAGCACTGAGTTTCCAGATAACCTACAGATGTTGTCCAAAACCTTGTTTGCCGTTAAAAGTGCTGTTTATCAATAAACATGTTTTTACATCCCAGGGGAATTGTTAGTACTAATACAAATATTATTATAATGACCTACACCTTGAACAATACAGAATAGCAATTTCGCTCTCTAAAGAACCGGCTATGGACCGGCACGAACTTGTTTCTAAAGGCTTTCCGAGCGCCTGCAAGGAGAATGTTCTCCCGAGCGCGCAGCTCTGCATGAGGAGAAGGGCTTGTTACGATTTATAGGTTTGTTTAAGTCTTTTTTAATTTAATAAAGACAAAATAGTGTTCTGACGTCTATACCGTGAAAAGAAAGGCTTTAGTCTGATAATGATCGAAGAATGACTGTTATTTAGTTTATTCAATTCGGTAAAGCCGCTTTGATCTGGGCAAGTCAGGAAATGATTTTCTCAGCGAAAAAGGAATATAATCCAACCGGCACTGAGAGAAAAAAGCAACTTTATATTCAAATACCCTGAAGCTTCCGGTTTTTCGAAGAGGGTTTTCTTGTGACGGCAACAAAGTCCAGGAAGCCTGTCCAGATCGTGTTTTTGAAGTCCAAACAATTAGATACGGTTCAGTGAATCTGTTGTCAACACCTCTGTTGTACCGCACGCTGTAAAAGCATATAAATTCTTGTACATCTTGTACATCTGTCTTCAGTTGCCACGATTTGGTTAGCGTTGAACACACTGCATCACGAACAAGTTTTAAAGCCGTTTTTCTGTGAAGAAAGAAGATGATTTTTGACTTCAGACCGGTTCAGAATTTTCTCATCTATTCGATTCTGTTGGTGGTTTTTCATGTGGGTTGGATGATCAAGGATATTAAAGTCTTGAAGGGAGCCATTGCAAGAGCGTTTGACAGGATATCTGGGATCTGTATGCCATCAGAACTTTATTGGGATTCGCTGTTTGGCTGGGAAATGCTTGCAACTCTTCTGCACGCCATCCAGATTGACTTCAACAAGAAAATCAAACTTTACGAAAAAGCATTTGATTTTCCAGTCATAGCCCTCGATGAGAACAACAACAATCACAAAGACAACAGACCTTCAAGTCTTTTTGCACACTCCAGAAGTAACCGTCCACTTGTTCTCAACTTTGGTAGCTGCACTTGTCCAGTTTTCACCTACCAATTGAGCAAATTTCGTGCCATTGTGAAGGAATTTGAAGATGTTGCTGATTTTGCACTCGTGTACATCGAAGAAGCTCATCCTGCTGATGGTTGGGCATTCCAGGTAACTTGGATACTTTTTGTTTTCTTTTTGATAATGCTCTCTTTAAAACATGAAAAGCTTGCGCTGTTATTGAAGATTACACTACAAAGAGACCGAATTTTGAACAATTTTTGCGGCAAAATGCCCACATTTTTGCACCCTGAATCTTAGATCCAAGAAACGCACCATCCACTTGAGTAAAAAGATACAACTTCATCTTGTAGTATATATTATCAGCTAGCATTTCTCGTCTTGAGTTCCCAGTTACCTTTTATTTGATATTTTGGTACCGAAAGACATGGCAAACATAATGTTTAACATTAACATCGCAAATATCAATATTAAAATATCTAGACAAAATTACTATTGTTTCTGCCATTTATTTCACTTTAATTCGATGTTTTCGTCAAGATATTTGCTTGGTGGATCAGTGTTTTACAAAATGCTCCTAGATGTAAAGAATCGAACAAAGTACTAAGACTTAGTTCTACGTTATTCAATCCCCTCGTATATTCACCTGACCATGCATGCGATAAACCACAGATGAATGCACCAGTTACTTCTTAAAGTAGACAATGGTTTGGGCGAAAGAAAATCTTGAAACGAAGTCCTATATTTTAATATATTTTTTCATCCAACAGAGCGACCTCCAGATAAAGACTCATCACTCCATTGAAGATCGCTGTAACGCTGCACGGATACTTCAGACAAAGTTCAACCCAGGCTGCCCAGTGCTTGTTGATGGCATGTTGGATACTGGGAACATCGCGTACGGAGCTACGCCGATACGCCTGCACGTTGTTCAGAATGACATCCTCGTGTACCAGGGAGGACCCGGACCATTTCAGTACAACTTGGACGAGCTGAGGGAATGGTTAGCTTCCCAGTTCAAGAATGATTCATAACTTAGACGAAAGAGTGAATAAGCTACAACTAAGTAGTTTTTCAACCTCGAATTTCCATGGCTGAACAGCCATTTGAGGGGAACGGACGCTTGTCAGAGTATAATGCAGATTACCACCTTGCTACCACTACCTCTGTCTTTGGGCTGACAAAAAGCTACCATATTGACGAGGATGACTTTGGCTGTCCTGTGATGAGTCACGTGATACCAGTCACGTACCACAGCCAAGTACCAGTTTCAGTAACGTGTTGTAGGCACGTGTTACTGTTAGGGTGCTTGAGACAAGAAGTCGGTCCATCCATAGGTATAATCAAAGCGTGTATTTAGCTGAGTTACAGCACTTTTAACATCATCATTTAGCATGTACTCCACTGCAAAATATATGTATATCAGTATAGGAAAGGTAATGAAAGATCCATTTGAGATTTGAAGGAAGAATTTTTGGACACTTTGGAGAAATGTTTTTGGATAAAGACTTTTATTTCGGAGAAATTCCGCTGAGTCGCTTGACTGGGGGATCATTTGAGGTTACAGTGAGGACACTCGAACCATGAACACTTGATATTTTTATATTTTTTATTTTATGAACTTTCTACTGCTTCAAACCTTCTGAAAACGAAGCACTGAACTCAAATAATCTTATTGTTCAAAATAAATCCTATTTCCAATCGATTCACACAAGGGATAAAGGAGAAAAAAAGTATGAAAAAGCCTCAAAGTGTTCACGGTTCGAGTGTCCTCACTGTAATATTAAAAAATATTCAGAGTAGAACTGAAAAAAAAATGAAATATATATATATATCAAATTGTAAATCCTTCCACAAATTTTGCCGGGAAAATGACATTGACATTGACATTGACGTTTATCTGTAAACAGGAAATGTAATACAAGTAGGTCCGACCGGAAATGGATTTTGTAAGCTATTAAATGAGATTTAAGCGTACTACGTGAAAAGTTGTAATCTTCTTATATCAAACTTGTAATCAATAAAAATCTCTTGATGAATGAAATCCTAGATATCGATTCATTATATAGCAGAACGAAAAGAGTTTTGCCTGTTGGGGCTACCTGTGTATCAGACGTATCGTTAAGGACTGGGGAGGGCAATGATTTTGATGGGGAGGGGAGGGGTGGGTAATATAAGAACTTGACATTCAGCCATTACTGTAATGTTTAGTGCAAACAAAAAATATATAACCTCGATTGCAGCCAACGGAATGCATCCCAATTTGTAGAACAAAACAATATGTTCCAATTCTCAGGAGATTGAAATTGTTTTGTTTTGTCCTTCAAATTGAGCTGCTTTGACGTCACGTGCAAGGGGTCTGTCAGTACTTGGGCAATGTAGGTGAGCATGCGCAGTATCCAGGGCGTATAATTCGATTCAGTCCAGAGTTTCCCAAATGTTACCATTTCGTGAAATAAGTAGATTCTTGGTGGGAAAAAATGTCTCAGGAAAATAGAAAATTTTAATGCAATATAAAATAAACTTTTATAGTATTAATATAAATATTATAATAAACTTTGTAAAATAAAAGCATGATAAATAACTATAATATAACTGAAGAAGATAAAAAGAAAGAAAGAGAAAAAGAAATGAGAGGAAAAGAGAAAAAATAACGAATATAAAAAAAATTACAAATTATTGAATATTGCACGTGACGTCAGAGCAGCTTAATTTGGAGGACAGAAATACAGGATTTCAATAAGCCAGTTCACAGTTCTTAAAAGAATCGTTTTCAGTGCGCATGCGATTTTATCCCGAATTTCTCACCTTCTTTTGTTTAAACCTTCTTTTGTTTTTAATTAAACAAAAGGTGAGAAATTCGGGATAAAATCGCATGCGCATTGAAAACGATTCGTAAACCGTGAACTGGCTTATCTCCTGAGAATTGGAACGTATTGTTTTGTCCTCCAAGTTGAGCTGCACTCCGACGTGGTGTGAGGGGTCTATAGAGTGCTCACAATAAACCCGTGAAATAATTAGTACTAAATAGCACTAATTAAACAATAATAGTACTATTTAGTCTGCATTGCACGCTTTTAGTGTTTACTCTATCAATACAAGTGCTTACAAAACTAAACAGTCGTAATACGCCTGCGTAGATAGTCCGCTGACCTGTAGCTTTTCCAGGCAATCCACCAATAACTTCTCTTCTAATTCTTTATCTTATTTAGATTATAGACTCATTTCACGTGACGTCAAAGCAGCCCTATTGTTTTGTCCTCCAAATTGAGCTGCATTCCGACGGGTCTATATATGTTGTTATCCATATCTGTGACTATTTTGTATCAGACTCCAATGACTCCAAATGGAGGTTATAATTAGTAAAATGATAATGGAAAAATACATAAGAATACAGTCAGATATAACATTTGTCCACGACTTGCCTTACATTAACTTTTTACATATGAAGCAATCTCAATATTCCATCTACTCCAGAGCCTGCGCTTCCCCTGGTCAGCAGCACTATACTGCGCCTGCGCAATTCATCATCTTAGCGGTGCGGTTACCAGCCTACTGGGTATTTTATTATCGCCTGTTGTTCGTCCAACCAGTTTTCTAATGGTTTGAAGTAAGATTTTATTGCGCTTGCGTCAATGAACCGCTGACCAGTTAATACTTCCAAAGCATCTTGCCATGGTCTACTTCTGCCCATTTCCAACATGGCCCTGTGATTTGAATAGTGATAAAAATATTTTTTTCATTTCATACATGTAGTTCTTTTCTAGGTTCATTCAACGACATCATTAAAAGTCCGTGGGATTTCAAAACATTGGTATTGTTCAAGTTACACATTCTTTGCATTACAGTTCACTTTTGCAAATCATTAGCAACAGCCAACCATAATGTAAAGAATGTGCAAGTTGAATAATACCAATCCCACAGACTTTTAATGGTGTATTTGAATAGATGACTGACTCATAAACGAGGCTAAGCCTGTGCAAATGAGTCTGTGGTCTTCACTGAAGAAAAACACTTTTTGAAAAACAGTGATTTGCATCGAATACGAAATTGGACTATAGACCTTATTTGTGGGGTTACAATATTTTCCCATTTCAGACCACGTATCATTCCGGCTTGACAATAAGAATCTTTTTCAGTTTGAGTTATATCCATATTCATGTGTCTCCTCATGTGCAACCGTGTGACACGTGCATGGTATGAAATGGAAAAGCATTGTAATGCAACGAATAAGGTCTGCAAAATGCTTAATTGTAAAAACATGTAACGCAATATTTTAAGTATGTGACAAGGTCACGCAATCTAACACATCTATGAAAAAAGGTTTCTTGCTATCTTGCTTTGCCTTACCTTAACTTTTCCCCCGCTTCTTTGGATCCATAGATGGAACATTTGTGAAGAGGTCCCACGTGATTTGCTGCTTGACACAGGGCTTGATGGAACTGAAACTGCAGGACCGCACCGATGAAGTACCTGAAATGAATGCCAATGGTAAGATATTATTTCTCTAGGGAGGGGAACTTTACAACCAAAACCAGCTTTCCTGAAAGCAGTCTTTGGGTCTTTATAACTTAAAGAAATTGACCTCTTTAGCTTCATTGTTCGTTGTGCCCATTTCAGACCACGTGATGCCACTCTTGGGAGTTGATTCTTTCATGTGTAAATATTTCAATAAAAGAGGATTTCTCAAGGGAATGTCATGTGGTCTGAAATGGGCAATTTGCATACGAAGCTAAATTAAAGAGGTCTGTTCAATAGTAAAATGAATAAATAACTGAAGATTGTAATAATGGATGTGGCATAAATTCGTGGTGATATCCTAACTTAGAATAGTAAAGAATAGAATAAAATAAAAAAGATTTTACTTCAGGAAAGAAAGTTCCTTACCTTGCATAAGGAGTGTTGTTACAGATATGTGAGTTAGCACCAGGATCAAAGTAAGTCCTTTACCTTGCATAAGGAGTGTTGTTACAGATATGTGAGTTAGCACCAGGATCAAAGTAAGTCCCTTACCTTGCATAAGGAGTGTTGTTACAGATATGTGAGTTAGCACCAGGATCAAAGTAAGTCACTTACCTTGCATAAGGAGTGTTGTTACAGATATGTGAGTTAGCACCAGGATCAAAGTAAGTCCCTTACCTTGCATAAGGAGTGTTGTTACAGATATGTGAGTTAGCACCAGGATCAAAGTAAGTCCCTCACCTTGCATAAGGAGTGTTGTAAGAGATATGCGAGTTAGCACTAGGATCAAAGTAAGTCCCTCACCTTGCATAAGGAGTGTTGTTACAGATATGCGAGTTAGCACTAGGATCAAAGTAAGTCCCTCACCTTGCATAAGGAGTGTTGTTACAGATATGCGAGTTAGCACTAGGATCAAAGTAAGTCCCTCACCTTGCATAAGGAGTGTTGTTACAGATATGCGAGTTAGCACTAGGATTAAAGTAAGTCCCTCACCTTGCATAAGGAGTGTTGTAAGAGATATGCGAGTTAGCACTAGGATCAAAGTAAGTCCCTCACCTTGCATAAGGAGTATTGTTACAGATATGCGAGTTAGCACCAGGATCAAAGTATGTCCCTTACCTTGCATAAGGAGTGTTGTAAGAGATATGCAAGTTAGCACTAGGATCACAGTAAGTCCCTCACCTTCCATAAGGAGTGTTGTAAGAGATATGCGAGTTAGCACTAGGATCAAAGTACGTCCCTTACCTTGCATAAGGAGTGTTGTAAGAGATATGCGAGTTAGCACTAGGATCACAGTATGTCCCTCACCTTGCATAAGGAGTGTTGTTACAGATACGTGAGTTAGCACCAGGATCAAAGTAAGTCCCTTACCTTGCATAAGGAGTGTTGTTACAGATATGTGAGTTAGCACCAGGATCAAAGTCATACTTTGTTCTCTTTACAGGTGGTACAACCCCTTGGTACTCTAGTTTGAGATCCCACCATTCGTCGTTGTATCTGGCTGGGGTGATCTCACCGCTGAATGCTTTCCATCGCCAGAAATCGATGGTTATGGCAAAGGGAAGGATGGCAATGTTCTTCAGTGCTTGCTTCATCAGAGCATTGATTGCCATTTCTGCGAGAAGAGAAGAAGAAGAAGAGGCAAGTCTCAATGTTATACTATACCATGGCATGAAAATATCTCACATCAGTACTGGTATTATACGACTGACCACACCTCACATCAGTACTTGTACTATACGACTGTATGATGATGTGTTATATGTCAATCGTATGGTACAAGTACCCTATACGTCTACTATACGACTGACCATACCTCACATCAGTACTAGTACTATACGACTGTATGACGTTGTGTTACACTTCAATCGTGTGATACAAGTACCCTATACATCTACTATACGACTGACCATACCTCACATCAGTACTGGTACTATACAACTGTATGACGTTGTGTTACACTTCAATCGTGTGGTACAGTTATTTATTTTTGGGAATTTTTAATTCTTCGTCACATTTCCATGAGCAGACCTAGAGATAGTTCCGTTTCAAATCCTTCTTCAGACAGATATAATAGACCTTTTCGGCTTGGGTGTAATGTTTTCCCATTTCAGACCACGTGTCATTCTCTTGAGAATAAGATTCTTTGTTTCAGTTGTATCCATATTCATGTTTCTTCTCATGCGCAACCGTTAAACAATGAAATGATACTCTGGGGAATGACACGTGGTCTGAAATGGGAAAACATTACGGCCAAGGTGAAGAGGTCTTTCTATTGATATTAAGCAAACACATGGTTATTACGTCATTGATCATTGCTTAGCAACGCCACCAAAAGTAAAAGAGCGCCTAAAAAAACTTATTTTCGATATCGAAAACTAAATAGCCTGTATTGCGACTATTTTTAGTTTTATATCCCTCTGCTTTCTACTAATTTTTATTGTCAGATGTCAGAATTTCTCAGTTCAATAATGAGAATCGCTTTAACTGTCATCAAACACTTCAACCATTCGTCTGATGTTCCTCGTGTAGAATATGCAAGTGACAAACCAAACACGCTAAGAACGATAATAACAGTTCTTAATAAGCTCAGCGGAAGCTTTTGACAATTTTCAAAGAGGCTGTTAAACATTTAATAATCACTATCCTAATCACTGTTATTGATACGATTAAGATGACGACGACTCGTGTGATAGAGACAGACGCCATGGACGCTTTAACTTGCCATGAATGGTATGTCAGTCGATCATGAGAAATATTTAATAGTCATAATGAAGTGAATAGAAAGAGGATGTATAAAAAAAACGAAGCTGTTATCAGCCTCTAATGGTTAATGATCTTTATCAAGCGAGTAAAACTAAGTTGGGTGCAAACTCAATTACGGTTTTTCAAATGTTCGCCCACACTGAGACCGTCTCGTTTTTGTAAACAAGTAGTTGATTAACTCTGGCTGTTTTTAATGTAGATTTTCCTTGTTTTAACGCGTTTTTATCGTCTGTTTTTCTTGATCTTCTTCATATTTGTTTTTCAATGCTTTTTTTTTTAACTCATTTTTAATTTTTTTTTTAATATCAAATCAAGATATTAATGCTCTTTTATTTGGAAATAAGGAAGCTATGATAAAAAAATTGCCTTAGTTTTCCCGTTTGTGCCATATTTTAGAACCTAAAACTTCTGCTTTATAACTTTACTTTCTTTCGTTTCTAGTTTTTAAAATAAAATAAAAATTGTGTTTTGTTTTGACGAAAAAATAATACCAGACGGCTTCCGTATCTTAGCCTTCTGATTGGTTCATGAGAAATTATTTGCTTTGTGATTGGTTTAGAGCGGAAGCCCCTTCAGTGGCACTTAACAAACCGTCTGTATATTTCTAACTCTAAAGGATGATATATTATGCTTCGTCTAACAGCCAATTAAAAATCAATTGGTTGACCTATTTTCCAAATAAGATCACTATTAGAGCTACAAAGAACAAAATACACACACAAAAGCTAATTGAGAGAACGTTGTCATGTAAAAAATAAAAAAAATAAAATAGCAAATAGGAATTAATTTTTTTTGCAAGACAGGTGTAATTATTTCACTGTTTTGAAGGTATAGACTGACATTTTTGAGATTATCTCGTTGGTATATACTAAAACAGTTATATTCTCATCAATCTAGGGGGCTTCAAAATCAAATATAAAATATTTCTAATCTATTTCTATTTGTTATTTTGTTATTTGTAATTTTTACATGGTTACGTCATAGGGCTGTTAAGTCGTGACGTATTTCCGGGTCCAACTGCTCACAAAAACCGCTAAAATAAAGCGAAAATGTTCTCAGTGCTTTAACCTCAACATGAAACAGTTAGAACTTTGGAGAACAAATTGTGCTATGAAAAAAAGGTAAGAAAAAATCTTTATAAAACTGCTTTTCGTTTTGGACTCGAAAGTCGTTTTTCTATACAAGTGATACCACACTTAACATCTCTATTGCAATAAGGTGTATGTTGAAAATAACTATCAGAAGATTTTGATCTTAAAAGACCATGAAAATCAACTCGTGCGAATTGCTGTAGGCCAATCTAGGGTATTTAGAAAAGGCGAAAACTTTTTGAACGTTATCAATATTGGTAAAAGGCAAGTCCGTCATGTTCTGCTGTGTTTCGTAACCGATGAAAATAACAACGTATTGAACGATTGTGTATAGAGATTTCAGTTGCCTAGCAACTAGTCTCACTTCACTCACTTCACAGTTAACACCTCATCTCTGTATGGACACACTCTGAACGAGCTTCTTGATAAACATCAAAGCCGCGACCCATCTTTAACAGCCTGAAGGTCAATTGACAGTAAACCTTGGCTCGTTGTGATATCTTTGAGATCATCTGATAAAAGGTACATATCTAATGCTATCATAGATCTGAAAAAAATAGATCACTGAGTTCTTTTTTATTCCAGAAGATTTTCCAGCCCCAAAGAATGTTCTAGAAAAAGTGGAAGAAAGACTGAGAACGGGAGTACCAGATGTTAAAGTATTGAAGTAAGGTTAGTACCGCATTGTCGATCAATACTGCATATTGTATGTGTAAAGGCCCGTTTACACTGGTAATTTTTGCTTTATTTTTTGCTGACTATGACCTAAAGTCGCAGCACAAATCGCACGTCAAATCGCGGCAAAAATCGCCGGTGTAATCGGGCCTTAAAGGGATTTCCTTTTGTTTCCTATATGTTTCTATTTTTTCCATGTATTTTTTCCATGTATTTTTTCCATGTATTTTTTCCATGTATTTTTTCCATGTATTTTTTCCATGTATTTTTTCCATGTTTACGGGAATTCGAAGGCGACGAAACTCAAAAAAAAATTGGGCACAAAAAAAGATACATCTTATTCGAACCTGTTTTAGAATTGAAAACCTACATAAGCGCAGTCTGAAAACATTCTCATCAAGACGGAATCAAGAGTGCACCGGTGGTCAGTACACTCGCCTCTCAACTCCAGGTTCTCAAAAAATAAGTTTAATTCCTGCCAGACTCAGCATCACATATGTGCATAAAGAATTTGTTGTGTCTTTCCTCGATTCGAGGATTTTTTTTCTCCGAGTTTTCTAATTTTCCTCCCTCCGCAAAACCTAACATGGTAAATTCCAATTTGATCTGTGCGTTAACCGTGTCCTGACATAGATCAACCCAGAGGTTGTTTCATAGGGTTCAATCTGTGAGTTAACCGTGACCTGACATTGATCAGCTCAGAGGTCGTTTGAGGGTATCGATAAAATTCATGTTTGGTTTAGCAATTATAACACAAAAAGAAAAATATTATTTGAAAGTTCATTATTCTCAGGCAATAATTAAAAACAATTACCATGTTTTTAAAGGGGCAAAGTTATCCTATAATTTAACTATCTTTTCAATTGGATTTTTTGTCTTTTCTGCGCTAATTTTGGCGCCAATGCGCGCTTGTATTCTATGACTACTTCACTCTCTTTTTAATCATTTTGATTCCGTAGCTATTTTTGATCCTTTTGAAGACGATTATTGTAATAACAAAGGGAAAAGGAATTGAATTGGTCATGGGTTTTTATCCAAAGGCTATTGATTAAGCAATACATTCGAATTCCGTGATGAATCGGTTGCTAGGAGACGGGTTTTCGAAAGACAACATTACAAAACATTATCCCAAGATTGATGATATAAAGCTGAGTGTGTTTGATCACGCATTTATTACATAATTCGATTCTCATCATGAACAACTTACTCGATATATAAGAACACGTTCTCGCGGATCAATTCCACGGACCTTTACTGGAACACATGAATATTCTACACAAAATCGAGGCTGATACCATAGTTAATGGAGTGGAATGGTTTGGAAACCTATTGTTCTAGGTTTTTGTTTGGCGAGCGATGTTGAAACGTACCATCACGTGATATTGACCGTGCACAATGAACCAAAGCAAGTATGGCTGAAAATACTAGTTTCCGTACTATTTTCATGTACGAACATTTTGAAAGTTTAACATTTTCATTCTAAGATTACAAAGAAGAGGATAAATAATTCCGCGCAGATAAAGTTAAGTTACTAGATGATAAAAGAGAAAGCGTTCAAAAAGGTGATTGCCCTTTTCAGTAAACAATTAATCTCTATCATATAGGATTAATTAACAAATATCTCCTATTTTATAACATTTTTGAGAAAAAAATCGTCCATTTTCCCTAATTTACGATGAACAAACGCTGCAACTTTTCCTTCTCTGTGCACGGTCAACGTCATATAACAATAGAAAAATTCAAACAAAAACCTAGAACAATAGGTTTCCAAACCATTCCACTCCATTAACTATGCTGATACTGACCAACAGAGAACTCGAAACTGGAGAATTTTTACCAAACGCTCGAGCTGAATTTCACGCCAGGAGACTCGCACTTTTATCAGAACTCATTTTTCAGTATTCTATAGCTCAACTCTTTCATACGCCTTTTTCATACGCCATTTTCTTTCCAGTGTCCGGCGCAATAACCTACGGAGTGCGTCATCAATATAAGAATCGATTTGAAATCCCAGCATGACAGAACTTATGTTTGAATTTATTACAGGAATAAAATATAATCTATTATTGTTTCGTCACGAAAAACAATTCGAAGCTCGCACACAGGGTCGTAGCAAGGGGAGGGGCTTGGGGGGGGGGGGGGGGGGGGGGAGGCTTGAGCCCCCAGTTTTCCCTAGAAAAGTAAAGCAAGTATATGGAATTATTTTTTTTGTCGTGGTCACGAGTTGCTTTGTGCCCCCCTAGTTTTTCAAGGCTTGCTACGGCCCCGAACAAGTAATAAATGACATTTTAAGAGCGAGGTAAAGTTGTGACATACATTAAGTACCGATCAATCGACCTTGTTTAGTTAGAAGAGCAAATGGTTCGAGGCAATAAATTTGGGAAATTTTTTTAGATTTAATATGTTGCGCAATTGAACTTAAGGTCAATCCTACCCTCTTTCAAGAAAGAAAGAAAGAAAGAAAGTATGAATGGATGGATGGATGGATGAATGAATGGATGAATGGATGAATGGATGAATGGATGAATGGATGAATGGATGAATGGATGAATGGATGGATGAATGGATGAATGGATGAATGGACGGATGGATGGAAGGAGAGAAGGGAAAAAAAGAAAAAGAAAGAGAAAAAGAAAGGAAAAAGGAAAAAAAAAAAAGAAAAGAAAGACGTAAAGGGAATAAAACATTGTCAACGAACAAGTCTATATTTAAAACTCAGGTTTATGTTATCGGACAATTTGACAAACTGTTTCAAATTCAATGCCATAACACGACATCAGCAAACACACTGATATGTCATAATTCTAATTTCTAATGAGATTTCTCTCACGCGTTAACTGATCTTGAACAATATGAAGGTGAATCTCGTAGGATACCAAGGTTATTCGTGACATTTACAACTTCCATATCTATATAGTTTCTACCTTATTTGATTTACCTTTGTGTCTGTGTTTACTCAAAGTGCACATCTTGATAATAATGAAATTATTCGACTTCAATCATATATTGACATTGTGCTTTTCTATACTCGTGATTTTGAGAATACTTTTCATCGTATACAGCAGCCATTTTTGCTCATTTTGGCGCCAATGCGCGCTTGTATTCTATGACTACTTCACTCTCTTTTTAATCATTCTGATTCCGCAGCTATTTTTGATCCTTTTGAAGACATGTGGTCTCGAAATCGAGCGCTTTTTAAAGTTTGTGTGAGGAGTAGCCCACTTGCGATATTCTGGTTGTGTGATCACCTCGCGCGCCTTTGTGTGTTATCAACCAGAATATCAGAAGTGAGCTCTTAGCATATGGTTAAATTATTCCACCAGACGAAATGAAAAATACGCATGCTCCAGTATGCTAATGAACTAACACAATGCATTTTGGGTAAAGGAAAAACGATTTCTACGCATTTCATGAAAAATTTGATTGAGAAAAAAAATCATTAGTGGGTTAAATCTGCTTCATGTCCTCGAGCAATCGAACTTTTTTTCTCCAAGACGATTTTGCCCCCATCTGGTTTTTTTCATTGATTGATCCACTTAATAATTAATTGCCAAACAGAAAAAAACTTGCTAGAAAGACAAGGCCGTTGCTGGGCAACAACCTAAGTGCTCCAGCACCGAACAAAAGGACTTCTCAAGAGCACTCGAGTAGTTTACCTCGTCACAAATGAGTTACGATGCTCAAAATACTTTCATAAATCATTTGTGTGTGTGTGGTTCGTGCGTTTTAATTACAGTTACTATCATGGTAACTCAAATAAACGCGTAAAAATCTGTTTTTCTCGACAGTTAACTTGTGGTCTTACTCGACTCAGGAGTGCGGGAGTTACGAAGAATTTTACCCACAAATTTTCTGGTCATTTGAACGAGCAAAAGAACACCATACTACACCATCTTCTAAAGGTAGGCGGCATACATATATCCAATGTGTAAGAACGTATTACAACTATCAATTAAGTTAGGGTAGCAGAGTTCGTAGTTTCTACATTGAGATTGATCCACTTTGTTTAACTTCCTTCCACAACCTTCAAATCTCTTTTTTTTTTTTAAACGTTTTGTCCAAATAATACTTGTCGTATTCATATCCAACTACGATATTGTTGCTTGCTCTCTTACTACAACCGTACCGATATTTTTAAACTGCCCAAAAACATTTAACTTTTGCTGGCTTTCTTTAAAAACTGATTCGTATTTTTCACTCAATTTTTTAAAATTCTAATTTTTTTCGTTCAATGTGATTTTAACTGAATTTAAAACAAAATTTCTCTTCGACCAGAATTTAAGATCAAATGTTATACAATATTTGGCATTATTCATTTGAGAAGTGTCAGTTGTGAATACCTTCGACTTAAATAATACTTCAAACATCTAAGTAAATCATTGTTATACAAATTAGATGCTCTATGACTTCATGTCGTATTTATTGAGTTATCCCGACAACACATTTTTTTTTCCAGATTCTTTTTTTTTTCGTGAAAGTAAAGTTATAGACACAATATTGCGGGTTTTCCACGACATAGGTGTTTTGTTCTGGCTTCTTAGATTTAAAATGAATGAAAGAATAGATGAATGTGCAATTTTGATATCATCAAAGAAAGATACCGCCAGAGAAAAATCGAGAAAAAACACGTAAATTAAGTTGTAAAGTCTGAAATAAATTACACAAAGATTTTTCGAGGCATAAACAAAGATGTTGAAGCTAAGAAACTCACGCCATTATTGATAATGATGCCTCATTACTTAAAAAATTCAATAATATTGAATGCCAAAGTTACCGAAGATATACTGCTTAAGCTTTTCCCCCGATAGATACCAACCTCAAATAGCCCATCAAGGAAAAGAACGTCATTAATGAAAACCTTATAGATAAGCGGCTTTATTTATTTAAACATCTTTTTCGAGAACACTATTGATATCTGTATCGATAAGAAAGGGGAAAAATACATTCATAGCTATTATTACAGAGCTCCCCTAACAACAGACGATTGGAAAAAGATTGTATTGCACTATGTTAAGAGTATGCACAATGCTTTTAGATCCCCGTAAATAGATTTTTTTTTTTAATATAATAATAATAATAATAATAATAATAATAATAATAATAATAATAAGTATATTTTATATAGCGTCAATTTTCAACGATTCACTAACGCTTTACATAAGAATATTTAAAACACATTATTGGCATATAAAAACACAGTATTACATAATAAATACTCAATATCCAATTCAATTACAACAAGTCAATAAAAACATTTTTAATAAAAGTATACATATATTTTATTTTTTATTTTTTAGATTTTTAAAATATTAATGTATTCAAATAAGAAATAAAAGGTTTTACTCAATGTAAAATGCTTTCTTAAAAAGAAAGGTCTTTGATATTGATATTTTTATCAATTAAACAGAGTTTGTTTTTAAGACAGACATTTGTCTATAGCCGTATTTTGGGTAAAGCCTCAGGCTATATCTGTGAATTCTAAGCTGTACATTAAATATAGTGATCTTTTTTACCTTTTTGTCCTAGAAAAAATTTATTTCAGTATTAGAGGGGCTACCTGTGGGCATATCGAAGGCATCCTTATCAGTTTTTGATGAGGTGATGTCCTTTTGTAAGCGAGCGAAAGAGGTTTCTATCTATCGTCGCTTGAGTGACACAAACGCAAAATTGAAACAGCAGTGACAACCATCTTGTGTTGATTCTAAATATTTTATCCTCTTCCGGGTCCAAATTGCCTTTGTTTAACCAAACGAGCTTTAAGAGTTCGGTTAAGCCTTAAATGAGGTTGTTTTCGGTTAGATAATGCGCTTTCGTAATATTTATCATTTTTTTGCTTCGCCTTTATAAAAACGCAGATATTTTGGCGAGTAAAAAGGACAAAATATTTTTATTTGTGACGAATTGCATGAGGAGTTTTCAGGATATATTTTACTGATTTACAGCGCTTTCCAATCCCACACGCGAAATCGTACAATTTGCTGTCGCGACAAAGTTGGTTTTGATGGACGTCAATCAAGGCGTTTCCACGACATTCCAGGTGGCACGTGCCTTGATAACTTTGTGTTCTCCGACAATGTCATGGAAACACTTTGATTTTTCGCGACGGCGATTCGCGCTTGTGATTGGAAAGCGCTGTACGTAAGAGCAAAAACTGACGATGGTTGCGAAGAGAACTCGAAGCTTTTCACTTAGCCTTGATTTGCTAGAACTGCATTCAATTCCAAAACTTTTTTCTTGATTTCAATTAAGTTTCTAAATTTTAATTTCCGGGAAAAAAAAGTTTATATTATTATTTGAGTGTGAGGCTTCAGTTATTACCTTGCTTTCCATATAATAGGAAACCCTGGGGTTATTTTAATAGATGAAAACTGAATTCGATTCAAAATTTCATATTTGGATTCCCCATGGGGGTTCATTTGATAGATAAATTGAAATTGTTATTAATTTTCAAAGTATTGTCTCCAGAATACCTTGAACTATGAAACCTTGAGAAAATAATTTACCACTAAGTCCTCCAGAAAAGTTATGAAGAATTTTTACCAGATTCATTATCAATTTAATGGTTTCCAAAAGTCGCCATTTTTTTTGATCACGTCACGAATGCTAGCAACGTACTTGTCCGGTGTCACTTGGAATCCTGCGCTAGAATTCTGGGATGTTAGATAGGTTTCGAAATTCAGAAATAAAAGAATATAGCATTTTCACTTTTCTCATTGGTATTTTGAGTCATACAAATAATATATCATATATATATTAAGTAATACAAAGAATGGCTAGGAAGAGGATTTTCTCGATAAGTTTAAGGGCTTGGCGTCGTGTAAACAAACAAAGGACGCGAATCGAACATCAACGGTCTTAATTCTAATTTTGAGCTTTGATTCTTACAACTAAAGGCTATACAATGTTTATCAATCATTTTTATTAGCAAGGGTCACACCACTTCTAGAAAAGTCTGTATCTCTTGAAATTAATCATGAGCTCGACCAGATAGTCTCTCTTCGATGTACGTGTATTTCGGATACCGCTGAGACGCGGGCGTAATTGCGATATAAAGGCTATTGATTTCTGATGGATTGCTGGGCAGTTTTTCGTTATTAGATCTTGATAAAAGACAAATGTATTGTAACATGACGCCATTCACAGGAGATGTCCTTATATAACAGTGGAAATGAATGTTGAAGCGATTTCCGAAAATACTGACAGTTAGTAACACAAAACTCATCATCTGCGCTTTAAGGGCTAATCAAAAGAGAAAGTGCCTTGGAGTTTTTCTTCATTTCGTTAGCAGTGGGGTTACAGAAAGCAATCAATAATTTAATGCTGATGGAAACATTCTGCCATGTTGTTGTATCTACCTTTAATGACCTTGCATAGTAATGAATACCATGAATGCGTTAGCGGTAAGTCGCGCAACTTGAGCGGGGATTTCAACAGCGATTTTATTGCAATGTCGATTGCGAGTATAAACACCCGGCGATATTATTGAAAATTGCCTGCGATATTTTCTAAAAGGCAGTGGCTTTTTTCAATAGCCATCGGATGAAATGAGTTTTTTTCTGCGTTTAGAACTTTTTTTACTAGTGTCACCGGTGGTCATCTTCGATCGCAAAATTTACTTCCGTGCTCAAAATTGGTAGGTAGGTAGGTTTGGCATCATTTTTGGTATTTTTGAAGTGAAAATTGCCGCGATTGCAAGTTGCCCTAAATTGCGAACATGTTCGAGTTGTTGGCGACTTGGCTGCGATATGTCGCTATAGAATCGCTATAAAATCGCCGGCCGTTAACACGCGCGATTTGGGATTGCGATAAAATCGCCGCTCAAGTTGCGCGACAAAATTGATAGTGTAAACGGGCCTTCAGTATTCGTCCGTCCGTTCGGCCATCTTTGTTGTACGAGGGAACTTAATTACTTCATAGCCAGTTGCGCATTGTTGCCCTCATTCCATAATTGAATCGGAATTCCGATGTTAATTTTTTGCGTTCATTCATCCATCCCCCCATCCTTGTATCAATGCTTTTTCAATACCTTCTTCTTAACACGTGCACGAGAAGTATCTTTTTTATCGCATGTTTCAAACCACCTGACTGATTTTAATAAACAGGGTCACATCATACACAGATACTTAGCATTTCTCCTACGAATTGTTGTTAACAATTTTTTGCGCGCATCGAAAAGCCTTGGAATCTGAGAAAGCTACTTAGTGTGGTCTTGTGTTCGATACTCAGGTTCTTATTATGTGAAGCACGGGTGGCGTAACGGTGGGAGCGGGTTCTCTGGTTTTCCTCCCCCTCAAGAATTACTACAACTGTCATACTTTTTAAAAGCTGGCGATAAATAATTCGATCTTTAGATAACAAGAAAGCTAAAATTTAACATATAATTCTTGTCCGCGTGTTTTGAAAATTTTTAAGACGTCCATTTTGTGCACGCGTTTTAGGACCGATTTATTTTTGAAATTGAAATAGAAGTGACACGGTCTAGTGGTATAAACTTATTTAGATATTTTTGTATCGCTTTCTAAATTTGTCCATTATATTGGAACAGCGCAAAACTCTTCAAGTATTTCCGTTGTCTCGTTTTATTTGTCCCAATCATTATCTGCTGTTAATCAAGTTTATTCATTTAGTGCTGAACAAAGCAGTAAAACACAACAATAAAAAACCTTACGAGTTGTTCGTATTGAACCAAAATGTCAAATTTGAAATCAAATTTTGTTGATGTGAAATGAAAGGGAGTGAATAATACCAAAATACGTGAGGACGCATAAGTCGTCCAACAGCGGATATTTGACAGACTAATCGTTAGCGAACTAATAAATAAATGTCAGCTCAAGAAACAACATAATCAATTGTAAAAATTGATCCTGTAACAGAGGTTATAGTAATTATGGTATATTTGTTTCATTTCTGTATTATTGTGGTACATAGTATTTCAGATTTGATCGAGAAACCGATACTTAGAAGCGCAGTTTTATTCTATCAGAGTGGCTATGAGCCAACACAATACAGCATGTTTTGAACGTATAAGTTATTTGTCCAGATTCGCTGTATAACCGGTTATTGGTCTTACCAAAACCACTTAGCGCTGTCTACACAAGGTCCAATAATGCCTTCAGAGATTATTAAAAGAAAACTCTGATTTAGAATAAGGCAAGTATTTCACAAAAGAAAAAAGGTAATTAAAAAAGCGTTCATTAAATTTCGGAATTATTTTGTGTGGATGCAGATGGACGCGTTCCAGGATCGCTGACGCAACACACATCATAACGAGGCAAGGTTTTTTGCTAAATATAGCGAGCTTCTTCACGTGGTTAGTTTAAACACCAAAACGCCAGGATACAATACGGTTGTAGCGTCTCATGCCCAGAACACAAGGTATTAACTGTCATTATAGACACAAGCAGGTAAATGTTTAGTAAGGCAGTTCTGCTTGTGATTTGGAAAATCATATATTCGTTTAGTTTCTAGTTTTGAAATTCATTTGTTTTCAGTATCTGCTCGGTATTTAAACTATATCCCTGAATTTTGACTCAGAACTATTTTTCAAGCGATTATGAATCTTTGCTAGTTAAACGATTAGTTCATCCTCACTAGTGTCCTTCACTTAATCTGAAGAGCGATTCGTTCTTCGCGATGTTCCCATATATGTTGTATAAAAGTTAGATAAGCATATATGATGTACATATACTGTTAGTATTTACGTGTAGTCGAAAAAAACGCGCAAAAAAGTTAACTGTTTGCAGCTCGCTTTAAGCGGCATCTACACGAGCAATTTTTCCTTGACAAGTTTTCCTTGACAAGGAAAAATTGCTTGTGTAGATGGAGTAAAATGAACAATTTTTCCTTGACAAGAAAAAGCTGGCATGCTGGCTTTTCCTTGACAAGGAAAAATGGTCAAGGATGAAATTTGCTCGTGTGGACGGACAACAAGGAAAATGTGGCAAGGAATATTAATGAGATGAGTTCCCAGCCTTTTACTTCACTGATCGAAACTTGTCAAGGAAAACTTGTTCATCATCTACACGAGGAAGGAAACTTTGTCAATAAAAAATTGTCAAGGAAAACTTGCTAATCGTCTAAGCGAGCAATGAAAATTGTCAAGGATACTTGTCAAGGAAAAATTGCTCGTGTACATGCAGCTTTAAGCAGCCTGGTTTTCACTTGCGAGGGAATCGGAGTAAGAGTTAGAGTCGGAAGCAGCTTATGACGAAGTGAAAACAAGAAAACGGTGTCGGAATCGGATTCGGAAGCGCGTCGAAAGCAATCGGAATCGAATCGGAAGGATCGGAAGGTTTCCTTTTCCTTGGCTTGTGCTTACGCTTATAACGAGCGGTTTTCACTTGCAATTCACGCATGAACTGTATTACTTTTCGCAGTAGTAAAACGAGAGTTCGTTTTTTCGACGCCTATGTAATCCAGACATGTTTTATCTATTGTAGTCAATACATATCTTTTTCAGTATAAATACAAACTACTTTTCTTTACATTTGCCTTCGTCAACCTAGCCATTATGACGCGCCTGACAAAGACATGTAATTTTACAATCAGGTTTGTTTCTTAGCCGTTTAATATGAATTATTTTGAAGTTTTTTAAACAGAAATTA
Source organism: Anthopleura xanthogrammica (assembly GCA_964019055.1). NCBI lineage: Eukaryota > Metazoa > Cnidaria > Anthozoa > Actiniaria > Actiniidae > Anthopleura > Anthopleura xanthogrammica. Next base: position 12,225,945 of record OZ025207.1, on the reverse strand, counting down.
AGAGATAAAAATTATGACGTGGGCTTCCTGTGGTAACACTAGATTTTAAGAAATTTCCTCATCTTCTCATCTTCCAGCATTTGTTTCCTTAAAACATTTCGGAGATGAAGTAAGTTATGACCTTGGTTAGGAGAGGATAGTTAACATTTACAAAATACACTAAAGCCAAAAATATATGGTAAAGAATAATTCTGTTGACATAGGGACTTACAGGTCCTTAAGAAGTTGATGGAGTTGTCGGCAGTGGTTAAACCCATGACCAGTGGAGATGAGAAAGAGAGAAAAAATGACAGGTTGGTCGAGATGGAGAGATTGTGCTGATATGGTGGAGAAATATAATTGGAAAGATATAGTGATCAGAGCACTATGACAACTATATATGAAGCTATGGATTTGGGAGAATGGATGGATGAAAGGGAGGGAGGGAGGGAGGGAGGGAAGATTGAATGAAAGGAAAGAAAAGAAAAGAAAAAGAAAAGGAAAGAAAAGAAAAGAAAAGGAAAGAAAAGAAAAGGAAAGGAAAGGAAAGGAGTGGAAAGGAAAGGAGTGGAAAGAAGGAAGGAAGGAAGAGAGGGAGGAAGGATGGACGGACGGACGGACGGACGGACGGACGGACGGACGGACGAATGAGAACAAACGACAGGCTTTGTATAACTTTTTATGCCACAAGAAAATACTCTCAACGATGACACAACTATATCCACACGCAGCTGCAACTGAACCAACGTTCGTGATACAAAGACTGCCCAAAGATAAACACAGCGACCAAAACGCACGCTTTTAACCTACTTTCGTCCCACAAAAATACAATGACACATAAATACATGAGTTCTGCTTTCCTTTGTTAATCATTTTTGCCACAATATCAATATTTCCTACGTGGTTTTCCAATGTCAAAGTAGTCTACCAAATAATAAGTGATTCAGAACACGCAGATGTGGGTTTACATTGCCTTCACTGAACATCATTTCCGCATTTGTAGGTGTTATGGCAATCGGATTAAGGATCAACTATACAATTGTAAGTAGTAATAATTTCCCGATACTCGAAAAACTAAAAAATAATTCCTTACAAAATCTAAAAAAGGTTGAATTTTTGGAATGTTTTCCGATCCTCTTCGCAGTCAAATAGGTAAAAATATCTATTAATAACGTCACTGAGTAATTTTCATGGATTTTCGATGATTTTTAGTCCAATCTTCAAAACACATTTCCGCATTTCTGGGTGTTATAGCAATCGGATTAAGGATCAACTATACAATTGTAAGTAGTATTTTAAAATTTACTGATACTCGAAAAACTAAAACTAAATTCCTTACAAAATCAGTCCAAAAAAGGCTGAATTTTTGGAATGTTTTCCGATCCTCTTCGCAGTCAAACAGGTAAGAATATCTCTTGATAACGTAACCGAGTAATTTTCATGGATTTTCGATGATTTTATTCCAATCTTCAAAACACACAAGTTCAATTCTAAACCGCTTACGATATATACCAAATGTCAATGAAGAAACAAGAAGCGTGTATTTACTTTTCAATTTCTGTAACCAATGTCATCCGAATATAATGATTTTCTTATCAGGGTTCCCACTCATCTGGAAAAATGAAATTCCCTGACATTTCCCTGACGAAAAACCATTTTTTACTGACCACACTGTGCGTTTATTTTACGAAAAATTATAGTTCGAGCACAGGAAGCCCAACTAAGAATTCCGAATTTAAAACCATTTTTTGAAGGCTGACAAAAAATTCCCTGTTTTTTTTTTTTTGGGGGGGGGGGGGGGGGGTAATTTGGAAGAATTCACTGACAAAAATCAAAATTCCCTGACCTTGAAAAAATTCAGAATTCACTGACTTCTCCCTTAACTTGACCGTGGGAACCCTGTCCATTACAGATATAATCAATTTGTTCGTGATTAAAAAAAAAGCAAAAATACATGCAAATATCATTTGAAAATTAGTGTCAAGCTAAACAGCGGCTTTCTTCGGTATGAAAGGCGGAAAAACCTGTCTGTTTTAATCAATTCCGAACGCGACGATTTCCCGCCAGACACTTCCTCAAATGTATCAACAATTTTTGACGAATAGTTTCGAAAACATTTCCTTAGTTAGTAAACATTTCTAGAAATAGATCAAGGAGAGGAAACATCGGCACTGAAGAGAGAAAAATTGCAAACACTAGGTCGTCATCGTTTGAACTATTTATTTTGTTAATTGGGAAACTTGACTTGACGGACATGATTCGAGTGTACGTGTTTCCGCGTTCGTTCGAGTTTCAAACGCCCATTCGAGATAATAACAATTTTTTATCCAACATCGTTTACTATTCAGTTTCATTATTGTTTTCAATAACAATCTGTGTAGTATTCTCGGTTGATAAGGTCTTGGAGTTATAATAATCTATTTATAATATATATTGACTTTCATATGTGTTCGTGCGCGTGTAACATTAAACCAATTAAATATTGTACAAGTTTTGTATTCATAATTATATCATTATATTGGCCTTTGAAAAACACAATACACGGATTTCTTGAATCAAAGCTATGAAACCTCTCGTCGAACACGACAATTCTCGAGATATCCGATCAATATTTTAAAAGATTCCTGCGGTTTTTGGTGTATTAATTCAAAGTACACCCTGAGCAATTATACTAAGTGATCGCAAAATTGCATTATAGGAAGGAAGGATCTTGTTGGCCCTTTATTTTCATATTTGAAATCGTTTTTTCTTTATTTACCAATAAATATTTCACCTCTGTATCAATTATTACGCAAAAATATAATTAAAACCGATACGGGTTATTGGTAAACTAGATTATTCGTATATTATATCCTTCTCTATGTAATCCTTTCGCGATAAGAGTATTGTGAGAGTTAAGTCGAAGCCATTGGCATGGAAGCTACTGCAAACACGATTAATTCTCAGCGGAGTACGTGACCTCTGAGACGGTTACATTTGATTTGAATTTAAGAGATTCTTTCTGCCATCAAAGCTGAAAAATCTAGTTGACAAGAACACCTGCAGAAAACGAAAATAATATCATCGTGGAACTGAGACAACTGAGGTGAAGGCAGGTTACGTTGAGTACTTCGAATTACTTCTTCGTTTCGGGAGTTTTTATGTTAATGAAACTTCTTGGTCAATAGAATTATAAAGCGTAAAGTACAAACTATAGAATATTGAGTGTTGGGTCTAAAGAGGAAGAATCAAAGTGGCTTTTGCCGAGATCAGTTCCGGTAATCGCCACTGAAACGTGTGGAAAACATCAGCAACAAATGCCCAAAAACGTACCAAGAAATGTCGAAGGTATTACTAGTATTTCTCACTGTTTCTTTACATTCTAGCTTTTATTAATGGATACGAAAAGCAGTGTTCTACGTCTAATATCAAGCAGAGATCTAGTTACAATGAAACAACGTTTCAACCTGTTTCACTTACGGATGTAGCTTTTTCGTTTCATTTCCGATTTTTATCTTGTGCTAGTTCCTGGCGAGCGACGTTGTCCAAAATGATGTATCTTTTTTCGTATTGATTCCGACCCATTAATGATACATGAAGATCATGAGTCATTGCTATTCAAGAGAAGCATTACATATCCACTCATCTGAAGGTACGTTGAGAAGGATTAAGGTCATACATCCCAGCCGACAAATCATGATATCAATCGCCGACCGAGTAAAAATTGCCATAAAGACAGGAATTATTCTCAAGGACTTCTTCTAGCAAAAAAAAAACTCAATCGTTCCAGACAAAGCTTTCTATTGCGGCTATGAAAAATTATAGCTTTTTTCTTAAGAATAATGTATATAATTAAAATATATATATATATTAATGAATTTATTTAAGTTTTCTGAAATGATGATGGTGAGGTTGTTAAGTGTGGTAACATGAAACGTTGCAGATTCCATCCCATAACCTATCGATATCACCAGCTTGCCAATAACCTTATATACAATTTCTTTTATTAAGTTCTTTTTCGTTCTTCGTGGAATTTGTATTTTGATGATTTCAATGGCTTAAACTGCTTTGAATTCTCTATCAATCACTCCGAGAGTAGTTTTAGTGGAAAATTGTTATTCAGTTTACGCCTTCTCGTCTTTGGCCTCAAGTTTCACTCCAATAATCAAAGGGCGCTGACCGACCACCATTACGATTTTCATTACAAAATTTTAACAGGTCAGAGCATAAATGATCGTCTTCTTGTTTATCTTTCCGACTTTCATCAAACCGCCATTTGTAATTCATTGCATCTTTGTGTATGTAAAAGTAATCTATGACTACCTGTTAAATGTTCAAATTAAATTAAAAATTTGCGGGCTCTCGTTGAACGGTCCTCACACTCGGCTCCGTGAGGTCGCGAACTTTATTCCTGTTGTCTGAGTTTCCCCCCGTTTCTTATGTTCTTCTTCTAGTAACTTTATTTTGCTTTCATAAAAGTCTCTTGAACTGTTAAGAAAGAGCCTGAGAAGCATGTCTTTATTAATACTTTGTTTGTTGTACCGGCAAACAATAGTTTTACTTTTACAACTCTCCGTCAAATGAGATTTTCAGCACCTTTTCAATCAGTTCTGAGTTCTTCCTTAATGGGAGCTTTTAGAAAATTGTTCTGTAAAACGTAACCAAAATGTTGGATTTAATATTAATGATATAACAATCCTCTCGCTTGTTCAACCACCACTATTGCCTTTTCTTTTTCCTGTAAATTTTTATTAATTTTTTTGTGCGACTTTTTATTCTCGTCAAGGCAAACTGTATTTTCGACAAAGACAATGAAAGTCAAAGAAGCCGCGTTTGTCTTGATGATATGAGAGAACTAACTCATCACAAACAAACGCAAATGATAATAATAATAATAAAAATAATGCTGATCCTACTGAAGTTCTATATGATTCACTTTTCTAGTCAAGAACACTAGACTGTTCATCGCAAAAGATGTGCTGTTCGTACAACCCCATAGCTACAAAATCATAGCAGAGTCCTCAAACCACGCAATGTTTATAACTGTTTTTAATATCGAGTTGTGGAATAAGTAAGACTTCGTTTTTTGACAATCTGCATAAATTGTTGTCGTTGAGTGAGAAGATAAGATAGCTCGATGAAGTTTAATGGGAAATGAGAACAAATGCATGCAAAGAGTACCTGAAGTAAATTTTTTTCGCAAGAATTTTTAATTAAAAATTCTTCCCCGAGATCTCTGATTATGTCTAAGTTGAACAGCATTGTTTTTTAAGAGTGTATTCTCTTCAAACCAGATCAGGTTCATATCACAATGAGCTTGACATTTAATATCCTTGACTGATTTTTGTTTTTTTTCATTTCTTTGTTTTTTTTCAGAAGCATAAATTTTTGAGAAATCATCTGCGTTGTCGGTGGAACAGTACAAAGTGTCCTATACTACCTATTCTAGTATCTCTTAACGGTAAGTCTATTACAAAGAACTTCTCTTATTCTATATATACATATGATCTCTATATACGAATATATATTTAGGCTTTGTCTCATTGGAGATTTGAGAGGATTTTTTCCCAAATTTTTAAATTGAGCTTCAAAACAACTGAGAAAATTTAAAAAGGTTCCTTAAATCAGCCTTGCGAATCTAGTCAGATTTTTATTCCATTTACTTTTAACGCCGTGAAATATAATTTTTTGAAGTTTACCGAACAGAGATAGGTGACAAAGTAAAAAGGGATTCAGAGATTCTTGGTCGTTTCGCTGTAGTATACATATGTATGTAATAACTCGTGTGATTCTAAAAACATTACGCACAGGGCTGAAATAATGATTGCGTATCAATCAGTACATTTTGTAATAGATTCTTCCATTTTACTTAAGTGGTATACCAAAGTGGACAAAGTCTATGGAAAATATTATTGAACCATCTATGGTTGATAATATCAGATAACAAGATGGGCGGTGAGAGTCAAGTGCTATGCGCTGCGAAAAACACTACAATTTCTCCATTAAAAACTGATTTTGAATTGACTGTAGATCAACATTAGGTTGAAAAATAAGTTTAATTAATGTATAAAATTATAGCTTTTTCATCTGCAGTAATATATCTTATTTGTTGTATTATCTAATGCAGTTAATGGCCTCGTTATCTTGTAAAATTGAATCAGTTATAATCTTAGCAACCAGGAACAAATAATGCAATGGGTTTTCAGTAAAGTTTCTTAGATTCAAAACTCTCGCATCATCGTGCGATTCTTACGCCATTTATCGTTTTGTTTCACCATTTTTATACCGTCGTGCCTTTCTACTCCTTTGCTTAGTGACCCCCTGCTTGGTGCTTTCCATATCTTTACTCGAAAATAACCAAAAATCTTCGAATTTCCTTGCTTTTTGATCTTAATCTTATACTCCTTGATTGACTGTAAATACCAAACTCTAGTTATGTTCCATTTGAAATGTCAATTATTATGCTGAAGACGTAGAGTGTTTTAATAGGTTGAAGTGGTTTTATTATTTTATGTTCGGGCTTGTTTCCTTTGCGGTTTTCAAATGATTGGACAACGGAAGCAAAGGGGCTGAGAAAGTAATAGTTTATAAAGAGGATTGTTTTGCAACTGTATTACTTTATGCTCAAGAAAAAATCGAAATTTTAGTGGGAGCTCGTGGTATGTTGCTTTGAAGAACACCGAGTAAGTAAATGAAGGCTTACTCGCTATAAACAAGGATTAGTATAACATCATTTATAGCATCAATACTGTGACTCCAGCGCTGTTTATCGAGTACAAATTCACGCATGTCAGCTCGATTCATCCTATCCAATGTTATTTCAGTCAGGGGTACGAAAGATACTCCAATCGTTTCAATGTAGTGGTTTTGCAAAGGTACAAATAATAATTATCAACAATATAGCTAACTTTAAGCTTTTAGCCTCCTCATGACACCCTGTGACTTAGAAATATTTAGAAATATATTTAAAGAAAGATTTTTTATTTGGGAACACTATTTCCATGATGTTCAAGTGTCTGCCTATATATCGTTGAAAGACGTCCCCATTTTTTTTTTGTTACAGTAAATGAATAACCTCGCAATTTACTCGACCAATTTGCGCTCATTGACCAACTCGCGAAGTTTATTTAAATTCGATAAGTAGCTTGAAAAAAAACACAAAACTAACATTTACGCTTTAAAGTGCAAAACATTAGTGGTTTTTGACGATATTTCTTTTATTTGCCTGAAGAAAACGTTTGGAAGGCGTTGTCAGCACGGGTGACATCCTTGCGATGGGAGCAAATTGCCTCTACTGACATAAAACGCAGTCATTAAAATTGTGTTTTCTAAGGAAATTGCGTTAAGGCAGTATAGATTCTCATTACGTGAGATAAAATAGCACAACTATACGAGATTAAGCCTTTTAGCTACAATGAGTTGATTGACATTTGTGGAATGCTGGATCGACGTTTACGTGAAGATGTCATTATTTGAAATACCTATAGCTTTATTTTTGGGAGGTGTACTTTTCCATCTCTCTCACTCTCTCGAATGGAGGAAGAATGAAAATACAAATGAGCGAGAAAATGAAAGAATAAACGAATGACTGAACGAACGAACGAACGAACGCACGCACGCACGCACGCACGCACGCACGAACGAACGAACGAACGAACGAACGAACGAACGAATGAACGAACGAACGAATGAATGAACGAACGAACGAACGAATGAATGAATGAATGAATGAACGAACGAACGAACGAATGAAGGAACGAACGAACGAACGAACGAACGAACGAATGAACGAACGAATGAATGAATGAATGAATGAACGAACGAACGAATGAATGAAGGAACGAACGAACGAACGAACGAACGAATGAATGAATGAACGAACGAACGAAAGAATGAACGAACGAACGAACGAACGAACGAACGAACGAACGAACGAACGAACGAACGAACGAACGAACGAACGAACGAACGAACGAACGAACGAACGAACGAACGAACGAACGAACGAACGAACGAACGAACGAACGAACGAACGAACGAACGAACGAACGAACGAACGAACGAACGAACGAACGAACGAACGAACGAACGAACGAACGAACGAACGAACGAACGAACGAACGAACGAACGAACGAACGAACGAACGAACGAACGAACGAACGAACGAACGAACGAACGAACGAACGAACGAACGAACGAACGAACGAACGAACGAACGAACGAACGAATGACTGAACGAACGAACGAACGAACGAACGAACGAACGAACGAACGAACGAACGAACGAACGAACGAACGAACGAACGAACGAACGAACGAACGAACGAACGAACGAACGAACGAACGAATGAATGAACGAACGAAAGAATGAATGAACGAATGAATGAATGAATGAATGAATGAATGAAAAATACTAAATTGACCTATGTCAGTTTTCAATAACAATTAGCTGAGTTTTATTTTCCTTACAAGATCAATTTACTCTCTACCAAATCCTCGTGACAAGCTGGTGTTTGCTTTACTAATAGAGGCTTACGATGCAAATAATCCTTACTTAATGGATCAGATACAATTCTGTTAGTGATTCTATAATGCGAGAAGTTAAATCCACGTATAATCCCGGCTAGAGCTTTGGTATGTAAAAATGTAATCTCTAGAGTCTGAAAAACTCTCATTTCTATTGTTTTACCATCAATACTCCCGTTTCGAGTTCTCTTTTACGCTGTGTTAGCCTCAATTGTGCGTAAATTATGCAGAAATTTAGATAAAACTCGTGAAATTTCGAAGTATTTTTATCGTTTTCTTTACACACAGATCTCTTGAATTACCACGGGCTGTTACTGAATAAAAGAATATATTACACGGTTTTGAGGCTAACACAGCGTAAAAGAGAACTCGAAACGGGAGTATTCATGGAAAATGCAAACAAAACTGAAGTAGGGCGCCATTCCTTGAAACACTCAAGGTTTTAATAATAATGATAGTATCAATTTTTCTGCTGTTAATCATGAGATATATATAGTAGTACTTTGTTGCAAACGCCACGGCGAAAAACAAATTTGCCGGTATACGTAGGATCAATATAGACTTAACTGAATATGTGCCTCATGAAATTTAAGTTTGAAAGAAAAACCAGTACACCTCGGATAAATTCTTTTCAATTTTACGATATTTCGGAAAACCATGAGAGCATTTTTTTCCTAGATGGTGCCAAAGAGATTGTGGAGATGACCCTTGAAACTTTGATTGTCCTTATTGATATCATTATTTCTTAGCTGGAAGAAAGAAAAGAAGGGTATCAAGAAACTCCCATAATCTCAAGGGTGAAGGCGGGAGCCCGCAGTACATATTATATGTTGCCAACAACAGTAGCGAATTCTCTGAGCCTTCCACGTCTTTTAAGAAGAAGGCACACATTTGCAAATGTTATTTAGATATTAAGCTGTTCTTGTAAAAAAAAAAAAAGACTGAGCAAGGACGACATCTTATTGGACTTGCATGTGATCATTGTAGTTGTCGTTGTATGGAGGTTCGTGTAGTAAATTTGATGGCGTAGCGAACGGAGGAAAGGAAGGAAGAAAGGAAGAAAGGAAAAAAAGAAAGAACAGGATAATAAAAAAAAACTAATTTTTCATAAGACGGCAAAGAAAATATCTTGAGTCAATTATAATCTTAAAAATCAAAACCAACTTAATTCTCAGTTTGACTACTTAAGTTTGATTTATCTCAAAAGGAGCAGGCTCTATCATGCGCATGCTCTGATTGCTAAACCACTGGTCAAACACCTCGAAGTCTCAACGTTTCCCGACGTCATCAATCCAAAGTCAATATTTTCTCTATCTTTCTCTCTGGATGACCTTAATAACATTTGACGTCCCATTTGTACCTTTCAAAAACACCAGTCACAATCCCTATCAACTTGTTTCCTACTCTTTGGACTAACATTGATTTTTGTATATCATCCCTTTTAAATAGCTTAATGCTTCATTAAGACTGATTTGCCGATGTCAGAGGCACTTAATGAAGTCATACAAACCAATGACAACTTCTCACTATGTTTTCCTATCTCGCTAGGGGAAGACGTACGGAGCTAAAAGTTTTACCAGAAGTCGAACAGAACGACAATTAACAGACAATTGAAATAAATAAATCATTTGCCGATGTACAGTTGGATTAAGAGCAAGTCAAAATGCTTTTAACTCATTAAAGACTTTGGTAAATGAATAGGATTTTACTCCTAACGTCATTACATGATTTTTTCCCCCATAATATTAAAACGGAAAAAAAAGCATATAAATAAATCATCTACTTTATTTTCATTTCATTATCTTCCCGGACGGCCTACTCGTTCATAATAGGATTCGCTAAGGTATCTAAAGTAGTTAAACGCAGGGCCACACAACTTATATAAGACCAATGCCTCGTTAGTCCAGCTCACAGATCTACTTCACCTGAGGTCTCTCGTATGTCAGTAAGTACTGATATGGCATATTGTTCTTTAAACTTACTAATACTCTAGTAGAAAGATAAGAATAAATCGGCTAGAATAGTAAAAAGCATTATTATGCTCAAATTTAAAGTTCGCAGAAGGGGAGCTTTAGCTGTTAGGGTTTACTGCGGAGCATTTTTAGTAAATATTTTCACTTTTAAATGCTCAATTTTTGTATTTTTTTGGGGACAGGTTTCCAGCATTTCTCATTCTGTTAATCGTGATGATTTTGTAATTTGTTTTCAATCACATCTTTAATTTTTTTTCTCATTTCTTCATTGTTGGGTGTCCAAATGTCCCAGTTTGCTTGCCTTAGGGAGAAAAAGATGTCTCCTTCTTAGAATTAAAACCTTCTGAAAACTCACGATGAAGCTGGGATTATCTCGTTATCAGCGAGAGAAAAATTTATTTTCTTTTTCAGTACTTTAAAGTTCTAAGAAAATCTCTACCTTTCTTTCATAGTGAACTTGTAGTCGAGATGTCTCTAACTTTATCAGTAGTTATTTCCTCTTTTCTTCGTCTTCGTGTACTACGTGATTTCTTACACCAAAACGACAAGGTTTTTTGATAAATCCAAATAAGTTGAGTAGATTTTATAGCTTATTGTCAAATTCAGCTGGATTAGGATCGATAATGGAGATTCTATAAGAAGCCTGAATATTTTAAAAATGAAACTCGACATCCAAAAAATTAAAAACAAAATAGATGAAAAAAACAGCCCTGTCAGTATGGAGAACCAGGCACCATGAATAGGACTATTATGGTATAAGGTTTTATTTTCAAGGAGTCAAGTAGTCTGATAAATTTTTCATGATGTGCTAGCGGAATTCTAAATTGAGATAAGAGAATGTGGAATAGCCCTAAGGCAAGATAAGAGAGAGAAAGCTTCTGTGTAAATAAGAGTATACTTTCTGAATTCTGTGTTTGATAAAGTTATGATGGGAGAAAAGAAAAGAAAAAGGATATTGAAACTACGAAGCTTGGCAAGAAAATATGAGAAAATTTCGTAAGTACAAACTTAAAACAAAGATCTTTTTTTCCGTCTTAAATTTACAAGCACATCTAAGGTACAAACTTAGAGAAAAAATATTTTTTCAAGTGTGATTATGCTTTCTGAATTCTTTATGTATGATAAAGTTATTTTTATTGAGAGAAAAGAAAAGAGAAGAGAAATTGAAACTACGAAGCTTGACAAGAAAATGTGAGAAGATTTCGTAAGTACAAACTTAAAGAAAAATTTAAATTTACAAGCACATCTAAGCAGAAGTTTAAGCACAGAAATTCGTAACCTGTTACCAAGGGAGGCCTAAAGTGGTATTTCCAAATTGATTTTAAAACGCCTTAGGACTTAATATTTTCATAACACTATCCACACTGAGTTGATTGAGTGAGTACTGATGAAACACGTTAATACGTGGAATATATATAATATGATATACAAAACGATAATGAAAGTTATGGCTTCTGGATTATAGAGTAACTATAAACAAGAGAGCTTAAGGGAAAAATCTAGAAATATTTACTCCGAGTGGCGATTCAACACTAGAAGTTAAAGAGGTGAAACGAGAAGGAAAAAGACATAGACAGATCTAGAGTACGTACTTCGTTTTCCAATTCTTGGCAAGTAGTCACCACTGAGCTAACAGGTTTTTCAAGTGCTTTGTTGTGTATAATTTTTTAATGAATCCTAAAGGTTACGTCACTGAAATTAATGCAAGTAGTTTATAGGGATAGTATTGTTCATGTGAGAAATTAACGCAAGGGAAACGTGCTGTTCTTGAACCACGCAGTCTGTGTGATGATTAACTAGAAAATTCGACCTAGAAGTGCCAGGAGATTTAACTACGGCAATAAGAGGAGAACTAGGATATATTCAACTCGAAGACGAGTATTTGGAATGTTATCGCGATCGTTTGTGGTGTATATACACGTGCTGTCTTTTCTTCACAAGCCATGGTATCATCTAAGAGGTATGCCCATAAACGAATGAAATGACTAGGGAATGGTAGTTGGCAAATAGTAGATGAGGAAAGCGCGCAAAATTGTTTTTGGTGTTAACGTTATTCAACAAGTTCTTTTTCTTTCGTTAATGGCTTGTTTGGGTTGCTCTTATGATGTAGTGAAATCACAAAGCTATGTCATAATATATTTAAAGAGGTGCAGGTCTATTTTTAGAACCTCCTGTTAGACTAAATAGTAGGAGTAGGAGTCATACGTTAGCACTGCACACACCACCGTCAACTGCACACGCTGAAGAACATCTCGAGCCACTAACATCACTGATAATCGTGACTCCTAAAGGTGCTGATATAACGCTAACACAACTACACAAATACTTAATTAATTATGACAATTTAATCTTCTCTACTTATGAATAGAAAACTGGAAGTTGTGCACCGTGGCATGCATCAAGTGTTGTCTTAGTTGTCTAGGAGCTTAAATAGAAATATCATGAGTAGGAAATGTTTCAATGATAGGAAAACATCTTGTTAATCTTATAGTCAAGAGATAACTTCATGGAGAAGGAGCCCAGGGGGTCAGTATATCTAACTTTCATTCTATGTTCTCATATAGACCTCTTGCAGCACGTCGGGGTGTAGCTCAATTTGGAGGACAAAACAATAGGTTTCCAATTCTCAGGAGATTGAAATTCTTTTGTTTTGTCCTCCAAATTGAGCTGCTTTGACGTCACGTGCGAGGGGTCTATACAATTAGTATTTGCACCCCCTTTATCTCATGTTACATTAATCCAAAAACCCTAGATCTGTCATTACAATAAGTATCACGGGGCATTTCCTTGGCTCTAGATGGTATTAGCTTCTTGTATGTATATGATATATTTGATAGAAAGTCTGCATCTTGGTCAAAACAAACCGGCTTGAAATGAATCCTAATGTCTAAATAATTGGTAACATTTTAATCGCAGATCTCCGGCCGCATATTTCCGCGGTTTAAAATAACCTAGCTTCCTTGGTTACATTCTGTACTTAGTTACAGACCAATAAAATATGTACACAAGTACAAATGAATGGCAGTGCTCTAATGGCCCTGCCTACTAAAATATCATCGTTTTCGTTCTTCTCATTTTGTTATCAACATATTAACCCTGTGATATAATCCGTAGTAGACGCGATTGGACCGTTTGCTAGTCTCCCTGATCTCATTTGTCACAATTAGAGAATAGAAAGGATTGACTGCCAAAAAGTTATGAACGACGACGCAATTCTCATTTCCAAGCGAGAACGGATGCGCCTTAAGGCTTGATATTCTTACTCAGAACAACTTAACAATAAGAACACATTGATCTAAATGTTCGAAGCATTAGTCTTTCTAAACAAAGACCTGGCTAATTATTGCCAAACGTCATTGGTTTTATTGGGTTTTCACCTAAAATCCTTCTATAGATACTTGTTCCTTAAAGAAATTTAATGACTGTTGGAAATATGAAATCGTGCTAAAGAAAATCCAAGTTCTATCCAGAAAATTCCAAGCAATTTAGTCTCGGTGTCTAATTTGTTGATTACAAAGTTAGTATATTTGGTAATTACAGAGAAATGGCGCTGATTTAAGGCCGTTATTGGTTGCTAGAGGGTCGTATAACAATGGTATTCAAGATAGTGATTTTCGAATGATTAATTGATCGAATCTCAGAATTTCGAAGCAATTTCCAAATGTCTATGGAATAGCCGCTACCAAATAAACTCAAAACGAACTATGTCAACACGCGGGCTCTTTGAACACTGGTAATAATGAAAAATAGATATACTAGTTGCTTCAAGATTATTCCCCTCAAGAAAATATACTCAATATATATCGATTCGCTTTCTTCTCATTACATGGGGAATTTTTGTAATTTTTTTTGACTTTATTCGGCGTATTTTTCAAGATGTTTTTTTGCTTTTCCTTATTGGCGAAGTGTTACTGAAGAGTAAATATATCGTATTGGGAAATATCAAGTTTAATTAAGAAATCAAAGTGATATAGAAATACCCTAAAAAGCAAGGCATCTGCATCACACATAGCTTGGAATCCAAGGAGTCACATCAGTTAAATCAAATCGCTCCAAGATTGAAATTTTCCACCCGGCGCTCAAATCCTAAACGATAACGTAAGCTAGATGAATACTCTTATCTTAGAAGGATTAGCGATGACCCCAGGATGAAATTATTAAACTCTCCATGACAATAATTTGTCCATTAATCCTCGCATCGGATTCGTTTTGCTTCAGTCTCAAACTTAGCGGGTACTTTTCACATCATTTATTCAAATATCTACTAAAGCTAAGCTGGCTGAAGACTGAACAGCTTCGTAAGGACACTTTCTGGATTTCTTCTTAGCAATACGGGTAAGATTACGTTTTATTTATTAAGTATTTGTTAAAGACTCTCTGCATAGTTCGATGTTTTTTTTCAAGTGAATGGGTTGTCATGGAAACGTTAATTTTGGCGAGTGTGTGATGATCCGAGTGTGGTCGTGCGATGTGTTCAACGTAACTGATCAAGTGCTAGCATTGTAACTAGTCTACCTTTTTTTCATAACCACTCTGTGAACTGAAGAGATTTTGATAACAGAAAGGTAAAGTACAATGGCATTGTCTTTTTCGCGTTTATTGCGACTCCTTTTCGCTAAAACCGACGAAGTCAGAGCTTTCAGGGCAAATTTTACACGCATAGTACGGGCTTAGGGGGAAAAAAAAAACGATAAACTAGTTCAGACCTTAGCGCACCGGTTTACATCTAGTTGTCGGCTACCGTACTGGTAAAAATTATATAATGGCGAAAAATATATTATCTTCTCCATGCATTGTCTCCAGTTATGATACCGGTTAAGTATCAACTTTGGTCGAACTTAGGCAGTTTGGCGGAAAAGAAATTAAACAGCGTGGAACAGAAAATTGTAGGAAAAATCTGAATGAAATAAAATATTAATAGCTTTAACGATCAAATATTTGTTTGGTCGAAGAGCTTCTTGACTCGGGATTAAAATTTAATATCATGAAGAATTTCCATTTTCTAGTGAAATTTGTCCCAACTCAATATTTTCTTAGAAATTTTTAGTTTGTAAGACCTTTTTTGTGAGTTCTACAGCAGCGTTGCCAGGGAGATTGTAATGGCGCTTCACGCACTTTTTCTCATAGATATACGCACCACGCATATTTTAGCACATCACATAATACATCTCACGCAAAACTAGAAATCTTTTTTCCATGAGGCTTTGGATACCATAATTTTGACTTTTGTGAAAGTTTAATCTGTAAAGCACGAGATCTATACTCAGGAAGGAAGGTTTAGCGAGTGAATGATATATGTGTTACCGACCGATTTTCACCTAAGTGACCCTATAATCCCATCTCACAACGAATGACAACTGCAAGAATCTCTGAACTGTTGTGCATTAGAAAATGTCCTGAACAAGTTACGTGGGGGAGATTTCGATGAGAAAAATTCTAGTGGAATATCTGTAAAATAGATTGAATGACAAAGGAATTCACTCATTAGTTTGCATCTCGCCGCTAGATTTGCTCACAGGGTCCTGGTGGGGGATCCTGATCCCATTTCCTAAACCAGACCAAATGTTGGCAAAATCCCACACTCAATATCGAATTTTGCAGAGATTTTATTTTGGTGATTCTAGATTCCATTTTTCCATCGAGTGATCTAAATCCTGGTCCTAGTGCACAAATCCTATTTCCCCAACAGCAACATGATTAGCAAATTCCATTGTATTCCCATTTTTTTCCTTTTAAGAACCGGTAGATCACTTTCTCATGCTATCAATTAGTTCTGTTTAAAAATATCAGGCATTCTAGGTTTCTATCTTTCTCACATATTTCATGATATCTTAATATACGATGAAGAAGTTACAATATAGCTTTTTTTACGTTTCCTCTGAAGATGCTGGAAAAGATGCCCTTAACATGTTAGAACAATAAAGTCTATCCTTAATCGTTTTCGCAGAAATCTATAAACAGATTTCCACAAAATTTATCTCAAAGTCACGAGTATTTAAAAAGTCACTTGTCTAAATTTAGAAAATTCGTCAGGTCGTGTCTTGTCTTTTTAGCCGGAACATCATTTCTTCTCAGAAAACCCAACATCCTCAAAAATAATGATTTGTTCTCAATAGATCTAAGAAGAATCGTACGTTGCAAACTTTTTTGTGTTCCCTGGATTTGACCAATTCCTAAGGCCTATCTAACATAGTTAAATCTTGTAGTATCCCCATCTTCATTGGCCAGCTGTCCGTCTCACGTGACATAGGGGTTTTCCTATAATCCGTCCGTGACGAGTTTTAAAAGATGTGAGGTCGTGTTACTTACGTCATTATCTGTTTACTATAAGTTCAGCTTGGATAAGTACTGTCGAAAGCTTCTCAAAAGCAAGCGCTAGCGACTCCACTTCGACGAGTTAATAGAATAGTGTTCTCGAATTTGATTGATTTTTGGTGCCACTTGCCTTCTTGGCACTTGGCGACTCGCAGGAACACAAGAACTTTGGCTAAATTCTTAATGAATTGTGAGCAAATTGCCAAATCACTCTTAAAAGAAGAAAATATATAAGACTTAAAGCAAGACACCCGAGGTAAGATTGTCCAAGAAGTAACTTGAATTCACAGTTAAAAAATAACTTGTTGTAGATAAACTTCTTTGAAGATGAACTTTGTGCAAGTTCAATTTGTACATAATTGTCTCATTATTTTTATCTAAATTAGCAGTAATTAAGAATTTATAATTACAGAGATTATTTTTGACGATAGGACTGGTATAATTTTAGCTCTCTACCGGTCAAAGCCCGCCAAAATTACTGTAATATAACGAAGGTATACGATATAGTTCGGGTTAAAGAATTTATGGGCACATATTTGGTGACCCTAAGGTAATTCTATTCAGTTTTAAGCAAATAACAACAGTCTGCTATGATATTGCTAAGGAACCTGTATTTGATTAAATAGGGTAGCATAAAACAACATAAAACGAACTGGTAGTAGTTTTATAACCTTCAATAATCGTTTATTTTTCCACTTTTTGTAGAAAATTCTGAAACAAAGTTAGCCGGAAATTTTAATATTAGAATTATATTTGAAATCAGTACAGGGATGGCGGTCGCAGAAATCTTGACTCTAGTCTAGAAACTTCATGAGAAATCAGTGTATATTGCTAGATATTCTCTTTAATACCTGATATGGAAATGCGAGGGAGCTTTACGATATTGTACTTAGAGTCAACTGTTCTTGTCTCATAGTACTTGTTCAACCTACTGCCTAAACGTGATCACAAAGTCAGTCCAGTGAATCATCATTTCGTGTTATACGTATGCGTGTAAACATGCCGTGCTCTGAGAACTATCTCCTACAAGTAGCACACGATACTACTATAAAATAATAGAATAAAACAGCAAATACGTGTTGTATTGTTTTGGGATAATTTACATGCCATGGCTGCCATAATTTATCAGAAACTCGTACAGGCATAGCCGAAGAGTACCATTTATGAAGGTCATGTGATTGGCAGCACGGCGTATCGATTTTCAGTTCCTGCACAACTAGCTGCTTAATCTATCGAAACAAAAACAAATCCCTCGACTTATCTTGTTCTAATCCTGTATTCATTAAGAAAGAGAGGAAGGTATTTGTTTCAGCATTGCACATACATGTCCTTCTGATAGAATCATTTCTAAATAATCACAATAGATAGTTAATGGAGTTAGTAATTTATGTATTAATGCAAGAGACATTTCTCAGTGACAAATGTCAAGATGCTAGGATCCCTTTCCTCAGTTTCCTCATAAGGTTGGGGAAGTAGGGTTATGGCATTCCCAGAATATCTAGCCAGTATCTTTGTACGCGACTTGTCTTGTCTTTCCTATATATTCATATACTGTATTTACCTCGAACCTAACCAATACTATTCATTATGGGACCTCTCTATAGCCATCAAGTTTTTGTTGTGATTGTGATTAAACTGCATTGGAATTTCATGTTTTGGTATTTTAAGTGGGACGGCTGAATAGCCCACAGTGATAAGTATCTTGATCGGTGAAAAGGTCATCATCAACTGATCTGAGATGGAATCAGAGAAGTTACTTGTGAAGGCAACCCACCTACAGTTATGAAAAGTCTAGTCTAGTGAACTTATTTAGAGGGTCCAGTAAGTCGTACGATAAAGACAAGAGCTTGGGATTTTAGAGCTTACAAGCTCGGCATTCTGCAAGACAGTGGACCAGTTTTGGAAGAGTTTCCGCCTGAGACAAGATGGAGATGAGCCTCTACTTGTCCCAGAACAAACCAGCATTAAGACAAATAGTTCTAATGAAGAATACTAGAAAATCATAGAATTATAGACTTAATTGAAATAAAGAAATTCTGCTAAGTAAAACAGAATCATAGATTCTGCACAGAAAAGATCTGGGACAATGTACCATACGAACAGAATATGCCAATGCAAACAAGTTATAGAGAACTATTGCTGGCTTAGGATTTCCTTCTTTAATATAATTTCAAAAGAGTACATTCTTCGGAGTTAAATAATCAAGTTTTTTGGCAGGTGATTGTCTGTTCTACATGAAAAAAAAATTCGAAAGAGGACGATAAAAGATCGATTACTTAGTGCTTGTCTTTCTAGCACCACTTGACAAGAAGCAATGACTGTACTTATGGACCTAGTTATGATTGACGAAATTTAGGTGCATTTGTTGGGGGACATCGCACTGGATGGCTTTAACACAAGATTCATGGAACCTATTTTGAATTTTATTTTGCAAAGGATAATTTTTGCAGAGGAAGCAAAACAAGAATCCAGAAAAAAGGACTAGATTAGCTCAAAGAGCTGGAGAGAAATATTTACTCAAAAAAACAGCTAGTTTGACTCCAAACAACTTATTTCCTAAAGAATTTTCAAGTATTACTTTCAGTGTATGGGATAGAAATAGTGTATGTATTTGAAACTGAAATAATGGATATTGCGTGGTTGATAAAGTAGGAAATATACAGTTTATTTTCAGATTTCCTTTGCAGCAAGTTTAATCTCTTTTCATCGATACGATAAGAAATAAGAAATATCATTCTTAGAACAACTTTCTCATTGACCCTTAATCGTGAGACAAACGAATAAGTATCATTTCATTATAACTCTTTTATTGTCCTCTCTAAACTGTAGCCCACAGATTTAAATGAAATACTTCGTAGATTAGATGGATTTAGATGATCAAGCCATGACTTGGCCTTGTCACTGAAAGCATCCACACAAAACATGCCTTACCCCACTCCCTTGAAGACGAAATACTTTCGACAAAGTTTGTTAATCAAAAACCAATCTCTTAAGCTATCTATTAGGTGTTATAAACTCTGAACCCGTTGAAAGTTAATAAGTGATAAGTTATGTAAAAGTATTTAGCTGGTTAGTTGGCTTAGACTTCTCTCTTAGGTCAAAATGGACTTGACTTTGAAAACTGACGCAAGCCTTGATTGTCGAGGCATTATTTTCCCTTCTTAATGTGTCATCAACTTGCCTAATTATTATTCTTTGTTTACATAGGTTCTTGGAAGACTTGGATTTTGTAGAGATTTATTTACAGAGGCTTTACTAGAGCAAGAGTGAACACACTAATTCCGTTCATCATTAAGTCGAAGAAATTTGTCCCAAACAGCTCGTCGAATGTAAAAAAAGGAAAACACGGTTATCAAAACGCCGTAAAGTCAAAAAGACTACGGCATACATACTGAGGAATCCTTGGTGTGCTACTTGGAGTGTGCTTTGTGTATTGGCCTTCAAAGCGCCCCTCCAGTCAAGGGCATTGTTTTGGTTACTGACTTTGTTAGTCAAGGCATCAAGTACTTTCGGGATTCTATACATTGGTATTACAACACATTTGTCTTATTTACGACCTGGTATCACTGCAGAAGAGTTCTTACTGAAAGTATTATCTAGAGATATTCCTTTTGGATCTATCACGTTGACTTTGTGAGTAAAGAAGGAATCCCGTCGTTAAGCAAATATAAACTTGGTAACAGGTTTAGCATTCAACAAGTGACGTCTTGAAAATGAATTTTTCGAATGCGACTAAAGCACCACCAACGTTATCCCAAGACCAGATCTGTACGCTTCCCACAGAAATAAAATTTCAGCTCCATACAGCATTTTTGATCTTCATTCTCATATTGACATTCATTGGAAACCTTTTGGTCGTACTTGCCGTGATATTTTTCCGTCGGCTTCGATCGATTACAAACTATTTTATAGTATCTCTAGCAATCAGTGATCTTCTTATTGCAGTCTTTTCTTTGCCATTCCGGCTTGACCAGACCGTACACAACGCTCACTGGTGCTTGAGTCATGCAGCCTGTTACACATGGATCATAATAGATACTACCTGTAGTTACGCATCTATGTGGAACCTTGCAATCATTTCTATTGACCGATATACTGCCATAGTGCATCCTTTTCGATACCATACCGTAATAACAAGCAAAGTGGGATATGGACTTATTGCCTTTGTTTGGGTTTTCTCGTTCGCGCTTGCCTTATCGATACTAGCGAATTGGACAAACCCGGGCCAGGAACACTTTTTTTTCGAAGCTGAATGTGGAAACAGAGACAGAAACTACTACACGGCATCAGCCTCTATCTCATTTTATTTGCCTTTGTTGATAGTGTTGGTGATGTATGCTGGTGTTTTCCGTGTGGCCTTGAATCAAGCCAGGGCAATGGCCTCCCTTCAAGTTGCTTCAAATAACAGAGGAAGACGAAGCTCGATTAACCTCGTAAGGGAAGTCAAGGCAGCCAAGACATTGGCTATTGTTATAGGCTGCTTTGTAGTGTGCTGGTTTCCCTTTACCGTTCTCCTTATGATTAGCCTTTGGGACAAGGAAGAACTTCTTACAAAGCCCCTCCCTAAAGAAGCTATTGTGGCATTGTCTTTGACATTTGCATATGCACTTCCCGCTCTCAACTCCACTTTGAACCCAATCATTTATGCTTTATTCAACCGAGACTTTCGGCAGGCGTTCATAAAGCTAGTTAAGCGGATAACCGGTCAACGCTTAGGAGCGGTTGGGTTTGGAGAAGCATCCACGACTGGGACGAATGTTTCAATGGCCGACAATGGAGTTCGTCATAACCGAGCAATCCGCTTTCAAGATCAGGACAGTGAAAGCTCCGAGGCCCTTCCTACAATTCCTATGCGAGATCCAAACGCTTTCTACAACGAGGGCTGTGAAGCGAGCCCCGCAACTGGCAACACTTTGGCTGCGCAACACGATACCAACTCAATGGAGACTACTTTAGATGATGATAATATACCAAGACAATGTTCAACATCTAACGGAAGTGCTAAGGTAGATGCCGAGACTCCACTTTCCAATGGTGTTGTCAGTGGCAATGTTGATAGTGAGGAGGACCCTTCAAAAAGAGAAGTACCTCACAAGCTACCCCCTTTGAAAAGAAACGGTTCTAAATCCACAGACGATGACGTCGATTTAGGTGCAGGGAAATTACCCAAGCCTTTAATTGTAACTTTACCGCCAATTGAATCAACGACCAATGGGGAACTAAATCCCTCGCCATCTCCGGCAAGATCTGAACATTCTGAACGATCGTTCTCGTCCCTAGTAAACGTTGCAGGGAACGTACAGGAGGATGAGGATGAGGACAAGAACAACGAGATAACTGACAGTGTTTTATAAAGAAATGTAAATTAAACCTGTTTTTACTGTTAGGGTAACATTTTTTGCAATCACTCTGACTAACAAAATAGATCTGAAATTTTAAATGACGCGATAATCCAGTTATCGAAATAAAAATAGAAAAATATCAATTGATCCGGGTGATCGTTATGATTGGTTGCCGTTTGCGGTATCACTGATTAGGCACATTTAGATAAAGATAGTGGAAAAAAATTTTTTACCCCGCATTTAATGCCACGGTTCTGGTCAGGTTATATATAAAGACTTTCTGATATTGATGAGGAAGCCAACCCTCGTGGCGCCTATTGCGTGCGTATTCAAAACATGTCGTTCACTATTGCTTATAAACTTTTTTGAAAAGCACAAAAAGCTGCAAACAATGATGATTGAAAATTGTAAATCTGCAGTTAGGGAAATTTATTTTGTATGACAAATAAGTTGATTGTCTCTGACTTATTAGTTACTAAAACTTTAGACGTTCCGGCACACGTTTAGTAGGAATATTAAATCAGAGAATATCGACTTGTACAAAATGAATTTTGACTTTAAATATATCAGAAGATATCGCAGGCTAATATTGACTAACCAAAAATTGTACTAAAACGATTTTTATGATAATGATTTGGATACAAGGAACTTGAATCATGATATGAATACCGGGTTTATATCGCTTTACGAACATACATATTGTTATAACCTTCAATAATACAGTCAATCACATGTAATGATATTGTAAATATAAAAAATTGGATTTCAAATTGTGTATACTTTGAATTAGACGTTTTAGTTATTTAAAAAAAACATTAGATATCGAACTCCTACTAGCATAATAATATTTATGACTACATTTAGAGGTTATATCACTGAGTATACGAATATCAACACTATGCGCATTTATAGGGCAGTGCGCAACCAAATTGATGTCACGCAAACCGAAAACAGCCATTTGCGCAATATAATTCGAGACATTTTTAGCAATGATAGAACCAAGATTAGCGTGGTGTTTTTACATTAGAGCACTGCGCAACAAGGTAGGTGGCATGCGCAACAAGGTAGGTGGCATGCGCAACAAGGTAGGCGGCATGCGCAACAAGGTAGGTGGCATGCGCAACAAGGTAGGTGGCATGCGCAACAAGGTAGGTGGCATGCGCAACAAGGTAGGTGGCATGCGCAACAAGGTAGGTGGCATGCGCAACAAGGTAGGTGGCATGCGCAACAAGGTAGGTGGCATGCGCAACAATGCGTAATAGAAGTAATGGCACGTGGACTGGCGTTAGAACCATTTGCAATAAGATTACTGGCGCGCGCAATTCATTATAAAATACACACCATAACTAGAGCGTGCTCTAATATAGCATTGTGCAGTACAGTTAGTACCACATATAGCATTAAGGTAACACAAGGTTAAGGGAATCTACAAAATTAAAGCTATGGAATGTCAGCACGAGTCAATAAGTTTAGAATCATGAGCGCGCAAAACGATTAGTACCGTGATATGCAACAATGTATGGACAACGCGCATTGTAATGAATCTCCGTACAGTGAAATTCCAGCTTACGCAATTGAATACTACTTTGAATGTATCCAAAACTTATTCACGTGAAAACGTGGACTGAATTAACGACATCCTTAGAGCAACGCGCAATAAAACCAGTGGTATAAATAAATAACGAATACTAGAATGTTCAGGCGGTAATAAACTTTTTTTTTTTGCTTTATCAAATTTAAGGCTTCATATATTTCAGGTTACCTTAATTGCGCTGATAAACGATTTTTTTAATTGGGAAAAAAAATTGACCAAATTTTGGCAAGCTATGTTCTATTCTTTCAATGGCATGAGATATTACAATGCAAAATCGAAAAAATATATATCACAAAACATATCAAAAAATTTCCGAAGCTGCAAGCATGATGACGTCATGGTAGGTAAACTATTCCTGTGTCTTGTTGATATCAGGTTATGTTGCTTAGCAAATGACATTTTTACATCTGGATAGAGTTGTAAATTGACTTAAAGCTCTCCCAAAAAAGGTGAAGGACCGGAAACGCTACGTTTAGTGAACTTGTGTATTTTTTTGGCCTATACTTTGTTCATTTATTTTTTTTTTTTATGTGTCATTTTTACACCGACGCAGTCCTGATTAGTTTTAAACTTTTGGTCGATAAACAGCATATCATTGAACCGTTTTCACAGAGGCTCTAAAGATGTTTACATTGGAATTTTACCAAAATGTTAAAAGGTTTGTTCTACTCTGTTTGAAATGTTATGCAGAAACTCCCTCAAAACAGAAGTAAATACAACAAAGAATTCAGAAATGTCAAGGTCTGTCTAAGGTCACTAAGCCTTCAACAAAAACATGTCAGCCAATTTGTAGCTCACATAACTGTGGATTAGTTCAAGTTTATTTGAGAAAGAATCGCTTGAGCAAGTGAAATCGCGTCAAACTGATACACAATGAAGATGCAAAACCTGGGACAAGTTCAGACGTCGAACTTCTGCTCCGTCGAATATTTTCGCTCTGTTTTCCTCGAACCCAGTAGAAGTATGTACAACAAACTTAGCACATGTCGTCTCCTGGCGCTAGGCAAAATAGCTGATGTCTTATATGATAGTTCTCGGCGTTTTCTTAGCTGCTGTCCTCAAAGGCAATTAAATTCACCGCAACAAAAGTTCGACGTCTAAACTTGGCCTATTTGATACTATTTTGTGTCTTCATCGTTTTCTGATTTTGCGCAATCGATCGCAGTATATTTAACAACGACTGATGTCTTCTAGTTTATTAGGCGTATGCTGATTAGATACCGCTGATAGTCCAGGATATTAAAAGTCTTGATTAAATGTCAAACTTGCATTCTTTTAAACAAGAAAAACAAATCATGAACAAATTGATCAAGCAAAATACAGTCACTTGCGGTTAAGGTGAACCAACTCGAAAATAAGGTGCAGAGCTTGACTGGATTTACAGTCCTCCTTTCTCTGCATTAAAAATATGTTTCTTAATGCGACATATATTCCTCATGAATGCTAAGCAAACGACTGATCATACATAAGCTTTAACTTTGTAAAATGTTAAGCGGGTAATCTAATGGAATTTTACGTTGCTGTGGCAATAACGATCCACTAATCCCGACTTAGTATAAGCATGTTCACTAATTAATCTCTGTACAAATTTAGATTTAAATTGACAATAGCCCCTTTCACAGTTCTCTGCGCCATCTTGAAAGGTAGCCTTGCCTTTGCATCGAAGCGAGACATGGGGTGACCTTGCTATGATAGAGACATGCGAATAATTGTCCAAGGTGTTAGAAAAGGTCTCTATCATTGCAAGCTCACCGTTCGTCTAGCTTCGATGCAAAGGCCCGGCTTCCATTCAAGATGGCGCAGAGAACTGTGAAAGAGACTATTTATCTGACGCCAAGGAATCCTTCTTTGCGATTCGAGTGTCATGCAACTCTCTTTGAATGAGAAAAAAAATTAGAAAAAATTACTATATCCATGGCTTTAAGTAATGGTTTATCCAGTAGGGAAATTAACAACTACGATCAATATCCTGTGATAAAAAATTACATATCTATATTTGATAGTGCTAAGTTAATGACGAATCTGATGTTATGGTGTTCTTTAATACGATGCTACGTGACGATATGTTACGTGACGATATGTTACGTGACCATGTGCTATGGCTAGGATAATGAATCCGATGTGACTCTACCCTCGTTATGGTGTTCGCTAGTGCAAGGCTTAAGCCCCATTCACACCAACTAACCTTGGTATTTATTAAATTATCTATCGCATTTCCTTCGTCGTTTGGCTGCCATCTTTATACAGGGTTAAAACTACATTCCCCAAGTAGTTTAGTTAAAGAAGGTTTGAAAGTTGTTTAGTTAGGCGTACAGGCTGATGGAAGGGCACTAGTTCAACAAAACAACCTTTAAACATGTAAAAAAGGTCCAGTGTGAATGGGGTATAAGTAAGGATATTTTCTTCGATTTTTTTTCTGTCATCATTCAAATCCAAGTGGCTCCAAGACTCCAGGGTTTATCTTAGTTCTGTGTAAGCGGGCGTACAAACAAAATACCAATATTGTTGTCTGAAATTCTGCAGCCAAGATATTCATTAATGAAATATTAATCGATTTTACATACGATTCATGGAAACTGGCCAAGTGATAACAACAATATCATGGTTGTTTCTTAGGACGATCGTCTCGCCGCTAATACTTGATAACCCCAAATAATCTTGATTTCAAAAGCTTTTAAAATTCCATCGACTATTGAGAGATCTTTAGTTAGTTATATTGATGT
The DNA here is from genome assembly GCA_964019055.1 of Anthopleura xanthogrammica. Lineage (NCBI taxonomy): Eukaryota > Metazoa > Cnidaria > Anthozoa > Actiniaria > Actiniidae > Anthopleura > Anthopleura xanthogrammica. The sequence continues at coordinate 12,199,513 of OZ025207.1, read as the reverse complement.
TGGTAGGATGGTGTCAAGGTGAAGCTTAGGTGAATGCAAAGTACCCCATCCCACCCCCTGTTATAGATTGTTCTCGACTGGCTGAAATACAGAGACCTCAGAAACTGCTTTGTTGTTGCCATGGTAAATGCATGTGGTAAACCTTCCTTTCCCACTCCCCCTCAGTCGAACATTAACTGGTAGTTCAATTGTAATTAAGAGTTCGCAATGATTTGTTGTTGCCATGGCAAATGTATCAAGCCGGATTCCTTCACCTTCCTTCTAAGTCTAGTTCGGACACGATAGTCAATATTTATCGCGATCGCAAAAAAGACTCGACTTACTCTGAACAATTTCTCATTTATCTAGCTATTCACGTTCCTTGTTTTGTACAAACAAACCTTACACAAGGTATGAGTAAATGTGGCTTGTATTACCACCCTGTACAACAACACAATTGATTTTGTTGCACGACTTTGTTGCAGAAGTAAAAGCTCTTTCTACTCTCCGCAACAATGATGATTTGTTTTGCGCCGTGAGGTAATACGAGCAAAATTCCCTCAGCAACTTGCAACGCAACAATAATGCACGACAAGTTGCACGACTTTGTTGCTGACCAACATGAAGTTTGCTATCTCAGCAAAGGTATGTGGAATGGCGAGCAAGTTGCTGTAAAATGTTTCTTTATTCCAAAGTTTTTGAATAAAGGAAACAGTCTTTCACAAACATTTGCTAGTGGATTTTTTTTTCATTTCTCTGAAAAACCACTTGCAGTGACTCACATTTCATTTCAATCCACAAGCTCAAAGAAAAAGCTTGCAAGTGTATCAGTAGACCACTACTTGCCAGTACTTATCATTACGTTTAATGACCATTCATTATAGGAATAGACCCCTTGCACGTGGCGTCAAAGCAGCTCAATTTGGAGGACATAGACAAAAGAATTTCAATCTCCTGAGTATTGGAAACCTATTGTTTTGTCCTCCAAATTAAGCTGCATTCCGACGTGCTGCAAGGGGTGTGTATGAAGAATAATAGCATAAAATCAAACTCACTTGGATCCTCGTCGACAGAGCTCTCTTCAGGCAGCAGCCCAACCTTCTTCAGATACGATGGCACTCTTGCAGACAGCGACACAGCATCGCCAACTGCCTCATGAAAGGCGGGATTTGCTCCATTACGAAATATATAGGGCTGCTTGCTGTACATCATGTCGTACTCAATATGTCCCATCTCGTGGATCACAGTTAACAGTTCATTTTCACTCAGTGATGCGCAAGGCATCTTGATCCTATAGAGGAATTACTTGATATGAACTCATATTACATAGGGCTGTTTAAGCCGCGGACACACTGTGTAGCATTGCGCGCAATATTGCAGGCGATGTTGCTGAAGTAGGATCGTTTTCTACTTCAGCAACATTGCGTGCAACAAATTGCGTCGTGTGACATGGCTCACAACAGCGATTGCCTGAAAATACCTGCAAAATTGCGCGCAATGTTACATCGTGTGTCTGTAGCTTTACTGTACATCATGTCGTATTTCAATATGCCCCATCTCGTTGATTACAGTTAACAATTCATTTTCATTCAGTGATGTACAAGACATCTTGATTATATAGACAAATTACTTTATGTCAGGTAACCTCTCAAAACGGGGCATATCATGAGCGCAATTTCCCAGGAGCGCAAAGAATCATGGTACGGTTAGGGTACGGAGCTGAAGACACCCATGAAACCAATCAACAATGCAGTTTACTTTTCAGTTCATTCGACGAAGGGTCAACTTTCGCAATGACAGTCGATTTCGATCATATTCACATATAGAGAGATCTTCGTATGAGTTGGAAATATACGATAATGACTTACAGCACGTTGGTACGACATGCCGTAACATTGCAATGGCTTCCTATAAGAATGGCTATCGTATGAGTGGGAAACATACGGTACTGACGGTGCGACATGCCATGACACTGAAATGGCTTTCAATTATCTTCCACTTATTCATCCAACCACGACGCGTACACGTAAGATACGGTACTATGTAGTATTGTTTCCCACACGAAAACCGGTCAAAAGCTGGAAACATTGGGCATGAGATACAGGACTTATATGGTAAGACATGTCGTAACACTGAAATGGCTTCCCATTTTTTCGTGCGCTCCATCAAATAACAAAGTTCAGGTACGGTTATGTGGTGACGTATCGTATAGCTACCGTACGGAGTTGGTCATATCGTTTTCCACTCGTACGAAAAGTGCTCTGAATTGGGTGAAGCGCAAGAAAACAATATATGGGAAGCCATTTCATGTTACGGCATGTCGTACCGTGTACGTGCTGTAAGTCAGTATCGTACGTTTCCCACTCATACGATAACCATTCTTATGGGAAACCATTGCAATGTTACGGCATATCGTACCGTGTACGCGCTGTAGGTCAGTACCATACCTTTCCCACCCATATACGATAACCATTCTTATGGGAAGCCATTACAATGTTACGGCATGTCGTACCGTGTACGTGCTGTAGGTCAGTACCATACGTTTCCCACCCATATACGATAACCATTCTTATGGGAAACCATTGCAATGTTACGGCATGTCGTACCGTGTACGTGCTGTAGGTCAGTACCATACCTTTCCCACCCATATACGATAACCATTCTTATGGGAAGCCATTACAATGTTACGGCATGTCGTACCGTGTACGTGCTGTAGGTCAGTACCATACGTTTCCCACTCATACGATAACCTTTCTTATGGGAAGCCATATTAATGTTACAGCATGCCATATGTTTCCATCTCTATCTAGATAAATGAAATATTTCTTACCTATAATCTCCAGGAGAGAAGTCCCAGGCAGATATCGTACAGTCTACCTTTTCCCCAGCCTCATAGCTGAACAGCGACTTCTTCCAGAACAACGGCACCATTTTTTCCAGTCCCATGGACACATAAAAATCCTCTGCCATTCGTACCATGTCCAATACAGTCATACCTTTCTTATACATAGTGCTGGTCAACTGGATGTCTGGTTTGGTAGGATAAGGTTTGACAAGACGAGAGAGGTAACTCCAGTCAAATCCCCACATGTCCAGTAAATGTGTTGGAATTGGGCCAGAGCGAGAGACGTTATGGTGTCCGTAGATCTCTCGTAGTCGGTACCTGAAAGAGAACACGAGGCAAGTAAAGAAAAAAAATTAAGAACATTGCAATACATATACGATACTTATGAGGTAGTTTTAGACTAAAGTCAAATGTCAAACTTCACATGAGCCGAACTTAATGACATCAAAGAAGACCGCCTCATTTTCCATTGTTTTTTAATGAGTTCAACTTATGTAAAGTTCGACGTTTGACCTTAGCCTTAGACAAGTTTATTTGGGTGAAAATATGGCGCTACTGGAATAAGAAGATTAGGCATGCTAAATTACATAAGCTTTGCTACTTATTATTGCAACTCCACGAAAAAAGCAACAAGACGCTCCGTAAAATTATTTAGAAAACTCTTGAAACAAGCTTCTAGAACTAATTCATGGTTCCCCCTCAGACAATAGCGAACCAAACGCTGTTGCAGCAGTTTTCCCAGAGGAATAAAAGGCTTGTCCCACAAACAACTAGTACTATACAGTGTCCGTCTTCAATATTACTACAAGGATTGCGAGGCAATGTTTCCTTATTTTCACAGGACAGAAAACAATTGAAACAATTTATAATCAAATTTTCGCAATCAGAGTTGAGCTGTATTATGTGAAACGTAATTTTGCCAAAGAAACAAAGCGAAACAACGAAACAAGACAAAAGAATAAAGCACTGTTAAACGGTCTTTAGCTAGGAAAAATATGTCTTCCGTGACGACCATCTTCGCTGTTCGTTCTTCTTGTCAAACATTTTTTTCAGTATAACATTCATAATATTGGCATGAGCAATCTACTTGTTCTTTGAACACTTTATAAGTACCTTCTTTCCCTTAATGTGGATCACTGATATTTTTCTAAACGGCTAAAAATACCTGTAAAAATATCCATTCTCTTCCAGTGACAGCAAAAATTAGCAGTTTCGGACGCCATCTTGAAAATGATTCCACAGGAAGCCCAAAATTTTCCCAAGATGCTTTGGGTACCGACAGACATTGCAGTACTGAATCAGTGATGAACGCTTTTAATTTCATCCATGGTTTACCAGAGTATTTTCTGCATCTTATTGGGTTTCCTGTGCTTTTTAAATGACCGGCCAACTAAATGATAGTTTTCGAAAAAATCTGCTTGAAATAATGTATGCGTTCACTCCTGAAACGCAAAGCACTGAATCGAGGCTTCAAGGTCAAAAATTATATAATCCTTTAGAAGTATCTTGTAGCCTCGATTAAATGCTTGGCTTGACCAGTGAACCAATGTATAGGAAACCGGACCCTCAAACTTCATGTAGGTCAAACGCCATTCCTGCTTCATACCTGATGTAACCATGGAATTTTTGGTACAGCGGTTTCAGCTCCTTCCACAAACCCTTCATCATTTTAACGACCCCACCAGGCCCCAGCTCATAATCAGACCTCCAGCATTGACCAAGATCATTCCAGCCATGCTCTCGAGCCCCGATATTTGAAATATCGACGTAATCAATGAAATGTGGCTTGACTTTTGGGCCTGTGATGTAACGAAATCCTTTCCAGGCAAATAGGCGTATTTCGTAGTCTAGTGACCTGGACATGATGCTCAGGAGGTCAGGAATGAGCTTCAGGTAGATGCACTTGCCATTTGTTTTCTTATAACAGACCTGTGAGACCCATGTATAGTCGCCAATGTAAGTACGCGTAATAAAAGAAAACAATAAAGGATAATAAGTTAAATGAACTCAATAAAAGTATTGCAATTGAGTGCAAACATGGACCCATAAAAATGCGCATTAATAAGTGCTATAAAATAAAAAGCAACAGTTTTGTACAATTTAGTTTGCACTCTGATGTGAAAATAACATTTCAGTTTTTGAAATATTGTTAATGTACGTATGAGTTGATTGCGTTTACCGAAAGGAATTATGGGTCAACTATTTTTGGTTCGTATAATGTGTTGAGCAGGGACTTGGGAAATGCTAATCAAAATACGATGTCTACTCCTAAGTTCTGATAGTTTGACCTGGAGGCCAACTCAGCTGGCCAAGCGAGATAAAAACAATCCGTCAGCTGTTCAAGAGAGCATAAATTTATGCTCTCTTCGTCAGTATTATGAACATTGCTTCAGGATCAAAGCTAGAAAAGCAAGGGTTGTAAAATGGCTATAAAGGGTTAGAGTATCTTTTTCCTGTGTTTCTAAAGAAAGAAAGAACTCATCACCGAAGGATACGATATGCACCTAAAGAATAATATAACATTCAAAGCAATAAAATGGATAAATAAAAAGATATTTTAAGAGGAGGCACGCCATCCACCATGCCGGTAAGTGTTTATAAAGTGAACTTTCGTATTATTTTATCATGAGTGGTCTTCACTGATACCTGTTACCACCTGCCATTAATTAACCCCCTGACATTCTCACCTATCAAACCTTTCTTCTTTATGGGCTTTCGATCAAGCAAGAATTGAAAATAATTTAAAAAAGGAAAAAGAAAGAAAACCCACCTTTCCATGTCCAAATATATGCGTCATTGACGAAACAGCTCGGCTTAACTTCTTCACAAGCTGCTTCGACTTCGGAGCTGAATTCTTACGAATAAAATTCATCTGACGAACTGTCTGAGGATCCAAGCTCTCAAGAGTAAAACCCCCAGCAACTACAGTTGCATTGATGCTGAACTCGGCTGCAAGGGCTTCAAATCTTGCTAACTTATGCTGTGATTTGGGAGTCATATTTTTGTAGAAGGCCCATAATGCCTGGTATTGCATTCTCTGGTATTTCTCTGCTTGTTTGTTGTAACTTGTTAAAAAATACTGGACTTGCTGTTCCCCATTTGCCGTCACAAACTGGCATTTTGTGGAAGTTGTCGCTAGGAAAAGAAACCATAAAACGATACTTTGTTTCATGATATTTTTGTATAACTTCTGGGATAATGGTTGGTACTCACTGATTCAACTAAATCATGAATATGGGATGTTGATCAACGTCATAGTTGTATCAGAGTCTTTTTATAAATATTTTTCTTTAGCTAAACATCTAGTTTATTGGACAAAGTCCGTGCACTCTGAAATGATACAGAAGGAAAAGTTTTAACGATGGAATGAGGATTTTGGTGTGAAAATAAATATTGATACTTTTTTTGAATTTTATTGATTAAAAATATTCATGTTTGACAGTCGTTTTGTGTTATTTTCTTTGTTTATTTTGACTGTTTGATTGTTATCCTGATATCAACATGTCATTTCCATGCCGTTAAAATGCATTCATTTGTAGGGGGAGGGGAGGGAGGAAGAGAAGATTTGTTGAGTTCAATAAGGGGTGACCCAACCCAATGGGGAATCTTAGGAATGAATGCCAAACGCTTCATTCAAGTTGTATCTTTTTTAGGTTATCATCTCTGCTTCAACATATATCTCTTACAGTAGCTTCAATAGGAGACATGAAACAAGAAGAAAGAATAAATGCAGATTTAACTTAAAAGGTACCAGGCCTTCAGCGGAATCACTCAAAAATAATCTTCGAGAAAAAGGAAAAAAATACGATGACTTCTATACATTTTACGTTGCGTTACTCTAGTTACTTAGCTATGAAAATACCTTGTAATTTAGAAAGGACGAAAAGAAAGCGGATAAAATCAAGAAAAAAAAGCGAGAAAGTCAAAAAAAAAAAAAATGATAATGATAATGATTCTAAATGAGCACTTTATGGGCTCCCTGTGTCTTCGGTCCAGCGGTCTTCACAGCTCATAAACATGGCGGCTGCCAATGAAGTAGAACTTTAATCAAATCTTTCTTCAGTCTCAGTTGATCGAGCAGCGAAGCCAGATAGCTTCACCAGCTACACCCTAAACACATATTTATGCATTCAAACAAGCTTTACGTCCAAATGCCGTACGAAGAAATCACCCTGGGAGCTGTTGGAAAAGAGCGAAGAAACGGTGAAAACAAGACTCGGTCAAGAACAAACGCGAATTCAGGTGAAGGGAGTTCAAACATGGATGAAGTTCCATTAATGATTGAAGAGGATTTCGATTATGATGATGACGATTATCTTTCCGAAGGATACGGGTCTACAGCTGAGGAATCGGGGACGTCGAGGAATCGTAGAAAAAGAAAAGGAAAGCAGAGTTTTGGTTCAAGATGTTGGTGGTTCTGTTGTGGTGGATGGAAGACATGTTGTGGAAGGTAAACTCGAATTATAACCTTCAAAACCGAAAGCAAATTCTTTAGGCGTAGAAAGACGCTGTATTCCCAAAATTTGAAATACTTCGCCCCAAAACAATGCAATTGTTATATTTTTTATTTATATTTTTAGCATTTTTTTAATATAAGATTGGCACCAATTACTCCTGTCCATTTACTATGGATAGACGTACAATATATGAACAATATTCATATATAACTACTTTATTCCCGCCTAATATTTAAGCTTTAAATACAAAAGGGGAGTCAACAATAGTCAACTGACGCTATAACTACAGATATAGAAACTATATAGAAAATGAAATACGATTTCTGAGTTTATATGTGCGGTTTTTTGACAAACCCTTTTTTATTTTTTTTATTTCCATGACAGGAAGACACCAGATGTTTGAGGTTTTAAATATAAAGTTAATTATTATTAGGATCTTGGGTTCCCTGTGCTTTAGGTGCTGACTTTAATTGAAAAAAATTGGGAATTATATTTACATTTCTGCATCACCAAGGTTACAATACTTTCTGAAGAAAATGTTTTGAATATATCTATAGCTTTATGCAAATCATATGACTTGGTTTTACTGACTTCCAATTTGTAATATCATAGCAAGAATGATACAATCCGTTCATCCCAGATTTATATTTATTATAATTGTTTATAATATGGAATCCTTGGATAAATTTGAATGATATGTTTTTATTCTAGTTGTCTGGAAAGTGTTGGAAATACAATTATGGGTAGAATGGAAATGAAAGCAAGAACAGTTGTTCTAGGAAAAGAGGTAGGTTGGTTTGTTAATGTCAGTTCTTTGACCATTGTCAATCAGTGTCCTCAGTTGCTAGAGATTTTCAAGGTGTAGTACATATGTACATCATATATTTAGAGTTTTATAGTTTTTTGAAAACATAAATACTGGATGGTGAAATTTTTCTGTTTGGTTATAGAACAGTAGATAACCAATTACTAACTATGTATTAGATTATTCCTAAATTATTCCTACTCCTCTATGAGTTTTTTATATTCTGAGCAGTAAACTACAGAATCTATCTTAAGATAAATTAACTGAAAATTATCATTTACCAAGCTAACCATATGCTTCCCCATTAACACTAATTCTATATATTTTCATTTCATTTTTTTGAGCAGATGGTATATGATTAGATTCCTGCCTTCTATTTTTCAATTCAACCTAAATCTTCTCGAATACCTAAGTATTTGATAATCAACAAATCCCAGACTGTTCTCTATAAACCTTAGGCTATCTTTCCGAACCCTTCTTTATGTACGGGGTACAGTAAAGACTTGTTGAACTGTTTGTATCAGAGAAGGGGATTGCCCGCCAGTTAACATCCTACTACAATTCCAGATTAGGCGACTCAATTGATTCAAGGGTTTTCCTCCAGGTTCTCCAGTTTCTATCTGTGAGATGGCCATGCCCTGACTTAAATCAGCCCAGAGGTTGTTTCAGGGTTTCATCGTTGGAGTTAGCCATGCCCTGTTTTTGATCAGCCCAGAAGTTGTTTCAGGGTTTGATCTGTGAGTTAGTCATGCCCTGACTTTGATCATCCCAGAGGTTGTTTCAAAGTATTGAGAAAATTTGAAGGCACAATATACTAATGTACTAATCAAGTTCTACTTGGGATTATAAGTGATAATATACAGCCATTAAAGTCCTCTAAGTATTAATTCCCTTACATATTCCTCTAACAGACATTAAAGATTGGCCTAAATCTGAATTCAGTGGACTTTGAGCCACTGCTAAATCTTATTTTTTTAGTTTTCTCACAACATTTGAGGGAGGCAAGGACAATATAGTCATTATAATAATGCTGTTTTACATAAAAACATTGACACATTACTTAAAATTTCTTTTGTAGTCTGCCACCCAAAAGTTTCCTGCAAATGTTATCAGAAATCAAAAGTACAACATCATCACCTTCATTCCTTTGGTAAGTGCAGTTGTTATAATTAATTTATCTTTCTAAATTAAATTTATGGGAAGCATGATCCACGTAAATTATGTTTATAGACCCCTTTCACATGACGTCATTAAGCAGCTCAATTTGGAAGAAGAAAAAAAAGAATTTCAATCTCCGGAGAATTGGAACCAATTGTTTTGCCCTCCAAATTGGGCTGCATTCCGACATGCTGCAAGGTGTCTTCTGTTACATACTATAGTTATCCATAGAACTTTAACAATACCATTTATGAATTGAAATTATATACAAAATATATATTATTTGGAAAGCATGGGTGGTGTAGCAGTGAGAGTACTCTCCTCTCACCAATATAATAATAATAAATTATATTTTATTGAGCGCTAATTCCCCATGGTTCAACTGCGCTTTACAAATGTATTATATAAAAGTTTTGGAAACATTAACTTAATTTTTATTGTATTATGTATAATTGGACTTTATGTACATTTTATGTTTAATTTATTAATATATATATATATAGACAACATGATAAAAGTAGTGTATAGATATAAAATTATAAAGTTTATAAAAATGTAAAATATTATGCTACCCAGGTCCATTGGTGTTGTATCAGTGAGTAGCGTATTCTTATTGGGTCTCTCTAACTTGTGCTTCAAGAATTTTTCTCCGTGTTCTCCTTTTTCTCTCCATTCTCAAAAATCAACTTCTAAATTTCAAATGGATCCAGTGAAAAAAGAGCCACTCTGTGGAACCATTATTAATCCTCATTTATTTATAATTATTTATTTATTGTGCTTCCTTGATTTTTTATTCCAGGTTCTTTTCAATCAGTTCAAGTTTTTTCTTAATCTTTACTTCCTGGTGGTAGCTTTGTCACAATTTGTTCCAGAAATGAAGATAGGATACTTGTATACCTACTGGGGACCCCTTGTAAGTTACAAATATAAATTTAAAATTGAAGTTTAAGGTAGTTGCTGGTGATGATGATGATGATGATGAGCGATAATGGGGATGATCATGATAATGATGTCTGATGATGATGAGTACTAATACTTACTTACTGCCCATTATGCCTAACTGGCATGTAGGGCAGCGATAATGATTAGTGATGATGATTAAAATGGTGGTGATAACAATGATTGTGATGATGATGACAATGATTGTGATGATAATGACAATGATTGTGATGATGATGACAATGGTGGTGTTGATGATGACAATGGTGGTGTTGATGATGATGATGGGAATGATGATAATTGATGGCGATAGTGATGATCAATGACAATCATGGTGATGATGAAGATGAAGGTTATAATAGGTTATTTGGTTATTAGGTCATTGGTACATAAGTTTACTGGGGACCGCTGTTTCTAAAAGATAATATAAGTAAGCCATTTGTTGGTTGGAGTTTTGGTGGTCAAAAAAAATAGGGAATGAAAAATAGCAGATTAATACCTTGAAATTATGTTGAAGAATTCTTCACATTAGGGGGAGGGGGCTTTGATTCGAAAAGGGTGGGATGCTCGTAGCCCGGGGGGGGACTCCCTTATAAAAGGGGGCGGGGGTCCTCATCGGAAATTTTGAAAATGACCCCTAAAAGGGACCTGTATTTTGAGATGATGGGTGTGGCAGTGATGAAATTTCACCCCTAAGAGGGACCAATCAATAAGTGACACAATCCGAAAATTGGATTAAAATAAAAATCAATCTTTGAAAAGAAGCATTGTTGCTGATCTTACACCCTAAGCGGGACCACAAAACTCAGCTGGTGGGCATTCTTGTCATTATCACCCTAAGTGGGACCAAAACACTGATTTCAAACCCTAAAAGGGACGACGAGGACCCCCGCCCCCTTTTATAAGGGAGTCCCCCCCCCCCGGGGCTCGTAGTACCTTTTAGGATTCCAACATTCAGGTATAGGACTCAGGTTACTTTAGGGGTAATTTTTTGAAGTTTCTGAAGAGTTTTTCCTTCCTTTTATATGTGGGAGAGCATTACCCAGGGAATTCTTTGACTTTCCTTTTTTGAATACTCAATTATTGCCTTTGTTTTTAGGGATTTGTTTTAGCTGTTACAATGTGTCGGGAGGCATACGATGACTTCCTCAGATACAGAAGAGACAAAGAACTCAACTCTACCATGTACAGTAAACTTACTAAAAGAGGTGAGGGTCTGACACTTAAAATGATATTATTTTTAAAGATAATTAGTTATTCCTATGTTGACATATTTTTTATATTTCAATTATTTCGTCAAGAATTTTGACATGAGCCCTTGGTTCGTAAGAATTGACAACAACTTCCAACATTATCAACTTCAAATATAATTTCTTCATCATTAGAATGTTAGTGACAGGACAGGTCATCACCACTACCTTCATCATCATCATCATCATCATAATCATCATAATCATCATTAATAATAATAACAATATTTAATCAGGAAACTCTATCACTACAGTGGTTTTCATAGAGGTCCTAATAACTAAAATAAATATATACAAAAAGGATATATAAGAAATATATATATATATTTACAATTCAGAAATAAATGAATGATAATTAATAATATAATTAATTAATAGATAAATATTAAAAAAATAAAAAATCTAAAAAGAAGAGAACAAATTTCTCTTAAAAATTGCTAAGCTAGATGACTTTCTAATGGAATTGTTAAGACTATTAAAATCATGTACTCCGTGATAGGCTAAGCGTTGTTTTCCCCAGTTTCGTTTAACTCTTGGAAGCCTCAAGAAATCTTTATTTCGTGTATTATATGAATGGATGTCCATTTGCCTGGACATAACTAGAGAATGATCAATTTGACCCGTAATACATTTGTAAATATAAATACATCTATGGTATTTTCTACGGTCTACTAGATTTAGCCATTTTAAGGTTGTTAAGGCTTCAGTTGCCGAAGATGAAGTTGGCTTGTCTAAAATCAATTTAGCAGCTTTGTTCTGTAAAAGCTGAAGTTCTTTCATGAGTGTTGCATTATCCTTGTCTCCCCAGACAATATCGGCATAATCTAGGATAGGTAACACTAAACTATTATAAAAAAGTAAGCGAGCCTGAAGAGGTAAATAATACTTAATTCTGCGAAGAAGACCAAGGTTCTTATTTATCTTAGTTGAGATGTACTCTACATGATCAGCCCAAGTAAAATCAGAAGACAACATTATTCCTAGATATTTAAAACTTGAGACAGAGTCTATGTAAGAGTCGAAAATATTCAAAGAAAGTGACGAGATACCATTAATTTTTCTATTACTGCCTATAATCATAGACTTAGTTTTAGTGAGATTTAGTGTCAGTTTGTTCCTATTTAGCCATTTAGCAACTTCCAGAAGGTCTCCATTGAGCGCTTCCTCCAGCAGACGAGGCTCCTTTGAAAAGCAGTAGAGGACCGTATCGTCGGCATAGAGTGTCACTTGAGTATTCTTCATCACCAAAGGCAGATCATTTATGTAGATTAGGAAGAGCAGGGGGCCCAAAATGCTCCCCTGAGGCACCCCAAGAGGCACATGTAGAGAGTCAGATCATTATGATTATTATATTTGATTGTAATTTCCCTCTGACTTTTTCATACCTTTTTTAGGAGTCACAAGAGTTCCTAGTTCTGCTATTAAAGTTTCAGATCTCATCATCATAGAAAAGGTTTGTATGTTCAGTTAAAATTTTAGTCAAGGAATGTGAAGCAGTTTTCACATGAGTGAGAAACAGTGGCTTTTAGGTCTGGGGTAGGGTATCATTTTTTTACAATTTGTCTGGGGAAGGGTAAGGTTTTTGTCTGGGATAGGGTATCTTTTTGACATTTTTTCTGGGATAGGGTTATGTTTTAGTTGTTTTACCCTGGTAGGCTACGTTTTCTGCCGGCACAAAAAAAAAAAACGATTTAAATTCAATTAAACAATTGCCAAATAGTTATTGAAATCTATTGAATAACCGTTTTTTGCATGTTAACAAAATGTAGGTTTAGTCTGGGGTAGGGTATATGAAATCAAAATTCTAGGTCTGGGATAGGGTCAGGGTTTTGAGGACCTGGCGGTACACCCCCACCCAAGTTGGGGTGGTAGTACCCCCCCCCCCCCCCCCCCGGGTCTAACTCGTCCCGTCATTGAAACCGGCAAACTACTCAATTGCCAAAATCTTGTATAAAAAATGAAGTGTGGGGGCTAAACCACCAGGGGGCTAATCCACCTGTATTCGTCCTACCATGTACATGTGATTAGTCAGTACCACAATGTTTCCCACTAAAACAAAAACTGCTCTAAATTTAAGAACAAGAACAAGAACAAGAATTTATTTTATGCTGCAATATATACATTTTAAAGGACAAGTAAATTAAAAATATATATAAAATGTTTTCAGGACCAGCGTGTTCCAGCCGACATGATATTTCTAAGAACTTCAGAGAAAACTGGTAAGTTAGAAGGAGTGGGAGAAATAAAAATATCTTCTAATCCTATTCTATCAGTCATTGAGAATGGGAGAAAAGGAAAAGAGGAAGAAAGATTAGGAAAAGGAAAGATGGATGTAAAAAACCCAGAAAGGAAATGAGAAAAGAAGGAATAGAATAACCCTTCTCTCATCTTCAGGGGTGAATCCAGAGGGAGAATGCAATCCCCCCATGAAAATTTTGATTAGCTGGTTGACAGTGAGAGAATATTGGCTAACTAGAATTAGACATTACTTTCACTTTCATTGCCATCATATATGCATCCCCCTGTTTAAAAATCCTGGATCCGCCCCTGCATCTTACTGTGTAAACATGTGGAAATGCCTGACATTGCTGTTTGTTCACTTTTTCCAGGTTCTTGTTTTCTACGAACTGATCAACTTGATGGAGAAACTGATTGGAAGCTTAGACTGACAGTGACTCCTTGCCAAAGACTGCCCACTGATCAGGTAACAAGTGTTAAAAAGGCACAATGTCAAAGAAGTAATTAATAATAATAATAATAATAATAATAATAATAATAATAATAATAATAATAATAATAATAATAATAATAATAATAATAATGGCGGTTTATTAGCATAATCCAAATGCAATTTGGCTCTTACAAATGAATGCTAAATAACTATCTAATGACAAAGACGAACACATAAGAATAGAAAAAAACGAATTACAGGTTGAAATGATTACACTGGTAGGTTGTCCAGTTTAAATGTGATGATGATGATGATGATTAAATGATGATGGTGATGATGATGACAATGAATTAATGATTATTAAAGATGTTAACAATGATGACATTGTTGATATTGATGTTGATGATGATGATGATGATGATGATGATGATGATGATGATGATGGATGATGGATGATGGATGATGATGATGATGATGATGACGATGATGATGATGATGATGATGATGATGATGATGATGATGATGGATTATGATGATGATAGATGATGATGATGGATGATGACGATGATGATGATGATGATGATGATGATGATGATGATGATGATGATGATGATGATGATGATGATGATGATGATGATGGATGATGATGATGATGATGATGATGATGATGGATGATGATGATGATGATGATGATGATGATGATGGATGATGATGATGATGATAGAGGGCTCATGTCAATATTCTTGACAAAACTGATAATAGAAACATAAGAAATCATAAAAATATATCTAATCAACATGGAAAGGAATAACTAAATATCTTAATATACTTTGACCAAGTGTTTTTTTCTTGATATCCAATTGTAGTAAATTATTTGTATATTTCTGCTTGATTCTTCATGCATTTGATCCATATAATATATGTTTATCTCAGGATCTGCTAAACATAAGTGCCTCTGTTTATGCTGAGAAGCCACAGAAGGATATCCACAACTTTATTGGTACATTCACAAGGGTATGTGTACATGTATTTTACCATAGTGTTTTCCCATTTTTATACCACATGTCATTCTCTTGAGAATAAGATTATTTGTTTGAGTTGTAGCCATCCATATTCATGTGTCTTCTCATGCACAACCATTAAACAAAGGAACGATACTCTAGGGAATGGCAAGTGGTCTGAAATGGGAATGAGGGTTTATCAGGTCTTGCAGGACATTTTAAATTTTAAAATAAACCCTCAAAATTTAAAACATTATTCCCAAGATAAAATAAAATAAATAAATAAATGAGATTTAGCAGTAGCGTCTAGAGCTACAAAATAGATATTCATCCACTGAAATTTCTATTGGAATTTAGAATTTGGTTTTTGTGGAGGGAGGAAAACCAGAGAACCTGGAGAAACACCCTCAAGGCACAGGAGAGAACCAACAAGCAACTCTACTCACATGTATATGACAGGATTGGGAATAACTGTTGCTATGCATACTATATACTAACTTTATTTTTGATTTAAACTTATAGTACGATGGTGAACGAACAGAGCTTCCATTGAGTATTGAAAATACCTTATGGGCCAATACAGTGGTAGCGTCTGGTAAGTTGCAATACTAATCAATTTTTTCTTCGTCCTCTACATTTCCCCCAGAATTCTCTAGACCTTTTTTAGTGCAGGGCCTAAAGTAGGAAAGTTGAAAACCAGACATATTCCAATATAGACCCCTTGCAGCACGTCGGAATGCAGCTCAATTTGGAGGAGAAAACAATAGGTTTCAGTTCTCAGGAGATTGAAATTCTTTTGTTTTGTCCTCCAAATTGAGCTGCTTTGACGTCACGTGCAAGGAGTCTAATTGACAGCCACTAAGAAAATTAGTGTATTGAGTCCTGGGATGCATTAAAGTTTTGAAAATGCATTCTCATTTCTTTTTTGTGCGTCTATGCTATCCCTGCCTTTCTTTCCTTCCTAAGAGTCTCTTCACTCTTTTTTAGTTTGTTCTATTTTAATCAAGCTGTTTCATCATCTCTGTACAGGTACGGCTCTTGGTGTAGTAGTGTATACTGGAGTAGAAACAAGGAGTGTCATGAACACATCCAATCCACAATCAAAGGTATGCTTTTATGTCGTCACCCTTAGGTGGGGCCAAGACAGGGTCCTTTGCCTTGTTGCCTTTGTTTTGGGACGTGGACAGTCGAGGGGGCTACTCCCATATAAAAAGGCAGGGATGGCCGTCGAAAAAAATGAATTTAACCGCTAAAAGAGAGAGGCATGGTCCTGATTTAGTTTTAGCTCTAAAAGATACCACTTTGAGACAACGATCAAAAATCATTGAGTTTATTGTAACATACACGGAAAGTCATCAAACGCTATCGTCATAAATCTACGTGCACACATGTACCCCTAAAAAAAACACATATGCTAAAAGCCAACAGCTTTTAATTTTCATCCCTAAAAGAGGGAGTGACTTATGATTTCAATCTCTAAAAAATACGACTGTCATCGCCACCTTTCGTTAGGATGATCTTCGTATCTTTTAGGGGTTGAAATCGTTATGCTTATTTAATAACTTATTTATTAACAAGAGAACGATTTTATGGCCTCTTGTTCGCCGTATCATAGCATGATTAACGTGTTTTACCATTAATTTCTAGATTGGTCTGATTGACTTGGAGCTGAACAATCTCACCAAAGTGCTGTTCGTGGCAACTATTTTGTTGTCTCTGGTCATGATCGCCCTTAAGGTATTTTCGCCCTTAAGGTATTTCATTATACTTCTATTTCCCCCCGTAACGCCAGTTAAAGCCAGTGACTCATTTGCTGAGTGCTTGACTCTAAAACAATTGGAAACCCTACCTGACTTTGGGTTAAAGTAAGGGCGTAATTGTTCTGCCGGAGTATCTTTATCTCTTAACCGCGCAGGTTATAGTTTACGGGCAGCATCGCAATAGCACGATCAAATTCCACATCCGCGACGTCAGGGTTCAATGGGATTTGCTTACTTCCGCATATATATTTCCCGGAAGTTACTGAGCCCGATTGCGTCGTCTTAGTCTCCACTTAACTACAGCATGGGTCACTGGCCAGATTTGAAACAAGCCTCCGTGCTTTATCTGTTATACTAACGTAAAACAAGGCGCAACTTTGCATTCGTCGTAGCTCGGTTAAAAAAGGTGGAAGAGTTGTGCCTACTTTTGCGATGTCACTTGGCATACTTGTTCACAATGACGATATCTTGATTGCTACTTCTCGGTCTTCACTTATTTTCTGCATGGAACATGGTACGGAGCTTTGGATCTTGTGCGCAACGTCGCATTGTGAACTGAACTCAGCAGCAAAGCTACTGGTTGGGCTCGACAAGCCCTGGCTAAACGAGGAAGCATGTTTCCTTAGAAATGTTTACCGCGCGCATGATTCCTCGATGTTTCTCAGTTTAACCACGTGCGAAACGTTACTGTAGTTAAAATCTTCCTTTTTTTACCGTCAAGATAGGGGGTTTATGTTATTGATGCATGAATAGCTGTAATATTTATTTCTCTTTATTATTTTGCAGGGTTTCAAAGGACCTTGGTATCGTTACTTTTTCCGCTTCATTCTTCTTTTCTCGTACATCATTCCTCTCAGGTAAAGGTTATAAAAATATATCTTCATGATGAACTTCAGCATCATCATGTTGTCAACACCATCAGCATCAGCATCAGCATCATCATTGTAACCAACCAATATCATGAACATCATCTGATCGCAATCATAATGATCAACGACATCCTGAGCATCATTAGAATGGGAAATTTTCGTGTGAGTGGGAAACATACGGTACTGACTTACAGCAAGAACGACATGGGTATCATTGAAATGGCTTCCCATAAGAATGGCTATCGTATGAGTGGGAAACATACCGTACTGACTTACAACACGTACACGGTACGACATGCCGTAACATTGAAATGGCTTCCCATACGAATTGTTAACGTATGAGTGGGAAACAAACGGTACTGACTTGTTACAGCACGTACACTGTACAACATGCTGTAACACTGAAATGGCTTCCCATTGTCTTCCAGTAACTCATCCAACCACAACTCATAGTTACGACTACAGTAAGATACGGTACGGCTGCATTTCATACGTATCCTTTCCCACTCATACGAAAACAGCTCTATCATCATCAAATATCATCGCCACCACCACCACCATCATCATCAGCAACGAAACAGCAACAGCAGCAAGGACAAGGACAGCAAATATAGACATTGCTGTTGATTAAGATATCGGCTTGCATCCCATTCCATGAGAATGACATGACAAAGGACATGGCCGCCATGTTGCATGGTTGATATAACAAAAGAAACCTTGATCAAGTCAGCCAACATGGCGGCTGTGACGTCACGTAAACCCTGAAGATTAAAGAAACTTTTTATCAAATCTTTCAGCTTGAGAGTCAGTCTTGACATGGGGAAAGTAGTGTACTCCTGGATGATAGCACACGATAAAGAGATAGCGGGCACAGTGGTGAGAAGCAGTACAATACCAGAAGAACTGGGAAGAATTGGGTACCTATTGACGGACAAGACAGGAACCCTAACACAGAATGAAATGGTAAAAAAATAGTCATAATTCGCCACAAATTGCATCAAATTTGGGCGAAATTATTGATGAAGTTTGAACTAAGATAAAATATTTTCTTTAGAAAGTCAGTGTTTTTATTTGAATTGAGGGTTTTTTTTTTAAATGTTAAAACATTTTAGTGGCTTACACGATACTCACAGCCCAAAACATTTCATTTTGCAAAATGCTTTAGAAAATCAATTTAATTACAGAAAGGTGTACCAGTTAACGAATTTTAATATGAAACACCGAATTTCAGTGGTAAAAAATTATATTTATCTGAACCTAGCTTTACAACCTTTTAGTGGCTTCAACGTCACTCACAGAGTTAATTTATTCATCTCACTTGAAGTTTGAACCGACTTTGAGCTGCAAATCAAAAGTGTCGAAAAGGGGTTCATGTATGACGAAAACGTTTGAAAAATGCCCTAGAAAATTAGTTTAATATGTCAGAAAGTTGTTACTTAACGAATTTTAATGTGAAACACCGAATTTCAGTAGTAAAAAATTATATTTATCTGAACCTAGCTTTACAACATTTTACTGGCTTCAACGTCACTCACAGAGTTAATTTATTCATCTCACTTAATGTTTTGAACCGACTTTGAGCTGCAACCCGGAAGTTGAAAAAACTTATATATTCCTACTAAAACGTTGGCAAAATGCCTTAGAAAATTAGTTTACTTCGTAAGCAAGCAGTTCCTTAACGTATTTTAATATGAAACACCGAATTTCAGAGGTAAAAAATTATATTTATCTGAACCTAGCTTTACAACCTTTTAGTGGCTTCAACGTCACTCACAGAGTTAATTTATTCATCTCACTTGAAGTTTGAACCGACTTTGAGCTGCAAATCAAAAGTGTCGAAAAGGGGTTCATGTATGACCAAAACATTTGAAAAATGCCCTAGAAAATTAGTTTATTATGTCAGAAAGTTTTTACTTAACGAATTTTAATATGAAACACCGAATTTCAGTGGTAAAAAATTATATTTATCTGAACCTAGCTTTACAACCTTTTAGTGGCTTCAACGTCACAAACAGAGTTAATTTATTCATCTCACTTGATGTTTTGAGCCGACGTCGACTTTGAGCTGCAACCCGGAAGTTGAAGAAACTTATATATGCCTACTAAAACGTTGGCAAAATGCCTTAGAAAATTAGTTTAATATGTCAGAAAGTTGTTACTTAACGAATTTTAATATGAAACACCGAATTTCAGTGGTAAAAAAATGTATTTATCTGAACTAAGTTTTACAACCTTTTACTGGCTTCAACGTCACTCACAGAGATAATTTATTCATCTCACTTGATGTTTTGAACCAACTTTGAGCTAGAATCTGGAATTGCAGAAAACTAATATATTCCTGCTTAAAAGAGTTTGCGAAACGCCTTAGAAAATTAGTTTAATATGTCAGAAAGTTGTTACTTAACGAAGTTTAGTATGAAACACCGAATTTCAGTGGTAAAAAAATGTATTTATCTGAACTAAGTTTTACAACCTTTTCGTGGCTTCAACGTCACTCACAGAGATAATTTATTCATCTCACTTGATGTTTTGAATCGACTTTGAGCTGCAACCCGGAAGTGCAGAAAACTAAGATATTCCTATTATTCAAAGTACTGTGTTAATCTGCAATGTACGATAGAAATCATTTCATTTTTTGAGGTAAAACACTTATATAATAGCGTTATTTGACCAATTTTATAAAATAAAGAATTAAAAAATGATGAACTTTTAATATTCCAAACGTAACGTCATAATCATTTCTACGAAAAACGACTTCCGGGTGAAAAATGAAAAGTTGTTCTTACGAATTTTTACGTTTAGCAGGCGATTGTTGCGAATGTTGCTTGTATTAGCATCTGCGTCCTTTTAATTTTTTTTTTCTTTTGTTGCAAGGAGCAGAGAGAGCTTCTTTTTTTGACGATGAAAATATATGTTGCGCCTACTAGATAGTAGTAATACGAGTAGTTTTCGCTCTTTGTATCATTTAATTTTAATCAAGTTTTCGTTTGTAAAGGTTTTTAAACGACTCCATCTTGGAACAGTATCCTTTGGGGAAGACTCAATGGATGAGGTATGTATCAACAACAACAACAACAACAACAACAACAACAACAACAACAATAATAATAACAACAACAACAACAACAACAACAACAACAACAACAACATGAACGAGCGCATAGTGCTAGACATTTTCTAGCACATTGTCTAAAGTTCAATCTGTTCCACAGGTCAAAGTACACCTGCAGAGTGCCTACTCTCAAGGAGCTGCAAGAAAAGCAGCAGCTGCTGCTAGTGTCTCCAAGGTAACCATTCTACTTTCAGATACGAATATTTTACAAGGGCAATTGTGATGTTGTTAGGGGCAACGACTGACAACACCAAAATAAAAGTATTAACCATAGCACCAGTGTACCATACTTCGTGTACAACTTTACGTTCATATTAACAAGCCCAAGCATGATGACGTCTTATACCTACACTTTTTTTGTTGTGCTAATTTTCACTATTGTCTTGGTATTCTCAAAAGAGTTCTAACATTTGAATGTGAAAAGAGATTTTGAAATGATTGCGGTAGTTTAGTTACGTCATTAGTATTCGGGCCTATTGGGCCTAAATAATGAACACGGAAGCATACTATTGGACAAATAGAAAACGCGCGCGCATGCTGTGTGTTCTCTTAAAGCACGCGCCCTCAACCAATCAGATCGCGAGATTTATAACAGTTATTTGATAATATAATATAATATAATATATTTATATAGCGCCATTTCAAGCTTATTACATTCATTTTTAGGTTCGTCGCACAATTGTGTCACGTGTTCAAGAGGCATTGAAAGCGATTGTGTTATGTCACAATGTCACGCCGGTCGTTGATAACGGTGATCGCAAAATAACGAGAGTAGACTCGGCAGCAAGTGAAGACAGTGAATTACACATCTTTAGCGCTCCTGATTCTGAGCGAACTTCGACAAGAAAGAGCGAAGTAACGTATCAGGCTTCAAGTCCTGACGAGGTTAGAAATATTCCATCTCATCACAATTCTTGTCCCTCTCATTTCCCTTCCATTTTTCCTTTCCCACTGGGATTTTCCCCCAACTTGCTCTTTGACAACTTTGTTATATGCAGCTATTTCAAAAAGATAGGTGAAGGTTTTGTTGCATGTTGCATGTTGCATGTTGCATGTTGCATGTTGCATGTTGCATGTTGCATGTTGCATGTTGCATGTTGCATGTTGCATGTTGCATGTTGCATGTTGCATGTTGCATGTTGCATGTTGCTTACCAAGGTTGATATTCCTATTACTTTCATATGTAAATAATATCAGCACAAAAGAAAATATGCTGAAAAAACCTGCAGACAAAGTTTAGGAAAACTCCATATTATTGTGACCTTTTTCTCATAGAATTTGCATCACCCATACTGCATTTCGGGCTTGGTACGCAACATGCAACATGCAATATGCAACATGCAACATGCAACATGCAACATTATATTCAATTTCGTATATCTTGTATTAAAAAAAAAACTCAGAGCGCGGCACAGCTTGGCACGCCGTACGTTTTTCACTCAAACGAAAACTGCGCGGTGGAACTAATGCTTCGCTAGTGAGTTTATACACCACAGTACTAATAAAACTACTTTTTTTAGGTTGCCTTGGTTACGTGGTCAGAAGAGGTGGGCTTAACGTTAGTCCATCGTGATCTATCTACCATGCGCATCAGGACCCCCACGGGGGAAATTTTGGTGTACTCAATTCTTCAGATCTTTCCTTTTACCTCTGAGACGAAAAGGATGGGAATTATAGTCAAGGTAGAGTTATTCGTGAATAATTCCGCAAGCCTGGATCTACAATGGACCCCTTTCACGTGACGTCAAAGCAGCTCAATTTGGAGGACGTACAAAACAAGAATTTCAATCTCCTGAGAATTGGAATCTATTGCTTTGTCCTCCAAATTAAGCTGCATTTCGACGTGCTGCAAGGGGTCTATACAACGCTATCTCGGGTTGTTCTTCAGTCCCTCACCTTACGTATTACTCCTTTCTAACTGATTAAATTTCATACGGCTGTAAATCGCACGGAACGGACATCCCGTACCGTGCCGTGACGGTTGCGTGTCAAAGCATTATGATTGGGCGAGCAGTGATCTTGTGACCGTTACTGGTTTGGTTCAAAGTATCTCATCACTTCGTAGTGTGTTGATTCGATATGCCATGTCGTTTCAGTCCTACGAAATCTAGTCTATACGAACATTTTCTTTTCATTATACTGATGGGTGTTTCTTTCTTCAGGAACAAGCTACTGGTGAAATAACATTCTACATGAAGGGAGCAGATGTTGTGATGAGTAATATTGTACAATACAATGACTGGCTGGAGGAAGAGGTAAGAGAGAAAGGAAGAAAACTTGATATCTTAAATCGTCTGAAGGCGCGTATTTCTCGTATGACTATTTTATACTTATCTGTTGCTTTTAGTGTGGCAACATGGGGCGCGAAGGTCTTCGTACTCTTGTCGTTGCTAAGAAAGTATTAACTGAAGAACAGTACCAGGATTTTGAGGTAAAACATGCACTAATGTCTATCGTAAAATTCCGGTTATAATCCAACCCGGTTATAGCCCCACTTCTGGAATCTCGTGTTTATTTCTTTGATGCAAATAAAAGGTTGGCTGGGAAAATAAGAGAAAGAAATAACTATTTCCTCTTCATTCCAAACTCTCTTTCTTCCGGTCATAAGCCCCCCCCCCCCCCCCCGAATATAAGCCCCCTGGTTATTACCCATCAAAAACCCTTACGAATGAGTATAAGCCCACTAGTGCTCGTAACCGGGATTTTATGGTACTTGTAAGTTATTTGATTACCATTACTGACATAGCTGATGGGTTCTCTTCCAGCATCGATACTCGCAGGCCAAGTTAAACATCGCCGACAGAGCTGCCAAAGTAAGTCTTGTTTACAATTATGTTAATGTTGTTGGTTGCATTAATGTAATGTTAATGCTGGTGTTTTTTATGGTTTTTTAAAATGTTTGTTTCGGTATTGGTGTTGTGATAGTGTTGAGGTTGTTGTATAGGTACTATTGTTGGTGTGCTGTTCACAGCAGTGCTGTTGGAGTTAGTAGTGATGTTAGTGATAGTGTTGAGCTTGGTGCAGGTACTAGTGTTGTTGTTGAGGTTTGCTGTTGCTATTGTTGTTAGAGTTGTCGTTAATAGTGGTGTTGGTGATAGTGTTTAGATTGCTTTGTGGTACTAGTGTTGTTGTTGAGGTTTGCTGTTGCTGTTGTAGTTGTCGGTTAATTTGTTTTTACATGTGGACCTTGACACTGAGTATTGTCAAACAAATAATACGGTATTAACCAAAATATTCATTGCCTTGTCTTTCTCATCAGGTTGCTGCAGTCCAAGAGAGTCTTGAACATGACTTGGAGTTGTTATGCCTGACAGGAGTCGAAGATAAATTACAGGTAAGATGTTATTGTTATTGAACCGGCTTTGACCGGGGTAGAAAACCCTAGAGAACCCTCGATTAGCTTATGATTGGTAGGGAGTCCTGGGGTGCTTAACATTTACCCAGAAAAAAACCGGAAATCCTGGTTGGAAAAACAAGTGGTATGTGTCCTTCCGAATGGAAAGTCCCGGAAAACTTGGTCTTCCGATTGAGGTAATCCACTTTTCCCGCTCTTTTCGGTTCTTTCGGTAGACGCGTGTACCATTTGTCAGAAGTTTGTTTGATTATAATTGAGATTAGGACATCGCTTACCATTGCAACCAGATGGATTGGTTTGAATCGTAAGCATCCCTGACATTTTTTTTCCTAATCTATTTCAGACTGATGTTCGTCCAACTTTGGAGTTGTTACGAAATGCAGGAATCAGGGTGAGTTAGCTATTTATTCATCACGTTATTCTTAGTTTTCGTCGTCTTCAATTGGATAAAATTCTTGATCTTCCTTTGTTTAGATATGGATGTTGACAGGCGATAAGTTAGAGACAGCCACATGTATTGCTCAGAGCTCTCGTCTCGTCTCTCGCAACCAAAGTATCTACATTTTCAAGCAAGTATGTATCTTGGAACAATAAACCTCTTTATCTTGGACGTAGTGTTTTGCCCATTTCAGACCACATGTCATTCCCTTGAGTATCATTTGTTCGTTTGGACGCAAATGGAACAAAGAATCCTATTCTCAAAGAAATGACACGTGATCTGAACTTCAGTAAAGCCCTGGCTAAACAAGGACACATGCTTCCAGAAACATTTTTTGTTAATTGTTTCCAAAGGTGGCTAAACTGTTAGGAAACATTGGGAAACAAGTGTAACATTGTTATCATGCGGCGCGGAAACACGACATGTTCCTGTCGTACCGCACAAACATATTTTGTTTCTCGGAAGCAAAATTTGTCGCGCGTAGCAATGTTTCGCGCGTGGCTAAACTGGGAAACATCGAGGAAGCATGCGCGCGGTAAATATGTTTCTGGAAACATGCTTCCTGGTTTATCCAGGGCTTAACACACACATTGCCCAACATTTGCAGAGGTGGTTGACACATGGTGTAATTGTGTAATTGTGTTGCACTAAACAGTTACACCCTTTTCCCCGACGTCTAAAATGTCATGCTTTTATTTTACGTATGTTATTTCGATTTGTTTCAGGTTACTTCTCGTAGCGATGTTCATTTAGAATTAAATTCCTTTCGACGTAAGAATGACTGCGCTTTGATCATTAAAGGAGACTCTGTCGAGGTATAGAATTACACCCGTTACTAATCCACGCTGGGCTTTCAATCTTCAATAAGAAGCCCTGGAACATAAAATAGTAATCCTTCAAATTTTATCAAACCCTGAAACAACCTCTGAGCTGATGAAAGTCTGGGCATGGCTAACTCATAGATCCAACTCTGAAACAACCTCTGGGCTGATCTAAGTCAGGGCATGAATAACTCACAGATCCAACTCTGAAACCACCTCTGGGCTGATCTAAGTCAGGGCATGGCTAACTCACAGATCGAACCCTAAAACAACCTTCGGACTGATCAAAGTCAGGGAATGGATAACTCATACATCGAACCCTGAAACAACTTCTGGGCTGATCAAAGTCAGGGTATGGCTAACTCACAGATCGAACCCTAAAACAACCTTCGGGCTGATCAAAGTCAGGGCATGGCTAACTCACACATCGAACCCTGAAACAACCTCTGGGCTGATCAAAGTCAGGGTATGGCTAACTCACAGATCGAACCTTGAAACAACCTCTGGGCTGATCAAAGTCAGGGCACGGCTAACTCACAGATCCAACCCTGAAACAACCTCTGGGCTGATCAAAGTCAGGGCACGACTAACCCACAAAACGGATTGAAATAATCTTTTTAATATGATTTGTTTTTCAGGCTTGTTTGACGCATTATGAGCAAGAGTTCATGGAACTCGCTTGTCAGTGTCCAGCGGTTGTCTGTTGTCGCTGTTCTCCGCAACAAAAAGCAGACATTGTACGACTGGTCAAAAAACATACTGGAAAAAGGACCTGTGCAATAGGTATGGCAGCGCGCATCAGGGTTAATTTTCTAACGAAGCAGATCTCGTATTGTTAGAAACGCTTGCGGTATGGTATTGGTTTGTCTGCTCTGCTGTGCTGTGAATGTAATGGTGCTTTTCCAAAGCATTCTGACTGGATGACTGGTACTGTCGTTACCGTGCCGTGCACCATGAATACTGACGAAATGTGCTCTAACTATACGCACCAATCATGCGGTTGTGCATGTATATAGCATCGTACGCACGGGGTCACTTGTTAATGCAATATACCACATCCATTACTGAACATACATTACTGAACATCCATTACTGAACATACATTACTGAACATACATTACTGAGCATCCATTACTAAACATACATTACTGAGCATCCATTATGCCAAAACGTGGGTGCATGAGGCTTTTTAATAATGAAATGTAACGAATGTCGTCATTCTAGGTGATGGAGGAAATGACGTCAGCATGATACAAGCAGCAGATGCTGGTGTTGGAATCGAGGGCAAGGTAACGTAATGGCGTCTTTATTGACGCATATTTAGGCAAATCAGTAATTTCAGATGTAATACTATACTTTTGATTACCAACAGGAAGGACGACAAGCATCGCTAGCTTCAGATTTCTCGATCACACAGTTCAAGAATGTCGGCAGATTGTTAGTTTGGCATGGACGAAACAGGTGAGTAACCAACTATGGTTCTTATACATGACGTGTCCCAAAAGAATTGATTTTTGGATGAGTGGGAAACGTACGGTACTGACTTGCAGCATGTTCACGGTACGACATGACGTAACATTGAAATGGCTTCACATAAGAATGGTTTTCGTATGAGTGGAAAACGTACGGCACTGACTTACAGCACGTACATGGTACGACATGACGTAACATTGAAAATGGCTTCCCATTGTTTTCCAGTAATTCATCCAATCATAACATGTAGTTACGGTTACGGTAAGATACGGTACGGCTACGAATTTGTCGCATCGTTACCCACCTCTCTATCTCTAGCATAACCTCAAATTCATGATTTATGTTTGTTCGATGCAGTTACAAGCGATCCGCCTCTCTAAGTCAGTTCGTCATTCATCGTGGATTAATCATCTCTGTGATGCAGGTATGAATCAATACTGACTCATTCATTTTGTCGTAAGAGTTCCCTTGAAGTTGCGTGCGAATTTTCCAATTCAAAACATTTTTCAAATTCAATTATTTCCTCGCAGAGTTTTTCCAAGGTTTCAACTTGTTACGTTTATGGTACATTAACGTTTACGATTTTTCTTTCTGTAGGCTGTTTTTTCCTGTGTGTTCTATTTTTCATCAGTAGCTCTTTATCAAGGTTTTCTAATGGTTGGGTAAGTATTACTATTTTTTCACCACCCTGAAGTTTGTAATGATGAAGATGATGGTGTTGTTTTTGGTGGTGATGATTGTGATAATGAAGATGTTGACGATAATGAAATGTTGATAACGATGATGGTGATGAACATGATTCTGTTGAGTGTTGGTGGTCGGAGATGATGGTGATATGTTGATGATGGCGATGATAATGATATGTTGATGATGGCGATGGTGGTAATGATGGCAATAGACATCTTCAGCCCCGAATGCAAATTGCCCATTTCAGACCACATGTCATTCAACTGAGAAATGTTGTTTTATTAAAATATTTACACATGAAAGAATCAACTCCTAAGAGTGGCATCACATGGGCTGAAATGGGCACAACAAACAACGAAGCTAAAAAGGTCTATATTGTAATGATGGTGGTGGTAGTGATCATGCTGATGTTGATGATGGCCATGAAGATACTGGTGGTGATGATAATGATGGTGATTACAATGATATGGTGATGATGATGATGGTGGTGGTAGTGATCATGCTGATGTTGATGATGGCCATGAAGATACTGGTGGTGATGATAATGATGATGGTGATCAGTTATAATGATATGTTGATGATGATGATGATGATGGTGGTAGTGATTATGCTGATGTTGATGATGGCCATGAAGATACTGGTGGTGATGATGATGATGATGGTGATCAGTTATATTGATATGTTGATGATGATGATGATGATGGTGGTAGTGATCATGCTAATGTTGATGATGGCCATGATGATACTGCTGGTGATGATCATGATCATGATATTAATGATGATGATGATATCATGTATTGTTTATCAGTTATGCCACAATCTACACAATGTTCCCAGTCTTCTCTCTCGTCCTGGACGTCGATGTCTCTGCTGACAAGGCTTTACTCTATCCTGAACTTTACAAAGACTTGACCAAGGTTAGTGATCGAAAACGAAATGCATGAAGGTTAATGAGAAAAACATTTTGGTCAGGTCCCTGGTCTTCTTCTTTTCTCACAAAATGCAACTTCTACATTCTAATATTCAGTCATGGAATAATGGCCACAGGTTTGTCAGGCACTACCTTCGCAAGAATAAGGACGATTATTTGTACTTTGGATTCGGACACCGTAAAAAAGCCACAATTGTCGTGCGTGATGCCGCGTCAAGTCAGTTTGTAATTTTAACGATTCGTGTTGTGTTCTTTTCAGGGTCGTTCATTGTCATATAAAACTTTCTTTGTGTGGGTATTGGTATCAATATATCAAGGTGAGTGAAAAAACCTGGCCAATAAGACATTTATTCGCAGGCCCCCTTTTACAACCATCACTCTACGTACAGGGCTCTTCCGTGATATTACTGACGTGATGCATTCTTTGTGATAGTACTTAAAAACAGGGTCGCACAAGGGACTTGCTCATATTTCCCGCACTTCATATTTTTTCGGCTAAAGATTTTGCGCGCTCTATTCCAATAGCAAGGAAATCCTGGAGACACATCCCATCACAATTAATTTCACAATTCACGTTTCAACAGAGAAAACGGGGGTGGACATTTTTGCTTTTGTTCGCTATAACTTGCCCATTGCCTCCTGCACCTTGCCCCATACCCCTATCCTTTACACCCTATCTCACTCCTGCGAAACCTGAATACTCCTAATAACTTATTGATTCTTCTAAATTCCTTGTTTGCTATCTCTTCAGGTGGTATCATCATGTTCGGAGGTCTTCTACTCTTCGATGAGGAGTTCATTCATGTTGTTTCAATCACATTCACTGCCCTGATCCTGACAGAATTGTTAATGGTAGCACTCACCATCAGAACGTGGCACTGGTTGATGGTTGTCGCTGAAATCTTAAGTTTAGGAATTTACGTGGCGTCACTCTTCCTACTTCGAAATTATTTTGGTAAGTTTTTATGATTATAAAACACATGTTGTGTGTTGGTTACTTGGTCACTGGGTCACTTGGTTACTTGGTTACTTGGTTGCTTGGTTGCTTGGTTGCTTGGTTGCTTGGTTGCTTGGTTGCTTGGTTGCTTGGTTGCTTGGTTGCTTGGTTGCTTGGTTGCTTGGTTGCTTGGTTACTTGGTTACATGGTTGCTTGGTTGCTTGGTTGCTTGGTTGCTTGGTTACATGGTTGCTTGGTTGCTTGGTTGCTTGGTTACATGGTTGCTTGGTTGCTTGGTTGCTTGGTTGCTTGGTTACATGGTTGCTTGGTTGCTTGGTTGCTTGGTTGCTTGGTTACATGGTTGCTTGGTTGCTTGGTTGCTTGGTTGCTTGGTTGCTTGGTTGCTTGGTTGCTTGGTTGCTTGGTTGCTTGGTTGCTTGGTTGCTTGGTTGCTTGGTTGCTTGGTTGCTTGGTTGCTTGGTTGCTTGGTTGCTTGGTTGCTTGGTTGCTTGGTTGCTTGGTTGCTTGGTTGCTTGGTTGCTTGGTTGCTTGGTTGCTTGGTTGCTTGGTTGCTTGGTTGCTTGGTTACACATGACGTTCCGATGTTCTCCGTATCTTATCCTGGATCCTGGATATAATTCCCTGCGCAATATCTTTAAACAATTGAAAGCATGATGCAAGCGCTGCGTACAAACTTGCATGTAACAGCATGATGGCACTGTGTCCACCTCTGCAGCTAATTCCATTTATCACTTTAGAACCATCATCTATGAGTGGAAATTCGCAGTAACTCTACTCTCTTAAAATCTGCAAAGCCCTCACATTTCGTTTTTTCTTGATCCTGAAATAAAAAAAATTAACCACTAATTCAGTGTAATTCACGATAAACAAACATAACGCTAAGCACTAAACATTCTACAATTTACACTTAAC
This sequence comes from Anthopleura xanthogrammica, assembly GCA_964019055.1. Lineage (NCBI taxonomy): Eukaryota > Metazoa > Cnidaria > Anthozoa > Actiniaria > Actiniidae > Anthopleura > Anthopleura xanthogrammica. The sequence continues at coordinate 12,169,091 of OZ025207.1, read as the reverse complement.
ACTAAATTCCACTATAAAGTCTTAAAGACGTCTAGTTAACTAACTTCGTGTGACAATTACCATCCACTCTGTTGCCATCCGTTTCGCGACATTTCAGATGATGTAAAATCAAATAAAAACTAACAAAGTTAATATAAATTTTTATTTTTAGATGCGTCCTTTTTAACGTCAACGGATTTCATATGGAAAGTCGTTGTAATCACCCTTGTTAGCTGTTTACCGCTCTATATTCTCAAGTACTTGCGCAGAAAATATGCTCCTCCAAGCTACTCCAAGCTGACATAGTTTATCTCTCATTCGTCTTTAACTTGGTCCTTTGGGCTTCCTATGTTTGCCCCTGCAATTCTCTGCTCATGACGTCATAAGTACTAGGAAAGGAATTGTTTGGACTGTACAAAACTCAAATATGACGTTTGACTGCCACTGAGACACTCTTGGACTAAAACAAGCTTCATTATCATCCCATGGGGATGTGACGTCAACACAGGAACCCATGGTTCTGTTCTTTATAAAGATATGACCAAAGGCAATGTTACACGAGACGATTTGCAACGACGATTTATCGCGCAACCCTGCGAAAATTTCGTCATTTTGAGTTGCGAGATTTTAACTTTACATCAAAAACTCTCAACGTTTAGCCGAAGTCCTGAAATTACGCTAAAAATCGTTTGCTCTGACTTGTTACATGGAATCGATTTTTCGCGCAATAATTTCCAGAACGCCTCGTGTAACATCGACAAAACAAAGGAACTGCAACTTGACTCTATATTTGTCATTTTGTATAACTACAAGCTATGTTTAGTTATATGAAATGATCTAGATATCATTTGAGTCATGCATGCATTAATATTTCATTGACTGGAATGGAAGGATGTAGTAAAATCAGATAAAAAATAACTTTCTTGAATTTACAATAGTTAGATTTATAATAACAAAATTATCCTCCAGCAATCAAAGTATCAATAGATATCAGTTTGCTATTGTAAAATGTAGTTTAAATCAATCTTAAAGTTCAGTAACAGGCAGTCGTATAACAAAACTGAAGACTTAAATCATGAAAAGAGTTAGGACTTTATAGGACTTTAGTAGAACAGTACAGTATTCCTGTATCTGACAAGACTCTGTGACTTTATAAACCTTTTCTTCGTCCCTTCTTTTCTTTATGTACTTTGAGTGAACACTCAAGCAAAGTGTGTCTAACCCTAGAATTATTTCTGACAATAACTTGTTATCTCTAATCACCACCGCAACAACATCAGTGGTGTAGCTCAACAGGGTCAAACTGAAAGCAATATGAAGGCATCCATGACCCCTGGAGCACAGCTCTTACCAATTTGAGTTAGTTAGGGTTGATTTGAGAGGAGGGAGGAAAAACTGGAGGACATATGAGGTAGATAGAAATATTAAATTAAGACTGAGATGTACTTAATTGTCAAATGTATAAAGTGCTATTTATTTCAAATAGCCTCATTTCGTCCATTTAAAGAAAATGTTCTTTTGTAAATAAAATAAAGATAGAAAAATTTTGTCCATCTCAAACCATTGTGACTTAAGTATATGTTAATAACTAAACCTTTTTATAAAGAATATTAGTAACAGCTGCATAAAATACCAGCCAAAATGAACAAAGTAATTCCTGGGGAATCCAACTTACTAGGCAACCCTTTGCAAAGAGGTACACCTCACATTCTAAAACCATGATGCCGTTGACTTGCAAAACCTTTGCTCGGCTATTTAAAATGTCTTTTCTTTCTGTATTATTAATTTATATAACAGGAACATTCAATCGATATGTGGGTGACGAGCGCCCTTAAATTTTAGTTGTTATCTGGAACCATTTTTTTGTTGCTAAGCAACCGTCCCAGTCCACGCGCAGTCGTCAGTTCATTGTTGACCTTTTGAAGTATCGCTATGTGGTAACGTAACGTTTACTTTGAGATGGAAAAAAATAACTATTCTGTTGCTCCGATTTCTGTTTTATTTGTAGACAATAATGAGCAATTATAGCTGACTCTGGGCATGTAATTTTTAGCAAAAACATGGGTTGTTCAGTGAGTTTAGAGAAGAGTTTTGTGAGAGAACCGCCGAGATTAGAATCATGTCCCACCAAAACGAAAACAAGTGTTGCGACAGAAGAAGGGTCTAAAAAACCAAAACAAAACGGAGAAAACGGGTCTGAAATCCCACAAAATGTAGATCAAAGCAATAAGATTTATAACACATCCAAAATCGAGGCAGACGAGTTGGATTGTGAGGAAAAAATCCCTTCAAATTGCTTGACTATTTTGCACTTCAACGATGTTTACAACATCGAGCCTCGCGACAAAGAACCAGTCGGCGGAGCAGCAAGATTTGCACATAAACTGGCAAGTTTTAAACACCTTAATCCTTTCACTGTGTTCAGTGGTGATGCACTCAATCCTTCAATGAGTAAGTATTGATTTTTTTTGGTTCTTCAGCTGTTTTTTTAACTTTATCTTGTAGTGTTAATTTTATTATTGTTCACTTCCATGTAAGCTTACGTTCATCACCTGGATCATCACTCATCAGCTTTCCATTATATTTCAACGTAACTCTATATTTTAACCTTAACTCTTAAGTTGTTTCAAAATGCAACTATATATTAAAAGAAAAATTGTAATTTAGCTTTTTGCAGTTCATAGCTTTTCAGAAAACCTTATTTCAATTCGATATATAATACGTTTCTGCTCGTTGAAGATTAAGCTTATGAATTATTTAAAACTGTCAATATAAGACTTAACATGTCGTGCCAAAGGAAATTAATTTTATTTTCTAAGTATTACAGATCATCTTGATAATAAACGATTTACGCATAAGAATATATTAAATTGTTATTGTACGTGATTTTGGATGCGTTTGTCTAGAGGAAATTATGAAGTATTTTAATTATTTAATTAAGTTTTTAATTTAATCATAATAACCACACTTGATTTGGCAAATAAGGCCCGGTTTAGACGTCGAAGTTCACATGTGCCGAATCTAATGCAAATGAGCAAAACCTATTGTTTGACTTAATTTGCATTATATTCAGCACATATGAACTTCGACGTCTAAACCGGGGCTTAATATACCCACTGATTGAATGAAACATTTTGTATTCTGCACAAGGACATTTTTTAGTATATCTTATATCTTTTATATATGTTATCTTATAGTGAGTAGTGTCACCAAGGGTAAACACATGATTCCAGTACTTAACTCTTTTGATATCAACGTTGCTGTGTATGGGAATCATGATTTTGGTAAGTGGAAATTATAGACCTATAATCACATTTAAATTGTATATAAATTATTTGCCCAATTAGCCACAATTATAAACCAGTATTAGTGACTCAAAATTGCAATAAGTTATAATGATGAAGTAGAAAATGCAACAAAATTGTGCAGTTTGTCATGCAACATCGTCATGCTGCAAGTTGCAGAATTAACATAATATTATTTTAAGCAGTAGCGCACAGGGTGGTAATATAAGCAGCATTTATTATGTAAGTCTTGTAGTATTCAACATTTTTTTTGCAACAGCCTGCACAATTATTAAGTTGTCTGGAAATTATTGCAAAGCCTGCAGCACCCCTACACTAGCTAATTTTTCCTATAATTTTAAAATTTTGAAGCTATTCCTGGGTAGGAAAGTATATTATTATGTTGTACGCAGGTACAAGGCATGCACTAAGCTAACATCACGTTTGATACACGTTTGATGCTTTCCAAACTAGGATATTATATATATACAGTCAATGTCATTAATGTTGTCCACCAAAAAAAAACTATTTAGACCAAAGGAAATGCCACGTGTTACCTAATACACTTGCTCTAAATGCTCGATACCAGCAATCATTGTATAAGTAGAGTTAATAATTACTATTCTCTGTTCATTGGTACTCATTAAAGAATTTGAAACCAGAATTTATATTGTTTAAAACAAATAAACAGATCATCACGTGATACTTCTTTTGATCTTTTTTTAAAAGTCTTTTTTTCACATGACAACCTTTTTTGACCAACTACACTACCAACTAATCCCTTAATTTATTTTACAGATTTTGGTGTTGACGACTTAATTGAAGTCAAGGATAAAACCAACTTTCCCTGGTTAATGAGTAATGTCATAGACAAGGCAACACAAGGACAGTTAGCTGAGGGACAAATCACAAGAATGTTTGAATGGAATGGGAAGAAAGTAAGTGCAGGCACTATACTTCTCACACTAAAAGCCAGTTCAGGAAGTTTTCCAGGAGAGTGGTAATTCAGGAAAGCTAAATTTTTAAACATTAATGTAACTTCCAATATGGGTTCAGGTTTGACCCAAGTGAATGAAATGGCAAGTTTCGGCATAATTATTTCACAGCTAAAAAAATGGATTAAGAAAACCATCACTCACATAAGGGACTCTTCTTCAAGGTTTGCTCCAGACACACTACCACAGACTACATTCACTATTTTACGACACACAACACTCAACTGCATTTTGATTTTTATGGGGGAGGACAACTGGAGAACCCGGAGAAAAACCCTTAAATCGTGGTATGGCCAAAGCTAGAGAACAACACATAAAATATACTCAACTCATATAGTGGCTTAGCCAAGAATCAAATCCACGACCCTGATGCTGAACTACAAATTGAGAGAGAGAGAGCACCGTAGCAGCTCATGCACTCATGCAAGACATGCAATCCATTTTTCATATTAATTTTTTTCCTGTTAATGTCTCAGATTGGTTGTATTGGCCTGGTAGAGGAAGAGTGGCTTGCTACCCTGGCAACAGTTGACCCAAGTGAAGTGATTTTCCAGGATTATGTTGAACTTGGTACCAAACTATCGAAACAGCTGAGAGATGAAGGAGCTGATTTAGTAATAGCACTAACCCACATGCGATTACATAACGACACTCGTCTGGCGGAATTATCCAGTGGTATTGACCTCATTCTTGGTGGACATGACCACCATTATGAAGTGAAAGACGTCAATGGTGTAAAAATTATTAAAAGTGGCTCAGACTTTAGAGAATTAAGCAAAATTAATATCAATTTCAGTGACGACAATAATTTTGATATTGAAGTTGAAAAGATTGAAATTACTAGTGATGTTCCAGAACACCCAGAACTCAAAACAATTGTTGACCAGTATATGGGTAAGTACTAGTAGAAGGGACCATTCATTTATCGGAGAGGGGGTAGTTGATTTAACTCATACAAGAAATCTGGCTCCTCCCTCAGTTGTTGCATAAAAAAGCGGTCCCTCCATTGTTTTCCATTCTGTTTATTGTTTATTGCTGTGGGACTCAATTTCTTTTGTGTGCTGCCCCCCCCCCCCCCCCATTTGAACCTGAATTTTTAAAGACTCCTTCCCCAAATTCCACCGTCCCCCTCCCCCTGAGAGAGATAAGGCTTATCAATGTTGCATTTTATGGCAATGAGATTAATACGCATTTAATATTTATTTTTAGATATTATGAAGGAAAGTATGGAAGAAACACTAGGTCAAATTGAAGTTGAATTGGATGGCACCTTTGCAAGTTTGCGAACAAAAGAAACAAACCTTGGCAAGTATTCTGCATTAATCTACCACATGCATGAGTATGTCTCATTAGTTCAACTAAAAAATGGAGATATTTTTATAGAACAGCCAGTGATACTTCTATTAACTGGTCCCCTCAAAAAGTTGACACTCTTCATTAAACAGCTAGTTGCACAGTCCTGTAATTTTCCTCCCATATTTACTGTAAAACGAATGTCTATTTAGTGGACAATTTCTATTAATTAGTAGACACCAGGCAAGGTCCCAAAGGTCTGCTTAATAGAGGTACCACTGTATTTACTGTAAAACAAACCCCTATTCAGCAGACACCCTTTGTTAAGCAGACAACAGGCAAGCTAGGTCCTGAAGATATCTGCTTAATAGAGGTACCACTGTATTTACTGTAAAACAAAACTCTATTCAGCAGACACCCTTTGTTAAGCAGACACCAGGCAAGGTCCTGAAAGTATCTGTTTAATAGAGGTACCACTATTTACTGTAAAACAAACAGTGCAGGACACCCTTTATAATTAAGTTGACTCCAGGCAAGGTCCATGAGGACTCCCCTAATGTATCAGGTGCCATTGTATTTGTCTAACTTTTTCTTGAACTTGCAGGGAACTTCATTGTTGACATTATGCGCAATGTAACCAAAGTAGATGTTGTATTATTAAATTCTGGTACCCTACGGTCTGATGCAATCCACCTTCCTGGAGCATTCAAGAAGAAGGTACTTTATTTTGGAGCTTTGAGATTGTAAAAAACTTGAGCATTCACATATAATTGATAATGATATATCAGCCTGTAAATATCTTGTTTTCTATCTGTTTGAAGGATCTTGTTGCCATACTTCCTATGCCAGATTCTGTGGTAGTATTGGAATTAACAGGTACATAATGAAATTTAAGGATGGTCCCATTAATTGTAGAAACTGATATTACATGTAATCACATCATTACTCATCATTTTTAACATGAGCCTCATTGCTCGGAAGATTGGGCAACCACTTCCCACGTTATCGACTTCAAATAAATTATTATTATTATTATTCTCATCTGATGCTTTGACTTATTACATCCACATTTAAAGATCAAGTTCATATTTTTAGATAATAGAACCCCTTGCAGCATGTCAGAATGCAGCTCAATTTAGAGGACAAAACAAAAGGTTTCCAATACTCAGGAGATTGAAATACTTTTGTTTTATTTGTCCTCCAAATTGAGCTGCTTAGATGTCTTGTGCAAGGGATCTATACAGAGGCATGCATCCAAAATGTCCCATGTCAGGGTCATTTAATAACTGAAATAAACTTGCAATGGAAATAGTGTGTTGCATGCACATAGGATCTCCTAGGATATACAGTATGATGTAGACGTAACAGACTCTTCTAAGCTGCCCGTGGGGGGGGGGGGGGACTCCGGGGGTAAAGTATCGGGTATGCTCCTCGTATCTCTTAGGGGTAAAAATCAGCGATTTGGTATCTTTTAGGGTCTTAAATTTGAGGTTTATCAAATCAGCACTTTCTGGTATCTTTTAGGGTGTTGAAAAAGGAACTAGCCCATCGCATAATAACGCAATATGTATGTCTGCGTAAACTCAGATTATTACTCAAGGAAAAACATTTCAAAAGCCTTTATTTTTTAATAGTATTATTTTTGTGGTATCTCTTAGGGGTTAAAATTTACCAAGCCACGCCCTTTTGAAAAAACTTCCGGTATCTTTTAGGGGTATTTTTGGAAATTTCCGACGAGCGTACCCGATACTTTACCCCCGGAGTCACCCACTCCCCCCCCCCCCCCCCCGGGCTAAGCTGTCTCATTAATGTATATGGTTATTGTAAATCATAGGTGAACAACTCTTAAAAGCTCTGGAGAATGGTGTCAGCCAGTGGCCAAAACATGAAGGGCGATTTCCTCAGGTATATTGATGTTATGACATCATACATTATACAAGTTTATGTGGCAAGTGCCTTCTGTTGCATGTAGAGACAGTTGTCATGGTTATTATATAGTGCTCATTTTATTGATTCTAATAAATAATACTAAGTCTTTTGTATTTAAAGATTTCAGGAATGAAGTTTGCATTTGATCCTGAATTACAACCTGGAAGTAGAGTAGTTAAAGACAGAGTCATTATTGATGAAGAAAAACTGGACTTGAAAAGGGTAAAATATTTTTACTTATGGTCGATGTGTGCGTCATGTTACAATGAATATTTAATAACTTTCACCAACCATCACCTTTTTTCCATAGCTTTATAAATTGTGCACCAAGGCTTATATTGCAAAAGGAAAAGATGGATACGATGTATTTGCCGAAGCGAAAATTCTGGTAAGAAATGCATCTTCAGTCGTACGTTATTGTCACTTGCATGTTGTTAGTGGATCCATAACTTACTTGTATTATTTTGGACAGTTAAATGACGAAGATGGTCCAATTCTACCAACAATAGTCCAGAATCACTTCGATGCTATAAATATTATCAAAGGAGTGAAGTCTTGCAGGTCAAAGCACAGACAAAGTATAGTTATGTAAGTAAAACATCGTAGTCATGAGTATACTATTCGTAGCTAGCTTTTTTTAAGTTTTCTTCTTTTCTTTATGTATAGATTTTTCTCTTAGAATTTTGTGGCTATTATAATTTTTTGACACTCAGAAAGCACTGATATGGCAACAATAAATTCATTTAATGTAACGAAACGTTCTCATTCGTAAAGTCGTAATCATAATGAATGTTGTGAGGATGGAAGGTCAGAACTTGGTGAAAGGACCTTGTAATCTCTCTAGTGGATGCATCGTTTCTGGTGCATTAATGTTGCATCTGTTGCTTGTTCTATTAATTTGTTAAAAAACTACCTCGTTGCAAAAGATTGAAATCTGTTGTTCCAGAAACTTTTAAGGTGTACCCTCGTACATGCACTTTCTTCAATATGAAGAATGAAATGTTGTTAATTAACCAGTTGTGATGTATGATTTTAGGAGACACTCTGGAGACTCACCTGCTTCGCTGCTGGATGCAGAGAAACATCACGTCAAGGTTAATCCCAAGGTGAGGAGATCGGAATGGAGAAATCACGACTTATTCATTAAGGCGCACTCACGATCCTCGACCTCGATAGAATAAGAATAATGTGAGATCAGCGCGAAATCTAGAAACATAAATACTTTTTTTACGAGGGTATCACTTAATAACTTAATAGCCAGTGGCTAACAAACCTGTGACCCTCATTCCATGATCGAGTTGGAATTTACGAGTTGATTTTTGCGGAGGGAAGAAAACCGGAGGACCCGGAGAAAACCCCTCGAAGCACAGGAGAGAACCATTAAGCAACTCTACTCACATACGACACAGGGAAAATTGCAAAATGATATATTTCACTGCTGTTTTCTGCTTCATAACCTTGCAAGCCCTTTTGCATTTTATTATTGTTCTGCAGTTTATAGCATTACCTTCAATCTACTCTTATTAAAGAGGATTTCATATGACGCTAACCGGCACTGCACGGCACACGCAATGACACGGCACGGAATTGATGTCTTCCTTTAAACCAATCAAAGCGCGCGAGAATCTCAGTCTACTAAACCAGGCATATAGCATCGTCATGGTTACGGCGCGCAATGTCCGTCCCGCCCGTGAGATTTACCATAGTCCGGCATAGGGAATTAGCGCAATCCCTCGCGCACATTACCCTTCACATTCCATGAAATACTCATTTGTCTCATCTATAAATTTCATCTTTACAGGTTGAAGGAAGGATCATAAACATCAGAGACAAGGTAAGTTAATAACCGTAAACAAATTAAAAGGGAAATGAAAGTCCAAAGTTACGGCGCTTCTCAATCACACGTAAATAAAATGCTGTCGCGACAAAATAAGGTTTTGGTGGACATCAATCAAAGTGTTTCCATGACGATGTCGGAAAACACAAAGGCACATCCACATGGAATATTGTCAGGGTTCCCATGCACGGTCAGGGAAAAGTCAGTCAATTCTGAATTTTTTCAAGGTCAGGGAATTGTCAGGGAATTTTGATTTTGGTCAGTGAATTTTTGCAATTTACCCAAAAGTCAGGGAATTTGGAATTCTTTTGGATGAACTATCATATAAATACAATGTTTCATAAAATAAGTGCACAGTGTGGTCAGCTAGTGAAGAATGGTTTTTGGTCCGGGAAAAGTCGGGGAATTTTATTTTCCCAGATGAGTGGAAACCCTAATTGTGGAAACGCCTTAATTGACTTCCACAAAAGCCAACTTCGTCGCTACAGCAAATTGTACGATTTCGCTCTTGTGATTGGAAAGCGCTGTAATTAAGACACGGTTTTTTTCGTACTTTTCAAATAGACAACAGAGTTACAAGAAACCCCTCAAGATCAAGAAACGATGAAGGGGTCGAACGAGCTCGATGATGATGAAGAGAAAGAGGTAGTGACCAAAGTCATTTCTGGTGGTATTGTCACGGCAGCAAATGATTTTGAAGATGAGAATAACACTAGTGAAAACACTCGACATGATAAAGCTTCTGATGTTGTGTCGACCCAAGTCATTGCGGGTGATGTTAACAATACAACAAGTGAAACAAGTAATGAAGCCAATACTAATGAAAAGACTCAACTTGATAAACCCTCTGCTGATCTACATAAGGTATTAGATTAATTGGGGTCATCTGTGTTTAATGTTTTTTAAGGCGCGGAAATACGAGCAACGAAACCGTGCAGCATTATTGCGTTGGAAGTTGTAGAGTGAATGTTGCTTGCATTACCACCCCGCGCGCAACAAATTTTCTTTGTTGCTGAAAGTTGAAAGAGCTTCTACTTCTGCAACGAGGTGGTAATACGAGCAACATTCACTCTGCAACTTGCAACGCAAGAATGCTGCGCGACAAGTTGCACGATTTTGTTGCTCGTATTTTCGCGCTTTTACTGGGAAGGAAATGTATTGTATCGCAACCTTTTCTTTTTCAAATTGTAGCTGGATTTAAGTTTTTCCATTCCGCTAATAATACGAGGCAAATACAAATTAAGTTTCTTAAGTCATCCGACATGCATGCCTCATCGTTCTGTCAGGAATGCTCACAGATCTCAGAAGAAACACCAGTACTTGCGCGGGCGTTAAATTTGCCCCGTATCCTAGTGCGAGTATTTGCGCGCGCGCTATTTCATTAGAAAATCAGTTGGATAACATAACTGAGCGAGACACAAAAGCATTATTGCACCTATAATATGCTTACATATACCATGTGTTCATATCCTGGGTGCCTTGAATGATTTGTCTTGTGTGCGGTAGTTTTGCGTTGAAAGACTTTTTTATAAAATAACTGGTGTAAATCTCGCGTTCTAGTTGTTCGGGGGAGTGGCGCAATGCACTCGTGCGCAATTTCTATTGCGTCATTCGTAAGCAAAATAAAGGCTATTTTAATTTATGTCTTATGAAAGATACGCGCGTTTGTTTGGCTATAAGTCATTGGAGCAAAACCATGCTTATCACTAGTCCCTGATATTTGACTCACGTTTTGTGCTTTTGTTTTCTATCATCAGGAATGCCAGCCTGATCTAGCGACAGAGGATGATTATTGGGACTTATGGGAAGCTGTTAAACTGGATGACATTGACGTGGTTAGTATCATAGCTATCATAGTTAGGCGCCCTTCAAATCACTGTCATATATGTTTCGTATCATGGATCGCGGACGAGGAATATGATAGAGATGTAGCACCTGACTCCCCCCCCCCCCCCCCTGCTCGCGGTCCCTCTGGGTTTTCTGGTTTTCCTCAACCACAAACCCTAATAAGCTAAATTCCACTGCGATCTGCGAGTTAACCGTGCCCTGACTTAAGTCAGCCGTCAGAGGTTATTTCAGGGTTCAACAAAATTTGATATTTTTTTCCCCCACAAATCGGTATTTATCTATATATTTTATTGAAACAAAGTCACATGACAATAATTGATATCGGGAAAAAAAATAATAATAACTACTTAAGGTGAAGACTCACGATGCAATCTTTCATGCAACGTCGCAAAAAATAGATCGCACCATGGCCACCCGTGTGACGCTGTGTTCACACCGAGGCTCGTCGCGCGTGACGACGCAAAAGAAAACTCAGTTATACAAGATCTATTTAAGTTGATCAACTATCGATGGGTTAACTGAACCATGATGTTCAAACGAACCACAATATACATGAATATACTCCGATTTTTTACCATGGGATACTGTTTCTTTTATAATCTATAAACATGCCACTCTTTGACTCATCCAACGATCCAATAACCTTCATCATTCCTGAAACACTATCGCCTATAGTGACAGCTGCAGCTTGCCCACCCATGTCAGTCTGTACCCATCCTGGGTGTAGAACAACAGACACTATTCCAAAAGGCTTCAGATCAACACTCAATGACTTGTTAATTGAATTCAAAGCTCCTTTACTTGCTCGATAAGAGTATAGTCCCCCAGTGGTGTTGTTCTCAATGGACCCTAGATGAGACGACATATTCAAGATGAATGCGTTGCTCGAGTCGATCTTGGGATCAGCAGCTGCTTTCTTTAATAATGGCAAGAAAGTCTGTGTCAGCATTAGAGGCCCCACCACATTTGTTTTATACAACTGGATCATTGATTCGGCTTTAATATTTGCTAGTGTCGCTCTATCCATTATTCCAGCGTTGTTCAGTAGTAAATTCAACCCCTTGCCTTGTAGTTTTTCGCCTACTTCAGAAGCCACCATCTTGATGCCTTCATAATCATCAACATCTAGTTGTATGAGGTGAATGTTTTTGTTTTTGGAGGCAAGTTCCTTCAGTTCATTCGCACTCTCACCGACTAACGATCTGCATGTTGCGAACAAGAATTCTGGAGGACTTGGGAGGTCGAGGAATTGTTTGACGAACTCTAAACCAAGACCTCGGTTACAGCCAGTGATGAAGACACTTCTACAGCGTGCAAGCGCCATGTGGTCATCAAGCTATAACGACTTATAACAAGCAGTCGAGTTTGAAAAGCTTCCTAACTCCGGTTGAATTTGAACTTAACCTCTACAGGTAGTTTATTCTGTCCCTTGTTCTTGAAATGTCCTGTCTTGTGCTTCGTTTTAGTCACAAAGAAGCCTCAGTTAGAACAGAAGCAATCGTAAGATGGACTTGTGAGATACTGAACTTCAGTTACGTAACGTTGAAATTAAGTTAAGATGTCACGCAAAGGTCGCATTGTTCCAGACTCGCAAGCCTTGCACACTTTTATAAAGGTTAAATATAGATGTGGATTTAGCGTCAGCCGGCTCAGTTGCTTTCTAAAAAGAACAGAAAAATATTCTAGTTGTGATGCTGTTTTGGATCTAAGTACCTTTGTTTGCATAAATACCCAGAGGTTCCTTTTCTACGTTTGCTTATTACAGATAAAAGAGCTATAAAACGCACCTTTTGTCAAGGACAGCAGCTCAATGATTACAGATAACACATCTCACCATCTGTGCTTCTATTTTTTGTATCCTTTCATGGCAAATCCAGGTATAAGGGAAATTAAAACTGAAAACCAGCTTGTTTTGATTTCACGAATCCAAGACAAAAGATTAGACAAGACTGCGTGACACTATTAATTAATGCCTTTACGAATTCGTTTAATATTCGGATGTAGTGTCTTATGGTAAACAAAGCATTCATTGACCATAAACAGCAAAAACTTTATAATTCAATCTAATCCTTATATTTCCCTTTATTTCAATAAGTAGTAGTTTTATTCTAATATAATGTTCTGAACTGAAGATAGCTAGTGTTACATCAGACACTTATTTCCATTTAAGATACTTAAGTGCAAATTTTTTGGCACTTCTCAGACAATAACTCATAATCATATCTAATGGTTTTATTATTACCAGCGATGAAACTAAAACTTGAAGTTTTTAAAGATTTTATTTAAAAATCTATTTGAATTCGATTATTTTTAGTGGCAAGAGAGAAGCTGGTAAGTTTACCATGAGTTTACCAGGGGGTTATTTGTCCATCAAATCTTATAGCCCCTTTCTTAGTGATGCTTCCATCCAAGGACCCAAAGGCTTTCATTAACCCAGAGATACATTGCTCGGGTGTTAATGGCGGCTTTCCAGCGCCTGATCCCATGTCAGTGGCCACCCAACCAGGATCACAAGCAAACACACCGATTCCAAAGCTTTCCAAATCAGTATCCATTAGTCTTGTCATGCAACTTAATGCCGCTTTGCTTGCCGTATAGGGATAAGGACATTGGGTGCGACGGAAGGTACTTGAGGCGTAGCCAGTAGTCACGTTAATGATTGCTGCTTTAGGTGAACTATGATCTTCAGGATCCTTAGCTGCGACTTTCAGGTATGGAAGAAAACCCTGGATCACCATGAGGGGAGAGACTGTATTTGTTTTGTATACTCGCATCATCGCTTCTGGTGTAATTTCTCCAATCACTTCCCGACTTATTATCCCAGCGTTGTTCAATAGCAAATTCAACCCCTTGCCTTGCAATTTTTCACCCACTTCAGAGGCCACCTTCTTGATGCCTTCATAATCATCTACATCTAGTTGTATGAGGTGAAGGTTTTTGTTTTTGGAGGCAAGTTCCTTCAGTTCATTGGCACTCTCAGCGACTAACGATCTGCATGTTGCGAACAAGAATTCTGGAGGACTTGGGAGGTTGAGGAATTGTTTGACGAACTCTAAACCAAGACCTCGGTTACAGCCAGTGATGAAGACACTTCTACAACGAGGAACTGCCATGGGGAATGAGAAAATTCTAAGACGTACCTGACTACTTTCAGTTAATACAGCTTACTGATACCTTAATCGTTTCCAGGCCTTCACGCGCTATTACACAGGAGGACCAATTCGTGAACTGGTCAAACCCATTCCTATCTTTATTCCTATCAAGATTTGAAAATAATTATTTTGAAATTTGAATAAAATGCGTTGTTCAAACGGGGAAATATATTCAAAATGTGGTCCGATTCTAATAATCCTTTAGGTTTTTCGCAGATCTTCATAAAATTACTATTTTTTTAACTCTTATTTCAATTTTTCATTTGCAATCCCAAAATTTTTTCCCAGCTTTCTCCAGCTCTTAACACTATTTTACGTTTTGTTCCTTAAGAACTATTAACAGGATTAGTTTTATTTTTCGGTTTAAATAATATAGCTCATTTTTGAGGTAAACGAACTTGTATGTCGTCATTTCTTTTATTATTAAAGGTATTTTCGCCACACAACAAAGTTCAGAATAATAAACTTGCGCAAAAAACTACAAAAATAAGCCGGATTAAATTCCCTCAAAAAGGTTCAGGTTTAGGGTAAAAAATGTCCTTGCTAGTTGCTGTAAATTATCCATCACAAAAACTGGATGAAATATGAATTTTTTTGTTTTTACTTTTAGGTGAAGAAGTTGCACGAAGAAAAACACATTCGACTTACAAGATTACAAGACAACAAAACAATCCTCCATCTTGCAGCAGAGAGGAATGCATCCAAGGTAAGGACTAAAGAATGCCGGGTCATTTCGTATTCAAGGATTATGATTGGTTAATTGTTTCACGTTTCTTTGGTTGTTCTGATTGGTTCAGCTGGAGCAGTGCGTTAACGTCAGTTTTCCATATGTGTACTCCTGCTGATGCGTCACGTAACGTGCGCAACAACCTGAAACAACCTGATCAAAGTCAGGGCACGGCTAACTCACAGATCAAACCCTGAAACAACCTCTGGGCTGATCTAAGTCAGGGCACGGCTAACTCACAGATCAAACCCTGAAACAACCTCTGGGCTGATCTAAGTCAGGGCATGGCTAACTCACAGATCAAACCCTGAAACAACCTCTGAGCTGATCTAAGTCAGGGCACGGCTATTCACAGATCGAACCCTGAAACAACCTCTGCATGGGTTGATCTAAGTCAGGGCACGGCGAACTCACAGATCCCGGAAAAAAGACCCTCCGATCAAGGAAGAGACCTAACAAACTTTACTCACATGCGACACCAAGCTAGTCCAGGAATCCAACCTGAGACCCCAGAGATGATAGGGTAGTGCACTACCCGCTACTCTACCCTTGATTACCGCTAAACTAATCACCACGCGCAAAATTGTTGTTCATCCAATCAGAACGCTTGGACACGGCAACGTCACAGGGTTGCTTCAAGGGAAATTCTTCGACTTATCTTATGTATTCCTCTTTGTTTTTATTTAAGGTTGTGGAGTATTTGTTAACCAAAGGACAAGTGAATCCAAATGTTCAGGACGAAATTCTGCATGTAAGTTAGGGGAGTTTGGGTGATGAAAACCTGGAAGCACGGGAGGCGTAGCGTTGAGAGCACTCTGCACCTTTTCCTGCAATAAAACGATGCCAACAATAAACTAAGCTGCGCTACCCAATTCTGACTAGTTGTAGGTCGTGTTCACATGATGAACTCGTTGCGCGCAATCTCGCAAAGGAAGATATTGATTCTAATCTTGCAAAATTGCATGCTACAGTTCCAGAGGAGGACACAAGATGCAATTGCTTGGTTGCGCAAAGTAGTTGCACCGCTTGTTCGGGCCTAAAGTAGTAAAAAAGAAACAGAAGCGACGTAGAGTCCCTTCAGCTGCCAATTACTGTCGAAAATTTACTTGAAAACTTGACTCCAAAATGTTTTTTTTTTCAGGGCGTTCCTTTACATGGTGCAGCTGAATACGGTAGTGTTGACGCTGCCAGGACTTTGATCGAACATGGAGCAAATGTAAGTATATCTCTAGAGGCTTAGACGCACGGTGTAACGGGGGTGCAACGCTTGCGCGCAATGTTGTGGAGATCATGCAGAAAAATGTTATTGCGCACAGCAAATAAGAAGTAGATCTATTAAGGAAGTAAATCTCAATTCTACTTCTGTAGCATTTCCAGTACCGTTTTGCGCGATAGTTATGGAGGAGAACATACGGTGTCATTTTCATCGAAGAAATATAAAGCGCGCGCACATGCTGTGTGTTCTAAAGCCCGCGGTGGTTGGTGGAAGACGACTAGTCTTGAAGTGCGCTCTCGCGTTACGTGACATGCGACAGGGGTAATCGCATCGCTTGTTGAACCCCCGAGGTTGCATGCTACCCCTCTGCGATCACAGAAAGTAGAGCGGAGTTAAACGTTGCAGGTTTTGGCACAATGTACTATCTTCTTTCAGTCTTCTTCTTTTGCGATGTCTTGTATGTTCCTTCAGCTCGCGATCTTACAACAGTGTGTGTAAAACGTAGGAGTAGAGGGCCATGGCTGACTGACGAAGTGTACCGAGACATGTGCACGTGTTCTATATTACATTTGTAATATAGCTTTGGACTATTTTGAACAAGCGCGCATTGCTGTCCTCTGATATATAAACATCGCAGTCAACCAACAGCTTGTTATTTTATATAATTTTTTCATATCTTTTTTTCATATCTTATTTCAGATGGACCAGCAAGACCTGGTTGGGAATACTGCTCTGCATATTGCCTGCATAAATGATCAGGTATATTTGCATGTACACCAAACATACTAATGTAACTTAATAATTGTTTCATGCAACGTTTATGTGCAACAATTTGCACAATTGTTGCAGAGATGGACACAGTGCAATTTATTGCTTCTCTCAACCGTTGCATTCATCACCTTTACACTAAGTGAATGCAACTTCTCTAACATTTTAATTGAGACAAATGCAAGGTGCATGCATGAAAAACTGCCCAACCACCCTGTAAAATATCAGAAACCTTTCTACCACTTTTGTAGTGTTGCTGCAAATATTGTTGCAAGAAGTATAACAGAGGTCTGTTTTTTCACAGTGACTGCAGCAACAATTTGTAACAAAAGTTGTACATTGTTCGACTAAAATTCATGTGTTTTGTCTTAAAGATAAATTTCAAAAACTTCCTTCTGGAAAGAGGAGCCAACACAACAGTAGTCAATTCAGGTAAGGTTGGTCCAGACACTGGCATCTCCTTTCACCGCTCCACTTTTTTGGGGCTGCCTCGGTGCTCCCCCAAAAAACCAGAGTGATGAAAGGAAGGCATAGCATCTGGACTTTTTTTTTCTTTTGCTTCGGCAATTTCGACAAGGTTTTTTTCTTTGCTCCAGCGTTTTTTTAGTTTTATTTATTTTTTTGCAATTCTGGCGATTACAGCCCCCCCCCCCCCAGTTTTTATGTCCTTCTGCCGCCTATGCATCATGACCCTTCTTCTATTCTTAATTATTTTAGATGGAGAACAACCACAACTAATCAAAGAATAAGCAATCAACTTAAAATTTTTAGATATAATTATATGATCTAGGACTCCAAGGTATACAATGGTCAGATTATTGATAACCAATCATGCTTATTTATTGAAAATTGTATTGTATTTAATATGCAGCTACCAATTTTTATCAGTATTCTTTTTATCAGTATTTTTGAAGGAAAGTTTTAGAAAATAAATTTTTACTTTTTTATGATTGATTCTTTTGTTTATAGTTGTCAAGTAATACTTGAAATCTAGACTTCAGCACACACATTGTTATGTCAAAGTTTGGTTAGAATTTGGGGTTTCATTGGCAGTATTTTTATGTTCACAATATAATGGAGAGTATGGGATATGTTGGGGTGTTTTTGCAAGACATGTTTGGGTCCCAGCTGGTGGGTTGAAGTTTTGTGTTGGTTTGTCTACATTTTTTTGAGAATCATGTAGGCATTTTATGGAGCATCTTCTTGCATTAATATTGTGGGTCTGCCAGGTTATTCTATTATGTAAGTCGTAGAAATGAGCTATTGATAGTGACACAGGAATGCTTATGACATTTTTATTGGTGTTTTGGGGTTGCCATTAACTTTATTTTATTCATTACTGTGCACTTTTCAATGCACAGCTATCTAATGGTAAAGCCTTCTTTACATATATAGTTCACACTAATGTTGTAATAATAATAACTAGAGTAAACAGGATTTAATGCCCATGTGAATCAAGAAGTGTTGTCTTCAGTTCATCTTGACATCAATGTGGCCAAGTTGAATTAAGGCATACAAAGTCACACTCAAAAAGCTAGTATATTGGAAGGTTTTGTTTACTTGAAATTTGATTATATATTTTACTATTTTGCAATCAGGTCTGAAATAATCTTATAGGTGTAGAGTTGTTAGGGTGTCAAATATTTGGCAGGATTGTGGTGGTTTGATCGTATTTTTTAACTATAAATTAATATGAACTGAAGCATGCATTATATGAGGCTAGTAGCTATGTAGTATAAGGATAAAGTCTGGCTACATATGTAACTGCAATCGTTAGCCAATCTTCTTATTTATTTACTTTACGGGCTGTTGCTGCAGAAAGGCATTTTTAAATCAACTTTAACTTATTCTTCCAAAGCAAATCATGAATAACTACTTTAAGAAAAATATTAGACTTGTATTCTGAAATTATATACTAAAGGTAAATTCCCTTAGCTTCTATAGCTAGCCGCACACTAGAATTAGAAAAACTTACATTTTTTAGGGGAAAGTTTTCTATCTTCTTTAGTAGTAGTACATTGTTAATATGTAATAATTTGTTTTTATAATATTAGATGTACATTTAAGAAATACAGTATGTACAGAACGTAACTAATATGTTATTTACAATTGATATGTAACTTGTTACTCTACTTGTTACTCTACTTCAAATGTAATGTTGAGGTGCAGAAACACGGAACAACATTGCATGCAACATTGTAGACTGTAAAAATTAAAAAATTAAATTCCTACATGATATTTGTAATATCCTTGTAAATTAAGCAAAATAATCGAGCCTTACCCTGTTTTTGCTGCTAAATAGTAATCATAATGTTGCAAGCAATGTCACACAAAATGGTGCATCATGTATTTGAGCCTTTATTGACTGGAAATATATAAGTGATAATGTCTCTGCAATAAGTAAAGCCTGCTGAATCTTTTAGACAAAGAAGCACTAGAAGTACCACTCTTTGGAAGTTGCTGCTCATAGTCTTTGGTATTTTTGTTGATTTTGGTGGGATACAAGAAGATTGAAGTTCACAAGTCTTGCAGTTGTTACTGAGAACTCTAATTTTAAGGATCTGTATTTTCTGATGTCCAAGGAGAAAGTACATTGTAATTTTCCATGACAAACAAAACAAACAATTCTGTATGGTAAGTAATTTCTTTCTCTTCAATACTGTGATGATATTTTCAGCTAATTCCATCAAAGTAAAGCAATTTGAACTAACCTACACTGAAGTTCTAAGCCCAGACATTTTAGTTTCCCACTACAAGATTATATTTCCCCATGAGCAGGTTGAAACAAGCTTTAGTTTTCCAATAGACCTTTTTACTGATACCGCGGCCATCTTGAATTCTATTGTTTTAAGTAAGACATTATAGGATGTCAAGGGGACAACTATTGGAGAATTTATAGTATGCACAGCTGTCAGGGTGTCTTATATAATTTAACGTCATTTATCCAATGAGAAACGCATCTAAAAACCAATTGAATTTGCTGGTAGTTGGAATGATATTGTGAAACACCAAAGTGCAACATTATTTGAGATTATAGTAACCATGCTACTCTATGCTTTATAAATATTTGCATGTTTGCCCCCTTGGCATCCCATGATTTAAGATGGCTGCCGTATTGGTAAAAAGGTCTTTTGTGTTCCTTTGTGACCACTCAGTATTGGTGACCAACTTATTAGAACTATTTGTACATTGTCATTTCTAGATTTTGATACAGGCACATGTAAGCATCACCAAACAATCGCTTCATGTTTGGAGGCAACTGTCCTTGCTCACTTGCTCTGACGATATCTTCATCCTTTTTAGAAAGCCATTCCTTTGCCTCTGGACAAGGTGACACAACTGGGATATTGTACCCATTAATCTCTCCTGTAAAGAAGAAAAAAATAGATTTAGACTTTTTAATTTCACAAGGCTTAAAATTACATTGCTTAATATGTACAATTTTCTGTTGTGATCAGGTAGATTTTGGCGAACATCAATCAAGGTATTCCCATGACAATCCAAGCATGTGCCCTTGAAAACTTTGTGTTTTCCGACAATATCAAGGAAACAGTTTGATTGACGTCCACCAAAACCATATTTTGCTGCAATGGAAAATTGTATGATTTTGAGCCTACAACAGGAAAGCACTGTAATCTTCATGTATCGATTAGCCTTTGTCAACAATATTTCTGGTTCACTAGAAGGAAGATGCCAGATATACTGTAGCAGCAAAATGGTGTGACTCATTCAAGATGGGAGTGTTGGTGCACATCATCATTTTCTAGTGAGAGTAGATCTTCATATCAACTCTAATTTCTGACTTCAGACAGAATTTACCTTTTCTATCAGCCATACTGTCAAAGAAACACCACTCTGAATCCGCACTT
The DNA here is from genome assembly GCA_964019055.1 of Anthopleura xanthogrammica. Lineage (NCBI taxonomy): Eukaryota > Metazoa > Cnidaria > Anthozoa > Actiniaria > Actiniidae > Anthopleura > Anthopleura xanthogrammica. The sequence goes on along the minus strand of OZ025207.1, from coordinate 12,148,194 downwards.
GTGCCACACTTAACAAAAGCTACATAGTGACTTGTTGCTATGCAGACTACAGCAAAGAGATCCATGGTTTCGATTGGAAGATGTCCTGGTTCACATGAATTTTGACGGAATCCCCTTGGAACAGCAATAGGCTTGTATTTGTGGCCAGTGCGTTCACGTTTGGAATGGAACCTTTTGACACAGCTATCACAGTAGCTTAAGCTTGACAACTCGTGCTTTTCAGGGTAACAATCTTTACATTCGTAGGTGGACATTGCTCCACACACTGAACATTCACGAGGAACTGAAGATCAAAAATATGATAATATTTTTTAGTATTCAAGGTAATTACTAGAAAAACTTTGATTTTACTGTGGGGGAAACCATGCATTTATTTACCTGCAACAAAGAATAAACCAAAACACTTAATACTTAATATTTTCATGTTTCAAAATTAAACAAATGATACTTATTCTTTTGTCTCATGATTGAGGGTCATTTGTAGAGGACCGCATTTGTGAGTATAATTTCTTTGTTATATTTCCACGATGAATAATATTTTTCATTCTGTATTTTTCAATTATGTTATAAAAATGTTGCGGCTGATTCCAATTCAGATGTCTTTATTATCTTACCATTTTCCAGAATATGAGTGATGTCTAGCTTCAAGTTTGGTAGAATGAAGTCATACATTTTGTATCTTTTACCAAACCTTGGCATCTGGAGTATCATACAGGAAGGTACCTGACAACAAACAAAACATTTTAATATACTTTTTAGAGTTCTATATTTATTAATAATTCAGTAAATGTACAGGCTGTGCACTTTAAAGGACAGGCTGACCTTCCTTTAAAATGGCTTCACTCTGCAGCTGGTCATTGTAGCTTTAGCTTTACTGCTACTTTTATAAACATGCGAACTCTGTAGTTGCAAGTTGCCCATTGTTATTTGGTTTTTCACTGCTGCCAGTCAAAAATAAAAGGTAGCGACTGAATATTTTTAATTAATGGAAGTGAAAAACCAAATGTTAGCATGCAGCTCGCAGCTAACGAGTTCGCATGTTTATGAAAATGGCAGTAAGTACCCATAATAAGGAGCACTCTGACTGATAGTTTGATGGGGGTAAAGTGCACACCTATGAACGCTTAATACAGGAGCCCCTGGCTCAGGAGAATTAATGGGCAACCACTCTGTGTGGTTTCAAAGTAAAATATTGGCTTTACCTTCTTGTTACAATACCAACCACTTGTCTACAAATTAGGGACCACTTATCAACTAATAGAGGTATTTCAAGACAAAGAAAGCCAAGCTAATAATAATAATAATAATATTTCATAATAATAATATTTATTACTTATATTGCGCGATTTTAACATATGAATATGATCAAATGCGCATTACAACAATAAGAAATATAAAATATTTAAAATATTTAAATCTAACTTTCCAATAGAGCGATGAATAATAACATATAATTGAATAATAACAAATAAATAATAGAATAAAATAAAATAATACTATAAAGATGTAAAAATGAGACTAAGCAAAGATACAACCCCACGACGCCCCGGAGCCACCACGCCCCATTATAATGGAGCGTGATGGCTTATTTGATAGCTAACTTGTAAGTAGAATACCAATGCTTACCTCGGCCAATTTGAGATCAGAGAAAAGGAAAGATTGTTCAAGGAGTTTCTGGACTGGTTGGCTTTTTTTGGTGTCATCCTTCTCTGTGATGATCTGATAATAGTTTGTTTCTTCAGTTCTGTTGTTGGGGGTTCTGAAATTGGTAAGTTTATTTAATTTAGACTTTGCTTAAGGATAATGGAATGATGACTACTTTCAAAACCTCTATTATTGTTATTTTTATGAGCATGTGATCAGCAGCTGAGAGCTGAAATTTGGTTTTTCGCTGCCATCAATCAAATATAACTAGTCTGTACCTTTTATATTTTTGACTAAAACCAAATTCCAATGGGCCACTCGCAACTAAGAATTCATATGCTTATGAAAATAGCAGTAATATAAGCAGGATTGCCATTCAAATAAGTACTCATTAAAACTTACTTCAGCTTCAGCAAGGCATCACTCTGAAGCACTTGGTGTAGCAGAGTGTTGAGGAATTCTTCAGGATCTAAAAAAGAACATAAAATAGACATATTAAGATATATTAAATATTATTAACAAACAGCATTTTTCTTGTTCAGTCATGCAACGCATACTTAGTGGTGAAAGCATGGAGGAAGTATAAGGAAAAGCAAGAGTGTACATGACTTGTATAGCATGAGCTAATGCTGATGGGAACAACGTCAGTCTGGTATAAAATAGTTTTCAATTGGAATGGAATTGTTTATTTCTTGATCCAATTCTTGGAATATTAATTTATTAAATTATTATTATTAATCCAATTCTTGGAATACTAATTTAGACCTTTTGCTTCCAGGTCATAATGCCTTCCATTTCAGATTAACATTATCTTTCAATGTGTTTTCTTTGTTGAGTTGTATTGATTCCATATTCATGTGTCTTCTAATGCACAACCATTAAACAAAGAAATGATACTCAAGGAAATGACACATTGACTAAAACTGTGGAAACACTGCCAAGCTATCCATAGAAGTTTATTGCAGTCCAGGTTTTATATGAGGGGAGTATGAAATTTCCTGAAAGAACAGCTTACCTTTCTCTTCATTCATGAGTCCTGATGTTGAACCCAGTTCATCAAGAAGACGCCTTAACTTTAACACATAATCGGCCCTCACAAAACCACCACTAGAAAGAAAAAAATACAATGAAGTTGGTTATGAAAGGTTACTGTTAGTATGAAGCTGTGAAATGGTGTTGACTTACCTTCTTAGAGGATTTACAATGTGTTCTTTGAGTACTCCCTGAACTGCATCATACTGATCAAGATCATCTGCTTTTTTCGCTCTGTGTAACAGGCTATCAAACACAGTGGTAAAGGAGAACATACTGTAGAGCGTGGAGTCCAGGTAGCATGAGTTGTGGTGTCCCTGAATCCCTTTCATTTTCCCTTGGTGCAGCCTCGTCAAGGAGTTAGGAGGTGGTACGGTGCCTGTCACAATTGGTGACTCAATGCTACCAAAAGCTGTACAAAAGACAAGAATAATTGGAGATGAATAACTTTTACTGTTTCTACACATCTATTTTATATTTGTTTTCTTCCCTGCTTCCCCCCTCTCATTCCATATTTCCCTTTGTCTCTCCCATTTTTTTCATGCCTTCCCCTTTCATCTTTTCTAGTTCAATCAACAAGACTATTGACCATTTTCATGTGACATCAGAGTGGCCATATTGGTGTATCTAAACAATACGTTTTCTATCCTCCAGCAATTGAAATCTATTTTTATGTAAAAACTGTTCTATTGTGTGGTACACCAATATGGTCGTCTTGTGAAAATGATCTATAATGAATGGGAGCATAGAGCAGATACATGTAGTCATTAATTTTATGCTGTATAGAGACCATACTATAGAGCAGTTTTCGTATAAGTGGGAAATGATACTAATGGCAAATTTGAAGCCGTACTGTAGCCATATCCTACTGTAGCCATAGCTACATGTTGTGATTGGATGAATTACTGGAAGGCAGTGGGAAGCCATTTCAATGTTATGGCATGTCGTACCATGTACATGCTGTAAGCCAGTACCATAAGTTTCCCACTTATGCGAAAACCGCTCGAAGTATTATAAAGTTGCACAAAATCCACTCTAAACAACTTGTTGATATATCATTATCAAATTTAATATAAACAAAGATGTCTTTTAACCTTTTCCAGAGTACTTAGCTGCTCCAGGAGAGTCGACTTGGAATCTTGAATCTCTTCGGCAGTGGTGCAAATTTACAAAAAAAGCTCTGCCTCCAGGGCAAGTGAAATACCTCTTTCCACCAAACATTCCATTAGAACAGGCTGCCTGCTCTGTCTCCTAAAATTGTCATTAAGAAAAAACAACAGCAACAGTTTACTATAAACTATATACTAAAAACAGACACAGATACAGCCTTGTGTACATCCTAAGGACTTATTAATACATTGGAGTTTTAGTATCATACATCACGAATTTCTCAGGTTTGCAATCTACTGTAGAGGCTTTGCACCATCACATGATAACAGGAGGCACAACAATAAGATTATTTTTCTCCTGGGAAACAGGATTCTTTCTCGTGTAAATCAGATTACACCAGTTTCAATTGTTCCTGCCATCATGGTATATTCCTGGTATAAACATGTAGAATAGCACCCCGCCCCCCATCAACATGTTGGTTGACTGTTTGTAGGCTGTTAATCGGTTGCTTGTCAGCCGTTTAATGGTAGTTTGTTGGCTGTTTAGTGGTTCAAAGACTTGGTAATGGTGCAAAGTTTTTAGGGTGGTGTAGAGGTCATGGCCCACCCATTGCGAATCCAAGAGCATTATTCAAATGCAAACTGAGCACAATTTAATTATCCTGAACCTCCCATTTTTCAAATCCTAGTTTTGCCTTTGATTCTTAATGACTCTTCATCCCACATGGAGAAACCAAGGTTGCAGTAATATCTCCAATCAAGCAACTTCATCAGTAACAAAGTTTGATGAACAACACAGAATACTATAAAATGCAAGGTACAGGTATGTTATGAGCAAAGACTGAGGAACAGGCATTTAAATATCCTCCATGATCCCTATTTTTTATACCATTTTTTCCCTCCTAAATTTTTTGCCTTTTTCCCCTTTTGCAAACAATGGAAAAACTTAATATAAAAATACTAATTAAATTGGATAATAATGATTTTCTCTGTCCTCCCTTCTTATGCTGGCTCTCCCATCACTCCATATTTTCCCATCGTTTCTCCCCAATCCCTGACTTTTCATCCCTCTGCTCTGTTACATGTATAAGTATGCTTACAAGTTCCAGTCCAGCAACAGTTTTCCCAGGAAGTTCAGGCAACTGTCCAATCCATCTGATAACACCATATTGAGTATCTTTGCCCTGCATTATTGGCACCTCCACCATGGATCCCACCTCAAGTCCAGAATCTATCTGTCTACTAACATCTTCTTCATTAGTGCCAAATTGGTCAACTCTCATTTCAATATCACTTTGTGTCAGACCTGTGAATTCGTGTTGTTCAATGCCATTGGTGCTGGTTACAGATCCTTCAACATAAGACCGACTTGGATTCTGATTTCTGTCTGTGCTGCTTGCACTGTTTGCAGGATTGTATGTATAATTGATATTTTTAGTTTCTTGAGTTCCACTTCCACTAGGACGAATATTGTTGTATTTATTCTCTGGCACTGAAGTCTTGTCTGTAGAATAAGTCTGTACGTTGGTACTTCCTGCAAAAATATAAGTTGGAAATGGTGAACCATAGTAGAAGGGTCAGCTCAAGAATATTTTTTCTTCCCAAAATTTCAATATGACATGCCAAACTTTTTTTGGATTCCTTTCAGATCAATAACCATGGAACTTCTCGATTCGCCTTCAACAACATCAATGTTTTGACATTTATTTAAACTTAGTTACTTTTGGTGTAAATTATAACTTATTTGTTAAAACTCTTGCTGTGACGTGTCACACAACTGAAATGTGCAGTAAAAAATTGTCATGATTGAACTTGGTTGGTTGGTAAGTGGTCAAAGCAAATGTTACCGACAGCTTTTGCACTTCTTACCAACATTGATGCCGAACTGTCTTATAATGCAATCTGGGACTCAAGGGTGGAGTAGTGATACTGCACTTGTCTCTCATCTCTAGGGGTTCAATTCCTAGCTAGCCTGAATTCTGTGTCGTGTTTGAGTTTGAGTTTGTCGTGATAGAGTTTGTTAAGTCTCTTTCTCCCTTGACTCAAAGGTTTTTTCTCTGGCTTCTCCAGTTTTCTTCCCCCTGCTATGCAAAACCTAACATGCTAAATTCCAATTTAATAATCCCCTTTGAAGTTCCCTGCACCATCTTGAAAGGTAACCATGCCTTTGCATCAAAGCTAGACAAACTGTGAGCTTGCAATGATAGAGACCTTTCTTTAACACCTAGGACAATAATTATTCACATGTCTCTATCATTGAAAGCTCACCGTTCATCTCGCTTCGATGCAAAGGCACGGCTACCTTTCAAGATGGCGCAGGGAACTGTGAAGGGGACTATTTATGAATCAGCCATGTCTAAACTAGAACAGCCCAGGGCCCAGTGGTACTAAGGGTGATGGATAAATCCTTATCCAGTGGATAAGTCGATGCTGTTAAATCCAATAAATTTCTCCACTGAATAAGATTTTCCCTTCGGATACCACTAGCCACCCTTCGTATAATGGGGCCCAGAGGATGTTTCCAGGTATTGATCAATTATTTGCAGTTATCAATTAATTGATAATGAATTACATAGACGACTACATATCATGGTGTTAATTATTACCTTGGGGTGTCTCTTCATGACAAGGTGCAGGCGCCCTGTCCCTTGGCTGATAGAATGTTGAGTGCCCAGTTGAGTGTGGCTGTGGCCATTCTGAATTCACTTTGGGACTTTTTTTAAAGTGTTCATCTTCAAAACTCAAATGCTCATCTTTAACTGGTTTATCCAATCCATCAATTTGATTTTCAGGTTTTGATCTTTGCTTGGCTTTAATGTCTTCTAGTATTCTCTTTTGCTCTTCTTCACTTGTCATCAAGGATGATGAAATGGATGTTGCAGAGTTTGACCTTTTAATCCCTCCATTTTCTAAGCAATTTTCAAGAAAAAAGAAAAAAACAATTTGTATCACATTACAGCTAATTTACATCAGTAACTCCTGTTTTGATTTCAGTTTTGGCAGGTTTGTTAGTTTACACCCATTTCCATACTTATGCGACCAACACAGCCCAAGCCGTCTGGGTTTTTTGGCTGCTGTTGATCAAAAATTTACTAGCTCAAACCCATCGCATTATAGTTAGTTGCCTGGTTTGCATAATGATAATTATTATGAATATGGGTGTAAGTATATGTGGATGTTATTTACTGGTTACAACACAATATTCATCACAACAGTTGTTTGACATACCAAATTTTTTGGATCCAGAGTTGGCTTCATGATAACCTAATGATGCTCCAAAGAAACCATCACTTTGACCTAATCTATCAGCAACAGGGTAAATGTTCGCTTGTTTAGAGTCATCATATTCTTCCTCTGGAATGATAGTAGTTACTGGTTTAAACAATGCATAGTCCTTTTTACATACAAATCGTTGTGCTCCTCTGAACATACCAGTACCACTTCCCTCTCTTTTATCCTACAAATGAAACAATCAATCAGTGAGTCATTCAATTAGTTACCATGTGAGAATTCAACCAATTCAATCTCTGTGTTAACCATGACCTGACTTTGACCTGCCTAGAGGTTATTTAATGGCATCAATAAAATTTCAATTACAACTCATTGTTTGGTATAAGCTGTTGAGGGTAACTTGCATGAGAATGTCTAGACATGTACCCTTTCGGTCCCAGTACTGATGATCAACAGTGTATTGGCTGACATAAGCACCAACACTACCAACAGATGGATACAAAATTATATTAGACCAGATACCTGGAATTGTGGCTGGATATCTGGTGTATGATATCAATGACTATTGATTGTACAGTTTAAGAAAATACTGCAGCCATGCTGGGTTTTGCTATAAAAACCGTCCGTGCTACAGCTGTATAAGATTTAATTATTGCTGCTATTTCTATGATTAATGTAAAAGTTATAAAAGTAGATTACCAGTTCTATTCCAATGGGAAAATCACCATAACAATCTATTTTTTCAGTTATATACCGCACTGTCCCCCTCAGTGGCTCCTTATGACCGTCATCCTCTCGGAATACAACAACTCTCTGGTCAATTTTTAACTTATGTTCTTTTGCCATGTTTCTTACTGCAGATTCTGAAGAATCTCTGCTTGAAAATGATGGCATCATATCTTTTAGGCCTCCCTTTATGGTAGATAATAATGTTGCTTCCTTCTTAGGAGACTTATCTTGATCTTGTCGAGGACGCAATTTATCCAATGGGACAAAGACACCCTGGTCTTGTGGACAATCAAAGTATCTTTTATTTCTAAATGTACCATCACATGTACCCTGTCCTTCAGATCCCTAAAAAGAATATAACAAAATAACAAGTATATTGCAGTTACAGAAGAATTTCCAACTCAGTCAAACTCAGCCTCAACAAAAGAAAATGTGCAATGTCTAGGTTCATGGAGTTGTCTGGGCAGCACAAACATGAGCAATGCTCTAACCAATCCTCTCTTATAATCAAATGGAAGAACAATGGTAGAGCGGTTTTGGTATGAGTGTGAAACAATACGGCAAAATCATACAGTAGCTGTAATGTAAGGTTCCGTATCGTATCTTACCGTAGCTGTAACTTAGTATTGTAATTGGATGAATTGCTAGCTTGCAATCGTTCCCAAGAGAATATAAAAACAAAAGACATGGAGACCATGTTGGTTGATATAATAAAAGAGACTGATTACGAATCTTTTGTAAAGTTCAACCAAGATGGTGGCTATGACGTCATGTGAAAACCAGCAATTACTGGAATACAATGGGAAACCGTTTTAATGTTACGGCATGTCGTATCGTGTACCTACTGTAAGTCGGTACTGTAAATTTTCCACATACAAAAAACGCTGTAATTATACAAGTAGCTTACATATAAACTCCAATCAGATGTCAACAACATAGTACCAGATATAGAGTTCATAAGAAAAATATTACACTTTCATGAAAAGAAATACTGACATATATCTTAGGAGTAGAAAAAGAAAAACTTCAGTCACTTAACACACAGTTATTAAACTTACTAAACACCTAAATGTTATTTTCTTATATCTTAAAGCATTTTACGAATACTGACAACAAAATTATGCAACCATGCATGATGCTAAGTCTGTATACCTTTCCCAGTAGTTCGACACCAAACATAGTTCCTTTATTTGTAGGTACAGTACCTTTGTACCAAATTACACCTGGAAATTCCATAGGTAAATTATTTACTTTGACAAACACCTTGGAGCCATGATCCAACGATTTTCCAGCAGCCAACCGATTTCTTTCTCGGTAAGTACGAAACCTTTCCTCCGTTGAAGATATGGCCAAAAGCAAGTCTGCTTCGCTGTTCGTAATTTTAGACACTTCCAAGGTAGGACATACTAGTTTAATACTTTGATTCAACGCGGCTTGTAGGGCGATTTTTTCATTATCCACTGGTTGCTCAAATTCAGGCAAAGCCTCGAAGATTTCACCACGAAGTAGTTGTGTAGGAATTGTTTTACTCGATAACCAACCTTTATCGAGGTGTTCCCCCACTCGATCGTTCGTTAAAATATATTTTTCAAGCTGTCCATCCATGTTTAGTATATCCCTAAGGCTCGATCAGAGCATTAAATGAAGAACATCTTCATAGATCTTTCTTTAGTTGTGATCGTTGTAGTGCACTCCACTTCCGCCATTTTGGGAAATTCCCTTCAAGCCTCGTCCCGGTGCTTTCAGTTTCTATTTTTCAAGCATTACATCATCATGCTAAATGCTAAATACGCATATATCTCTAAGGTAATAGGGGAGGGGAGGGTGCTTGTGACAAACAAGGAAACCTTTATAAAATACCCTTTTTCCCTCACAGATTATTTCTATTTTTTTTATCTGTTTGCAAATCAACTCCATGTAATATGTATTAGAATTATTTTCTTGTTTTAGTAATATTCTTTTCAATATAAATTATTTGGAATCAGCGAAAAAAGTGCTGATCCGTGTCCACATGACCGAGATGAAGTGGCTGCTAAAAATAATCAACATCACGATCCATTGACTCTCTGATTGAGATCTTTCAGTGCTGTCTCACGATTGTTTTTGTAGTGTTCGCCTCGCCAAATTCCTCACCAGAGATCGGTTGGGGGGGGTAGGGGAGGGGAGGGGGTAGCTGGGGCAAACACAATCTTTATCCCAGAGCCCTTCTTTCTTACTGTGCGCTCGAGCATGCGCAGTAAGAAATAAGGGCTCTGGGAACGAGATTGGGGCAAAGCTGGGGCATTATTCTCCGGGGCATTATAGAATACTGAGGGGGAGGGGACAGTCAAAAAATCCAATAAAAGGCCCGAATGGGAGCCAAAAAGACCAAAGCTAAAAAAATACAGCGGAAAGCAGGATAGAAGGAAGGATGGTTGAAGGAAAATTTGCTAACTCAACAAAAAGTTCCTTAGGGAGCATTCATTTTTTAGGAGGAGGGGGGGGCGGAGGAATTAGGGGGGGGGGGTCATTAAAAAATTACTAGATAAAAAGGGGGGGTCACATTTTTTTAAACGTTGAACCAGGGGGGGGTCATGAATAAAAATACAGTGTTTTTTTTTTTTTTAGTCGTTTTCTGGGGGGGGGGGGCTAGAAAATTTTTATATTTGGAAGTGGGGGGGGGGGGGGGGTTATCGAATCGAAATATTCAATTCCTTACCATGGGGGCTAGCATTTTTTTTCTATTTGATTCCTCTAATTCCTCCGCCCCCCGCCCCCCCTCCTAAAAAATGAATGCTCCCTTAGGAAGAATGAATTGACTTAAAAATCAAAAGTCTGACACATGTTAAAGGATCGTTTTGAATCAATCATCGACATCTTATATTGCTTATGGGCTTTTATCACACGGCGGCCATGTTTATTTCTATGAAAGAAAAACCCGGCTTTGTTTGGAACATTCTGAAACGCCTCAAAGCGAGGGCAAGGGGACCCAAGGGATTCAGAACCCATTGTTTCAACAAATATGGCCGCCGCGTGATTAAAGCCCATGATCAACAACAAGTTGCCAAGTATTCTAGTAAGTGTATCCATCGTTTTTCTGCTGATGAGAAACTACAGAATAATCTAGATGTTCCTATAACTGTCTTATCATTGCAAACAGGTTTTTCTTAGCTTTTTAAAAATATGGAGTTGAACCTCGTAATGCTCTCAGGAATCTAAATCCTTCATCGTGATGGATTAACCTGTCCAGCCGAGTGTACCTTGTTGTTTCAATTGTCCTGCAGTAAGGCTACGTATCTGCATCTTTATAAACATAAATGTCTATGCCTCTATGTGTATATCGTGTCTATGCGGTGGATAGATGTATTGCGTATATAGAAATGTAGATATACAGCTATTTCAAAAAACGTTGAATACTGAATATACTGCATACTGAATAGTGCATTCCAAGACCGAAATGCATTTTGGGTCATGTAATATTGTCTAAAGTAAAATAAACAATAATTATTTATTTTATTTTTAGTGCATTTCATCCGAAACAATATACTACTGACATATAGAGAGCAAATCGCTGTATATTTACTTTTTATTTTTTATTAATGAGACCCACAATGCCCTTTGGTCTTGGAATGCACTATTCAGTATGCAGTATCCAGTATGCAGTATTCAGTATTCAACGGTTTTTGAAATAGCTTTTTATTATGTATATAGGTGTATATGACATAAATATGGATTGAGCGGTTAGATTCAGAACAGGGATATACTAAGGAAAACCCGCATTTTAACGATTTTGTGAGGTCTTTGTCGGTAATTTATGAAGATATCCAGTGTTCACTGCACAGGAATAACTCACACAGTAACAGTCGAATACTTATTTATATAAATTGTTTATTTGGCCAAATCGTTTTTTCACAGTTTCTTTTAGAAACGTCTACTAGCAATCTATGTAATTGTTATTATAATCTTCCAAGAAGCTATGCATACAACATGTAAAGTCTCTCTGTTTCTAGTGAATCCAGTTGAGATTAATTGAAAAAAAAATACATTCTCAGCCTATCAAAATTGATCATGAACATTGACAATTTACCTTCTAAAAAAATACGATATCATATATATATCGGATACAATATACTGACTTAGTCTTAAAAAAAGTTCAACATGCACATTAAATTTATCATTTACGTTGTATATCATTAAGTCTAAACTGGAAAAGGTCAATGAATATATTGAGCACTTGACGTGATGAGACCACGACATTCTCTTAAGTTAAACTCTAGCTTAAGATTTCCCTTTGGAGTGTTCTGGTGGGGAAATCGGACCCTCTATTATATTTGTAAAAATCTGCATAAAAGAGACAAACTTGTAATCAGGTGCAATGGGAAGGTTGGCAGCTGTTCTTGGATCCTCGATTAATTTTCCGTCTCCATCAAGGTTTGTGGCAGCAGTACCTCCAGGCTTTTGAGACCAGAGTCCATTGTTGTCAAGACGATACATATGGAAATCGACTCCTAAACAGCAAGAAAAAAAGGGAAAGTGATAAACGTCATGACACAAACTATAGCTTCCAAAATGTTGAGCTCCAAAAAAGTAGAACGCTCTAACAACAGTTGTAACAAGGAAACTCTTTCTTTTTTTTTTGTACAATGTTTTTGTTTGAACTGCCGCTCAGAATTATTTAAGGAATTCATCTTCAGTACAAGATTTGTGCAAATACTTTCTTCCGCTTAAAGAGCCGTCTCTTCCGCTTAAAGATCTCTCGCTCTCATTTTAAGACCTTATATTCTCTCCCGTATTTCAAGACCTATAACCAAAAGTGAAATAACTTTCTCTACTTGGAAGTCACTTCAGTGTTATTACTGTGTTACCTGTGGCAAACCAGTCTAAAAATGCGTCTAAAATTTCCTAGAACGCAGATTCCAGCGAATTTGTTTGAATAGAAGGATTGAATATTTTCTTACCTTCGGCAACGACGAGTGCTATCAAGCAGTTTGGTTGTTCTGGTGCTTCGGGGACCGGAGCAGTTGGTGGCACATCCATCTTCAGCAAACCATCGCTCATGGCGGCCTTGAGCACCTCTTCAGGGGTTAAGGATTGTATAGGTTGCAAAGCTGTTGGTGATTTTGCCGTTTGCATAGTTGTAGCAGTTGTTATATCTACGGATCACCTCGTACTTGTTCCACCTTGGCAGATTAAGTTTAGGTGCATAATGTTGTATTTTGGTGATGTCAGTAGCGGTTTTGGCAGTTGTTTTACTGGGAACCTGTGAAACACCATGAGGCGAAGCTCTTTGGCTCGCATCGGGCAAATAGGCTGATACAGCCTCAGATTCGATGGCCTGAGAAATCTTTTGGCGCAAGGTAGCTGGTATTATCTCATCTGGCATGGTATCAAGCAGTAGCTTTTGTAAGGCTTTCGTTTCCTTGCCTGCAATCAATTCTTCGTATTCAGCTTCTGGGAGATGCACGAGAAAACCTCTGAACCTAAGATGAGGTGACAGATGCTCGTGACGGTAAGTGTTGCGTCCGGATCTGGCGCTGTCCAGATGTCTTTTCATTTCTTCGAACTTCTCATGACGGGGATGTACCGTCCAAACAGGATCGGGAAGACCACTAAATATCACTAGAGTTACTTTGTGTTCTCCTGCATTTTGAGAAAGAAAATAATTGATTTTTCAGTACACTCAAACAAATGATATTCCAAGTACCGTTCTGTAGAGACAAAATGAAAGACTTCGAGAATCTTTTCCGAAATTAAAAGCAAGAGTCTGACAAGAATACAATCAAGACATTCTTTTATGTGCGTACTCAAGTCTCCATCTGATAGAGGGGTTCTCATTAAGGTTACTGGAGACCTTCGCGGGTAAAATGTTTCTAAAAAAAAATATTTCACTAATTAAAAGTTGTTATAATAATCTTTCTTTTTGAACAAAAATTGTTTCGAAATTTTTGAAAGTTCGCTAGTTATTTTAAAAAACATGATTTGAAGGGAAAATAAATCAAAAACGAAGGTGTCGTGATCCTCGTTAATCCTCTTATACTTGAAGCAGTTACTCTTTCGATTTTCCCGCGTGATGAAACTCGTGTCCTACCACGCTTCGAAACTCTTGCGCTTTCTGATTTCTTTTTCGTTTTGAATACGCTATACTTTCGATACCTTTGGGAATTCTACATTCTTTTTGTGTCCTTATTAAAAGTTTACCAGAGATTAAAAGTGTTCGATTTTTAGATGATTTCCCGCGTAGTTCGAAGTGTTTGTCAATACTCACACCTTTTTGTAGTTTATCTTTCGCTAATTCACCTAGTGAAGTTCTTTTGGATATACGCGCTAACGCCATGTCCATTAATTCACATCTACGGAACGTACCCGTTTTGTGTTTAAGTCCCCGGCATCGTTTCAAATTAATAAATTGCTTTCAAAAAATATGTTTTTCGTAATCTTTATCATATGAGCTTTAAAACGATATATAGTTTTATAGGGTTTTGTTGAAAGTGTTGCGTAGAGAGAGTTTTAAACGAAAGATACCCCTGAAGGTCTCCAGTAACATTAACCCATGAAACACACTTTAGAGTATGTAGTACTACCTCACAATAATTTTCTTCTTTTTTATTATATATGTTTATCTGACTATTACGCTCTAACCACTACACTTTGTTTCACGGGTTAATGAAAACCGCTCTAATCCAAATGATCTAATGCTCATTGTTCATGCAGTATAAGTAAAATGCACAACAGGCCCTCAAGGTTTTGGATAGGGAAATGAAACATTATTGGAATATTTATAGAAATGGTTATACATTATTAGAAAAAGAAACAATTGAAGTGCTCACCGTCCATGCTCACTATATGATATTGCTCGTTATGAGGGCGTTCACGTTGGTGGTACAACTTTGGGAAAAGTGTTCGGCTTCACTGGACAATTTGCTCCACACAGCTCAACAGATGAACCGACTAGTGACTGGGGATAGAGCATTCTGTATTTATCATTCTCTGTGCCACCTCTTGTTCACGTGATCTTCCAGCTAAGTAACTTAATCCACGCCCTCTCTCTGGTAGTGTTTATTTTAATATCTTATCTTATCTTTCTTTTTTTTGAACACTTTGGTGTTGTTCTTGTTTGGGTCGCTTTAAAGAATGATTATTTCCTGAAATAAACAAAAAAACGTAGTGAAGACATTCTTTTCTTCATAAACAAACGTATATCCATGATTACACGGACGTGACTTCTCATGGCTTCAATATCCAATGTTTTCAAAATCATTTGTAGTCCTAAAAAGTCCAGAAAAAAGATGACGCCGGTCCGGGTCAAGTGGATCAATCTGGGTCATTGCTGCACAATGAAGGAACTGAATGTCTTAGCTTGGATCAAAAACAAGCATCCTTCCCTTCATAAACAAAACGGATTTCTATCATTCCCAAGTTTAAAACTGGCATATCAGTTGAATTAAACAATATATGTTTGGTACCGTATGTAGGAGTCAATTCCAAAGGTGCCCATCCCCCGGGTATATCCCGGGCATTTGACCATAGTTGAGTTTCGCATAGTGGGGAATTTGACCTGAATATTACCCGAACGGGCATGTATTTGACTACTGACTAAAGATTGGTAAGCGGTCCTTATCTAATTTGCATACTTCAAAATTATTGAAAGCTGAACATTGTGGCGGAATCCTTTGAAGAACTGGTCAAATGGTAGCTGATGGTAGCTCAGTTTAGAATATTTGTTAGAATACTTGTAGTTTGTCGGTGCGAGGCGGCTATGACAAGAGGGATCGTTCGGTTTATTCAAGTTTGTCTATTAACTACAATTGATCAGATTAATTCTTTCAATCTTTCCCAAGAGAATGAAATAACAAAAGACATGGCGGCCATGTTGGATGATATAACAAAATAATTCATTGAAAAATCTTTTGTAAAATTCATCCAACATGGCGGCCATGAAAATCAGCAACGTTGATCATTCTGACTCTGCTTCTAAAACTAACTATTTCGTGTTGGGTAGCTTTCTTTAATAATGCTTGACCAGACGTGCCACATGACAATGTTTTGGGTAACACAATCAGGTCGGACTTTCCAACGTGACCGGTTCACCAGGAAATAACATGCCAATTCAACGCGACGGTGGCCAACGAAAGGTGGTCGGTTAACACATGACTCAAGAAATGTCAATGCTAGTAAACAATTATGTGATAATCATTCTTTCGCTTTTTAGGAACAAATCTCAATTCTAGCTAAACAGACCATTCTGGTACATTCTTGCAAGATTCGTGAAATCCATTGGGTTATTTTCTTATGAGTAATATACAAATCCCATCGAGAATGGTAAATTCCAGTCAGTACAATCTAGGCATAATCGATCTAGACTTACAGTAAACATCAGATACATTACCACTTAGTTCAGAAATCGTTTATTATATGTTGAACAGTTAGAAAGATCTCTTACAACATCGGCGGCGGAAGCTCAAAATCATTGGGGGGGGGGGGGGGGGGCACTACAATTTTTTTTTTTACAAAATACAAAATACAAAATACAAATGACTTTAAAAATATTTATGATTTATAGTTTATGATTTATCCAAACCACTATGATTTATCCAAACCACAGATAAATCGAGAATCTTTTCCGAAATTAAAAGCAAGAGTCTGACAAGAATACAATCAAGACATTCTTTTATGTGCGTACTCAAGTCTCCATCTGATAGAGGGGTTCTCATTAAGGTTACTGGAGACCTTCGCGGGTAAAATGTTTCTAAAAAAAAATATTTCACTAATTAAAAGTTGTTATAATAATCTTTCTTTTTGAACAAAAATTGTTTCGAAATTTTTGAAAGTTCGCTAGTTATTTTAAAAAACATGATTTGAAGGGAAAATAAATCAAAAACGAAGGTGTCGTGATCCTCGTTAATCCTCTTATACTTGAAGCAGTTACTCTTTCGATTTTCCCGCGTGATGAAACTCGTGTCCTACCACGCTTCGAAACTCTTGCGCTTTCTGATTTCTTTTTCGTTTTGAATACGCTATACTTTCGATACCTTTGGGAATTCTACATTCTTTTTGTGTCCTTATTAAAAGTTTACCAGAGATTAAAAGTGTTCGATTTTTAGATGATTTCCCGCGTAGTTCGAAGTGTTTGTCAATACTCACACCTTTTTGTAGTTTATCTTTCGCTAATTCACCTAGTGAAGTTCTTTTGGATATACGCGCTAACGCCATGTCCATTAATTCACATCTACGGAACGTACCCGTTTTGTGTTTAAGTCCCCGGCATCGTTTCAAATTAATAAATTGCTTTCAAAAAATATGTTTTTCGTAATCTTTATCATATGAGCTTTAAAACGATATATAGTTTTATAGGGTTTTGTTGAAAGTGTTGCGTAGAGAGAGTTTTAAACGAAAGATACCCCTGAAGGTCTCCAGTAACATTAACCCATGAAACACACTTTAGAGTATGTAGTACTACCTCACAATAATTTTCTTCTTTTTTATTATATATGTTTATCTGACTATTACGCTCTAACCACTACACTTTGTTTCACGGGTTAATGAAAACCGCTCTAATCCAAATGATCTAATGCTCATTGTTCATGCAGTATAAGTAAAATGCACAACAGGCCCTCAAGGTTTTGGATAGGGAAATGAAACATTATTGGAATATTTATAGAAATGGTTATACATTATTAGAAAAAGAAACAATTGAAGTGCTCACCGTCCATGCTCACTATATGATATTGCTCGTTATGAGGGCGTTCACGTTGGTGGTACAACTTTGGGAAAAGTGTTCGGCTTCACTGGACAATTTGCTCCACACAGCTCAACAGATGAACCGACTAGTGACTGGGGATAGAGCATTCTGTATTTATCATTCTCTGTGCCACCTCTTGTTCACGTGATCTTCCAGCTAAGTAACTTAATCCACGCCCTCTCTCTGGTAGTGTTTATTTTAATATCTTATCTTATCTTTCTTTTTTTTGAACACTTTGGTGTTGTTCTTGTTTGGGTCGCTTTAAAGAATGATTATTTCCTGAAATAAACAAAAAAACGTAGTGAAGACATTCTTTTCTTCATAAACAAACGTATATCCATGATTACACGGACGTGACTTCTCATGGCTTCAATATCCAATGTTTTCAAAATCATTTGTAGTCCTAAAAAGTCCAGAAAAAAGATGACGCCGGTCCGGGTCAAGTGGATCAATCTGGGTCATTGCTGCACAATGAAGGAACTGAATGTCTTAGCTTGGATCAAAAACAAGCATCCTTCCCTTCATAAACAAAACGGATTTCTATCATTCCCAAGTTTAAAACTGGCATATCAGTTGAATTAAACAATATATGTTTGGTACCGTATGTAGGAGTCAATTCCAAAGGTGCCCATCCCCCGGGTATATCCCGGGCATTTGACCATAGTTGAGTTTCGCATAGTGGGGAATTTGACCTGAATATTACCCGAACGGGCATGTATTTGACTACTGACTAAAGATTGGTAAGCGGTCCTTATCTAATTTGCATACTTCAAAATTATTGAAAGCTGAACATTGTGGCGGAATCCTTTGAAGAACTGGTCAAATGGTAGCTGATGGTAGCTCAGTTTAGAATATTTGTTAGAATACTTGTAGTTTGTCGGTGCGAGGCGGCTATGACAAGAGGGATCGTTCGGTTTATTCAAGTTTGTCTATTAACTACAATTGATCAGATTAATTCTTTCGATCTTTCCCAAGAGAATGAAATAACAAAAGACATGGCGGCCATGTTGGATGATATAACAAAATAATTCATTGAAAAATCTTTTGTAAAATTCATCCAACATGGCGGCCATGAAAATCAGCAACGTTGATCATTCTGACTCTGCTTCTAAAACTAACTATTTCGTGTTGGGTAGCTTTCTTTAATAATGCTTGACCAGACGTGCCACATGACAATGTTTTGGGTAACACAATCAGGTCGGACTTTCCAACGTGACCGGTTCACCAGGAAATAACATGCCAATTCAACGCGACGGTGGCCAACGAAAGGTGGTCGGTTAACACATGACTCAAGAAATGTCAATGCTAGTAAACAATTATGTGATAATCATTCTTTCGCTTTTTAGGAACAAATCTCAATTCTAGCTAAACAGACCATTCTGGTACATTCTTGCAAGATTCGTGAAATCCATTGGGTTATTTTCTTATGAGTAATATACAAATCCCATCGAGAATGGTAAATTCCAGTCAGTACAATCTAGGCATAATCGATCTAGACTTACAGTAAACATCAGATACATTACCACTTAGTTCAGAAATCGTTTATTATATGTTGAACAGTTAGAAAGATCTCTTACAACATCGGCGGCGGAAGCTCAAAATCATTGGGGGGGGGGGGGGGGCACTACAATTTTTTTTTTTACAAAATACAAAATACAAAATACAAATGACTTTAAAAATATTTATGATTTATAGTTTATGATTTATCCAAACCACTATGATTTATCCAAACCACAAAAATAAGTGGGGGCCAGTGCCCCCCCCGCTTCCGCCGCCCCTGTTACAAAGAGTGTTCTGCAAACACGGTTTCAAGGTTTTGTTTCGAACCTCTACGCACTCTACGTCAACATCTTGTTAGTGTGAAAGACCATGTTATTGATGAACAAAAATGTGGCGTGATCTACAGTATCCATTGTAAGGATTGTAACGTGAAGTATGTCGGGGGAAACAGGATGAAGGCTTGGCACGAGAGGGAAAGAACACAGAAAATCAGTGGCCGTAGCGATATCAAACCACGCCAATGCTTTGGACCACGATAGTGATTGGGTCAACATTAAGATCATTGGCCATGAGACCCACTGGAAATCCCGGCATGTGCGCGAAGCCCTACTAATCCATCGACGCAAACCGGAACTTAACAGACACCTAGGTTACGAACTAGCCCCAGTCTATGATACCGTGTTGTTGTCCAGTGATTTGGAATTGTACACCACAGTTAGGGTGATTGGGGTGCTAACGACCGCCAAAGGCAGGAGCAATTAGGGGGTTTTGGGGGCATGCCCCCTCCCCCATCCCTCCCCCCCCATCTTTGCAAATACATATTACTGACTAGTTCCTAAACTTTATAATGAGTCGCGCAACAAAATTTTGCTGTACTTTTTATTTGCTCATTTTACTTGACGTTTTTTCATCAAAATCAAATGGGATATTTTCCGATGAACGTCTTCAGGTTTTTAAACTTAAAAACAAAAAACTGGACCTGAATGTAGTGAGAGTGGGGAAGAATCGACCATTCTGAGAAGAAAAACTGTTTATACAAATACAAGAAAAGTTGTATGACCTTAAAAAAACGTTTTCTCCTCTGAAAATTCTAAGAAATTCGTATATTCATAATCCGCTGTCCTTTTCCATTCCAGTTTTCCTCCAAGTTCTCTTCACTTGTCCCACAATGCCTTTCGGTCATCATACTAACAAAACAAACATGGCGGATGTGAGGAAGGTGTGAAATGTTGAGAAAATATCACCTTTTGAACGGTAAGAACTGCTTAAATAGATAATATGACTAAATATTTATTAATAATGTTTATAGCGTTTCCTTTTGGAGCAATAAATTGAATGGTTTCTGGGTTTTTTTGAGGTAAACATGAGCTATTTTCTTCAGGGAATGAAGACAAAACGTGGTCGTGTATTTCAGCGAAACCTTGTATTTTTCTGTATTTATACTACTACTCAGGTCTATTAGTGAAAACTTTTGAGTACAAGCACCAACCTTGGCAGGATGTTCGTTGGGACATACTTAAGCTTATTTAATTTGGGGATAAATAGTGCCAAAAAATGTAGGCCACGCAAAACTCTACTAGAGGGACAAACTTTATCAAAGTGAGCTTATATGAAATAAAATATGTCTTTCAAGTTTTAACGTTAAGATGGAAGTGCTGTTTAAAAAGGCAGATTGGTGTTTACAGTTTGTTGATATCTCTTTTTGTTGCAGAGATATTTAATAAACAAACCAAATATGCAAATTGAGTTCTTTCTTGATATAATTCCTCAAGAGGTCATTTGCATGATGGCGTCATTTTACTACCACTACCAAAATGCTTTGCAAATTTTCTTTTATATTCAAATTTGTATTTCCTCATGAGTAGAGTAAAATAATTGGCCACTTTCGAAACGAGCAAGGGACTGGGTTTCAATCAAATATTAGAACCAGTTGACCCAACATTGCTCCTCAACCTTCAAAAAATATTTTATTGCTGGTTTGCACTCATTCCCAAGAGAATAATATAACAAAAGACATGACGGCCATGCTGGATGATATAACAAAAGAATTCATTGAAAAATCTTTTGTTACATTCATCCAACATTCCTCCAATTCATCCGACATGAAAACCGTTAGTACAATGAAGCTGATGCTCAAACCAATATATTACCTACCCCATACCTAACCTTAAACCTAACTGTCTAATCTATCATGCTCGAAGACTTATCTTATATATTCCTCTTTTTTTTTTAAGGTTGTGGGTAGTATTTGCTAACCAAAGGACAAGTGGATCCAAACATTCAGGATGAAATTCTGCATGTAAGTGAGTTTGTAGTAATATAACTTTGTGGGAAGCATGGGTGGCAAAGCAGTGAGAGCACTTGGCTCTCAAAAATGTAACCCAGGTTTGAGTCCTGTCGGGCTCTGTTTTGTATTAGTAGAGGTTCTGGTTGGTTCTCTCCTGTGCTTCGTATGTGAGTAGAGTTGTTGGGTCTCTCCTGTGCTTTGAGAGTTTTTCTGGGTTACTCAGATTTTCCTCCCTCTGCTAAAATCAACTTCTAAATTCCAATTGAAATCCAGTGGAAGAGAGCTACATCTTAGAATTCATTGTTAATTCTCTTTTTTTTTTTTAACAACTAAATAAATTATTCTTTTTTCCCCAGGTTAATTGTGGCATGTATGCTTCACTAAATGAATTGGAACCAACAAGTCATGGTGCCATTCCCAATTCCTGGTATGCAAAGATATAATAAATATCTTATGGAAAAATACAACTTTTCTAATCCCTTTCCTCCTAAATCCTCTTTCTCAAAAACTCTAAGCTATAATTATTATTAATGTGTTCTTACTGTCAACTTTTTAGTCAACTTTTATTTTATAATTATACATTTACAAGGAAAATTTGAACAGGAGAGAGAGTCTGTTTATTCATAACACTACAATTGTTTTGATCTAGAATTACAATTTATTATGAAATAACTGTTAAAAATCTTGGCCATTGCTAAGAGCATGTACATGTATGTACTTTGTCAGCAAAAAACATAGACGTAGCAAATACATTAAGGTGTCTGGGAACAGTTTTTTTGGTCACCAACCAACAACAAAGAAAGGGTTAAAAAGTCCCTTTCCTGTGGCCAGATCTTATAGGTATTTTCAGACTTCGTTGCCAAAGGATTGAAGTTTGAGTGTTGAATATTTCATGGCAATCGGCGTTAATTTATACACATTGTGGGAAAATCCTGTAAAACAGACTTGTTGTAAATTCTCCAAAACATTGCTATTGCTTACTATCAATCACGTGACTTTTCTGGATTTGACTGGGGGGCAACCAATGGTTGACTGGGGGGCAACTAGCGATTTTTAAATCAAATCATGTCAAAATAACTCCTCAAAGTATTCTATCTGACTATTTGTACAACATGAAACTAGAAAACAAGATACACAGACAACCTCCAACATTCTCCAAGCCGGTGAAAACGGAGATACTACTGGAAGTGACGTCTATTGATATTAAGCAATAGAATCATTTCCAAATTCTAGAAATTTATTTTGTCAGAACACCCAATCTATTTACAGAATTGAAAGGAATTTTACCTCTTGGATTTAAAATTATGTAGTTGATGACATGACTTTTTGAGGTGCATCTAAATGTCTCCACGAAAAGGGATAACTATTCCCTCAATCACGCTTTTGTTGCAAAACCAAAAAATGCGATCACTTTCTGTTGGACTCGAGATGCAATTTAGTGAAGTAGTTTTCGTATTTTTCTTTCGCTTGTCCTAGGATTTCAAGGCAAATGAATTTTGATGAAGTCATATTAGTAAAGGCTTAACATTTGATATTCAGAAAGATGAAAGAAAGTCTTTGAGTCAGTTTAGAGAAAAGACATTCTGACTCCATTTGTCCAATTTAGCAATGCTTGGGTAATAAAGGTATTTCTCGTTTAGAGCCTCTAGCTCCATTAGGAACCAAGGAATTGACTCCAAACTTTCCAGATACTGCACATTCAGATTATGACAAGCAACTAAAAATCAATTAACATACATCAATATAGTGATTTTAACATCGCTTTTCATGTTCTGAAACAATGTTATAGCCATGAGAAACACTGGACAGTCATTCTTCTCCCACGATAATATTATTGATAATACCTGTGGGTTTTTTTTCTAGTTTTCAATATTCAATGTTTATCTTCCTGAATTTTTCTAATAATTTTATTGATAGTGAATATTTTATCAAAGATATTGTTTTTATACCAGCAGGTCATTTTCATTATAAACATTTTCTTATCAACATTGAAAATCGTTAATTATTGGACAAGTTTAGTAATTATTACATGTTTGGTTATTTTGATTTACTTGATGAGAAATTATGAGAGCAATATACAGTAGATTGAGGTCGGTAAACATTAATGAGGTGAGTTTAACAAAATTTAATTTGGTCATCATATAATTTGATCAAAAATATTAACAAGAAGTGCAGTTATAGGATGGTAAGTATAGTATATCAGAACATCGAGACAAGAGAAGCCGCTCAGTTGCGAATCAGTATTTTATCTACAAAAAAATTGATAAAGAATTAAGCTTTCATTAAAATCTCAAGACACTTTCCAAAAAGTAGGGACAACTATTCATAGTAGTGTGGGTGAAATCTGGTTGTGATATCTATAAAAGAAAGGTAAAAATACAGTTTGAAGTAACTCTAGGCCACTCACATGCCATACATTTCTCTGTAATCCAATGTGTGAAAACCAGAATTTTGTCCTTAATAACCTTGACCTTGGGCCTAATTAAAAATGGCGCTGCAAGACTGAAATTTTTAAATTCGATTTTTCAAATGTTTATAGTCTCACTAATTCTGTCACATAAATTTGAATACTTAACTGATTTCTCATAGCGAGTTCACACATTTTAAGTTATGAATTTTGTCTATTTAATTATTCATTTGGTTTCTTACTGTTTTAGGAAGAGAAGTAATCAACAGCCAAGAGACACTTGGGAAAACGGTAACATTAAGCAATAGTAACAATTAGTTTCAATATTAAGCTTTTTCTTGGCAAGGCAATGGTGGTACTGTAAAAAGTAAGATATTTTGAAAGGATAATTTGAGCCATGTCCCAAGGACAAATGCTACCAAAGAATGCATCACAATTAGCCATCTGAGAGAAGGGTGACACCAGCAAACCATTATTCTCCAATGAATGACAGGAGTATGTTGAAGCACCAAAGGCTATAAGATAAGTTTTCTTTATCATCAGCAGATATTGATTGCTATCAGAGGGTGCATTATTAATAAACATTGTCTTTTGTGCTATCAGCATCCACAGTACTTGTTGCAGCATGCTTTAAATTTGTTAAAGTTTGGTATTTCACATTGTAATTGCTCACATTA
This sequence comes from Anthopleura xanthogrammica, assembly GCA_964019055.1. Lineage (NCBI taxonomy): Eukaryota > Metazoa > Cnidaria > Anthozoa > Actiniaria > Actiniidae > Anthopleura > Anthopleura xanthogrammica. Next base: position 12,123,860 of record OZ025207.1, on the reverse strand, counting down.
TGTTCATCTCTCATATACCAACACCTGTCTACAGTGAAATACTTACCTCTGGTGTACTTCTAGATTCAATCAATACAGGATACAGGTGAGTAATTGATACATGTAAGATATCATCACAAGACAACTAGAATATGTAAGAGCATATTTATTAAACCTTGTACCATGTAGTTTTGTTGAATGTCTTGGAAGGTAACAGTCATTATGGCAGCTGATAGAAGTAATTATGACACAGTTTCACCTCAATCAGGACCATTTTTACAGATCTAATCAACTTATCATAGATGTAGCATAAAACAATATTTCTGCAATCACCAGTCCGTTCAATCATGAGCAAACAAAGATATAAAGTTCGGTAGACTTAAGCTTGGTCCTCACTAGTGACACAAGCATAAGCATAACGTCATACAGTACACAAGTGCAGATAGTCGTTCACAGTTAGTTAACCCCTTATACAGAAGAACAAAGCATTCAATCAATCTAAAAGTACTATCTGCGCTGGGGTATGTCGTTATGCTTATTCTTGTGTTGCTAGTGAGAACCAGGCTTTAGATGTGATAAACAACTCACAGGAATAAAAAAATGTGAATGGCTGAGATCAGTATGCTACTGATTCTCCTCTCTCCTGATTGGCTCCAGATTCTACACTATGATTGGTTCTCTTTGTCAAACTGGTCCTGAATTGGTTAGAACATATATACTTGTCTATAAAAATCTAAAAGGTTGCTGCTTTTATGAGCAGGCAACACTTAAAATTAAACCTGGCTTATTTAAGAAAAGTATTACCTTCATTTTAACATTAGATAATAAAATATTACAGTGTGAATCGAAAAACCGTGGGCACCGAAAAAAAATTTAAAGAATGTTTCTTAACCAATCAGAAGAGTTGTTATCTTTCCATCATCTTGTGGTTAGGGAGTCATTTCTGATTGTCCAAACAACAATAGAACATTCCTGGAATATTTCTAGGTGCCCACGGTTTGTCAATTCGCATTGTAATATTTTATTATCTAATGTTAAAATGAAGGTAATACTTTTCTTAAATAAGCCATACAAAATGCAGCATACAAAATCTGTGATTAATCAAGTAATATGTAAGACGACAAATGGACAAATTATAGACTTCTTGCAGCACATCAGAATGCAGCTGAACTTGGAGGACAAAGCAATAGGTTCCAATTCTCAGGTGATCAATTCAGAAATTCTTTTGTTTTGTCCTCCAAAATTGAGCATGTTTTTATGTCAAGTGCAAGGGGTCCATATTTGCTTGTTTTTCAACTTATTTAATTTAAATCCACAGCAACCAATATTTCATTTGCCAGTACTAACAGTGTACTCATTAATTTTAAAAATATTTTTAAAAGTTGCTGCATCTTTGTACCCAATATGTTTGCCAATTAGGATTACAAAATATAATCTAAAATATTGATTAAAATTAAAGTATGACACTTTTTAAGTGTAATATACATAGTTAAAATGCTAAAAAATGTTAAAAAATAATTTATAAATTCAAATAGATTGCTGAAGCAGAGCAAATTCAACACTATTTCTTTTGAGGAAGACAAAAAGTCTTACCATTAAACTATTGTCCATCTATGCTAATATATACTTGACGTCTGCAACACTGGACATCTTCTATATCTGTTTTCCCTCTAATTACTTCATTTGATCATTTGATCACCTGCATAAAGCATTTGTTTATTACATGTATATTCATGTACACTGTACTATAGACCACTACATACCCATTGTTACAAAGTAGCATTCTTCAACTTGATAATTTTACATCCTAATATAACTGTCCAAGCTAGACAAAGTAAGTCAATGCTATCTAGCAGCAAATTATGTCCCTTCCATGTGAAATGTGCAGGTTGCCCAGCTTCAGAAATATCTGCAGTTTGGTTGTTGCTTTAAATGGGTTCCTGCTGTATTCTTGAAAACCCATACCCAAAATGTCTTAGCTTTGACACATGGTGTGACAACCTAGGATACTGTCTTGAAAGTGCTTCTTTTGGGTGTTGTGCTAGCTGATTATGAAATTGTGAGATGCACAGCAGAGTTTGTGTTGTAGACCTGTTTTATACAGTAGAAGAGATGCAGAAGGCCTCTAATGTTGCAGTTTAATTTGTTGTGCTTGCTGATTCATGTAATTAAGGCAAATTTTAGCTTTTCTTGATACATAGCTAAGCCCAGCTTCTTGCCTTATTGGCAATCAAAGTGGATAGCTCCACTGCAGTCCTTTTGTCATCATGACCATGTTGTGATCACAACTGAGATGGAATTGACACCACACCAATCTTTGTCCATTTATGCAAGAGGTCCTCAAATTGTTTGGTGTTTCCCTGCTTAAAACATAGATGGGCTTGGACATCTCATGCCCATGATGTCAGAAAGAACTTTTAGGAAATGGCACCTTCGTATAGACACTGATTTGAATATTAAGAAAAATGAAACATTTTGAGGCTGAACCCAACTTTCTCTCAATACTTGTTATCTTAATAGTTGGTCGTTTTCGGTAATGCCTGGTCAGGGGTGTGCCAGGGGGCCTTGCCCCCCTCCTCCATCATCTTGGCCATTTTTGTAGTTGACTGTTTTTTGTTGATGTTCTGAAAATGGGTATTGGCCCCCTAAAATCAAAGCAAAATCGTGGCTATGCCACTGCTAATTAACATTATGTCTACTGCTGGATAAAGCTTCTTGTTTGATCTCATTTGTGGCTGAGGGCAAGTTGTGGTAGTGTTGAAAAAGGTTGTACTGTTGTCCTGTTGTGTGTTGATTGGTTTTGTTTGTACTAGTTTATGTTTAAAAATTATTGAATGCATTTGGTACAAATTATTAATACAATTAAAATTCATAAATTACAAATTTCGAATATTTCTCTAGATGACCACACTTGTCTCGCATATTAAAATGCTGATATTAATGAATCGTAAACTCTTTAAGCACCTATCCATCATTTACTGGCTGGAGATATTGTGCTTATAATTATCAACTATTGAAAAAATTGAAAGTACTCAATAAAATTTGATAAAGCTGATCAATATTGAACCATTGAAACATCACAGATGTGGTGCAACTCCTGATCAAACAATGCAAAACATCTATTTTGCAACATGTTGAATAATGTACTGAAATACAGAACAGTAAAGGATTATGCAAAATAGTAGATCATTAAAATGATTCGCTGTCATAAGTTCACCTGGTGCAACTCACTATTGAACAAAATGAAAGACACCACTTAGGATGTTCAAATATATATTGCGACCATAATATGATAGACTTGATGCAACTCACTATTGAATATTGTACAAGATACAGAACAAGACAGGAATGTGTCAATCATCCAAATACGATGGACATGACGCAACCCACTATTGAACATTGTACGAGATACAGAACAAGACCGAAATATGAAAAATATGTTAAAGTCATCCAAATGAAACCATCAAAATATGATGGACTTGTTGATGCCAATTATTACAAAACAAGAACAAGTTCCTGAACAAAAATTGGAAGGGAGCAAGATGTAGAAAAAAATTGGGACATGATGGAAACTTCAATACTTATGACAAAAGTTATTACTTAATCAGTGCCAGTTGCATCCTTGTTTTTAGGGATCCACACAAGCTAGGGTAACCAATCCCTGGGGCGTGCCTTATTAACACTCCAGAGATTTAGCAACTTGTACTGTCAATTCCATCATGTACTGAAGACCCCTTCGACTTGCTGATGTGACAAAAAGAAGAACGATCATCAAATGCAAGCTGTGAATCAGGACAAAGGTATACATTTGGTCAACATTCATTTTGGTAGCAATCCAAAAAACGCTACAACCAGCAGAGCAAGATTATTCAGCATTAAAAAAAAAAATCAAATAACACTAGTATGGTCATTCTAGCCCTCTTTGTTTCCTGTTATTTAACCTAATTATTAAATTTAGGACTAGGTTTTGTAGTCTTTAACTCATTGATAATTCTCAGTGATCTTCTGCCATGTGACATGAGGAGCCTGGAAAAAGACGGAACTGCCAAAAATACAAATTCAAGACTTGCAAAAGGAAAGTTGGCAGTACATCAATACGTGTTGAACCTTTTTTCACCATAGAGCGAGTGATCTACTTTTAAAAGCAAACAGGTGTTGGCCAAGAGAAACGTGCAGACAACAGGACATGGAGCCATTGTCAGTCAAGTGATCCTCCAAGAAAACAGATAAGAAAAGCATTTGGTAAGAGTGTATTGCAAGAAGAGACAGAAAGAAAGAGAAATCAAAACAAACCCAATACTATGCTCTTTGAATAAGTGGCCTTCTATTCAAAAAAGTATGCTAAGTTATTGAAGAGAAAAAAAGCATGAAGAAAAGTAATGAGAAAAACCCCAATAAACAAATCAGATATTTCATTGTGCTGAAAGAAGTGATGGGCAAGAAGTGGTGCTGCTGACAAGTTGATAAAGATAATCATGGTTATACATGAAGGTAGAGCCCAAGGTCACCACGTACCATAAGCCCAAGAAAGATATCAGCTTCATAAACTAAATGGTAAGATAACTGAGCAAGAAGGTTAGAGAAGAGGCAAACTTGAAGAGAAAACATGGAGCAAGATGGTTAGAGAGTCAACTTGTTGAAAGATGAAGGTACATAATAAAGCAGCCTTTTCACTGAACATATGCTAATCAAGTGATCCTCCAGAAAAATTATTCAAGCAAGGATGTTGGAGAATAGGTGACTTAAGAGAGAAAACACCAAATGTGATGCCAGATGGTTAGACAGGCAACCTTGAAAAGTGGAGATAGATGATAAAACAGCCTTTTCACTGAATACATAATCAAGTGATTCTCCAGACATGCAAGTGAAGCAAGAATGTCAGAGTATAGGTGACTTAAGAGAGAAAGCATGAAGTAGGGAGCAAGATGGTGGGACAGACAGCTTTGTAAAGTGGAGATAGATGATAAAACAGCCTCTTCACTGAATACATAATCAAGTGATTCTCCAGACAAGCAAGTGGAGCAAGAATGTCAGAGTATAGAAGATGCATTACTTATGAAGCCAGATGATGAGATAAACAACTTATTGAATAATCAAGATAGATGAGATAACAGTTTCTATACTATGCAAAAGTGGTCCACCAGCAAAGAAAGTGAAGCAAGCATATGCATGAAGAAAGGCGGCCTAGTAAGTGGAACCTTAAAACCCGAAGCCATCAATTTGTAGGGAGCCATGAAACATGACTGAGATAAATGTCAAGTCAACCCCATGTTCTCACCAATTATACTAGTGATCCTCTATTGAAAAAAGTGTAGACAAGAACTGAGCAAGTCAGCCTAATGAATCCAGATGATAACTGACAACTTGAGAAGCAGACCCATGAAGTATCAAGATAGATGGTAAGGTAACCTGTTCCTCATAACCATAAAACATGAAGTGATTCATGAGTAAAGCAAGTATGGAAAAGAAATAAGTGCAATTAACACAATAGAGAGAACCAAAATGCTTGGGAGTAACTGAACTCTGGTAAGATGACTACAAGATATATAACTATTAAGGCATCAGTTTCAAGTCACAAGTACCTGCAGACACATAACAAGATACTTGGAATATTATTGGATCTGTGCTCCTTACAGTAACCATTATGAAATGAGGCATGCTTTTGCAAATTATATGTGAGTATCCAAGACGAGGATGCAATACTGAACTATTTGCAACCACCACTATCACTACGTGGAGGTGGGATCTTTTGCAAATAATGTGTGACTACTGGTGAAGAAAATCATTGAATTTTCATTCGTAGCCAACAGAATCAATACTGGCAAGAGGAAGGTTCAAATAATTTGCTTTTTTAATTTTTCTCAATGCAATTGCTTTACAATTGTACAAATGATTGCCAGAAAACATATAACTTAACTTTTAAAAAGTGCAAGGAGAATTATAACAAAGGTTTCATGGCATAGAATTATGTTGATTATATCCAATGGCTAATATAATAAGCTCATTTGTCTTTCCATATTAAACCTACCATCCCATAAAATTTAAAGGGTAGCGTTACAAAATGCCTGTATTTTAAAAAGGTATTAATTTAAGACAAATATCATACATAAATGAAATTAAAGTACCAAAGTTTATTTTATTTTAAATAAGTAGACTAAAATATCAATAGAAAAAGTAAAATCAAATTTACTATTTAGACTGTTAAAGCAAGCAAGTTAATATCTATTCTATTACTAAACTGATATCCATGCCAATCCATAAATTATTGTAAATATACTTTGCAGTAAAATATCTAAGAGTGAAGACCAACCTTGAACATAGACTTTTGGCAGTGTAATGAAAGTCTTGCACTTCTCTAAAGTTATGTTCTTCCTATAAACCCTTTTAATAAATCCTACAATGCTTTATTTTCTGCATATGAAGTCAAATTTATTCTTTTGAAATTTGTTCTTCTGAATGAAATTGAAAATAATAAATTTGACGTAAAAAGCAGAAAATAAAGCATTGTAGAATTTATTAAAAGGGTCTATAGCTTTGTAGTTTTGTTTTTATCAGCGGACTGTACTGACTGTTGCCTTCAAAAAAACGTGATCAACTGAACCACACCTTTTTAATAATCCTAATTAATACTGTTATCTGGTACATCTTTTATTTATCTTGTGATGATATCTTACATGTATCAATTACTTGCCTGTATCCTGTATTGATTGAATCTAGAAGTACACCAGAGGTAAGTATTTCATTGTAGACAGGTGTTAGTATATCAAAAGTGAATATGTGAGTAATTATTATGTGAAATACAGTAAGTGTTGACAGTCTGAAAGTTGAACACAAATCTTAACTGTTTTTACAATACTTCCATCACTTTACATGAAGTGCATCAATTTCATGGTGCTTTCATGAATTTTACAACCACAAAAGCTGCTATCAAAATTACTGTGCCCTGTGATAACATGACATATGCACTAATGATAAAGAAAACGTATCTTGTAGCCCTTGTTACTTCAACATATTTCTGTCAGACCTCATTGAATGATGATTGTTAATGTAAGCTTTCTGGCAGATGGCTAATTGTGATGCTTTTTAGTTTAGTATTTCCAATTTTTTCCCATATTTTCCAACCAACAACATTATTTGAAATTATGGACTAATTATTTACCAGCTGTGAAAGCAGACTGAAAGTTTGGAATCATTTATTTAGAAATCAAATTGACTTGCTTTAAACCATTAGAAACAAGCAACAGAATTTTACCCCTGGGTTCCCAAGGATGGCTTTAAACTAGTTGAACCAGAATTAAAGACAAAATCTACTGCCATGGTTGTCTATTCCTCCAAGCTTAATCACATCCTTAAGATACTATTTTCAGTTTTGATGGTTTTTGACACATGTCATACTTTGAAATAGATGTAAGTGCTATCAATTATGCCTTGCCAAGATAAAGCCATGATATTGAAGCTTTGATGGAATCTGTAATTGCTTAATGTTTTCTAGAAATTTGAGGCAATCTTTGGCGATTTGAATGACTCCCATTTCTTTTTATATTGAAAATTATTTTTTCTAAAGCAAAAAAGCTGTACTCAGTAATTGCCTCATACTGTTTCATCCCATGTGTCTGTTGGCATTTTTTGTTGTCTCTTGTCTCATAAAAAAAAAGAAACCCAGTTATAAGCAATCTTAGCTTAGGATAAGTCAGTAAACAAGCCAGGTTTTGCACTATTTTACTTCTGGTTAGCATACTTAATAGGTTATTAGAAGCCCAATCTACATCGTTTGAAGCAAAGTAAGTACTATTGACTGAATGGTATCAAGAACAGGCTCCTTGCAAACAACGTCAAAGCAGCTCAATTTGGAGGACATTGTAAAAGAATTTCAATCTCTTGAGAATTTGGAGCCTATTTGTTTTTTCGTCAAAATTGATCTGCATCAAAGTGCTGCAAGGGCTCTATAAATTAGTGACCTCATTCAATTGTGCACTGCCTTTTGTTTCTGGTTAGTTAAGTTGATTACACCATTCAAGGTAGGTATTATTGGTTGAGTGATGTTAGTTAACGAGAAGAGTGTCGTTATTAAACCCTACAATATATAAACCAAACCAATCTGGAATGCATACATTGAAGTCTACATTTTTCTCCTTTTTTGTCACAACACATTTTTGCACCTAGAGCAGACTTTGAAAGACCTTAGTGCACATAGTTAAGTAAAGGAACAGAATAACTTTGATTACGATTGAACCCAGAGTCAAATATTCTTCTGTTTTTGAATTAATTTATGGAAGTGCATATAGTGCAAATCATTGTTTAGAAAACTACAGACAACCATTATATATCTGCCAATATTTAGTTATGACGTATTTCAGAAGTTACAAATTTAATTTCTAACACCTTATTACAAAGTACTTAGGTGTAGGTATATTGTTTTTGTAGCTGCTGTCTTCAGAAAGAAGCAGTAGCCACTATAACATAGAGTGTATAAGTCCATTAGTCCGTCTGTAACCATCAAGTGCATTTTTCAGATTCTTTTCAGTATCATTCAGAACCATTTATTTTTAGTGAAAAAGTCAACAAGATCGATTGAGCTTTGACCATACTTTTTATTGGAATTGATACTCAGAGAGTTGGAGTCAACTGGAGCCAATAAAATTATTTCAACTATTTTTTTGGCTTAAATAAACTCTCAACTCACATAATGTACAGTATTATGCATAGTATTTTCAAACACTAAGTGCTACTGCTCAGCTCTTTGGAACAAGTCTGTAATCACTTGATACTTGATTGGCATTATATTTGACTGCTCATCCAATCCAATCACTAGGGCATGACACTGTCATAGTCACAGGAAAATAATCCATATACCTTTTTCAATAATCTTGCAAAATCTAATTCAATAAGTGATGATTTCGTGTTGCAACAATTGCTACTATATTGCTTGGGATTTCCTCTCCTGTTCAGGTTGTTCTTGTGATGTACATTATTAATTTTAACTTGTCACAGGGGTGGATCTAGGGTAGGATTGATGGGAGTGAAACCCCCACCCCCTATGCCTCAAATATACAGCAAGTACAATTTCAATAAATTAACATTGGAATAGAACTTGTATCTGCAACACGCAAGACATTTGTTTGTGGGTGAAACCTCCTGCTTAAAACCCTAGATCCACCCCATATTGATTGATCATAATATGATAAGTAATAAAAGCATGCCAGCAAACCCTTCCACCACCCCCAACCCATACAATATGTTCCCTGTGACTATTGAGAAATAAAAATGTTGAGACAAGGGGGAGGGGTGAACTACACATACCAATCATTACATTTGTTTGAGGCATGCTGCAAAGGACTTGGGTACTAAAAACTACAAGACTTTGGTCTGTATTAATGGTTCAATATCCACATCAATGATATGATATGGCAACAACAAAAATGAGTAAGACGTGAAAAAACATGATGTTAATTAATGGTAACAAAACAACACCAATCTGTCACTGATGAAGAAGGAATGAGAACAGTATGAGACTTGTTACATGTGTGGTAAGAGTCAATACATCTGTCCTCACTGATACCACAATAAGTACAATAAATGGATATTATGATATTATGTGACTATGAAATGTTTCTTGATCAAGCTTTGCAGCATGCCTCAAATGAATGATCCACACACATGCATACACACACACTTGAGTCGTCTGTGGTCCATCATTTATTTTGAAAGATAAAGTTAAACCCAGTTGTAATTGACCAGAATAAGTAGAGTGATTTTACATGAATTCTAAATTCTTAATCTCGAAACAGGCTATATTACATATTATTGAATTTTACATGTACATGACATGCAGTGACATAATATGTCGAGATGTTGCTTGATATTCACAATTATGAAATATACCAATTACGGTGTCACAAGCCTACCAAAAAGAAAGATCCACTCATTACAAATGTCCATGGACTTTAACCGGTTGCCCGTATAATTGTTACAAACAAAGTCTCAAGTAAAATCACTCTACACCTCACTAAAATTTGAACATAACTATTGGGATACTTTGGAATGATTTGGAGTCTATATTCAAACTATAACAAAAACACTTCAGTGGATTTGATTATATTGTCTTCATATCCCTGGACTTCTCTATGATTGAATTACAACTTGAAATAGAAATTAAAAAACTTCTGGTCAATTACAACTGGGTTTAACTCACATTGGGGGGAGGGGAAAAGCGACATATTGGGGGGAGGGGTCGAAGCCTAATACTGGGGGGAGGGAGTTACTCGTATAGGGGGGAGGGAAATATTCTTAGGGTAGGGGAGGGAGAATTTACTTAGTAGGGTGGTAGGGGTTTTTCATGACTTTCTTCTGATTTATACTTTGAAATTTTCCAGGAGTCCTAAAAGACACAGAGAAGTGGGCACTTAGGATTATTTTGGTAAGTTGTCAAAGTTTGCCTTGTAAATTTTTTCCCTTGTAATTTTTTCCCTTGTAAATTATGGTTGTTGTGTGTTGTGTTTGAAATAAAGTTTGATTTTGGACTTAGTGGTTTTCCTGTGTTTTTTAATGAATTCCATCTTTAACCTCTCCACGCCCTTTTTGGACTTGCAAAAAAAATATCTCCCCGAGGTCCTACCAGCACCAAGTCTCACTACCCCGGTAGACCAGGACCAGGCAGTACTTACTGTCCCAACAAGAGCCATCTTATGAAACCACAACCAGTTGGCTGCTCTGAAGATGAACACTGTCAATAGGGATATCAGACTCTGAAACCCCATACAGATTCTTGAGAGTACCTCGATGGCAAAGCCAGCCTTGGTACTGTGAGGGTCAGTGCAAGTACGAGTCTTACAAGATAACCATTCCCCACTACCCATAGGTTTTACTGCACAACAGTGATGTATATCTTAGAGTGGTGTGATTAATAGACTTAAGGCGGTATTCAGACTTTCATTAAGTGTATGTGATTATCAACCTGGTTTGCGAAGACTAAAATAACGAAGTTTCTAGGCTACTAGACTTGTGAATAATGAGCTGGTCTATCCCGAAAAGGAAACTACCAACATGCAATTTAATATGAAAAACTAAGTCCTTAGGTGTTAATGAATTCATCACATGACCATCAATTAATTCTGTATCTGCTAGGGGACTGGGCCTATAATTAATTCAGTATCTCCTAGGTTACCAGACCTATAATTAATTCAGTATCTCCTAGGTTACCAGAACTATGATTTTTTTGACTTAAAATGTAATGAAAGTGTTAAGAGGACTAAGTTTATATTACATCTTTTGCAGCTTACAGTCATGTGCTAGTTGATGAACCACCAAAACACTTCACATCTAAAGATCCGTATCATAAGATAAGGCCAATATAGCATGTTAGGAGAGGATTTTGATCATCTCATTACCAATCAAATAAATGCTTTGAGAAACAAAATCAAATATTTTCTACATGACTGTTGGTTGCAAAAGCCCTAGTTTTTATCTGTGTTAGATACCTAGCCTATAATTCCTTCATTTATATTTTAAGATCAGTACTTGCTAAGTGGTTTAAACATTAGTTTAACAGAGTAGATTTCATATTGGGAATAAATAGATACAGGATTAACAAAATGCAATAAAGTAATGGGAAACCATTCCAATGTCAGGACATGTCATGCCGTCTAACATGCTAAGAATCATATGAAATCCACTCTATTAATGTTACACTAAGAGGAACCGAGCTGTTACAGTCTAGATATTCAATGGTTACATTCTCCTCCCTAAAAAAAGTTTATTATTCTAATAGCTAAAGAAAATCTAAAGAGCCCGGTTTATTCCTAGTAAATTGTTTCACATGGTAGATGTGACCTCTACATCTTTTTCTTATGTTTATCTTGTGTTTATTTCCTAAGATCAGTTTTTTCACCAGCAAAACAACTTCTTAACAGAAGTGAACGGGTCGTAAATAAGGAGTGAAAGATGAAATATTTGCACTGTCGATATTTGCATTTCCAAATCATAAGCAACTACATGTATCGCAATGAACTGCATCGCACTTGAGCTAAAAACAAGTTTTCAATTTTCTGCTAATGTTTAAATTATCAAGTATTTGGTTTCAAAATGTTTCAAATTTGGACAGCTTGTGCATATAGTATAAGTGCATTGGACATAATAATTCATAGTAAAACAACTCTTGGCTTTACTTGTAATAATAGTTTCATTTCATTCAAGTCTAATGGTTTCTTGAATGTGAGGTATGGTGTTTCTATACCATTCTTTGATGGCTCACCTTGTCCTCTATTCATTCATTTTTCATTTCACATTCACCTTGTTTGGCTTGTATTTATTTGTTTGCACTTTTTGTGTATTATTTCAGAATTTTGCACAGCTGATTTTTGGTATTTCCCATCATAACTTTGGGAAATATTATGATACATTGAGAAATAGTGCAATTTAGGCAGACTTTGTCTGTATGATGTATCAAAAAAATGGTTTTAGAAGAAAATTAATTTCATTTGACAGAACGATACATGTTTTGTACATAGTTGCTTTGGTTAATTGTAAACATCTTTACCTTAGAAATGCTTCAACTTGAAATAGAAATGTTTTTGTTGCATTTTCCAAAAAAATAATAAATTTGCCACAAAAATATTTTTGTGATTAATTTTCAAAAACACTTCATATTTGAAATGATTTGACAGTGCTGAATTTTTGTTACCAATCTTTTAATTGGAAATTCATCTTATTTCCAATGAAGATCAAGTGTATTGAATTAATAACCTCAGTTTCATGAAAACTTAGAGTTCGAAATATATTTCATTTCTGTTATATATTACTTATATTATTGGTTTGTTGTATTTTTGTTGGTTGATAAAATTTGTTGGAGAATATTTTATGTTTATGTTTATTTCTCAATATATTTTTTTCATTTGATTGCGATTATCAGTTGGTTTCTATAACTTGTTAGAAACTTGTTTCATATTTTTCAGTTTGCTTTATTTTTTTTCCACATGATTATCTCATGAAAAAGTCTCAGAAAATGTTTAAGATTTTAAAGAAACTGAGGTCTTGTTTTGCTGGTGAAAAAACTTATTAAATTACAATCCTATGATAGAACCTTATGATATCAGTCTAGCCGAACATCATTAATGCAAGATTAGGTCACCTAGAAATGATTCAACTTCTAGTCTTCCCAGGTTGATACTCTACTTGTATGGAAGTCTGAATGGTGTCTTATGCAAGTCTATTGAGCACACCACCCCAAAATTATCACTGCTGTACACACCCATGAATAGTGAGATATGATTACCTCTGCTGCTACTTGCACTAACCTGCACAGTGACCGGCATTCATGCCAACGGCGCACTCCCTTCAAATCTGCAGAGGGCCATCACCTGGTATCCTTACCGACAACCTTCACCTCCAGAGCAGTCATCTGATCATAGCCTCAAGGTTAGACTCTGCCGAGAGCAGCAATGTTGTACCACCTTTTTTGGTTTCCTGGCCTGGTGGGGCAGCTTCTCTGATTGGTGCTGATAGGACCTCGTGGGAGGTATGAAGTGTATTTCATTTTTCTGGTGTACAGATAATAAATGATAATAATATTAGATATAGGAGAGTGTGTCTAACTAGTGGAGGGTTCTCAGTAAAGTTAGAAAAGTCACATGAAATGACCAGCCAATTGAAATGAAGTGTTGTCAAAAGATGAAAATTGAAACTGAACAGCAGTGATAAGTCTACTGTATATTTTTGGTTTTGTTTGTTTTGTTCTTCTTTACTGAGAACCCACCTACTAGTTGCAATGGAAAACTTTTGTGACTTTTTTTCCCCTTCCTTATTCAGGAATAATCTAAATGTCTTACCTATTTCAGTTTTGGGTATCTACACACTCTCCTATATCTAATATTAGTGGCTAGAGGGCTGGCAGTGATGGTCATCTATAACTAAAATTGCAGGGCAATCAGCTACTTGATTATGCTATGAAGCTGAAATTTATTAGCTTTTTTGTATTTTTGTTGTTTTGTTTTGTTTTTCCTAGTGTTTTTCCCCCGAGTCTTTGCTGCTTGTGAATCATTAAGTCTGAATCTTATAAAATTAAAGTTATTTAGAAAATATTAATTAAGAATTACTTTTTTGGTACTTAGTATTTCTAAGCAAAAACAAAATTTTGAACATTTGAGACACAATTATGTAGCTTAACTATGAGATTTGTTTTGCCAACCCTCTAACCAAATATTTTTTCAATTGCCCTATTTCATAATGGCATCAGATGCAAATAACGTATTGTTGAGTTGAGTAAACAGAATTACCAAAACGCTTGGTAAAATATTTTTCATTTTTTGTACCATTTCTTTGTGGAATAGTGATTTGTTTTGGTTGGCGATGTCATTATGAAATAGGGTGATGTTATTAATTTTTAGTGTTTGGGTTTTTTCTTTCAATTTTTCTTTCCTTTCTCTCTCTTTTTCTTTTTTCCTCTTCTATCTTTCATTCTTTCTTTGTTTTCTTTACCAGGGCTCAAAATAGTACCACATTATAACTATTTGTTTTTGGTGATAAAGACATTTTTTGGCAGAGAAATTTCGTCTGCCATTTAGGCATACTTTGGATTTCAAAATCATTGTCATCTGTTATTAATAACATTTGCTGCTATCTTGAGCCCTGTTCTTTGTTTGATAATAATAATAATATAAATAGCCTGCTAATTTTCTTGATATCTCAGGTATCCTTTCTTCTAGTTGTTATTCTAGGCAATGCTTCTTCTTTTCTTCTTGTTATATTGCTGTGCACAAGACAGGTCTGTGTTTTCTGAAAGTACAAGGTAATAAATAATAAATAACTTGTCCTAAAGGCAGGAGCATTAAACTGAAAATTTTTAGTAATATGTCAACTAATATGCAGTTGTTAGTCAGGTATTAGTGGTTGGGTGATGGTTTGTCATTCAGTAGTTGGTAAAGTGTCAGTCAGTGGTAAATGAAGTTTCAGTCAATGGTTGGTGTGGTGTCAGTCGGTGGTTAGTGTGGTGTCAGTGTTTTGTGAGGTGTCAGTCAGTGGTTGGTGAGTTGTCAGTCAGTGGTTGGTAAGGTGTTAGTCAGTGGTTGGTGAGTTGTCAGTCAGTGGTTGGTGAGATGTCAGTCAGTGGTTGGTAAGGTGTCAGTCAGTGGTTGGTGAGATGTCATCATTGGTTGGTAAGGTGTCTGTCAGTGGTTGGTACAGTGTCAGTGGTTGGTGCATTGTCAGTCAGTGGTTGGTAAGGTGTCATCATTGGTTGGTAAGGTGTCATCATTGGTTGGTAAGGTGTCAGTCAGTAGTTGGTAAGGTGTCAGTCGGTGGTTGGTACAGTGTCAGTGGTTGGTAAGGTGTCATCATTGGTTGGTAAAGTGTCAGTGGCTGGTAAGGTGTTAGTCATTGGTTGGTAAAGCGTCAGTCAGTGGCTGGTAAGGTGTCAGTCAGTGGTTGGTAAGGTATCATCATTTGTTGGTAATGTGTCATCATTGGTTGGTAAGGTGTCTGTCAGTGGTTGGTAAGGTGTCATCATTGGTTGGTAGGTTGTCATCATTGGTTGGTGAGGTGTCAGTCATTGGTGGGTGAGGTATCAGTCAATGGTTGGTAAGGTGTCTGTCATTGGTTGGTAAGGTGTCAGTCATTGGTGGGTAAGGTGTCATCATTGCTTGGTAAGTTATCATCATTGGTTAGTAAGGTGTCTGTCATTGTTTGGTAAGGTGTCTGTCATTGGTTGGTAAAGCGTCAGTCAGTGGCTGGTAAGGTGTCAGTCATTGGTTGGTAAGGTATCATCATTTGTTGGTAATGTGTCATCATTGGTTGGTAAGGTGTCTGTCAGTGGTTGGTAAGGTGTCATCATTGGTTGGTAGGTTGTCATCATTGGTTGGTGAGGTGTCAGTCATTGGTGGGTGAGGTATCAGTCAATGGTTGGTAAGGTGTCTGTCATTGGTTGGTAAGGTGTCAGTCATTGGTGGGTAAGGTGTCATCATTGCTTGGTAAGTTATCATCATTGGTTAGTAAGGTGTCTGTCATTGTTTGGTAAGGTGTCTGTCATTGGTTGGTAAGGTGTCTGTCAGTGGTTGGTACAGTGTCAGTCAGTGATTGGTACAGTGTCAGTCAGTGGTCGGTGCATTGTCTGTCATTGGTTGGTAGGTTGTCATCATTGGTTGGTGCGGTGTCAGTCATTGGTGGGCGAGGTATCAGTCAATGGTTGGTAAGGTGTCTGTCATTGTTTGGTAAGGTGTCTGTCATTGGTTGGTAAGGTGTCTGTCAGTGGTTGGTACAGTGTCAGTCAGTGATTGGTACAGTGTCAGTCAGTGGTTGGTGCATTGTCTGTCAGTGGTTGGTAAGGTGCCATCATTTGTTGGTAAGGTGTCATCATTGGTTGGTAAGGTGTCAGTCAGTAGTTGGTAAGGTGTCGCCATTGGTTGGTAAGATGTCATGATTGGTTGGTAAGGTGTCATCACTGGTTGGTAAGGTGTCATCATTGGTGGGTAAAGTGTCAGTCTGTGGTTGGTAAGGTGTCATCATTGATTGGTAAGATGTCATCATTGGTTCTTAAGGTGTCAGTCATTGGTTGGTACATTGTCAGTCAGTGGTGGGAACAGTGTAGTCATAGGTTGGTAAGGTGTCATCATTGGTTAGTAAGGTGTCTGTCATTGTTTGGTAAGGTGTCTGTCATTGGTTGGTAAGGTGTCTGTCAGTGGTTGGTACAGTGTCAGTCAATGGTTGGTGCATTGTCTGTCAGTGGTTGGTAAGGTGCCATCATTTGTTGGTAAGGTGTCATCATTGGTTGGTAAGGTGTCAGTCAGTAGTTGGTAAGGTGTCGCCATTGGTTGGTAAGATGTCATGATGGTTGGTAAGGTGTCATCATTGGTTGGTAAGGTGTCATCATTGGTTGGTAAAGTGTCAGTCTGTGGTTGGTAAGGTGTCATCATTAATTGGTAAGATGTCATCATTGGTTCTTAAGGTGTCAGTCATTGGTTGGTACATTGTCAGTCAGTGGTTGGTACATGGTCAGTCAGTGGTGGGAACAGTGTAGTCATAGGTTGGTAAGGTGTCATCATTGGTTGGTAAGGTGTCGTCATTGGTTGGTCATGTGTCAGTCATTGGTTGGTACATTGTTAGTCAGTGGTTGGTGCAGTGCAGTCACAGGTTGATAAGGTGTCATCTTTGGTTGGTAAGGTGTCGTCATTGGTTGGTAAGGTGTCATCATTGGTTTGTAAGGGGTAATCATTGGCTAGTAAGGTTTCTGTCATTGTTTGGTAAGGTGCCTGGGTTTGGTTGCTAAGGTGTCATAATTGGTTGGTAAGTTGTCAGTCATTGGTTGGTACATTGTCAGTGGTTGGTAAGGTGTCATCATTGGTTGGTAAAGTGTCAGTGGCTGGTAAGGTGTCAGTCATTGGTTGGTAAAGCATCAGTCAGTGGCTGGTAAGGTATCAGTCAATGGTTGGTAAGGTGTCTGTCATTGGTTGGTAAGGTGTCAGTCATTGGTGGGTAAGGTGTTATCATTGCTTGGTAAGTTGTCATCATTGGTTAGTAAGGTGTCTGTCATTGTTTGGTAAGGTGTCTGTCAGTGGTTGGTACAGTGTCAGTCAGTGGTTGGTACAGTGTCAGTCAGCGGTTGGTGCATTGTCTGTCCGTGGTTGGTAAGGTGCCATCATTTGTTGGTAAGGTGTAATCATTGGTTGGTAAGGTGTCAGTCAGTAGTTGGTAAGGTGTCACCATTGGTTGGTAAGATGTCATCATTGGTTGGTAAGGTGTCATCATTGGTTGGTAAGGTGTCATCATTGGTTGGTAAGGTGTCAGTCATTGGCTGGTAAGGTGTCAGTCATTGGTGGGTAAGGTGTCATTCAGTGGTTGGTAAGGTGTCAGTCAATGGTTGGTCAGTCTAATTATAATTTAGCCATTAGTTGGTGCAATTTTAATCAGTGATAATTTTGTCAGATTTCAGTTTTCATTGATATTTTAAAGAAACGCTAGTTTTAATCATAGGGCCTACCTTCCTGTCAGTTGTCACTTGCCATTGCTTGCCTTTGTTTTACTCCAGTCAATTTCAGTTGGTTTTGTAGACAAGCTAATTGTTGCCATTAGTTCATTAAATATGTTTTTGTTTTTGCAGGTGTTGTTTTTCTAGTAGAAACTAATCTCTTGATCAGTGTAACTCTGTTGTTGTCATTTTTCCATCTTTCTTCCTCGTCATCTCCTTGTTTTGATAGAAGTAGAGACATCATTCATTACCAAGCCGTCCAATGACATACTTGTGTCTTGTTTGTCAATTATCTTGTTTCAGGTTTGTATTGTTGTATTTTGTTTCTTCACAGCTTCTAACACAATCAGTTTCAGATGGAGTGATATGGACTTGTGCTTCATGTCCATGTTAATGCTGTGGGTTATGGTGACTGAAATTTCAAGCCATCCAATGACATACTCATGTCTTGTTTGTCAACATGTCTTGTTTCAGGCTTGTATCAAGTGATATTTTGTTTCTTCTCATCTTCTAACACAATCAGTTTCAGGTACAATGATATGGACTTGTTCTTCATGCCCACGTAAAATGCCATAGGATATGGTGACTGATAGTGCCAGTGGATGTTTTCTACACTTTCATAACTGCAAAGGACAAATACTCATTAAGGAAACCTTACTAAACGTTTTGTACATATCAATGAACAGAGACTGTTATGGGGGGGGGGGGGGGGGGGGGTAGGGTTTGAGACAAGAAATTTGTCCAACAAATAAAGTTTTTACATTTTTCAAAATAACACTTAAAATATGCTTAAAACATGTCTCTCTTAGCTAATGACGTGTTATAAGTAGAAATAAAGAGAAGCAGAACCCTAAACACGAGAAACGAAACTCGAAGACATCTTGGTCGTCACGTGTTTCAAACTCTTCGATGATAAAACACTGAGAAACGCGGTAAAAAATATAAAAATTCTTACCAGTCATGACTGTCGTATGTTCTTTACTATTGTAGGATGAATATAACTCCAATAAAGCTGATTTTACTGTAAAATTCAGCTTGAAATATCGAAGCCATTTTCTGTACGAAGAAACGTGGTCCTCGACGTGTGAATATGCAAATACGAACAGGACCGAGATAGGCTGGGAACCGGACTACACTCGCGAGTATCCCCGGGAAGATTTCTTTTGTCTTTCTTTCTTTTTTTTCCTCATTTCTTTTTCGTCTTCTTCTCTCATTTTTATGTCTATTTTTATTCCCTAAATCTATATTTCTCTCTAAATTTATGTAATATGTATTTTTCTAACATTTTACTTTATAATAGATAACGTATAATTTTACTTTTATAATTTCTTGTAGTTTTCTCGTTTTTCCCCCCAGTACATAATGTTTGAAGAACAAGAAGCACACAGGAAAGAAAAGGAGGTAAGAAACTTGTGCAGGAAATGTCTTTGTTTTCCACTTCCTTTGACATTCCTTCCGTCCAATATACATTGTTTTGAATTGTTGCGCATTCGTTCTTAGTGACGTGCGCTCTTTTCTGCTGATGCATATTATATCTTAGTGATGTGCATTCATTCCTAGTGATACGCATTCCTCCCTAGTGATACGCATTCATTCCTAGTCATGTGCATTCATTCCTAGTGATACGCATTCATTCCTAGTGATGCGTATTCATCCCTAGTGATGCGCATTCATTCCTAGTGGTACGTATACATTCCTAGTGATGCGCATTCATTCCTAGTGATAAGCATTCATTCCTAGTGATAAGTATTCATTCCTAGTGATGCGTATTCATCCCTAGTGATGGTATTCATTCCTAGTGATACGTATTCATCCCTAGTAATGCGCATTCATTCCTAGTGATACGTATTCATCCCTAGTGATGTACATTCATTCCTAGTCATAAGTATTCTTCCCTAGTGATGCGTATTCATTCCTAGTGATAAGTATTCATCCCTAGTGATGCGTATTCATTCCTAGTTATGCGTATTCATTCCTAGTGATGCGTATTCATTCCTAGTGATAAGTATTCATCCCTACTGATGCGTATTCATTCCTAGTTATGCGTATTCATTCCTAGTGATAAGTATTCATTCCTAGTGATAAGTAATCATCCCTAGTGATGCGTGTTCATCCCTAGTGATGCGCATTCATTCTTAGTGATGCGTATTCATCCCTAGTGATGCGTATTCATTCCTAGTGATAAGAATTCATCCCTAGTGATGTACATTCATTCCTAGTCATAAGTATTCATCCCTAGTGATGCGTATTCATTCCTAGTTATGCGTATTCATCCCTAGTGATGCGTATTCATTCCTAGTTATGCGTATTCATTCCTAGTGATGCGCATTCATTCCTAGTGATGTGCATTCATTCCTAGTGATAAGTATTCATTCCTAGTGATGCGTATTCATCCCTAGTGATGGTATTCATTCCTAGTGTTACGTATTCATCCCTAGTAATGCGCATTCATTCCTAGTGATACGTATTCATCCCTAGTGATGTACATTCATTCCTAGTCATAAGTATTCTTCCCTAGTGATGCGTATTCATTCCTAGTGATAAGTATTCATCCCTAGTGATGCGTATTCATTCCTAGTTATGCGTATTCATTCCTAGTGATGCGTATTCATTCCTAGTTATGCGTATTCATTCCTAGTGATAAGTATTCATTCCTAGTGATAAGTATTCATCCCTAGTGATGCGTGTTCATCCCTAGTGATGCGCATTCATTCTTAGTGATGCGTATTCATCCCTAGTGATGCGTATTCATTCCTAGTGATAAGTATTCATCCCTAGTGATGTACATTCATTCCTAGTCATAAGTATTCATCCCTAGTGATGCGTATTCATTCCTAGTTATGCGTATTCATCCCTAGTGATGCGTATTCATTCCTAGTTATGCGTATTCATTCCTAGTGATGCGTATTCATTCCTAGTGATAAGTATTCATCCCTAGTAATGCGCATTCATTTCTAGTGATAAGTATTCATCCCTAGTGATGCGTATTCATTCCTAGTGATAAGTATTCATCCCTAGTGATGCGCATTCATTTCTAGTGATAAGTATTCATCCCTAGTGATGCGTATTCATTCCTAGTGATAAATATTCATCCCTAGTGATGCGTATTCATTCCTAATGATAAGTATTCATCCCTAGTGATGCGTATTCATTCCTAGTGATAAGTATTCATCCCTAGTGATGCGTATTCATTCCTAGTTATGCGTATTCATTCCTAGTGATGCGTATTCATTCCTAGTGATAAGTATTCATCCCTAGGGATGCGTATTCATCCCTAGTGATGCGTATTCATCCCTAGTGATGCGTATTCATTCCTATAATAAGTATTCATTCCTAGTGATGCGCATTCATTCCTACTTATAAGTATTCATCCCTAGTGATGCGCATTCATTCCTATTGACAAGTATTCATCCCTAGTGATGCGTATTCATTCCTAGTGATAAGAATACATCCCTAGTGATGCGTATTCATTCCTAGTGACAAGTATTCATCCCTAGTGATGCGTATATTTATCCCTAATGACACCTATTTATTCCTAGTGATGCGTATTCATTCCTATTGATAAGTATTCATCCCTAGTGATGCGTATTCATCCCTAGTGATGCGTATTCATTCCTATAATAAGTATTCATCCCTAGTGATGTGTATTCATTCCTAGTGATAAGTATTCATCCCTAGTGATGCGTATTCATTCCTAGTGATAAGTATTCATCCCTAGTGATACGTATTCATTCCTAGTGATGCGTATTCATCCCTAGTGATGCGTATTCATTCCTAGTGATGCGTATTCATCCCTAGTGATGCGTATTCATTCCTAGTGATAAGTATTCATCCCTAGTGATGCGCATTCATTCCTAATGATAAGTATTCATCCCTAGTGATGCGCATTCATTCCTAGTGATAAATATTCATCCCTAGTGATGCGTATTCATTCCTAATGATAAGTATTCATCCCTAGTGATGCGTATTCATTCCTAGTGATAATTATTCATCCCTAGTGATGCGTATTCATTCCTAGTTATGCGTATTCATTCCTAGTGATGCGTATTCATTCCTAGTGATAAGTATTCATCCCTAGGGATGCGTATTCATCCCTAGTGATGCGTATTCATCCCTAGTGATGCGTATTCATTCCTATAATAAGTATTCATTCCTAGTGATGCGCATTCATTCCTACTTATAAGTATTCATCCCTAGTGATGCGCATTCATTCCTATTGACAAGTATTCATCCCTAGTGATGCGTATTCATTCCTAGTGATAAGAATACATCCCTAGTGATGCGTATTCATTCCTAGTGACAAGTATTCATCCCTAGTGATGCGTATATTTATCCCTAATGACACCTATTTATTCCTAGTGATGCGTATTCATTCCTATTGATAAGTATTCATCCCTAGTGATGCGTATTCATCCCTAGTGATGCGTATTCATTCCTATAATAAGTATTCATCCCTAGTGATGTGTATTCATTCCTAGTGATAAGTATTCATCCCTAGTGATGCGTATTCATTCCTAGTGATAAGTATTCATCCCTAGTGATACGTATTCATTCCTAGTGATGCGTATTCATCCCTAGTGATGCGTATTCATTCCTAGTGATGCGTATTCATCCCTAGTGATGCGTATTCATTCCTAGTGATAAGTATTCATCCCTAGTGATGCGCATTCATTCCTAATGATAAGTATTCATCCCTAGTGATGCGCATTCATTCCTAATGATAAGTATGCATCCCTAGTGATGCGTATTCATTCCTAATGATAAGTATTCATCCCTAGTGATGCGCATTGATTCCTAATGATAAGTATTCATCCTTAGTGGTGCGTATTCATTTCTAGTGATAAGTATTCATCCCTAGTGATGCGCATTCTATCTTAGGGATGAGTCAACGATTCATAATAGGTTAAATATTTGATGATGTGTCGATGATTGAGTATGTGCCGATGACTGATGATGTACCGATGACTGATGATGTACCTATGACTGATGATGTACCGATGACTGATGATATACCGATGACTGATGATGTACCGATGACTGATGATGTACCGATGACTGATGATGTACCTATGACTGATGATGTACCGATGACTGATGATGTACCGATGACTGATGATGTACCTATGACTGATGATGTACCGATGACTGATGATGTACCTTTGACTGATGATGTACCGATGACTGATGATGTACCTATGACTGATGATGATTGATGTTGATGACTGATGATGTGTAATTGAATAATTACTTTTTTTATGGTATGCTTTCCTAGTGTGTTCCACATTCTTCCCTAGTAAAAAGATGGAAGGAAGAAGATTTAATTGAGAAGACAGAGAGAAGAAATAATATTCGAGTAGAAAGATGGAAGGAGAGAGATTTGAGAAAACAGAAGACAAGAAATAATATCCCAGTAGAAAGATGGAAGGAGAGAGATTTGAGAAGACACAAGACAAGAAATAATATCCCAGTAGAAAGATGGAAGGAGAGAGATTTGAGAAGACAGGAGAAAAGAAATAATATCCAATTAGAAAGATGGAAGGAGAGAGATTTGAGAAGACAGAAGAGAAGAAATAATATCCCAGTAGAAAGATGGAAGGAGAGAGATTTGAGAAGACAGAAGACAAGAAATAATATCCGAGTAGAAAGATGGAAGGAGAGAGATTTGAGAAGACAGGAGAAAAGAAATAATATCCGTGTAGAAAGATGGAAGGAGAGAGATTTGAGAAGACAGAAGACAAGAAATAATATCCCAGTAGAAAGATGGAAGGAGAGAGATTTGAGAAGACAGAAGACAAGAAATAATATCCCAGTAGAAAGATGGAAGGAGAGAGATTCATTTCATGGAAAACAAATCATTTGAAGTTGAGACCCCAAAATAATAACTTTGCATTCTGGTGGGGTTCCTGTGGTATTTTCCTGCCTGGCAGCATGCACAGGAAGCCCAAATAAGGTCTTTAGTTACTCGGTTTATTTTTACATTACATAAGGAGTTCAGAACTTCCTTATTGCCCCCATGTGATGCATCCATAGATTTATCACAGCGTTGTTAACGCGGTCTTTAGCTTTCAAACGAGGTGTATTCTGTTTAGAAAAACTCAATATTTTAATTAAATTATTTACGAAAATTTGGAGTAACCAAAAAAACGCTAATTGTGAGGTTCAAATTTCAAGTGGCTTGTTTTCCATGAAATAAAACGAAATATCACCAAACAAATTCACAGTTTTAAAGTTCCTTTGGTACTTTCTATCAAGTATAAAACAGTTTGGATCAAGTATTTTGCGCTATTTTTTTAAAAGCATTTTTTGAAGGGTGGAAGACTTTGGGCTCCCTGTGGTGAAATTTTAGTTAGGAATTAGCAGTTTAATGATCACGAATTTAGGAGTGAAAAATGTAAAACTGTAAATATCACTAGATAGTATAGTGAATAAACGATATCCCGAAATTTTAGCATCTTAACACATTTGTACTATTTTACTGTTTTTTTTTTTAATAAAAAGTAGAATAAATGTTCTTGATACAAAATAAAAACAGTGTGAAAAGTCTTGAATTTTTTTGTTTTTTCTTGCATTTGTTTGTTGTTTTCCTTTTCGCTCTTCTCATTATCCTCCCCGCCCACCTCTAATGTTTTACGAATTTATGCACTGTATTCTATATATGTGAAAAGTCCGCGCTTGCGTTCCGGTTTGTTACTTCATGCACCAATGCAGCCCCAACCAGTCTATTCAATATTGTCTTAATTAACGCGTACTGCAAACAAGTATCATAGATACGGCAGTAAATAATCTATAGTGTTAATGAAACGCTTGCGCAGAACGAATTTATAACTGAGTCGTGAACTGCCAAACATCAATGAATATAGACAAATATCTTAGCACTCAAACTCAATTCTATGATAAAATATCGCTTACCTTATTGCCTGACTCCTTAAACATCGAGAAAGTTATCAAATGAACGGGAAAATCAGTCTATTTTAAGCGAAATCTCGTCGTAACTGGTTGCATCAAGCCCAAACAAGAAACTAAAATATTCATAAGTCACTCCTTATTGTTAAAAGAGCTGTCAACGTCATTAAAAAGTGAATAAAGTATGAATGGAATGCAGTTATGAAGTGTGAAATCTATTGTTCATTGACTATTAATATTCATACGTGACTCCTACCACACCCGGCCACACCCACCTTCAGCTCACCTGGTTGGGGTTGGAACCCTAGCACCAATTTTTGACCACCCCAAGGTAAGTACTAGGGTTAGGGTTAGGGTTAGGGTTAGGTTTAGGGTTAATAAGTTAACCCTAACTCTAACGCATATTTTTGACTAGTGTAGGTAGGGTTAGTGCTAGGGTTAGGGTTAGCTCAAATAGTTAACCCTAATCCTAACACATATTTTTGACTTATCTAGGTAGGGTTAGTGCTAGGGTTAGGGTTAGTTGGGGTTATTGGTATGAATATTAATTAACCAATAACAATTGATTAATTAATGCATGCCATACATATTTTCGTGTTTTCACGCACGGTAGCGGGTTTCTGTTTAAAAGAAAGCGCGCGTTGAATATTTTATTCAGTTGGTTATCGTCGCTTCTGATTCAAGGACGGAGCTAATGTTTGTTGTTTTAAAGGATTCCATTCATTCAGTTTTATTGAATCCTTCATGTTTGAGCTGTTGGCAGCAAAGATAAAGAGGTAAGAGATTAACTTGTGTATTTTTAGCTTATTACAGCTGTTATTTATGGCATTTCGTATCGTGTTTATTCATAATAACCTTTGTAAAGTTTTCCATGTGCTTGTGGGTATATACTCCATGGCAGACTGTCATGAATGTACTGGCGTATACATGTTTGCTAAGGGTTCATGGTTAGTATGTCATAAAAATTAAGAAATATACATATGTAATCTGATATTTAGTGGTAAAAAGTACTGTATGCAGGGGAAAAAAAGAAAAACAGATAAAAAACTAATACGAATGACACAAAACCATAAACATTTATTTCAAAAATCTTTTTATTCATCAACATTTTGACTTACGATTTTCTTAATGATTTGTATTCTAATACATCAATTCAATAAACCGCACCGACACATCTTACACAGGGAGCCCACAGGCACTGGTAGAATCAGTGATTAGAATAAAATCTATCATGCGTAAATGCACGTGCTAGCTTTCGCACGAGCTTCAAGTCTGAATAAATTATCAGCTGCTAACGTTACTAGCGTAGAATATAATGACAAGGGATGAAACTTCAAATGGACCCCTCGAATAAAATTGCTTTTGAAAAATCATGAAATGTCTTTTAAGCTTTAAACCTCAAAATCCCGATGCTTGGAAAGTTTGTCTAACGTTCTGTGTGGACAGAAAAAATCAGCATGGACTTATGTCTTGAAAAAATGGCAACAAATTAAAATCTTGTTTTCGTTCTATCTGCGCCTCGAGTAAGGGGGGACGGAAGTAAAATGGAATCTCTTAAATTTGACAGGTAGTCATCAAAATCGATGTTTTTACTTCCTTTCTGCATCTAAAATAACTTTTTTCTGCATTAATAATAACGATTTTGAAGGAATTTCATTGTCATTACTATCTTCCAAAGCTTTAAACGGAAGACGCTCATTTCCGGTGCTATTGTTCATTTCCGCTTCCGTCCCCCCTTACTCGAGGCGCAGATAGAACGAAAATTTCTTGAAGTCTCATCCCTTGTCATTATATTCTACGCTAGCAACGTTAGCAGCTGATAATTTATTCAGACTTGAAGCTCGTGCGGGAGCTAGCACGTGCATTTACGCATGATAGATTTTATTCTAATCACTGATTCTACCAGTGCCTGTGGGCTCCCTGTGCATCTTATGTGCATTAACAATCCTCAACACATCATCACTCATCCACATATCATGCATGGGCACATCATCCCTTATCACAACATCATCATTCATCGACACATCATCACTCATCGACACATCATCACTCATCGACACATCATCATTTATCGACACATCATCACTCATCGACACATCATCACTCATCGACACATCATCATTCATCGACACATCATCACTCATCGACACATCATCATTCATCGCCACATCATCACCACATCATCACTCATCGACACATCATCAATCATCGACACATCATCACTCATCGACACATCATCATTCATCGACACATCATCAATCATCGACACATCATCATTCTTCGACACATCATCACTCATCGACACATCATCACTCATCGACACATCATCATTCATCGACACAAATTCATGACATAAAATACAAGGATTTAAATTGAAAAGGAAAGATAAATGTAGGGAGAAAAAAAGAAATATAAAAATGAGAGAAGATAAAAACGAAAATGAAAATAATAAAAATAACGGAAATGAAAAATAGAAAAAGACAAAAGAAATCTTCCCGCGAATACTCGCGGGTGTTGTCCGGTTCCCAGCCTATCTCGGTCCTGTATTTGCATATTCACACGTCGAGGACCACGTTTCTTCGTACAGAAAATGTCTTCGATATTTTAAGCTGAATGTTACACTAAAATCAGCTTTATTGGTGCAATATCCATCCTAAAATATCAAAGAACATACAACAGTCATGGATGGTAAGAATTATTTGATTTTGTACCGCGCTTCTCAGTGTTTTATCATCGAAGGGTTGGTAACACGTGACGACCAAGATGTCTTCGCGTTTCGTTTCTTGTGTTTAGGGTTCTGCTTCTCTTTATTTCTACTTGCAACACATCATTAACTAACATCATGTTTTAAACTCGCCTGTCGAATGTTCCATGAAAAACAGTTAAATTTATTTGTTTAGTTGTACAAATGTGTTAAACAAAAGTACACCCTGACCCACCCCCCCCCCCCCCATAGCAGGTTTTGCTCATTGATCAATTAAAGTAATAATCAGCAATAATTATTTTTCCCTTTCAGTTACCAAGATGTGGAAAACATTGAAATATCAGCCAGCATGTTCCATGGCATTATACGTGGACATGAAGCACAAGTTCATAATTATCACTCTACCTGACACTGATTGTGTTAGAAGATGAGAAGAAACAAAATATCACTTGATACAAGCCTGAAACAAGACATGTTGACAAACAAGACACAAGTATGTCATTGGACGGCTTAGTAATGAATTATGTCTCTACTTCTATCAAAACAAGGAGACGACGAGGAAGAAAGATGAAAGAATGGCAACAACAGAGTTACACTGATCAAGAGATCAGTTTCTACTAGAAAAACAACACCTGCAAAAACAAAAACATATTTAATGAACTAATGGCAACAATTAGAATTATCACAACGGTGACAGGGTGATTGTACTGTGGTTTTACCTGGTCTACTACAAGAGACTGTGGTGACATTCTATGTCATTTTACCCATGATGTCCTACAGATATCTACCAGATGATATGTACTGTAGCTTTACCTGGTTTACTACAAGAGACTGTGGTGACATTCTATGTCATTTTACCCATGATGTCCTACAGATATCTACCAGATGATATGTACTGTAGCTTTACCTGGTTTACTACAAGAGACTGGTGACATTCTATGTCATTTTACCCATGATGTCCTACAGATATCTACCAGATGATATGTGCTGTAGCTTTACCTGGTTTACTACAAGAGACTGTGGTGACATTCTATGTCATTTTTCCTGTGATGTCCTACAGATATCTATCAGATGATATGTACTGTAGCTTTACCTGGTTTACTACAAGAGACTGTGGTGACATTCTATGTCATTTTTCCTGTGATGTCCTACAGATATCTACCAGATGATATGTACTGTAGCTTTACCTGGTTTACTACGAGAGACTGTGGTGACATTCTATGTCATTTTTCCTGTGATGTCCTACAGATATCTATCAGATGATATGTACTGTAGCATCACAACACTTAATCAGTGGATATGCTGGGTTCATCAGGTATGTATCTATAATACCAACTAGTATAGGGCAATCAGTAGCTAGTCAATAATTTCTTTCTCCAGGGTCTGTGCAAGCTCTTTAAAAGATCTTACAATTTGAAATTCAGTTTGAACTTGAAAATACTCTTAGAAAAGTTATTGTGCCTTGAATGTTGCCAATGTCATTGTAACTAGGTTGAGAAAATCAACAAGACTCTAGACACTAGTATGCTGAACTGATAAAATAGTGGCAAATAAAACTTGTGGAATCTTCCACAAACCCCGACCTCAAAAATGGAAGGAATTGATGAGAGAATACCTTCTTGCTGCTGCTCTGACTGCTTGCTGCTGACTGGAGAATACCTTCTCCAATACAGTCAATGCCTAGCTGCATCTGTGTATTCTTATTGGATACAGTCTCACATTCTTTAATTCATTTAATCCACAGCTTGTCTACCAAACCAGCTGGATTTGACAAGGAAATAACAGACAATAAAGGGGCAGAACTGACAGACAGACAGACAGGTAAGGTCACCAGATTATTACATGTATCCAGTGGTCTAGCCCCCAGTGGTTTAGCTCCACTCTTCAAGTGGTTTAGCCCCAACATTGCATTTGTTTTTGAGATAAAAGATACAATTTTTACTTAAAGCCGCTGTTACATGTGGTCCTTTTTCGTGCAACAGTTGAGCAGCATGCAAAAAGGTTCAAGTTGCATGAGCGTTTTTTAGCATGTAACACCCCCTAGTGCAACTAATTTTTCAAACATAAAAGTTGCATGAAGTAGATTTGGTTTCTACTTTCTTAACGAATTTCCGAAAGTTGCAATGACAAAAATATGTGTGACATACTGAAGTGCAGCTTGAACTTTTTTGCGGTGGCTCAAGTTGGATGAAATAACTATGGTACATGTAACAGGGGCTTAAAGTGCACATAACCTTTTTTCAATGCGTTCAACACTGATTCTACATGATGTAAAAAGTCAAATGTTAATAATAATATTAATAATAATAATAATAATAATAATAATAAATAAATAAATTGAAATTATGAAGCAACTATCCAGATCTGCTCTAGGCGCTGTGATAGGTGATAAGAAAAATGATAAAAATTAGATATTAAACGAGATTAAAGCTACAAAATTAACATGAAAAAGTGGATTTAAACAGTAGGTTAAATTAAGATTAGATTTAAAAGATGATATCGTAGAAAGAGTTGTTAGTGATGAGGGAAGAGAGTTCCAGTGTTTAGCACACACATTAAAATCTATTGGGAATAAGATTATATTTTTATTGTATTTCCCCATCAATGAAACATTGATATGCCATGATATGTAAAGATAATGGACACAGAAAAGCATTCCCAAAAAATTTGAATGTGGTAAAACATTGTGTTAACCAATTTGTTCTATAACTGATGCCCAACCAACCAACCAACCATTGACTGACACCTCACCAATCACAGAGAGACACCTCACCAACCACTGACACCTCACCAACCACTGACTGACACCTTACCAACCACTGACTGACACCTTACCAACAACCGACTGCCATCTCACCAACCACTCACTGACACCTCACCAACCACTCACTGACACCTCACCAACCACTCACTGACACCTCACCAACCACTCACTGACACCTCACCAACACCTCACCAACCACTGACTGACACATCACAAACCACCGACTGCCATCTCACAAACGACTGACTGACACCTCAACAACCACTGACTGACACCTCAGCAACCACTGACTGACACATCACAAACCACTGACTGACACATCACAAACCACCGACTGCCGTCTCACCAACCACTGACTGACACCTCACCAACCACTGACACCTTGTCAACCAAGAATGCAGTCTACACCCCATGCAAAACCGTGTTGATGACCAAAGGGGAAAACATTTGGTTTTAAAAAGTTTGAAGTTTTACCTATAAATATATACATAATAGGTTGGTGAATATTATGGCATGAAAAAGGTAATATTTAATCTAACCAACATTTGCTTTTTTTCAACAGCTTGTCTACAAAACCAGCTGCATTTGACTGGCAAATACCAAAGACAAGCAAGAACCATTTCAAACTGACAGGAAGGTAGGTTCAATGATTTATACTAGCTCTTTTAGAATAACATCAGCCATTACTAATACCTCACACCTGGACTAACACTTCCCCAACCAATAACAGACACCCACTCAACCACTGACTGACACCTCACCAACCAATAACAGACACCCAATCAACCACTGACAGACACCCAATCAACCACTGACTGACACCTGACCAACCACTGAGTGACAACACCAACCACTGACTGACACCTCCCAAACCACTGAATGACACCAAATCAACCACTGACTGACACCTTACCAACCACTAACTGACACCTGACCAAGAACTGACTGACACCTGACCAACCACTGAATGACACCACACCAACCACTGACTGACACCTCACCAACCACTGAATGACACCACACCAACCACTGAGTGACACCTCACCAACCGCTGAATGACACCACACCAACCACTGAATGACACCTCACTTACCACTGACTGACACCTCACAAACCAATAACAGACACAAATCAACAACTGACTGACACCTCACCAACCAATAACAGACACAAATCAACAACTGACTGACACCTCACCAACCAATAACAGACACCCAATCCACAACTGACTGACACCTCACCAACCAATAACAGAGACCCAATCAACCACTGACTGACACCTTACGAACCAATAACAGACACCCAATCAACCACTGACTGACACCTAACCAACCAATAACAGACACATAATCAACCACTGACTGACACCTCACCAACCAATAACAGATACCCAATCAACCACTGACTGACACCTTACCAACCAATAACAGACACCCAATCAACCACTGACTGACACCTTACCAACCAATAACAGACCCAATCAACCACTGACTGACACCTTACCAACCAATAACAGACACACAATCAACCACTGACTGACACCTAACCAACCAATAACAGACACCCAATCCACAACTGACTGACACCTCACCAACCAATAACAGAGACCCAATCAACCACTGACTGACACCTTACGAACCAATAACAGACACCCAATCAACCACTGAGTGACAACACCAACCACTGACTGACACCTCCCAAACCACTGAATGACACCAAATCAACCACTGACTGACACCTTACCAACCAATAACAGACACCCAATCAACCACTGACTGACACCTTACCAACCAATAACAGACACCCAATCAACCATTGACAGACACCTAACCAACCACTGAATGACACCACACCAACCAATAACAGAGACCCAATCAACCACTGACTGACACCTCACCAACCAATAACAGACTCTCAATCAACCACTGACTGACACCTTACCAACCAATAACAGACACACAATCAACCACTGACTGCACCTCACCAACCACTAACACCTCACCAACCACTGAATCACACCTGACCAACCACTAAATGACACCACACATACCACTGACACCTCATTAACCATTGACTGACACTTCACCAACCACTGACTGACACCTGACCAACCACTGACTGACACCTGACCAAGAACTGACTGACACCTCACCAACCACTGACTGACACCTGACCAAGAACTGACTGACACCTCACCAACCACTGACTGACACCTGACCAGACACTGACTGACACCTCACCAAGAACTGACTGACACCTCACCAACCACTGACTGACACCTGACCAACCACTGACTGACACCTGACCAAGAACTGACTGACACCTCACCAACCACTGACTGACACCTGACCAAGAACTGACTGACACCTCATCAACCACTGACTGACACCTCACCAACCACTGAATGACACCTCACCAACCACTGACTGACACCTCACCAACCACTGACTGACACCTCACCAACCACTGACTGACACCACACCAACCACTGAATGACACCACACCAACCACTGGATGACACCACACCAACCACTGAATGACACCACACCAGCCACTGAATGACACCTCACCACACTGACACCACACCAACCACTGAATGACACCACACCAACCGCTGAATGACACCACACCAACCACTGAATGACACCTCACCAACCACTGAATGACACCACACCAACCACTGAATGACACCACATCATCATCTGATCAACCAACTACTAATAACTCACTGCGTATTAGCCGACATATTACTTTAAATACTTAGTTCAATCCTTCTGCCTTGAGAAAATTTATTTATTATCTATTTTCTTGTACTTTCAGAAAACACAAACCTGTCTTGGGAACAGCATTATAACAAGAAGAAAAGAAGAACCATTTCCTGGAATAACAACTAGAAGAAGGGATACCTGAAAGATCAAGAAAATTAGCAGGATACTTATATTAAAAGAACAGGGCTCAAAATAGCAGTCTGCACATGCAGGAAAAATCTTATTAATGACAGATGAAATTTTTTTTTAAATCCAAAGTGGATAAAAATATGGCAGGTACAATTCCTCTGCCAAAATTTCTTTATCACCAAAAACAATAATGGTTATGATATTCTTCTATTTTGAGCCCTGATAAAGAAAACAAAGAAAGAATGAAAGATATAAGAGAAAAAAAGAAAAAAAGAGAGAGAAAGGAAAGACAAATGGAAAGATAATGTTTTTACTAAGAATGAATAACATGACCCTATTTCATAATAGCATCACCAACCAAAACAAAGTGCTTTTTCACAAAGAAAGGGCACTAAACTCAACAAAATAATGAAAAAAAATCACTAAACGTTTCAGTGATTCTGTTTCACTCAATTGAACAATACATTATTCACATCTGATGACATTATGAAATAGGGCAACTGAAAAGATATTTAGCTAGAGGGCTGGCGAAACAAATCTTGTAGTTAAACTAAATAATTGTGTCTGTACACACTTAATTCTTCTAAATTTTGTTTTTGCTTTCATTAGAAATATGAAGTACAAAAACTCTAATTCTTAATTAAGATTTTCAAATATTTTCTGAATACCTTAAACTTTATGAGATTCAGACTTCATGATTCACAAGCAGCAAAGACTAGGGAAAAACCCTAGGAAGGACAAAACAAAACGAAAATACAAAAAGTTTACAAATTTCAGCTTTATAGCATAATCAAATAGCTGATTGCCCTGCAGATCTAGTCATAGATAACCATCTGTACTGCCAGCCCTCTAGCCACTAATATTAGATATAGGAGAGTGTGTAGATACCCAAAACTGAAATAGTTAAGACATTTAGATTATTCCTGAATAAGGAAGGGGGAAAAAAGTCAGAAAACTTTTCCATAGCAGCTAGTAGGTGTGTTCTCAGTAAAGAAAAACAAAACAAGCAGAACTGAAAATATACAGTAGACTTATCACTGCTGTTCTATTTCAATTTTCATCTTTTCACAAAATTTCATTTCAATTGGCTGGTCATTTCAAGTGACTTTTCTAACTTTACTGACAACCCTCCACTAGTAAGACACACTCTCCTATATCTAATATTATTATCATTTATTATCTGTATACCAGAAAAATGAAATACACTTCATACCTCCCACGAGGTCCTATCAGCACCAAACAGAGAAGCTGCCCCACCAGGCCAGGAAACCAAAAATGGTGGTACAACATTGCTGCTCTCGGCAGAGTCTAACCTTGAGGCCATAATCAGATGACTGCTCTGGTGGTGAAGGTTGTCGGTAAGGATACCAGGTGATGGCCCTCTGCAGATTTGAAGGGAGTGCGCCGTTGGCATGAATGCCGGTCACTGTGCAGGTTAGTGCAACTAGGAGCAGAGGTAATCATATCTCACTATTCATGGGTGTGTACAGCAGTGATAACTTTGGGGTGGTGTGCTCAATAGACTTGCATAAGACACCATTCAGACTTCCATACAAGTAGAGTATCAACCTGGGAAGACTAGAAGTTGAATCATTTCTAGGAAACCTAATCTTGCGTTAATGATGTTCGGCTAGACTGATATCACAAGGTTCTATCATAGGATTGTAATTTAATAAGTTTTTTCACCAGCAAAACAAGACCTCGGTTTCTTTAAAATTTTAAGCAGTTTCTGAGACTTTTTGATAAGATAATCACAGGAAAAAAAATAAAAGCAAACTGAAATAGATGAAAAAAGTTTTTATTATAAAATAATCAAATGATGAAAAGTAAAGCAAACTGAAAGAGATGAAAAATTTATACAGTACTGATTATCAGGATCAAATGAAAAGCACAAAAAATGGAAAGCAATTCAAGATAAAATAATTGAATGTAAAAGCAAACTATTCTCAAACAAAAAAATCAACAAACCAATAAGATAAGTGATATATAATATAAGAAATTTACTTGCAAATAATTTCCTTGTCTTTCATGAAACTGAGGTCTTAACCAAACCTGCTATCAATTAAAAAAAAAAATGTACGTTTGAAACAAAATCAATTTCAAGCTAAAAGATTGGATACAAATATTCAGCACTGTCAAATCATTTCAAATGTAAAGCGTTTTTTGAAAATTACAGTAACCAAAATATTTCTGAACAAATTAATAATTTTTTGGAAAATGGGACAAAATCATTTCTATTTTAAGTTGAAGCATTCCTAAAGCAAAGATGTTTCAGAAATCAATTTAAAATCAACCAAAACAACTACAAATCATATCTTGTTCTGTCCATTCAAACAAACAGTCTTCAGCAGAATTAAAATTATTTTTGATACATCACAAAGACAAAGTCTGCCTAAATTTCAGTTTTTCTCAATTTCTTACCATATTTCCCAAAGATACGATGGGAAACACCAAAAATCAGCTGTGCAAAATTCTGAAATAATACACAAAAAGTGCAAACAAATAAATCCAAGCCAAACAAGGCGAATGTGAAATGGAAAATGAATAAATAGAGGACAAGGTGAGCCATCAAAGAATGGCATTCATACACCATACCTCACATTCAAGAAACCATTAGACTTGAATGAAATGAAACTATTATTACAAGTGAAACCAAGAGTTGTTTTACTATGAATTATGTCCAATGCACTTATATTATATGCACAAGCTGTCCAAAATGTTTTGAAACCAAATACTTGATAATTTAAACATTGGCAGAAAACTTGTTTTGAATTCAAATGTGATGCAGTTCATTGCGATACATGTAGTTGCTTATGATTTGGAAATGCAAATTCTGACAGTGCAAATATATTTTATCTTTGACTACGTATGTATGGCTCATTTCCTTCTGTCAAGAAGTTGTTTTGCTGGTGAAAAAACTGATCTTACGAAATAAACACAAGATAAACATAAGAAAAACATGCAGAGTTCACATCTACCATGTGAAACAATTAACAAGGAATAAACCGAAGGCTATTTAGATTTTCTTTAGCTATTAGAATTAAACATACTAAACAAATGAAAACATTTTTTAGGGATGAGAATGTAACCATTGAATATCTATAACAGCTCGGTTCCCTTAGTGTAACATTAATAGAGTGGATTTCATATGATTCTTGGCATGTTAGACAGCAAGGCATGTCCTGACATTGGAATGGTTTCCCATTACTTTATTGCATTCTGTTAATCCTGTATCTATTTATTCCCAATATGAAATCTACTCTGTTAAACTAATGTTTAAACCACTTAGCAAGTAGGGCTTTTGCAACCAACAGTCATGTGGAAAATATCTGATTTTGTTTCTTCAAACTTTTTTTTGATTGGTAACGAGATGATCAAAATTCTCTTCTAAAATACTATAATGGCCTTACCTTATGCTACGGATCTTTAGATATGAAGTGTTTTGGTGGTTCATCAACTAGCACATGACTGTAAGCTGCAAAAGATGTAATATAAACTTAGTCCTCATGGCACTTTCATTACATTAAAGTCAAAAAAAATCATAGGTCTAGTAACCTAGGAGATACTGAATTAATTATAGGTCCGGTAACCTAGGAGATACTGAATTAATTATAGGTCCGGTAACCTAGGAGATTCTGAATTAATTATAGGCCCAGTCCCCTAGCAGATACGAAATTAATTATGGACTTATGTGATGGTCATGTGATGAATTCATAAATACATTAACACATAAGGACTTTGGCTTAGTTTTTCATATTAAATTACATGTTGGTAGTTTCCTTTTCGGGATAGACCAACTCATTTTTCACAAGTTTAGTAGTCTAGAAACTTCGTTATTTTAGTCTTCGCAAACCAGGTTGTTAATCAAATACACTTAATGGAAGTCTGAATACCGCCTTAAGTCTATTAATCACACCACTCTAAGATATACATCACTGTTGTGCAGTAAAACCTATGGGTAGTGGGGAATGGTTATCTTGTAAGACTCCTACTTGCACTGACCCTCACAGTACCAAGGCTGGCTTTGCCATCGAGGTACTCTCAAGAATCTGTATGGGGTTTCAGAGTCTGATATTCCTATTGACAGTGTTCATCATCAGAGCAGCCAGCTGGTTGTGGTTTCATAAAATGGCTCTTGTCGGGACAGTAAGTACTGCCTGGTCCTGGTCTACCGGGGTAGTGAGACTTGGTGCTGGTAGGACCTTGGGGAGGTATTATTTTTTGTAAGTCCAAAAAGGGCGTGGAGAGGGTAAAGATGGAATTCATTAAAAAACACAGGAAAACCACTAAGTCCAAAATCAAACTTTATTTCAAACACAACACACAACAACCATAATTTACAAGGGAATAATTTACAAGGGAAAAATTTACAAGGGAAAAATTTACAAGGGAAAAATTTACAAGGGAAAAATTTACAAGGGAAAAATTTACAAGGGAAAAAAGTGACATATGAAACTATTTTGGCAACTTACCAAAAAAATCCTAAGTGCCCACTTCTGTGTCTGTCTGACTCCTGGAAGATTTCAAAGGATATAAGTCAGAGAAAATCATGCAAAACCCCTTACAACCCTACTAAGTACATTCTCCCTCCCCTACCCCAAGAATATTTTCCCTCCCCCCTATACAAGTAACCCCTCCCCCCAGTATTAGGCTTCGACCCCCTCCCCCCAACATCTCACCTATCCCCTCCCCCCAAATTTAAGCGAAGCCCAGTTGTAATTGACCAGAATTTTCAAGTCAAAATTTATAGAGAAGTTCAGGGATGTGAAGACTATAATTAAATCCACTGAAGGTTTCAAAGCAGTTATCACTTGAATGTAGCCTCCAATACTAGTAAATAGTTTGCCAAAGTATCCATGTTTTTGCTCAAAATTAATCAAATTCTGTTTTTAAAAACAAGTCTTCTTTCAGTGGGATTGTAGAGTGATTTTACTTAAGCCTTTGAATCAATAACATTTTAAGGGCAACAGAATAGATTTATATCTCGGTAAGGCATGTGATGCCATAATCAATATTTACATGTGAATGCCAAGAAAGCATTATGTTGACATCATATTATCACTTGTCACTGAACATGTAACATTGTATCATGTCATGTGCACGATATGTAACAAGGTTTGTTTCCAGAGTAAGAAATTAGACTTTAAGTAAAATCACTCTGTTTGTTCTGGTCAATTACAACTGGGTTTAACTTTATCTTTCAAAATAAATGATAGACAACAGACGACTCAAGTGTGTGTATGCATGTGTGTGGATTATTCGTTTGAGGCATGCTGCAAAGCTTGAACAAGAAACATTTCATAGTCACATAATATCATAATATCCATTAATTGTACTCATTGTGGTATCAGTGAGGACAGACGTATTGACTCTTACCACACATGTAACAAGTCTGATACTGTTCTTATTGTTCTTATACCATCGTCATCAGTTACAGATTAGTGTTGTTTTTTATCATTAATCAACATCATGTTTTTCCACATGCTTTATTTATTTTTGTCATTCCCATATCACATAATATGTGGATATTAAACCATTAATGCAGACCAAAGTCTTGTAGTTTTTAGTCCCCAAGTCATTTGCTGCATGCCTCAAACGAACGTAATGATTGGTATGTATAATTCACCCCTCCCCCTTGTCTCAGTATTTTTATTTTTCAATATTCAGAGGGAACATATTGTATAGGTGGGGGTGGTGGAAGAGTTTGCTGGCATACCTTTTTACTAATCATATTATGATGATCAATCAATACAAGGGGTGGATCTAGGGTTTTATGGGGTTTCTCTGCAACGTCTCACCTGTTGTATATGCAAGTTCTTAATATTCAGATGTTAGTCCATTGTAAATAGATTTCCCATATATTTGAGGTGAATGGAGAGGTCACACGACTCACACTGAACCTACCCTTGATCCACCCCTGCTATATAGTAAATATACCAAATAATACACATCACAAGAACCTGAACAGGAGAGGAAATCTTCTCAAAGAATGAATGGTTGCAATGACTATAGTTTGAATGCAAACCATATACCAGTGTATACACCTATTTCAAAAACGGTTGTCATAGCCAAAGGCAGTTATTTCAAGATAAAAAGGAATTATGGGTATACAACTAAACATGAATAATTAAGGCCTTTAAAATGGTTTCGTGGACTACAAACAACGCTAACCTCTATGTTCGTGACGAGAATAAGAAGCAGAAACACATGTTTTTCCAGCTATTCTTGGATCTTGGTATGACCTATTGCATATCGCCAATGACAAATTTTTTGAAATAGGTATATATATACCAGTGAATAATATTTGAATCATGCAACTGTGCTGAGTTCTATGCATTTTGTTTGAATAAACAGCAGGTTTTCTTAACATAAAGTGCTTTCAAGAATTGTAAAAATTTTCACTTTAACATAACGCACTGAAAAAAACTTTTGCACTATTCAGAGGTTTTAACTTTGCAATTGGATGGAAAACAAATGAAAAAGAAAAACACAAGAAAATTGAAAGCTTAATAAATTAGCCAAAGTAGCTTCTAATCAATGGGTAATTAGGATTAAAAAAATTAATATCAGTAGTAATTTGTAATGTAGGCAGAGGCCATTTGCTAGATTTTACTATTATCTACTTTTTTTTTTACTCCAATGAGTTGACATACTGAATTCATTCACTCCAAGAATCTAGAAAAAATCTTAATGGTAATCTATACACCAAAATGACTCCAATATTTCAGAGTATCTGAGAATCCAAAATTTCTCCACTTGCTAGGACAAATGTATTTTTTTGTGTGTGAAATGGTTTTCATTCACAATTGTGATGGGAAAAAGATCACAAGCAAAGGATCTAAAATGTTGCAACAGTCC
This sequence comes from Anthopleura xanthogrammica, assembly GCA_964019055.1. Taxonomy (NCBI): domain Eukaryota; kingdom Metazoa; phylum Cnidaria; class Anthozoa; order Actiniaria; family Actiniidae; genus Anthopleura; species Anthopleura xanthogrammica. The sequence continues at coordinate 12,083,802 of OZ025207.1, read as the reverse complement.
TAGTTGAACAGCCCTATTTGAATAGGATAACTTCAATGCACATTGCTATGATTATCGAATCTCTGTGACATCCAATGTTCACCAGTAATTATTTCAGTTAGATTAGTGTACTTATTTTTATTGTCCTACTGTACGAAAAGAGATCTAGCTGTAATTATGGGGGAAAACTGCACAAACTAGTCAAGCTTTCCCAAAAGTGCTAGTCAAATAAAATGGCAACTCTGTGAATTATTTTGCTATATAACTTGTTGTTGGAATGTATCCAATCTCTGCAAGATCATAATTTATGTAATTTTCAACAGTAATTTTTTCAGATAAAAATGTCCGTATTTGTACAAATAAAAAATATGAAAATAGTGATCTACAAACAAGCCACACCTAAATTTGGAATTTGTACATGAAGCATTTCTACATTTATCCAAGAATGAGTCTTAACCAGTCCCCTGTTGCCATCTCAATGTTTTCACTAATTTCTATATTACTCCCTTACTTAGTTTAGTTCTGTTTGTAGTAGTATAATTCACTACAGAAAACAACAGTTAAGAGGCTAATGCAAAATATAGCTAAGCAATCATAATAATAAACATATAAATAGACTGTTAACAGTCCCTCTTTTCCCTCCTAATTCAGTCGAGTAAGATTTTTTCCTGACTTCAACGCACGGGGAGTAAACTCACCCCCACTCCCCGCACATCCAAGACAGGGAAAAAAATGACTCGAGTGAATTAGGAGGGATAAGAGGGACTGTTAACAGCCTAAGGTATAATGGATATACGGGAATAAAAGTGACCAGACTGTTAGGATAAGTGATGGAGACACATACACATAGTGGTTATGATAGTTCCTTGTGATATGTCAATCAACATAAAAAAATATATATGTCATAACCAAATTTTGATGGTCGCATGAATTGAGGCTGTTTGGAATATTTCCCATTGTATACAGAAGTAGAGCTGTACACTTCTCCTGAATCAATAACCTGTCCCCTGGTGTATTTGTGGAGTCACTGCAAAATGAATTACTTGCAGATGCTTTTGAAAATGACCTTTCTAATAAAATTAGTTTCTTCTGAAAACTGGACTGACTACTCGACTATACATGTACTGTATATATAGTAGTCATACCATACTTATAGCAGTTGGTACCATTAGGGTACTTACCATCAGAATAGAGTACACTCTGCTGCCTGTAAAAGGCTGCCAACAATAACCACCACTCACAAAGGTCTAGTAGGGATGCGGTAGAGTAGCCCAGGCTACAAGATCAGTTTTCTTTATCATCAGTGGATATTGATTGCTATCAGAGGGTGCATTATTAATAAACATTGTCTTTTGTGCTATCAGCATCCACAGTACTTGTTGCAGCATGCTTTGTTTGAAGATTACCTTCCTATCTGTGGTTGGTATTGTACATAGTAATTGCTCACATTATATTCAACTCTCATATACTAACACCTGTCTACAGTGAAATACTTACCACTGGTGTACTCTTAGATTCAATCAATACAGGATACAGGTGAGTAATTGATGCATGTAAGGTATCATCACAAGACAGTGGAAGGACACACTGACAAATGGCAGTTCAATATTGTAAAATATATTCATAATAGCATAAAGATATATGGTGGGCATGTTGTGACAGTAGCAGTTTACATTTATTTTTAATATATCATTTTTCATTAATACTAGGTATCTTGGAAGAACACAAGATAAAGTTGAAATTTATAAAAGCAAAACCAAGACACAATGTGATTGGTTATTTATTACGCTCTTATTTAATAAGTCAATCAAGGATTGGCATGTTTTATATCATTATAGCTATTTCATAATACCATTTAGATTTAACATACAGTACATCTTTTAATCTATTATGCAATTGGGACCATACGGATTTTTGTCATTTTCTTAGAAAATCAAATTAATTGCTTAATTAATTATATTTAATTATGTAAAATTATTAAAAGCAAACAAAAAACCTTTAGATGAATCACTGTTACTATTTCTTTATATTTTGATACTATTCACTATAATTTTTTATAAGTTAATCAATACCTTTTGGTATCCTTATCTCATGCTATGTAGCAACAAAATAAGTTACATTATTGATTCCAATATGTTGGAAATATCTGCAACACCAAATAGTAAGCATGCTATTCTTGCTTTCATTATGAAAATAATTACTATTAGATAGTAGCTTGGTGATTGACATTGCTGAGACCTTATCATGACATCAAACATTTGTAGACTACTGTAGTAGCTTGTTGATTGACATTGCCGACACCTTATCAGGACGTCAAACATTTGTAGAGTAGTAGCTCAGTAGCTGCAAAATCACTGGCAACAGCACTGTTCATTGTCTGAATTCCTTTAATTAGTAGCGGAACCCACTAAAATACTTGACAGTAACAAATAACATGGTAAAAGTCCAGATCTCTCAAGGAAGGCTGGTCACCTGTTAGTTTCATTAGTTCCCTGGTTGTTGACCACAAATAGCAAACTGCAATTTCTCCTTATAAGCTTGTCCCATTAGTTTGCTCACAAAGAGGACTTGTGTAACAGGTTCAAGACCTTTTTAAGTACCTTTATTGTTCTTCATGTTCTGTTCCTAACTTATCTTCTTGTTCATGCTTGCAAATCCTTTATTCGGTTAGATTACATTAACTTGTGGCTTGTGTACCAGTCATCATACCACTTAACTTCATTCTTTAGAGTCCATTCAATAGCTTGTCCCATGATCTGCTTGCATGATAGAACACATCCTTGATAACTGTAAAGTGCACTAACTTCATCTATCTTCAAGGTTTACGGTCTATTAAGTAGCTTGTCTCATCTGCTTGCTCAAAAGGAGACCACATCCTTGAGTGTAGAGTGCAATAACTTGTGTAATATCATGTGCATAAGCCATCATACTATCTATTTTCATGCTTTAGGGTCCATTCAATAGATTTTTTCAAACTGTTTGCTTGGTAAAACACATTCTTTATGTGTGTATAGTTTGTTAACTTGGGTCTTGTGTAATAGTCGTCATACCATCTACAGTATCTTCATGCTTTAGGGTCCATTCCCACCCCCTTGCTTGGTAGACCACATTCCTTATGGGTTGCAGAATTTAACTTACAGGTTTCTTGTGTACTAGTCATCATACTATTTCTTTCCATGCTTTAGAGTCCATTCAACAGCTTGTCTCATCTGTTTGCTTGGTAGACTACGTTCTTTATAGGCATAGAGTATGCTAATTTGCGTAATGTTACTAGTCATCATACCATCTATCTTCATGCTTTAGGATCCATTCATGCCATCCATAGCTTGTCTCATCTGTTTGCTTGGTAGACTATGTTCCTTATAGGCATAGAGTACACTAATTTGTGTAATGTTACTAGTCATCATACTATCTATCTTCATGCTTAGGATCCATTCATGCCATCCATAGCTTGTCCCATCTGCTTGCTTGGTAAAACACAATACTTAGAGGTGCAGAGTATATTAACTTGCGCCTTGAGTACCAGTCACCATACCATCTATCTATCTTCATGCTTTCGGGTTCTTTCAATAGCTTTTTCCCATCTGCTAGCTTGGTAGAACACAATACTTAGGGTGTAGAGTAAATTAACTTTTGCTTGAGTACCAGTCACCATACCATCTATCTTCATGCTTTGGGGTTCTTTCAATAGCTTTTTCCCATCTGCTAGCTTGGTAGAACACATTACTTAGGGTGTAGAGTAAATTAACTTTTGCTTGAGTACCAGTCACCATACCATCTATCTTCATGCCTTTGGGTTCTTTCAATATCTTGTCCCATCAGCTTGCTTGGTAGAACCTATTCCTTATAGGTTGTAGGGTTCAAGAACTTTTGTCTTGTACATCAGTCATCATATCATTTGTTTTTAAGGTTAAGGGTCCATTCAATAGCTTGTCCCATCTGCTTGGTAGACAACATTTTTACGAGTGTAGAGTGTAGAGTATATTAACTTGTGTGTTGTGTTACTAGTCATTATACCATCTATCTTCAAGCTTTAGGATCCATTCAATATATTGTCCCATGAACTTGCTTGGTAAACCTATATCTTTACCAGTAAAGAGTACCAATTTCTAGGAAGAATATCATTTGTTGTACTATCTGTCTTCATCTAAAGTTTCATATTCATACTAAAGACAGCTACAACGTTAATTCATGAAAAATATATGGATATGATTTAGAAAGAAACCAAATATTGCTTTTTCTATATTTGTATTTCTCTCAAGCCATCCTTCAGTAGACCTGAAGTGGTTGTCAAGATGAGAACAAAACGTAGTCTGTTATTGTTAGTCTTTTTAATAAATTGTTCACCCAAAGTAACTTTGATCAAAAAACAAAAGTTGAAAAGGTTCTGGGACTTCCTGCTATACAGTTTTACTTTAAAGAAGGAAACATTGCTGTGAGAAGGCTTTCATATCACAGTCCCAAGAATTTATGGTAAAAAATAGAGTAAAAAAAATTGGTTTACTTGAAACCGTTTTTGAAAAATAATGACTTGTCAGTAAATAAGGGTTAAATAAAGCTCAAGTTGCATGGAAAGAAAGTTCCAATAAAATAATTTTAAAAATGAAGAGCTTTAAACAATTGTAAAATAAGTATAAAGAGGTTAGAATGACCACACTAAGCATACTTTTGTCTTACTTGCACTTCATTGCTACATGTTAGCCTAGATGACCCCAGTAGATCATGGTTAAAATCATCCATAACTTGAAGATCTTTCTTAATATTTTGATGTCTTGAAGATGTGTCCAATTATTGGCAAATACAAATGTCTTGACACTGAATCATTTTTTGAAAATAATTTAGATACAGTGCCAAAAGTAACCATTTATACAGTTAATAAGGCACGCCCAAGGGGTTGGTTACCCAAGCTTGTGTTGATCCCTAAAAACCACGGCTGCTACTGACACTGATTCACAGGTTCACAATATATATGACTGCACATAAACGATTGTGCTGGAATTTAATCATAATGATTCACTGAGTTGCATCATATTTGGATGATTCTAATATACCTGACACATTCCGGTCTTGTTCTGTACCTTGTAAACTGTTCAATAGTGAGTTTCATCATGTCCATCATATTTGGATGATTCTAATATACTTGACACATTCCTGTCCTGTTCTGTATCTTGTACAATGTTAAATAGTGAGTTGCATTGTGTCCATCATATTTGGATAATTCTAATATACTTGACACATTCATGTCTTGTACTGTATCTTGTACAATGTTCAATAGAGAGTTGCATTATGTCCATCATATTTGGATAATTCTAATATACTTGACACATTCCTGTCTTGTTCTGTATCTTGTACAATGTTCAATAGTGAGTTGCATCATGTCCATCATATTTGGATGATTCTAATATACTTGACACATTCTTATCTTGTTATATATCTTGTACAAAGTTCAGTATCAAGTAGCATCAATTCCATCACATTATGAGCTTTCTTATATACTTGCAACATGCTTGCTTTGATGCTTGTTTTTTCATTTTGTTGTGTTGATATTTTGTGTATGCAAGTATGGTCATTCAGAGATATATTTTAGAGATTAGGTACATACATAAAACATTTTTTTCTTAACTGCATTCAATTTATATTTCATAAAATACATTCAAATCTTTAAAACACAATTATGGTATAACATACACCTAATTGGAAACACATTGTCATATGAAAATAACAAAACAAAAAAAATAGGGATTAATTATTTTTGCAAAACAGGTGTAATTATTTCACTGTTTTGAAGGCACAGACTGAAATTTTTGAGTTTATCTTGTTGGTATATGCTAAAACAGTTATATTCTCATCAATTTAAGGGGGGGGGGGGGGTTATAATCAAAATAAAAAAATATTTAACTATTTCCTATTTGCTATTTTTTCATTTTTATATGACAACATTCTTGCAATTAGGTGTACACAAACTTAAACAGATTTACGAATCAAGTATTGCAATAAGGCTGCAACTACTTTACACCAGTACAAACCACTTCCACAAGTAAATCATTACCAATCCAAACCAAACCAAACCAAGAAAGCACTTCAACAATTCCCTTGAACACAGATCTTAAATACAGAATGTGAGTAACTTGCAACCCAATCAAAACAAACCAAGAACGCACTTCAACAATTCCCTTGAACACAGATCTTAAATACAGAATGTGAGTAACTTGCAACCCAATCAAAACAAACCAAGAACGCACTTCAACAATTCCCTTGAACACAGATCTTAAATACAGAATGTGAGTAACTTGCAACCCAATCAAAACAAGCCAAGAACGCACTTCAACAATTCCCTTGAACACAGATCTCAAATACAGAATCTGAGTAACTTGCAACCCAATCAAACCAAACAACTTCAGCAATGCCCTTGAACATGTATCTCAAATACCGAATGTGAACAACTTGCTATTGCAAGCCCATCAAACCAAACAAAGAAAGCATTTTAACAATGCCCTGAACACAAATCTCAAATCATTATGTGAGCAACTTGCAAACCTACCAAACCATTAACAAACTAAACTCTGTCCTGTTACTTGTGGTAAGATTAAAAAAGTTGAATAAAATGAAATGCAATACTGCTTTACTTCGTCTTTTAGTTGTTGATTTAATTGCTATCAAGATTATTGAATTTACTGCAGTTTTCATTGCTATGCGCTGATCGAGACAATCAGAGTTAGTACCAAATAATTTGTTTGATTGACGGTGGTGTACTGTATTAACCAATTTCCATGTAAAGACTGTTGTCTCAATCAGAATGGAGCAAAGAAAACAGTGGTAAAGATTTGTTAGGTATTGAGTCATCCTTATTTAGTTTAATTGTTGAGCATCAGTGTCACTGTTTAATGAATGTTATATTGACAATTCCTAGTGAATTTCTAGCAATTTTAATGCATAAAATATAGGGAAACTCTGTCACAACATACCAAATATTTTAACAGTGTGACACAAGCTACTGTGGCCATACACTCAGCAATGTTATTGAATGGAATAGACCCCTTGGAATGCAGTTCAATTTGGAGGACAATTTAACAATAGGTTCCAATTCTCAGGAGAATGAAATTATTTTGTTTTGTCCTCCAAATGGAGGTGGTTTGAGGTCATGTGCAAGGGGTCTATAGATCTTTTTTTAGCTTGGGTGGTTTGTCATTTCAGACCATGTGTCATTCTCTTGAGAATAAGATTCTTTGTTTGAGGTGTATCCATATTCATGTGTCTTCTCATGCACAACAAGTCACACAAGCTAAAAAGGTATATTGAATGGATCTCTGATTGACTGAGTCAAAACATTAGTTTGAGTGACCATAGCAGGTGATACACTTAAAACCATAATATTGATAAAATTGCCATTTATCTTTATATCCTTCAACTATTTTGTGATGATATCTTACATGTATCAATTAATCACCTGTATTCTGTATTGATTGAATCTAGAAGTACACCAGAGGTAAGTATTTCACTGTAGACAGGTGTTAGTATATGAGAGTTGAGCATAATGCGAGCAATTACTATTAGGAATACCAACCACAGATAGGATGGTAATCTACAAACAAAGCATGCTGCAACAAGTACTGTGGATGATGATAGCACAAAAGACAACGTCTATCAATAATGCACCCTCTGATAGCAATCAATATCCACTGATGATAAATAATAAAACTTATCTTGTAGCCTTTGGTACTTCAACATATTCCTACCAGACCTTGATGAATGATGGTTGTTGGTGTCATGATCTTTCCCCAGACAGCAGATTGTGATACACTCTAATAAAAGAAACACATCTATTTTAAAATACAGAATGCGTACCAGAATTTGCCATTGCTGCTCTAGAATTATCAAAACCTATAGTATTTGAAGTAAAAAAAAATCTGCTTCTATCATGAAAATGACCAGTCATTTCTTAAGGCATGAAATAGACTATGTCTGAATTCATACAATACCGCTATTTTCCTTGATTCCCGACTCATTTATTCAGGGTTAGCATCATGTTATGTTAGCAGAATGTTCACAAATTACGATGGTAAGGAAAACAATGCACGAGTTCAACAACACAAACACTTTGAAATTCCATGGACCTTCACTGGAACATGTGAATATTCTACACAAAATTGAGGCTAAGCCTGAGCAACAGAGAACTCAAAACTGGAGTATCGATACCTCCCTTAAAAAATCCCTGTATACCACGGGAACTATTCATTGCAGGTTCAATTCACATGACAATGAAAGGCAATAATTCAATGTTCACTGACATCAATATTTTTCAATGACATCAATATTTTTCTATAACAATTGACTTACAAATCAGAGTTGCATTTCTCATCATTACCTTCCTTCAGAGCACAGTCATGCATGCTGTATACATTTACATATAGTGTTCTGATTGCTTAGCTGTGATTGTTGTTTTCTATTGTAAATTTCCATAAACAAGTGAACAAACCAAGTAAAAATGTAATTAAGGGGCTTGTCAAAAAGAATGAATAAATTTGGCTGTGTCATAGTATGGGCTACATTTAATTTGTATGATATAGTGAGATACTAGAGCAAACCCACCCTCTCCTCCTGGTTATTAAAGAATTGGCAGCTTATACACAACCGTTTGAGTTATCTGAAGTTATAGCCTCCCCCACTTTAACCAGCTGGAAAAAATTAATCAGAAGGTCTGCTTAGGACCCACCTTGGTTGAATGCATGCATTAATAGTGACTGCTTGTAAAAATTGTAGCAAACTTTTGAATTCCTTTAAATTTTCCCAATAAAACCCCTTTGGTGTACTACTGTATTTTCAAAAATAGAGGCTTTGCACCATCATGCGATGGGAGCCATGACAGGAGGCAGGAACAATTGAATTTGGTCTAATATGATTTACATGAGAAAGAATTCAGTTTAACAGCTTTAAAAGTTTTCCAAAATTGCACAGTCCATTTTCTGCCAATTAGGACTAAGGCCTACTGTGAAGAGCAAAAATTAGGCATTTTGATTGGCAAGGTTGGTATTTAGCCTAGGGTTAAAGCATTATTTCTCGACTCCAAAACACTTCATAACTACTATCTATATAATTTTTTTTCAGAAATGCAAGATGTCAAAGATGTCAATATTCGCAAATAAGGTGTGAACACCAATGGTATCCCGAGTTTTTTTTAGTAAATCTGTAATAACTCTCTAACTTTTATTGCAAAATGGCTAAGCTAAGAATTAATAAACTTCATATAATAATTAACCAAAACTCAAGAAAACAAAGTAAAATATTTTTTGCCAAGCTCTAGCTTCAGTGATTAGATCATGGTTAATACAGAAGTTGCAGAAAAAAATTATAGGACATTTCAAGAAGATTTAAGTATTTTCAAGGACTATTTTCAAATCTAAACTGAATTATACTTCTCGTGGCTTTTCACAATAGCTTGGGGAAGGGGGTTCCATTAATTCCTGAATACAAAGCAGCCCATATGCCATTGTGAAAATTACCCAGAACACCACTGGGAACTAGAAAATATTATAAATCTAAATTAATTTTTTGTAACAAAAATTGACTGATTACCAGGATTTATCCTGTTTTGGGGAGGAATAAGAACATAAAAAATTCAAAGACAAAAAATTATTGGAATATCATTAAATGAGTCACTGGAAAATTCCAGGATTTGTCAAGGACAATAGATAATTTTTCAGAATTCAACGAGTATTCAAAGATTCAGTACATTTTTAAGGCTTGTGCGAACCATGTTAGATATTTTTGCTGTAAGATTTCATCAAAATAACTTCCTACTTTGGACTCTTTAATTTCTAATCTTTGAAACCTATTTTGAACCTCTACCAAATATCATGCTGATACTTTACACTGTACGTTTTATTTAAAAACATGAAAGAACTTATTCGAGAACGAGCGAGGTACATGTACGATAGTCATTTTGTACATTAAGCTAGCGAAAACTCACTAATTTCTTTATTCGAATGAAGAAATCCAGTACCATATTGTTTTTAATACTGCTGTGCATAATACATGTAACACGCAAGGTTGAGTCAATTGAACCATAAAATCTAATGGAAAACTTTAGTCAGTATGGCGTCCCAAACAAATGACTTCAACCATAGTGGCTGGATCCATGTGCTGTACTAAGAGTGAAATACGAGGCCATTCAAATGTTGATTTGTCAAGTGTGATCTTATATGGACTAAAGAGGTCCTAAAATTCTACTTCTACTGTAGTTTTATAAAAAATGTATATTTGTTATTTTGTATATATTAAATTTTGACACAAGATGTGTTTAAAAGAAGAAATTTCACAGAAAGCACAAGCAATTCATGATTGCCAAGAATGCCGGTCGTCTTTGTCAACACTCATACCCAGAAAGCTCAAGTCACCTGAATTTTTCTCATATTTCAATCAAAATGGCTTCCTTAGATACAAAGTTTTTCACTTTCTTAATCTTTTATTTTGCATTGCCCTGAAGTATGGACATAAAACCATGTAAAACTCATTCAACTATTCCCAAAGCAGTTAGGAATTGACAAAAATTTGAAGATTTTTTAAAAATCCTGAGCCTGATCTAGTACCTTAATGCTAACATTTGTGTGAGAAGAAATTTATCAAAACCGTACATACTACTACTGTAAGTAATACACGTAAATCACCTATTATGATTGTCCTCAGCTTTTCTTTTTCTGAGTACTTTTAGACTAAAGTCAATTTGTTTGAGAAAATAAAAAGAAACAATCATCATGATATGAAAAGGATCTATGTTGAAACCTGTAAAATTTGATAACCCCTCAATCACAAAATAAACTATGGATAAAAAGTTAAATTTTACACCGTAAAAAATAAGAGAGATCACTTACTGACGTTTCAGACGCTAGTCCTTCGTCGGAGTAAATAAAAATAAACTACTTTGTGTCACTGGAGAGTGTAAACAAACTTTAAAAACTTAAAAATCACTTCCTTTGACAGATTATAACTCCTGGTCAGGTTTTTTTGCAATGTAAATTTTTATGAATTATACACACAAAAATTGCAATAATAATAATATCAATTAATATGCTTTGCTGTTCTTAATTTGTGCAGATGTAGAGTTCAAAATAATGGCCAGTCATATGCCAGTCAAGATGTCTAGCGTTTGATATTTTATTTATTTATTTATTTTTTCAAATATGACCAGTCAATATGTCCATTCAAAACTGTATTTGACCAGTCTAGTACCAACTTTGGCTGAACATTGACCATTGACCGACCGTTATTTTGAGCCCTGAGATGTACTGTAATGCTTATAATGCTTGTGCAGCCTGCAATAATTGTTTTTGCAAGAGAAGTTGCATGAGAAATCGTAACATGTGACACAGGCTTAAGCAACTTGTAACAGAAAATATTTTTTTGGCTGAAATTATGGAGGAGCTAAGACCCCCGAGCCCTCGCCACCACCGTGCCTGTAAAGGTATCTATTTTACATGTGGTCATCATCAATTGACATACTTTCCTGCTCTTAATAAAATGCACTTGTAACATACCAACAAATATGGATTACTCACAAAACATACAGTAGAACTCAACGGTAAACACTATTCCATGCCTGAAAAAAATTAACAACTTAGAATTAAAATTTGTAATGAGAAATGAAAGCTCGAGTTTATTCCGTTTATGATTTTTTTCTTTTTGCAATAAATTCTTAATTGAAGTCATTCTGAAGTTATTAGTATCATAGGAGTTCATTATTTTGATTTTTGATTCGTTGGGGGAGGGGAGGGGGCATGAACAAAATTGTAGTCCAAAGCCTGTCTAAAATTTGACACTTTTAGAACTTATTCTCTAATTTCTAAAGGCTTAATACCGATTCGGTCGCATTAAAATAATGATATATAGCCTTTCAAACAAGGAACAGCCTGTTAACTCACAAATAAACGCTGTTTACGAAGCTTTCTTCTGGCACGTGGATTCACCCTCGTGCTGCAAAACAGTTCTTCGCCAGTAAAACAAAAATGCGGGCGAAATATCTAAATAAAACAATCCAGTATACGTACAAATACTTAAACTAAATATTTCAAGGTTCACATAATGGTTTTCAAGAGTTCTTACCGTCCAAACAGCAATTTTTTCTCCACATTCCACACCCTTGCACGTCCGCCATTTTTTATTCGTTAATATGATGACCGAAAGGCATTGTGGGTCACATGTCTTTTCACCGCTTTCTTCCTTTCTTCCTCTTCTGTCTCTTTCATCCTGTTTTTTCTTTTTCAAGGAAAATTAAGAATTAGAGAGGAGACAAGAAACCCATAAAAAAATAAAATTTAAAAAAATACAAATTCTTAGTATTAGTATAAGTAAGATTTCCGATAAACCTTCGAGGAGCTTTCGTATTTGTACAAAATCCGAAAGTAAATCTCGTGTAACGTTCGTAAGCACAGAGCAGACGTGGTAACACGATTGATAATCGTTTAAATATCGATCTACTAACATCTTAGGGAGTGAGCCACGGTGACACATTTGCATATTCGCAATAACTCGTTTCAACGCTTTGCGTATCTACGACTTAAAAAAGGAAAGCCGCATCATTTGATTTTTCAGAGGTTAGCATATTTCTGATAGACAGTCAGATATCGACTACGGAACCAATAGAGCAGTTTTTGTATGACTAGGAAAAACGTACGGCACGAACCGTGTATGAAAACATTCGACATTCGATGCCGTATTCGCGTCGTATCCGCGCCGTAACCGTGTCGTGACCTTTCACAGTCATCCAGCTGTTCTGAAATAATGACGTAGAAATGACTTCACTGCAAAACTGAGGTGTCATGAACCCTGCGAAAATCGATTTGACCTAATTGATACGCCTTGTGTGAGCTAGGGGACTTGTGTAGCTCCCCTTGTAGGGAACTAAATGTTCTATCGTGTATTCACCTGCCATTGGCAAATTGTTTAAATAAAATAAACAAGATAATAATTTGAGCTAGTTTTAGGTTATTTTAAGACAAGTTAAATGGTGAAACAACGGGCAAAATATTATTTCAACTGATAAATAGGAAAGATGTAATTAACAACCACCAGGAATTGGTCTCCAAATAGAGATAAATTACCCATTTGTCTCTCAACCACTTTTCTACTCCGAGTTGCTTTGCTTGTACACTGACTTCACACTGGAAGATGCTACTCAATTTACCTTATAACCCACTCCCCTCTTCATTATTGGCACCAAAGAGTGTTAGCCCCTTTTCTACTTGTTTTAACCTCGCTAATGCACTGATCGCCCATAAACTCAACTGATATGAAAGAAGCTAAGGTCTTCGCCTTGGCTCATAAACAAAAAGCAGAGCGAGAGGAAGAGTGGGTGGAAAGAGGTAGAGGGGGAGGGAGAGGGAGAGGGAGAGGAAGTGTACTCTTAAATATGAAAAAAATGTAAATTTGTTGACAAGCTTTAGAGGTCGCGCAATAAAAGAGTTTACAAGAGAGAAAATGGAACAAGCAATACTCGAAAAGAGTCAAGATTTCAATACAAATAGAATATAAAGTTTGATTTGGAGTGTACTTTTCGCTTGGAGTCCATTCAGATCAATCAAGACCAGCCGGAAGGAAAACGAACCTAGTGATCTCTTAGTGATCTTTTAACTGAAACAAATTCCACCAAGAACCTTAATTGGATAAGAAAATAAACAGTAGCCTTTATTTAAACAAGGGCACTCATTCTAAAACTAAAAGTCTGGTATTCAGAGAGTCCCTGTATAAAAAAAAAAAAAAAGAAACGAAAAGAAAAGAAACAAGACATAAAAAAAAAAAACCAGAAATGGAAAATTCATAATGTAGATAACAGACTCTTTGTACTAATGTCAGTGTTCAATATGGAGGAACAAAACAACAGGTTTTTTTCTATCTAAAGTATTAAACATTTTGAAAAAGTTGGAAATGTGAATTTTTTACTTTGTTTTGACCTCCAAGCCAAGAAACTTTGCAATTTGTTTTGACTAAATAAACATTTCAAACTAAATAAATGTCTTATTATTTATTTACGACGAACAATAACGATTATATGTCCGTGTACCTGTTATACTTGACACCCTTTCTCCCTTAAACCTCCACCTTCTAATTCTAAACCTGACCCGAGTTTGGATTTTGCAATAAGGAATATGCAAAACTTTTGTGTGATCCCCCTTTTAATGAAAGCAACTTCAGTTGTTGATTGTGGGGTTAACCGCCAACATCCTCTTACTTCTTCCCCCTCTCTCCACCCATGCGATGAATAATGACAAGTGCCTTTCGTGATTGCAATTTTCACGCTCTTTTAACCAATCAAGTGCCTAATTTGGAATACAATAGTAACGAATTATTAACAGGGGTACTACTTTTACTCCCTGAAATCCTCAGATCAGTCACTCGGGCAGTTGAGAGCACAGAGGAAGTGCAGGTAAGGGAAAAAATCGTATATTTGGATGTTTGTGTTGTAATGTATATTGAAATTAGGTTATGCTTCATGAATCGACAATGATAATACTTGATTCGAGTGTTTCCTCTGGGTTCTCCAGTTTTTCTCCTTCACAAGTCCTAACACGCTAAATTCCAACTCGTCCATCTGTTTTTAAAATTTTAAGGCAGGAGAATTCGTTTTTGGATGGAGGAAGTTTCTGAAATAATTTTTTTTTTTTTGCTTGAACAGTCTTAATAAATAGGGGTTCTATCTTGTTCCTTTTGTCCTCTTTGCCTTTGCTCTTGCCTTTGCTTTTGCCTCTGCCTTTGTTTGTTTGTTTTAATTCTATTGCTTTATCTTGTTGTGCTGAAATGCAAACCTACTTGACTGATATTTGGCCCGTCGCTAGGGATTGTTGGAAGGTGGGAACGAACCCCCTCTCTCCCTTTTTCAACGTAACGCACCCATAGAATGGTAAATACGAACCCCGGCAATTTTAAAGAAATTGATCATATATACAGCGTTAACATTCTTCTGGACTTTGTTTTCATAATACATAATCAAGAAACTAACACACTATTACCAATGAGATAAAAATATTTTAAAATACAGGACCATGATCTAAAAGTGGGGCAATTTTTCTATTTAAAAGAAAACCACGAAGAATCACACTTGATATTGTGGCTATGAACAAAACAATCGAACGAAAGCATATGAAAAAAAAACGAAACATAAGAAAACCTATGAATTAAGGTACTCATTCTTTTAATCTTTTTATCAAAAAATCAATCAAACGAAATTGTATATGTAAAAGACACCGTACACAGAAGCAAAACAAAGTGAGGTAGAGAAAAAAGAAAAAAAAGAGCAATACTATATTGACTAGTACTAAGCTCTCGATGTTAGCTAAATAAATATTTTGTTATTTATTCATCGCCTTTTTTTTACCGATAGTGGTTTGCACATTTTCTGACGTGACTAAATGAATAGTCTTTTCACAGTTTCCTGCGCCATCTTGAAAAGTAGCCGTGCTTTTGCATCGAAGCGAGACAAACGGTCAGACCTTTTTTAACACCTTGGACAATTATTCACCTGTTTCTATCGATCATTGCGAGCTCACCGTTCGTCTCGCTTCAATGCAAAGGCATGGCCACCTTTCAAGATGGCGCAGGGAACTGTGAAAGAGACAATAGCGGTTATAGTCGGATCATTGGTTTAGAACGAACACAAATATGGCCACCATCTCATTATTATATTTGTTTTAAATACATACTTTGATTAAATACGTTAAAAATATAGATTAAAATTATATTAACAAAGTTAGAAAGTTTGTAGTAAAATATTATATTCTTGAACGGTTATGAGATTCGGAAATGTGGAAAACACCAGAACGAGGCTAGCCAGTCACAAGTTGACTGAACATATACAAATCACAGTAATTTTGATTCAAAATAACTTAATTAGAATTTTTTTTGATAGCAATTAAACTTCTCGAGAATACCCATCTTTACTTGTTCTTTGTGATGGCGATGTCCGTTAACTTTTCAAAATTAGTCTTTATCATTGTGAAAAAACAATGGCAGCGATATTCGGGTTCGGTGTATGTAATATCTATGGCCAACTGCCCACTTAATACCTGGTACGAACACGGGTGAAAAACGCACTGCGCATGCTCGGAAGCTCGTCGTGTTTACAAAGAAAACCATTGGAGATTTACCGGCGTTTAGTAAATCTCTAAAGTTAAGGCCGTTAGTGGAAAGTTAGTGCTTATTTTTTCCTGGTCAAATAATACAAGAGGAATTCGCATAATACAAGACATGTAAATCTCCAATGGTTTTCTTCGTAAACACGACTCGTCTATGAATTTTCGGCCGAAATTCCGAGCATGCGCAGTGCGTTTTTCACTCGTGTCCCTGGTACGCCTTATTCCTCCTCCTCCTCCACTTTTCTCCACATTTGCTCCCTCCTTCCTGCGCCTTCTCTCCTTTCCACTTCTCATATTTTCTGAAACGTTTTAGGGTGCTCCCCTATATACATGTTCCCGGAATTTAGAGCAGTTCTATTTTAGAGCAGTTCTATATGAAAAACTTACGGTACTGACGGACCACGCCTTGCCGTGACTGTGTCAGTGCCGTGCCGTGTATGAAGATATTCGACGCTGCGCCGGCGTCGTAACCGTGCCGTGTGCTGTGACTTTTCACACTAATACGAAATCTGCTCTAACATAATTAATTTAGTCAAAGTACCCTCCCCCACAGTTTCTTAAGTTCCCGCTATCCCTAATGACATTTAAACAGTATCTTTGTATGGTAATAATAAATTAATAGATAGATATTATTCCATTAACAGAAGCTTCTGTGTGAAACATCGCCATGGCAAAGACTCTGATAATAGCAGTTATCTTGGTAACATTACTAACGGAGTATTCTTGTAAGTAATTGCATTTATCTTTACATATATGCTCGCACTTGAAAATGAGTCTTATTTACTGTTCCACGTGTATGATATTTATCAAAACGTTACGTTTCGGCATCACTGATGAATGTAAGCATCAGAATGAGAAAATGATAGATATCAGTAATCACATTTTATAAGACTTCAATAGTCGCCTT
This sequence comes from Anthopleura xanthogrammica, assembly GCA_964019055.1. Lineage (NCBI taxonomy): Eukaryota > Metazoa > Cnidaria > Anthozoa > Actiniaria > Actiniidae > Anthopleura > Anthopleura xanthogrammica. The sequence goes on along the minus strand of OZ025207.1, from coordinate 12,066,795 downwards.
TTAAAACAGTTCCCTGTGGCATTTTGAAAGGTAGTCGGGCCTTTAAAAACAAGTTATAGACAGCGTCTCGCTTCTCTACACTACTCGTTTCTCTTTCAATATGGTATTGCGTAATTCACATATTGCAGTGAATAAATAGTATTCTGTACTTACCAAGACAAACAAGAGTATTCTGCGCTTCCTTATACTCTAATGTCCACAGCAGCTATCAGCCAATGAGAACGCCCGTAGTATCTTCAATTGTCTTTCTAATCAGTTCTAATGCTATAATCCTTTAGTCTGTAGAAAAGAAAGGAAACATAGTGAGATTGGAAAGCTTCAGCAGGCAAACAACCAAACCAATGGCGAAGAATCGAGTAAATATTTTACTTCGAAGGAAACTCTGGAAAAGAAAGAAAAACAGTCATTCAGTCCTGACATCCAGGATGACACGAAAGTGATGCCAGTAGAGGCAAGATTACCATCGGAAAAGAAAAAGAATCTGCTTGGAAAAGGTAATCATGAGTCTAGATTAAAGTGCAAAAGGTATCTTGATCTCAAAAGATTTTTTTTTTAAAGCAGTTTTAAATGTAAGTGTGAAAAAGCAAGGTATAATTGAAGTTACCATTGTTCAGTTAAAGGTAACTAAATTTCTCGCACCAATAGACTGAAATGTTTTCATCGTAAAATGTGGATCATACTCAAATGTTTTTTGCCTTACGTTTGTATAGAAAATACCACCATGAATACCGAATGAATGACCTCTCTGAAAATCACTTTTGTGAGAGAGTGGTCCTGGGGCAAATCTGGTTTGCAATAAAGATTATTATTATTATTAATGAATAATACCACGCGTATTTAGTGGCTTATCAACCAATCAGAAACGTGTATTTTATGTACCTTTGTTATTATAGAGTCGTATGAGTGGAAAAAAATACGGCTAATTCTTAGCCGTACCGTATCTTACCGTAGCCGTAACAACGCGTTGTGATTGGATAAATTACTAGAAGACAATAGGAAGCCATTTCAATGTTACAGCATGTCGTACCGTATACCTGCTGCAAGTCAGTACCGTAGGTTTCTCACTCACACGAAAACGGCTCTAATAAAAACCCCACGTCTTTACAACATACAGTGTAATATTATAAAAAATATTCTTCTTTCTTTAGTCCTTAAGAAAATTAAGCCAGTCGCTCGTGATGATGTGACAGCGTCGAAAAGGGTGGCTCCGGCTGTAGCAGGTGTGCTGACAAAAATAGCGGGGAACGAACAAGTCCAAAAGGCTGTGATGGAAAAGGGAATCGAAGTGGCAGGAAAACTGGTTGATAAAGGGCTGAAGAACATAGAAGAAGCCCAAGAAAAAGCTTCAGATTTCCTTAAGAAAGAAGTGAGTAATCTACTAAAATGGTATAAGGATTGTTTCTGTAGGAGACTTACATTCCTTTCTTTAAATTAGAAACATTTTAAAACCTTAAACACTCGGATACTTGAATTGACACTTCTATTTGTACTGCTCTTGTCCGTTCTTTGGTTTTGATTTAATTTCCCCCTTCTCATCAAGGATATGGCGCGCAAAGAGGAATGATTTTTATTCCTAAAACAAATTCACAATCTGATCATTTTGGCTAATCTTTTTTCCTCAGATTACCTGAAAATCGCCCTGTTAAGAATTCAAATTGAACGAACAGTAATAACTTGTTCACCGTGACTGCTTTTCACGGTCCTCGCCAACCCCGCGTTGTGAATCAAAGTAGCCGTACCCTACCGGAAGCAATTTATAATCAATAAAAAATATGGGCTCGACCTATCTCGGCTCTAAAAAATGACATCCAATTGGAATAGGATTCCATTTACTTCGATTTAGTTGGACAAACGAATCAAATGTTGAATGACACACTCAATATTTGACTAGGCAAGTGTGAACTGAGCTTTTGACCAAGGCCTAAGTCTGAGGGTAAAACTCTGTAAGTGAAAATAAGGAAGACAATGGCATCTCTTTGCTTTGCTTTGTCTATTCTTATTGCTTATGGTTGATACTTTTATCTATTCTTAGATCAAACTAGACATCACTCCAGACAAGGGATGGGCGACTGAAGATATGTTTATCCCACCGGGTTATCACATCAATGCTCAAGTTGAAGGCGAAAAAAAACCTCACGAGTCTAATGACCCACAGGCCTACACTTACCCAGCGGGCATGGGGAATATGATCATGAATGGTTGCTGGGGGACTGGATACCAGCAGGGAGACCCTTGTTTCAAGTCTCTTAAAGCAGCAAAACTATGCAAGGTGAGTGCTATTAATCTTGCTCTCGGTATTAATACTATTCTTAGCAGGCCTTCTAATTTCCATTCCCTGACAGGCAGTTTCTTTTTTCGTTTACGCAGAACATGATTGATGGTGCTGCATTTATTGGTGTTGGTTTTGATGGTCGTGGACAATACAGCCCTGAGTCCAGGAAGATGAGTATCATCCAGAGAAGCTGTGGGGGAGGGTCAACGTAAGTCTACGGATACTGAAACTAAATTTCAAGAATAATATCATTATATTAAAACATTTTTCCGCCTGATTAACGGCTTATTGTCAGTCACTACACTTTTACAAATCACCAAACCAGGTTTCTTTCCCTTCACACAGTTATGACAAACTTCAAGTGCCAGACACGATGAACGTTCACGGGATCTACGATACCACAGCAAGTATGACCGTATTTACCTCACGATCTGAGTATCAAACGTATTTACAAAAAGAAGCAGGAGTGTCGGGGTCCGTTTTGGGGTTCTACGCTGGTGTCAAGAGTGCTTGGGGAAGCTCTAAAAGCGGTGCAAAACAAACCAATCTTGCCATCTTTGATATCGATGTGGACAGGTATTTAAATACCCTACCTTCCATCTTTACCTTGGTTTGTTCTATGCTTCTCTCTTGTCCTTTTTCCTAGTTCGTCTAGTATTTCGTTTTGATTGATAATTTGTTTGCTTACTGAAAACACTTTCCTAGATACGAGATATTTCAAGACGAAGTCAAGCCACAGGATCTAAGCAGGAATTTTCTAAGAGAGTTTGTTGGTCTTCCACTGTCCTATTTTGCTCCTGGTGCTCCGGCTAAATTTCGTGAGTTTGTTTCCATTTCACAAATTTGCACCAACTTACTGGGCTGTTCCCGACCTATAATGTAACCCGCCTTCTTAACCAAAAGCAAGGCCGACTTACCCTTGACACCTATGTAACAAATGGTGCTGTGTTTAGCATATAGCAATCTTTAAACTTAACCAAGTTCCATAACTAGTTTGCTTAACATTCCAAATTTCTTTCGATCGGATACTTTTCTCAATCTGTCTTCAAACTCAAGCCAACTTTAATCAAGTCAGTATAATAAGGAATTGAAAACTTACAGAAGTAAGTCCTCTTTTTTCTTGAACGAGAGAGTATGCGTAGACGTTAACTTTAAATCACCTGGTAAATCAACAACCAAACTTTAATCATCGTTATAGTGGTGTTAAATTACATTTGTCCAAAAAAGTAAGATGATATACTACATACGCAAAAGGGTAGACTGTAATGTCACAAAGGCTTCTTTTTTACAAATGGCTTTGCCTCTTTTATCAGAGGTCTTGGGTGATGTGTTTTGTTTCTTTCTATCAGAGGATTTTATTCTTCGATGGGGAACTCACTACATCAAGTCTGCCAGGTTTGGTGGTCAGTTGGAACTACGAAAGACACAATTGGCAAGCTCGACTGCCAGCAAGGAATCATTTGCAGAAGAGAGCGAGACTGAGTTCAAAAGTCTGTTCTGGAGTGCAGGAGCAAAATCAAGCACCAAATCTGGTAGCTCGTCCAAATCACAACAGAACTACATGTCTTCATCTGTAGTCGTACAAGGAGGAAGTCAGAGAATAGCAGCGGTGATCTCTGATATGTATTCGCCTACTTTTAAGACCCAGTTTACGGTAAGTAACATCATAATGATTTTGGTTATGAAGGCAATACCAATAGTACCAATGATTATCATACCATGCTTGAGTTGAGCACGCTTTACCTGAAAACCTATGTTTTTCCTTATGTTTCAGGAATGGCTCGAGAGTATTCCCGACTACCCCAAGGCCTTCAAGTTCCTCATGGGATCTGTCACCGATCTGTTGGATTTTCGTGCCAACGACTTGTTCCCAGAGGAAAACGTAGACTGGGGATGCGAAAAGAATAAATTGAATCTTACACTAGACGAAACATCTCAGAAAAGTTATTATTCTGAAAACCAAAAACGGGTATACTGTGAGTTTGCCAGTAGAGCTGAGATGGACTACAGTTTGAAACGCAAACGTATGAGTTTAAAAAGGGCGATCGAGGTCTACATGGAAGAGGTAAGATTGTGTTGACTTATGTGGAGACACTGAGAGTCCTTCACGCTTTTGGTACAGATGAATCATAAAAGAATAAGATACATATCCATTTCATAGTCGAATCAACCTAGAGAAGTTATAATTACTGTAATTATTTACTAATATTAATTATTGATAATGATGATTAGCTTGATGCTTTTGCTTTTATTGCTTCGGGTCGATCTCTCAGTTGTTGTTGCTGTGCTGTGGGCGTGCGGTTGCAATGCTGCAAACTAGATGCATCAATAAAGGAACACAGTCTGCAGTTAATATTTTATACACAACCGTGTTGTGAAATCCACCACTCATTTGGCATTGCGATCAGGGAAGCACGCGCATCCAATGATCACCCGAACGAAACGATTTGCAAACTTCGTTACTGTAAAGTACCAGCCGTAGCTTATGTGTCCCTTATGTGTCTGATTATATTGTATATTATATGATTATCTTGCATTATCCATATTGTATCAGCCAGCAATTCAGTTTTCTCTAACTGCAAGTGGCCGAAATAAACCATATTATCATTATTATTATATTAAATTTCTTTTACCGATGTTGAATATATGGTTCTTTTTTTCACTTTCAAGGGTGCAATGTCTATATCAGATGTCAGTCTCCCTGCTGGAAAAGCTGGCTGTGAAATAAGTGATCCAAGATATCAGTCGTCAACCAAGAGGCCATCTTGGAATGAGATGACAAGTAACCGTAAACGATTTACTGTAATTTTCGACATGTTGAAAGACCTGAAGGGGGAAGCTGATGATGGCATTGACATCCCTAAATCCATGTCAAGAAGCGTTCAGTACAGGTATAAGGTTAAACATTTCTAGTAGGACAAATAATCTGAGGTAATGGTAATGGTAATGGTAATGATAACGTGGAGCAAATCACAGCATGAGATACACCTATTACCCATCTTATATGCTTGGCCAGATTAACATGATGTCCTCAGTTTATGCTTCACCAAGAGATGAGATGAACTTGCTGTCAGTCTTGGCTTCATACAATGAGGCCATCGTGGCCTTGGTTCCAATTTTTGCGCCATGTTTGAGTAGAATTGATTTTTTAATACTGTTTTTTAGTCATATAGAACAGGTTTATAGGCAAAACAAGAGTACTTATTTTTTGCTTAGTCCATCTACAATCTTGTTTCCATAATAATGTCATATTTTTGTCATAAAATGATAAGCTCTAGACTTACCGACTATTAATTATTTGGAGTTCTTTTTTAACCAGTGAAGATCAATGGTACACTGCAGACGAAGATGGAAACTTTCATATGTACGATGGCTTCAGCAATGGTGGAAGCAATAACCTTGGAAACCAAAAAATATCGATATTTGGTCTTGTCTTGACTTATAACGAGGCCACGGGCAGTCTTGTCCTTCACAACGCAGATTATACAGAATCCAAAAAGTACTTTCCCGGGCTAAGCGAACTTTTAAAGGGTAAAAAGCTTGCTCGCGCTGAATGGCCCGTTCAAGAGGTCTTCCAGGAGCGTACGCGTGGTAACAGTAAAGATAAAAACCAGGTTGGTCATTTACCATGTAATATCCAGTGGTCCAACGGTCTAAGGTTTGACCCGAGTGACACAAATGGCAAGTGCCTTCATTTTACAGCTTCTTCCAAAGGTACTCTGTATGTAGTTTTCTCGGCAGTTCCAAGTAACAAAGACACGTGGTATTACGTTGAAATCTCACCATTTGGCGTTGGTATCTACAAGGTAAGCTGTATTTTGGGGCTTTAGCCATAATCAAGGCTTTGAATGGGCCATGCATCGAGTCTTTTTATTGCTCAAACCTGATTCAGGAAGACAATATCTGCATGCTCAAGGTAACAACTGAATCTGTCCAATAGCATACACCAACGATTTTTAAAATGTCTGTTATATACTGTTTCCAAGATTCATCCTGATCCTTCCTTGGGTTTCTCATTGCCTATTGTCCAGCATCTCACCAAACAGCATTGCAGAAATGGATCTAAATCTAAATTATCAAGCCTCTTTTTTAGTCACAGCAGCTCAAAGTATCTACGGTCAATACCAATGCTGTAGCCCTTGGAGACGCCCTCTTGTACCAGTCATACTTTGTCTGTGTTACTGAGTCACCAACAAGTACCGTCATCGAGTATGGCAAGTCCCAGGGCACCACGGACAGTGGAGATGTCTACTTGACCATGATCGATCACAATCAGCCGATTCATGCGCGCTTTTATTCCTTTGGTAACGACGAACAACCAGCACAAATCGTAGATTCTCATGTGATATCACGTAAATTGACCACAGCAGAATGTAAAGGAGATACGTACAGAGATAAGGATGAGCCGAATTGTGTACAAAGATGTCACGAAGCTTGTTCCCCATTAGCAGGTAAGAAGTTCTCATTACAAGGCTAAATATTCAAATCCCTGAGCACCAAGCCACGTTGTGTTGCCTTTGAAGGCATATAAAGCAGTTCAAAGGATCTTCTTAAGGGAAGACGATTTCAAGTGGAACAGAACATAGGGATTAATAAGTGAACTTATATTCTCTTACTCTTTATTTTGATCTATTATTGTGATCAGAATGAATGCACGCGAGAGGTATGTTAGCATGTGAGCAGGGTAACGGTCGAATGTGGTCGAACTGAACTACTCAAAAAGCAAGTCGAAAACAAAATTCATATTTTGCAGATTTTTGGCTCATGTTTGGCATGACAACTAATTTTAATGAAGATGAGAAGCAAATATGTTAAGGGGAATATTAAGTAGACGAGAGAAAAAATCAGAATTTTACAAAAAAGGACGTCACACCCGCCACCTAATCAGCGTGCGAGCCAACTTTTGTCTAGCTATCAATCTGCCGGTACCAAGATTTATTGAGAAATCGAATCCGGCCTCTGGTAATTTCCCCCTGGTATTTTCTACCAGTTTAGGGTGGTCCAAATAAATTTTTGATCACTATAAAAACGTACCTCATAGAGTTCCCATGAACATGTTCTAGGTTGCCAGTATACGTCCCAAGGTAAACCAACGGCATCAGAATGTAACGAGTGTCGGTATGCAAGAGCTCGCAATGGCGTCTGCGTTAATGAGTGTCCTGCTGAAGAGAAACCAAATAAGGACAAATATTGCACCGGTAAGTGTTTTTTTTTTGCGTAGTATTCATATCAATAGGGCTGTGCGTCAGTGACGTCACAACTCAGACAAACAAGCCCCTGGAAAAAAAATTCTCATCTCTTCGAGTCAATTTTTACCATTTTGTTTTTATTGACAACTGCTTTTTTAAATAAGCAATATTTTATAAAATAAAATAAAACAGAACGAAATAAAATTTACGTTTCTCCGTGTTATTTTCAGTATAATTTTATTTGTCTGAGTCATGCATCTATTAAGCGGGCTATTTTTAGAAGTGACACGCAGCCGTATTAAAACCTTGTGGTTAACCGGCCTCGAGCTCACGCAACTGGGCCAAAAGGGAGTATGGGTAGAAATCACCGAAGCACTATTTTTAAATAACTTGTTCCTCGCCATTATACACACCAACGACTAATCCAGTGCGAATAATTAATCACTATAGTGATTTCTACCCATACTCCCTTTCGGTTTAGTTGGTTAGGTTCGAAGCCGCTCAACCACGATGATTTTTTTTATTGACAGTTTAGGCGTCATTGCACTTGTCGACATAGATTGTTCGTTCAATATGTACCTAAACTCATAAGGGGGCTTACGAGTTTACCCCCTTACGAGTTGCTGATTTATGTAAATAAAATATTCCCCTTTGATGTGTTGATATTATGAATTATTAATAAATTTAATATCTATCTATATCATTTCAACAGTTTCGTATGATTTGAGATTTAAACTTGATACAGAGGTCGAACAATCTGTACTTAGTGGTTTCCCGACGATGAACGAGTTAACTATATGTTTCTGGGCCAAATTCGGAAATATCAAACCATATCAGAGGAATAGATTGTTGGAGTATATTAACAACAACGCAGATAGAGACAAGTTTGAAATCTATACTGAAGGAGGTTTTGAGGAGGGGACAGTTGGTGTTCAATTCCATGTGAGCAAGACAAGGTAAGTCTAGACTATTTTGAAGAATACAGTATTCTACCTTCTCTAGAATGCTTTAAAGAATAGACCCTATAAAGGAATTTCTAAATACCGACATTTACCTATTCACAAGTCACGGTTGCTATGGAAAGAATTTACATCACTAAGAGGTTTTTCTTATGTTTTAACCTCATGCATAAAACCAATTTGTGAAATGGATGTTTTTCTGACATTCAAACATTTTGGCATCAGTTCAAACATTAGAATGACGTCATCACGATGAGCGCGTGAACGTGCACACTAAATATAAACTCATTCGTAGAAAGGATGCCCGCGAGCATTGCCCCTGAACGTCCCTAAGTCGGCTACTCTCTTTCCGTCGGTTTACTTTAATCTATTTTCCTTGAAAATCAGAATAAGCCTTTCCGTTATTCATAAAATAGCTAGTAAGTTTTTGTTTTTACTTGACGAGAAAGGGGCCCTTTTGCATCATGAATTTAATCCTATGACTTAATTGAATGCTGTTGACTTTGTACAATATCTACTCCTCAGCGTTGAACTTGAAGGGCTCGTTGCACAATTTGACAACAAAGACACTGACAGATGGCACCATTTCTGCGTGACTCGAGACAGCAACTCAGGTGCAACGAATCTTTATGGTGATGGCATCAACCAACACAACGAGCCCTCCCTTAAATTCCTAGTTCCAAGAAAAGTTCCACAGGCAGGAGGAGAGATGCATTTCGGAGGATTCCAAAAAGGAAACTTCAATGGAGTGATATCAGAACTCAATATCTGGGACAGAATTTTAACGGAGGATGAAATTGCTAAAATGTCTCAGTCGTGTGATGGCAGTAATCGAGGAAATGTGAAGGACTGGGGTGATATCAAAGATGAGCTGGCACCCAGTTATTACACTGTCACAAAACCTTCCACTTGTAAGGCTAAAAAGAGGGCTTCATAAGGATTGAGAATGGAAACAACAATAAAGAAATTATCAACCCAAACTGAACTTTTGTATTGCTCGTACTTACTGTGAGGACACTCGAACCGTGAACATTTTGAGGTTTTTTCGTACTTGTTTTCTCCTTTATCCCTTGTGTGAATCGATTGGAAATATGACTTATTTTGAACAATAAGATTATTTGAGTTCAGTGCTTCATTTTCAGAAGGTTTGAAGCGATAGAAAGTTCATAAAAATATCAAGTGTTCATGGTTTGAGTGTCCTCACTGTAATTTTAAAATTAACTAGATCAAAAGCCATAAACATGCGTGCCTTTTCCGAGATCACCTGGTCCCTCCATGCGATGAACAATGACCTAATGCCTTTCGTGATTGCAATTTTAATTTACGCTCTTTTAACCAATCAAGTGCCTAATTTCAGTGGATTAAAATAGCAATGAATAATTAACAGGGTTTCTACTTTAACCTCCTGAAATCCTCTTTACACTCATTCGGGCAGTTGAGAGCACAAGGAAGTGCAGGTAAGGAAAAATCGTAGACTTTGCTGTTAATATCTCAATAATATAGATTGAAATTAGATTCTGCATCATGACTCGACGATAATAATACTTGATTCTAGGATTTCCCCTGGTTTTTCAGTCCAGTTTTTCTCCTACACAAATCCTAAAACAAAATAATAAACAAAACAAAAATGGCCCTATTTTTAGATCATGGTCATGTATTTGAAAATACTTTTATCTCATAGGTAATACTGTACTAGTTCTTGATACACAATCATATGTTATTTCAGATTGTTGTTCGTCTTAAAAAGAATTAATTTACGTTATACGTTTGATTCTCTTCTTTGCCAATCTTGCTACATGTAAGCCCATCGCCAGGACTTCGGAAGGGGGTTTGCATTTGCCATTCTATTGTTGACGTAACGTTGAAAAGAGGGAGAGAGAGAGGGGGTTCGTTCCCACCTTCCAACAATCCCTAGCGACGGGCCACATATGAATCAAGTAGGTTTGCTTTTCAGCACAAAAAATATTCCAACAAACAGCAGCAAATAACTAGAAATAAAACAAAACAAACAAAAAACGAGAACAAAGAAAAGGACAAAATAAACAGAGACAAGATCGAATCATTATTTATTTATGTAAAACTGTTCAAATAAAGAACAATGTATATATTTTTGGAAACCTTTCTCCTTCTAAAAATAAGAAAACCCACTGATTTCATTAGGTTTCTTTTAAAAAAATCAGATTTTATCTAATACCCTTAAACATCCTATTTGCTGATCAAAGTTAGGGCACGTCTGTTTATAACCTTCTTTTTATTAGAATAATTTATTCATCGAACAATCATAGACGCATCAAATTGTGATACTTTTAAAAAAGAGTTAAAAGGTTTTTCCTGGCATTTAGATTTCAAATTATACGTTCTGATCGTCATTATATTTATGTAATAACATGATAAATATAACAACATGAAACATAAAAAAAACTATGAAACAATCACTCATCACTCAACCTTTCATGTTATAAAAAATAAATCAAATGAAGTGACCTTTTGTCAGGTCCCATGCACGTCACTTACCCCATGCCTTACTCTGATTGGCTGATAGCTTTTGCTTGGCAAAAAATTAAAAAACCTTGAAAGTTTGATATCGATCGTGTTTGTAGTTTAGTTTTTTTTAATGTAAAATTCGCAATAATGGTTAGTAGTCGTGATGTACCTTTGTATGCGAACCGTCAAAAGAACGACACTGGGTTGAAATTCTTCCGCCTACCAATCAATATTAATAAAAGACAATGAAAAACCGTTTACTGACCAGTGGCTCGCGCATACACGTTGATTCGGCTACATGAAAGAGAATGCCGTGCTGTTTTCAAGGTCGAGAAGATGTATAACAATTAAAAAGAAAACAACTTGATTTTACATGTAAAATATTTGTTGAATATCGTTGACAATCGTTGATTATAAGCCATATATTTTTACTTTAAATAATATTTATACGTTACTGAGAACCAAGTACTAGAGACTATTGATCCTGATCAACAATGAGTGTTTGGAACAAGTATTATTTTTATTTTATTTTATTTTATTTTATTTTATTAGCTTCACCAAATAACTAATTATGTACAACAACAAAAACACAACAAGGACAATGTAAGGCAGGGTGACCGCAACAGCCGTGGTAGGCCAAATATTCAATATGCCAAAGTCAAAACCAAGGAACTAGTGGTTTTTCTAAAGGAATTTGTGCGAAATTTAAGTGATCAAGAATATGATAAGTGTAGCGAAATATGTGACCTCCAAAATCGCGAAATTAACGTGTCGCGAAATATGTGACCTCCAAAATCGCGAAATTAAAGTGTAGCGAAATAGGTCACCTCCAAAATCGCGAAATTAACGTGTCGCGAAAATTTCATGTATTAAGGTAGTCCTTTTTCGAATTCGTAAAATACCGCTGTGATCAAAAGATTAATTATCACATGTTGTTTTAGGAAATTCAATGAAAAATATAGGGTCCCGTGCAAAATTTGAGTTTTTTGGCCTCAATAAAATTTTGAAGGTTGTTATGCGGTTTTGAGTGCTTTTTGGTGCGCGCGCACATCGTGGGCTCAAATTGAACGTTCAAAAGTAGCCAGTCACCTTAAGTCTTATACATACTAGTCTGATATGTTTTCCAATCTAAGCTCCCTCACATTTTTAGGGCGCATACTCCGCTGTCCTCGTCCCCAAAATTTATCATAACAATTAATCATCAAAGTACCATTTCCTTGTTTCCTAAGTTCCCGCAATTCCTAATGATATTTAGACAATATCTTTGTGTGATAACAACTAATTAATAGATAAATATTATTCCATTAACAGAAGCTTCTGTGTGAAACATCGCCATGGCAAAGACTCTGATAATAGCAGTTATCTTGGTAACATTACTAACGGAGTATTCTTGTAAGTAATTGCATTTATCTTTACATATATGCTCGCACTTGAAAATGAGTCTTATTTACGGTTTCCACGTTTATGTATTTATTAAAAGCGTTGACGTTTCGGCATCACTGGTGTGTGTAATCATCAGAATGATAGAGAAAATTTTGTTCATGACACCGTACTAGAACATTCAAACTTGGATTTTGTCTTCAATGACAAGATGTATTGATATGGGTGGAGTATTTTTTATTCCAAACAGTGAAATAACAAAAGATCTAGCGGTTATGTAGGCTGACATATAAAGGCCTGTTAGTTAAGCAATTTGTCTAGCAATCCTTGGAATGTAGTGTTGCAGGTTGGTGAGGTTGGTGAGGTGTTACACTGCAACCCGATCTTAGCAACTCGCAACGACTTGTTGAGAAATTAGGATTGCAAAAAAAGTTGCAATCCGTAGCGATAAGAATAACCGAGTTCTAGTTGGTGCAATGCTACGCGCAACAGCAACAACAACAACAATAACAACAAAAAATGCGAGACAACCCCTTTTACACTGTGCAATTATCCAGCAACTTGTTACAGGGCTTAATAGGGCCTTAAAGAAGGTGTTACAGGGCCTTAAAGAAGGTGTTACAGGGCCTTAAAGAAGGCATCTTCCGATAAATTGCGCGCACGTCGGCTTTGAAAACAAGCAATAGACAGCGTCTCGCTTCTCTACAGCATTCGTTTCTGTTTTAATAGGCTATTGCGCAATTCACTACTCATCATGATCCACGGATAATCGTGAAAGGAAACACTGTTTAAAAACCGCATATTGCTATAAATAAAGGGTATTCTGTACTTACCAAGACAAACAAGAGTATTCCGCGCTTCCCTACACTCTAATGTACACTGATGCCATCCAATGAGAACGCCCGTAGTATCTTCAATTTATCTTCTTTCTAATTTCTTCTTTCTTCTTTCTAATTTCTAATGCTACAATTCTTTAGTCTGTAGAGAAGAAAGGAAACATAGTGAGATTGGAAAGCTTCAGCAGGCAGACAACCAAACTAATGGCGAAGAATCAAGTAAATATTTTACTTCTAAGGAAACTCTGGAAAAGAAAGAAAAACCGTCATTCAGTCCTGACAGTCCTGACGAGGAAGTGACGTCAGCCGAGGCAAAGTTACCATCGGATAGTAGAAGAAATCTGCTTGGAAAAGGTAATCATGAGCTTAAAAAGCGCTTAACCCCTTCTGTACTTTCAGTATTGATTCTTCTTTAAGTTAAGTCTCTTGATTTCAATGTTGCGTTTATAAGTTATATGGATAATTACTTCTAATATGTTAAATGATCCTAGTCAATTTCAATGCACTGCGCGCCTATATCATTGTTTACATACGAAATTTAACTTAAAATGGTTGACAACATTTATAGAATCTCACGAAAAGCATAAAATAACTACTTATTATTATGTCTTGATGGGTTTAAAACTTCTAGTTTGAATAACAAGACCGATGGAACTGGATTACCAAACTTCACCTACAAAACCGCCATTTTGTCTGACAGAGATTGACTAGGATTCTTTAATGATGACCTCTTTTTTTTTAAGTAATTAACAAACCTAAGAATCCAGAAGCTAAGCCCGTTAGCCGCGATGATGTGATTGCATTCAAGAGAAATCCTGTTGTTAGTGCAATACCAGGTTTATTGACAAAAATCGCGGGAAACGAGCAAGTCCAAAAGGCTGTGATGGAAAAGGGAATCGAAGTGGCAGGAAAACTGGTTGATAAGCAGCTAGAAATCATAGATAAAGCCAAAGAGAAAGCTTCCGATTTTCTTAAGAAAGAAGTGAGTATCATTTTTGTAGGAGGCGCAAAAAAAAAAAAAAAAAAAACTTAAAAAAACAACTCGGAAAAAATGAGTTACAAAAGATTTTGTAAGATTTTGAAAAATACATGGAACAGACGTACCTTGGGTGCCCTAATTCTAATTTAACGAAGAGTAGCCTTGTTTGCTGTCCGTGTTGTGAAAGTAATCGTGTCGGAAGCGATTTATAAACATAAGAAATTAATCTAAGAAGTGAAATAAGAAATCTTAAAAAAAAGATGATGAACTGTGGTCGATGCAAGTTAAGAAACTTGCCTCTCTTTGCCTTTTTTTGTCTTTTATGTTGCTTATAACTGATAACTTTATCTATTTTTAGATCAAACTAGACATCACTCCAGACAAGGGATGGGCGACTGAAGATATGTTTATCCCACCTGGTTATCACATCAATGCTCAAGTTAAAGGCGAAAAAAACACTGACGAGTCTAAAGAACCACAGGCCTACACCTACCCAGCGGGCATGGGGACTGTGATGATGAATGGTTGCTGGGGAACTGGATACCAGCAGGGAGACCCTTGTTTCAAGTCTCTTAAAGCAGCAAAACTATGCAAGGTGAGTGCTATTCATCTTGCTCTCAGTACAATGAATACTATTCCTAGCAAGCCTTCTAAATTCGATTCACTGACAGGCAGTTTCTTTTTTCGCTTTACGCAGGACATGATTGATGGTGCTGCATTTATTGGTGTTGGTTTTGATGGTCGTGGAGAATACAGCCCTGAGTCCAGGAAGATGAGTATCATCCAGAGAAGCTGTGGTGGAGGATCCAAGTAAGTCTACTGATACTGAAATTAGTTTTAGAATTTAGTATTATTGTATCATTGTTATCATCACCAACATTGCCTTAACTATATCCATTTTGAAATCACTAGATTGACAGAAGCCAAAACGCCAGACGTCTGGAGTTCTCTTAAATTGCCCGTTACTTTACTTTTGCAAAATATCAAATCTTGGTTTTTTTACCCTCCACAGGTATGACCAACTTCAAGTGCCAGACACGATGAACGTTCACGGGATTTACGATACCACAGCAAGTATGACCGTCTTTACCTCACGATCTGAGTATCAAAAGTATTTACAAAAAGAATCAGGCGTGTCAGGGTCCACTTTTGGTTTCTACGCTGGTGTCAAGAGTGCTTGGGGAAGCTCTGAAAGTGGCGCAAAGCAAACCAATCTTGCCATCTTTGATATCGATGTGGACAGGTAATTGATTACTCTACATCCCATCATTACTTTGCATTTCAGATGATTTTATGAATTTAATTTTTGTAAATACACTTTCCTAGATACGAGATCTTTCAAGACGAAGTCAAGCCACAGGATCTGAGCAGGAATTTTCTAAGAGAGTTTGTTAGTCTTCCATCGTCATATTTTGCTCCTGGTGCTCCAGCTAAATTTCGTGAGTCATTGTGATTGTTTTCATTACATACAAATTTGCACTTTTATATCAGTGAGACCTTTACTGGGCTGTGCCCTGACCTACTGTGTAACTCGCTTTCTTCGACCATGAGCACGGCTTACCCCACAAATATAACCAATATTATTATACCGGCATTTTACTCACTTGCCTCTGATTGGCCGAGAGCCTTCAGCCAACCCTGATATCATGTGAACTCGACGTGATAAATATATTATCTGTAGGTTTTTCTGCAGATAATACATTTATCATGTCGAGTTCAAAGGTCACAATGGAGATTGAAATATAGAGTTTGCTATTTTTTCGAAAGCAGAATTAAATTAAGGAATAAAAAACAGTTTTCCGTGTATTATACTCTGATAAAGACACGCGGGATGTGGAGAGAACACGAGAGAAGGGTAGGAAACCACGACGCGTATCGGAGTGGTTTCCAGCTTCTCAAGTGTTCTCTCCACATCCCGCGTGTCTTTATCAGAGTATAATACACGGAAAACTGTTTTTTATTGCTTTTATAAAATAAATAACTTTTTGAGCGAGAAAAAAATGACGTGAGCATGTATTATGCTCTCATAAAACATGGCTTGTTGACCAATCAGAGCGCGCGTAATATCAAAGTTATTTTATAATCTTCATTCTCAGTTTACAAAATGTATAATAAAACAATTATTGAATTCGGTTTTCGCATGATATTGTAAATATCAAGACCTCGGCCGTTTTATCTGCCTCAGCCTACGGCTTCATGGCTTTGGTCTTGATAATTCACGATATCATGCTCAACCTCATTCAGTAGCTGTTAACAGTTCGTGAATTAGGACCAAAGGCTCCTATTTTTGCAAATTGCTTTGTCTCTTTTATCAGAGGTCTTGGGTGATCGATGTGGTTTGTTTCTTTTTATCAGAGGACTTCATTCTTCGATGGGGAACTCACTACATCAAGTCTGCCAGATTTGGTGGTCAGCTGGAACTACGAAAGACACAATTGGCAAGCCAGACTGCCAGCAAGGAAGAATTTGCTGAAAAGTCCGAAACTGAGTTCAATACTCTGTTCTCGAGTGTAGGAGCACGTTCAAGCAGCAAAACTAGTGACGAGAAAAAATCACAAGAGACCTACATGTCTTCATCTGTAGTTGTGCAAGGAGGAAGTCAGAGAATAGCCGCGGTGATCTCTGATATGTATTCACCTACTTTTAAGACCCAGATTACGGTAAATAACACCATTTAGGTTCTGCGGGCAAATAAAACGACTTACAAAACCAAAAGTATTAATAGTACCATACCACGCGGGAGTAGCGCACACAGACTTCCTTATAATAAAACTACAAAGTGTTTAGCCTTAAGGCGTTACTGGCAACTTTATGTTTTTCCTTATGTTTCAGGAATGGCTTGAAAGTATTCCCGACTACCCCAAGGCCTTCAAGTTCCTCATGGGATCTGTCACTGATCTGTTGGATTTCCGTGGCAATGATTTGTTTCCTGAGGAAGAAATTGACTGGGGATGCCAAGAGAGTGAAGTGAAGCCGACAACAGACAAGACATCCAATGATGATAAAAAGAAAACGACTAAAACGCGCGTCTGTAAGTTCACCAATCGGGTTCAGATGGACGATGAATTGAAACGCAAACGTGTGAGTTTAAAAAGGGCGATTGAAGTCTACATGGAAGAGGTAAGATTGTATTGACTTATGTGGTGATGCATGTTCATATGATTCATTAAGAAATAAGATAAGCCGATGATCCACCAGCTTATGTCGGAGAAACTTGCTATGCATGGAATCTCCTTTCAATAAAAAAGATTACTATTAAATGTAATGATTTACACGTTGTAATCGCAGGTGATCTATATGTATTATTTAACGGTTGCAAACTGATGGGGGTCGGTGTCTTTTTTTCTACAAATACACTCACGCGCTGTGTATGTACAATGAACGAGAAATTTTCAGTACGACTGAAATGTTGAGTTCATTATAAAGTCGTGAAGTCAGTGCGTGGGTTTGTAAACACAAAACACAAACTTTAGTCTCTAACCCTTGTAATATTTAATCTTTTAATATTTAAGTACACTGCGATACACGACTTTAGCCGTTTTTGACAATGATAATGAGTTACCAAACAAACTATGAGCAATGACAAATGCCAATGAATGAATATATGGTTCTTTTTTCAAGGGTGCAATGTCTATATCAGATGTCAGTCTCCCTGCTGGAAAACCTGGATGTGAAAATCATGATCCAACTAAAAGCTTTAAAGTAACATTCGACATGTTGAAAGATCTGAAGGGGGTTGGTGATGATGGTATTGACATCCCTAAATCCATGTCAAGAAGCGTTCAGTACAGGTAATATTAACCATCTCTGATAAGACAAATATCCTGAGGTTGTGGTAACGATAAATGATAGCATCATTCCTTTGAACAAATCACAACCCAGAGTACACTAATTGCCCATCTAGAACACTTGACCAGATTAACGTCACGGCTTAAATGATTAGGCCCCAGTTATGTTTGCGAATCCCATTTTTTTGGAAAGCGTGCTAGCAAAAAGCACCACACTCAAATATTTAAAATCATGGACGGTGTACACCGCTAATGCAGTGAACTAGCTGTCACTATCGTAGCCTTGATTTCTGTCAGCTCGTGTGCCATCATGTTTGAGTAGCATTGATTTTTTCATACTATCTTTTAGTCATGGAACAGGTTTTGAGGCAAAACAAGAGTATTTATCTTTTCTTAGTCCATCTGCCAACATGTAATCGATTATAATGTCATATTCTTACCATTTTAAACTCGAATATCTTTGGAAGGAAAAAAGATATTTGAAAAAGGAAAGCGACGTTTCACTTCGCTATCAAAGGTCTTTTAATCCATGCATAAAAACAGCAAGTTAAAAATTTGATCATAGTAGCACTTTAAACTCTTTAAACTCTTAAAGTATTTCCATTTGGAACGACGATTATTAATTATTTGGAGTTCTTTTTAACTAGTGAAGGTAAATGGTACACTGCAGACGAAGATGGAAACTTTCATCTGTACGATGGCTTCAACAATGGTGGAAGCGATAACCTTACTAAGAAAAAAATCTCCATATTTGGTCTTGTCTTGACTTATGACGAGTCCAAGGGAAGTCTCGTTCTTAACAGCGCAGACTTTGCAGAATCCAAAAAGTACTTTCCCGGGATAAGCGAACGTTTAAAGGATAAAGAGCTTGCTAGCGCTGAAAGACCAGTTCAAGAGGTTTTTCAAGATAAAAGTAAAGCTGAAAAGCAAGTTGGGCAATTGCCCTGTAACATCCAGTGGTCCAACGGTCTCAGGTTTGACCCGAGTGACAATAATGGCAAGTGTCTTCATTTCACAGCTTCTACCAAAGGTACTTTATACGTAGTTTTCTCGGCAGTTCCTAGTAACATGGGCACGTGGTACTACGTTGAAATTTCGCCATTTGGAGTTAAAATATACAAGGTAAGCTGTATCATGAGGGTTTCATAACCAAGGCTTTGAATAGGCCATCACATTGGGTTTTTCAGCACTGCTCAACCCTGCTTGAAGAAAACTATAGTTCATACTTGACCCTGCCCATGGTCAGTAGCCAATTGTGAAGAATACACCCAGGATTTTCAAAATGTCTATTATTTTCTGTTTCCATAAGCCTTCCAAGATCCATCCTGATCCTCTCTATGACTTTCATTTCCTTAGTCATGCCCTACACCACATCTCTATGAAGCTCAATTTATTTCCGCTATGTATCTGGGGCTTTACGATTACATCAATGTAGAAATGGTCTTTAAAAAGATTTTGAAATACAGCTATTTCAAAAAGGCTGGTGAAGGTTTTGTTGCTTGTTGCTAGTTACAGGTTGCATACCAAGCCCTAAATGCACTATGGATGATGTAAATTCAATGAGCGAAAGGTCAAAACGATATGGAATTTTCTTCTCCGCTGACGTTATTTATGTATGAATATAATACTTTTTTGAAATAGCTGTAATACTAAAACAGTGCTTTGTTCTTTATATGCGCCTTTAATATTTCTCGTAGTTTGTATCCTTTCGATCCTTTCGCTTTATCATAATTAGAATATACCATAATATATACGAAATTCTACAGTCTAATTTAGCAAGCCTTTATTTCAGTCCCAAGAGCGCGAAGTATCTACGGTCAATACCAACGCTGTAGCTCTTGGAGACGCCCTCTTGTACCAGTCATACTTTGTCTGTGTTACTGAGTCACCAACAAGTACCGTCGTCGAGTATGGCAAGTCCAAGGGCACCACGGACCGTGGAGAAGTCTACTTGACTATGATGGATCACAATCAGCCGATTCATGCCCGCTTTTATTCGTTTGGTAATGGAGAAGAACCAGCACAAATCGTAGATTCTCATGTGGTATCGCGTAAGTCGACCACAACAGACTGTAAAGGAGATACGCGCAAATATCAGGATGAGCCTAATTGTGTACAGAAATGTCACGACACTTGTGCTCCATTAGCAGGTGAGTAGGAAAGCAGTCATAAACTGTGTATCTGAATCTGAATCTGAAACTTTATTTAATCACGGTAAAAGTATCAGTATGTATATCAACGAGAAATACAAGTGACGAGTGGGATATCCACGGTATGCCACAAGAAACCATTGTACAACTAGTGGGCTGTCTTGAACATCTAATAGCTTTTTGTTTTTTCCGCCTGTCAACCAACTTGTCCCATCCTAGATTATCAAGAATTTCCCTTGGAATGTCATCATATGCTGCCTTAGTAATAACTTTGACAGCACGTACGATTTTGGAGTTTTTGAAGCTTTTGAGAAAGCTGTCCATTTAGACCATCCCATACTGGACTGCAATAGTCAAAATGAGGCGCTATCAAAGCCTGATAGATCTTAACAGCTATTCCCCTTTTAATAAACTGTCAAAGGTGCTTCAGGGCGCCAATGTGCTTCAGGGCGCAATGACAGAAAAACATTTGGGGACTATCTCCTGAACATGACTTGACCATATCAGGTTCTGGTCAATTGTGACGCCCAACGATTTAGTATTAGATACTCTATTGATTTCTTGACCATCTATCTGGATGAGACGTATGATCGTTAGTTGTCGGAGTTTTTGACGAGAGCCAATGAGAATAAGTTCAGTTTTAAGTACGTTAAGACTTAATCTGTTGGTTAGCGTTCGATCTGATTGATCATCACATCTTGGTTCAGAAGCTTCGTTCGTTTGCCCTTCCAGGGGCGGTTGTCTCCTGGATAATAGACTTTCTCACCTGTCGCAAGCAGCGTGTAAAACTGGGCCAAGATTGTTTCTCGGAATGGGGTATGATACCGGCAGGGGTACCCCAGGGTACTAAACTAGGCCCATGGCTGTTTATCATCATGATCAATGACCTCGACATTCCTGATACTAAGCTATGGAATGAGTCAAAATGCAAGGAACTGCGTATTAGTTTTAGTAAAAAGAACACTTCTTTTGACCCTGTTGTCATTAATGATAAGCGAATTGATATTGATTCCAATGCTAAAATCCTAGGCCTCCACACTTCAAATGATCTTAAATGGAATTACCATATAAGCGAAATTACTAAGAAAGTCAGGAAACGTTTATACTGCTTATCTCAGTTTAAGCGCTCTAGTTTGGGAACCGGCGAATGGGTTCAATTTTTCTGTACGTGTATACGTCCCATTGCCGAATATGCGTGCCCTGTGTTTCACGATAGCCTGCCTGATTATCTTTCACATGATCTTGAGTCTCTCCAAAAGCGAGCAATGGGCATAATTGTCCCCTCTTCTCCTTATGAGGAGGCTCTACAGTAAAAATCAAAAGTGTTGATACACTACCTCATAATGTTGGAAAAATTAAGCATGCAGTGTAAGAAAAAGCGCTTTAAAAATCGTATATAAACTAAATCCCCCCCTCCCCCATTCAATGTTGTTCCTTGAGAATGTGCCTAGCTCACGGTACCCAACTTTGGCCATTTAGACAACATTGCAAGGGGAGGGGAGGGGGAGCGTACAGTGGACATCAGTCATTTCACGCAGCCAATTTTGGGAGCATTATAGGGGTAGTGTATCAACACATTTCGATTTTTACTGTCTGAAAATGTCTTTCGTTTGTATAGCAAGCTAGAGTTATTTTTAAGCAATCGAACACTGCAGTTTTACTCAGAAAATGATTTCATTCCCTCGTAGAGTACAGAAGACTCATGATGATTCAAAATATTTAGGGGAAATGTATTGTAAATAGAACATACCGTACAGCATTCTAATCCATATTGGAAAATAAATTGTATGAGCTAATTGTAAACGCGCGCGAACATGATTTTTCAAGGCAAGATTTCTCCGAACAAGATTACCGCTATAAAATGTCCTCAGTAAGAAAAACAAGCATGATTTCTTAAACATATGTGCAATTAATAGGTTACCTATGATGTATATAACATATTAACTAACACATGAAAAGCTTTGCTTTTTCCATGCATAAATTTGTTCTTATCAATTTTGAGTACGAAATTTCAACGTCATTCGGTTAAAAAAATACTGAAGAATGTTCAGAAAGACGCTAGACTTATTCCTATACGTGTATCTTAGACTACGAACGGTCTACCAACTTCCAACGGTCTACCACAATAGGTTTAAAGAAAACAATGCCAAGTCTTCTTAAATTTCTTGGTAGACCGTGGTAGACCGTTCATATGAATGGTTCAAATTTCATTTGTCATCATGGCGTGATTCTGTTTGCGTCTTAGTTAATATTAACTCTGAAAAACATTCAGGGCATGAAATGATTGATTTTAGTCCTTCCTCTGGTATATTTGATTTGCAAAATCAATAGTGGTATTCATCGAATTGTGCTCTTCAACTTCTATAACCGATAAGGTGTATATGATACACGTGGTCTGCCTCTTCTAAACAGTAATGCAACCCTAACTATAGGAATTTGTTGAGCTTCCAAATATAAGCAAAAACACTTCTATAGTAACTTTTGGATTACTAGTATTATTTTCACTTTATGCAGATGCATATAGGCAAAAAATCACTAAAGATTCTAGTGTAGGCTTCAATTTATACCAGTTTTGATGTGTATCACGCACGCACCAAGAATGAATAACATCAAGTAACGCTCGTTCTGTACTATACACTTCACCTTTAATGTCAAAAATGTCGTGATGTTAAAACGTAATGTGAACAAAAAAGTCAAGTATATGTAGCACTTAGCCTAACGTATTCAAAAAGTCATTTTCTTATGTAAGAAACACTAATTCTAATTTTTTTTAGCTTTGCAATTGACACATGGCACGCAAATGCGATTTCCGAAGGTTAAAGAAGAAATGTGCCCAATGCACTAAATTCAACGTCACTACGAACAACTCTATTAACAAAAAGTGATAATCCATGTTTATGACTTTGTTATTATCCTCACTTATATACCAATAGAATAAACAACACAAACTTATTCCTGATCAGCGTTATTAACAGTAAGACAGCAAACAGTTTTCAGACAGTAAAAATCAAAAGTGTTGATACACTACCTCATAATGTTGGAAAAATTAAGCATGCAGTGTAAGAAAAAGCGCTTTAAAAATCGTATATAAACTAAATCCCCCCCTCCCCCATTCAATGTTGTTCCTTGAGAATGTGCCTAGCTCACGGTACCCAACTTTGGCCATTTAGACAACATTGCAAGGGGAGGGGAGGGGGAGCGTACAGTGGACATCAGTCATTTCACGCAGCCAATTTTGGGAGCATTATAGGGGTAGTGTATCAACACATTTCGATTTTTACTGTAGCTCTTGCACGCCTTAACATGCTATCTGATCGCCGTCAATAATTGACAGATAAGCTTTTTTTCTACTATTTTTGAGTCATCTGACCATAGATTGCGGAAGCTGCTTCCGGCGCCTAATTCGTGTACTCGCACTTTAAGGAAGAAGCATAGTTTTAAGCCTGTCTTTAAGACCAATAGATTTCGAAATAGCTTTATTATTCATAACGCCCTTTGAACGCCCTTAAAAGGCCTAAGTAAATCACGACCCTAGATTTTAAATTTTATACATTAGTTTTTGATCCAGTAATAATTTTAAGCTTTTATCAATTTCGCGTATATATATCTTCATTTCCTTATTAGTATATATATTTGATATTTTTTGCATATATTTAGTTTCTTATAGTTTTTATACTCGTAAATACTAATTCAACCCTGTAGGTTGCAATGCTTTTAGAAATAAACTATCTATCTATCTATCAGCCATTTACATAGATTAACTAGTTTGCGCAGAAAAATAGCGTGTTTAATGGTATCAAAGGCTTTTTGAGATCAATAATTTAATAAGATTAAAGCAGGCCGAACTATTTGCTCAGAGTTGTCTACCTTTCTTTCAGGATGCCAATACAAGTCTCAAGGTAGGCCAAGTGCGAAAGATTGTAACGAGTGCCGTTATGCTAGGGAACGCGATGGCACCTGTCTGAATAAGTGTCCTCCAGGAGAGATGCCAAATAAGGACAAACATTGTACTCGTAGGTATCTTAATTTATTACATAGCTAACCCGGTTATTCATGGGCTATATATCTCATACAACCCGATGAATACGTAAGTACAAGTGAATACGAATACGTAAGTACAAGTAGGACTAGCAGGACAATATCTAGTTATTGCACGACTAGCAGGACAATATCTAGTTATTGCACGACTAGCAGGACAATATCTAGTTATTGCACTTTTAAATGTGTAATGAGGAATTTATTGCTCGTTACAAACTCAAGTAACCGATGAGCAGAGTTGCAGAAGCTCGCCTACAGGGCGTTTCTTATAGTCAACCCCGCCGCATGGTTCGAAAAGATGGAGGTTAAAGGTTCATCAGATGATTTTTCAACCTTCATTGCTGAATGTGGGATGAGTGAAAACAATGAATACCAATGAAGCTTCTTAATTCATAATCTACGCATGCCCACTAAAACGAAATGCCTGAGTGCTTTCACATTAGTACCCTGTTTTCTCTTGGGATGTGCTGTTTTTTGTGAAAGCCTCATTAAGGTTTGAAATAAATCAGTTATTTGCCTCGGTTCTCGGTCATTAACTGTTACACATATGGTTTTATCTTTCTATCCTTGTACAGTCTGGCTACATCCAATCAATCCCGCATCTGTTTACCTAACATGAATGATTCATTTTGTTTCTCATCCTTGAGAATTACAGCATAAGTAGTCCATTCACTAATAACTTAAATTTTCTCATGTATTATTGAGATTGAGGGAAAATGTTTTTTTCTTCTGCAGGTTCATATGACTTGGAATTCAAGAAGGATGCAAAGCTGGAACAATCCAAACCGCTGACAGGTTTCCGTACATTGGACCAGTTTACTGTATGTCTCTGGTGGAAATACAGTATTGATTTTATAGGACACCGTAAACTTTTGGAATATTATAAAAACGTCATCGAAGAAGGCCGTTTCTATATCAGTGCGGAAGCAACTACAGACAAAGTATTCTTTAGCATTGCTGTGTCAACCAAACCGTGAGTCTAGACCTTTTTTAACAATTTTTTAAAAATATTTACGCTCTTTCTAAAAACATCATTTACAGCAATCTTTGGTATGCTACTGACTCTAGTGTCATTTTGCAATAATATGACTATTTTAAAATAATAATAATAATAAATCTTTATTGAGGATGCCTACATCACTTAAAAGTGTTTGACAGAAGGGTCCTCCAACTATTTACTATAGCTAACAAAGATAGGAAGTGACCAATCTAGTTGCTACTATAGCCCTTCTTAAAAATACAAGATGCCCCTAAAACATTATTTGCAGCCACAAAAGGCAAAAAAGGTAAAAAGGTGCGACCAAGGCAATTTACCATAGCAACTTAGCGAAATGCTTATACTAAGATGATTATTCTTGAGATGACATAAAAAGTTTACATCCCACTCATGCCAAACTCGATTTTTTGAAAATGCTCGTATGATCCTCGTTAGTGTCACCTTTTTTATATTCCTGGTAACTAACTCTCTTTAAATAATGAGTTTTATACAAAAAGTTTAGAATCTCTAAACGATAAAGGTACAAACCATTTCTTTGTAATATGAACGACTGTATTTGATCTTTTTTCATTATTAGAGGAGAAGCTATAGGGACTAAAGGAATGGAGTTCAAAAACGACAAGAAATGGCACCATTTCTGTGCAGCTCGAGACAGCTACTCAGGTGAAACGAATACCTACGGAGATGGCATCAATTCCTATAAGACATTCATACATACTAAATCGGGTCCACGGGCAGAAGGAGAAATGCATGTAGGAGCATTTGATAGCATGAACTTTCTAGTAAGGATATCAGATCTCAATATCTGGGACAGATTGTTATCGGACGATGAAATTGCTAAAATGGCTCAGTCGTGTGGAAGTTATCAAGGAAATATGAAAAATTGGTATGACATAAAAAATGAGCTAAACCTCGATCTCTATAATGTCAAAGAACCTTCCACATGCGACGATAAAACTTGATTGGTATCGACTACGAGAAAACGAACAAATAGACCTTTCCCGAATTCGCTTGACTGGTCACAGAACAATAGATTCAAGGCGAGGCTGGAGTAGACAAATGCAGTAAATCTATAAATGGATTTGGAAACTTCAGCCTGGACTTGAATTTTTTGTTCTGTGATCATTCAAGCGAATTCGGGAAAGGTCTATTATCAAAACAAAGTGAAAAATGTCATTAAATGTAAACCTTAGCAAATCAATGCAAAATGAGCGAAAAGAGCTAGTCAATAAATGTTTTACAGGCATGATCTTGAGGCATTTCAAATAGTGTACTAATATTTCAATTCAATAGTGCAAAAGTCAACTAGGATCGACTACTGAGGTTTATTCCGGGAGGGAGGACTCACTCAGATGTTAAAGGGGCGGGGATCATTGTAGTACCTTAATAGGGGTTAATATTCGTTATTTGACACCTTTCACGGTGCTGAAACGAAAGACTAATAGCCCACTTTCGATATCCTGGTTGAGTAAGCTGAAAAATGGAGTAATGGAGTAATCCTAGTATATGTTTTTTGTTTCCCCGGAGCCTCGCCTTGAATAAAAAATTTCACGCGCTTAACGTTTTTCGGCGGCCATTTTGAATTGGGGCAAATCCGGCAAAAAATATAGGAATCTGGATCACTTTGATCTCTGATCGTCTGAATATTAAGCGGGAAATACACGTTGCGATTTGTCGACCCGATTCATCGTCCCGACATCATCGGGAAGCAAATCGTGCGTGTAATTTAGAGTGAAAAATTGAAAAAAATCCCATTCCCAGTCATGTAAAATTCCAGTTCGAGTTATAGAGTTAGAGATTTTGCAAAATCCCAATCCCAGTAATTGCTAGCTAAATCCCAGTCCCAGTGCGTGAAATCCCATTTTCCCAGCCCCAATTTTTACGCCTCAATGTTAAACTAATTAAAATAATTTGTTCGCAACAGTCTAAAGTGTGTTGCCATGTTGAAGATTCCGATAATAGCGGTTACCTTGGTAACACTGCTAATGATGAAATATTCTGGTAAGTATTGAGTTGTATTTATAACATGTTTGAATAAAATATATTCCAAAATACTTTTTTAACCTTTCCCAACGTTTCTTTCTAGATTGTAAAGAAGAGGTAAAATACAATGGCTTGAAAAACAATCACTACAACAACCGGAGTGAACCACCCTTACGCCGCAGTGTTCTTGGAGCTTTCAATGATTCCATTTCGTCAAAAATAACTGGTAGTAATTTGAAACAAGAGAAAACAAATCTGCTTGGAAAAGGTGATTCATGCTGCTTTCTGAAGCAAAGGGTGTATTAGTCCAAAATATTCGAAGGAGCTACTGATGCAAAAAGAAAGGGGCCAGATATTTTAATATAATTTTATGATTAGAACGAACTCAGAGGAGGATCCAGTACTATCCCAAGTGCCTTTGCGTGCTTATAGTTTTCTTTGGTTTCAACACGGTTATGTGGATTTTGTGATGATCCTTCTACTAATAATAATACTAATACCTAGGTGTTGCTTTAGCATTTAACGAAGACATGTTCGACTGATGCGCTGAACCTAAATTACTCAAAATTACTCCATTATTTTGACGAGTATCTCTAAATTTCTTGAAGGATTTAACAAATAGATATCGCTATAAGGTATGACATACACTCTACTTAAGTACAATTGTTTTTTCAATTTCGAAAATATTCATTGCAGCTATTTAAATGGCAAAAAGTTATAACTCAGTCGCAATGCATGATGGGATAGTACAGTATTCTCCTCTGGAAAGAATTGATAAAGCATAGAAACAAAATAAGAAAGCAAAACATTAGAGGTCCTGACCATAAATAAACTTCTCCTGGGTCGGCCAATAAAAGACAACTCCTTGATACTTCCATTTTTATGGCGGGATATACCTTTTTCGAACTCGTACAATACCGCTGTGTTCATTGACTGCAGATTCATTTACGCATGGTTAGCCTAAGTTCAATGTCAAATATTCACCAAATACCAACGGTAAAGTAAAGAATGCACAACTTTAACAATACAAACACTTTGAAATTCCACGGGCCTTGAATGGAACACATGAATATTTTACGCACAATCGAGGCTACCCCTGTGTAAGTGAATCTGTAGTCAAGGAACACAGCGGTATTTTACGAATTCGAAAAAAGGTCTATTGTCAAACATAATTGATGGTTTGCGATTGCCATGTTGGATGATATAACGAAAAGTACAAATTTATTCTGAATAAAAGTTTACTAATTTATTGTCAAATTTAACCAACATGGCAGCTATGAAAGCCAGCAATAGCTTCGCTTCCATGTCAGAACGATAGATTTCTTATCAATAGGAATTTCATATTCTCTATTTTATGTTTACCTTGTTTTTCAGTAATTCAAACAATTTCAAAGGATTCAGAACAGAAGTCAAAATTTCCTGAAAGTGTGACCGGATCGAAAAGGGTAGCTCCGGTTGTAGCAGGTGCGCTGACAAAAATAGCAGGAAACGAGCAAATCCAACAGGCTGTGGTCGAGAAGGGAATTGAAGTGGCGGGAAAACTGGTTGATAAACAATTGAACATCGTAAACGAGGCGCAAGAGAAAGCTTCAAATTTTCTTAAGAAAAAAGTAAGTCTTTTTATACGTTTTTGGAGTTGTTTTACAATTATTTATATTATTATTATTATTGTTTAGAAATACGATATCATGATAATTTAGAACAAATTTGACGTTCTTTTTCACTGTCTTTTTTTAGTTTTTTGAATTGCGAACATGCCAAACAATTTCCCTTTATGAAGTTATTAAGACTTGAAAAGTAACCTTAAAACAAACGGCCGACGCGGTAGTATTATACTGGATAGATATTACACTTATATGAAAGCCATTGGTGGTCGTGAATGGTGGTGGCGGGGTTAATGATAATGATGAAGACAGTGACAGTGACAGTGACAGTGACAGTGACAGTGACAGTGACAGTGACAGTGACAGTGACAGTGACAGTGACAGTGACAGTGACAGTGACAGTGACAGTGACAGTGACAGTGACAGTGACAGTGACAGTGACAGTGACAGTGACAGTGACAGTGACAGTGACAGTGACAGTGACAGTGACAGTGACAGTGACAGTGACAGTGACAGTGACAGTGACAGTGACAGTGACAGTAATATATAATTAAATATAGCATAACTAAAACGAAACGTTTCCTTACTGGCTTAGATTGAGCTGGATATCATACCACAAAAGGGATGGAAAAATGAAGATATGCTAGTACCACCGGGATATCAGATTAATGCCAAGGTTGCAGATGAAAGTCCCTCGAGTTTTCAGGAAAATTCTCCTCCAGCGTATAATTACCCATCAGGCATGGGAAATGTGATCATGAATGGCTGCTGGGGGACTGGTTACAAGAAGGGAGACCCTTGTTTTAATGCTCTGGAGGCAACTGGCCAATGCAGGGTAAGTTATCGCTTTATAATCTTTTTTATCTGAGATTTATCCATATTATTAAACCTCTACCGATAAACAAATAATGACAACAATCAAGGGAAAATGTACGCAGTTCGAAGTGAAAAAAATATTTTTTTATATATTCAACTAGGTTTACCTGTAAGATGACGAAGCATATTATTTCTGCAAACTTCCGTAGATTCTTTTTTCCCCACGATTTATATAATTTTTCCTTTGTCTGCTTTTCCAGAACATGATTGATGGTGCTGCATTTATTGGTGTTGGTTTTGATGGTCGTGGAGAATACAGCCCTGAGTCCAGGAAGATGAGTATCATCCAGAGAAGCTGTAGTGGAGGGTCTACGTAAGTCTTGGAATACTGAAAAAAAAATCTTATTTTGAGTTTTTTAATCAGTCTTACGGCTGAGATAATACTGAATCAGTTACCATAGCAACAGTGAAATTAAAAAAACCCTGTAGCACAAATAGGAAAAAATCTTGCGCGTGCTGTAATTGTTGTAAAGGGCGTTCTCATTTCTGAACTGTAACCGTTCCGCGCCAATTTCATTTGTAGTTACGAGGACTTTCAAGTGCCAGACACGATGAACGTTCATGGGATCTACGATACAACAGCAAGTATGACCGTCTTTAGCTCACGAGCTGAATACCAGAGTTATTTACAGCGAGAATCAGGGACGTCAGGGTCCAGCTTTGGATTCTATGCTGGTGTCAAGAAAGCGTGGGGAGCTTCTTCAAGCGTAGCATCACAAAGCAATCTTGCCATCTTTGATATCGATGTGGATAGGTACAGATCATTCTATAATTATTCTAGTGGTGTTTAACAAGGAACTTTTACCTTCCTTTGTTCATACTACCAAAACGAACGCCAGTCGGAATGCTTGCCAATTACGAAATTTTCCATCAAAGGTTAACTAATAAATTATAAGTCTGACTGATTTGAATTTCTTTTTATAAAGGTACGAAGTCTTTAAAGACGAGGTAAAGCCACAAGATCTGAGCAGGAATTTCCTAAGGGAATTCGTTGATCTTCCATTGCATTATTTTTCACCTGGTGCTCCAGCAAAATTCCGTAAGTTCTTTGCAATGCCTCTTTGTTGGCCGTTTTTTTGATTGCCGCGTTTTTGGTTGATGTTCTGAAAACGGGTTGGGCAAAATCCTGGCTACGCCCCTGTAATATGTTGTTTGGCCATATAGATAAGTTTAACCAAGTTTCAATTCATTTCCAATTTTCATCAATTTTTAATCCAAGTGCCGCTTTTAGGATTATATTAAATGATAGAGAAACAAGATCGGAGGATCTGATGATATTGTCAGGCACTGAAAGGACTGAGTTTTACCTATATATTATAACAGAGGACTTCATTTTCCGGTGGGGAACTCACTACATCAAGTCTGCCAGGTTTGGTGGTCAGCTGGAACTACGAAAGACACAATTGGCAAGCATGACTGCCAGCAAGGAAGAATTTGCCGAAGAAAGTGAGATGGAATTTAAGACTCTTTTTTCGAGCGTAAGCACAAGGAAGAGCGTCAAATCTGGTAGCTCGTCCAAATTACAAAATAACTACATGTCTACCTCTATGGTTGTGCAAGGAGGAAGTCAGAGAATAGCGGCTGCGATAGCGGATATGTATTCACCTACATTCAAGCCTGAATTTGTGGTAAATAGCATGTTATTTAGAGAGTAAGAAGTAATATATTGATGGTTTGCAATCATTCCCAAGAGAATAAAATAACAAAAGACATTGCGGCCATGTTGGATGATATAACAAAAGAATTCATTAAGAAATTTTTTGTTAAAGTCATCCAAAATGGCGGCTATGGCGTCACGTGCAAACAAAGAATAGAATATATTACACGTTGGCTCGAAGATATGAAGTTTATCTTCGAGTAATGAACACATTTCACGAGTGAGCGCAGCGACGACGTTGCGAGACAAGTTGCTGAGAAAATTGTTTTAGGAGAAGCATGAGGCATAGTGGACTGCTGCGGAACAGCAGAATATAAAGAACGTGCACATGCTGTGTTCTCTTATAAAACTCGCCCTCCAAGCCAATCAGAATGCGAGATTCATAACAGTTATTTTATAACGATCGGTAATGTTAAGATCTTTACGTTCAATTTGCATGTCATAAAGTAGAGTGGAAAACAGCTATATGTCTCTATATATAAAATACCCGTGGCTTCGTATTTATCACATTTCTATGTATATAGGAATGGTTGCAGAGTATTCCTTCCTTCCCAAAGGCCTTCAAGTTCTTTATGGGATCTATCACTGATCTGGTAGATTTCCGTGCCAATGATTTGTTTCCAAACGAAAACGTAGACTGGGGATGCGAAAAGAATAAATTGAATCTTACACTAGACGAGACATCTCAGAAAAGTTATTATTCTGAAAACCAAAAACGTGTATACTGTGAGTTTGCCAGTAGAGCTGAGATGGAGTACAGTTTGAAACGCAAACGTTTGAGTTTGAAATGGGCAATTGGAGTCTACATGGAAGAGGTAAGGTTAATACTTGGTAAGCTTCTTGGTAAGCTTCTTGGTAAGCTTCTTTTGACGCACCATGCAACAGGTGGTCTGAGAAAAAACGATTAGCCAGTCGTATACGGCCACAGGGTCATCGGCGTAAGCTGTCACGTGTCATTTACTTAATATCACTTAATGTTACTAATGAGATTTCGAATCGTGCTTTGGACAACAAGAATCAATCCCAAGCACCTTTGTGCGTCCAATCTTGGATGAGCAGGAGAAATTAAAACAAAACAAAACAAAATGGCGGACAACGACAAAGAAATGAAGACTAGCAGTTTGCAGTCGAAACGTCGCTGTTCTTTGTACAAATGATCCTCATATTGCGAGACAAACGATTAATTATCATTTATAACTAACATTGCTAACTTGTTCTTTCTTCATTCCCAAGGGCGCGATGTCCATAATCGATTTTAGTATCCCTGCAGGAGAAGCTGGCTGTCAAAGTAATGATCCAAGATATCAGTCGTCAGCCAAGAGACCATCTTGGAAGGAGATGACAACTCAAAACAAACGCTTTCATGTGATTTTCGACATGTTGAATGATCTGCGTGCTGCACCCAAATATGGTCTTAGCATCCGAAAGTCTATGTCAAGGATTGCCCAATACAGGTATTGAAAAAAACATCTTGGGATTAATGATTTAGATGGGAGTTAAAATCAAAGGGTTAGGTCGAAATAATCGCTTGAAATTGATCGGCTGGTCACAAAGATGTTTTCTGCCCTAAATACCTATTTCAGTTCAAATACTAACTATTTGTGTGCTTATGTTTTGTCAGTCAAGGAAAATGGTACACGACAAATGAAAATGGCGACTTCCATCTCTATGACGGTTTTAATAACGGCGGGAGCAGTAACCTTGGCAACAAGAAAATTTCCATATTCGGTCTTGTCCTGACTTATAACGAGGCCGACGGAACCCTCACTCTAAGCAATGCAGATTATTTAGAATCTAAAAGGTACTTTTCTGAGCTAAGCGAACTTTTAAAAGGTAAACAGCTTGCTCGCGCTGAATGGCCGGTAGAAGAGGTTTTCCAGGGACGTGGTACCAGTAAAACTCAAAACCCGATAGGACATATACCATGTAGCGTTCATTGGTCCAATGGGCTCAGGTTTGACCCAGGTGATCGTGGTGGCAAGTGTCTTCATTTCACAGCTTCTTCCAAAAGTACTCTGTATGTAGTTTTCTCGGCAGTTCCAAGTAACAAGGACACGTGGTATTACGTCGAAATTTCACCATTTGGAGTTGGCATATACAAGGTAAGGCTAGGCAAGAACCGCTCTCTTAATATTTTACTTGTAGAAATTTTAGCTGCTGGTTTTGTGGGTATATGTGTTCTTTTTCAACTCATATCTTAAACAAAACGGAAAAAATGGCCCACATAATGGATTATAAAATCATCAGGATCATTCGAATGCATGCCAGATGAATTCTACGTTGCTCGTCTTGGTTTCGGAATTCAAAGATTGAATGAATACACGCATCAAGAGTTCCACGCTACTGCTCAATGCGCATGCTCAGGGGATTAAAAAGTGGGATAAAATTTGTAAAATATGCTATATTTTAGTTGTATCTTTCTTGTCAAGTACAATTTTCACTAAATATTCAAGATCGCGTACCGTTAAGCGAATTCGGAATCAAATATACCGACAAATTGCATATTATACAAAATATTATCCCACTTTTTAATCCCCTGAGCATGCGCATTGAGCAGCAGCGCGGAACTCTTGATGCGTCTATTGAAAACCATTTAGTACTATTTTTAGCTCCGCGTGCCACCTGAACTGAATCAGGAATCCCCATTATAAAATATTCCAGGCTGCGTGTGGAGCTAAAAATAGATTTTCAAATAATTATCATAGGGCATGGAGATGTGCTCTCTTACTTCATACTCTCTTGATTTCGGAAATAAAATTATGAATCTAGTCAAAATCAAAATTATTGAAAATCTAAAAATAAATGCATTTTCCTACCAGGGGCAGCGACTTAAAGTATCTACGGTCAATACCAATGCTGTAGCCCTTGGAGACGCCCTCTTGTACCAGTCATACTTTGTCTGTGTTACTGAGTCACCAACAAGTACCGTCATTGAATATGGCAAGTCCCATGGCACCACGGACAGTGGAGATGTCTACTTGACCATGATAGATAACGATCAAATGATTCATGTTCGCTTTTATTCGTTTGGTAATGGAGAAGAACCAGTAGAAATCGTAGATTCTCACGTCGTATCGCGTAAGCTGACCACAACAGACTGTAAAGGAGATACGTACAGAGATAAGGAGGAGCCGAATTGTGTACAAAGATGTCACGAAGCTTGTTCCCCATTAGCAGGTGAACAAAGCAATTGCAATTTCACTAATTCATTGGTAAAAGTGAGATTTAGTACTGCAGTAAAAGATCAATGCCTTTCTTATATCAGTCTATTTGTTTTGTTCAATTAAATTTTCTACTGACTTTTACTGCAAGACGGCTTTTCAGAACTTCAAAGTGTCAGAAGAAAGTTTTCTTATTGAGCTAACTTTATTTCAGGGTGCAAATACAATTCCCAAGGAGCACCAAAAGCATCAGAATGCAACGAGTGTCGTTATGCCAGAGATAGGAATGATGTGTGCGTGAACCAGTGTCCACCAGGAGAAATACCAAATAAGGATAAATATTGTGCTGGTAAGCTAGTCCTGCTGTGTAATGTTTACAACATGAGCGATTGTGTAATTGTTTATTTGTTTATTTGAATGTGAAATGTGGGGTCTCTTTTGTGAACGACGGAATACCTCACATTAAACATTCGAATTAAACAAATAACCATCAGTAGGTACTAGTGTCCATAAGATTGATAGCCAAATTACCTTTATACAACTGGCTAATAAAGCAGTTTTATAAATTCACCGAAAGGTTCAAGACTGGTTAGAAATAGTAAGCAGTTTGATGATTTGACCAGACTCAATATTATTTGGCTTATAAGTCACGTGGTTCGTAACGCAACACCGCGTCACTTAGTCATATGATTGACAAGACAAGTAACCCCCTATCCTACCAAGTTTCGTTGCCTTAGCATGCTTTGTTAAGGAGTTACGGAGTTAAAGAGTTACGGCCAAGGGGCCACCAGAAGCGGGCCACCAGATGCTGGTGGCACGTGCTAACTATACTTGATGCAATCAGCGAAAGGTCACAAAAGTATGGAACTTTCCTACAAACTGCCTGCAAGCGGTTTTAACGGCATATTTTCTTCGGTGCCGACATTATTTACATTGATCTACAAAACATTTCAAGATTGGTGTACAACATGGATGCAACAAAACCTTCCCCGACCCTTTTTGAAATAGCTGTATATCTATGTTAATGCGTATGTCTTTTTTTCAACAGCATCATATGATTTGAAATTCAAGCCTGACACTGAAAACTCCGCCCTTGCTGGATTCCCAACTTTAAGCGAATTCAGTCTTTGTTTTTGGGTTCATTTCTCCGATTCTCCCCACAAAAAATACTTTGAGGTTTTACAATATTCCAACAAAGGCGCAGCAAATTCCGTGTTTGATGTGGGTGCTGCGCGCGTTCAAAATAGAGGACCGAGAATAATTTTCGGCGTTTCTAAGGTGTTCGAGTAAGTATAGCCTGTGGCTTGGTTTTCTATACTTTTCTTTAAAAAAAAAACTCATGAAAAATTAATGGTCGTCTCACAATTCATGAAAACCCGTGAAAAAATAATGACAGGTTTTCAAAATTTTCAACTATAGCCAATTTGTCTTAATATCTTTATCGTGTTATTGCCGTACTTAAACAAGCCTTTTTGGGCTCACTGCGCATGTCAGTAACGACAAAACCATCGAGCTATAATGGTCCACGGTCCGTGACCGTGACTTTTATGGTCGCCTTAATTCGGCCAATGGTTAATGAATTATTCATGATTTATTTTGCCTAAAAATACCAAAAAAAACCCCTACGTATTGCATGTGGTTGGACCTTTACAGTGAATGTTCTATTTGAGCCCACAAGCATGTCCGCTCGAAAACCGAATGAATAGGCTCTTTGCAGGAATTCATGCACATGACACAAATTCCCCCCCAAAAATTAGCTCTTTAAAATTAGTATTGTTGCTGAGTTTTAGTATTTTTTGATGTAATTGGAAATAAGGTGCTCTCTCTGATTATGCCAATGATTTGTTTTGGGTATTTGTGTCAAGTGACCAGATCCTGCAAAGGGTCTATTACCATGCCAGCCTTCAACATGTATTATTACATTTCTTATTCCCAATAATTCCTACTTACATAAAAATATTTTTTAGTTATTTCTCGAAATTAATGTTTAAAGAAGATGTTTCGAAAAAATACTGTTCCATGTTGCTTTTTGTTTTTCGAGTTATGAATTATTACGTGAAAAACGTACTTTCCGACAGTTTTTGCTTGGTGAATATTCAAATCTTAATATCTCGAAAAAGAGCTTGGGACACCCCTTTATTTCTTTATTATTTGGAATCAATGTTAAAGTTATACGAGAAGATTTGAAGAACACTTTTCATGCCTTCTATTTTTTTCAGCGGAAATTCGAAACATGCTTTTAGAGCTACAGAATTCAAAGACGACAACAAATGGCACCATTACTGCGTGACTCGAGACAGCAACTCAGGAGCAACGAATCTTTATGGTGATGGCATCATAGATCACTATGATATCTCCAATCGATTTATGGTTCCAAGAGCAGTTGCCATGGCAGAAGGAAAGATGCTATTTGGAGGCTTTGGAGCGAAAAACTTCCCAGGAATGATATCAGGTCTCAATATCTGGGATAAAATTTTGTCGGGGGATGAAATTGCTAAACTTGCCCAGTCTTGTGATGTCAGTAATCCTGGGAATGTGAAAAATTGGAGTGATTTAAAAAATGAGCTAAACCTCAACAAATACACTCTTGCATCACCTTCGAAATGCAAAAAAAATTAATGAAAGTATGAAAATAAATGAAGACTAATCATCAATGAAGTTGTTTATGAATGTGGAGTTAATTGCGATAAAATTAGTGTGCGACTCCGCCGACAAACATCAACGTTTTATTCTAGATTCCTTTCTCCACGGGTCGGCATCCTTTTGATGAGTTGTAGAGAAGCAACTTATCAAATGGATACCGACCCGTGGAGAAAGGAATTGTCAGTGTTTCCCTGGTACATGGTTCTTCTGGATACACGTCCTTTGCTATTTATTGTGATCGTCGAGCGTAAAGCCATAGCTAAAAACTCGTCCTTAAAAACTTAAACTCTTATTGTGTGATTATGATGAAATATATGAACATCGCCCTTGTTTACGATAGCAACACTTAATAGTCAGTGGGTCACAATCCTGTGGCACTCGTTCCAGGATGGAAATCGAAATTCGAAGTTGTCTTATTACGGAGAGGAAAAGCGAAGAACCCGGAGAAAAGTCCTCAAAGCAGATGAAAGCCCAACAAGCAATTTAGGTCATATATGATTGTTACTTTGAGGGTTGAACTAACGACGACCGTGGCGCATTAGCGGCCATACGATTAAAACTAGGTTACATACATTATTCTTGCTCGGGCGCCTTCGGCCCTCGTTTTTTCGTAACATGCTTTGAGACCCACGCCTTCGATAAACTAACGGGGGAAAACCGCGTTTTGAAATATACAAAATGGCGTCGAGAATAACGGAAACGTATAAAGATCAAAACAAGACCTAGTCTGGAGTACCCATTGGTCATACATAAAACAGGTGATAAGAGAGCCAGTAGCAAAGGCCAGTATCTCACCTGGATCTGTTTCGGTGTTCATTTTGATCATGGTGGTTGCTCAAAGCGAAAAGCCCACCCTATCCTAGTTAAGGCCCTAGTTTGCAGCGATTTTAGGTGCGATTTCTGCGGCGATTTTGGTCATTGTTAATTATGGTAAAGGATTAACTTGTAAAGTCTTATTCAAGACACCAAGATTACCTGGACAAATATCTTTTTAAAAGCATAAGTTAAAATTATCATATTTTCAAAAATCGCCGCAGAAATCGCAGCAAAAATTCGCTGCAAAAATCGCGCGTGTGAACGGGCCTTTACGTACAAACTGCAAAATACAATACAATACAATAGACTGTGACCTAGCTTTCACGAACACAAAAAATTGCAATTAACTTTGTAGGAACATCATTAACAAAGCATTTGACTT
Source organism: Anthopleura xanthogrammica (assembly GCA_964019055.1). Lineage (NCBI taxonomy): Eukaryota > Metazoa > Cnidaria > Anthozoa > Actiniaria > Actiniidae > Anthopleura > Anthopleura xanthogrammica. Next base: position 12,028,601 of record OZ025207.1, on the reverse strand, counting down.
TCTTCAAAACTACTGTTTTTGATACAAAAGTATTTCATCCCATCTATATCGTATGTTGATTAAAATATTCTTTGTTTCGTACGCATGTCAAATAACCAATCATCAACTTTAAAAAATATTTAGAGCGTTTTTCATATTTCTGTGACCACCATGACCTCCAGACGTCTGAGTTTTTGGTTTTTGCCAATCAAAAGTTTACTAGCTCAGATCGTGATAAATTTGACAGACGGGACCCAAATCATGTCGGAAAAGACGATGAAAGCAGTTGTCACACAGAAATGGTTGTCACAAGTGTTCATACATAATACATGAACCTGTCACCTACAGTTTCTAAACCACTTACAACGTGTCTACTTGTTCCCTGTCAGTCATTCCAAGAACGCGACAAGTGAGAGGTAAGAGGACGCTGAAATTGATAGGATTTGTCTGTTCTCAGAACACACCAGGCGTGTCCAATTTGACTAGATTGATTTGAATCCTTTTTCACTCTTACTGTTTTTATGTGCGATAATATTTAAAATCTAAAACATTGATAAACAAATACACACACACACATTACTATACATACATATTATATATATACTAGTTTTTTTCCTTTTCAATGATTAGAAGTACTTGAAATCGAGCTGTCACTGTCCCACTTATTTTAATAAGAAAATGACATTTTCAAACCTTTTTAAAATTAATTAACATGAGTTTTTTTAATAGTTTTGTTTTTATAGTATTCACTTTTTTGTGTATCGTGTTGTTTGTTTAGTTGTTTTTAATCTATGTTACATTTGCTCGTTCTTATTCAGTTTCTCTTTATTTACAATAGTGTCATTAATTCAAGCACCTTTTTTCTCATTGCAGTTTTAAATTGAAATGAGATTTTTCTATAACTTTCATTCTTTTTTTACTTTGCCATCCACTACCTATATCTTTATAACTACAATTTAGCTCCCATCGTTAAAAAATATCAAGAACAAAATACATTTTTCTTGTATCCAAAAAAAAAAAAAAAACGCAATTGCAACTCACGTCAAAATTTTTTGGGCGTAGAATTGGCAAAAAAATTATTAAGAAAAAATATCAACGTCTTGAAGCAAATAACATTTGACAAAATTCTAGTGATGATATCATACCTGAACTATTGACAGGCTATTAATTTTTACCCGTTATTCTACAAAGATACTGGACCTGTTGGCATTGTTTTGATCCAACACCACCAGTCAGTCAATGTTATGTTGTCACCTTTTTTTGCTATACAGCGAAACTGATTCAATTCAAAAAGTCTTCCAATCATTGAAAGCCAAGTTTTCTTTCAAAAAATATAGTTATTGCAAATTCCTAGTAAACATCTCAGTCACAAACGAAACTTTCGCTGTAAATGGAGATAGTTTATAGTTTGGTTGAAATGTACCTTTACTTTATCTGCCTATGTATTGATGGTAGTCTATTGCATATTTTACATGTCTCGATTCTGTCGAGACAGGTGAAAAAAAATCAGTGATTATGAAGATGACAGGATATCAAATAACTTATGATGCTACGAAAGTTTTCATGTATGTTTGTTTAAAAGGGCAATTACGGGGGATTTTCAGGGGCGGATCCAGGAATCAAAGAAAGGGTGGGCCGGAAAATTTCGCCCTGAGAGAAAACCTTCAAGACCGTATGAAAATTATTTTTTTATTTTGCCAAGTTTAAAGAAAATACATCTTTTAAATAGGGGGCGGCCCCATCGCCCACCCATAAATCCGCCCCTGATTTTACAGAGCTCTGAAGGTCACGGGGTCAAAATATCAAAAGGATTAAAAACGACCAATATGCAAGGAGTATTTTTAAAATGTCATCTTTTCATACACCTAATTGCAAGAACATATAGAAATTTTTTAATAACAAAATAACAAATAGGAATTACAGTAATAAGAAGCCCCCAAATTGATAAGAATATAACTGTTTTATTATATACCAACAATATATTTTCAAAACTGTCAGTCTATACCTTCTAAACAGTGAAATATTTACACCTGTTTTGCAAAAATAATTAATTTCTATTTTTATTTTTATATGCCAACATTCTTTCAATTGGGTGTAAATTCAGTTTTTGATTATTTGTTTCAGTAACAGCCTATACATAGTGTTGTCATGGTGAAGACTCTGTTGGTAGCGGTTACCTTGGTAACATTTCTAACGGAAAATCTCTGTAAGTATCAGTTAACATTTTCTATGAAGATATTTATTTTCATTATTAAAGAAACTCGTCTGTTTTTCTGTCTTTTATAATCAGTACTCCACTTACTATGCACGTATATTTCATACAGGATTTATGTTAATTTAGGAGCGACTTTTTACACGACTTTTCTAACTGTTACTGGTAGTAGCTGGTAGCTAGTTAAAATACCTGTTCCCATGGCAACTGTTTCATTGGTGAACAAATATGTAGTGCTTTAAAAAATACATTGTATGATTTAATTACTTTTAAACACAATTATATTAATAGTAAAGCTTATTCATTGTAAATAAACAGGTAATCAGCAACCTGGATTGAACAACAGGCAGAATGTTGGTCAAAATGGCGGTGCCTATCGATACAACTATCCGGCTTTGAAAATCCACAACGATCGACCTCTTCCTCTTGTCAAAATTAGGCCAAACAACCAAACTAAAACGTATTGGAAAAAGGTTTCTTATTCGGATGGAGCGATAGGACTGAAGGTCAAGAACCAACCCGCTAATATCAACCGGCCCAATGAGACAAAACGCCAAAACGACAATAGTTTGAAATTCCCGCAACAACAGAGAAAGAATCTTCTCGCAAAAGGTATAAACGTTGCGAATAGCGATATCCGTTTGAATTCTTGATTATGGATTGACATAATCTGCTTCCATCTCCAGTCATCAAGAAGACCTCCACCAATCCAGAAGCAAACCAAGTTACCAACGATGCGACTGCATCGAAAAGGGCGGCTCCGGCTATAGCGGGTGTACTAACAAAACTAGCGGGAAACGAGAAGGTCCAAGAAGCTGTAGTCGATAAAGGAATCGAAGTGGCTGGGAAATTGGTAGACAAATATTTTGAAAACATCGATCAAGCTCAACAGAAAGCTTCAGATTTTCTTAAGAAAAAGGTAAGTGGCCGAATAAATACTTTAAGGATGCTCGAAATGGTTTTCCTCGAACGAGCGCGCGTGCGCTCTTAAATGACCGACGTAGCACTGAATCATTTGAACTAAACTTGGAAATAGGAAAAATTTCAGGGTCGTTTTTGTTAGTGTATATGCCAGTTCAAAAACATTTTTTAGCCTCCCTAAGTGGCCCATTGGCGTAGAATCTTTCTTAATACTTAGAAAAATCAATTCTTCCATAAACAAAAAAATATATAAAGTTTGAAATTATTGGATGGATATATGCCTTGATAATTAAGGTAATGCACATGCTTTTGTCGATATTCTTTCTGTGCATGCGCATGCGTCCACATCAACCAATATTGTTCCATATACAGATTAAACTGGATATCATGCCAGACAAGGGATGGGAAACTGAAGACATGTTTGTTCCTCCTGGATATCACATTAATGCCGAAGTTGAAGGTACAGAATCATCGAACACTGCTGATGACACGGTACAACCCTATAACTACCCGGCAGGCCTTGGGGGTGTATTAATGAATGGCTGTTGGGGGACTGGATACAAGGAGGGAGACCCGTGTTATAATGCGATGGAAACAACTGAGCAGTGCAGGGTGAGACATTATTTCAATTCAAATTACAATAAATATATCGGCCATCATCATGGTCATAAATGGCATATACCATATATCATGGTTAAAATAATTATTTACCTTGATTTTCCATGATGGAGGTGGGAGTAACTAGCCAAGGAATTTATCGCTTATTCCGCTGATTATTTTTAGGACATGATTGATGGTGCTGCATTTATTGGCGTTGGTTTTGATGGTCGTGGAGAATACAGCCCTGCGTCCAGGAAGATGAGTATCATCCAGAGAAGCTGTGCTGGACATTCCTCGTAAGTACTGAAATGAAAGGTAAAAAATTGATTAATCTGTTGAACTGATCCAACAATAAATTCTCCCGTTCTACAGATATGACAATCTTCAAGTGCCAGATACGATGAATGTTCACGGGATCTACGATACTAATGCACACATGACTGTATTTACATCACGATCTGAGTATCAAAAGTATTTACAAAATGAAGCGGGAGTGTCGGGATCGTACTTTGGTTTCCACGCTGGTGTCAAGAGTGCTTGGGGAAGCTCTGAAAGTGGCGCAAAACAAATCAATCTTGCCATCTTTGATATCGATGTGGACAGGTAGGTCAAACATCTAATGTATTCCTTTTTATATAATTTTCCCTCTCTATTTCTTTCTTTTTTTTACGTCATTAAAGCAATTGTTATATTTCTGTATCTTGTTATTATTTATATTATATTCAAAGCATAATCCTTTCTTCTTTATATAAGTAATACTTATTAATTATTTATCTTCAAATTGAATAAGTTTTCTGATGATTTGGAGGCTTAAAATATCGATTTTTCTTTCATGTTTCTCTGCTTGTAAAACCACAACTAAGTGATGACGCTGTTTCATAACGCTGCGTCACGCTGGTCATGCACATAGCACTCTTGAACTGGGAGCTCCACTTTTAGGCAGTGCCTAAATTTATATATTATTATATTGAAAGCATAGTAATTGATCCTCATTATTGGTCTTATATTTGTTGTTGCTTTTCTAGATACGAGATCTTCCAAGACGAAGTCAAGCCACACGATCTGAGCAGAAGTTTCTTGAGAGAGTTTGTTAGCCTTCCAGACTCCTATTTTGAACCTGGAGCTCCAGCTAAATTCCGTGAGATAACTTTCAAACTTTCAAAAAGATAATTTGGTCAGATTTTTAATGTCGATTTTCCCTTAGATAACATGGGTACATAATAACCAGATGGTCTGAGACAGTGATATAGAGATGAGGTGTCATATACATGAAGGCTTCGAAAATTGATTTATAAGAGTTTATATTTGAGATGAATCTAAATTGGGGGGAGGGGGTGGGGGCAATTCGCGGATGCTCCGCCCGGACTCTCGATCCCTTACCTTTTTTATACGAAATTTCAGCAAAAAGTTACCCCTTTTATATACCTTTTTGCCTGAAAAGGTATCCCTTTCGTATACTTTTGAAGAAAAGCTACCTTTTTATACCAAAACTCAGAAAATTTCCACCCCTATATGAAAAACGTACCCCTTTCGGGCGGAGCATCCCCGTATAGTCCATTATAGGGAGTACCCACCCCCCCCCCCCCCATCTAAATTTTCAGGAGAGGTTTTAAATATATAGTATACATTTATCATGATATTCATTATTGAATGGGAAAATAAAACAAACAAAAAATACCGTTTGCCTAGCGCGGCTGCTATGGGTGACACCTCAGTTTTGCAAACTTTCTCGAATCTTATTGGCTAATATTTTTCATCAGATCAGCTGGATGCCCTTCCCTTGCCTAATATTTCTTCGATAATCATTATAATCATTCGAATACGTAAATTGATTTGGATTAAATAAGAGCATAGACATTTGTTAAAACTAAGGGAATGACACTTGTCTGAAATAAGAAAACATTATAATACTATAGTAGAGGGGTCTGTCCAATGGAGGTTGATGAGGTGACAAAAGTATATGGCCATACTAGAAATCTTTTTGACTACATGTTAGCTACGCCGCTGAAAAACAGTTGTAAGGTCACCTACAATAGAACAATGGCGTCTTTGTGGAATAACATTCTTACAACTGACTTCTTCGTGTTGTTTCATCAGAGGACTTCATTCTTCGGTGGGGAACTCACTACATCAAGTCTGCCAAGTTTGGTGGTCAGCTGGAACTACGAAAGACACAATTGGCAAGCATGACTGCCAGCAAGGAAGAATTCGCCCAAGAGAGCGAGGTTGAGTTCAAAAGTCTGTTCTGGAGTGCAGGAGCAAAATCGAGTACAAAATCTGGCGAGTCGTCCAAATCACAACAGAATTACATGTCTACATCTTTAGTTGTGCAAGGAGGAAGTCAGAGAATAGCAGCGGTGATCTCTGATATGTATTCACCCACATTCAAGACTGAATTCACAGTAAGTAAAGTTTACTTAAGAAATGAATGCCACCATTTTATGAGGTCATTCGAGCCACAGCATATACTTCACCACTTGCACATGCTCATGGGGACCTTGAGTGCTGTCTAGTGGAATCAGCGTCAACATACTCATAAATGGGATGCTTGAAAAGTTTGCGTCGCATTCATTTTGTAATTATTTACTTTAGGCTTGGCTTGAAAGCATCCCTGCCTACCCCAAGGCCTTCAAGTTCCTCATGGGATCTGTCACTGATCTGTTGAATTTCCGTGCCAGTGATTTGTTTCCTGACGAAACCATCGAATGGGGTTGTGAAGTTCATAAAGATAGTCTCGTTAATGACAAGAAATCTGGCAAGAGCTACTACATGAATCAAGGAAAAAGAGTATACTGTGAGTTCACAAGTCGAGAGTCGATGGAATACAGTTTAAAACGCAAACGCGTGAGCCTGAAGAGAGCGATTGAAGTCTACATGGAAGAGGTAAGTATCAAGGATACTCAGGGTAATCTTGTGACCTAGATTAAGATTATTTAATGATAGAGATCGGGCCTACCCATTTCTAAGAAAGCATATCTATATTTTGTAATAGAGAGGGTCGGTAGAATCTAGGGAATGGTCATCACATTTTTACACAGTCAGATTGTCATTCGTATGTTTTATTCAATATCCAAATTGCTGCTCCATTTCAGGTAATATTCATCAGGGTCTGGAAGGGTATTTCCTGGATCTGGGAAACGAATACAATATAACGCGGGATCCGGGAAAATAGGAAAAAATCTTACGTGATTCGGGATTTTAGCATCGACCGTGACCGTGACTCGAGAATTGCCGAATTCAGTGTCCGGGATAAGGGAATTTGCTTTGCTGGTTGTAAATTAAAAATTCAAACACTTTTGAATATGAATGTGGTAGTCACTTACAATTAAGGGACTGTCAGTTATGGAAAAAAAATTGCGAAAAGCGGGATTTCAGAAAAAATAGTGCGTGATTCGGGATGCGGATCCCCCTTCCAGACCCGGATTCACACTACACTAATCGAATAAACCTACAGAGAAACTATTAAACAAATAAATTGAAACTCTCAAAATTAGGAAGGCAATTTTTCATTCTATAGGGTACCATGTCCATATCGGACGTCAGTCTGCCCGCTGGAGAAGCAGGATGCCAAAGTAGAAACCCTGAATATCAATCAGAAACCACGAAGCCATCCTGGGAAGAGATGACAAATGGACACAAACGCTTCCATGTGATATTTGACATGTTGGAAGATCTCAAAGGTGCTATTCATGGTGGTATAGACATCCCAAAGTCCATGTCAAGGATCGTTCGATTCAGGTATTGATGAATTTAAGTAAAGGCAATAAGCGAGGAATACAGCATAGAACTATCGCTACTAAGCACATATAAATTTGCATTAACTCCTTCTCTCTGTTAAACGTCTCTTAATGGGACGGAACCATCATTTTACGTGGAACCACGACCAAGGTCTAACCATCAGCAGGTATTTAAAACATGACCACCTGAACACAAGCCAGTGCCCAACCAACTAAGCCAACTGGAAGTCGGTATCCAGATTGCCAAAGTAATCTAGTTCCGGTGTTTGATTGGAGGCCATTATTGCCGTCCATCTTGATATCTGGACTAGAACTTCGTATTCCGCATGTTGAACATCAAATATCGCCATTAGTAGTGAATAAGCAGGGACGGCGGAGCAGTTTTTAAAGTGGGGGGGGCTAAACTATTTCCTACCCACCCCTCCCCTATCATTCTGATTTTTTCACTTTTTATCGTTAAGAAAAAAAAACAAAAATTCTCAAAAAAGGAGCCCCCCGGCTCCGCCGTTCCTGATAAGTCTATCTATAGTTTATATTTAATCTTCACTGGCTAATATTATTGATCTTTTTGATCACTCAGTCAAGGAAAATGGTACACAACTAATCAGAACGGAGAGTTTCATCTCTACGACGGTTTTAACAACGGTCAAAGCGGTGACAAAAAAAACAAGAAAATCTCCATATTTGGTCTTGTTCTGAAGTATGACGAAAGCGAAGGTAGCCTTACTCTGCTCGAAGACGATTATGCAGTATCTGAAAGGTACTTTCCAGAACTCGGTGAACTTTACAAGGGAAGACAGTTAGCAAGAGTTGAATGGCCAACAACTAATTCTTTCACAGAGAGTAGTGAACGTACTGTAGGACACATACCATGTAACGTTCAGTGGTCCAACGGGCTAAGGTTTGACCCAAGTGACTATAACCGTGATGGAAAGTGCCTTCATTTTACAGCTTCTTCCAAAGGTCCTCTGTATGTAGTTTTCTCGGCAGTTCCGAGTAACAAAGACACGTGGTATTATGTTGAAATTTCACCATTTGGAGTGGCCATCTACAAAGTAAGTAATAGCCTTTTTTGTTCATTTTTTTAAATTTTAATATTTCTAAAAGAACAGAGAAAAAAAGAAAAATGGAAAGATAAGCAATCTGGCCAACTGAAGAACAGAGAAAGCAGTGGCAGTTATATAGATCATGCGACAAAAGAAATCGCATAGACCCCTCTCAAGTGACGTCAAAGCAGCTCAATTGGAGAACAAAACAAAAACAATTTCAGTCTCCTGAGAATAGGAACCTATTGTTTTGTCCTCACAATTGAGCTGCATTCCGATGTGCTGCAAGGGGTCTATTGTAGAAAGACTGTGACGTGAGAAGTCCATGTTTCTCTTAGCGGTAAAACCTTGATTTGCTTCCTCTATTCATCATGAGGAAGGAAATACTTTTACTTTAACGTTCCATTTTTTTCAGTCACAACGGCTCAAAGTATCTACGGTCAATACCAATGCTGTAGCCCTTGGAGACGCCCTCTTGTACCAGTCATACTTTGTCTGTGTTACTGAGTCATCAACAAGTACCGTCATTGAGTATGGCAAGTCCCAGGGCACCGCGGACAGTGGAGATGTCTACTTGACTATGATCGATCACAATGGGCCACTTCATGTTCGCTTTTATTCGTTTGGTAATGGAGAAGAACCAGCACAAATCGTAGATACTCATGTGGTATCGCGGCGTAAGCTGACCGCAACAAGATGTAAAGGAGATACTTTCGATGATACGGAAGTGACGAATTGTGTACAGAGATGCCACGAAGCTTGTGCCCCATTAGTAGGTAAGAAATGAATATGCAAATCATACACTCGTGGCGGACACTTTCTAAGAATTTAGCAAATTTCTGTCTCATTGTAAATTTACAACAAAACGAAGATTACTGGAACGCGGAAGGAAAGCCGTAAAGGAAGAAGGAAAAAAGGAAGGAAGGGAGGATGGGAGGTAGGGAGACCACTAGAGAAATAATTGAATAATTAAAGTAAAAAGAAGAAAAAAAGAAGGAAAAAAGAAGGAAAAAAGAAGGAAAAAAGAAGGAAAAAAGAAGGAAAAAGAAGGAAAAAAGAAGGGAAAAAGAAAGAAAGAAAAGAAAAGAAAGAAAGAAAGAAAGAAAGAAAGAAAGAAAGAAAGAAAGAAAGAAAGAAAGAAAGAAAGAAAGAAAGAAAGAAAGAAAGAAAGAAAGAAAGAAGAAGGGTAGAAAAAAGGAAGGAAGGAGGAAGAAAATAAAGGAGCAGAGGCGAATTTTATGAGAAAAAGAACGAAAGACACATGCACACACAAAAAAGGAAACAAGAGGGAGGAAAGAAAAAGAGACAAGGGTAAGAGTAAAAACAAAGAAAGAAATAAGGACGTAGGGAAAGAGAGTGCCTAAAATGTACAAAATAACTTTCATCGTTTCAGGATGCAAATCTCGTTCTCAAGGCAACCCACAAGCATCTGAATGTAACGAATGTCGCTACGCAAAAGATCAAAGTGATGTATGTATTGCTCAGTGCCCTGCTGGACAAAAACCAAATAAACGAAAATACTGCATGGGTAAGTGTTGAGATGCTGTCGTTCAAACCACTTCAAGACATTTGTTTGCAATTTGCTATTTCATGTTATGTAATGTATAAAATTAATGTTCTTCAAAATTACTCTTGCTTTTCGACAGAGTCTTTCGATTTGAAATTCAATACCGATTCAGGTCTCTTACATTCCGACATTACTGGTTTTCCAACCCTAAACGAGATGACCATCTGCTTCTGGATCAACCTCCATGACTATCCCACTAGTGTGGGAGGGAAACAAGTTAAGGTTTTGGATTACGTAAACAAGGATGCGGTTCACGTACTCTTTCGAATCACTGTCGAAGTAGAAGAGGCTGTGCGAATACATTTTTATATTGATGAAAAAGGGTGAGTAAGTATAAGGTTATACATCACAAGATATATTGTTTTGCGCAGAGGGAACGGAAAAGATGACTAATAAGAAGAAGAAAAGAGGCCTTGGTTGTTTTATTCATTACTGTGTTGCGATTTCAATTACGATTTCAATCTGTGAGATCAGATAGAAAAAAAGTGCTTTTTGTGATGTTCTCCATATTCCTTTCTAGCGAAGCCACCACTAAAAGTTTCAATCGGCAAGAGAAAGCTAGTGGTGATAATACCAGAGAACATTTTTCAATCTACGTGACAGCGTGTGTCACACTTTGTCGCTGACTGGCAGCGTTAGGGCGCGCACCTACTAAAATAAGTCTTTTCGTTTTGTTTGCAGACAAGAACCTACTAAAGCGAATGCTTTGAGCTTCGAAAAAGACGACAAATGGCACCTATACTGTGCCAATAGAGAAAGCAGTACAGGCGTCATGAAGGTTTTTATTGATGGAAGAAACGCTCACCCTAATCCTATTAGTGATGTCTTCAGTAAAGGAAGAGTTCCGGAGGCTGGAGGAACAATGCATCTGGGGGGGTTCGGACAAGACAATTTTCCAGGAAAGATATCAGGAGTCAATATCTGGGACAGAATTTTAACGGATACTGAAATTTCCAAAATGGCAGAAACATGTGGTGACGCTGCAGGGAATTTGAAAGATTGGTTTGACATCAAGAAAGAGTTGACACTCAGTAAATACACAGTGACCACTCCCTCTCATTGTACGTCTAACATCTGAGAGCTCAACAGCATTAGAATCTGACGACCTCGAAGCAGTTTACCAATAAATTGTAATAGAAGATCGACAGCCAAAATAGAAGATAGATGTAGATGTATGATGAAAAACGAAGTTCAAAATTCGAAAAATAAAATGGAAAATAGCTACGATTTGGTATTATCGAAATGGTTATTACAATAAGGTAGTCCTTACGCTTTCCTTAATTTAAACGTTTAAGTTTCATGGTGCATTTTATAGAAACTACGTCATTACCACCCCGGCCCCATCCCCACAAATTATTTGCAAACCTCTGTGTGATGGAAGATATGCACGAAGTAAAAACGGGGAAAAGTAACAGAGGAAGAAAATGAAGGGGAAAAAAAAGTTAAATTTTGTTGAACCCTGGAATGATTTCTTGGCTGATCCAAGTCAGGGCATGAATACTGAACTCATAGATCGAAATGGAATGTAGTATGCTAGGATTTATGAAGTTAAGGGCGGAAAACCGGAGAGCTCCGAGAAAAATCCTCAAATAGGGGAGAAGCTAACAAACTCTACTCGCATGCATGTAATGTGAAGTATCCAGGAATCGAACCCGAGCTAGAACCCAGGATTGAGAGACGATTGCACTGCACTGTTTTTGGGAATCACTATTGATATGTATTATATACACCTATTTCAAAACGTTTGTTATCGCCAAAGGCGAAAGGCGATAGGCGATAGGTCGTTCCAAGACGGAAATGAATTATGGGTATACAACTAAGCACCAAATAATCGAGGCCTTTAAAATGGTTTCGTGGACTACAAACAACACGGAATATCTCAACATTTACCGTGTTCTTGATGAGAATAAGAAGCAGAAACACATGTTATTCCAGCTATTCTTGGATCTTGGAATGTCCTATTTCATATCGCCCATCACCTATGACAACCTTATTTGAAATAGTTATTTAAATATGTATTTGGCTGATGGCTATCTATGAATCATTGGAGTCGGTGGACTCAAAGAGCAAAAGAAAAAAGCTGTAATGAATAATACATCAATCCAAACTTAATCCAATAGGTTAATATGAACAGACGTCACTTCCGGTTTCATGTCGAACTTTCATCAGCCTGAATTGCAGTCTAAATGGACGAGAAATCAGGAATGGTAATGTATTTCCGGTCCACTGAAGACCACTCATTACGCTGGTTTATAAAAACCATTCGAAATTAAATCATATCATTTCAGTTGGGCCCTCACTAGCACACGACATCAGTTCTTCTTTTTTAAAGACAAATTTGACGGACTTTTTCAGCAAGGTATTTTTACAGATGTTAATATCTAAAATCTAAAGGGTAAAACCCATAATATTGTTTTAACAATATTTACCATCACGCGTAGTTTTAAGGCGTGGCTCTTAGTTTGTTACTAATTCAGTCAATTCATTGACAGTTCATAGATATTCAACCCTGAAATATGTTAACACAATATGAACTAATTTACTATCTTTGACCGTTGTATGCACGAAATCTAAAACAGTCACAGGGCTCTTTGGGTCAAAACAAGTCTGGGGCTTTTTGGGCCGCAAAAATATGGGATGCGCTCTGATGTGTATAGATTTTCTTCTTAAGCAACATGAAAAATAGTAAAGTAACAGTGAAGTTTTAAATTTAATTCTCAGTACCCTAAATATATCAAAGTTCTATTTTTAACCACTAAGGAACCGTCGGGCATGTCGTTATTTTTTTTTTTAGAGGGCAGCTACACCCCTTACTTTGCATGCATTACTGTTTATCTTATAGTGTTTAATTCGTATTTTTTTGTTTGTTTATGATATTAAGGAGATTTAAATTAATATCTTAGACAGTTATCAACATTATTCAGTCGGGTTTTTGGCAAATAAGTTCTAGTAATTATTTATTGACGATTTCAACTATGGTTTGTTGGTCACAGTTTTTATACCTGTTATTCTATTGATTCAACTTTGTATGGAGTCGAAATGATAGAACAATGTTAATGATACTGGGTACTGACTTTTGTTGGATGTTTTTTCTTGCTTTTGTTGTATTCATTTGTTGTTGCTTTTATTCTACAGTGAACTCTCTCTAAGGCGGACTTCTTCGGGGCCTGTTCTTATTGTCCGCCTTAGAGAGGTGTCCGTCTTAGAGAGAGTTTCATTACAGAGAATATGTGGCAATTCGGCCGGAACCAGGCAAAGGTGTCCGCCTTAGACAGGTGTCCGCCTTACAGGGGTGTCCGTCTTAGAGAGAGTTTCATTACAGAGAATATGTGGCAATTCGGCCGGAACCAGGCAAAGGTGTCTGCCTTAGACAGGTGTCCGCCTTACAGGGGTGTCCGCATTGAGGGAGTTCACTGTGTTGTTTTAGCAGCTTTTTTCGTTACTGCTGTTGCGTTGCTGTTGCTGTTGTTACTGTCGATCTTCTTGTATTTCGTTAAAACTACTATTTTCGATCGCACCCCATCCACATTGTATGTTGCTTCCTGAGGAGGTTGATATCTAGTTATCAACCTCATGCTTAAGAAACTCCCCTAATGATGATATAAGGTGGTTATATACCTTATACCTCGGTGGATGAGATATATCGGCTTCGCCTGGGTTGATATTTCTCATATCTACCTCGGTAACGGTATATAACCTTTATTTAATATCTTACTATTAATAAGATTTTCACACCTTTTTAAATATTTTCTATAAAGATACTGAACCAGTTGGCTTTGCTTTGACCCAACGTCGCCAGTTGTAACTTTTATTGCCATAGCCATACGTTGAATCATAATATGTTTAAAACGTTTTGGAGTTTTCAAAGGCAGGTTTTCAAACAAATATTTGAGTATTGCAAATTATTTTGGTCGCTTTAATATTAAATGACGAATCTTGCTGAAATTTTTTTATCAGATTTTGATTAAAGCAAAATTTTATGGGCATTTTAAAGAGCAATGAGTATTACGAACGTTTCATCCGTGCTCGCCTGGTGTTATGTCTCAAGTTCTAAAACATAAATAGTTTGCCTGTAAGTGGTTCACGGTGTCAAATAGTACAGCATTTTACAAAATGAATTTAATATTTAATTATTTGTTTCAATAACAGTCTAAACATAGAGGGTTGTCATGGTGAAGACTCTGTTGTTAGCGGTTACCTTGGTAACATTTCTGACGGAAAATCTCGGTAAGTATCAGTTAATTTCGCTTTGAAGGTATTAAATAATAATAATAATAATAATAATAATGATGATGATGATGATGATGATGACGACGACGACGACGATGATGGTGATGATGATGATGATGATGATGATAATAATAATGATAAACAGTTCTAAGGCACCACAACTGGGTCTCAGTGCTCTTACAATCACGAAACAATAATACTGATAATAAAAATCCTCGATAATATCAATACTCTACGAAACCAAGACTAATTGAAAGCTAGATATGAAAGCTACTAGGTATGTATAGACTATAGGTAATGAGGATAGACCTAGAAAATAATAAAACTCTACGAAAACAAGACTCATTGAAAGCTAGATATGAAGGCTAGGTATATATAGACTAAAGACAATAAGGATACACCTAGAAAATAACAAAACTCAACTTATTTTAAAAAACTCATATAGAAACTGAGCTACATATGTAGACTAGGTATATATAGACTAACTGTAATTTCTTACTGCTATCCGTTACGAAAGAAACCAGTATATATATTTCTAACCTTTACAATCAGTAATCAACTTAATATTAGAGAATATTTATTTTATACATTACTTGTAATATTCAAAGACGACTGTTCCTATGGTAACTTGCCGGTTCATGGTTAAATATGTAGTGTGTAAGCGACGCATTGCATAATTTAATATATTAAATTGCGACTTTTTAGTAAAGACTGATGGTAAAGCTTATTCATTGTAAATGAGCAGGTAATCAGCAACCTGGATTGAACAACAGGCAGAATGTTGGTCAAAATGGCGCTGCCTATCGATACAACTATCCGGCTTTGAAAAACCACAATGATGGACCTGTTCCTCTTGTCAACAAAATGCCAAACAACCAAACTAAAACCGGAAAGGACAAGAAGCAGCCTGATAATTTCAACCCTAATGAGACAAAACGCGAAAACTACGAGAGTTTGAAATTGCAAAAACCACAGAGAAAGAATCTTCTAGGAAAAGGTATAAAATTTGCGAATAGTGATATCCGTTTGAATTCTTGATTATGGATTGACATAATCTGCTTCCATCTCCAGTCATCAAGAAGACCTCCACCAATCCAGAAGCAAACCAAGTTACCAACGATGTGACTGCATCGAAAAGGGTGGCACCGGCAGTAGCGGGTGTACTAACAAAACTAGCGGGAAACGAGAAGGTCCAAGAAGCTGTAGTCGATAAAGGAATCGAAGTGGCGGGAAAACTGGTTGACAAATATTTTGAAAACATCGATCAAGCTCAACAGAAAGCTTCAGAATTTCTTAAGAAACAAGTAAGTGGCCTATTATTGTAAGATTGTCTTACTTCTTTGAAAAAATCAATTCTTTCATGCACAAAGAAAAATCATCAAGGTCCAAATGATGGACGGATCCATTCTTTCATTAAGGTAATCCATTCGTGTTAATCACATCTGCGCACGGGCTCTTTGTCATTTTCATATGTTGGACTACCTGTGGTAGGGCCTTTCCAATATGGCCGACAGGTAGTTTGGGACTTCAAAAGCAAATACTTTAAAATATAATAATTTTATCTGAACAACCCCCAAAAATCGAAGCTTCTTGGGATAGCTGGAGGGGAAAAGGGGTTTTACGAATACGATTTACCAAAGGATGTGAAGCAGAAAAATTGTAAAAAATTTAGAATGATTAACACCTTTCTTTATAATCGCTGAAAATTTTCCTTGTCATTTGTGCGCATGCGTTCCTCAACCAATATTTGTCCATATACAGATTAAACTGGATATCATGCCAGACAAGGGATGGGAAAGTGAAGACATGTTTGTTCCTCCTGGATATCACATTAATGCCGAAGTTGAAGGTACAGAACCTTCGAGTGGTGCTGATGACACGGTACAACCCTATAACTACCCAGCAGGGCTTGGGAGTGTAATGATGAATGGCTGTTGGGGGACTGGATACAAGGAGGGAGACCCGTGTTATAATGCGATGGAAACAACTGAGCAGTGCAGGGTGAGTGAAAAGATCCTTCAAATTTGTATGTTAAATATCTTTATTACGTACCTGATTGGACTTGTTCTCATTTAAGGACATGATTGATGGTGCTGCATTTATTGGTGTTGGTTTTGATGGTCGTGGAGAATACAGCCCTGAGTCCAGGAAGATGAGTATCATCCAGAGAAGCTGTGGTGGACATTCCTTGTAAGTTCTGAAATGAAAGGTTCAAAAACGTTTACTTTGTGGAACTGATCTAACAAGCAATTCTCCCGTTCTACAGATACGACAATCTTCAAGTGCCAGATACAATGAATGTTCACGGGATCTACGATACTAATGCACACATGACTGTCTTTACATCACGATCTGAATACCAGAAATATTTGCAAGAAGAGGCAGGGGTATCAGGATCGTACTTTGGTTTCTACGCTGGTGTCAAGAGTGCATGGGGAAGTTCTGAAAGCGGTGCTAAACAAACCAATCTTGCCATCTTTGATATCGATGTGGACAGGTAGGACAAACAACATAGCTTCCCTTTAAAGCTTCCTTATTCTTTTATCTCAGCTGATGCATTCCTTTTTCACTAATACGTTTCCCTCTATTTTTCACTTCAATCAATTATGGGCTACATGAACAGCCTTTCCTTGACTATTCCTTGTTTAATGTCATTAATGTAATGCTAACAATTCAGTATCTTACTTTATTATATGAAATAGAGTGTGATATTGAGTGACATCAAAATGATAAAATTGATATCCCCACTCCCACCAGTGGCCAGTGGGGATACGATTTATATCAACACTGGTAGTGACAAGTTTCGACTTTTTGCTCAGCAAGTCTCAAATTCTCCATTATTTTTCATTGAAGATTTCATATAATAAACAGAACATTACATGGCCGCTTGGAGATACAAATTATATCTTCTCGTGCTGATATTATCTCTCACTCGTTCGCCGCGCTCACTCGTGAGATATAACATCAACACTCGAAGATAAAATTCGTATCTCCGCGCGACCATGTAATATCCTATATATATGTATATTTTAGCTTGATAACTTAATTAAGTTAAAACTAGTTTTTTTTAATTTGGAAAAAAGGGGTCTTGTTTGTTGAAGGATAAACGTCTTTGAATTCAGTCATTGAACATCATTGGTCCTATTTTTACTGTTGCTTTTCTAGATACGAGGTCTTTCAAGACGAAGTCAAGCCACAGGATCTGAGCAGAAGTTTCTTGAGAGAGTTCGTTAGCCTTCCAGACTCCTATTTTGAACCTGGAGCTCCAGCTAAATTCCGAGAGATATTCAAACCTTTCAGAAAGATACATATTTTGACATAGAGTTATTAAGTCAATTTTCCCCAGATGACCGGGTTGCATATATGATAGACCTAATAAGTCACTCTTTTAATTTTTTATTTTTCTATTACATCTTTTGCTTGAGTACTATCTCATTATTGGCAGAATGAAATCTGTTTACAAAAGAAAAGAAAAAAGAAAAAGAGAATGCAATTGTTCTGAATTAAGAAATCATTATAATGCCAAAGTAGAGGGCGGTGGTTTTTGGAGGTTAATGATGTGATAGAAGTATAGGTCAGTAGTAGAAATCTCCTTTTGGATACAATCCTACATGTCACTCGGCTTTACAAATGTCTTGTTTCACCAGAGGACTTCATTCTTCGGTGGGGAACTCACTACATCAAGTCTGCAAGGTTTGGTGGTCAGCTGGAACTACGAAAGACACAATTGGCAAGCTCGACTGCCAGCAAGGAAGAATTCGCCGAAGAGAGTGAGACTGAGTTCAAAAGTCTGTTCTGGAGTGCAGGAGCAAAATCGAGTACAAAATCTGGCGAGTCGTCCAAATCACAACAGAATTACATGTCTACATCTTTAGTTGTGCAAGGAGGAAGTCAGAGAATAGCAGCGGTGATCTCTGATATGTATTCACCTACTTTCAAGACTGAATTCACGGTAAAAATTAACTAACAACTAATTACTAGAAGTTTCATTAATTGTCCCTTTATACTGCCCCCCCCCCCCCCCCCCAATCCACCAGTGTATATTTATTTCGAAATAATAGTTTATTGTCTAGCACGCGTATTGTAATGAACATATACGAATGCAGCACTGAATAGTCAATCAGTAAGCTAGTTCATAGAAAGTTTGGTTAACTTTGTTGAAGAGCCGGTTCGCAAATAATAATCAAAACTATATCTTATGAACCTCGTAATTAGGCAGGTATTTATGTGTACATGTATTTATGTAGCCTGTTCTTATGTGTTTATCAAGGCCAACAGAAAGACGTGCTAATTATTCCATCAATTATATATATCTTCCTTTAGGCTTGGCTTGAAAGCATCCCTGCCTACCCCAAGGCATTTAAGTTCCTCATGGGATCTGTCACTGATCTGTTGGATTTTCGTGCCAATGATTTGTTTCCTGAAGAATCTATCCAATTTCATTGTGAAGTCCATAAAGACGAGCTAAAGGAAGACGAAAAAACTAAAAAAAAATTTTACATGAGCGGCAACAAAAAAGTGTATTGTGACTTTGAGAGTAAAGCCGATCTAGAGAGCAAACTGAAACTCAAACGAATGAGTCTGAAGAGAGCGATAGAAGTCTATATGGAAGAGGTAGGAATCAGAAGTTCTGGGGTTTTTTTTTTTTTTTTTCATCTTAAAAGTGCAAAGTTATATTCTAAAAAGTGCAAGTGGAATGATTTCAAAGTTTCTTTCTTCTTTGCAAAACATTATTTGGTTTTGACCAGATTAGTAGTTTTTGGCGTTTCGATGCCTTCAATCATCATTTTCAAGGGTGTTAAGCAAAGACTGAATCATGGTTTTAAGAATAACACAATATTGTCATAAACAAAGTTGGTTGCAATTTTCAACTCATTTGCATTTGTAAATTCATTGCCATTCTCTGCATCCTTGTCGCTCTTTCTTTTTAGGATACAGGTTGACTCAACTATATGTTGTCAGGTCCCCTAACTTAGATCAAGACCTTATAGGTTTCTCAACTGGGTTCATGAAATTCATTTACTTGCTCTTCACATTCAATAACACAGACTGAGAATCAAGGATGGGGCATCGGTAGTTCACTCGCATCTCACTTCTGGGGTCTCAAGTTCAATTCCTGTATTCTGCATGTATCACACGTGAACCACAAGTGAACAGCATTTGCCAGATCTCTCCCTTGACTCAAGGGATTTTTCTGGGTTCCCCGGGTTTACTGCCTTCGCAAAACCCAGAAAGCTAAATTCAAGTTCAATCTATGCGTTAGCCGTGCCCTGACTTTGATTTGCTCAGAGCGCGATAAAATTCAAAGGCCGAAGGTTCTAGAGACCAATCTGTAGATGTGTTATCTTTTTCAGGGCGCAATGTCCATATCAGATGTCAGTCTTCCTGCTGGTGAACCGGGATGTGAAAGTCAAGAATCTGGAGAATCTGAAACAAATGTTAAGGTACCATCATGGTTGGAGATGACAACTGGAAAGAGCCCGTCTACCTTCCTAGTAACTTTCGACCTTCTGGAAAATCTGAAGGGAGCACCTAATGGGGGCTTAGACATCCCAAAGGCAATGTCAAGACTTGTTCGATACCGGTAAGAATTTCGAATTGCCAAATTTATCACTCATTCGAAACAAGCCTGTGTTATGGCTTCGACTTCACGCACCTTTTTTCTCATACTCAACGGTAAATCCCTTATTTTTCAAACAGTTGATAAGGATTCATCTAGCGGCTTTTTATTTGTTCTTCAGAAAAAAGAAATGGGTCACTGCCAACGAACAAGGACAATTCCATTGGTACGGTGGTTTTAGTAATGGCGCAGTCTCTAATCTTGCCAATAAAAAAATTTCCATATTTGGTCTTGTCCTGAAGTATGACGAAAGCGATGGTAGCCTTGTTCTAGCTGACAACGCAGATTATCAAGTATCCAAGAAATACTTTCCAAATTTAAGTGACCTTTTAGTAAATAAGGAACTTGCACAAGTAGAATGGACAGAGAAGACACGTGTCTCAGGCGTTGCCAAGAGTCAAAAGAAAAGTGATGTAAAATCTTTACCGCCACCTTCACCGTGTAACGTTCAGTGGTCCAACGGGCTCAGGTTTGACCCCGGTGACACAGATGGTAAATGCCTTCATTTCACAGCTTCTTCCAAAGGTACACTGTATGTAGTATTCTCGGCAGTTCCTAGCGACAAGGAAACTTGGTACAACATTGAGATATCACCTTATCGTATCGGGATCTACAAGTTCAACAAGGTAAGCTCAGGTTTTTCAAGAGCTTATTTTTTTCAAGAACTTCTCATTCCTAGAAGGCCCCAGGTTTGTCAGATTTATCTGTTAAGCGTCACCCTCTTTATGATAAAGTTAACATTATCATTAGTGCTACTCATGCTTCGCGAAAGAAGCTGTATTTAGGAAAATGCAGATATCGATATCTGACAAAAATGTTGCTCTTTTATTTCTATTTTTTCTAAAAATTGGCAACATAAAAACGTTAGTGAAGAAAAAATAAGGCAGAATTTTGATATAAAAGCGTGCATGCTAATTTTGCTCAGGCCAATTGAGAATAATCTGGAAGGTAGTTGAGATTGTAGTTTATTATGTACAATAAAACCTGATATTTCGATTGATCTTTTACCTTTCCAGGAGAAAGCAACGGAGGTGTCAACAGTCAATAAAAATGCCGTAGCTCTTGGTGACTCCGTGTTGTTTCAGTCTTACTTTGTCTGCATCACTGAGACAGCGACCAGTAGAGGTACACTTATTGAGTATGGCAAGTCCATGGGAACAATATCAAGTGCAGATGTCTACTTATCTATGAGCGATTATCACAATCCGCTTCATGTTCGATTCTATTCATTTGGCAACGGCAGAGAGCCTGCGCAAGTGGTGGATTCTCATGTCGTGTCACGCACATCGACAAAAGCAAATTGTAGAGGAGACACTCAAGCTGATGATGACAATTGCGTACAAATGTGTCATGAAAATTGCGACCCTATAGCAGGTAAGCACAGCTGGAGAATAGATATACTTATTATTAGGGGCGCATTTCTAAGAAGCATATTTTGACGATCATGGAGCAAGCTTCCCAATAGATGCCACAAGGAACACAAAGACAATTTCAGTTAGGGCCTTTCTTTTTGTCGGAATTAAATTTTTTTTCCCATCCTTCAGGATGCAGGTCTAATTCACAAGGAAAACCACAAGACACTGAATGTAACGAGTGTCGTTATGCTAAATCAGAAGACGGTACCCGCTGTCTCAAAAAATGTCCCATTGGAAAGAAACCGGATAAAACAAAAAAATGCCAGCGTAAGTGTATATAGACGTCTTACCTTAATTTTTTCATATGCATAGTACTTAATCTTTAATGTTTGATTTCGTTGATGAAGATGAAAACTAATAACCCTTTAAGGGACACTCTATGGAGTCAGTATGAGATTTCATACTAATCCTAGATTATAAAGGATCCACATATTTTAGTTTGGTACCTTTGATTCCGGAGTTCCTGTTCTAGGATTCTATCCGGGAATTCTATTTATATACTCTTTTCAATTAAGTAAGTCACCAAAAACCTAGAAAGCTGAGACCGCTAAGGATCATGTGAAACATTTCATAACCAACAATACTCCAGTTTCGTATTCGATGCAAACCGCTGTTTTTGAAGACCACGGACTCATTTGCACAGGCTTAGCCTCGTTTATAAGTCAGCAATTCAACGACATCATTAAAAGTCCGTGGGATTTCAAAACATTGGTATTGTTCAACTTACACACTCTTTACATTACAGTTGATTTTTGCAAATCATTAGCAACAGCCAACTGTAATGTAAAGAATGTGCAAGTTGAATAATACCAATCCCACGGACTTTTAATAATGTATTTGAATAGATGACGTATAAACGAGGCTAAGCCTGTGCAAATGAGTCTGTGGTCTTAAAAAACAGCGGTTTGCATCGAATGCGAAACTGCAGTATTGAAGTAAAGCTGCAAACCAAATGCAGCTTTAGGATGCTTAAAGGAGGTGAAACTGTAACTGGTAAAACATCTCGAGTCCATCAATATTTATCTAGTGGTTAAAACATGTAAAATGTAGCTTTCCAGGTGACTAACTTTATCAAAATGAGTATATAAAAAGTGAGTTTTGTTGATTCGGATAAATCCAGATGTCCGCGCAAAAGAGAAAAAAGGTCGTTATTCAAAAGAAAAAACTTATTTTCTTCCTCTTCAGAATCGTATGACTTGCAAGTTTTGAAAAAAAACGAAGTTGACACCGACAAGGGCATCGGGGGTTTCCATGTGATGCCAGAGTTTAGTATCTGCTTATGGTTCAATGTCAAAGACGTGCAGTCAACGGGATTCAAGAAGATTTTTGAATACTTTATCAAACAAGGCCTAATCGACAACGCAATCTTTCATCTCGAAGTTTCCCAAGTTGATAACAAATTTCACATTTCTTTCAGTATTGGGTAAGTATGTCTAAGTCTTTAAAATGAAAGAAAATTATTCACCATTTTCCATACATATCAGCTCAGTGGTCACGGACAAAACATTCAAAGAGACTTCCAGGTACTTGGTCTGAAATGGGACAACATTACACCCAAGCCGATGAGGTCTATTAGTCAGAAAGTGGACTTGAAAACCTTCAGGAAAATATTTTCTTAGGACAAGATTCTCTTCTCCTAAAAACTAAAGTGATTAATTGGTCTTTCATCACAATTTCTTCAATACTGATTTTGATTGAGTAATAACGTCATATATACAATAGGCAACTTGTTTTACTCCTATTGACTGAGAAACATTTCGTCATCACTGTTAGATTAGGTTTCCACTGTAGACTGGCAATCGAAATAAGAGGTAGCCAAAATTATACGTTCGTTCATTAAGTCTGGAAAGTATTAAAACTAAGACGTATACATTTGTGCATAAAATTGATGCTTATGTCTTATTCCCCCCAGGAAAACTGGTAAAACACTAACGATTACCAAAAACGACATATGGCACTACTATTGCTTTACACGAAACAGCATGACAGGTGAAACGAGGATTTATGTCGACGGCAATAAAGAACGCGATAGCGTGCTTTCTGAGGGACTGACCACATCAGCAGAGGGAAGGTTGCGTATTGGAGGAAAAGCACCATATAATTTTGAAGGAAAAATATCGGGTCTCAACGTTTGGAACAGAATTTTAACTGATGGAGAAATTCGTAAAATGTCTAAAGATTGTAGTGTTAGTGCAGAGAGTTGGAAAGATTGGTATGACATCAAAAGTGAATTGGCTGAAGGAAAATTTAAGTTAAGCGATTCCTCGGAGTGTAAGGCGGCAGCAGCAGTATGACATCAAAAGTGATTTGAATAAAGATAAAATACGAGGTCGTCGATTTGTGGGTTTAGAGAGAAGACGAAGAAAAGAAAAGGTCAAACACCAAATAATTATGAATTTATCAATGCAGTGTGAAGCAAATATATTAAACCGTTTGCTCAATAAAAAAGTAAAGAAATTAATTGTTGGCTGATGAAGTATGTTCTTCTTGTGTCACGTTTTTATATAGATCGTATCAGCATGTGAATATTGCCACAACGTAATTATCATAATGTCTTAAATCCCTATTTTAACTATTTCCAAAATGGGAAAAAACCTGTGGCGACGCTGCTGCAGGGAATTTGAAAGATTGGTTTGACATCAAGAATGAGATGACACTCCCTCTCATTGTCGGGCTAACATATGAGCTAATTCCAGGAATCGAACCCGAGATCATCCCCAGAACCTACTAAGGCCCAGATGCGAGCGTAATATCAGTTACGCCCCAACCAAAAAATATTATAGGAAGAACAGGGAAATGAATGAGGAATGAATGGAAGGAATGAAAGGGAGGGAGGTTCATACCATACATAGGAGACTAGAATGAAAAGCTAACGCCAGCATCTCACCTGAATTGAAGTTCGTGTTCGTTCTGACCATGGTGGTTGCTCTGTCTGTGAAAAGAGCATTTTATCTTAGTTAAGTACATGCCCCACTATAACATACAAGCTTTATCTATAAGAAATATAGTCATGGGTATCACGATCACAAGCAAGCAGTAGTGTAGGGAGGGGGCAATGTTTGGAAATTAGGTAATTGTTTGTTTGTTTACCTATTTTTTTGACTTTTTTGGCCTTTTTTGTACCGGGTGCCCCACCCCCCCCCCCCCCCCCCTCCACACACACACTTTTTGTAGAGAAAGTTTTATTCCCTATTTCGTCGCAAATATATGCGTCGGCGATTTTTGGCGGAGGTGCCTCCCCAGAACATAGGTCCTCGCTACGCCACTGCAAGCAAGTGTCATTACATTCTTTCTTTTCTATAAAATAAAGAAAGAAAGAAAGAAAGAAAGAAAGAAAGAAAGAAAGAAAGAAAGAAAGAAAGAAAGAAAGAAAGAAAGAAAGAAAGAAAGAAAGAAAGAAAGAAAGAAAGAAAGAAAGAAAGAAAGAAAGAAAGAAAGAAAGAAAGAAAGAAAGAAAGAAAGAAAGAAAGAAAGAAAGAAAGAAAGAAAGAAAGAAAGAAAGAAAGAAAGAAAGAAAGAAAGAAAGAAAGAAAGAAAGAAAGAAAGAAAGAAAGAAAGAAAGAAAGAAAGAAAGAAATAAGTAAATAAATAAATGCTAAATGCTATGCTGTATTCCTCCCTTATTGCCTTTACTTAAATTCATCAATACCTGAATTGAATGATCCTTGACATGGACTTTGGGATGTCTATGCCACCATGAATAGCACCTTTGAGATCTTCTAACATGTCAAATATCACATGGAAGCGTTTGTGTCCATTTGTCATCTCATCCCAGGATGGCTTCGTGGTTTCTGATTGATATTCAGGGTTTCTACTTTGGCATCCTGCTTCTCCAGCGGGCAGACTGACATCCGATATTGACATGGTACCCTGCAATGAAAAATTGCCTTCTTAAGATAATCATTTTTTTTTTTTGGTTGAATGAATGAATGAATGAATGAATGAATGAATGAATGAATGAATGAATGAATGAATGAATGAATGAATGAATGAATGAATGAATGAATGAATGAATGAATGAATGAATGAATGAATGAATGAATGAATGAATGAATGAATGAATGAATGAATGAATGAATGAATGAATGAATGAATGAATGAATGAATGAATGAATGAATGAATGAATGAATGAATGAATGAATGAATGAATGAATGAATGAATGAATGAATGAATGAATGAATGAATGAATGAATGAATGAATGAATGAATGAATGAATGAATGAATGAATGAATGAATGAATGAATGAATGAATGAATGAATGAATGAATGAATGAATGAATGAATGAATGAATGAATGAATGAATGAATGAATGAATGAATGAATGAATGAATGAATGAATGAATGAATGAATGAATGAATGAATGAATGAATGAATGAATGAATGAATGAATGAATGAATGAATGAATAAATGAGATCGGTAATTGGCGAAAGCAACTGTGTTGTAATAAGAATTTCTTCATAATAATTTCTTAAATACCTAAGCAACGCCTGTACAATTCATCGAATAGCTTAGATGGCATCGAGAGTGCTTGAAAAGCAGATTAAAATAAGACATCTAGTTTTATACGAATACTTTTTGACTTTTTGGCCCTTTTTCGCTGTCATATATATCCATGTTTTCTTCACGTGAAACGTGTTAAAATGTACCTGTTTAGTTTGTCACGAGTGATCATAAAAAATGCATGAACTTGTGACCTACAGTTTCTAAACTCATATAATCTGTCAAAACAGCTCCCTGTCGGTCATTCCAAGAACGCGACAAGTGAGAGGTAAGGGTACACTGAAATTGATAGCAAAAGCTTGTCTAATTTGACGAGACTGATGTAACTGATTTTTTCACGCACAGCTGGTATCCGGATAATATTTAAAATCTAAAAAATCGAGAAGCACGTATATATAGTTATGTATTATTTTCTTTTTCTTGGTTAGTAATCAAGCTGTGATTGTCATTAATATCTTACTAAAACAATAATATTTTTCACACATTTTTATTTTTCACGTAATGTGATGTGGTTGTTTGTTTTCACCTTTTATTTATCTTTTTCTTTGTTTAGTAGTTTATAATTTAATCGTATATTAGATTCACTCGTTTTTATTCAGTTTCTCATTATCGATAATGATGTCATTTTCAATTCTTTGCTAGCTGTTTTCGATCATTTCGAGTCATTGTTATTCTCTTGCTAAATATTTTTTTACTTTCACTCTTTTTTTTTAATCTTTTTATCATTTTGTTTTTGTTTTTTCTTTTATTATTTATTGCCATTCAGTAATACTTAATATTTATATATCAAAATGAGCTCCTATCGTCAACGAAAATATCAAGAAAAAACCCTTCCTTAAGTCATGAAATCGGTTTCGAACACATATGATTTTTTTTAGAGATAAAATTCAGTGTTTAGTAAGAAGAAGTATTAACGTTTTGGAGCAAAAAAGAAAAAAAACTCAAGAGTGATGGTGTAATACCTTGACTATTGACACGTTTTTGGATTTTTTACCCGTTATTCTATTAAGATACTGGACCTGTTGGCGTTTTGTCTTGATTTGAAAACCACCAGCAGGTTTTTTTTGTGTCACATTTTTCGATTCTTCAAAAGTCCTTGAGTTTTGAAAACCAAGTTTTCATTCGAAAAGTTTGAATAAAAATTTCAAGTACTTTTCAATTAGACTTCCTCTATTCGGCCACTGTTATCATTGCCACGCCACGCGCTGATAGAGACAAAAGTAGGAAAGGGAATTTGGATACTGAATACTTTCAAATCAAATTAAATCGTAAATTCGTAGAGTAGATTCCAATGTGCCTTTACGCGCTTTACCGATGTAATAGAATGATGATAGTCTATTGCCCATTTTCCCCATCGCCGCGACTTTTGTCCCGATCACCGGCAAAGAAATTGTGATAAAGGAGATGATCAATTATCAGATGACGGAACATTCTACAATAATCACGATATTTTGGGATAACCAAGTTCAATAATTGTTTTATAATTCAAATTATTTTTGTGTGTGTGTTTTGGCTGTTTATGTTTTCTATCGAATATGCCAAGATCTTTTCTGACAGGTCGGGGCAGCGAGCCATGTTGACAAATGCAACGTTACTGCGCATGAGCAGACCATTATTTGTAGGCAGTTATTTGCAGTTCTCTCGGCCAATCAAAACGACGGAAAAAAATCGTAAAAGAATCGGCGTAAAATCCAAAGTTTTCAAGAGTATTGTAAGAGTGCTGCAGGTTTTTTTTCTGCATAAGCAGTTTGCCTATAAGTGGTTGACAGTGTCAAATAGGTCATCACTTTACAAAATGAATTTAATACTTAGTTGTTTTCTTTTTCGATAACAGTCTTTACATAGAGTGTTGTCGGTCATGGTGAAGACTCTTTTTGTAGCAGTTACCTTGGTAACATTTTTGAGGGAAAATCTCGGTAAGTATCAATTAACTTTCGCTTTCAGTTGGAGATAATTCTTATTGACATCAAAGACGCCGTCTACTTTTCTATCTTTTATAACTAGCATTCAGTGTTTACTTTTATATCGGATGCTTCTAATATCTAAGAGCGACTTTTTGGATGACGTTGCTAGTTGATGCCGGTATAAAGTTAGGTTACCTGTTCCCATGGTAACTGGTTCATTGGTGAACGGATATGTAGTGGTTTAGAATACATTGTATGATTTAATGGCTTTTAAACACAATTGTATTAATAGTAAAGCTAATTCATTGTAAATAAACAGGTAATCAGCAACCTGGATTGAACAACAGGCAGAATGTTGGTCAAAATGGCGCTGCCTATCGATACAACTATCCGGCTTTGAAAAACCACAATGATGGATCTGTTCCTCTTGTCAACAAAATGCCAAACAACCAAACTAAAACTTATTGGAACAAGATCTCTTTTTCAAATAGAGCGATAGGAAAAGTCAAAAACAAACCTGCTAATTTCAACCCCAATGGGACAAAACGAGAAAACGACGAGAGTTTAAAATTGCCAAAACAACAGACAAGGAATCTTCTTGGAAAAGGTATAAACGTTGCGGAAAGTAAAATGATCTTTTGATTTTATAATGCAAAAATGACGTTATTTGTATCCATCTCCAGTCATCAAGAAGACCTCCACCAATCCAGAAGCAAAGCTGGTTAACAATGACATGACGGCATCGAAAAGGGGGGGTCCGGTTGTTGCGGGTGTACTAACAAAACTAGCGGGAAACGAGAAGGTCCAAGAAGCGGTAGTCGATAAAGGAATCGAAGTGGCGGGAAAACTGGTTGACAAATACTTTCAAAATATTGACGAAGCTCAAGAAAAAGCCGCAGCTTTTCTTAAGAAAAAAGTAAGTGGCCCATTGGTTTAAATTATAAAGTTTGAAATACTTAGGCGGATCTATCCATTGATGAATGAAATACGGGCGTGCATTCGTCCACACTTCTTCACGTTCCAACTTCTGCGCACCTCCTTTTCTGTCATTGTTATTTGTTTGATTTTCTATGATATGGCCTTTCAAGTTTGGCCGACAATAGGTTTGGGACTTCAAAAGCCAGGAAAATATTTAAAATTATAGTTAACTTCCCTTTTTTACATTAGTTTGACTGGAAATCCTCGAAGTCTGAGGCTCCATGGGATTGCTTGAGGGATAAGCTAAGAGGGATTTGACTAAGACTCTTAGAAAACTTTCCTTCTCATTTGTGCCCATGCGTTCCTCAAGCAATATTTGTTCATATACAGATTAAACTGGATATCATGCCAGACAAGGGATGGGAAACTGAAGACATGTTTGTTCCTCCTGGATATCACATTAATGCCGAAGTTGAAGGTACAGAATCATCGAACAGTGCTGATGACACGGTACAACCCTATAACTACCCAGCGGGCCTTGGGGGTGTATTAATGAATGGCTGTTGGGGGACTAATTACTCGCGAGGAGACCCGTGTTATAATGCGATGGAAACAACTCAACAGTGCAGGGTGAGTAAAATGGTCCTTCAAAATTTTATGAAAAAATAATTTTAATTCACATAAAGTACCTTGATTGGACTTGTTCTCATTTAAGGACATGATTGATGGTGCTGCATTTATTGGTGTTGGTTTTGATGGTCGTGGAGAATACAGCCCTGAGTCCAGGAAGATGAGTATCATCCAGAGAAGCTGTGCTGGACATTCCTCGTAAGTACTGAAATCAAAGGTCAAGAAAACAATAAATTTGTGGACTTGATCTAAAAAGCAATTGTCCCGTCCTACAGATACGACAATCTTCAAGTGCCAGATACGATGAATGTTCATGGCATCTACGATACTAATGCACACATGACTGTCTTTACATCACGATCCGAGTATCAAAAGTATTTACAAAATGAAGCAGGAGTGTCGGGGTCCGTTTTGGGGTTCTCTTCTGGTGTCAAGAGTGCGTGGGGAAGCTCTGAAAGTGGTGCCAAACAAACCAATCTTGCCATCTTTGATATCGACGTGGACAGGTAGGGCAAACACCTTAGCTTCCCTTTTGAGCCTCCTTTTAGTGGAGCTCCCGTTTGGGCTGAAGGCTTGCTTTGGTCCGGGCGAGGGGTGCGCCAAACTTAAAGCTGCCGATATATGCTGCAATGTTTTTCTCGCTCTGGCAACGCAATTTAGGATTTTTGTCGCAGCAAATTATTTCAACTTACGTCTATCATAGGAAGAAAGTTTCTTGGTCAAAATCAATATTACATCCTGTTTGTCCAGTCTGAAAAGGATTATTGCATTGCGAGTGAACATGGGTGATAGACGTGTGCACAACATTCAGTTTTAGCTATTTTTTAAGCGTGCAATTCTCAAAATGGTGTAGACAAAAGTTCAAACTTTTTGATTTTCTGCAACATTTTTTTTGTGTTGCGACACTTCTTTGGTGTCAACCGAACGTCGCGCGCTGGAATTGTGTCTCGCGTTGGCAACGCAACAAAAAAATTGAAATTGCATTGCCATCGTGTGAAAAAATTGAGCGTCTATCGGCAGCTTAAGAAAAGTTGGCAACCCATATAGTTGATTTTTCATGGCTTGATTGCATTTTGTGGTCGAAAATAAGCTGTGAGAAGAAATGTGAGTAGCCTAAAAACCAAGAAATCTTGATTACACTGCAAAAATATTTTTTCCATTTCCGAAGAAACCACCGTTCATAGAAGGTACATTTATTTGATTTTAACTATTAAGATTTCGTAAAACAAAAAGAAAAGTCGATAAAAATGTGTAGAAATGCGAGAGGGCCGCAATTTTTGTTTTCAGTCTTCAAATACGTATCAAAGAATGTGGCAGAACTTTAAAAAAGAAGACTTCCTTTTCAGGACATCAGGTGATTAACTTCAAACAATAGAACTAAGCGAACCGCGGGAGATTCAAAACTTTCCAATTTTTAACGACAGCTCATCAGTATCTTATAACTATTTTATCTAGAAACGGCATAGTAAGTTTATTTAGGTAAAATTGCTGTTGTTTGTTGAAAGATAAAAACTTTTGAATTCAGTAATTGATCATTCAGTTAGTGGTTCTATTTTTGTTGTTGCTTTTCTAGATACGAGATCTTCCAAGACGAAGTCAAACCACAGGATCTGAGCAGAAGTTTCTTGAGAGAGTTCATCAACCTTCCAGACTCCTATTTTGAACCTGGAGCTCCAGCTAAATTCCGTGAGATACCTTTCAAAATGATATTTTTGCCTAGAGTTCTATTGTCAATTTTCCCTAGATGACAGGGCTACATGATATGCCCTTCCCTTGACTACTATTTCTTCGATCCGGAGCTATTATC
Source organism: Anthopleura xanthogrammica (assembly GCA_964019055.1). Classification (NCBI taxonomy): domain Eukaryota; kingdom Metazoa; phylum Cnidaria; class Anthozoa; order Actiniaria; family Actiniidae; genus Anthopleura; species Anthopleura xanthogrammica. The sequence goes on along the minus strand of OZ025207.1, from coordinate 11,997,509 downwards.
ATTTGAGTACGTAAATTGAGTTGGATAAAATAAGAACAAGGGAATGGCACTGGTCTGAAATAAGAAAACACCATAATACTATAGTAGAGGGGACTGTCCAATGGAGGCTGATGGGGTGACAAAAGTATATGGCCATACTAGAAATCTTTGGCTACATGCCGTTTACGCCACTGACAAACAGTTGTTTGACCTACGATAGAGCAATGTCTTCTTTGTGGAATAACATTCTTATAACTGACTTTGTTTCATCAGAGGACTTCATTCTTCGATGGGGAACTCACTACATCAAGTCTGCCAGGTTTGGTGGTCAGTTGGAACTACGAAAGACACAATTGGCAAGCTCGACTGCCAGCAAGGAAGAATTCGCTGAAGAGAGTGAGACTGAGTTCAAAAGTCTGTTTTGGAGTGCAGGAGCAAGAACAAGCACCAAATCTGGTAGCTCGTCCAAATCACAACAGAATTACATGTCTACATCTTTAGTTGTGCAAGGAGGAAGTCAGAGAATAGCAGCGGTGATCTCTGATATGTATTCACCTACATTCAAGACTGAATTCACAATAAGTAAAGTTTACTTAAGAAATGAGTGCCACCATTTTATGAGGTCATTTGAGACACAGCGTATACTTCACCACTTGTAGGCGATCTTGAGTGCCGTCTAATAGAATCAGCATCAACATAATGACTCAATGAATGTTTTAAAAGTTCAGTTGCGTCATGTTCATTTGGTATTTATTTACTTTAGGCTTGGCTTGAAAGCATCCCTGCCTACCCCAAGGCCTTCAAGTTCCTCATGGGATCTGTCACTGATCTGTTGAATTTCCGTGGCAATGATTTGTTTCCTGACGAAACCATCGAATGGGGATGTGAAGTTCATAAAGATAGTCTTGTTAATGACAAGAAATCTGGCAAGAGCTACTACATGAATCAAGGAAAAAGAGTTTACTGTGAGTTCAGAAGTCGTGAGGAGATGGAATACAGTTTAAAACGCAAACGAGTCAGCCTTAAGAGAGCGATTGAAGTCTACATGGAAGAGGTAAGTAAAAAACTGGTGTTTTAATAAGAATAGATATCAATCAAACTCAGGGTAAGCTTTTGACCAAGGTTTATATTCTTTAATATACAGACCGGACCTACCCATGACTAAGAAAGCACATATATCTTCTATGAGGGTGGGGGTGGGTAGAATCAAGGGGAGGGTCATCACATGTTTACACAGGCTAAAATATGATAAGATCATTGATATTTTTTATTCAATATCTAATCTAGATCAATTTATATCTATATATTCAATGTAATTTATTATTCAATATAGTTAGTTTAGTTAGTTTAGAGATATCATCATCATCATCATCATCATCATCATCATCATCATCATCATCATCATCATCATCATCATCATCATCATCATCATCATCATCATCATCATCATCATCATCATCATCATCATCATCATCATCATCATCATCATCATCATCATCATCATCATCATTATCATTATTTATTATTACTATTTATTTATTTATGCTGTTCCATTTTCAGGTAACATTCACACCACACTAATCGAATAAGCCTAAAGAGAAAATTAAACCAAAAAAAATGAATATCTTAAAGTTAAGAAGGCAATTTTTCATTGCAGGGTACCATGTCCATATCGGACGTCAGTCTGCCCGCTGGAGAAGCAGGATGCCAAAGTAGAAACCCTGAATATCAATCAGAAACCACGAAGCCATCCTGGGAAGAGATGACAAATGGACACAAACGCTTTCATGTGATATTTGACATGTTGGAAGATCTCAAAGGTGCTATTCATGGTGGTATAGACATCCCAAAGTCCATGTCAAGGATCATTCAATTCAGGTATTGATGAATTTAAGTAAAGGCAATAAGGGAGGAATACAGCATAGAACTGGCGCTACTAAGCACTTGTAAATTTGTATTGACTCCTTCTCTCTGTTAAACGTCTCTAAATGGGACAGAATCGTCATTTTACGTGGAACCACGACCAAGGTCTAACCATTTGCAGGTATTTAAACTATGACCTACCGTACACAAGTCGGTGCCCAACCAACTTAGCCAACCGGGTGTTGATATCCCGATTGCAAAAGAAATGTAACTCCGGTGTTGGAAAGGAGTTCATTATAGGCGTCCATCTTGATTTCTGGGCCAGAATTTTGTATTTTGCACCTTGGACCAGGAATCCACATTTTGAACATCAGTTTCCACATCTTACATTCCTTATATTTCTTCAGATTCCCAAAACCAAATGTCGCATTACTAGTAAATATTCTATCTATAGATTAATCTTTAATCTTCCTTGGTATTCGTTTCATCAGTCAAGGAAAATGGTACACAACTAATCGGAACGGAGAGTTTCATCTCTACGACGGTTTTAACAACGGTGGAAGCGGTGACAAAACAAACAAGAAAATCTCCATATTTGGTCTTGTTCTGAAGTATGACGAAAGCGTAGGTAGCCTTACTCTGCTCGAAGACGATTATGCAGCATCTCATGAGTTCTTTCCAGAACTCGGTGTACTTTTCAAGAAAAGACAGCTAGCAAGGGTCGAATGGCCAACAACTAATTCCTTCACTGAAGGTGGTCAACGTACTGTAGGTCATTTACCATGTAACGTCCAGTGGTCCAACGGGCTCAGGTTTGACCCAAGTGACACAGATGGCAAGTGCCTTCATTTTACAGCTTCTTCCAAAGGTACTCTGTATGTAGTTTTCTCTGCAGTTCCTACTAACAAGGACACGTGGTATTACGTTGAAATTTCGCCATTTGGAATTGCCATCTACAAGGTAAGTGATAACCTTTTTTGTGAACTTTGTTAATGTTAATAAACAACTACTGGATGAGGTTGAGCATGATATCGTAAATTATCAAGACCAAGGCCATGTTATCTGCCGAAGCCGTAGGCTGAGACTGATAAAACGGCCGAGGTCTTGATATTTACGATATCATGCGAAAACCGAATTCAATAATTGTTTTATTATACATTTTGCAAACTAAGAATAAATATTTAATTCTGCGTTCGAAAAGATAGCCAACGTATTTCCATTTTCATTGTGACTTTTGAACCTGACATGAAAAACCTACAGATAATACATTTATCATGTCGAGTTCACACGATATCAGGGATTGGCTGAGGGCTCTCGGCCAATAAGAAGCGAGATAGTGAGTAAAATGTATAATAATATTTCTTATTGTTTACTTAACACGGTTATCTTTGTTAATTATTCATCAGGATGTATCTCTGATACACCCCGATGAATAAGTAATGAATGAAGAATGTATCTAGATATTGAACCTAGTAGCAGGTCAATATCTAGGTACATCCCTTGAATTCGTAATTAGGAGTTCTTTCCTCATTACAAACTCAAACTATCCGATGAGGGAATCAAATACATTAACTTTAAAGTTTTGTTTTCCAGTCGCAACGACTCAAAGTATCTACGGTCAATACCAATGCTGTAGCCCTTGGAGACGCTCTCTTGTACCAGTCATACTTTGTCTGTGTTACCGAGTCACCAACAAGTACCGTCATCGAGTATGGCAAGTCCCAGGGCATCAAGGACAGTGGAGATGTCTACTTGACTATGATCGATCTCAATCAAACGATTCATGTTCGCTTTTATTCGTTTGGTAATGGAGAAGAACCAGCACAAATCGTAGATTCTCATGTGGTGTCGCGTAAGCTGACCACAACAGACTGTAAAGGAGATACGTACAAAGATAAGGAGGAGCCGAATTGTGTACAAAGATGTCACGAAGCTTGTGCCCCATTAGCAGGTAAAAATCTATATTATTAAAATAGATATGTCCGTTTGTGCCCTTTAACCTTCTGTGTGGTTCGCGATGTGCACCAATCAAATAGCAGGATTTTTGATCCGAAGGAATGTTGTCATGTCGCTGTGTTTTCTCTTTTCTTTCTTCGAGAAATTAAAGGTTCAATCATATGAAATACTCATATATTTCTGAACAATTTGATTAGACACTTATAAAATCTAAATGCAGATCAAGTTTTTTCCTCGATAAGATATTCTTAACGATGCGAAAAACGAGCAAATCTATACTGCTTTCGTGGATTCTTCAACGTAAATTCGTTTCTTTTCCTTTGAGAATTAAGCTTACTGAACATCCAGATCATGCAACTCTCAGGGGTGGATCCAGACTAGTTCCACTAGTGCCATGGAACTATTCAAACTTTTTGAAACGAAATAAATTATCAAATATAAGAAGCTACTGTCCTGGAAAATAACGATCCCTTTCGTCATTCTTCATACCACAGGTAACCCATTAATAATAAATTAAGTCGTTGGAATGATTAAAATATTCGCGTTGTTTCCGGTCGTTTTTCGGGAAAATGTCATCGATTAGCGAAAACTTGTTTTATTAAGGGTAGAGACCCACAGGATATTCAACTTGTGTCTATTGTTCAAGTGGAACTAGTCAAAGTCGTTTTCTATTGGCTGCTTTTGTTTTCTGGAAGTAGTCAAGGTCGTTTGCTATTGAGCAATCTCGATATTTAGTTCATGATCTCTAAGTCGAGATTTGTAAGGCTACTTTCAGAATATCTAGAAAAAAGATCACGTTAGCAAAACAAACAAACAAAGAAAAACTTTATAAATGCTATCTTTTTCAGGATGCAAATCTCGCTCGAAAGGCAACCCAAAAGCGTCTGAATGTAACAAATGTCGCTACGCAAAAGATCAAAGTGATACATGTATTGCTCAGTGCCCTGCTGGACAAAAACCAAATAAACAAAAATACTGCATGGGTAAGTGTTGAGATGCTGTCGTTAATGGCACTGGTCTTGAATGTTCTCTTATTTGTTATTTAGTAATCTTAAAAACGTTCTTAAAAAAAAATAATTTTTTTTTGCTTCGACAGAGTCTTTTGATTTGAAATTCAAAACCGAGACAGGTCTCGAACATTCCGACATTACTGGCTTTCCAACCCTAAACGAGATGGCCATCTGCTTCTGGATCAACGTTCATGGTGCGCGGGGGGGAAAGATTCTGGATTACGTAAACAAGGGTGCGACTCACACATTGTTTGACATCTCTGTCGAAGTAGATGGTGAGACTGTGCGAATTGTTTTCTCTATTAATGAAAAAGGGTAAGTATGAGATTATATATCACGAGACATATTGTGCAGCGAGGGTGACAAAGTTGGCTAGTAAGCGGCCTTCTCCGCGATCTTTGACAGCCCGTGACCTCTTTGAAAAGTTAGTTTGATAAAGGGAGGGAATGAAGTGGCTGAAACGTCAACCTAATTTAGCTTTGCATGTTATCCGTATTCCTTTCTGATGTAACAGGGGTATCTGTTTGTTGTTGTTCTTTTTTTTTTTCATTGAGAAGGCCACTGGAGGTTAAAGGAAAGGAATAGTTTTAATTTTAATTCTTTTCATTCGTAGAAAAAATCCTTCTGGTGGGCGTTACTTAAAATTTGATAAAGATGACAAATGGCACATGTTCTGTGTTAATAGAGACAGCAGTACAGGCGCCATGGCTCTTTTCCTTGATGGCAATAACGCCTTTCCTATCTATTCCCTCATCACAAGACCAGGGAGAGTTCCGGAGGCTGGAGGAACGATGCATTTCGGAGGATTCGAGAATACGAATTTCCCAGGAGAGATATCAGGTGTCAATATCTGGAACAGATTGTTAACGGATACAGAAGTTTCCAAAATGGCAGAATCCTGTGGCGATGCTGCAGGGAATTTGAAAGATTGGTTTGACATCAAGAGTGAGTTGACACTCAGTGAATACACAGTGACCACTCCCTCTCATTGTCGGTCTAACATCTGAGATCTCAACAGCGTTAGAATCAAACAACCTCGAAGCAGTTTACCAATAAATTCATGTAATAGAAGATCGACAACCAAAATAGAAACATAAACGATATAAGATTTAAGATGTAGGTGCAGATATATGGTGCAAAACAAAGTTCGAAATTCGAAAAATAAAATATTCAAATGCTAATGAAAAATGCCTGAGATCTTGTGGTATGCAAATGGTTTTTACGAAGTTATTTTTATGCGCTTTGCAATTTATGAAAAATCTATAACAAGGAAACTTAAATGGAACTTCTGGTAGCTTGTGCATTTAACATTTGTGATGCATTCTATAGACACACATTTGTTATACCACCCTTTCTATTCCACCTCTATCCCCACAAATTATTTAAAACTCTTCTAGATGAAGGAGATAGGGCAAGAGAAAAGAGCAAACGGACCGAAGAAATAACTCAACAAACTCTCCTCACATGTAATGCCAAGTCCAGGAATCGAACACAAGACCCCAGAACCTACTAAGGCCCAGAGGCGCGGAGTGTTCTACCTTTCTTCATATTAATGTAATTTTTTAAATACCTAAGCAACGCCTGTACAATTCATCGAATACCTTAGATGGCATCGAGAGTGCTTGAAAAGCAATTACAAATAAGGCATCAATAATAGTTTTATACGAATACTTTTTGAATTTTTGGCCCTTTTCCGCTGTCATATATATCCATGTTTTCTTCACGTGAGACATGTTAAAATGTACCTGTTTAGTTTGTCACGAGTGATCATAAAAAATACATGAACCTGTGACCTACAGTTTCTAAACTCATATAATCGGTCAAAACAGCTCCCTGTCGGTCATTCCAAGAACGCGACAAGTGAGAGGTAAGAAGACAGTGAAATAGACCTTAAGAGATGAACTTTCCTAGAACGGAGTGCACTGTACTTTAGTTTACCACCCCGCCTAAAAGTGCTGTATGAAGAAGAGGGAAAAGAGGGAGGAATGAATGGAAGGAATGAAAGGGATGGAAGTTCATATCATACATGGGACCCTAGACGGAAAATAACAAACGCCAGTATCTCACCTGAATCTTTGTTATCGCCATGGTGGTTTCTTATACCCACGATTTTTTCTCTGGGAGGTTAGACGATCTAGCAATAGAGTCTCTGTGAAGAAACCATATTATTTTAGTTAAGTTCAAAATAACTGCAACATACTGGAGAAGGGCTCTAAGCTATACGAATATAAAATCACACGAAGTGGCATTACGAAACATTTAGAAACGACTTGAATAAACTATATTAATATCAACCAGATTGTTTTGAGGTGAGAGGTAGTTGTTTGTACAGACAGACCTCGAGAAAAGCGCACGAAGTATAACGATTCCATGGGATTTTAAATAGCACTGAGATAACCCTTTCCCAAATAGTCCCCTTCACAGTTCCCTGCGCCGTCTTGAAAGGTGGCCGTGCCTTTGCATCGAAGCAAGACGAACAGTGAGCTTGCAATGATAGAGACGTGAATAATTGTCCAAGTTGAAGTTCTCTATACCACTGTAAGCTCGCCATTCGTCTCGCTTCCATGCAAAGGCCCGGCTACCTTTCAAGATGACGCAGGGAACAAAAAGGGAACTATTGTTTTCAATCACCACAAACAACGGCTTCAAGTCGAAGTCAAACTCGAGTTTTTCATTCATTGACTGTGTTTCATCAAATCCAGCCTCTATCTTAAACCATCGTTGTAATTCAAGACAATTCGGGAAAGGTATATTGCTTGAGTCAGAAACGATAAAAACCATTGATACAAGTGTTCATACATAATACAGGAACCTGTCACCTACAGGTTCTAAACCACTTATAACGTGTCAACTTGCTCCCTGTCAGTCATTCCAAGAACGCGACAAAAGAGAGGTAAGGGGACACTGAAATTGACAGCAAAAGCTTGTCTAATTTGACGAGACTTATCTAACTGATTTTTTCCCGCACAGCTGGTATCCGGAAGATATTTAAAATTTAAAAAATCGAGAAGCACGTTTATATAGTTATGTATTATTTTGTTTTTCTTGGTTAGTAACACTTGACATCAAGCTGTGGTATTTAGAATTGTCATTAATATCTTACTAAAACAATAACATTTTTCACACATTTTTATTTTTTACGTAATGTGATGTGGTTGTTTGTTTTCACCTTTTATTTATTTTGTATCGTTTTCTTTGTTTAGTTGTTTATAATTTAATCGTTTATTCACTCGTTTTTATTCAGTTTCTCATCATTTATAATAATGTAATTTTTAACTGTTTGCTAGCTTTTTTCGATCATTTTAATTACCTTTGCTCTTGTTTGTGATAAAAAGATAAATTTTACACCGTAAAAAATAAGAAAGATCACTTACTGACGTTTCGGACGCTAGTCCTTCGTCGGAGTAAAAGGAGTATTGTATCTTTAATATCTTTTTATCACAACTGTTTCATTAGAAACACCGACGCAGCCCACACTAGCTTACCGCTAGTTATCATCTCTTTGCTCTTGTTTGTTTGATTTTTGTTTTTTTTCTTGTCATGGATATTGTTTATCTATATATCAAAATGAACTCGTCAACAAAAATACCAAGAAAAAACCCTCTTCCTTAAGTCAAAAAACATATATAAAACATACATAATTTTTTTAGAAATAAAAATCAATATTTGGAAAGAAGAAATATCAGAAAAAAATTCAAGAGTGATGATGTCATACCTGAACTATTGACAAGTTTTTAGATTTTTTACCCGTTATTCTATTAAGATACTGGACCTGTTGGCGCTTTGTCTTGATTTGAAAACCACCCGGAGGTTATTGTGCCACCTTCTATTGCAATACAGCACATACATTATTCAATTCTTTAAAAAGTCCTGTAGTTTTCAAAGCCATGTTATCATTCGAAAAGTTTTAGTTTTGCTAATTTTAAGTACTTTTCAAATAAGACTTTCTTTATTCGGCCATTTTTTTCATTGCTACGCACTGATCGAGACAAAAGTCGCGACAGGGAAATTGGGCACTAGAATACTGTCAAATCTAATCAAATCGTTAGAGTTAGTTCCAATGTATTTGACGGACGTTAGTCTATTGCCCATTTTACTTGCGGCCTCGACTTTTGTCTCGATCATCGGCGTAGCAAAGAAAACAGTGGTAAAGAAGATGGTCAGTTATCAGAATGACGGATCATGCTACAAAGATTTTATTGCCCTTTTTAAAAGTTAAAAAATTAAAGCGAATCTTTGCCATTTATAATCTCTCTATTTACGAGCCCCATCTAATCGAATTCCGCCCGATAAGTGACTTTCCCAATCTGGGGTGAGAGCCGTTCGAATTACAACACAATCCTCTTTGCGCTTAGTTTTTCGTACAGCTGGTTCCAGGGTATTTTAGAGAGCACTGAAAGCGCAAAATACAACTTCTCCAGCCGTACTATACTGCAAAACGCTTCAGCCAGTGCTCACCTGGTCTTATCTTTCAAGTTTTTCTACATAAGGAGTTTGCCCGTAAGTGGTTCACGGTCCGTGTCAAATAGGGCATCATTTTACAAAATGAATTTAATATTTAATTATTTGTTTCAATAACAGTCTTAACATAGAGTGTTGTCATGGTGAAGACTCTGATGGTAGCGGTTACCTTGGTAACATTTCTAACGGAAAATCTCTGTAAGTAGCAATTAACTTTCGATTTGAACTTCCTACTTTTCTATCTTTTACAACCAGTACTCGGCGTAATAAGCATATTTACTTTTATTCAGGACTTGTAATATTTAAGAGCGACTTTTTAGACGAAGTTGCTGATTTGATCCCGGTAACAGGTTAAGTTACCTGTTCCCATGGTAACTGGCTTATAGTCGAACGAATATATTGTGATTTAAAGTGGGACGACGATGAAATGAACGAAGTTAATATTTTTACATTAATAACATCCTCATAGTATTCACACTATTATTTTCAAGCGACTTTGTGGTACGATAAAGGGAACGTCCTCATAACAAGTTTTATTTCTCGGATTTCGTTTCCCGCCATTATTTAAACTAAACGTGACCCTTTGTGACGTCAGTTTCTCAACATCGATAACCCTCATGGCTTGTTGTCATATGTGGATGTTTTGTAATTGAAGTTTCTTTCTTGAAAATGATGCCAGGAAGCCGCTGTGTAGAGCAAGGATGTAGCAATAAGTCCTAAACCTGGACGCTAAAAGCAAAGCGTTGAGTAACTGACGTCACTGGTAGGAACCAGACGGATCAATGGCGGACGATATTCTTAGACAATTCAACTCAGAATTTTAGCGACGATTTTTTACGTCTCTTTTTTAACATCGGGTATCTCTCTAATCTCCTTTGAAAATTGGTTCAAATTTCATCGCCATCCCACATTAAGAAACGCATTGTAGGTGATTAATTAATGGCTTTTAAACACAATTATATTGGTAGTAAGACTTATTCATTGTAAATAAACAGGTAATCAGCAACCTGGATTGAACAACAGGCAGCATGTTGCTCAAAATGGCGCTGCCTATCGATACAACTATCCTGCTTTGAAAAACCACAATGATGGATCTGTTCCTCTTGTCAACAAAATGCCAAACAACCAGAATAAAACGTTTTGGAATAATGTCTCGTTTTCAAATGGCAATATACGAAAGGCCAATAAACAACCTGCAAATATCAACCCCAATGAGACAAAACGCGAAAGAGACGAGAGTTTGAAATTACCACAACAACAGAAAAAGAATCTTCTTGGAAAAGGTATAAAATTTGCGAAAAGCGACATCTTTGTGAATTTTAATTGTGGATGAAAACTTCATTTGCTTCCATCTCCAGTCATCAAGAAGACTTCCACCAATCCAGAAGCAAAGCTGGTTAACAATGACATGACGGCATCGAAAAGGGGGGGTCCGGCTGTTGCGGGTTTATTAACAAAACTAGCGGGAAACGAGAAGGTCCAAGAAGCGGTAGTCGATAAAGGAATCGAAGTGGCGGGAAAACTGGTTGACAAATATTTTGAAAACATTGACGAAGCTCAAGAAAAAGCCTCAGCATTTCTTAAGAAACAAGTAAGTGGCCCAAGAGGCCATTTTTAATTTCGTACAACACCGTTGTATTCTTTGATTACAGGCTAGACTCATTTACTCAGGGTTGGCCTCATTTTTTCAGCGTCAAAATATTCACAAATACCAACGGTAAAGTAAAGAATGCACAATTTCAACAAATGACATATACTTTGAGATTCATTGGAACACAATCTGAGCAACAGAATACTCGAAACTTGAGTCATAATGGCTTACTCCTTAATTCTTTTATGCACAACAAAAATTATAAAGCTTGAAATCAGTGTGAAATGATTGGACGGATCCATCCTTTGATTATTAGCTCTTTTCAGTCAATTATTAGCAAGCATTCCCAAGATAGTCTAATGAGAAAGACATGCGGCAGCCTTTTGGCAATGACGTAACGTGCAAACGCCAGCTGAGTTGACCTTCAGAACAAACTCAAGGTCAACCAGTAAAGAATTGAGGATTCGACATCCTATTTTGATTAGCATTTCCCATTATTCTGCCAAGACAATTTATCAAATACGAGTTCTCCCTTCTACAATAATACGATAATTGTGTTTCTTCTTTAAATTAATCGTAAACGCTGGTCGAACTCATGGCGGAATTTTATTACAATCAACAAGAAAAGTCTACATTGTATACTCGAAAAATGTTCGAAAAGTGCTAACCAAAAATAGTGACCCATAATTGCTTTCGGGGAAGGCGATCAACTATGCTAGGAATAATTGATAATTGCAGGAAACGTTCCTTACCATTTGTGCGCATGCGTTTCTCAACCAATATTTGTCCATATACAGATTAAACTGGATATCATGCCAGACAAGGGATGGGAAACTGAAGACATGTTTGTTCCTCCTGGATATCACATTAATGCCGAAGTTGAAGGTACAGAACCTTCGAGTGGTGCCGATGACACGGTACAACCCTACACTTACCCAGCAGGGCTTGGGAGTGTAATGATGAATGGCTGTTGGGGGACTGGATACAAGGAGGGAGACCCGTGTTATAATGCGATGGAAACAACTGAGCAGTGCAGGGTGAGTGAAAAGATCCTTCAAATTTGTATGTTAAATATCTTTATTACGTACCTGATTGGACTTGTTCTCATTTAAGGACATGATTGATGGTGCTGCATTTATTGGTGTTGGTTTTGATGGTCGTGGAGAATACAGCCCTGAGTCCAGGAAGATGAGTATCATCCAGAGAAGCTGTGCAGGAAAATCCTCGTAAGTTCTGAAATGAAAGGTTCAAAAACGTTTACTTTGTGGAACTGATCCAACAATAAATTCTCCCGTTCTACAGATACGACAGTCTTCAAGTGCCAGATACAATGAATGTTCACGGGATCTACGATACTAATGCACACATGACTGTATTTACATCACGATCTGAATACCAGAAATATCTGCAGGGCGAGGCAGGGGTATCAGGATCGTACTTTGGTTTCTACGCTGGTGTGAAAAGTGCGTGGGGAAGCTCTGAAAGTGGCGCAAAACAAACCAATCTTGCCATCTTTGATATCGATGTGGACAGGTATAGAAAAAATACATTTGCCTCCCTTTTGAGGCCTCGTTTAAATTTCCCTCTTTATTTCACTTTGATTTGATTGTGGCTAAATGAAAACCCTTTCCTCAGCTATTCTTTGTTTTATGTCATTGATGTAATGGTAAAGTAAGATAGTGTAAGTTAAAATAAGTTTCGTGAAAAAACGAGGCACTTTATAAACCAGCCTCTGGCAGAAAGTTAACCTTCATGAAATAAAGCTTTGATTATTATTATTATTATTATTATTATTAATATATCGTTAAATTATCGTTATACTCTTTTTTATTTATAACTTTATAAACCAGCCTCTGGCAGAAAGTTAACCTTCATGAAATAAAGCTTTGATTATTATTATTATTATTATTATTATTAATATATCGTTAAATTATCGTTATACTCTTTTTTATTTATAACTTTATGTTTTTCAAAATCGCTACTTATAAAATTATTATTATTATTATTATTATTACAAAACGAATTGCAGTTTTGACGATGGAACAATAAAGCCATAGTTTTTGATCATCGTTGGTCCTACTTTTGCTCTTGCTTTTCCAGATACGAGATCTTCCAAGATGAAGTCAAGCCACACGATCTGAGTAAAAGTTTCTTGAGAGAGTTTATTAACCTTCCAGACTCCTACTTTGAACCTGGAGCTCCAGCTAAATTCCGTGAGATACCTTTCAATCATTTTAGAAAGATATTTTGACCTTGTGTTGTTAAAAAAAGTCAATTTCCCTAGTTGAATGGGGAGGTTCCTTAGGTCACATGTCGGTACTTAAGAAATCTCATTTCCGCGACATGCATGTTGGCTTACTTAGATACATGAAAACAGTTGTAGGGATCCATGCTTTGCGATGTGATGACAACAATGACGCGACGTCTTTGCGGAAAAGCAATCCTAAAACTAACTTGTGCTTTGTTTTGTCAGAGGACTTCATTCTTCGATGGGGAACTCACTACATCAAGTCTGCCAGATTTGGTGGTCAGCTGGAACTACGAAAAACACAATTGGCAAGCATGACTGCCAGCAAGGAAGCATTCGCCCAAGAGAGCGAGGTTGAGTTCAAAAGTCTGTTCTGGAGTGCAGGAGCAAAATCGAGTACACAATCTGGCGAGTCGTCCAAATCACAACAAAATTACATGTCTACATCTTTAGTTGTGCAAGGAGGAAGTCAGAGAATAGCAGCGGTGATCTCTGATATGTATTCACCTACTTTCAAGACTGAATTCACGGTAAAAGAAACTCATAACCAACTAAGAGACTTGTCAGTAATTACTCCTTCATACCACTGACAAACAGTATGGAACTAAGCTTATTGTCCGGAACGTTCCGGAAGGGACATAAACGAATGCAACAATAGTCAATAAACTAGTTAAGACTGAGGACCATATGGGGGAGATAGAGAAGGAAATAGATCTGAGGGGTCGCTTGCGAGGGCATTGTGCATTCTGGCATGCCGCCTTCCGCGCCTGAAACGCAAATAGGTTTTGCTCATTTGCATTAGATTCGGCACATGTGAACTTCGACGCCTAAACCGGGCCTTAGTCTGTTCTTCAGGTTCTTGTTCGTCAAGGTCCACAGAAATATGTGCTAATTATTCCATTACTTTCTTTAGACTTGGCTTGAAAGCATCCCTGCCTACCCCAAGGCCTTTAAGTTCCTCATGGGATCTGTCACTGATCTGTTGGATTTCCGTGCAAATGATTTGTTTCCTGACGAAACTATCGAAGTTCCTTGTGAAGCTCATAAAGGCGAGCTAGTGGAAGACGAAAAAACTAAGAAAAAGTATTACATGAACGGCAACAAACTAAAAGTGTATTGTGACTTTGAGAGTAAAGACGATCTAGAAATCAAACTCAAACTCAAACGTATGAGCCTGAAGAGAGCAATTGAAGTCTACATGGAAGAGGTAGGAATCATATTGAAAATGACATTGGTAAATGAGTATCAATCTAAGAGGTGCAAGTAGAATGATTTTCTCATTAAATACATTTTGGATATTCCTTCTTTGACAAAAATTGTTAAAAGCAAATTTTGTTTAAATTTCCAATTCACTTGCAACTGTAAATTACTCCATTATCAGCCTCTCTGTAGCTCTGTCGCTCTTTCGTTTACGGATATCTGCTTTCTTAACTTTAGTTTGCCAGTTCCCCTAATTTCGGACAAAAACCTTGGGTTTCATAAGTTGTTTAAAGAAATTTAATTCTCTTCACAGTCTTTCACTAAGTATTCCATGTCAAATTGCTAAATTGCTATTAAGTTATCATAGATTAATAGAAATATGGGAATATTTCGAATAATAGAATAACGGCAGTACCACATAAAGGTGTGTGTGGTGACCAGTCGACAACCCAGTCTCAGAATCAAGGGTGGTGTAACGGTAGTTCACTCTCCTCTCACCTGAGCTATATATATGGGCTCGATTCCTGGACTCGAGCAGGGTATGTTCTCTCCCTTTATTCATTCGGGTTTTCCGGTTTTCCTATACCCTCGCAAAAGCCAACAAGCTAAGTATGTTAAAATTCCAATTTGATCTGTGAGATATGTACTCGTGCCATGACTTTGATCAGTAAAATTTTTCGATAAAATGTGAAGGTCGAAGGTTTGTGACGGATCTGTAATTGTGTTAACTTTTTCAGGGTGCAATGTCCATATCAGATGTCAGTCTTCCTGCCGGTGAACCTGGATGTGAAAGTCAAGAATCTGAAAAATCTGAAGAATCTAAAGAATCTGAAGAATCTGAAGGATCTGAAGAATCTGAAAAATCTGACGAATCTGACACAGATGTTGGAGTACCGGCCTCATGGTCGGAGATGACAACTGGAGTTAACCCGCCTTCCTTCCGAGTAACTTTCGACCTTCTTCATGATCTAAAAGGAGCACCTAATGGGGGGATAAACATCAATAAGACAATGTCAAGACTTGTCCGATACCGGTAAAAATTTTTTTTGAAATTCCTCAATTTATTATTGAATAAAAAGCCTTCGTTCTCGCTTCAACTTTATGATCCTTTTTCTCCCGTACTCACTGGTAAGTCCCTTATTTCTCAAATTCAAAATGACACATGCAGTGCTTTCTATTTGTTCTCCAGAGAAGGCAAATGGGTGACTGCCAACAAACATGGGAAATTCCATTTGTACGGTGGTTTTAGCAACGGCCAAAGCTCCAATCCCGCTGAACATGAGAAAATGTCTATATATGGTCTTGTCCTGAAGTATCAAAATACCGATGGTAGCCTTGTTCTAAACCGCGCAGATTATCAAGAATCTAAGAAACACTTTGAAAATTTAGGTGAACTTTTAGTTGATAAGAAACTTGCAAAAGTCGAATGGACAGAGAAGAAACTTCACTCAGGCAATGCTAATAAGAAAAGAAAAAGCGAAGTAGGATCGTCACCACCAACCCCACCGCCACCTTCACCGTGTAACGTTCAGTGGTCCAACGGGCTCAGGTTTGACCCAAGTGACACAGATGGCAAATGTCTTCATTTCACAGCTTCTTCCAAAGGTACACTGTATGTAGTATTCTCGGCAGTTCCTAGCGACAAGGAAACATGGTACAACATTGAGATATCACCTTATCGTATCGGGATCTACAAGTTCAACAAGGTAAGCTCTGAATTGCAGATCCCTTTCTTAGATACTGCATTCTCAACAAGCTTCTTGATTTCACAGATTTGGATTTTCACGGCTACTATTTCTGACAGAAATTCTGTTGCTTTAGAAAAATTGTAATGAAAAATGGACGAAGCAGAAATTTTGATATAAAAGCTACGCCATAGTATTTTGCTCGGCCCATATTGAGAGGACTACCAAGAAGGCAGTTGTGACAGTTGGAAAGAGAAACGGTTCACTCCAATCTACCCATATATTTAAGGTGCTGAACTGTGGTATAATTGATAAACGTACATTACAACCGATCAATCATTCACTATTCCAGAAGAAAGCAACGGAGGTGTCAACCGCCAATAAAAATGCCGTAGCTCTTGGTGACTCCGTGTTGTTTCAGTCTTACTTTGTCTGCATTACTGAAACAGCAACCAGTAGAGGTACACTCATCGAGTATGGCAAGTCCATGGGAACAATGTCAAGTGCAGATGTCTACTTATCTATGAGCGATTACCACGACCCACTTCACGTTCGATTCTATTCGTTTGGCAACGGCAAAGAGCCTGCGCAAGTGGTGGATTCTCATGTCGTGTCACGCACATCGACAGAATCAAGATGTAGGGGGGACACTCAAGCTGATGGTGACAATTGCGTACAAAATTGTCATGAAACTTGCGACCCTATAGCAGGTAACAGCTGGAGTAGGGATATACATGTTATTGGGGCTGCAATTCTTAGAGGGGTATTTAAATAATCCCGACCATAGAGCAGGATTTCCGATACGTGCCACAAGGACTAAATATTGTTAGTATTCATACCGCCGGAGTCCATTCAAATCAAATAAACAGAATGCCGGCGAAAGAAAACGAGTCAGGTGAACTTGTGAACAACACTAATGACGGGTGCGAAGGAGACTATAGCGACCAGAATGCAGATTGTCATATCGTAGGACAACTTCCAAACATGCCACAAAGCTTAACCCCGACGAGGTTTGCGTTCAATAATTGTAAACCACTTTAATTTTTTTCAGGATGCAGATCTATTTCACAAGAAGAACCAAAAAACACTGAATGTAACGAGTGTCGTTATGCTAAATCAGAAGATGGTACCAGGTGCCTCAAAGAATGTCCCTCTAATGAAAAACCAGATAAAAGAAAACAGTGCAGAAGTAAGTGCATATAAAACATCCCAGAAAAATTTTACCAAATTGAGTCAAAGCAAAGAGTTTTGTTTTACCCTGCTAGTTAGTTACTCCGTTTG
Organism: Anthopleura xanthogrammica; assembly: GCA_964019055.1. Taxonomy (NCBI): domain Eukaryota; kingdom Metazoa; phylum Cnidaria; class Anthozoa; order Actiniaria; family Actiniidae; genus Anthopleura; species Anthopleura xanthogrammica. Next base: position 11,980,235 of record OZ025207.1, on the reverse strand, counting down.
GATTTGGGTTTTTGATCCCTTTGCCAAGAGTCACCTCCGAATTCCGTTGATTATGGGAAAGAAATCCATATTCCCGGCGTCACCTAGACAAACACCAAGCATTTGGGTTTTCGCTCTCCATCAACCAGAAAATTATTAATTCAGTTCTCTTTCTCTTTCTCTTTCGCTCTCTCTCTCTCTCTCTCTCTCTCTCTCTCTCTCTCTCTCTCTCTCTCTCTCTCTCTCTCTCTCTCTCTCTCTCTCTCTCTCTCTCTCTCTCTCTCTCTCTCTCTCTCTCTCTCTCTCTCTCTCTCTCTCTCTCTCTCTCTCTCTCTCTCTCTCTTTTTCTCTCGACACAGGTTCGTATGACTTGAAGTTTAAAGAAAACGAGGACGATTATCAGTTTCCAACTGAATCGGAAATCAGTGGTTTCCCTGGGTTGCCCGAGTTCAGTATCTGCATGTGGATCAATTTCGATGGAGTTCCATCACAACTGAAAGGATCCAATAACCCTGATGCGAAAAAGATTTTAACTTTTGTGAACAGTCCAAAAGGTTTCGAGTCGTTCTTATCTGTTGAATCGTTTGTTGTGGAAAATGACGACGGTACTGCTGTAGTGAACATTCGGTTCTTTATCAAGTAAGTACAATAACACACAATCAAATTGATAATTAAATGACCCAATCCGAAAGTGGCAATGCACAGGAGTAGAAATGATCTCAAAGAATGTTCTAAAATGGGTAAGAGATTATCATAAATCGCAGGCTATAATCAGAGAATATAGGTTAGAAAATCCTATGTCTTCTTTTGTTTCATGGGCTAAATAAAATATTGCACGCAATGGTCCCTCTAGAGATTTTACCCTCAAGATGTCTCGTTTTTCACATTTGATGAAGCGTTATACTATTCTTCCAGTAGAAAATATTGATGTTCAATCCTGTATTTAATTACTTGATGCTTATTTGGTATTTCCACAGACCCAAAGGATTAGCTCCCGAGGCTGTAACTTTGAGGCCGTTTGCAAAAGACAACGAATGGCACCACGTTTGCGTTACACGAAAAAGCACGGACGGACACACCAGCCTCTTTCTTGACGACGAGAAACCTTTTACTTATTCAATATTTCCAAAACATAGTATTTCACCAGGAGGAAGAATGCGTATTGGAAAATTTGATTCGGATAACTTTGAGGGAAAGATATCGGGTCTCAATGTTTGGGAAAGTATTTTATCACATCAAGAGGTTCGTAAAATGGCTCAGTCTTGCGATGATAGTGCAGGGAGTTGCAAGGATTGGTATGAAATCAAAAGTGCATTGAATCCAGAAAAATACCAGATCATCGAGCCCTCGAAGTGTAAGACTACGCATGCGAAAGCAGAAAAGCCAAAACCAGCGGCCAAGAAAAATGTTTTAAAAAATGTTAAGAAAAATGTTTTTTTGAATGTTGCTCACTAAAAAAGAAAGAAAAAAAGAAATTGTGACATGATAAAGTGTAACTTCTTAACGATCCATATTATAATTCTGGGTAATAAATTTACTTTGGATACAAGTTAGTAAGTAAATGCTTGACTTGACAATGGATGACTCAATTTTCATTGAGATATAAGAATAATTTCTAATTTTCACATACGTATAAATGCTTTTTTCATTTTTCAAAATTAGTGAAAAAATAATAAACTGATAACCAATCAGTTAAAAATCTCGGAATCGTGAATAAATGAACAGAGCCGTAGAAAGCCTTGAAAAACTGGGAGGGGGGGGGGGGGGGGGGGCGGGGGGTGGCACAAAGTAACACGTGACCACGAAAAATGAAAATTGAATTCCATATTTGCTTTACCTTTCTTGGGAAAACTGTGGAAACTCAACCCCCCTCCCAGCCCCTCCCCATGGTACGGCCCTGATGAATGATTAATAATGGTAATAGAACTGAGTTGAGTGCAATTTGGGCTGAAATCGCAAGAGTGATTACAAAATTGCACGACCGCGCAGCGGGAGTGCAATTTGTTAATCATGAGTGTGATTTCTGCCCAAAATTGCAAGACACTCAGTTCTATTACCTATTAATCATTTCCATTTTGAAACTTAATATATTAAAATACTCAACAGTTATATGTAGCTTCAAAAGTGATTGTTTGACAAAATGATGCAATTAATGATTCAAAATAGTGCAATTAATGCTTAAATCGCACACTTTGTAGCCAATCAGATTGCAGGATTTGCTAATGATTTCAAAATGGATATGATTAATAGGGCAATAAGTATTAAACAAGAACATTCGTTCACCAATCCCTCCATCATCCCTCAGTCAATCCAACCACCCCCCGGACCCAACCACCCCCCGGATCCAACCACCCCGATAACAATAAAAAAATTACCTAGCTGTTGATAGATCAAAAAGGCCTTGATAAAAAAAAACATTGAATTTTTATACCAGTTATATAATAACACTCAGTTCATTTGAAGCTTCTTTTTTTTTTTTTTGATTAAATAACAAAACGATGAAAATCTAGAACTTTGCCAATTTAATTCACTTATTTATTCATTCCTTGCTTCCTTCCTTCCTTCCTTCAGTCAATCAGTCAGTCAAGCATTCATTCAATCAATTGCCCTATTTCACTATGACGTCATAGCTTGTTAACATGGACACGAATAATAGAAATTTAGGCTAAATCTTCTTTTGTTCAGCATATTTAGTGTAATATTTAGCTTCTCTCGCTTTTTAAAACAGCTAAGAGCTTAATTAATAAACAGAGAAATATATATATACTACCAACCAGTAAAAGTTTTAAAGACTCACCAAGTAATTCATGGGCTTTTGCTTGGCCAGCTATGTGTTTACAAAACACTATTGCTCAGTGTTGCTTTGAGATGAAGTAAAACCACGAAGAAAACTTGAACTCTTGGATCAAGAACGAGAAAATGATATCAGTAGGCTTCAATATACAAATGATTGACAGATTGAGCTCAGGTAAGGATCTCTTGATTCATTGATTCTAGTATTCATTTAGTAGCTATCCTCAGTGATTCAGAGAGAGGTGACTGGAAACGACAATCAATCATCGTCTAGTTCGAGTGGTTACAGAACAACTGCTTTTTAAAACTGCTTCGGAAGAGCTTAATTAATAAACACAGAAAAATATATATACACTACCAACCAGAAAAAGTTTTAAAGACTTACCAAGTAATTCCTGAGCGTTAGCTTGGCCAGCTACGTGTTTACAAAACACTATTGTTCAGTCTTGTTTTGAGAAGAATAGGCTTAATTCGCTAAACATCCATATCCAGTGAATACCACGAAGAAAACTTGAATTCTTGAATCAAGAACGAGAACATAATATCAGTAGGCTTCAAATACAAACGATTGACAGATACTTGAGCTCAGGTAAGCATGCATAAAGAGTTTTCAGTTGAAATTCATAGTTTGTAGTTTTGAAGTCCTTACTGAAATATTCTGTAGGTCGTACAACTGATTCCAACCAACTCCAGAACTCCGTTTTTCAGCTTTCTTAACCTCTTTAGGGACAAACTATCTTATCCCACAATTAATAACGCCTAGAACTGCTCTAATTCCCCAAAAAAGGACGTTTGTGATAGATATTTTCAGGAACTTTCAGCACAGCTATTTTCATTGAGCTCAAAGATGCCGGGAGAAAGACAAAGCTACCACTCGGTCATCCAATAAAGCGCGCGCATTTTCATGATTTGAAACAATAAAAGCATGTTTTGCACGAGATATTCAAAGTTTATGCTGTTGAATTTTTTTTCTAAAACAATTAGCTGATTATTTTTCTCACTTTAAAAAGTAATTTTGGGTTAGCTGTAATTAAAATGCTGGGGTGGTCTGGTTAAAATTGGTTTGATAGCTCACCACAGGGTGACCAAGTCAAGGTTTTTTGGAAAATTTGAGTTGAAATTTTAACTTCAAATTCTCCTTTTTTTCCTTTCATTTTTCCTTTCATTCCTTCTTTTTTCTTTTCTTAAGGAATTTGTAATGTTTCGAAGCCTCTTCAAAAAAATACTGACAGCAATGAATAATTAACGGGGCTACTATTTTTACTTCAGGAAAGCCTCTGATCAGTCATTCGGTCAGTTGAAAGCGCAAGAAAGTGCAGGTAAGGAAAAACTTAAGACCTTTCTTTGGTAACGGTATGTTTTGTTGTATATCTCATTATAGAATCAAATGGCTTCTAGATTAGTGACCTTAGAGTACAACTGAATCTGAACAGCAGATAAATGGCTTCTTTTTTCAATTAAAAAAAGCCATTAGAGTGCAAACAATATATCCGTGAAACATTAGTTATACTAAATGGTACAATTTTTTTGAAAATCCTATCGTTTTCTATTGTTTAATCAGCACTATTTTGTGCTATTTAGTCATTTGTATTTCACGGATATTTTTTTTTGCACTCTAGCTGGTGTAAGGCAATTTTGTCTTTTATTTGTGAAAGAACAATAGCGGCCAAAATTAAAACTGTTTTATTTTATTCATTTTTATTCCATGCACTCGGTATTTTATCTGTTTGCTTTTTCTCTTTTTTCTTTTCTTTTTTACCATTTTTATTGTTTTCTTTTTTGTTATTACTATTGCTGCTGTTATTGTTTAAAGTTATTTTGCATTGTATTATGACACTTTTCGTGAAAAAGAACAAAACAAAACCTAAAAACAAAAAACAAAAATAAGGCGCAGATTCTTCCTATACTCTCGTAGACAAAATTACCTAACGTAGGATAGTTTATTATATGAAATAGAGTGTGATATTGAGTGACATCAAAATGATAAAATTGATATCCCCACTCCCACCAGTGGCCAGTGGGGATACGATTTATATCAACACTGGTGGTGTCATATTTCGACTTTTTGCTAAGCAAGTCTCAAATTCTCTATTATTTTTCATTGAAGATTTCATATAATAAACAGAACATTACATGGCCGCTTGGAGATACGAATTTTATCTTCTCCTGCTGATATTATCTCTCACTCGTTCGCTGCGCTCACTCGCGAGAGATGATATCAACACTCGAAGATAAAATTCGTATCTCCGCGCGACCATGTAATATCCTATATATATATTAAGGTATCTTAGATGAAATATTTCCAAAGTAGAAACCAAAGCCCGAAAATAATCATGAAAAAAATAACTGATAAGATGCAACAATGACCCGTGATATTGTTGAACAAACAAACTTGAAGAAAAGCAAAATCACAGAGCATAACTAAAAGTATTGAGTAGATACATCGTTAAAAAATATCAAAGAATTCAAAAAAAAATTCTTACCTCGCTCGTTGAAAAAAAAGTTAAATCGCGCGAAAAATAGAAACGAGACGAAAGAGAGAAAAAGAGAGAGAGAAAAAGGCATCTATCAATGTGATTAACTACTAAGCTCCCATTTAAAACTTGGTAGATCGAGCGTTTTTAATTAAACGAAACTTAAATAACCAATTGAATTGATTGTATCCTCTTGTACTAGTGTTTTTTTGTTGGTGTTTTTTGACATAAATTGCTCTATATTTCAATAGCGGTTGCAGGTCATGTATTTAACTGTGTAAATCGTTTAAATATTTAGTATGGCATCTTTTGTGGCCAACCGCTTAAACGTTATTAACTGCAGGTCATTTGATGAAGCTATATAGATCGTTAAAATATTTAGATTAAGATATATTTTCAATTGTGGACAACTGACTATAATTGTTTGTGCTTGCAAGTTGCTTTGCAGCTATTATTGTTTTCTTTCGTTTATTTATTTATTTTTCTGTTTTCGTTTTTTGCTTTTTTTGTTTATTTTTATTTTTATTGTTTTTGTTTTTAAGTGCCACCTCTCAATACTTGGTCACATGCAGTTGTGTTTCTGAAAAGGATAACTAATAACAATGAATATTAATAGTCCTTGCCCTCCTTTATCCTTCCTATCTTTTACAAAATCCCCTCCATTTTTCTTTTCCTTTCTTTTCCTTTTGTTTGTTGTCGTCAGAGGATCCGACAACAGCAATGAAAATATAACAACAGCATTAACCATAGTTACCTGCGCCATCTTGAAAGGTACCCGTGCCTTTGCATTGAAGCAAGACATGAGGTGACCTTGCAATTATAGAGACCTTTTTTTAACACCTTGGACAATTATTCGCATGTCTCTATCATAGCAAGGTCACCTCATGTCTCGCTTCGATGCAAATGCATGGCTACCTTTCAAGATGGCAGAGGGAACTATGAAGAGGACTATTCCTCTCACCGTTTGTTTATCCTCTGCATATTTTTCTCATTGTTTTGGAAACTACTTTTTAATCAAAGCACTTAATATAATATACGGTCCTTTCCGTACGAAATAAAAAAGGCGTATCCTTTTGATGTCCCTCTTAAAGTATCAACTTGCAGCAGCTGCTACACCTTTTTTCACAAATATGTTCGTGTCCTTCGTTATTTCTAATAGGTTTCCAGCCACAAACACTAATAACTGTTGATGTGATAAAATGATTGTTTAATTTACAGCAATTTCTGTCTGAGGCGTCAAAAATGACAAAGGCTCTGATAATAGCGGTTATCCTGATTACGTTAGTAACGGAGTATTCTTGTAAGTAGTTGCATTTGTTATTTACTCCTAGAAGGGTATTTCTTGTTATTAGTTGCTAATGTTACGCTCATTTTAGTCTGTAGGAAAGGAAGGAAGTTTAGTCGTGGGTTACAAAAACGGCAGTACATTGTTCGAAACGGCGCCTCTGTTCCATACAATGTACCTCTGACAGCAGCCAAAAACCAAATGCGGAGATTCCATTCTTTGAAGAACTACAGTAGTCTGTCTAATCCTATTGCTAGTTCCATTATGATGGAAAACCATGGAAAAGGTGAGGAAAGTAATAAGGACGCTCAGGAAGGTAAATCAAAAGAGTCCTTGAGTCCTGCCATCCAGAATGACAAGAGTTTGAAGGCAGCCCAGGCAAAATTACCATCGGAAAAGAGAAGAAATCTTCTTGGAAAAGGTAACTGTTGGCTTAAATTGGGGAAACGTCCATTGTTCTAATCTTAATTACTTGAATTGTCAGCTAAGTAAATTAAGCAGCCAGTTACTGCCGGAAACGTATTGAAAACCGCAAAAGCAGTGTTTAGTTGGATTTTACCGGACTTCTATCTCTTTAAAGCAGAATAATAATTTTCTTCCTCTAGTCATCCAGAAACCTTCAGGAATTCCAGAAGCTAAGCCTGTCGGCCGTGATGATGTTATTGCATCCAAGAGAAATCCCGCAGCTGTGGCAGGTTTATTAACAAAAATAGCGGGAAACGAGCAAGTCCAGCAGGCGGTGATCGAGAAGGGCATCGAAGTGGCGGGAAAACTGGTTGATAAACAATTGAAAAACATTGAAGAAGCCCAAGAAAAAGCTTCTGATTTTCTGAAAAAACAAGTGAGTATTCCTATACCAGGTTTTGATAAACATGAAGTCGGGGGGCAAAATGAAGAGAAAATCCTGGTCACACTGTTCCAAACGAAATTTCATTCTGAACAGCAATGGCTTATGAGAAACGGAAAGATGTAACTTCTCTGTAAAGGAATTTACTGTTTTAGACTTGAGGAATAGAAGAAAGGGCTTAGCACTGAACTAGCTTTGAATTGCGAATAGCATATAAATCGATGTTTGAAAGAACATCTATTCTTGATAATTGCTAATCTTTCCTTCATCAGATCAAACTTGATATCACTCCAGAAAAGGCATGGGCGACTGAAGACATGTTTATTCCCCCGGGTTATCACATCGAAGCAGAAGTTGAAGGTAAAGACAAGCCTGATGAATCTAATGACCCACTGCCCTACACTTACCCAGCAGGCATGGGGAATATGATCATGAATGGTTGCTGGGGAACTGGTTACAAGCAGGGAGACCCTTGTTTCAATGCTTTGGAGGTATCTGAGCAATGCAGGGTGAGTAATAATGCATTCCATGGAGAACGAAAAATTACAAAGCCATTTTCAATGAGTATTTCAGTTGAGACAGGTGTATCTTCTTCGACCTAGTTACACGTTTTTATCGTGGAGCTTTCTTAAATTCATTACACCCATTTTCATAATTACATGACCAACACAGCCCAAGACGTCTGTGGTTTTGGCTCAGTGCCGTTGATCAGGAGTTTACAAGTTCAGACCGTTGAAAATCTGATTGACGGAAGCCCAAAACCCAGAACTGGAATTGTACCTAGTCGTCTGGGTCGCGTAAGGGGGCAAACGCTTTGCTCCCTGGGCATCCCATAATCGGTTGAACTTAAACAATTAATATATTCAATATGGTCGCCGTATCGGTAAAAAGGTCTATTCACGAAGAAAAACAAAGTAAACCCACTTTTCCCTTGATTATGTTGTGTTCTGTTCATCATTAACGCTAGAGAATGATCTAAAATGGTTAAACATTACACCTGTATGGCTTAAGGCCAGCACACACTAGGCGTCAAGTCGCTGCAACACGACGCGGGGACAATACCCCCCGTGTGTACACACGATGCAACAACGCCACTTTCACCCATTTTGTCGCTGCAACAGTTCGCATGAATTCAAACAAATAGTTTAAATTCGTGCGACATGTTGCAGGGACAAAATTCTGTCGCGGGGACAAGATTTTCCACAGAAATTCCACATGACACACGAGGGGAATTGTCCCTGCGTCGTGTTGCAGCGACTTGACGCCTAGTTAGTGCCGGCCTTTATGTCTAAGGAACAACTGTGTTGCAAGAAACGTCTCGTCAAGATATAATATTAACTATTCAGATCTAATCTTCATACTTTAGGACATGATTGATGGTGCTGCATTTATTGGTGTTGGATTTGATGGTCGTGGACAATACAGCCCTGAGTCCAGGAAGATGAGTATCATCCAGAGAAGCTGTGCAGGAAAATCCTCGTAAGTAGTTGCCAAACCAATAAACCATTTTCTATTAACATTGCACTGTCCTTCAATATCCCCTTTACATGATACTTCCCTGTCAAATCATAATACCAGGATTTTTCCCTTCACACAGTTATGACAATCTTCAAGTGCCAGACACGATGAACGTTCACGGTATCTACGATACCACAGCAAGTATGACCGTATTTACCTCACGATCTGAGTATCAAACGTATTTACAAAAAGAAGCAGGGGTATCAGGATCGTACTTTGGTTTCTACGCTGGTGTGAAAAGTGCTTGGGGAAGCTCTGAAAGTGGCGCAAAACAAACCAATCTTGCCATCTTTGATATCGATGTGGACAGGTAGGTCAAACTCATAATAATAATGCAATTGTTATTGTTATCTGCCACTGCCACTGCCACTGCCACTGCCACTGCCACTGCCACTGCCACTGCCACTGCCACTGCCACTGCCACTGCCACTGCCACTGCCACTGTTATTATTGTTATTGTTATCAGGTATGAGATCTTTCAAGACGAAGTAAAGCCAAAAGATCTAAGTAGGAATTTCCTGAGAGAGTATGTTGATCTTCCCACTTCGTATTTTGCTCCTGGTGCTCCAGCTAAATTCCGTAAGTTACTACTATGGGTTTTATTTGCCACCTACTTATAAAGCAAGACTAGTTACTACGGTGGAAAAGATACTATATGCAAAAGGAAAACGAAAAATAAACAGTAAAATGTAAAATGCAACATGTAAAATAAAAAGTAAAAAGTAAAATGTCCATTAAAAAGGCTTCCTTGCAAAGATGAAAGGATGAATTTCTTCATGAAAATATAAAACATCGCTGTATTTGTTTACATTTTTTGTCAGAGGACTTCATTCTTCGGTGGGGAACTCACTACATCAAGTCTGCAAGATTTGGTGGTCAGCTGGAACTACGAAAGACACAACTGGCAAGCAAGACCGCCAGCAAGGAAGAATTCGCCGAAGAGAGCGAGGTTGAGTTCAAAAGTCTGTTCTGGAGTGCAGGAGCAAAATCGAGTACAAAATCTGGCAGCTCGTCCCAGTCACAACAGAACTACATGTCTACTTCTATAGTTGTGCAAGGAGGAAGTCAGAGAATAGCAGCGGTGATTTCTGATATGTATTCACCTACATTCAAGACCCAGATTACGGTAAATAAAAATCGTTAATGGCCAATAATGATACATGTCAGTCATGATTGTTCTTGTTTTTTATCAACATGATGCACAGATTTACATAGCTAATTATTTTACGATTAGGGTACCTGACTCTGATTAGTCCTAAATCTTTTCAGATATCCTAACACCGAATTTCTGTTAATTGTCTTGTATCTATCTATTTATCAGTGGTGTAAAAATAAATAAACTTGTAACTTGTAATTTGTAACTTACGATCCGTGCATCTGTGATATAGGAATGGCTAGAGAGCATACCTACCTACCCAAAAGCCTTCAAGTTCCTCATGGGATCTGTCACTGACCTGTTGGACTTCCGTGCCAACGACTTGTTTCCTGATGAAAAGATCAACTGGGGATGTGAAGTTCATCAAGATAACTTGGAGGAAGACAAAGAAACAAAAAAATACTACTACTTGGTGAACGATAAGAGAGTGTATTGTGAGTTTGGTAGTAGAGAAGATCTGAAAAGCAAACTGAAACTCAAACACATGAGTCTGAAGAGAGCGATTGAAGTCTACATGGAGGAGGTATAAGCTCTTTTTTTTCTTTTGGTGAAATGGCATGTGGTGCACTAAGTCAAAGATGCTACAAGGTTTCCTAACCATCCCCAGTCGAGATTTAGCTCCATGTGCACCTAGTGGCATTACTTAATGGCACTTTAATGGCGTTAAAGTGCCTATCAACCCTGACAGTTTAGTTTGAAAATCAGTTCTACATGCATGTAGGGTATAATACGATGGCACAGTTTTACAGGATATGGACTTCTCATTTCAGAGATAACCATATGCATTAAATACTGTTAAAAAGTTTTATTGCAACGAATTTTTTAAACTATTTTCAGGGCGCAATGTCCATATCAGACATTAGTCTTCCAGCTGGTAAACCTGGTTGTGAAAGTCAGGAAACTCCTACGAATGTCGCAAAGCCCTCCTGGTCAGAGATGACAACTGGAACTAGCCCGCCTACCTTCCGAGTAACTTTTGACCTTCTGGAAGATCTGAAAGGAGCCCCTAATGGGGGCATAGACATCCGAAACTCAATGTCAAGACTTGTTCGATACCGGTACTTGAGGCTTCGTTCTTTGTTCTGGCTTCATAAGCATTTTTTTAATCATACTCAAGCATGATCTTCAGTAAATTCCTTATTTCTCAAAGTAATAATGATTCATGCTTAGGCTTTGTTCCTTTTTCTCCAGAGAAAACAAGTGGGTCACTGCCAACGAACAAGGGCAGTTTCATTGGTACGGCGGTTTTAGTAACGGCGGAAGCGCTGATCTTGGTAATGAAAAAATCTCCATATTTGGTCTTGTCCTGAAGTATGACGACACAGATGGTAGCCTTATTTTAAACAACGCAGATTATCAAGAATCTAAGAAATACTTTCCAGCGTTAAGTGAACTTTTAGTAAATAAGAAGCTTGCACAAGTCGAATGGACAGAGAAGAAACGTCTATCAGGCGATGCCACTATGAAGAATAAAAAGAAAAGTGCAGTGGGATCACCTTCACTATGTAACGTTCAGTGGTCCAACGGTCTCAGGCTTGACCCCATGGCCAGGGACTCAAATGGCAAATGTCTTCATTTCACAGCTTCTACCAAAGGCATTCTGTATGTAGTTTTCTCGGCGATTCCTAGTGACAAGGAAACGTGGTACTACGTTGAGATTTCACCATATAGAGTCGGCATTTACAAGGTTAGTTCTATCAACGATATATTTTCTATTTCGCCTTGCCGTTGGACAATTTCTTGGACAACGTCAAAGCAACTCAACTTAATTGGAGGGCAAAACAAAAGGATTTAAACTCCTGAGAATTGGAAACCTATTATTTTGTCCTCTAAATTGAGCTGCATTCCGAAGTGCTGCAAGGAGTCTATATTGACACAAATGCGAATCCAGAATGTAAGGATGTGGAATCCCGTAGCCAATTTAAGATACCTGATCTGGAAAATGTTCTGATATTGTATCTGAAATCTTTACTTGACGTTTGAAATTCCCTTGCAAAGGGGAGGTCGTCGAGAACCTCTTCTTTTGCTATGCAGCGCTGGATTTCTTCCGTTTTATAACGAAATAGTTTGTTCAGTTTACATTAATAGTGGTACAAACATTTAACTTTGCAGGGAAGTACACTGAAGGTATCAACAGTCAATAAAAATGCCGTAGCTCTTGGTGACTCCGTGTTGTTTCAGTCTTACTTTGTCTGCATTACTGAAACAGCAACCAGTAGAGGTACACTCATCGAGTATGGCAAGTCCATGGGTACGACAGAAAATGCAGATGCCTACTTATCTATGACTGATTACCACGATCCTCTTCAAGTTCGATTTTATTCATTTGGTAATGAAGAAGAACCTGCGCAAGTGGTGGATTCTCATGTCTTGTCACGTGCTAAAACTAAGACAACATGCAAAGGAGACACTCAAGCTGATGGTGACAATTGCGTACAAAAGTGTCACGAAACCTGCGATCCTATAGCAGGTAAGCACATCTAACGTCCGAGCATATTAGTTAAAGGAAGTAATAATAAGTAGAAACGCGTCCAAAAGCGTTTAGCGGGCAGATCAGTGATATCGCGTTTTCCGGTGCACTTTTTGGATAATCACGATCGTAGAATAAACTTCCAAACATACCACAGATCTTAGTCCTCACAGACCCCGACGAGGTTTGTATGCATAAATTGCAAACCAGTTTCATTCTTTCAGGATGCAAAACTAGTACACAAGGGCAACCAAAGGCGACTGAATGTAACGAGTGTCGTTATGCTAAATCAGAAGATGGTACCCGCTGTCTCAAAGAATGTCCAACTGGAGAGAAACCGGATAAAAAGAAACAGTGCAAAAGTAAGTAGATGCTTTAAAAATATCCCAGATAAAGTCCACCAACCCTGCAAGTTTTATATTCAGATTTCCGGATCCCTGTGCCAAAAGCTGAGGGTTCGTTGATTTAGAGAACAAAACTGATCCAAATTCCCTTTCACTATACAAAAAAATCTTCCTTCCTTTAAAAGTGGTTTTGCGGCAACTGGGTTTTTGCTTTCCATTAATCAGAAGCTTGATTAGAAAATCAGAAAAATCTGAACTCAAGTTTTGACTATTAGAATTTCAACGTTAGTTTTAAAAGCGCCCTGAATAACTGAGTAAACATTTTTTTTCCCTCTCTCTCTCCCTCTCTCTCTCTCCCTCTCTCTCTCTCTCTCTCTCTCTCTCTCTCTCTCTCTCTCTCTCTCTCTCTCTCTCTCTCAACGCAGAGTCGTATGACTTGACGTTCAAGAACAACGAGTATTGGCCAGATTCGGCCATTGGTGGTTTCCCTTCGTTACCAGAGTTCAGTATCTGCATTTGGTTCAATATCCAAGGAGTTACACCAAAGCAAAAGAATGAAGACGTTCAGAAGATTTTTGATTACGTGAACAGTGCAGATATCATCAGGTCCTTTCCTATCTTTTACGTTGCATCATCAGTAAATACCGCTGAAACACAAGGGTACATTTCTTTTATGAGCCAGTAAGTAAAATACGATCATAACAATTTGACTTGCATTAAAATAATAATGTGCCAATCAAAAAGACCGAGTGATCTCAAAGACGGAATGCTCTTATAATGAGTTAGGGATCGTCTTGAAGGCTAAGTTGCATCACTGATATTATCATAAATTGCACAGCTATAGTAAATAGAACTATGAACTACGCTAATAGGGAATATCAAATCTTATTTCCGCTATTGTGTTTTTGTGTTTGTTTGTTTGTTTGTTTGTTTGTTTGCTGTTGTTTTTTCCTATTTGGCTATTACGCATGGACATGTAATTTTTGTTTCACGGTTAAATAAGTCCACTCTACAAATGACACGCACGCTAAATTGAATAACGGTTTACAAATTGGCGATAGACTTTTCTGTACCTTCAATACTTTGCCGAGGGATCAAGGTATGGATGGACCTATGGCACCATCAATTTGTGCAACGAATCTAAACAGGATGAAGGTATGATCTGTTCCAACATATGTTGGAGCGGAAAAGTAACGTTTGCAACACAAGATTTGTGCAGCAAATGAAAAAGTGCTATAATTGAAACCAAAGCTTTCATTCCTGTATTTATTTGATAGTTTTTTTTTATATATTTCCCCAGAAATCGCGGCGGATCGATATACTTCGCCAAAGACAACAAATGGCATCACTATTGCGTTACACGAAACAGCGTCACAGGAGACACCAGCCTCTTTCTTGACGGCGAGAAAAAAGCCACTCACGTATTATCACGAGGTCTGACTCCTTCATCAGAGGGAAGGATGCGTATAGGAGGGTTTGGAAAAACAAATTTTGAAGGAAAGATATCGGGTCTGAGCATTTGGAACAGACTCTTAACAGAGGTAGAGGTTCATAAATTGGCTCAGTCTTGTGGTGATAGTGCAGGGAGTTTGAAAGATTGGTACGACATCAAAAGTGAATTGACCATGGGAAAATACATACTCCACGAGCCCACAGCGTGCAAAGCTGCAGCTGAAAAAGAAACGCCGTCAGAAAGTGGGTAAATTTTAGAAATGTTAAGAAATATGTTGGGTTTTATTCAATAAAAGGAAATATAAATTGTGTATTGAAGTCTTACATATTATGCGTCTAGCTAATAATTCAGTTTGACTGCAATAAATGATTGGTTCATTCCAGTTGACTGACCAATGAATGACCCGATTTTAATTGATAAATAAGAGTTATTTTCAACTTTCATGTCACTTTTTATAACCACGCCGAATGTTGGAAGAGCAAGAAAGAGAGTGGAAAATCATGCAAGAGCATAGCATGCTTTTTTCAATTTACCGATCAAAAACACTGAATATATACACACATGGCGCCAACATCGTTGCCATGGTTGCAAGTTGAAGAGTGAAACTTCGACGCATTAGCATTTGCGCGCAACAATGTTTTTTGTTGTTACACGAAAATCCCTCTCTAGAAGTTGCAAAAAAGGTTACATCGAAGCGAGTCGTTTATTCACAATAGACCTCTTGCAGGACGTCGGAATGCAGCTCAATTTGGAGGGCAAAACAATAGGTTCCAATTCTCAGGTGATTAAAATTCTATTGTTTTGTCTTCCAAATTGAGCTGCATTCCGACGTCCTGCAAGGGGTCTATTCCGCATTGTTTATTCATTCATTCGTTCATTTATTGATGTTTTATACATTAATATTTAATACACCTAATCACCTTCTTATGTAAATGTTCCCTTGAAAATTGTTCCTTTATCTTTCTGAAATTTATTCGTTCATATTCATATGGATATGAAAACATCTTAAAGAAATTATTCTCCAGATAAACATCATGTAATCTCCAGATAAACATCATGTAATCTCCAGATAAACATCATGTAATCTCCAGATAAACATTATGTAATCTCCAGATAAACATCATGTAATCTCCAGATAAACATCACATGTTTTGAATTGGAAAATTTCCAAACGAAGGTCCATGATTAAGTCTATTAATTTAATCATCAATTCAAATTCACTATTTTATTTATTTATTTTTAATCATTCATTTACTCGTTTGTTTAACCATTCATTCATTTTATTTATTTATTTATTCATCCTTTTGTTTAATTGTTAATTCATTTTCACCTATTTATTCCTCTATTTCATTCATTCATTTTTCATTTTTCTTTTCTTCCATTTTTTCATTCATTTATTCAATAGTTCATTCATTCAATATAAATCTAATGAACGAATAGTGAAGAAAATTTTCTCAACCATGCAAGAGAAAGCGGGAGGACTGGGTCTAAATCTAAAACTTGATGCGTCTATAATGAAATGCTAGACGACAAAACAATAGAAATGTCTTCCTTTGGGGATTAACTTTTTTTGTCATGCAAAAATATTGCCAAGTTCCTGCCCTTAAACATGGCTGGCATGAGAAACCTCTGCAAGTTGATTAAAGTTTTACGCTAACAAATAAAATTTCAAGCAAAAACTCACCAATTTCTGTATTGTCTTTAGCGACGCCAACTCTGTAAATATTTTCTTGGTAGCCTTTGATGATAGACATGTTCGATGACACCGAGAGTTGAGAAGAATCAAGAGTATATATTCCATCGATGGCAGGAATACGATACCAAAGCTTGAATGCTCTATATATAGTTTTCTAGATGTGAATTGCGGTGTTCTTACTGAAATATTCTTTAAGTCATCCAACCAGCTTCTTTCTAGCAAGTTCAAAATTAGCTTTCTGAACATCTTTAAGAATAAATTATAATGCTTTGTCAAGGAATCTCTGAGTCTAAATAAAATAATTTTTCAGTGATTGTTTCCAAGAGCTTAAGTTTTTCTATGCCATTTGCATTTCCCTTTCATTGAGCACAAAGACGCAGAGTACTAAAAGACAAAGCTCATCAACTTTCCTTTATCAAATAAAAAGTGCGTTTTATTCATTGTTTTGATTGGCTGAGAGACATGAACAATAAACAATAGTAGCACGGTGTGCACGGGACTTTCAGATTAATCAAGTACCACTAAAGACCACAGGTTGACCATTGACTGGAATTTTCCAACAAAGGTAGCCCAGTACTCTCGAATTTAAAGAGTATGTTAGTATTATTTAGAGATATTAGTTATTATTATCAGTTTAGAGATGTTACTCAATGTTATTGTTATGGCCAAGAAAAAAGCCGAAGGGAGGGCTATTCTTCGTTTGCACGTGACGTCATAGCCGCCATGTTGGATGAATTTAACAAAAGATTTGTCATTAGTCTCTTTTATTATATCATCCAACATGGCCCCCACTTTTTTTCTTATTTTATTCTCTTGTAAATGTTTGCAAACCAGCAATTATGTTCGTAAAAAATAATGAAGGAGAACGAAAACAAAACGTATCCTGCCGAATAAACATTTGGGGAATGCATATTATCTACGTATTTTTATTTATTTTGAATTATATTTCATTTGGAAAACATTTTACATAAAATAACAAAGTTTAAAAAATTAAATCAATGAAAAAAAATGAATTAGCAGAGCAAGGTTTCGATCCTTGGACCTCTGGGTTATGGGCCCAGCACGCTTCCACTGCGCCACTCTGCTTCACACTTTTATTCCATACAATAAAAACAGTAGTCCTTATTCGTTTGGAATGTATTCCCATTTCAGACTCATGTCTCAGTCTCTTAAATATAATTGGAAGAGCCTGAACTATTGAATGGGCACTGTTTTTTTCCTTTGGTCCACAAATTGCAACGCATGCCATACACGTTTTAACGCTGACCGCTGTAAACTTTCGCCACATCCCTGGCCAAATGCTTTCATTACGTACCTCAGGTCTCAGCCTGCTTCGAAGGAAAACACTCAGGTGCTTATGTTTTAATGAAGATCTCAGAAACACGAGTAAACGCTATATGAGCTTCTATAAATGTGGAGAACAAATATGCATTCTTGTGCGCAACCGTTAAACAAAGAACTTATTCTATAGGGAATGACATGTGGTCTGAAATGGGAAAATATTGCATAAAGACGTATAAAGTCTATTGCTATTGGGGTCTAGGAGACGGCGCTGTTATCCAATTATTAGCAATCCATTTCTGGCCCTCAATGACGTCACATCCTCCATGCATTGAGTACTCGTCAACTTCTCCCAGTAACCCAGTGTCTTCATCGATAAAGTGATTATACCACATGATTGCGTGACCTTTCCTGGGTGCTACCACTAGATTAGCCTTGTGACAGTTCAGACTTAAGTTCAAATAGTCCTCCAGCGATGTGGAGGTGGTTTTTAGCAGGTTCTGAGAAATAAGACACCACGTTTTGTTATAACGATTTCATGTGCTAGCGCATTGCAAGTAGGTAACATTTTCTCGAAAGCTCGTTGATGCGATGAGACTATGAATGTTTTCGAAAAATATATGGGTTTACCAAAACACTGTGGGAGTTATGGGTGCCGGAGGCTTAGCACAAATTTGTCTGATTATAATTTCAAAACCTCCCAAAAAATCTATGCTCAAGTTGCATGTGTGGAAAAAGGGAAAGTATACGCTAGTCTCTAGGCTTGGCCAGCTATGAAAAAAGATGTTAACTTCTAACAGATGTACATATAATACATATTCACCTTCGAGTTTAGTGTATAGTTGTCCGCCACTACAAACGCAGTCTCTCCTCCCTTCTCTACATTGTTTAAGTAATATAAGATTGTGATGAATCGACACAGTCTGCAGCCAGGTGACTGGTGCTGGTGACAGCATGGTTTGTTTCTGTTCTGGTCATCGATTAGTGTACTGTCGTAATGAACGTGATAATGGCCTATAGGATCATAATGTACTACCTATAGGATTAAGACAAAATTAGGAGTTCCAGTAAAATAAGAAAAGGGATAGAAATAGGAGTGGATTGGTGAACTGTCATTCAAATTTGCAATTTTAAAAATGCTTGTGAGTATTTTTTTTCCATTTCAGACCACATATCATTCTCTTGAGATTAAGATTCTTTTCAAAACAACTCAATTTAGAGGACAAAACAAAATAATTTCAATCTCCTGAGAATTTGAACCTATTGTTTTGTTCTCCAAATTGAGCTGCATTCCAACGTGCTTCAAGGGGTCTATATTGAGATTTTTGTAAAATAAAACAAAGAAATGATACTCTAGGGAATGACACGTGGTCTGGAATGGAAAAAACATTACGCCGACTCTAAAGATCTAGTTGATTATAACGCAGAGGTACAAGACACAGCTATTTCAAAAAAGCTAGTTGGTAAAGGTTTTGTTACATGTTGAATGTTGCATACCAAGCCCTGAATGCACTATGTATGGGCGACGTGAATGCAATCAGCAAAAGGTCACAACAACATGGGATTTTCCCAAAGTTTGTGTGCAGGTTTTTGCAGCATATTTTCTTCTGTGCTGACATTATTTAAATATGAATATAACACATTTGGTATGCAGTATACATCATGCAACGTGCAAGAAAACCTTCACCAACCTTTTTTGAAATAGCTGTATATTATTTGTTTATAAAGTTTTCAGTGTATGGTATTCTCACCTGTAAATCTTCACTTTTTTCAATGATTTCTCGTGGTAATTTTGTCAATTTGATAACCCGTTCATTCAGGCTTACCATCATTGGATCATGTGTTCCTGTGCTCTTTGCCAGCCATGTTTGATCACTGAAGCGCGATCTGTATCTTGGATGTTTGGTTTTAGTAAAGTCTAGATACTTTACAAACTTTGCAATATTCAATGATTTCAACGATTCCTTTGTAATTTTTCCTGTAGAAGATGGATCAGAAAGTAAGCAAGTACGCCATGCAAAAATGTACCGGGTGGATGTCCATATTTTATTGCAGAAGTGGCCGGGGTCGGGTAGTAACAGTGGACCTTTTTTGGCCTGGGCGTAATGTTTTCTCACTTCAAACCACGTGTCATTCCCATTCTTTGTTTAACGTGAATATGGATACAACTGAAACAAAGAATCTTATTCTCAAGCCACGACAAGCCGAAAAGGTCTATAGACCCGCCCTTGCAAGGAGAACTTTAGAATGTAGCTCAATTTGGAGGACATAAAATTCTCAGAAGATTGCAATTCTTTTGTTTTGACCTCCAAATCGACATCACATGCAAGGGGTCTACGGCAAAAATTATAAAAACAATTTTGACGGAATTAATTGTAGCTAAATTTCTTACACATAAATTTGCATCATATTTCATGGGTGCAATCAGTGTGGTGAAAAAAATGGAAGAGGAAAGCTATTGGAATATTTTTTTTATTTCGAGGTACATTATTTTCCCATTTCGACCGCCTGTTGCATTTCAAACAAATATGCCTCCTCAAACATTAGTGGAAAATGAAAAGATGAAAATCCGTTTTAAGAAAAATGGACAAACCAAACTCCATATCTTACCATTTTCGAATCCATTGAAGCCTATTTGCTGAAACCTTAATTTGACATGAAAAAAGTATCGTTGGTGACTAGGTAACTCAACTTTTACATCAATGGCTCAAACAGTTTGTTGAGTGATGTGACAATGTTACTTACATGTCTATTATTTCTTCTTCTTTAAAATGCAGAAGAGCGTATTTAGCTGTAAAATATCCAATCTGTTGGATACAATAACATATTTAATAATAATGATGGTGGTGGTGGTGGTGGTGGTGGTGATGGTGATGGTGATGGTGATGGTGATGGTGGTGGTGATGGTGATGGTGATGGTGATGGTGATGGTGATGGTGATGGTGATGGTGATGGTGATGGTGATGGTGATGGTGATGGTGATGGTGATGGTGATGGTGGTGGTGATGGTGATGGTGATGGTGGTGGTGATGGTGATGGTGATGGTGATGGTGATGGTGATGGTGATGGTGATGGTGGTGGTGATGGTGATGGTGATGGTGATGGTGATGGTGGTGGTGATGGGGATGGTGATGGTGATGGTGATGGTGATGGTGATGGTGATGGTGATGGTGATGGTGATGGTGATGGTGATGGTGATGGTGATGGTGATGGTGATGGTGATGGTGATGGTGATGGTGGTGGTGGTGGTGGTGGTGATGGTGATGGTGATGGTGATGGTGATGGTGATGGTGATGGTGATGGTGATGGTGATGGTGATGGTGATGGTGATGGTGATGGTGATGGTGATGGTGATGGTGATGGTGATGGTGATGGTGATGGTGATGGTGATGGTGATGGTGATGGTGATGGTGATGGTGATGGTGATGGTGATGGTGATGGTGATGGTGATGGTGATGGTGATGGTGATGGTGATGGTGATGGTGATGGTGATGGTGATGGTGATGGTGATGGTGATGGTGATGGTGATGGTGATGGTGATGGTGATGGTGATGGTGATGGTGATGGTGATGGTGATGGTGATGGTGATGGTGATGGTGATGGTGATGGCGATAGCGATGATTAGGATGATGGTGATGAATTGTCAATATTGGAATAAAGTATTAGGAAGAATATCTAGCACCTCATGTTTGTCTATCAGGCCATCGTTGTTTCTATCCCATACTGAGAACGACGTCATGAAGGAAAACTGAGGAGGAACTGGAACATTCTTGTCTGAAATAAGAAACGTAAAACAATCATCCTAAAAACGTCTTTCTTTATCAAAGAAAAAGAGGTGAGAAAATGAAAAGGACTCAACCGGACGTGACGGACGTTGATGGCAAAACAAATATGACACTGTGAACATTCTTGTTGGGCGTTGCATGTGATGTTTCTGTAATTCTGCCAAAATGTCTAAAGGCAACCAAAGCGAAATACAAATTGCTGGTTTTCACATGACGTCACAGCCACCATCTTGGTTGAACTTTACAAAAGATATTTATTTGTTGTATCATCCAACATGGCCGCGGTGTCTTTTGCTTTTTCATTCTCTTGGAAATGATTGAAAACCAGCAATACTGTCATGAACAAAGAGTATTCAAGGACCTAAGGGAATCTTACCAACACTGGCAAGCTCTTTCTTGAGATCTCCATCATAAGCTCTTCGATCAAATCCAGCAACACTCGATGTTAAACCAGACTTCCCTGCAAGCTTGATGATGTGGTCGCACTCTTCACTCGATAAAAAATCAGGGATTTCTAAACAAAAGAAGTTAGGACGTTTGTATCTGGCCAGTACTTGGTGCTTTAGAGTCACTAGTCTTCGCAGGAGCCACAAAGAATGTGGACTTGCACTGAGTTCTGACTAAGGTCGAATTTCAACTAATTACAACACATTGCACGGTTACGGAACGGACTTAGCTACACTGAGCAAGTGTTGATCACCCAATGACAGCGACAAAAATACGTCATGTCTTCTAACACCGTGAGATTTTTGCCATCTAAACTAAATCTTCCATAGGCTCCTCCATAAGCGTCTCTCTTTGTTTTGGGTTTTGTTGATTGTTTCTACGACGGGCTACCTGTGGTGCATAGATTAATAGTGACCGAGGAAGACTGAGAACGAACAAGCCCCATTCAACTTCATAACACAGGGATCCCAAGGGCCAAAGAAAGCGGAAAAAGACAGATGCCTAGAGGAGTCTATCTTTACTACGAAGACCGTAGAATAAGATTTTCCTTACCAAAGATAAGAGGTTTCATGGCTCTCGTTATCAGAGTATAGTTCCGGGAACTCCCAAGGTTGACCTCTTGCACGTGACCTGTCTTAAATAAATTAAAATAACATTTAAAGGATTATAAACAGAATATATTTGTCTTGGACAAAAGCTCCCATATTAAGAGATAAATATCTGGGGGAGCTGAAAAGACTCAGTTACAAGTCCATTTATAGACCCCTTGCAGCGCGTCGGAATGCAGCTCAATTTGGAGCTCGAGGACAAAACAAAAATGTTCCAATTCTCAGGAGATTTTTTTTTTGTCTTCCAAATTGAGCTGCCTTGACGTCATGTGAAAGGGGTCTATACACAGAATTTTCCATCCATAACATACAAAAAAATTCAACTATTTAATTTATATTTTTTGATCTTGCTTGACAACCAACGCGGATCAAATCAAAACCAAAAATACCTGTAAAGCTGTAACAGGTTTACAGGTGCGAACGACAATACATTTTCGCCATTTTACGAATTTTCCTCCTACATTACTGGTCTTCTTTTCTGTAAACCTTAAATAATATTAATATAGTTCTTGCTAAGATAATAATTTAAAAAATTGCTAAATTTTTGTGTGATTTTTAGCCAGTATTTTTTCGCGGAAAAAGATATTTAAAATCGTTTAATAAGGCAAACTAATTGAATAGTCAAAAGGTAATGAATGGCTCATAAGAACAAAGGCGATAAGACAAACATTAGTTCACTGTACCTTGACTCCATTCAGCTTCACGAGTCGCTTGATGCCTAAATCGTTCCTCTTGTTTTCGTTCATGTTATTCTCGTTTTCACCCAGGTTTCGTAGTAATTCCGCTGGCTTATCCGACTCGAAGCAGGGCTTTTGGAATCCGTCTAAGTATTTATCTGCAGCACCACGAGTAATGCTTCCATGAACTCGAACGACACTCGCTAAAACTAAAAATATTTCATAAAGAAGCATACTTTTAA
The DNA here is from genome assembly GCA_964019055.1 of Anthopleura xanthogrammica. Taxonomy (NCBI): domain Eukaryota; kingdom Metazoa; phylum Cnidaria; class Anthozoa; order Actiniaria; family Actiniidae; genus Anthopleura; species Anthopleura xanthogrammica. The sequence continues at coordinate 11,957,180 of OZ025207.1, read as the reverse complement.
GCTAGAGCTCTCGGTTCTTGAACTATTTTCGTTCTCTTTACATCTCTGTGAGCGAGAGTATGATTTATAAAGAAATGGGAATCCAATGTCACTTGGCTAACATAACATGTCGCTATGATGCAACCGCTGACCAGTCATTCAGTAATATTGACCTGTAATGTGTAAGCACGTAGTTCGCATATTATGTCTGCGATCAAAATCAAAATCGTGTTGAGTGGCGTTCTCAGGATGCGCGTGACGTCATAGCCGCTATTTTGGATGCGTTATTCGCCTTGTTATGTCAAGCCATATTTTTTTATGTTTTTGTCCTCTTCTTCTTTTCCTCCCCCTCCCTTTCTTTGTTCTCCTTCTAGATTATATTATCGTAGCGATATCCCAGTAACTTTCTTTCCTTCAGCTGTTACTTCAAGCGCAAGTAACACGAATATATTAAAAACAACCAGCAAAAATGTATAAAGAATGACTTCATTTATTACTTGCCTTCTGCTCGCTATAAAATCTCTAAACGCAATTTGGACCCTCTTATCTTTGTACAAAATGTAACACTAGATATAATAAATGTATCCAACAGCAACACATGTACATGAACATGAAACCATACTCCAAGAATACTGAAAATACTCGCTCAATGTCCAAAGCAATTTATCATTTAGTATTTATCTTATATTGATCCTTTTATGTTGACATTTACTCAGGGTTAGCCTCATGTTTCTGCGTCAAAATATTCACAAATACCAACGGTAAAAAATGCACAACTTCAAAAATTCTTTTCGTGCAACCACGTGACTCAAAATCCCTTGAGATATAAATAACAATGAAACAGCCGCTATCTTGGTTGATATAACAAGAGAATTGTAATGAATGCTTTGTAAAGTCAACCAGCATGGCGCGGCTAGTGACGTAACATGCACCCCAAGAATACAAGCACTTTCAAATTCTCAGATCCTGGATCCAGAAAATGGAGGCTAGCCCTGAGCAACAGGGCATTCGGAACTGGACTACTAAAAGTGTTTATTCTATTCTCTCCTATCGTTTAGTCAAAACCAACATCATAAACACTTGGAATATGATCTCGTCCGGGTGGAGGTGCAGTCAACCAATTATTAGCAATCCATTTCTGGCCCTCAATGACGTCACATCCGCCATGTAGTGAGTACTCGTCTACTTCTCCAAGTAACCCAGTGTCTTCATCGATAAAGTGATTATACCACATGATTGCGTGACCTTTCCTGGGTGCTACCACTAGATTAGCCTTGTGACAGTTTAGACTCAGGTTGAAATCGTCTCTTGGTCTTCTTGGGTTTGGTGACGTTAAGACCTGGAAAGAGAGAGAGAGACATATAGTATTACTACGTATAGGAACACGAAGGACCCTTGAAATTGTGCGTGGAGTGCATGGGGGAGGAGGGGGGTGATGGAGGGGTGGGTAAGGGGAAGGAAGGTAAGGGGAGGGGAAGTGTGAGTGCTAGGATTCGTATGCTAGGATCCGCACCGCGCCGTCACCGTGCCGTGACTTTTTACACTCATAAGAAATCTAATGTTATTGACTTACGTCACGACTAAAGGTGGTATTATCTGCTACAATGAACGCCGTTTCTCCTCCTTCCTCTACATCATTAAGGTAATACAATATCGTGATAAATCGACACAGCCGACAGTCAGCATTGCGCTGTTCCTTTGTTCTTTGATGACAGCACGGTAGCTCTGCCTTCTTTCCGTCATGCACGGGCATAGAGTCATAATGGACGTGGTAATGTCCTGAAGGACCATAACGAACCACCTGGAAAATATTATGTGTATATTAAATGTATATCTGCTACAATATAGTCAGAGATTATTTAAGCAACTGATCTGTCCTTACCTGTAGAGCTTCGCCTCCTTGAATAAGCTTTCTTGGTAACTTGGTAAGCTTTATAACTCTGTAGTAAAAAATAGAATAAAATCCAGCATATTTCAAGGTGTCTATTTTAAGAAAATCCATTAACGATTCAATTATTCGCAGATTATTTCGAGCTTATCTTCAGTCCTCAGGCACCGCGGAGCATAGTTTTGAGTGGGGGGCTAATCTGGGAGGGTTCGTCTCGCTTCGATGCAAAGGCACGGCTACGGCGCCGGGAACAGTGAGAGGGACTATGGCAATATATTTATTGCATTAAAGCCATTTCACAGATTTAGGCAACTCATTACAGAAAATCATGGGGAAGCTCCCAAGCCCCCCCACCCCCCACCCCCCTCCGCGGTGCTTGGTCCTAGTCGTTTACCTTTCATGCAGGCTGCGTAGCAATGGATCTGACTTGGTGTTCTGTGGTAACCAGGTCTGCTCACTATACCGTGCTCGGTACTTAGGGTGTTTAGACTTCATGTACTCTATATACACAACAAGCTTGGCTTTGTTGAATCTTTGAAAATCTTCCTTCTCGATTTTTCCTGGAGAAATAAGAAATATTCTGTAAGAAACTCTTCAAATTCTGTAAGAAACTTTAAATTTTAAATTGGTCAAAAGAAGACGTCATTTCAAAGTTAGGGCGCATTTCTTGTTTCATCTTGTTTTTGATTGGTTTAGAGGAAAGCCATTTAAAAGTCAGGGCGAGTTTTCTTGTTTTTGATCGGTTTAGAGGGAAGCCATTTAAAAGTCAGGGCGAGTTTTCTTGTTTTTGATCGGTTTAGAGGGAAGCCATTTAAGGGTCAGGGCAAGTTTTCTAGTTTTTGATTGGTCTAGAGGGAAGCCATTTAAAAGTCAGGGCGAGTTTTCTTGTTTTTGATCGGTTTAGAGGGAAGCCATTTAAAAGTCAGGGCGAGTTTTCTTGTTTTTGATCGGTTTAGAGGGAAGCCATTTAAAAGTCAGGGCGAGTTTTCTTGTTTTTGATCGGTTTAGAGGGAAGCCATTTAAGGGTCAGGGCAAGTTTTCTAGTTTTTGATTGGTTTAGAGGGAAGCCATTTAGGAGTCAGGGCAAGCTTTCTTGTTTTTGATCGGTTCAGAGGGAAGCTATTCAAGGGTCAGGACAAGTTGATTTGTTTTTGATCGGTTTAGAGGGAAGCCATTTAAAAGGCAGGTTCTTTTGTTTGATTTGTTCAAAAGAAACCATGCATTTAAAAGTGACAATGTAACTCACAAAGAAGTTAAAGAAGACAATGCATTCTGACTTTTAAATGGCTTCCCTCTCAACCAATCACAGTTAAGAACGAACAAACAAACAAACCAATCAATTCACGAAACAAGCACAGCACAAACGGAATAATTTTTGGTATCAATGAATCCAGAATTTCACTCACCGTCCTTGTAGCCATCAAATTCTAATTTCTCAAACCTAAAATAACGAAAAAAACAAAAGAGAAAAAAAGAGGAAAAAAAAAATAAAAGACGTAATAAAAAAAGTAACGGAAATTTTAAAGATTCAGCAAAATATATATGAAAAGTACATTATTGAAAAGTACATATCTTACATCTTATTGAGCTCTTCCTCGCTCATGAATAACAGCTTGTTTCTTGCGATAAAATACTTTATCTTGAAGCGAAACAAAGAAAGAGATATGAAGATCACGCCAGAGCCTTTGGGCTCGGTATCCATGACAACAGCAAGGAAGGGGGATTTATATATTAGTTAGATTGGTGTGCGCGCGAGTTTGCACCAATTAGAGCAAGAATTTTCAAGTTCACTGCTAATAGAATACCAAGGAATTGCTTTGATTGACTTTCATACTTTATCGCGACAACAAATAACAGTTTTAGATTGGGCGTACGGTTTTCCTATTTCAGACTACACGTCATTCTCTAGACTACATATCATTTCTTTAACGGATGCGCATGAGAAGAAAATGAATATGGATACAACTCAAACAAAGAATCTTATTTTCAAGAGAGTGACACATTGACTAAAATGAGTAAACATTACGCTCAAGCTTAAGAGGTCCTATAGACCCCAATCACGGGATGTCAAAGTAGCTCAATTTGGAGGACAAAAGAAAAGAATTTCAACCTTTCAAAATTCAAAGAAAAGAATTGGAAACCTATTGTTTTGTCCTCCAAATTGAACTGCATTCCGACGTGCTGCAAGGGATCTATAATGGTACGGTTTCGCGCGTGTCATTGAGAGAAAGTGCAAACATTTGGTACCTCTTCTGTATCGATGACTCCATCCCCGTTTTTGTCCCACAAGAAAAAGTCCACGGCATATTGAAACTTTTCTGGTGGAATCTCAGTCGTGACTAAAACAATCAATTGTTACACAAAAATACATAAAATGACTGCCATAAATCTCGCTTTCTGATTGGTTGGGGCGCGTGCATGTATATGAGAGCACACAGCATGAGTGCGCATTTTCTGTTTTGCCATTGATATCGAAAATAACGGCAATGCTAATTGGTATTTTATAAAAGGAAATAAAAATGATGCTTGCTGTGCTGTGTTCAGTTATAAAGCACATGGAAATTGGAAGAACACTTGAGAAGTGTTGAGCAGCACTCTGCTACACTTAATGCTTCTTCTAACGTGTTCTGCTAATCCTTGCGTGCTTTATAACTGAACAGAGCAAGCGGACGCGTTTTGTATTTCTTCAAAGTTACCTGGCTACGTGCGCTCTGATTGATCGAGAACTGTCGAGGTTTTAAAACAAGTGTTCCTTGCTATAGACCCCTTGCAGCACGTCGTAAAGCAGTTCAATTTGGAGGACAAAACAATATGTTCCAATTATCAGGAGATTGAAATTCTTTTGTTTTGTACTCCAAATTGAGCTGCTTTGACGTCACGTGCAAAGGTCTATAAACGTGCGGATATACGGTGCAGCATTGCGCGCAATGGTGTAGATAGGCACTCGATGTTGCGAGCCATGTTTACAAGACGCAATTTGTTGCACGCAATGTTCCTTTAGTACAAAACGATCCTACTTCAGCAACATTGCCTACAATATTGCGCGCAATGTTGCACCGTCTGTCCGCGTTTTTACTATCAATCTTACCATTGACCAGTTCTTCATCTAGATTTCCTTCATAAACGGTACTGTTGAATCCAGCAATACTGGTTTTCAGGCCGTTTTTCTTGGCCAGCTCTATGATGTGGTCGCACTCTTCGTGTGATAAAAAGTTTGGAAGTTCTGAAATAAAAGACGAGCTTATTGAATCAAACTTCTCTTTTCTATTTGTTACTTTTTATGACAACGTTATTGCAATTAGGTGTATATAAAAATATTCATTTTTTTACCAAACATCAATGGCTTCATAGCTTTTGTAATAAGAGTGTAGTTTCTTTCTTCGCCCAGATCAACCTCTTGCACGTGACCTTTCTGTGATAAAAAGAAAAGAACAACAAACACAATAATTAGATGAAGTATTCTACTTACTCAGCACATCATAAAATTAGATGTGTCATCGTGATTGGGTGATAATGTTGAAGGATGACAATGAATAACCATCTAAATAGACCCCTTGCAGCTCGTAGGAATGCAGCTCATTTTGGAGGGCAAAACAATAGACCTTTTTGCTCTATCACTATTTTCGACTTCGTGCGCTTCAAGAACAATAGGTGCATCAAAGATTGTACGAAATTTGAACATCTTTAGAATTTGAACAAAAGATGCTTGTATTTTATTGTTGTTATTAACAATGAGTCGGGCCATACCAACGCACAACACTTACGTATGTTGAAATTATGACCTGACTACAACTATTGTTCAACAACAATAAAATACGAATATCTTTTGTTCAAATTCTAAAGATGTTCAAATTCCGTACAATCTTTGATGCACCTATTGTTTTAAAGCGCACGAAGTCAAAAATAGTGATAGAGCAAAAAGGTCTAATAAGTTCCAATTTCCAGTAGTCTGAAATTCTTTTGTTTTGCCCTCCAAATTGAGCTACATTCCGACGTGCTGCAAGGAGGTCTATTATTTCTTTGAAGACCTGGGTTGAGCACTATTGTGTTGGCCGTTGAGCAAAAAATGCCATTTAAGTGTTATTATGAATTATCCAGCAGGAAGATACAAAACTACCCCTGACTAAACGACGACACATCACAACACGACATGTTCCTGTCGTGCCGCAGAAACCTCTTTTGCTTTTGGAAAACAAAATTTGTCGTGGGTACTAGCAATGTTTCGCACGTGGCTAAACTGGGAAACATCGAGAAAGCATGCGCGCGGTAAACATGTTTCTGAAAACATGCTTCCTCGTTTAACAATGGAATGCTGGAAATACATTCCAATGCGCTACAGAAACTATACTGTCTATTACATAAGTTAAGCGAATAAAAAAACCATTTAAGTGTTGAATCAACAAATAAGTACCCAGCAAGAAAACACTATGATTGGTTGATACTAAGACTTGAATGAAGACAATAGAAAGCTGGAAAGCCATTTGAATGGTACAACAACTCGGTTTCGAAAGGAACTATTACATGAGTGAAACGAACACAAAAGCCATTCAAGTGTTGTACTCAGCAGGAAGATATATAGTTTTTTTTCTTTCCTTTATATTTTTCATAAAATTTCTAGGAATTGAATTTTTTGATACAACGATGTCATAGTGATAAAGGAGCTGTACGTTACTAGGTTATTCATGCCGTGCTTATTACTTCCTGAAATTCTAGTCATAATTAATGACTCTTGCGATTTCACCAACAATCATATAAAAATAGTTTTTTCATTAAACTCTGAAAAAACTCTGTACTGGTCGTGTTAGGTTTTGAGGAGGAAGGAAAATAATTGCGCAGGTTCATTTTTGTCAAGAGAAATACTCTTTCCTGTTTTCTGTTGTTATATCAGCTTGATTTAGATTTCCAATTTTGTTTAAAAATAATGATGATGATGATATATTTGTAAGGCGCCTTCTAAGCCTGCTTGGCTCCAAATACGTCACAGATAAATTAACAAAATATCTTAAAATACAGTACTTTATAGCCTATATGGATAAAAACAACCTGTAGCTTCATCTAATAAATCTGAAAATCGTTCAAGGAAGTTTGTGATTCGAAAGATCGAGTGGATCAAGCAATCATCTGGTTGTATCATAATGATATCTATTTGCTCAACACACGTGCAATACTGCACGAAGCCATTGGCTAAACTTCGTTAATAATATCCGAAGTTGGTGGTTCGATTGAATAGTTAAAGGAGTGGATCAAGCAAATAACTGGTTATATCATAATGATATCTATTTGCTCAGCACATGCACGTGCAATACTGCACGCATCCATCGTCTAAAAATCGTTAATAATCTCAAAGAGGAGTGGATCAAGTAAATATCTGGTTATATCATAATGGTATCTATTGGCTGAGCACACGTGCAATACTGCACGACTCCACTAACGGCCGGTAAACGTGTTCAGTCAATTTCGATTGAACCTGTTAATAGGCGTGGCAAAATACAGGTTATTTTATGAAAAACATATGCAAAATATCTTTTGAATATCGACAAACCTATATCGAAATTTTCTTTCTTGGGGGCCGAGCTAGGGGGAAAATGTATGGCGCGAGATCATTAAGATGATGTTCACTATTTGATGGAGTTTGAGTTTGCTATCTGATCTCAATTCCCTTATGGCTATCGCCACTGTAAAGTCAAAAATGATGTGCGAAAAGTATTCCAGTAACCATGGTGAAAATTAAAGATATTTGCTGTCAGAAATTAATCGTTTTTAATTGCCTTTAAAAATCAATATATAACATTTAGCACCCCACAGCTTGTAAAGAAAAATATTTGGTTTGACCTTTTGTTGTGCTTCTAGTAAAACAAGTGTTGTTTCGACTAGCTATGTTGTATACTAATGTTTATCAATCAGCTTCAAGAATATAATAGGCAAATAGACTGAAGAACACTTTTATGTTTAGACTAATATTTCATTGAATGTATATACATAGTAACCCTGATTAGAATCTTTCCTTAATTATTCCCTTTGATCAATTTTATGTAAAGGTTTTACGTAATTCAATGACTAATAAACTATCTATCTATCTATCTAAAAAAAAACTGCGTAAACGTCAATAAAGTATAACAGAAAAAATGGAATTAAAAAAATGACAAGATGAAAGCAGCATGAAGACTGATTAATTTGAGTTTCATTTTTTTTTCGCTTGTAATTTTCTTTATTTTTATTATTATTACTATTCATTTTATATAGTTTTGTTTTGCTAATGGTACGATAATATTTACAGTTAATACTATAAATTTTTACCATCAGTGATTGTCTTACCTTATGTCCATTGATTCTAACGAGCTGAAGAGCAGAGTGAGGTTTCTCAGTCTCAGGTAAATAGCAATCAGCGTTTGGATCAGAGCAGAACTCCAACTCTCTTTCTTTATCTTCTTCAAAACACGGTTTCAGGAATCTACTTCGATATTGTGCCAAAGATAATTGAAGAAAGACTTCGGCGAAAATTGAAAATACAAATAGAAGAGTCCTTAAAGAAGCCATGGCTTTATACGACTGGCAAGTCCTCGTATCATAAAGTTTTATCGAATGGATTTCTTTATATATTATTCATCAAAATATAATTTTCTTTTCTGACATTGAATCCTCTTGAAGAGAGAAACAAGTGGTGTATTCAGGCGTAGAGCTGGACTACTGGTTGTGACTGACATTGGTCAATCAAAAACTCGTTAAAAAAATTGCCACAGCAACTGCAAGTTCACTCTAACATCACAGGCGAAAGCTACGACATATACACCAATGTGAAATACCAGAGAAAGAAGATATGACCGATATCTTTATATGTTTGAGCGATTTTGGTGTGTTGCTGTACCTGTATGGTGATATTTGTGACTGGTACTTGTTGACTCGTGAAATAAAGTTGTCGAAAACCAAGTGAAGAATTAGTAAACCGAGAAATATCGTAGAAATTAAAACATGTTCTTGAAGCACTTAGATGGCTTTTACGTGACGATACATTCATTACAGTGAGAGTGTAAAGTGTTATGTTAAGCAATATTTTTCCATGTTTTTGTCCTCTTCTTCTCGTCCTCCTCCTCCCTTTCTTTGTTGTCCTTCTTCTAGATTATATCATCGTAGCGATATCCCAGTAACTTTCTTTCCTTCAGCTGTTACTTCAAGCGCAAGTAACACGAACACAACCAGCAAAAATGTATAAAGAATGACTTCATTTATTACTTGCCTTCTGCTCGCTACAAAATCTCTAAACGCAATTTGGACCCTCGCTTATCTTTGTACAAAATGTAACACTAGATACGATAAATGTATAGTCACCTAACTGCTACTCCAACAGCAACACATGTACATACTCCAACAATACTGACAATACTCGCTCAATGTCCAAAGCAATTTATCATTTAGTATTTATCTTATATTGATCCTTTTATGTTGACATTTACTCAGGGTTAGCCTCATGTTTCTGCGTCAAAATATTCACAAATACCAACGGTAAAAAATGCACAACTTCAAAAATTCTTTGGGTGCAACCACGTGACTCAAATGAGATATAAATAACAATGAAACAGCACCAATCTTGGTTGATATAACAAGAGAATCTTAATGAGCAATGCATCGTATAGTCGAGCTAACGACATGGCATGGCGGCTAGTGACGTAACATGCACCCCAAGAATACAAGCACTTTCAAATTCTCAGATCCTCTTCGGAGCACACGAGCACATATTCTGCACTGACAAAATCGAGGCTAGCCCTGAGTAACAGGATATCGGAACTGGAGTCTTTATTCTATTCTCTCCTATCGTTTAGTCAAAACCAACATCATAAACACTTGGAATATGATCCCGTCCGGGTGGAGGTGCAGTCAACCAATTATTAGCAATCCATTTCTCGCCCTCAATGACGTCACATCCGCCATGTAGTGAGTACTCGTCTACTTCTCCAAGTAACCCAGTGTCTTCATCGATAAAGTGATTATACCACATGATTGCGTGACCTTTCCTGGGTGCTACCACTAGATTAGCCTTGTGACAGTTTAGACTCAGGTTGAAATCGTCTTTTGGTCTTCTTGGGTTTGGTGACGTTAAGACCTGGAAAGAGAGAGAGAGAGACATATACAATTACTACATAAAGGACCACGAAGGACCCTTGAAATTGTGCGTGGAGTGCATGGGGGAGGGGGGGGGTGATTTGGGGGAGGGGATGATGGTGGGGTGGGTGAGAGGTGAGGGGAGGGGAGGTGCTAGGATTCGTAGGTCCTATTAGGCCTATTAGACTAAAACTGGGGATGAGACTTTGAACAGAGCTTTTCGGCTTGGGCGTAATGTTTTCCCATTTTAGATCGCGTGTCATTCCCTAGAGTATCATTTCTTTGATTAGCTTCCATTTGGCTTTACTAGCAGTAGTCTTGCGCATCGTCATTGGTTCAACGGATTTTAACAACCTGTACACCGTGACCGTGCGATGCGCTTCCTCACTACCCATTCTCTTTCTTAAAAATTACTTTACTAACAAAGCAGTTTTCGTATGATTATAAGAAACGTACGGCGCGGACCGTGCCGAGGCAGTGTCAGTGCCGTGACGGGTATTAAAACATTAGGTGCCGTGTCTGCACCGCGCCGTCACCGTGCCGTGACTTTTTACACTCATAAGAAATCTGCTCTAATGGTATTGACTTACATCACGACTAAATGTGGTATTATCTGCTACAATGAACGCCGTTTCTCCTCCTTCCTCTACATCATTAAGGTAATACAATATCGTGATAAATCGACACAGCCGACAGTTAGCATTGCGCTGTTCCTTTGTTCTTTGATGACAGCACGGTAGCTCTGCCTTCTTGCCGTTATGAACGGGCGTAGAGTCATAATGGACGTGGTAATGTCCTGAAGGACCATAACGAACCACCTGGAAAATATTTTTGAAAAATAAACTTCAGACAAAATTAAAGCCGATTTTGAAACAAGAGTGAGTCTCTCCTGGTACTGATTTTACAGTATAGACCCCCTTGCAGCACGTGGGAATGCAGCTCAATATGGAAGGCAGAACCACAGGTTCCAATAGACCATTGCCAGAAATATTGGACATTGTCAGCGGTGTTACGCATGAATGAAAATGAAGTGGTTTTCTAGAGGAAAAATATAACTACATGGTTTCCAAGCACATATTTATATTCAACTATGATGTTAGTAAAACAATTCTTGCCAAAAAATAGTTACTTGACAATCAAAAGAACAACTATTATTTTTCTGTTGAAAAGCCTCACCACAGGAAGCCCATGAAGGACAAGAAACAAGTTTCAAACGTAAATCGTTACTTTAAGCTTCCTTATTGTATCTAAGCAGTCAATAGGAGCTTGTAAAAACAAAATGGCGATATTTAGGGGGTTTTGAAACTGTTTGGAGCAGTTCTCTGTGGTTTCTTGTCATTTTTAACTGAAAACTACGAGCTAACAACGCGTCAAATCGCTTAAAATTTAACCTAACTTCAAGCTTCTTGGGAACCTACATTCTGAAGGCATGCTGTCTATTTTGAGCGGTTTTGGATTTATTAAACACTCGTTTGGTGATATCGAGGTGGAGCTCTTTTACTTTTAAATTTTTTCGAGCTCAAATAAGACGATTTTGGGGTCAAGTGTGGCCAGATTTATAGACGATGTATGGAATCTAGAGCTTTCGAAGCCTTTCGAAGGCAAGTAGTCCGGGAACCAATATGTCGCATGATTCAATGATCATTTTACGCTTATTTAGTAGCTTGTAGGGTGGGTTGTTTGTCGCGATGTGGAGTTCAGAGGAAATAAAACCCTATTCGCCGTAAATAGAGGAAGCTCTATATTCCCCATACATTTCCTATAAGACTCGGCGGCTATTTTGTCAGCTGAAACGCATCATTGCGCATGCATGAGCAGGCTCATGTCCCATATTTCTGGCAATGCATAATCGGCTAACGCGTTGATATGTACGTTTCCACCCAACTCAAAACCTCTGGAAATAAGGACTTTTGTTCGAAATTTTTTCCACGTCATATCAAAATACAAAAGACAAAGAATCTTATTCCCAGAGGTTTTGAATTGGGTGGAAACGTACATAGCAACGTGTTAGCCGATGAGGACTTTTCTCAGGAGATTAAAATTCTTTTGTTTTGTCCTTGAAATTGAGCTTCTTTAACGTCCTGTGAAAGGGGTCTATATGTAATATCAGGGCCCTTGTAGTAACCTTCTGATAAAGTTCTTGATAAATTAAAGCCAATGCCGGTAAGTATTAGGCTCATCATAGTAATGAAACACTAGTGATAGCTTTAGGCTCCTGATTAGACGCAAGGGACAGCAACTGATCTGTCCTTACCTGTAGTGATTCACCTGCTTGAATAAGCTTTCTTGGTAATTTGGTAAGTTTTATAACTCTGTAGTAAAAAAATAAATAAAAGGTCCAGTATATTTCAAGGTGTCTATTTCAAGAACACTCAGTCCTCAGGGACCGCGGAACATAGTTTTAAGTGGGGGCTAATCTGGGAGGGTCCGTGGGAATGCCCTCACCTGAAAATTTGGAAATTAAGGTTCTTGAAAATGCAATTTCACAGTTCCCTGCGCCGTAGCCGTGCCTTTGCATCGAAGCGAGAGACATGTGAATAATTGTCTAAGTTGTAAAAGAGGTCTCTATCATTGGAAGCTCACCGTTCGTTTCGCTTTGATGCAAAGTCCGGCGAACTTTCAAGATGGCACAGGGAACTGTGAAAGGGACTATCAAAAGTCATTTCACATATTTAGGCAACTCATTACGGAAAATCATGGAAAGCTCCCAAGTCCCCTAACTTCTCCCCCTCCGCGATGCCTGGTCCAAGTCCTTTACCTTTCATGCAGGCTGCGTAGCAATGGGTCCGACTTGGTGTTCTGTGGTAACCAGGCCTGCTCACTATACCGTCCTCGGTACTTAGGATGTTTAGACTTCATGTAGTTTAGATACACAACAAGCTTGGCTTTGTTGAATCTTTGGAAATCTTCCTTCTCGATTTTTCCTGAAAATAAGAAATATTCTGTAAGAAACTCTTCAAATTCTGAAGAAACTTTGGATTTTAATCAGTCAAAAGAAGACGTCATTTCAAAGTCAGGGCGAGTTTTCTTGTTTTTGATTGGTTTAGAGGGAAGCCATTTAAAAGTCAGGTTCTTTTGTTTGATTGGTTCAAAAAAAACCATGCATTTAAAAGTCATGGTAAGAATGTAACTATTTCAGTATACACAACCTGATCACACAAGTGACAATGTAACTCACAAAGAAGTTAAAGAAGATAATGCACTCTTAGACTTTTAAATGGCTTCCCTCTCAACCAATCAGAGTTAAGAACGAACAAACAAACAAACCAATCAATTCACGAAACAAACGGAATAGTTTTTGGTATCAATGAATCCTGAATTTCACTCACCGTCCTTGTAGCCATCAAACTCTAATTTCTCAAACCTGAAATAACGAAGACAATATAAGAGAAAAAAGAGGGAAAAAAAATTACAGACGTATTAAAAAGAGTAACGAAAATTCATCAAAATATATATAAAAAGTAATCATTGAAAAGTACATATCTTACATTTTATTGAGCTCTTCCTCGTTTATAAATAAAAGCTTGTATCTTGCGATAAAATACTTTATCTTGAAGTGAAACGAAGAAAGAGATATGAAGATCACGCCAGAACCTTTGGGCTCGGTATCCATGACAACAGCAAGGAAGGGGGATTGATATATTAGTTAGAGTTAGAGCAGTTAGAGCAAGAATTTTCAAGAGCACTGCTAATAGAATGCCATGAAAACGTTAACGCTTTGATTGACTTTCATACTTTATCGCGACAACAAATAGACATTCTTAGCTTGGGCGTAATGTTTTCCTATTTCAGACCACGTGTCATTCTCTAGAATATCATTTCTTTGCTTAACGGTTGCGCACGAGAAGAAAATGAATATGGATACAACTCAAACAAAGAATCTTATTCTCAAGAGAATGACACATTGACTAAAATGAGTAAACATTACGCTCAAGCTTAAAAGGTCCTATAGACCCCTTGCACGTGACGTCAAAGCAGCTCAATTTGGAGGACAAAACAAAAGAATTTCAATCTCCTGAGAATTGGAACCTATTTTTTCCTCCAAACTGAACTGCATTCCGACGTGCTGCAAGGGATCTATAATTGTACGTTTTCGCGCGTGTCATTGAGAGAAAGTGCAAAAATTTGGTACCTCTTCCGTATCGATGACTCCATCCCCGTTTTTGTCCCACAAGGAAAAATTCGCGGCAAATTGAAACTTTTTTGGTGGAATCTCAGTCTTAACTGAAACAAAAATACATAAAATGACTGCCATAAATCTCGCTTTCTGATTGGTTTCGGCGCGTGCATGTATTGTCGCTGACCGGCTCTGCGACTAGGCGACTGGACCGAAATGGAGTATGGGTAGAAATTGCTGAAGCGCTTAACTATTCGCCCTGAAGTAGTTGTTTTTGCTTACTAAAAAGATAATATAAGCAGCAACCCTTTAAATGTATGTCTTCGGGTTTTGCGAAAGGAAGACAAAAGTCTATATGACTAATATTCAGTCAAAGATGTTCCAATTTTTGAAACTGTTTTAACTTAAAAGTCATTAAAATACTATTTCGCCAAGGAATTTTCGTACTGTAAGCCCGGCGCATACTTAATCAGTGAAGATTTCAACCGCTTCAGTGATTTTTACCCATACTCCCGTTCAGGGTAGTCGCATACTCGTGGAGCCGGCCGACGAAAACGTTTTTTCAAATGACCGTATGAGAGCACACAGCACGAACGCGCATTTTCCATTTTATTATTGATATGGAGAATAACGACTATACTAAAATGTGTTTTATACAAGGCATCAAAATGATGCTTGCTGTGCTGTGTTCAGTTATAAAGCACATGAAGAACACTCGAGAATGTTGAGCAGCACTCTGCTACACTTAATGCTTCTTCTAACGTGTTCTGCCAATCCCTGCGTGCTTTATAACCGCACACAGCAAGTCGAGGTTTTAAAACAAGTGTTCCTTGCTATAAAACCCTTGCAGCATGTCGGAATGTAGCTCAATTTGGAGGACAAAACAATAGATTTCCAATTCTCAGGAGGTTGAAATTCTTTTGTTTTGTCCTCCAAATTGAGCTGCTTTGACGTCACGTGCAAAGGTCTATAAACGTGCAGATATACGGTGCAGCGCGCAATGGTGTAGATAGGCAATCAATGTTGCTAGCCATGTTTGCAAGACGCAATTTGTTGCACGCAATGTTCCTGAAGTAGAAAACGATCCTACTTCAGCAACATTGCCTGCAATATTGCGCGCAATGTTGCACCGTCTGTCCGCGTTTTTACTATCAATCTTACCATTGACCAGTTCTTCATCTAGATTTCCTTCATAAACGGTTTTGTTACCTCCAACACTACTGGTTGTCAGGCCATTTTTCTTGGCCAGCTCTATGATGTGGTCGCAATCTTCGTGTAATAAAAAGTTTGGAAGTTCTGAAATAAAAAACGAGCTTATTGAATCAAACTTCTCTAGGATTCACCATCAGTGCTATTATGAGAAATGTGATTCAAAACCAAGGTGTAAAAGGAAAAATGCATCACAATAGAAGAGAATGCCTTATTGGCAGTAGTGATAAGAGGAAGATGTGATTTATAGCTGTAAAACGTTGTCATATGAAAGTAAAATATTGCTAATAACGTATAAGAATGAATTATTATTTTTGTAAGAAAAATGGGTGTAATTATTTCGGTTTTGAAGGTATTGAATGACATTTTTGAGATTACCTTGTTGGTATATTAATAAACAGTTATTCTCATCAATCTAGGGGGCTTTAGAATTAAAATTTTTAAAAATATTTCTAATTAATTCCTATTTGTTACTTTTTTATTTTTATATGACAACGTTATTGCAATTAGGTGTATATATTCATTTTTTTACCAAACATCAATGGCTTCATAGCTTTTGTGATAAGAGTGTAGTTTCTTTCTTCGCCCAGATCAACCTCTTGCACGTGTCCTTTCTGTGATAAAAAGAAAAAAACAAGTACAATAATTTGTTATAATTGGTTATTCATGCCGTTCTCATCACTTGCTAAATACTAGTCATAATTAATGACTCTTGCGATCTCACCAACAATCACATAAAAATCACTCTGAAAAACTTCTGTCGGTACTGGTCGTGTTAGGTTTTAAGGAGGAAGGAAAATGATTGCGAAGGTTTATTTTTGTCAAGAGAAATACTCTTTCGCCTAAAAATCGTTAATTATCTCAAAGAAGTTGGTTGTTTGATTGAATAGTTAAAGGAGTGGATCAAGTATTCTCTGGTTATATCATATTGATATCTATTTGCTGAGCACATGCACATGCACGTGCAAT
The DNA here is from genome assembly GCA_964019055.1 of Anthopleura xanthogrammica. Taxonomy (NCBI): domain Eukaryota; kingdom Metazoa; phylum Cnidaria; class Anthozoa; order Actiniaria; family Actiniidae; genus Anthopleura; species Anthopleura xanthogrammica. The sequence goes on along the minus strand of OZ025207.1, from coordinate 11,940,921 downwards.
ACTGCACAACACCACCCGGCCAACGTGTTCAGTCCACTTCAATTGCACCTGTCATCAGGTCTGGCAAAATACAGGTTGTTTTATGAAAAATAACATTTTTTTTTTGTCATAATAAACTCAAAATTGAACTTGAAATATGCCAAATATCTCTTGAATATCAACAAACCCATATCCACCTCAAATATTCCTTTGAAATTTTCTTTCTTGGGGGTATAGGGGAAGAGTGTATGGCGCGAGATCATTAAGATGATGTTCACTATTTGATGGAGTTTGAGTTTGTTATCTGATCTCAATTCGCTCATGGCTATCGCCACTGTAATGTCAAAAATGATGTGCAAAGACCCCATTACTAATAGTAATCCAGTAACCATGGTGAAAAGATCTGTGCTGTCAGAAATTAAACGATCTTAATTGATTTTAAAAATGAATAGTTGAAAAAGTATAAGAGATATTAGCAGCATCCCACAGCTTGTAAACAAAAATATTTTGTACGAATTTTTGTTGTGTTTCTACGAACAAGTGATGTTTTGACTAGCTATGTTGTATAATAATGTTTATCAATCAGCCTCGAGAATTTAATAGGAAAAAAACTGTGAAAAAGTCCATAAAATATAACAGAAAAAATGGAATTAAAAAATAACAAGATGAAAGCAGCATGAAGACTGATTAATTTGAATTTAATTTTTTTTTTTTCGCTTGTAATTTTCTTTATTTTTATCATTATTTTGCTAATGGTACGATAATATTTACAGTTAATACTATAAAGTTTTACCATCAGTAATTGTCTTACCTTATGTCCATTGATTCTAACGAGCTGAAGAGCAGAGTGAGGTTTCTCAGTCTCAGGTAAATAGCAATCAGCGTTTGGATCCGAGCAGAACTCCAACTCTCTTTCTTTATCTTCTTCAAAACACGGTTTCAGGAATCTACTTCGATATTGTGCCAAAGATATTTGAAGAAAGACTTCGGCGAAAATTGAAAATACAAATAGAAGAGTCCTTAAAGAAGCCATGGCTTTGTACGACTGGCAAGTCCTCGTATCATAAAGTTTTATCGAATGGATTTCTTTATATATTATTTATCAAAATTTAATTTCCACTGTTAATTTTCATTATTATTATTATTTTTTTTACTCTCTTTTCTGACATTGAATCCTCTTGAAGAGAGAAACAAGTGGTGTATTCAGGCGTAGAGCTGGACTACTGGTTGTGTCTGACATTGGTCAATCAAAAATTCGTTAAAACATTTGCCACAGCAACTGCAAGTTCACTCTAACATCACAGACGAAAGCTACGACATATACACCAATGTGAAATACCAGAGAAAGAAGATATGACCGTTATTTTTACATAGTGTTTGTACGACTTTGGTGTGTTGCTGTACCTGTATAGTGATAATTGTTGACTGGTACTTGTTGACTACTCATTGACTGGTAGTTGTGAAATAAAGTTGTCGAAAACCAAGTCAGTGACTGAGAAATACTGTAGAAATTAAAATCTGTTCTTAAAGCACTTGGATGGCTTTTACACGACAATACGTATGCTTTTGACATTCATTACAGTTCTATTCAATTTAGTTTGTAATTTTTATTGAAAGCTGGAGAAAAATTAACAAGTCATCAGGGAAAGCTTTTGATATGTAAATGAGGGGAAATCAAAGTATCTGCGTGTAAAGAACATGGTGTTGAACCTGATTTTTTTGCACGTTTGTATGCTTAGTACCTCTCTTTCCTTTCTTCATTCCTTTCTTGCTATTTCTCCATTTTTTTCTTTCACTATTTCAGTTTCTTTCTTTTCCCTCTTTTTTGGTTTCCTACCTTTTCAATTTCTTACTCCCTTACTTTTGGGTTGTTTGCTTGGTTTTCTTACTTCGTTCGTTCGTTCCTTTAGTTTTTTCTTCCTTTTTACCTTTTGTACAATTTTTTCTTCCCAATCCTGATGTGGGCTGTTTTGTATGGCAAGGCAATGACAATGACATCATCACTGATCATCTACGTCATTATCATATACTCTTAATGTAGACTGTCTTGTATGACAGAAGCAGTGAGTACGACCTCATCACTGATCAACTACATCATATACAATCCTGATGTGGGCTGTTTTGTATGGCAGGCAATGCCAATGACATCATCACTGATCATCTACGTCATCAATAACTCTTGATATGGGCTGTTTTGTATGACATCATCAATAAACATCTACGTCATATATACTCTTGATGTCGGCTGTTTTGGATGACGTAACCAATGATATGACATCATCACTGATAATCTACGTCATATATACTCTTGATATGTGCTGTTTTGCTAACAGGAGCATTGATCCAGTTATTTGCTATCCATTTTGTACCCTTTTTAATATCACATCCACCATGAACAGAGAATTCGTCCAAATCTCCCAGGTAACCACTGTCTGTGTCTACATGATGGTTGTACCACATAATTGCCGTGCCCTTCTTAGGGGGGAGGACAAGGGATGCATTTTGACAATGTTCACTCAAGTTGAGCTCATCGTGTGTGACGCTGGGGTCTACTAACCTCTGTTGAATTGAAAGAAGTAAAAAAGGCAGTATATAAAAAAAATGTCTATGACTCTGTCAAAATTGGTTTTTTTTCTATCTGTTACTTTCCCATTCCAATAAGTACAGATAAAACACAGTAAAATGGATAAGAAATCATATCTAAGAGATATAAACTGAGAAAACAATGCATTGTTGTGCATATGAAAAGCCAAAAGACATGACCAACTAGTTGCTTGACTCATAACAAAAGTCCATTTTTAAATCGTATCAAAATGGCGACTCGCTGATCACTACTATAACATCACATCATTTTCTCTTAATCACATAGAATACTTGGTGGATACACACACCTTGTCAAGAGGACGAGTGTCTTGGTCAGCGATTGGAAAAGCTGTTTCTCCTCCAGCCTCCACGTCATTTAAATAATAGAGAATAGTTATAAACCTGAAAAAAGAAAATGTATGATTACCTACAAATCAGACGCATTAAAAAATTAAGATATGAGATGCGGTACGATTCTTCGCGGGTTAGGGTCCCGGAATTGGGAGGGTGAGCGTTGGAAGCCATCGCAGTGACAAGAATATATATGTCACTTTTATCCTTCAACGTTTTTTCTCCTCTTTATACGAGAAACCCCGGATGGGGAGAGAGTTGCATAATTTCTATTTACGACACCGTGAAGCCATCTTTACGACGTAATATTATAATTGTATAATCCGGCAACATGTTAGTTACTGACATCACTGATACATACCTGCATAGTTTACATTCTTGTTTCTTGTACAGGTTTTGATGACAGCAGTACAACTCATCATTTCGTATCGGGGTCGAGTCCATGTGTGCGTGATAGTGACCGTTCTGTTGGTAGCGAACAACCTGAAACAAAAGAATTGTCAATACTAAGATCCTTCGTGAAATATAGGCTGCATTCTTTGATTATAGACACATTTACTTAAAGCGCGGACAATAAACGGTACAACATTGCTCCCAATATTGCAGGCAAAGTTGCTGAAGTAGGATCGTTTTCTAATTCAGCAACATTGCGTGCAACAAATTGCGTCGTGTAACATGGCTTGCAACATCGATTGCCTGCAACATTGCGGACAACGTTGCACCGCCGTATGTCCATAATCACCAAGCGCTGCTCACCTGTATTGCTTCGCTGGCACGCACAAACTTTCTCGGCAGTCTTGTCAGCTTTGTCACTCTGTAAGACATTCAAAAAATATTTGAACATTAGGTGATTATGGGTAACGTGCGCTGCTATGGTGCTGTATCTCATCATGTGTACTTCAAGCCTGGGGTCGATTGTTTGATTGATTGATTGATTTACAATGATATTTTAACAGGAAGCTCCTTCACTTTAGTGATTTTCAAGAAGGTCTGCTGAACCTCATATCTGAGTTGAGTTTGTCTGTCTTATCTCCCTTGCATGAGGGTAGTTTTCTCCAGGTTCTCCATTTTTCCTTCCTCCATAAAGCTCTGGCAGAACGAGGAAGCATGTTTCCAGAAACATGTTTACCGCGCGCATTCTTCCTCGATGTTTCCCAGTTTATCCACGTGCGAAACATTGCTACGCGCGACAAATTTTGCTTCCGAGAAACAAAATATGTTTGTGCGGTACGACAGGGACATGTCGTGTTTCCGCGCCGCATGGTAACAATGTTACACTTGTTTCCCAATGTTTCCTGACAGTTTAGCCACCTTTGGAAACAATTAACAAAACATGTCTCTGGTAACACGTGTCCTTGCTTAGCCAGGGCAAGTTTAGCACTTGCAGCACGTGGACAAACCCTGGTCAAGACCAAATCAAAAAATAGTGAGCTTCTTAAGTGCAGTAAGGTCATTATAACCCTTTCGTATGATAAACTATATCCAGACACAGACCATGGTTGGAAACCAATCTAAAATTCCCAAAGGGCTATAAGATCTTTCTTACCTGTTTATTAGGCGGCTTAATACTGGGTCGCTCATGTTTCTATACAGCCAGGTTTGATCACTAAGTCGATGCCGATGCAGTGGGTGTTTGTCCTTGAGAAAATGCATGTAAGCAAGGATCTTCTTAACGCCTCTTTCTTCAAACTCTTTCTGGGTTATCTCGCCTGGAAAAAATCGAGAACTTGTTTTAAACCACAAAAAAATCTTTAAAGAAATCTATCTGAAAATGGGAAAACATTACGCCCAAGCTAAAAAGGTCTATAAATTACAATACTACATGTTTTCCCATTTTAGACACGTGTCATTCCCTTGTGATTATAATTCTCTCCTTGTCTCTCTGCCATATTGAGGTGTCTTTTCTGCTTTCACGAAAGACTAACATACGAAACGTCATTACAGTTCCAAACTTTTTTCCACGGTGTATAAGTACCCTTCTTATTCACTTGTTGTATTCAACACACTAACGCAGTTCCAACTAGTCATTATTAGTTTATCCTTTCATGGGCCGTTAGTGGTAATTAAAGAAATCATTCTAGAGGGAGTGGCACGTAGTATGGTATGGTCTTTGTAGGCACACCTAACATCAACAAGGAATTTGCCAGTCTACTTACACTTTTCATATCTTTGAAACCCTATTCGTTTGAGCCTGAAACATGAACATTGAAGGAAAAAATCAAAAAGACTAAAGGCACAATAACACGGAGTAATTTTCTCTGAAACTTGTCTCGCAACGGTGTTGCGCATAATTTGCAAGAGGGTTTACACGGTGCAACGGAGACGCAATCGTTGCCAAAAGTAGAAACGAATTATATTTTTCGCAACGATTGCTGCAACCTGTCTTGCAACATTTTTCAAATTGCACTGTAATGCCGCATTGCTCCATGCAATTTGTGTCGTAACGCCGTTGCCAGACAAATAAATTGCAGAGAAAATTGATCCGTGTAATCGCGCCTTAATAATAAATTGTCTTGCACCACGTCTCGCGCTATTAAGCAACATGCAGCAATTCCGGCCTTGCGATGCAGCAATTCCGGCCTTGCGATACATCAGTTGGATGTCTTCATTTTATTTAACCAGAGATGAAACAAGAGTCACAGAGTTGATGTGTTGGGTGCATGTTAGAAAGAGGAGGCGCGCGCGTTTTGGAGGAACAAATTTCGCGCCAAATAACACACAGGAACTCCAATGCTATGAGACTTTGAGAGAACCATTTGATCGCTTATGGCTATTTTTCCCCCGAGAGAACAATAGAATTTCTCACAAATGTTTTCCGGACTTACACATCCCCCTCCGTCATCTATATATGTCAATGACGCTACTCACATGTCTTGGATTTCTTGTTTCTTCATATAAAGTTTGTCATAATTCCTCGCAAACCTTGTTATCTGTGGGTTATTTTAAAGAAACACTAGTCAGTAAAGACCACATCAACTGACATGGAAGAGTTTCCTTCTTCAAGATCATAGAAAGCAAAATTTCGGTTTGTCGGTTTTGGAAAATGGAATCAAAATATGGTACGATGAAAAAATATTGGACGAGTTTGGAAGTCACGGAGAACGAGAATATAGTATCATGGATCATCCCTTCCCATCGTCTCGTCAACCACAACATCAGATGCAGGTTTGATGGTATAGACCCGTTGCATGTGACGTCAAAGCAGCTCAATTTGGAGGGCAAAACAAAAGAATTTCAATCTCCTGAGAATTGGAACCTATTGATTTGTCCTCCAAATTGAGTTGTATTCCGGCGTGCTGCAAGGGAAGTATATAGTTTTGATAATCGACTAACCTCTTGTTCATCTATAACAGAATCATTGTTCTTGTCCCACCAATCAAATCTTTCAGCGCGCAGTTCATCAGGACCTTCAGCTGGTCTAGTTTCGTCTGCAAATGAGCGAAGATAACAGGCTTACAAAATGCTCATATATTGTTGGTGGTGTACTAGCGGTAATACACTCGCCTCTCACCTCTGGAGTCTAGGGAGTCTGTGAGTTAGCCATGCCCTGACTTAAATCAGTCCAGAGGTTGTTTCAGGGTTCGGTCTGTGAGTTAGCCATGCCCTGACTTAGATCAGCCCAGAGGTTGTTTCAGGGTTTGATCTGTGAGTTAGCCATGCCCTGACTTAGATCAGCCCAGAGGTTGTTTCAGGGTTTGATCTGTGAGTTAGCCGTGCCCTGACTTAGATCAGCCCAGAGGTCAGTTGTTTCAGCTAGGGTTCTATCTGTGAGTTAGCCATGCCCTGACGGTTGCTGTTGTTTTAGGGTTTATGTTGGTTTAGCATACATACAGGATCTAATCTTCTACGTACCCACATCATTAATCTGCTGGTCCAGTTCACCTTCGTATCTGTCTTTAATAAAACCTGCCACACTCTGCTCCAAGCCAGTCAGGTTGGCCAACTTAATGATGTAATCACATTCATCGTTGCTAAGAAAATTAGGGATTTCTGCGGAATGAAATGTGATGTGATGTCATGGCGACCATGTTGGACAGTTAACTAACGAGCGATTTAGCTTTTTTTTGTACGCCAACATGTCCGCCACATCTTGTGTTCATTATACTTTCTGGAAAGGAAAGAACGAGGGAAGAAAAGAAAAAGAAAGAAAGAACGAAAGAAAGAAAGAAAAGAGGGAGAAAGCACATTCTGAATTTCTGATTTCGTTTTACACAAGACTAAAGATGAAGACATAAACCCAGGGAAAAGAAACTCTTAAAGGAGAATCCTGGTAGCATTAAGCATATACACACATCATCCCCTCCCCCATGCATTTGTCAGTGATATTTTCCACAGTGACTTACCAAACATGACAGGCTTCATGGCTCTTGTTATCATGTTGTACCGTCGTCCTTCCTCTAGCTCGACTTCCTGCACATGACCAACCTACGAAAATGATAATTATTAAAAAAGGTTAAAGAACAACTTCAATGAAATATTTATTAGAGATGGTTCTAAAAAAAGTCTCTTCGAATGATACATTGCTATTTATTTGAGCAACGTTCGAAATATTGAAATCCAGACTTGATTGCGAGGCTATAGTCGTATGGTACTTCATGTATTTACAAAACACGTGGATCACCAGATAGTTTTATTGGTAGGAATGAAATAATGTACCATGCATGAAGTTCCTACCTTTCGGCAATAATAAGAACATTTTGGTAAAAATGCTAGTAAAAAAACAAACGTTATAATCGAATCTACAGCACTATATCTACTGATCTTTTTCATGTTAATGCAATCTTGAACATTTTATTCCGGAAAGCCTCAGTATATTTTGCTAGAATTTTAATATCTCGAACGTGCCCTTTCTTTGGTAGAAGGGTCATTACATATATAGGACTACACTGCTTTTCATACACGTTTTTGTTCATTCAGTCCTTTAGCAATCTCTAATAGTTATATTCGACCGTTATATAGCAACTTTAGATTTTGATCTATTTAAATAATGTTTTCTTTAAAAAACGTACTAAATAACTACTGTCTGTAGAAAGGGGGGCAAAAATCTGAAGGAGAGAGAGAAAGAGAGAGACAGAGAAAAGAAAGCAAAGGGAAAGGAAGAACATGAAATGAAATGACTACTATTCTAGCTTATACGAGAAAAAAAAAGAGAAAAAGCTGATAGAGAAAGAAGCAAATGTAAGAAGAGAGCAGCAAACTATAGCATATGCTCTGCTTATTTCTAAAGCATTACCATAGCAACGACAATAACGTGCTTTATTAAGGTTTCAATACACCACCAAACATTCAACTGCTAGCGAGCAGGTACAACTACATGACTTGCATATGCAAATTTTAATCTCGATATTATATTAAACCTTTTTCTCGTAAATCTATCTTAACTCTAATTCCTAAATAAATTAAAGAATGTTAGGGTTTTTCAGATAAATAGTATGGAATAATTTTCATCGTTAAATTCTTGCTTTTTCTTCTTTTTTTTTCGGAAGGTTATTTACATTTGATTTTTACTGAAAAAACATCGTAGCACATGGATATATTATTATATACCTTTATACATATACTAAAATCTCAGTTCAAAATGTAATGATTTTGTAAATGCCTAAAATCTTAAAAGTATTGTGTGTGTTCGATTATACTGGAATAGCGACTAAGACCCTTTTACTCTTCCTAGATGATTTCCTTGAAGTCACGTGCACTCACCCTCACGCCGTCAATCCTGACTAATCTGTATTCAGCCATTTGTCTGTCATGACAACTATCGTCTGGGTCGCGGCAGACATATTGTACCTCGTCTTTGGGCAAACAGGGCTTTACAAACTCACCACTACAGCGAAGAATTATTTGGAGAGTAAGAAAAACTACGAGAATGGACCTCATTTTCCTAATCTTGTCTTGAACAGTACCATTAAACTAGCTAGTGGAAATCTTTTGTTGATCATTGGACGGTATTGTATTGACTTGTGTTTCATCAATTATTTATTATATTAGACAAAGAAAACTGTCTCTTTTCGTAAATTAGTTGTGTAGCTTGTAATGAAAGGAAGACATGGATCTTGACAAGATGCATTTATGCTGTCAGTACTGGTTCACAATGATGAAATGTTAATGATGGGAAATCAAGATATGGAATGTTGGATCTGATATACAGAGCTCTCTCCTGTGAGAAAGGAGGGTAAAAATGGAAATATGTGACTGTTAGAAGCTGCTACAAATTGAGAATGTACCTGTTTAAGAATCGAAGATAAAAGAAAATATTTTTCTGGATCAAATTGCTCATTGCACAAACGAAATATTTTATCAAACCCTGAAACAACCTCTGGGCTGATCTAAGTCAGGGCATGGCTAACTCACAAATCAAACCCTGAAACACCCTCTGGGCTGATCTAAGTCAGGGCATGGCTAACTCACAAATTAAACCCTGAAACACCCTCTGGGCTGATCTAAGTCAGGGCACGGCTAACTCACAAATCAAACCCTGAAACACCCTCTGAGCTGATCAAAGTCAGGGCACGGCTAACTCACAGATCGAATTGGAATTTAGAGTGTTAGGTTTTGCGGAGGGAGGAAGACCAGAGAACCCGGAGAAAAGCCCTCGAATCAAGAGAGAGAAGCAACAAACTCTGCTCACATGTCATGTCTTGTCAACGAATCGAACGCAGCCATGATTGTAATTAAAAACTTATACTGTACTGACTGCTTTATTTCTAGCAGGTCGAACCTCGTCTGCACTTGCTGCCGTCTATAATATGAGCCCGGAAGTCCTACTTTGACGTCACGTTAACAATAATACAATATCCCGGATGCCTGATGTCCCGGATGAAGGATAATTAGACCGTAGCTAATTTTGTTCTGTTTGTCTTTCATGGACAATTCATTAAACGAGTCGAACTTTGTTTGCTATAGCAAATGCGCAGAATAACGACCAGATTACACGGTCCTTATCGCAGGGAGGATTAATTCAATATGAAGTCTTAACATTTTCACTGTCACAAGTTATACGACACCTTCCTCTTTGCTGAACAAACACACCGTAATTACGCGATGGACAGAAGGCAAATAATACAACAAGAATGACTTGATAACTGTCACTCGGCGCAGTCGGTTTATTTTCTTAGTATCTTTCTTCTGTAGTCTCCTCGACTTTCCTCGGCCTGGACTACGTCGGGGTTTCATGTTGTAATATCGTATGGTTGAACTATAAAATCTGTGATTTAATCCTGCTGCATTTAACTTTCAAAATCGATGTCAAAAGTGAAGATCACTAAGCCTCATTTAGGTTTTATCCGTTGTGAAGATTATCCTAATGACTTAGAATAACCAAAGCTGATATTACAGAAGCCATAAGGTACAGTATGTTGTAATCCTATCGTTATAATCCATCTTAAAATATCGTTGCAATTGATAAAAGAACATGGCCATACTGTGCATCTGCGAACACTGAGTGAATTAGTGAAACAAAAGGCAGCTGCGATCATCTTCGTTTATTTTTTCTTCAAGCTTTTCTCCGCGCCCTTTGAGACAGACTAAATAGAATTTGAATTTTGGACAAGCGATTCCAAAGATGTGTTTTATGGTCTAGAAAGCAGATGTGGATTTTATTTCTTGCTCAATCTACTCGGCTTGAGAGCTCGAATAGTCTAGCTCCACTTCTACCACAGCATTAGCCTTAGCGTTTAGTATTCTGATAATCACCTAGAAGGTCGAGAAAGATTCAGGAAAAGGCTAGAGGAACAGATAGTTATTACTGATTTCTCCCTTTTATGACACTAAAAATCCAGGGTTTTGTCTAGCAAGCTTTAAGGCACTTGCTTAATCACTTGGAAGATGCTTGTAGATCCGGGTTGTAGATCCTCGTTAGCTCCGACTGGCGCTTGTGAGCTTAAAGGGCAGGACTCGTACCTAGACTGAACACTAAGAGGAACTTTGAGAGGGAATATCGTATTGAATACTAGAGACAGCTAGGAACGCTGGAATGAATAAATGCTGAAGATAGCTTTCATTAGCACCAAACAAGCCAAAATTCACTTAGACAGGGTTTCAGGCATATCTTATTTCTATAACAAAAAGGGGTCAAAATGGTCGTAATCTTAATCATTTAGGTAAACTTGTTCGTGCTCCAAATCCTACTCGAACCAGGTTTACCAAAGCCCCAACATGGCGTACCAAAACAAGCTGTATAATCAGAATTGTGCAAAGAAGTATGACCCCATGAGTATATAAAGTGGACTAACTGAATGATAATAGTAATCAAATTTTTGGCTAAACTGAAAAAAATTTCGGGCTTTCTAGATTAGAAAAGTACACCAGTAAGTCGAGAAGTCGAGAAGTCGAGATGGAAAATGTTATTAGGTTGAGTAAATATTGTGACAAAGAAAGTGATGACAACGACGTGAAGAGTGTGGACCAATGTAAACACTAGATGTATTACTTGCGATCATCAATTCCTTCTAGTTCATTGGTTTTGAACTCACTCCACTTGCTAATCTTCGGCTTGATTTTTGCGGAGGAAGGGAAACTGGAGAACCTGGAGAAAAATCCTTGTGGCAAAGAAGAGAACAATACATCAAACAAACACAGAGGTGAACGTTTTATGACCCAATACCAGCATTTGCCGCCCTTGGTATCGTACTTTAGAGTTTCTTTGGGTGTCTTCTAGCTCTTACCCTATGAGCGTGAGGCCGAAGACCAGCTGCAAGAGAAAGCTACGACCCACAAGAACTGATACTGAGAACAAGAGAGTCTATAGAAGTGAACAAAATACATTCGAGTGTCGATGGGTTAGACAACACCATTTTCTCATATCCTTAGAAAGCATTTATATTTTGAGCCATATTGGATGATAGTTTTTATATTAAGCAATGTTACAGACATGTTGGATGAAGTTCATTAAGTATTGTTTCGTGAATGTTTGCCAAGATTGTATAAAAGTGGTAACCATGTTTGAGGATGGTCAATATATGTTGTTTGCAATTTATCCCATAGCCTGGTTCACACTAGTGTCGTAATCAAAATCGTAAGCAACACACGCAGACTCAGTATCATACACACGGTGCTTGTCTTCTTTAACACCTTGGTGATAAATGTGATACTGAGTTGGCGTATGGATTACGACACTAGTGTGAACCAGGCTTAAGGAAGTAAATATCATTGTAAAGGTGTGATTGACGTCAATGTGGTGATGTCACTAGTTTTCCAAAATGCAAACAGTACAGGAGCTTTTGAAAAATCCCCATGGAAACTAGAACCTACGATAAAAAGATTTTCTATCGAGTTTCCTGATTTCATATTTTTTTCTTTGCAGTTGTTATTCCACGTCACAACTACCGGCCATCAACATGTGGTCAGCGGAGAACACCAACAGGACAAGCGCAGGACACGAATCAAACTTCTTTCCCGAAACCACACCGCTTTACTTCTGGATCTTCAGTGGCATCAACGGACTGGTCACCTTAGTCTGTAACATTCTTGTGATTTTTATCATCCTCAAGCGAAGCAGACTCTTCAGAAACCATAGCAACTGGCTTCTGTTGTCCCTAGCAACGGCGGATTTTTTGGTCGGTGCCATCATGATACCATGGATTTTTGTCTGCTTCTTCGATTCCACGTTGCCGTGCCACGCTCAGTGGAGTATCAGTAATATCATTTTTGACATGTTGTTACATATATCAGTTAGTAATCTATGTATCGTTACTATGGATAGATATCTATGGGTCGTGTTCCCCATGCGATATCAAGACTTCATGACATGCAAATCTATAATCATTCTCACCATCTCATCCTGGCTGATACCCGTATCTTTCCAAACAGTGCATGCTATTTTAGAATTCAAACTCTCACAGGACCAAAAAATCAACGCAGAGAAGATAATGCTGGCCATAAAGGTTGCAGTCTTTGAGGTCGGACCTTGTGTGCTGTTGTTGTTTGTATATGGCCATATATTCAAAATCTGCTGGAGACATTCCAGGAAAATAAACAAGATGAATAAAAGTCTCTATGGAAAATGTAAAAAGGAGATGGCAACTCGATATTATTTGACATCGACTGTCAAAGTCTTCTGTGTCGTGATCCCTGTTTTTATACTGTGCTGGGTTCTAGCTGCCTACCGAGAGACCTGTACTGTTTACGCCACGTGTACAGTGCCTTCTCATCTTGTACACTTTTCAAGGTTACTTCTCAAGGGACATTCAATGATTGACCCGATAGTTTATGCGTTACAGAAGAGGGATATTAGAAAGGAAATGTCCAAGCTGATGAGGGATAGCAATAAAGATGAGATAACCGGAAGTCACGCAAGTAATACACGGGATGGCTGCGTGACACCAAAGAAGACGAAAGTGAAACTAATCATGAGAAATGATAGAAGGGGATTTTCGAGCACACTTTTTAAGAAAGATACCCGGAAGTCACTCAAGTAATACAAGGAATGGCTGCGTGACACCAAAGATGACAAAAGTGAAACTAATCGAGCATACTTAGTTAAAAATACCCGGAATTAACGCAATTAATACACAGGATGGTTGCGTGACACTAAAGCCGACGAAAAAAATAGAGGGGACAATAATGCAAAATATCGAGTTCCATGAAAAAAATTACACCATATTAAAGACTGACGAAAATGACTTTAAATGAATAATAAGCAAAGAAAGGTTTCAGGCATTTCAATTATTGTCAAAGTAATCAAGCAGTTATCTAAATAAACGACACATGTAAATATTACAGATGGGATTATAGTTCATGCAGTAGAATATAAGTTCCTATATTTTTTTCTTATGACTTGGCCTCTATCATAAATAATTTGCCAACTGTTGAAATTAGTTTTTCTTTCCTTAAGCTTTTTCTTTTCTTCCCACTTTTATTTCAACATTTTCCTTCCTTCCTTTTTTCAGTCATCTATTCATTTATTCCCTTTATTTCTCCCACTATCTAATTCTTTCATTCTTTTATTCCTTCCTTTTTTCCTTTCTTTCCTTCGATCTTCCATTCTATATCTTCCACATTTCTTCGATTTCCTTATTTTCTAACTTTGATTGCTATCTTTGATTCCCCACGCTCTCTGGTTTCTCAAGATTCCTTGTTTTCATTTATCTATTCAAGCATGCCATCCAGTCTCTTCAAACACTTCAAACTTCAACTATCTGATTGACAATCTTCACAAGCTAAACAAAAGAATTCCTAAAGCGAATAAGAAATTGTCTAGTAATATCTTAGACCATCAACAGCACCTTATTTCCAGCTGGTTTCTCGTTATTCTAGCCAAGACATCACATTGAAACACCAGTGACACAAGAACACCAGCAAATACCAGAAACAACAATAAAACATATCCACAAAACAACAATAAAATTATCAAAAAAAAAGTGTACAACCTAAGTTAAACACTAGTGGGCGGCTAAAAACTAGATTCATTTTCAAGATTCTAAGATATTTTGAAGCCGTAATAAGTTTGTTTTACGAAAGACGTGTGATAATTCACGAACACCATTCATTCATTATTGACGTGCAACGTGTTGGTACCTCGAACGAATTTATAGACCGTTTATGAAATTTACCGGTCGTCATACAAAACAAAACATGGCAGAAACGGCTAAAAAATGGCTCATAATTTACGGATTTTTAGCTTCTTTAGTTTTTGTTATTCAATGTAGCAGTTCAGAATCGATGGAGAATGATGAATTGAGAATTAAAAGCAAGGAAAAGGCTGTAGAAGATAGCGAAGACGAGGAGGAGGATGGGCCTTGTATGATAGGGCTCAAAGAAGGTCTGGCAAGACTCAACGGAGTTAAGGTAAATCATCTTAATTTTTTCAATTTTTTTAATCCTTTCAAAGTCATTTTAAGCCAATCACAAAGAACTCATTATTCTAACAGTGTTTTGTCGCTTTTTTGGCATGTGATCAGTGAATTAGGGCGATCATAAGTGGACAGCGGTCGCGCGAAGAAATTACCGAATTCCATAAATGAGAGCTTAATGGAATCATAAATCTATCAAATACAATTAAATTTCATTCAAAATATAAATCTATATTTTCTTAACCACATTTTAAAGGATTGTAATGGTGAAGCAAATTTATTTACTCAAACCATACCGTTTTATTGACTGTTTTGTTGAGCGTGTTTGACTTGTACCGTTGTTATCACGGTTGTTACTGCTCTGCACCCTTGGTCTACCGTTTTGGCATGTTGTGACTTAGTTTTACTGGTATCAAGCTGATTAGAGAAGTCAGTACAAATACTGTTAGTAAATGAGAATGTGAGGAGCGCTGGTTTGTCTTAAAATCATTGCACAACGCGGCAACATCAGTTGAAACGACAACAAAATGAATAATAAAAGTATTAACAGAAGTAAACCACCACAGACGTTGTTATTTCAGCACAAGGAACTTTGCATGCTGATATTGTTTGCCTATGGACATATATTCAGAATCGGTTGGACCCGGTTGGGGACATTCTGTGAACCCTTTTTTGACTCTAAGGCCCAGTTCAAACATCGAGCTCATGAGCTGAACGCATTGAAAACAATGGATAAGGCGGTCTTGTTTGATGTCATTAGGTTCGGCTCATGCGATACTGATAATATGAATTGATATATTTTAAAGCAGCGCAATCCTTAACTTGCAAGTTCTTCTTTATTTAGTTATTCATTAAAATTCATGGCTTTCAATTATTTCCCTTAAATGCTTAAACTCAAAAAAAAAAAAAAAGATACTACGGCCGCCTAGTCCAGAACTGGCCCTACTTTTCTCAGTAACTGATTAGTTTATATCGCAAAAATAAAAGGAAAACAGCGCGCGCGCACGATATACAAAGAATATCTTTACGATTCTTACCAGTCTCCTTCCACTACTCGATTCGTCCTCGCCGCGCGCGCATCGATAAAAGTGGGTCAGCTCTGGACTAACGGCCGTCACGTTGGCGGTATTTAACAAAAGGTTTCTCATTATCTTTCAAGATATTATTTATTTAAAAATAGTTAACTCCTCCAACATGGCTGCAATCACTCTGTCTTTTGACATTCAAGGGAATAGTTGAAAATCATGAATTTTCTATCTACCTTAAGGTTGGTCATGTAGTAGAGAAGGACTTGGGCGATAAGACAGTCAAAATGATCACACGAGCAATGAAGCCACCGATCTTTGGTGAGTTGGATAAAATCCACTTCGTAGACTCTCCCATTTTCGTCCATTTATTGAGGTTTTTCTTCTTCGTTTTTCACAGAGATTCCGAACTTTCTCTCTGATGAAGAATGTAATCACATCATCCATCTTGCTGAGAAACAAAAAATGCTCAACAGCATGGCACGAGGTGGCTTGACCAAACTAGAAGATATAGAGATACCCCAGATAGAAAGTGAGTACAGTAGTACAGATTACATGCCAAACATTTTAAGAAAAATTGTGCGGCGAAAGTTTCTTTAGATGCTCCAAAAATGCGCTGTCTACATACCCCTTGCAGCACGTCGGAATGCAGCTGAATTTGGAGGCCAAAACAATAGGTTTCCAATTCTCAGGAGAATGGAATTCTTTTGTTTTGTCCTCCAAATTGAGCTGCTTTGACGTCACGTGAAAGGGGATGTATAGTGCGAACCACACTCTATAATAGTTGTGGCGCTTCACTTTACTTAAAGTTCTAACAAGAAAATAAGCTACATAAAAAATAAGGAACGAGTTCCTCCTCTCACTTGCAGTGGACATTGCGTACTTTATCCCTCTGGCTTGGCAGGCCGCGCACTTGCCAAAGTAGCCACACGTAACAGTGGCTTCCATTTTCACAGCGGGATCTCTATAGTTCTCTACATAAATCCCATTTCAAGCAGATTTTATAAGAACAAGGCTACTGACTTTTACGGATTTTGTCATGCATAATTATTCAGGGAGAAAAGTTTTAAGGCACTACAAAGAAGATCTTTAAGGCGCTATCAAACGGAGCAATTTTTTCTGCAACATGTCTCGTAACGGCGTTGCGACACAAGTTGCGCGAGAGGGTTTACACGGTGCAACAGAGACGCAATCATTGCCAAAAGTAGAAAAACGTTCTACTTTTCGCAACGATTACTGCAACAGTTACTTGTAGGTTACACGCCGCAATGCTCCATGCAACTTGTGTCGCAACGCCCTTGCAAGACAAGTTGCAGAGACAATTGCTCCGTGTAATCGCGCTTTTATCATCTTATTTCCTTCAGACGGCAAGTCATCTGGTCCTGCGGGACGTTTTTACGAATGGGATAACAATCATGATGGGATCATCACATTTGCTGAGGTCTGTATAACATTACCAAGTTAGACTCTCAATTCTACCCCAACATTTTATCGATATCCTGAAAAAACTTCTGCATGGGCTGATCAAAGGCAGGGCACAGCTAACACACAGATCGAATTGTAATTTAGCTTGTTGGGTTTTGCGGAAGGAGTAAGACCGGAGAAGGAGAAAAACCCTCGAATCAAAGGAGAGACGTACAAGCTCTACTTATATGTGATGCGCATAGACCAGGAATCAAACCCGAGAGCCCTGAGGTGAGGCGAATGCAATACCGCTGTCTCCCTTGATTCCCTTATTGCACTGAAATATCAATAGTAAACGAAGCTGGCCGAGCTATACGTATTTATATATCGACCGTTATTATTCAGGTTGCGTTGTTTGCTAAGAAGAATCATTTCCTCGTAGTCACCAAAAATGAGATACTAGACATGTGAGTATTTGAGCTGGTCACAAGTGTTACAATAACCATGCTATCGGTATGTTCATCAAATGCGCAACGACTGTAACTTAGTATCGAAAGTATCTTAAACAAAAGTATCTGGAGTCTACTTTCAACAAAGTTTGGATCAACCTTTTACTTTACGATCTATTATACTTGCGCGCATTCCACTCTACACCTTCCGCTAATGAAGACTAGCAGCGTGCAGTCGGAACGTTGCGGTCCTTTCTACAAAAGACCCTCAATCGTGAGACAAACGAATAAATATCATTTGATATCTATCTTTTACAGGTTCCATGTAATAAATGTAACAGAAATGGACGATGGTAAGCAATCTCTTCTCCTTGGCAATTATCATAACGGTCCGGCCTCATCCCGGAACTCTTGCTACACTGACTACAGCACGGGATCTGCGCATGTTACTGATGTACTCTAAGACATATACTAGGCCTTTTATTGATGTTAGATTTCTATTTTAGGGAAAATTACGTTCAAAGAATTCCAGACATTAAATACTCATGGTATTGATGGGGTTATGCACGTGACAGGCCTTACACACCCGAAACACAGACATCGATACAGTGAGCAAACATGGATTGATCAGAGAAAAGACAAACACAATCCTGTGCTGAATGCTCTACAGGAAAGGTAAATAATTAGGCTGGACACTTGGACGTTAGGGTAACCTATAGTGAACCAGGATTTCCATGGAGGATGAGGGAGGAAATTATTGGCTAACCAACGATTCCTCTCTACCTCACCTCCCCCGAAATATGGGCACGTTAGGGATAAACTGCAAGTGGGTTTATTTAGGGCCACATATTTGGTCAAAGCTTAATATGGATCTAAGATCATCGGTTAGTGTCAACTCTTTTAAAATGAAAATTAGGAAAACTGACTTATCCAAGCTTTTAGAAAACAATACCAATTGCTGTAAATTGTGCAGTTCGTGACTAGTTATTTATTCTTAATCAATTCATTATTCTTTTACTTTTTTATTGATATATTTTATTAGATATTCTTAACCTAGCTTAATTTAATATTTAGATATAAATAGATTTATTATTAGATATAGATTTTAAATTTTACTTCTTATTATTTTATGTTAATATATATTTATTTTTTCTATATACTTTTTAGTGTCCCCAATTAGTTGTATAAACTAAATACCTAGACACGTTAATAAAGTTATTATTATCATTATTATGGGTTGGGATGTCACAGGCACCCCAAGATACGCCCATGAGAATGGTTATAAATTAGTGATAATAAAACTATTGTCTTGTTATTATAGAATACTGAAACTGACTGGGCTTAGCAAAGAAATTATATATGGCAGCGAGAGAATCCAGGTACGATGATACTATTGAAGAAATAGTTCACGCTTATGAATGGTTGCTTGCTATGCGAAAAACGAGCGTTATAGAGTTGCATGAGGTGTATATAATCAGAAAGCGCATCATACTTGGGTTATGTTATAGCCATAGCTTTACTATATAGCTAGTAATATGGCAAAACATAGTACTATGTCAAAGCTACTATATTGACCACTTGTCGTCTGTTTATTGGGTCATTCTAGCCTTCCATTAAATTTCTACCGATTCTCTTGTATCCTTTAGTTCCTGTACCTATTTGTCCACCTTCTCCTGTCTCTCGTAGTCTTCTCTCTTTTCTGTTTCTTCAAAAATGGTCCCCATTGCATCACCAACACCAGACATCAAAATACACCGCGTGTTCTGTCTTTCGTAATCATTTTTTCACGACTTCAAAGAGGTTCTTCGCTTCCTAACATTGGTACCGCCACGTTGTGCTATCTCTCGCAACCTTTCCTTATTTTAGTATCAAAATGTGGTCTCCTTCACTTGTTATCAACATATCATTTTTTTATCGCATATCAACTTACGCAACGTTATCTTATTTCTTGAAAACTTTTTTACAGTTTCAAAAAATGGTCTTTTTCAGAATTCAAAAATTACCACCGCAAAGTCGTCCTTCTCCATTCCTTACGCATTCCTTAGTGTTCCACATTCTGGGATTATTTTCCTTCTATCATGACGTCCATAGCGCAATCTAACCAAAACCATCCATAATCGTGCCTTCAGTCAACGAGATGTTATTCTATTCGATTCATACTTGCTATATTTTCTTTCCCAGGTTGTCCGGTACACAGCGCAAGGTCATTATCACGCTCACTACGACAGTGAAACTCACACAAGAACAGAAGCTCCTTGCTGTCATCAAGTGGAAGATATCAGTAAAATATTTAACTTCAAACATCCTTGTCGACTGTGCAGGTATGTAGTCAGGAATTCTGTTTGCGCACCTTTCTTCCTCTCCATGGGAACTCGGATCCTGGAATTCGCGGAATTTTGTCAGTCTGGATTCCGGAGTCCAGCTGAGTTCGATCTTTTTCATGGAGGGATTATTCCTCACGTTGACAACAGACAGGACCATGATTTTCAAAATGACCATGCTCAATTGTTATGATTGGATAGTACCTGCTCGTTTTTGATTGGCTGCCCGCACTGTTTTCGTTGCCACGCGCTGATCGAGACAACTGTCGCGACATTAAATCGATTGAGCGATAATATTTCGAGCTTGGTTTGCAACACGCAACAAAATCTTCATTAACCTTTTTTTAAATAGCTATATATGTAAATGACCTTATTTGGTTTGATATTGTTTTGTAGGTACATGACAATCCTATATTATCTGAATGATGTCAAGGACGGAGGACAAACTGCCTTCCCCGTGGCAGACAACACCACACTCAACAGAACGGTAAGTCTCTAGTTCAGGCTCTTTGCACTTGGTAATTCCGGGAGAGTGTAGTGGATCGATACAGCCCCAATTCCATCTCTAAAGGTCTAGGCACACATGCTGGTAACTCAGTGTTAGATCTTCTTGACTGGGAGAAGTGTGAAATTCTTTTGTTTTGTCCTCCAAATTGAGCTTCTTTGACGTCACACACAAGGGGTTTATATGGGAAACTCAGTATGGCAATCCGATTGGTTCATTCTGAGTGGCACTTCCCTACGTTGAGTGAGTAACCACTTCTTTGTAACAATTCTGTATCCGATACTTTTCCAGAAGATGGAATGGTCGCGCGCCGAATACGACCACTACAATCTGAATGAAAACTGCAAGAGCAGTAACCTGGCAATCGAGCCCAAAAAAGGTCTTGCTGTGATGTGGTACAACCACCTAAGGGACGAGAACACAGGATGGATGGGAGCTATGGATGACTACAGTTTACACGGTGGTTGTGGCGTAAATAAGGGGATCAAATGGATCGCTAATAACTGGATTACAGCACCTTATCCTGATGCTTATGATAAAAAGAGTATATGGCTTAGTTCGGTTGATATAGGACACGAGAAATAATGAATGAACTAAGGAATAGAATTCTCTCTCAAGTGCGTCACTAAAGGACCTTTTTACCTTGGGCGTAATGTTTTCCCATTACAGACCACGTGTCATTCCCTAGAGTATCTTTTCTGTGTTTAACGGTTGTGCATGAGAAGACACATGAATATGGGATACAACTCAAACAAAGAATCTGAAATCTGAAATCTGAAAAAGAATAAACCCCTTGCAGTGCGTTGGAATGCAGCTCAATTTTGAGGACAAAACAATAGGTTTCCAATTCCCAAGAGATTGAAATTCTTTTGTCTATGTCCTCCAAATTGAGCTGCTTTGATGCCACATGAAAGGGGTCTATAGATTCAAGTGGATTGGTTCCACTTGATGAAAGGCAACTGCGAAAGCTTAAGTTAGAAGATATTTACAGTTTAAAATGTTATCCTATGTTCGAGGAAAGCATAGGTGAATTAACGACACTTATGTTATGCTAGGGAAAAAAGAGTTCAACGAACGTTATAAAAAAATTTGATTATTTTTTAGAATTTTGAATAAAATATTAATTAATAAAAAAATGTACGTAATATAAAGAAATCAATAAAAATGATTTCTTCACTAATAATCATAGATAGTTAGAGGACAAGATTCGCATTGGTGAATTCCAAAGGAAGAGGTTGTCATCGAATGTGTATCGCAGAGAACTGTGGGAATGAATAGGGGGACGAGAACACAAAGCTCCATCGTCACGCATCCCCCAATCGGTCCACAATCCTTTGCATCATGGGGTATACACCAGTCTTCACTTCGGCTTCGTAAAGGTGCCATATAGACCTCTTTAGCTTGTGCGTTTGTTTTGCCCACTTTTGACCACTTGTCATTCCTTTGAGAATAGAATTCTTTGTTTTGTTTTCAGAAACCAGCATAAATTATTCATATGCAAAAACCTGTTTGAAACTCTTTGACCACAGATCGTTAAATAGAGGTTGGTCGGTTAATAGTTGGCCGATAACTGAAGGTCAGTTGTTTAGATGGCCGCTAAATAGAGGTTGGACGGTTAATAGTTGGCCGATAACTAAAGGTCAGTTGTGTAGGTGGCCGCTAAATAGAGGTTGGACGGTTAATAGTTGGCCGATAACTAAAGGTCAGTTGTTTAGTTGGCCGCTAAATAGAGGTTCTACTGTCTTACTAGTCATGACATCAAGCACGTTTGATATCTGATCATGTTCAGTCGTATCTCCTGTGTTATCGCTGATGCGATACTTGATTATAAAAGGCTTCCAGGTGGAAGGAAATACATAATTCAGACACTTCATGCCTGAGTCTACACGCGTTCAAACTTAACCAGTTTTGAATATGCACGATGCTAGTAAGTTATAGCAATCTGAAGTGGAAAACGATGCCAGGTGGAAATATTGAACTCTGAGGGTTCTGAAATTACAACATTTTAAATGTGTGCCTGCAAAACGCTATGTATAAAAAGATTTTTTAATAGTGCTACATTGAAAGAATTATGTGAAAAGTTTGTTTTTGAAATGGAAAAACAAAATTTGAAAACAATGGAAGCAAAACCCTTGACACATTACAGTGAGGGAACCGTGAACACTTCTAGTTTTTTGACATTTTCTTTATCGTCCAATCAAATCCCAAATAAATTAGCAAATGGAACATTGTAAGTCATTTTTTCACTATCAGAGACCACTTCTCTAGTTTAATATTAAAATAAATCCAGATGTGTTTAAAAAAGAAACATTCATTGCCTTTCAAGGGTAAATTTATCTAAGCGGACGAGTTCCAACAGACAATCTTAAACGATTGCTTGGTTTTAGCACGTTTTACTGTTGCAAAATCTAATAGTTTCCTATAATTCAAGTGCGAGGTCACAATAAAATACGAGACGTTGGTTTCCATGGTAATAGGGCGACCCTTCCAGTGTCTCGAGCTCACGCGTGCAGTAGAATGGCTTCCTAAACATTTCTTTTTTTCAAAGGTTTTTTTCCCCAAAAAATTATTGTTTTACTAAGGATATGAGATGAGTTGAATATAGATATCATTATGACACTTGAAACTTATTATTATTCTTTTGACTACATATAATTTTTTATTTTCTCTCAAAATCTTGTGACCAGACAGTGAGATTTATTGAGATAACTCTGGAATGCAGGGATTCTCGAAAATCTCTATTGTATCGTATACCTCTTGACTTCGCAGAGTTCAGACTGTAGACCACACACGTTTTTCTCATTACAACCAAGAAAAATAAACGTTAAAAACTAACTTATGTCCATTAAAAATCTTGAAGGATTGAAGCTAAAAAAGTCACAAGTTTCTCCTCCCCTGTAGAGCAAAAATGTTTTTTTTATGGATGAAAAAGAAAATTATCATCAGACAGAACTGAGATAAATGATTGATAATTAGAGTTAATAGCTTCGTGTCAGGTCAAAAAGTTTCACCTAACGTCTGATTTTCATATCTTCAACGATAAATCTAAATCTGCTTGAAAATTATTTTAAAATGTTTTCAAGTTCGAGATTTTGGAAGCCACTGATGTGCCAGATATGAACTTGTGATACTAATATTTAATTTTATGCGAAAAAAATATTAATTTTCCAATTCCAGACGACTTTAATTTAAATTCCCGGTTTAATTACGACTCCAGGGCCCCATCGTTTGTTTTTCTATATTTATAAGTTTGCTCCCGGCGAAGCGGCATTGACTGTTAAAACAAGCATCGAGAAAGGTACCGCTATTGATGAAACACCATGCAAGTTCGTCTTGAGCGGCTTAACAGCTTTAAAAACCTAGAATATCTTTTACAATTGCTTTATATATCTTCTGGATATCCTAATTTTATACTTTGACATTTATTTCATTCAGCAAATCTTTAAACTGTTCGCAAACCACAGAAAACAATGGATGAATGAAGCCTGTACAAAGGCGCCGTCAAGCTCCGAGGCATAAGGCGCTTAGCAGTTCTCATTCAGTCGGTATATATTAAAGGTTGCCTTAGAAGACTTTCAATAGATTTTTAATAGTTTTTATAGTCAATAGAGATTTACTCCTTGGTGTTAATGAAATTGAATATGTACACAAAAAGGAAGAGCGGGACCCGACTTTTTTTATTGAACGAATTTGTTTAACTTCACAACGGGGTGAGAAAGCCAATAAAATGTTCCCACGCTATGACATAGCAAAATTAATGCCTGTAAATTCATAAAAAAGCAAGTTAAAATAAAGAAATGCAGTATTTAAGTTGAGATATTTTAATATTTTAAGGATACCGAGATTTTTTGACTATTTAAATTTCTAAAAAAGTTTCAAAATAATCTTTTTAATTTTTGGCATATAAAGTAAACCTTCGACAAACTTTGAATTTGAAAGTCCAAATTTATGTACATCAACAATCTGAAAGATTTCAGCGAAAAAGATACAAAATGAAAATGCAGTGCTAGTATTTTCGGCTATTAAGAGATGTTTATCACGGACGTAATCGAGATAACAAGAAAACCGGTCTTCCGAATCAGTTGGTTTGAAGCATTTTAGTCTACAGGAGACTTCAAATCTCAGGAATAAATAAAATAATCCAAAATTTGTCATTGATAATTTTATATATCTTAACATGTAAAGACGCTTAGAATTTTGGAAATTACAGTTACTTAAAGCCTTGGAATACTATGGAATATATTTTTCTGTGTATATAGTTTAAATTTTTTAAGATAAATTTACAGGGTGATTTTTTTATATAAATAAGCGTTATTTATTTCATAGCCATTGCCTTGAGGAGCAATAGTTTTACATCTTTATTTTTTGCCTTGTCTATTGGTAAGAATCCGTTATCATTTTCGGCAAAAAGATCGGCTTCATAGCTTAGAAGCATTAAGATACTCTCCAAGCTCCCACTCTGTGCTGCTTCGTGTAGTGGAGTGCTTCCAGTTAGGGCCTGTCTGTTAACCTCTGCGCCACTCTCAAGAAGAATTTTAACACTTTCAGTATCGCCTTGTTTTGCCATCACATGAAGCAAAGATAAGCCCGATTCATTAAGAGCATTAACATTAGCATCTTCTCTAATTTTACTCAAGATACGATGTCTTTTCGAGGTCGACACGGAAGCCGGTGACGAGTGGCATCGGGATTTATTTCGCTTTTCGTGTTTTCTACAGTTGTGAACTTTGTGCGGTCTGCTTTCCGGGGTCGAGGTCTGTTTTGGCAGGCCAGAATCAAATACTGGATTTATAACATCATCATCATGTGAATGAGTCTCTTTTTTCTCAGGCTCTTCAACCTGAGTAGGAAGACTTTCTGTTACAAGCGATAAGGAAGAAACATAAGCTGAATCAGATGAGCTCGAGCTGGAAGAATCCGATGAAACGGAACAACTGGAAGCAGTTGACAGTCGCTTCTTCCCTCGACACTTTT
The DNA here is from genome assembly GCA_964019055.1 of Anthopleura xanthogrammica. Lineage (NCBI taxonomy): Eukaryota > Metazoa > Cnidaria > Anthozoa > Actiniaria > Actiniidae > Anthopleura > Anthopleura xanthogrammica. The sequence goes on along the minus strand of OZ025207.1, from coordinate 11,915,541 downwards.
TACACACAACTCGTTTTGCTGTAGTGTTATCATTATCTCGAACAGTCCTGCCTTCTTCCGGTTGCCCTCCTCTCTCAATTATCTGTAGTCCTTCGTCTTTGTTCCTAGACGTGTTGGATGTATTCCCAAGTGGTTGCCTACTTTCACCAGTGTTCACAGTGGCCGATTCCTCTTGTGATTCAAGCGTTTTGGAACGATTCCTTTTATAACTTTCCCCACTTTGATCCTTGCTTCCTTCTGACAAGCTTTCTTGTTCTGATAATTCATCAGATTTTTCAGAAATCTCTCTTAATTTATCTACAATTGATGCTTTTAATGAGGGTCTTTTAGCGAAATAGCCATCTATTAGCTCCCCATGGCCAGCTGATATCATACCTTCAGCTAATATGACAACGCAGTCAAGATTGTTCGCAAGATCGATTGCTAGTTCACCTAAGTCATTGCGAGCAGTTACATCAGCTCCCATACATACAAGATACCTTAAAATCGACGAGTTTCCCGCCACTGCCGAAGCATGTAAGACGCTCCAGCCTTCTCTGTCTTGAATATCAATATTCGCACCATAAGTCACAAGCAATTGCACAAGTTTTAGATTGCCAATGAAGCAGCTACGCTGTAGAGCAGTAAGACCATCTTCATCAAGCTCGTCAATCTTGAAACTTTCTTGATTGTTATGCAGTAAAAATTTTAGTCTTGATAAATCTTTGTTGGCGACGGCATTATGGAATATATTCTTGGCACTCTTCTTTACTGCGAACTTCAACATGTCTGGCGCCAAATGAAGCTAATAAAGTTAAATTAATGTACAATTGTAATAGCGACTGGAGTTGATGTACATAACTTTTGAACCTTTGGCTGTCAACACTTGAAAGGCTCTGTTAGCTGTAGACCTTTCCTTTAGATTAATGTCCTTGTAATGTGATACTCTAAGCTTGACGTTTGCTTTTGTTCCGAGAGTGATGGGTTACACAAGAAAGCCCAAGTACATCAAGAAGTATAAACAGATATACAACAAGCATTCTTTCCAAATCTTTTCTTTTCAAACCCAATTCTTTTGTCTCGACACAATACATATTTGCATGATAATACCTTGCTATTTAACAAATTGAAAACACGTTGGAATATTTTGGTTGTACTTCATTGCCTCTGTATTCCACTTTTCCGCAGTCACTTAAAGCACATTTGAAAAAAATTCCAGCTTCTTTTGTTTCCTTCGGAAGTTGTTAAAGATTCGGAACCTGTCGTTTGACGTCAATATCTTAATTTTCCGGTTTCTACCATTTTAACTTAAGCCTATAATTTTGCTAAAAATCCCGCCTCCGAATTACAAGTACTTTGGAGTACGTGATGTGTGTTCGCTACTTTTCTTCTAGAATATTTGTCTTCTAGCGACTGATTTCCCTCGAGTCTTGAAATTTCGATTGTTTCCTGGTTTTAATACTGTCGACTACTCTGAAATGAATTTTTCAATATAAGAAAGAATAATACAACTCAAATATTGGCTCAAAATGTTTTTAGTAACAAATTAGGAAGAAAAGTTTAATAAAAATGAAAAGAAAAAATATGGGTTTTATCAGTTGTTGCCATGGTTTCTTAACCTTAATCATGAACAGTATCAAAAACTTCAAATTTTATTGAAGCATTCAACAACCTCTGAGCTGATCAAAGTCAGGGCATGGCCGTGATTCACATATTGAATTTGAAATTAACTTGTTAGATTTTGCGGGGGGAAGGAAAACCGATGAAGCCGGAGAAATATCCTCGAATCAAGGGAGAGACCCTATAAAGTCTACTCAAATGTGATGCCGAGTCCAGGAATCGAACCAGAGACCCCAGAGGTACCAGAGGTGAGAGGCAAGTACGCTACCCTTGATTCATCAACATAGTAAAATAGTTATATAGCATGATATCAGTGCTTGTTTAGATTATCTAGTACTTGACGTTAGTAGTGGATGATTGATCTTGACGTATGGCTTTATTGCAACCATCAAGCTCCACACTCATTTCTATTAATCCCTATATATTACAATTTGTCAGTATTAATCTCAAGTTATATGATCCTACTACCATCCCCATCACCAGTCAGTCAATCAAAATCATGTTGCTATAGCAACACATGATCTACAAATATAAAAGAATGCGCCTGCAAACTATAGATTTATAAGGTAATATATTTTTTATATTGGAAATGAAATTCAACGCTGGAGGTTTTTTACTCCATAATCATGAACTGATGTTGACTAGCGATTAGTAGTTGGGACTGCGTGGGTGTGTTGAATATGACAAGTGAATAAGAAGGAAACTTTTAAGTTCAAAAACCGTCTAACAAAGTTATAACTGTACTGAGTTTTGGACGTCAGTCCTTCGTCAGAGCGGAAGAGTATCTTTTACCCCGACAGTACAGTTATAACTTTTTAACACCGTCTTTAGTGTCCTTCTTATTCACTTAAAGTTAATCATAGTTAGGTGCCCGGTCCTTGGCAGTGATGGAGGGCAAGGTATTTAAAGGCTTAAGTGATTAAGTGATTTGATTAAAAAATTGTACTCCAACTGTTCTTGGCATCAGTTCTAATAATAACAGAGTCACCGTCACTGTGGGATCTTACACTAGCTGACAATAAGAATGGGGTGTTCTATTGGAAGGTGTCCAAGCTAATTTTGGCCTTGCCGTATTTTTTCTTTAGTCCAGGGTCTTAGCGAGGTATTGATAATTTGATAGAAAAGCCGCTTTTAAATCACTCTAAATCTTCAATCTTTTTACCGTCTTTGCAGCCGTTTTTGATGTCTCTCCAGAGGGAAGAGATCAGGAACAACAGTAAGAACGTCTGCAAAGCCTGAGCGCGTTACTATCTCTTCCCCTCCCCCTTGGGAAGAAAAAGACTTTCCTAGCTAATAACTACATAAGCCAACTTCTTCTTATGTTTATTGATGATAGTCCAACAACATGTACTATACATTATAACAAATTTTACATTTAGAATTTAGAAATTTTAAATTTTAGGTGTCCCCTATTAGGAGAGGGATTATTTTTACACGTTCATTAAGTTTATGTCTGTCTATCTATCTTTGTTAAGACAGGATGAAAAGCAAACTTAGTTACAGTATTTGGGAAGGAGTGTCACATTAGTTACTTTAGCTGTTAGCTGTACAAATTCTAGTACCATGGACATGGACAGAAAGACAAGGTGCTAGATACTCCTAAGTCCCCCAAGCCCCAAGCCTTTCTCCGCGAACACTTGTCTAGGAATAACCAGCAATAGCTGACCTGAGATAGAGTAGAAGAGACGAGAGAGAAGCTCTATCGATGACTACAAGAACTAATAGACCTTTTAAGCTTCGTTGTTTGTTGTGCCCATTTCAGACCATGTGATGCCACTCTTGGGAGCTGATTCTTTCATGTGTAAATATTTTAACAAAAGAACATTTCTCAAGGGAATGTCATGTGGTCTGAAATGGGCAATTTGCATACGAAGCTAAAAAGGTCTATTGGAACACTATTCAGCTAATCAAAAAAATCCTTGAAGAACTGAAGACGGTAAAGAAGAGACAGGCAGATCAACATCACCATTACGTCACAAGAGTTCATCTTCGAAAACACGAAGTAACATCAAAGCTATGGCAACAACCATCATACCGCTGACCACCCAGATGATCGTCCACATGTAACCAATATGACGGTCCAGTGCAAACCCAAGATAACTGTTGCACAAATTAACAAAATATTAGTCCTGTGGTCTTTTGTAAAGATGAGCACTAGTTATCTGATATTATTATTTGGCTCCAATGCATAGACACTTTTAGCTTAAGTGTTTTCCCATTTCAGCCGGAACACGTGTCATTCCCTATAGACCCCTTGCACGTGATGTTAAAGCGAAGGACAAAACAAAAAGAATTTCAATCTCCTGAGAATTGGAATCTATTGTTTCGTCCTCCAAATTGAGCTGCATTCTGAAGTACTGCAAGGGGTCTATAGCATCAATTCTTTGTTTGAAGGTTGCATATGAGAAGACACATGAATATGGATACAACTCAAACAAAGAATCTTATTCTCAAGAGAATGACACGTGGTACTTCTGAAATGAGAAACGTTACGCCGAAGATAAAATGGTCCATATACATTTTGATTGGAGACCAAACTGCAAATATTCCTCACGACCCCAGAACCCTGTCATTCTTACTGCGCATGTCATATCATCACGCATGTGCAGTAAGAAGGCTCTTGGGGTCGAGAGTGCTTCAAACATGTGTGTAAATAACGTTTTGAGCATGCACAGTGGACAAATTTCGCAAGTTGTGCATACAGACTAACAACTATTTATTCAAGTCAGAAATAAATAGAATTTCGGAAGCAAAAGTTAGCGACACCACATAGAAAATCAACTAGAAATCCGTCGAATGGTCATTGAATATCCATTGAACTCAGTTGTTCAAGAGATACTATGAGTTACCACTGACTACTTTGCAATCAATTATTTTGCTCTGCCTTCGGCTTCGGTAAATAACTGATTACTTACTACTGGTAAATCATCCTGATATTTTGCTCACAGTCTCGTCTAATAACTTTATATATTAATGTATATTAAGTTATGTGAAGGTTGGTGCTGTGAGCAAGTTGCCGATAAGCTACATAAAAGCCAGCATGAATGTAGTAAAAATTTACTGGACAAAGATTTGCTGGCGAGTATATATATGTGAATGGTTTGCGCAATGTTTGCTTTTAGTATCTTGTGGATTTTCTGTACAAGATCATTAGCAATACTGTAGCACAACCCCACCTTTGCAAATGTTTTCGCTTATCCGCCATAATATACCTCTTTAGATTGGATGTAATCTTTTGCCTATTCCAGACCACGTGTGATTCCCTTGACTATCATTTCTTTGTTTGGACAAAAATGAAACAGACTCTTATTCTCAAAGGAATGACACATGGTCTGAAATAGGCAAAGCCCAGCTAAAGAAGGTCTTGGCGGTTTGATATCAGTATGAAAAAAAATTAGCAAATGAATCAAATCTTACCTGTCAGAACACTGAACCACAAAATCTGTTAATCCATCATTAGTGAAATCCCCTTCAACAACAGGTGAGACGGGTTGACATGGCAACGTATGGGAAGCCAGTAAAGTGCCATCAACTAAGGATACTAATGAGATGCGATGCCAACTTGCAACGAACAATGCATTCTGGAAATACAACAAAAGATAAGAACTTTTAAGAAAGGATGATGGTCTTCCTGTTGAAAACAGTGTGGATGAGGGGAAACTGTCTAACATCAGAGGTTGGGATAAGTATAACTTTGAATTTAAATCAAAAGAGGGAAATAAAGAGTTCTTAAAGCCAAGGAAACGAATGTGGTATAAAAAGTACCCAAATGATGATTAAAATTTGCAATGATCCCAACCAACCCACCACAACTCATCCCAAACCACCCACTCACCAACTAACACACAATCCACCCCATCCAACCACCAACCCACCACATGCACAATCTATACACCCACCTTTTCAAAAAACCCACCACCACAAACAAAAAAACGACCAACCAACCAAGAAAATGAGAGGATTACCTGATTTTGGTTGGTATCTATGGCAACTGGTTTCATGGACGGAAAGAAGCTTCTAGTGTTTGGCTGCGTCATGCTTGGTTCATCAGCCCGCACATGATGTTTCCAAGATCCATCCACCTTTACCTTTAATAGAATCCAAACGAGAAATATATTTTGTTACTGAACATGTTCGGAAAATCACGAAGATGCTCCGAAGAAATGTCGATATTGATGCCAAGGGAATAAACGGGTTATCTCTTACAAACTGATCTTTACTCTTAGGATTAACGTGGATTAATTTCACTGGTGAATGTTATGAAAATAAGCACTAACTCTGCATTACCGAATCTAATTTTGCATTCAATTCTTTGTGTTTCCATACACGACCTGTGCAGTGAAACAAACTAGAGCAGATTTCGTATGAATGTGAAAAGTCACGGCACGGTTACGGTGCGGCGCAGCGCGGACACGGCACCGAATGTTTTCATACACGGCACGGCACTGACACGGTCACGGCAAGGCGCGGTCCGTGCCGTACATACGAAAACTGCTGTATGTGACAACAAGTGTAATAAACATTTACTCACCTGCCAGTTTAGTTCTCCATGAGGACCAAAGCTGGTTACTTTACCAGTGCTCACCAAGAAGACACTATCAAACCCCACCCTACTCCTCCTCAGGTTATGACCCATCAGATGTCGAAAAAACCCTGATCTGTGGGGTGGACTGTGAATGATCACAGGAGGCACTGGTAACGGCTCTTCGCCATGTTTGACATCACTGGACCCGTCAAACACACCACTAAACAGGGACAGGGTTTGACAAATTGATCCAGTGAATAACGTACGTGACTGGGATGATACGACCGCACTGCATGATGGAACACTGTCGGGAGAATCCTCACGTGATTCAAAATGAGTAGTCACGTGATCAACGTGGCCATCTTCATTGACATCACCCAGTGAGACAGCTTCTTTGGGGGTTGCGTATCGACATACTGGTCTACCAGAGTCGAGCTTCAGTACTTCGACGCCATGTTGGTTGTGGATAACAATCGAATTGAGCTTCACATTTTTGTCGCTCTTCTTTTCTCCGGAGCTGAAAAGTTCTATGTTGGGAGCTTTGATGTCGAACCAGCTTTTCTTAGTTGCTTTGGTTCTTGTTTTTCTTGAGCCCTTGGCAAAATTAGCGGTGAAGAGCTTTGTATCACGGGGATGGTGCCATCGATAAGGCAGGACTTTCAGGAATGAACGAAGGTATTTTGTCCAGTGTTCTTCACCTGTGTGGTACTGGTTGGGTTGAAGGGCAAGCTTGAAGTGGTATGATGAAAGGAGTTGCTACAGATAGGACAACAAAGGTTTTAAACAACAGAACATAATCACGTGACTGTTACTGGATGACAAGAAAAAAATCAGACTTCCTTTAAGGCGATTTTACACCAGACGATTTGCAACATCGATTTTTCGCGCAACGCTATTGCGCGCAAAGTTGATTCGTGTAACGTGCCAGACGGAACGATTTTTAGCGTAAGTTCGACTTCGGCAACACGTTGCAAGTTTTTGGCCTGAAATCAAAACCACGCAAATCAAAATGAAGATCTTTTTGCAGCGACGCGCGAAAAATCGTCGTTGCAAATCGTCTCGTGTAACATCGCTTTTATTTAAAGAATTTTTTCCTTGATTAATAATGTCATATCCGAAACCTTTTCTAAAATACTTTTTTTTCCATTATAAGATACTTTCGATTTCAAGATACGAATCAAGTTAAAGTTTGTTTGCCGTCCAGCAGAGCCTTCCCCAAGGTAAATTTCGCTGAATTGATTCGTTATCAAAGTGATATATCAGCACGTGACTGTTTGATGCAAAAGGCATATTCCAAAAACATAGAGTAAAGGTTAAGGTTATGTGATGTATGAGGGAGGCACAGGAAAAGAGCCATCCTATCAATAACAGTTTTTGTCCTTTCTTGCCTTCCTGTGCCAAAAGATCTTACCTCTCTCGCTGTAACGTTCGCCTCAAAATCCCCTGGTTTATGACTCCAAACTATTTGTCCTTCTCGTCCATTAAATGCAAACGTCGAGAAATGCTCCGACTCGCCTGAAACCTGTGGAGAGAACGAAATTATGTAACCATGGCAACTGAGACTGAAGTCATCAATATGTTGGGGAAAGATGATCCATAGGTGGCATGGGATTTTGAATTGAAGTATTGGTTGTTTGCGCGAAGGGTCTGAAATAACGCAGTGTTGACATGAAGTTAGGACAGAGTCTTCTCATGCGCAACCGCTAAACAAAGACATGATACTCTAGAGAATGACACGGCAGTCTGAAATGGGAAAATATTACACCAAGACGAATAGACCCCTTACACGTGACGTCAAAGCAGCTCAATTTGGAGGACAAAACAAAAGAATTTCAATCTCCTGAGAATTGGAAACCTATTGTTGTGTCCTCCAAATTGAGCTGCATTCCGACGTGCTGCAAGGGGTCTATGAGGTCTACTGGATGTCAAATTCAATCAGTCATATTATAGAACGGCTTATTTGATTTCAAACACCAGGTGCAGTAAAGGTATACTATAAGAGGATATGTTGTTTAGTTTTGCCTCTTTATACGCTTCAATTTCAGTCATAATTACAACCAGTGATTACTTTTTGCCTTTAGTTACAAAAGAAGACCATTAACCGAGAAGAAAATAGCCAATATTCACAAGCTGGTTTTTCTAGCACAAATCATGATGGAAAACTGACTACTCTCGTTATTTGGCTCGAAATAAAAGTTCACTTCGAAAAGGTGGTAAAAATTAGCGGAATCGTCCTTTGATTTCCTTGCTGTACGGCTTGCCAGAAATATATTACTGTAATCAAAATAAAGACAAAGCTTGTGGAAACTACTCCTGCATCTATACAAAGATAAATATTATGGCTTACAATATGGGGATTGTCTTACAAGATTTTGTGTTCTGTATTTACAAGATAAACGTTTTTGACAAAGCTGCAAGTCAGTTTTCATCGTTTGGTTCAAACACCGGGTTGTTTTGATGGACGCTTCGTCCTGTTTGTTGGCGCGGTAAAACGTTGTGTTGATGGTTTGTGGCGGGTCCAACACGCCCTACCCAACAAATCCCACGATGCACCCTTTTCTTGAACGCCTCTCTGAAATCCTGGAGGAAGATAAAGTATATTACAGGACCGAGGGCTGCGTTTGCTATGAGTAGGTTGTACAAAACAGACAAAACAGCTGACATATCAGTCGTACAAAAGAACTCTCGCCATATTGGAAACACAACACGAACTGCAAGACCAGGGGATGTACAAAGAATATAAAGGACCAGAGAACATAGCACCATCCTCACTGCATTAAGGAACTTTCTATTACGCTTTCTTCTTTCGATAACATTCAGTCCTGACAAGCTGGCTGTAGATTGACGTAGTTTTCTGAGGATTTGAATGTTAATGACAATCAAGCAGACATAAAGGAACACGATCAAAGTTGAAGCGAGAATCATGCTCTCTGTAGTACCATAATACACAGTTATTCTGTTACATACGAATTTTCCAGGAATATGTACTGACAATACAGCCTCATAAACGAAGATACTTCCAGGAATGACCCACATCAGAAGAACCAGAGATGCAAAGCAAGGTTTAGGTATATTGGTGACATTCAGAGGACTTGAAACAGCTCGATACCTATCGCTGCTGATAGCCAATAACGTGAGGAGGGACACCATTGGTCCTAGGCTCTTGAAGTAGTTGAATATCTTACAAATGATATCATTTATTACTGGTATTCCATGGGCTTGGTGAAGATGTAAAACAACATACCTCAGGGAAATAACTAATGATGTGGTCATGTCTGACACAGCCATGTTGACGATGTAGAAATTGATGTTCTTTCTCAGTTGTTTGGTGCAAAAGACGAGAAACATCACCAAGAGATTGTTGGTCAGAGCAATGACCGTCAAGACGATCGGAATTGCTGTTCTGAGGTTAGTCTCTTCCTTTATAACTGGTTGGTGTGAACCGCAGCTGTTATTGGAAGAATCCAACGTACTACGCGTGGTTGGAAAATCCATGACTTATTAAAGGATTTTTCAACTTTTATGTTCACGTTGATTTTGCTAGATGATCAAAAACAACGTCGACTGAGCTCACGGCTTGTTCTTAGCTTCTTATATTCCTTGCCATGCAAGACACAAGGAATAATCAACTCAATTTATTATTTTTTTCTGGCAGTGTTTTCATAACCATCTTACCAACTGTGTCGTGACCAATTAGATCTTATATTTATTGTACGCTTGTGATCGCTGAATGGCGCGTGTAAACTTAGTGTTAGAAAAGTAGGATTCTTATATGTCAACTCCAGCCAGTAATATTATAGAATGGGCTATTCAATACACCAGGTGCAGTAAAGGTATACTATAAGAGGACATGTTGTTTAGTTTTGCCTCTTTATACGCTTCAATTTTAGACATAATTATAACCAGTGATTCCTTTTTGCCCAAGGTTATTTACAAAAGAAGGCTTTAAAGTGGAGGCAATTGCTTGGTCATTAGATTTTAGCAGAATAGATGACAAAGTATGACAAAATATTTAGCAATTATTCACCGAAGTCGAGTTGAATAATTGTTTTAGCATCATTACACAGGTGATTATTCGAAAACATCGATTTATTTCTAAAATGTAGATATTTTTCATATTTTGAAGTGTTATTTTCTTTTCTGGTGTTCATTGTGACACAGCTGCTCGTTTCAAGGGGAGTAGGTTCATGCGACCTGTTACGTTTAGTGCAAATCGCCTATTATCCCAAGTATTGTGTTGTGAGTGCCAATCAATATTTAGGAAGCCCTTGTCAACAAAAGTCAAGTTAGACCTAGAACGCATTAAAAATTGTGAAAACGCATTTTTTAGGTCCAATCTTGCGTAAAAAATAGACGCCTCAAATCAGCACTTTAAAGTGCAGCTAAACAATAGGTTTCCAGTTTTTAGGAGATTGAAATTTTTTTGTTTTGTCCTCCAAATTGAGCTGCTTTGACATCATGTGCAAGGGGTCTATACAAAATGTCTGTGTTAACATGATCCTCGTACGCGTGTCAAAGCTTACTTGACATTCTTATAATTGACGCAGGCAGAAACACACACGACGCTTAGCATTTTACACCTTGTGTTTTGGCAATAGTTGGTAGCGTGGCATTATTCCTGCACGATTTTTGCCTGGCAAGAATGAGCAAGAAATGGCAAAGTTGCCCTGTAAGTAATAAAATAACCGCTAACCTTATTCGGATCCATTGCAGAATATGTGTTGGGTTTCCTTGCAAGTTCTTCAACGGTTTCTTTGGGAGCAGCATCGACGTCATGATTGTGGCTGGAAAAGTCAAGCATTACTAAAGGCGCAGAAATACGAGTAACAAAATTGTGCATCTTGTCGTGCAACATTGTCGCACTGCAACTTGCAAAGCGAATGTTGCCTCTTCCCGCGCAACAGATTTTCATTGTTGCAGAGAGTAGAAAGCGCTTCTACTTCTGCAACAAAGTCGTGCAACAAAAATGTCGTTGTGCGTGGGGTGGTAATAAGAGCAACATTCACTCTGCAACTTGCAACGCAACAATGTCGCTCGACAAGTTGCACGATTTTGTTGCGCATATTTCTGTGCTGTACAATCTTAAAGTAAAGTAAAGTAAAGTAAAGTTCCTATATTTAACGTCGGTAGTTCCTTCAGTTGAAATTCAACTGCTATCATTGAAGCCGACGGTCTGCAACTCTACCCCATCTCTCCATCTGTGCCCTTTTTTTACGAGTATTCAAAGCTGACTTACCCTAGTGTTTGCTTATCATGTTTATTGTGATCAGTGGTTCTTCCTCCAACAACAATAAGACCATCTTCACCTTGTGGTATTACAAGTGTAGCAATCTCTCTAAAGAAAATAATAAGCCAAATATCAAACCTCAGTTAATAAAGAAAAAAAACATTCTGCCAGTTACCATTGACACATGAAAATGGTAAACCTTTTCGTTAAAGAGCACCATACAAATTATACAATACATTTTATTATGACATCCTTTTCAGACCTAATTTATGTTTGAAACCTAGGTAAAGTTAGCCACAAACACAAAATTGTACTGTATTCATTTCTGTGATTCTTGCATTCAACTTATTTCATCGTGGACAATGCTCGCTCAGTAAGACCACGCTCACTCACTCGAGTTCCTGTAGCTCAGTGGACTAGAGCATCGGGTAGCAACCTGAAGGTCGTGGGTTTTAATCCCACTAGGAACTTGGAATTTTTTCTGAGACAAATTTGCTTGAATAACAAAATCATCACTTCTAACTTCATCATTGTTAGCAATGTGAACTTGTGAGAGTTCTACTCTGTATGACCAAGACCATATCATGTATGTGCAAGTCAATACCATAATTTTTCCACTCAAAAGAACAAACCCTGTAATTTATACAATCAAATTAACATACTTGAATTGCATGCGTCCCATCTTGGTGTTTATTTTGACTGTTGTGTTCCACTTCTGGTTCAAGAAATGATCATAAGCCAGGACAGACCAGTCACTCGTAACTACAATTATAGTCTGGAATGGAAATAAAAATACTACATAAGTTTTGGAGAAGTCAAACTTGCATACTGCATTTTATTATATTTCACTATGTCAAGTGGAGATAATGTAAAGTTCCTGTTACATAGGGGTGTTACACAGCACAATTTGTCCTGAAACTTGTTCACGACACAAGTTTTGGTTGCACGAGTAGAAAGCGGTTCTACTATGTAACTTTCTGGAGATGAAAGTTTCACAAAGCTGGGGTGTTACATGGTGCAATTCATTCTGAAACTTGTCTAGCAGTTGCACACAAGTTTCAGCTAAAAGTTTCAATGTGTAAAAGGGCCTTAATGTATAGCTTGCTCCAAGTGCTTGATCCAGACAAGACAAGAGTCTTGGGTCCTTAACCCAATATGGAAACCTAACAACACTTTATCAAAACCCTACTATTTACCTACTAAAACCTACCAGCACTCTACTGACACCTTACCAACACTCTACTGACACCCTACCAGCACTCTGCTGACACCCTTCCAGCACTCTACTGACACCCTTCCAAAACTCTACTGACACCCTACCAGCACTCTACTGACACCCTACCAGCACTCTACTGACACCCTACCAGCACTCTACTGACACCCTTCCAACATCTACCCATGATCTACTCACATCCTACTAACACCCTAACAACACTTCACTGACACCCTACCCGCACTTTACTGACACCCTTCCAACATCTACCCATGATCTACTTACATCCTACTAACACCCTAACAATATTTCACTGACACCCTACCTGCACTGATATTGGGATTGCATTCTTTATTAGACTATGCCAGCATTCTTTTGGGAATGCTGTTTGAGCTACACTGTGTATTGCCATCCCCCCCCCCCCCTCACCTAGTGGGGGAAAATGGGCTGGTTGGGAAAAAGAAGTTGCACGGACTAGTGTGGCACCTCCAAGGTTACTGGTGACCACTTGAACACTAAGTTGTAGTTACTCTAAAACCCTTGTTCTGCTTACAGTTTATTGTATACCTTATAACATTCATTATGTCTGTCTCTGTTTTGTAAACAACCTGTTGCCATGGTGACAGGAATGGATTGATGTCCAGAGGTAGCATTGTTCAGTTTGAAGGATGTTTCAACCTATTTTGAAGAAGTTATCAAGTTTTGTTACAACTATGAAATTTTTGATTCAAATCTATTCACCACTTTCCATTCACTAGTCAAACACAAAGCATTCAGTCAAGGCTGCAAGGAAAAGTTCAAATTTGAATCATCCTTTGAAACTACTATGAAGCCTCGCTTGAATGCTCTGTGTTGATCAGTGAACCATTGTCTGGAAAGCGGTGAATGAAACAGATGTATACCTTCATGTGTAGATGTGGCAAGAGATCTCCTCCATAGTCCTTGGTAGGGAAGGTCATGACTTTGATTCTACCATCTTGCGTAGCAACAACCAGCTCTATGAAAAACAAATTCAAAAACCGTCCTTGTTTGTTTTTACAAGGGTAGCACTTAATAGCCATGCAGTGGCTAACAAACCATGGCCCTTGTTCAATGATTGAATTGGAATTTAGAAATTGATTTTGGTGGAGGGAGGAAAACTGGAGAACCCAGAGAAAAAAACCTCGAAGCACAGGAGAGAACCAACAAACAACTCTACTCACATACGACACCAAGCCCGGCGGGAATTTAGGGTCGCCTTGGTGAGAGACGAGCGCTCAAAAGAATGATTACCCAACATATCAAAAACACTATTAATAATTATAAGTTCAATTCAATTAAAATAAATCGGATTTAGCAGTGGCATTTTTACGGAGTAATTTGCCCACTGAAATTCCAATTGAAATTTGGAAGTTGATTTTTTTGGAGGGAGGAAAACTGGAAAATTTAGAGAAAACCCCTTGAAGCACAGGAGAGAACCAACAAGCAACTCTACTCACATACAACACAGAGTCTGGGAATTGAACCCAGGTCTCATTGGTCAGAGGCAAGCACTCTGACACTGCTGCAGCATCTGTGCTTCCCATAAATTATAATCATAATTAATAATATTGGAGATAAAAACTACAATAATGCCTCAAATTTTTTTTTCCTTTTGATTATTCAATATTAATTTTACCATTAATCCCATCACTGTCAAGGTCCTCTATGATTGGATGTGGCCTAGAATTGATAATGAATATAGTACAGTATTATTAGTTAGTAATTTGTTCTGTATAAATTAGATGGAGCCCAGAAAAAGCTGGGTTTGTTTTTATTTCTTTGGTGTGTGTGCAAGTGGCACCAGCACTTCATTCCTTGAGAGAGCAGAGCTTTAAACCAATCAGATCATAAATGCACAGGATGAGGTGTTAGCTTCCTTTGCAGGAAATTCTCACTTTACCCTTATTAGGTGTCCTGTGCTGTTTAGATAGTGAGGAAAAGGAGGACTGGGAATGAGTTGGGGAGAAATATCTCTCTCCTCCCTAGTCTCTCTCATTAAAAATATTGGTGACATAGGGGCCCCAAGCCTGAAACCTAATAGCCCACTTGAGGGATCATGCACAAAGCAAATCAAGGCAAGGCCGCAGGGAAATAAAAGAATATATTAGGATTACTTTATTGTTTTCCCAGAGCCTGGTCTTGAATTGCTTTTATTACAGGTAGTAAAAGTGAAGGTTCTTTGAAGAGGACGCTAGTGATGTAACTATACATAGGTATTACAATTCTCCTATTAGTTTGTTCGAGATAGAACTGCCAATATAAATCTGTATATTCGGCTAAGAATTATTGTGCAATAGGAGAATCTCAATACAAAACTTATTGCTATTTTGAGCTGTCAATACGGTTTTTTTGAGGGCATTGGAAGAAAATATATTCCGTATACTACAGCCAAACATACAGAATATATTTTCTCCCAACTAGCCACTAATATAAACCAATATTGGTGGCTCAAAATCGCAATACCGTAAGTTTTGTATACATGATCTTTGGTGGCAGCTTACAAAATATTGTTATGTTCTGATTCAGTTGTCTTGTCTATGTCCAGTCTCCATACTGGCTTGAGCTCATACACATCAGGAGCTCTAAATATAAATACAGCAGCAAGGAATGCTATCACCACAGCTACATCTTGAGGACGTATCCTGGACAAGTCAACTGATTGTGGGAATACCATCAAATATACTCTAAAGGAGAATAAAAGAACACCAGTATTATATTGATAATATTTGAGAACATTGTACTGAACTGAGTTATACCAATAAGGGAGAGTCTCATTAGCAAGCAGTATAATACATTTTGAGATATGGCTTTCAGTATTTCCAAAAAATGACCAATAGAAATATTAGGGGAGGGGAGGGAAGGGCAGGGGAGGACTAGCATGAAATATCTGATCAACCATTTGCGATGTGTTCTAAAGTGGAGAATGTTCTTTTGCTTCTCATTCATTTTATTTACACACTCCCTCTGTGGAGCCTGAGAGGTTGTGCTTATGTTGCAAATTTACAATCACAAATTTTGTTAAAAACTTGTCGCCATAATAAGCAATATTTAGATGGTGTATAAAACTTGTGAATGCAAGATATTTTCGTCAATCGGAGAAATGATGTTCGAATAACACCCAGAAAAAAGAGGAGTCAAAGAGTAGTAATTTGGGATAGCTGGGATTCCTGTGGTTTATGATGAACATCGAAAATTCATTAAAAAAGTGCAACTAAATGCTCCGTTTTTGAGACAGCAACTTACGGAAAGTAAAAATGCAATACTTACCTAATTTGCACACTTCTAAAGCACGTAAAAATTAATAAAAAAATTCATTTTTCGCGGCTTCGACAAAACACAACAGCAACATCCACCATCTTGAATATATTAATTTACAAATATGGATATGCATACCTTTTATGAAAGAAGGCTAAGTTGACCAATGAAAAGCAAGTATTTACTTGAATTTGATTGGTTGGGATGAACAAGCGTGGGTATTTTGAAATTCGTTTGATCCAACGTTCTAAAATTTGAATCGAGAGTAGAGAAGATATATTGATAATGCTTCTTTGAGACTTTTAAAACCAAAAATATTCGTCCGATTTCGCTATAAGTTCGCAGAAAGTAGTTCGTAAACCCAAGAAGAGTTTAAAGTAAAATTATTTCACAATGGAGGGAGATCTTTCGGGATGTTATGACTTCGATGCTCCCATGTTTGTCGACTTCACCAAGAATGAGGAGTTAGTAGATTCAGACGCTGATAAATGGTTTGGTAAGCAAGAAAACTCGTTATAATTTCGTATTGATGCTGGGTATTAGGATTATAAGATTTTCGTTTTGTGTCCTCTTAGAAAACAGAAACGATGGTATCATCGAGATGGATAGTTTGGAAGAAGATGAACCCATTCCGTCTGATGCAGAAGAAACCACAACAGAAACAGAAACGAGTGAGGTCAAAACTGCTCCTTTACCTGAAGAAAAGACCGTTGATAACGATAATAATACTAAAGAGGAAACTCAAACCAAAGATGAAGAAGGCAGTGAACCTTTTTTGTTCTTCAAAAACATTCCTAGCGTTGCCCCTGAAAACTGCCTCACGCTCACAACTTGGAAGTCAAGAAGCAACAGCGCTTCAGTACCCGCTGAAAACGAACCGCCATTGAAAAAACTAAAGCACACATCGTCAAAAACTTCAAGGTAAGAAAAAGTTTACTTAGCACTAGATCTTGAAGATACCGTAATCAATTTGATCTCAGTACGTTATCCGTGCCCTGACTTAGACAAGCCTAAAATGGTTGATTGATGGTTGCTAAAATACGTCCAAAAACCAGTTGTAAGAGATCTAAGGGCTATAAGCTTATACGAATGAAATAAAGTTTCTTTTGCCCAAAATAGAGGCGAAAATGTTGTGTTAAATGCAAGCTTTCTTGTTCTTAGGACGTTAAATTCTAGTGGTTCGAAAGCTAGTGAACCTCGAGCAAAAAGACAAAAAAGTGTGGATGATAGTACAGAACATGTTGCTGCACCCCTGACAAGGTAAGCATGACTGCAGCTGTTCTGAATAAGCTTTAATTTGAAGCCTAGCTATGCCTACTATTTATAATGAATCAGACATTTGAACTGTGGATCTGTCACAGTTGGAAATACTGGAGTATTCACTTTAGTTAGCAGCTGTTCTGAATAAGCTTTAATTTGAAGCCTAGCTATATACCTTGCAAAGGCATGGTTAGTCCTTTCAAGATGGCGCAGGGAACTGTGAAGGGGACTATTGGGGGTGGGGAAATGTAGGACTTTCAAATAACTGTTCCTTTACTTTCCTAATTTATGTATAACATTACAGCAGTACTCTAAAATCTGATCTCTAATTTGATTGTTTAGGGCCCAACACAAGGTTGCTAGTGCACCAAGAAGATCTTTCCGTATTTCCAAAAAGAGGACACCATCAACAAGTTCCACAGGGAACTCGAGTGAAGGGAATAGAAGTATATCTGGACCAATGCCAAAGGCTTCCAAAAGACCAATGCCAAAGACCAAAGCTCCAATGCTAACATTTCCATCTACCCCAACATTATTGAAGTAAGTATGATTTCCATAATTGATGTGAACATGGTTTTGAAGTTGATATATCCAGCATGGTTTCATTCCCAAGTGTTTTCATTGCAATTTGCTGGTTGAGACTAAAATTGTAACAGGTTACTTGGCAGTACACTAGCCCTAATGAAGCATTGTTAGTAACTTTAATCTACAAAATATTAGTCCTTTTACAGGGCTTGAAATAACAGCTGGGCAGTCACCAGTCATAGAGCATGGCCAAACTAGTTTTAGATTGGTCATACCCCATTTCTGGCTCGACATACCTGATCAAAATGACCAGCAAGGCAAAGATTTGACCAGATAAATTCCAATTTTGGCTGGACATTGTCCATTGACTGGCTGTTTTAGTTATTGTGGTAGCTGATGAACCTTTTTTCCCCTAGGAGGCCAAAGGCTAAACCAAATGTAACACAAAAACCAAGGGAAGAAATGGAGATTGAAGCTATAGAGAAAATGAGACAGGAGCTGAAGGAGAAGAGAAAACACAATGAAGAATTCATGAAGAAGGCATTAGCAGCTGGAGCGTACATTCCATACAGGTCTGCCGAGGACAACTTGACTCAGGCTGTTGAATTTCACTTTGAAACTGACAAGAGAATTAAAGCTCCTCATCCACAAACATCAAGTGACAACAAGGGAAAGACCTTCTTTGAAACGTTACGTCAACACCCAGCTTCACCTGTAAGTATAGAGTCGAACTTTGTTTCGCCAGATTACAATCAAATTACGTCACTCGTGACCAGTAACTTGAATGTTTTGATTGGAGTTTTGGTGGCTTCGTTTAAAATTCCAAATCTCGGTGCCTACGTACCATCAAAACTCTGGCAACTCAAAATATTTATATTTAAAAAAAAAATTTTTGAAGCTGATACTTAGCAATGAGGTTGGCAAGTGAATTCTTTTGGAAAATATTTCACAATCATTCATGATCTATAGCAGGTCCAAAATCAAATTTTTTAACTGAAATTTTTTTTGAATATCGGAGCCATTGATCGGAGATTTGAAAATCTGATATAAAGCCTTGAAAACTACATTTGAAGTATCGGATTTACTGGTCACGCATAACGTAAATTAGCTGTAATACAGATGTCAAGACTGACGTGAAGTTGTAGTGGTAGTGCACTGGCCTCCTCTGTGGTCTCATGTGTGATTCCTATTGTCTGCATCACATCACGTCAGTTAGACTTCTCCCTTGATCCAAGGGTTTTTCTCTCTGGGTCTCTGTCATCCGATCCCATCAGCTTTGATATACATTAGATGCTGTTTTAGTGTGCAATGAATTGATGCTTGTTTGAACTACTGTCATATGCAGATCAAAAGTGTTCAAACCTTTTGTACTAAATTCTTTTAAATTCTGTGTTCTTATGCTGTTATTCTTTGAATTTAGTCCTTTAAGAACAGGGCTCCAACAAAGCCACAACCATTCCACTTCCATGGCAACCAAAGCAAGAAGCGTAAGACGACAGAAGAGGAAGACAACTCATGTGAAGGGTACGTTTCCATGGCACAACAATGCTACAAATTCCAAACTGCAACACCTCCAAGATTCCGTACCAAGAACACCAAGGACAGTAATTCTGGCCCACCTATGTCTGATGTTAACAAAAGTGCTCTTAAGATAACTTGCCCAAAGACTCCAAACCTGTCCTGTAACACAAGAAAGAGACCTCTGCCAGAGGACTGCTTGAGCCGTGAACAGCAGGAGGAGAAAGATGCTGAAGAAATGAGAAAGTAAGAAACTTATTTTCAATTGTGATGTCATTATTTACAACGCTTTTCTTGTTTTGCGAACCTAATCGACTCCAGATGTCTGGCAATTTGGCTTCTGTCAATCAAACTTATAATGGGCTGGGTTCATTCCGATGGAGCAGTAAGGAAATTCCCTTGACTGGACGGCCATTTTCACACAAGAATTCCTTTATCACTCAGGATCGGAATGAACTTGGCCCATTGTAAATTTGATTGACCAAAGCCAAAACGTGAGCCTCCTGGAGTCAGTAGGTTGCAGAAATATGAAAAGTTGGTGTAATCTGAGTATAATTCTTGTTGTTTTTTGCCAAGAAGAAAAAGGCTTTTATTAACTTTGAATCAAAATTTTCTTTTGCATTTTTTAGTTACAAGTTCAAAGCCAGAGAATTTGATCCTAAAATAGTAGATAAACAAGGTACCTATGGGCTGAAACCCCTGCAGCCAAAGAACCTGACTGAAGTTAAGCCATTCATGCTGGCATCAGAACAACGTTCAGAGAT
Source organism: Anthopleura xanthogrammica (assembly GCA_964019055.1). Lineage (NCBI taxonomy): Eukaryota > Metazoa > Cnidaria > Anthozoa > Actiniaria > Actiniidae > Anthopleura > Anthopleura xanthogrammica. Next base: position 11,895,634 of record OZ025207.1, on the reverse strand, counting down.
ATATAAACAAAAAGAAAAGGATTCTCAAGTAGAGGTAGGAATAAGATTGATTGGAAGCACTCTCTCAAAGTCTAAAGTCTTCATAAGGGTAGCAGTAAGATGTTACCACTGTTTTCATTGCTGATTGAAACAACATTCATGATGGGGAAATCGGTCAATACATGCATTCCCATCACTCAAACTTTACATAATCTGATTGACAGCAGTGTAATACCTGATTTCCCTGTTGTGACTGTTGTCTCAATCAGCGGGTAGCAGTGAAAAAAGTCAGGTAGTAACCATTCACCACTTTGATCCTTGCAAATCTGGGTCACTGATTTGGGAAAGAGTAACACATGAAACAAACTGTATGTCCTTGTGGTATAATTGAGTCTAAAATTCTTCTTTTTTCCCCCATTTGTTTCAAAAGGAGAAACCTGTTGCATTCAAAGCTCAACCTGTACCAGAGTTCAACAAACTTGAGTTCAAACCGGAACTTCCACACCAAGCAACCAAGCAAAAACCTTTCTCCTTCGAACAACGGAACAAACACATGCAAGCCAAGAAAGAACAAAAGATTCAAAGCATCTTAGAAGAGGAGAAAAAGGTTTGGACTTTTACCATACAACAATTTAAAATTTAAGTGAATAAACCCAGTACTTTTGAGTTGCACATTGGAATTTGGTTTTCAATGCTACCAGTCAAAAATAATTTTTGATTAACACAAGCAAAAGACCATTTCATCATCCAGGCTCACAACTACCAAATTTGCATAATATAGACCTTTTCAGCTGGGCCAATTTTTTCCCCAATTGAGATGTCATTCCCTAGAGTATCATTTCTTTATTCAATGGTTGCACATGGAAGACAATCATATGAATATGGATACAACCTAAACAAAGAATCTTATTCGCTAGGGAGTGACATGTGGTCTGAATGAAGTGGGTAAACATTTTGCCCAAGCCAAGGTCTAAAACTGCTATAAATTCTACTGACAGAACTAAAAAAATAAAGCATTAAAAGATCCCACTCTCTACTCAACATGTACTATAACTAACTGTACATCAAACAAGCCAAAAACAATGTTATACACCATTCGCATTGCATAATAATTTACTTTAATTTGCATTTAATTTTTTGATCCTACAGGCAAGAGAGTTCCATGCTCAACCACTGCAAAGCTTCTCTCCAATGAAGTTGATATCTACCTCAAAATCCCTTACCAAATTTGAGCCATTCAGCTTGGAAACTGAGAACAGAGGGGCCCACAAAGCTGAACAGTGGATTAAGAAGGTAAAAATAAAATTAATATAATTGTATCACACTTAATATTTACCTTTAGTTAGAGCACTTTACACGGTTCTGCAGGCCATGGCCATTAGCACAGAAAACCCAGTCCATCAAAATAGCCCACTTCCGAGATAAGGTTTCAGTACGAGGCTCTGTGCTGAATTAAATATTTGTTCTTTTCTCCTGTCATGAATCACTGAGCCTCACATTGAAACCTTTGTGCCTGACAAGCAAAGTATATCTTGGAAGTGGGCTGGTATGAGTCAGTTGGTAAAAGTTTGATTGATTGAAGCCATAAATCTATGCATCTCAAAGTTGTAAAAGAAAAACAAATTTAAAGCAGATCTTTTTAAAAACTTTGCATACCCCAGACCTCATTTTGTTTATTTTTCCTTCTAAAATTATTAATCTTTTCCTTAAGGTTCAAGAAGATCTTCAGGAAGAAAGAAAGAAAGTTGCTTTCAAGGCTCATTCAAGCAATGTACTTTATCAAGCACCTTTTATTCCCAAAAAATCACTCAAACCAAACACCATGTTTGAAGAATTTGACCTCAACTCAGAGCGCCGAGGTCAAGAGAGAGCAGCTTATGAGACGAATAAGAAAGAGAAGGAAATGGAAAATCTAGAGCTTCAGCATCAACGAGAACTAGAACGGGAAGAAGAGGAGAAGAGAAATATTGCGATGTTGAGAAAACAATTAGTTCATAAGTCCAATCCCATCAGATCGTACAAACAGGTAGAAATCCTCCCAAGCAACAGGCCGTTGACGCACCCAGAATCGCCGGCTTGGAATACTAGAGAAACAAAGAAAATGCGTGTGTAGGATGCGTAATATAACATGCAAAGTCTTTTTATTTATGCATTGGATTTGTAACATGACATTTCTTCTTACCACAAGACTGCATCTACCTGAACATTGCAAAAAAAATTGATGTTCAAATAAAACTTACAAGCAACTCCTTGCTGCTTCCTAATGTAAATAATTTGGCTTATTATTTACATTTTTCCAACTATGCTACATAACAATCTAGTGTCCCTTAAATGTTGTTATTGTAAGTTATGATCAGAAAATAGTTTTCTGGAATAGAAATATAATGGGGTTGAAGTTAAAGCATAAAAGAACAAGTGATTTTTAGTTTTCTTATAAAGCCTTTTTATTGACAGTCAAAGTAAGTAGGATGTTGATACAGCTAATATTGTGCTTGTTAAGTGAATAAATATTACAATAATCATACAAATAGCTTGAATGAAGATTATAAAGTTGATCTGAGTTTAACAAGTTAGCTGTCTTCACATTTCTAGGACCTCAGTACCTTCACAGTGTTTGTCGCCTGTCAATCAAAATTCCTAATGCATGATCAAACTAAATTTCATGGATGGAAGCCAAAAATCCACAATGAAAACACTTTGAGTTGTCTGGTTCATAGAAACATGAAATGCAACCTTAAGTTATGCAGATTAACCAGATAATTAAGTAAGCTCAATGTTACTGACATTATAAGTTGCAATAAAAGTTAGTTTGTCTGGTAACATTTGTTCAGATAAAGGTTTGGAGACACAATGCAATTTTACAGGCAACATTGCAAGCATTGTCACAAAAGCTGTATTTGGCCACCCTGACGGTGAGATCCATCGTGTGATGTCACAAAAATAGGACTCTTTTCTACTTTTCAAGACCTTGCATGAAAAATTGCATCATGTATCAGCACCTTAGGTTGCTTGGTTGCATTTGAGGACAGCTCAATTTTGTGATGTACAATACAGCTAAAATCAGACCTCATGAATATAGAGCATGTGTGTTTTGAGTTCATACACTTTGTAAATATCCTGTGAGTGTCATGTTTCTCAAGTCTTTTTTTATGAAATTCCTGGGTGTTTGTTCAAGGTATCTTCTATTTTTTTTTATTATGCAGGTAATAATCTTAAGTGTGAAATTCAACTTCATGCTTGTAAAAAAGTTCACGTCAAATTAAACATTTTATATTCATCTATTTGTGTTTGATATCCAAGTGACAAATAAGTCGTGTGGGCTCAAGGTCTCATCAATATAGAAAGTATAAACAAACCAGTTGGGCAAGAATTTGGTTTACAGTGCTTTTCAAATTTCTGTAACTTAACAGGAAATTCCAGTGATGAGAAAGCCATTTTCACACAGGAATTTCTTTATTTCTTGCAATCAGAATAAACTTGGCCTGTCATAAATTTGATTGACAGAAGCCAAATCACCAAATGTCTGGAGTCAGTAAGTCAAAGAAATATGAAAAGTGCTGTAATATATTGTTTCTAGAACCTTAACAACTCGTAGAGCTTTGAATTTTTGGTTCCTATTCAGAGCACCGTTATTTGGATGGGAGTCAAAACATGAGAAGAGTGTGGCTTGTATGTCAAGTCATTTGGTTGGATTCCAAAAACATGAAAAATAGCTGAGAAATAACCATGTCCTTGGCAAATCTTGAAAGATCTTAGTACATTATTTCCTTGGTTTCCCTCTTCTTGTCATAGTTCTTTCAGGGTTTTTCAGAGGGCGAACTCTTTCTTGTGGCATTGCAAGAAGATCTCCCCATTTATTAAGGTGTCTCACACACTTGTAAATATCACTAAAAAGAAAATGGTAAAAGTATGTAGTTGAATTCAAGAGAATACAGAATTTCATCCAATACTTGACACATGCACTGGTTTGTGAACAGGGGAGGGGATGGGAAGGGACCTGGAAAAATAGACAAAAAAACGACAACCAAACAAAAAAGTGACACATGCGATGTTGCCTGCAACATTCCTTTCAATGGGTTTTTAGGGGATGTCACATGTTACAGCTTTACTTGCAATGTCACATGAAATTGGCTAGGCGCGGTTATGCAAGCAATGTTGCAGACATGTTCACATGGTCAAACTTGTCCCCAGGAATGTCAAAAAAGTAGAAGTCAACTAGTTTTTACTTGTGCGACATTGCCGGCAACATTGCAAGCACACATTTGCACGGGTAGACACATGGTGCAATCTGCTCGTTGCAGGCAACGTTGTTGCATCGTGTATCTGTGCCTTAAGATGCAAAAAGACTAATCCACTGACACTACTTAAAAATACACCCATGGAAATTATGGAAAGCAAATGCTTTCATTATTGTGGATCAAAACCTACATGTAAATCTACTGTCTGGAGTAACAATGGTAAATATGATGGTTCTGCATGTGCAAAGTATTGCATTAGTCATTCAATCTTTACCTGTCTTTTCTCTTGGTCAGTGTTTTTTGTTCTAATTCACCTGAAAGAAAGTTATGTGATTTCAAAATCAAGCACAGTATTTCAGGGTTGTGTCTCATTAGCAATTAATTTGTTACAGCAAGAAGTTGCAAAACTATGACTACATTTTTACTATATTTGCATACTTCTATGCACAGGCTTTTGTGCGTTTAACTGATACATTTGATGTGAAGCTGTCTGGTTTTACCAAACAAGGCATGTAAAAAAATGTTTCACAGCAAAAAGCTTGTGCATTGAAGTATGCAGATATATTAAAAGTGGTCACACTTTTGCTTGTCAAGCTGTAATTGTGTATGATTGTGTTTTGGCAAGAGGGATCATCATAAGTTTCTATGGGAAACTCAGAACTGTATTAAATTGACAGCAAGAAATCAAATTATTTCCTGGATGAGGGGTGGGGGAGTGGAATATAGGTGACTCTTAATATAAATCTTACCATTACTTGAACATATCCTGCAAATAAGATGCCTTCTCTTTAACTTGATGGGCTCCAATATTCTGGGCCATGATTTATCTGGAGTGTGTGAGAAATATCTTTAATTATTTTTTTTAAGGGAAAGACCTTTCTTGAGATAACAAAATTAATATACCAGTAGTGCATTCTGGTCTAGCTTGGATACAAACATCTTTTGTTTGTACAAAATAGTACAATGTCTATTGTTTTTCATCGTTTTATCAGTGCTGCTTGGTGATAAAAGTGATAATTGATAATAGTTTATTAGTATTGTTTCATGGATATAGTGTTTGTACTCTCAGCTAATAGCAAAAAAAACCATGATCAAATGGTTCACTGGAAGCAAATAAAGTCCTAAATAACTTAATTTAGACAGGTGTAAATCATTTTTTTATCTGGTAGCAATAATTACCTGACTCATCTCTTCTCCCTTTTCTCAGCACCAAGTAAGAGAAGCGCTCTGTTACAAACCCCCACTTCTTCAAGCTTGTTCTTTTCTATAAAGGAATGATACTTATTCGTTTGTCTCACAATAATTATTATTGAAGGTCATTTGTCAGGTATCATTTCTATATTACTGATGAATAATGTTTTTCTTTCTTTTGTATTTGACAAACAGACTCATTTAGTCAACATTTGAATCAAAAACAATAAATAAATGTGCCAAATAAAAATTTACCATGTTTTGTCACTGCGAACTGATACACAAATTCAAATTTGTTGTCTTGTTGTCTTGTTGCATGCTGTAGCAGCAACAAGAATTCATCAGAATACAGTCAAACATCAAACATGGCCACTGTCTGGGGAAAATTTTGCAGTTATTGTAGAGAGGTGGCCATTGTGGAAAGGTTTTCCTATATTTTCTTGCATTGTATCTTAGCTTTATTGGATACAGTATATTATCAAAATAAATGATTTACCTCAGCAAAGGAGAGCTGCACTTGTTGTTCAAAGTTACATGGATGATCTCTTGTCTCTACGTCAGCCCTCGGGCATTCATGGTCATGTGGACACTAGACAAAAATGTGGTATATAACATTTTCAATAGCTTCTTCACAGTTTAAAGGTAGCCATGCCTTTGCATTGAAGTGGCACATGAGGTGACCAAAACAATGATGGGGACATTATTGTCCAAGGTGTCATAAAAGTTATCTATCATTGCAAGGTCATCTCATGTCTCCCTTTGAAGCCAAGGCATGCACAGCTACCTTTCAAGATCTATGGAGCAAGAAACTGTGAAAGGGACTATAAGTGTCACTTGTCTGGTAAAATATCCTTCACTTTAGCATATAAGAAATGACTTTGAAAGGTGAACATGTACATATTCATGATGTATAGGTACTTACTGGAGCAAACACAAACCCTTCATCAATGACGTCATCTTCAAATGGTGTATCTTGACTGATATCTTCTAATTGGGAGACAGAAATATATCATTGTTGAACTGGTTCTTTAGTCTCAAAGGAATGACTTATTATTTTGAATGTCCAGAGGTGTGAAATATTTTGGAGAGAGCTTGCACATGAGAGACAGAGAAAGAGAGACAGAGACAGAGACAGAGAAAGAGAAAGGAAGGAAGGAAAGAAGGAAGCTAGCAAGCAAAAATTAAATAATTAACTACCAGTATATGAAAAGTTAATAAAGTAACAAGCCAGGAATTATCCCAGCTTAATTTTCCTTAGAAGTTTTAAGTTACATATAATTTTTAAGTTTTAATTTAACCTAAGTTTTACGTTTTAGACAAAAAATAATTAAATTTGTAAATAACTTTGAGTATGAATGAATGTACCTTGCTGTGATGTTTGAACTGCTTCTGTCCCATCATCATTAAAAATATTCTGATCCTATTTGCAAATCAATGATCAAAAGTCAAAAACATGCCAAAACATATCATAAGAAATTAAAAAATGATTGAGAAACAAAACTAAATTGCACTTCATAACGAGATACAAACTAAAATCATAATTTTTAATTGTTGACAATATGTCATTTTGAAACATACCTTTTCTATCATTTGTCTTGCTTGTAATAATATTTCAAAGCCTTCAGTATTGCCATATTCTATGAGCACCTAGTATAAGAACTAATATCATAAGATATCCCAAGATTCTTTGCATAAGGATGGATGGGTAAGGTGTGGGGGTGGAGGGATAGATGGATGGATGAATGGATACTTGATGAATGGGTAAATGAATGGATGAATAGATAGATGGATGGATAGATGTGTGATTGAATAGATGGACCAATGGATAGATGAATGGGTGAATGAATGGATAGAGATGGGTGAGTGAGTGGATGGATGGATGGACCCATGGATAGATGAACTGGATCATGAATGGATAGATCAATGGGTAGGTGAATGGATAGATTGATGCTATACATGGACTGTATAGCAGCTGCCAGAGGTGCCTTCACATGCTTTCAGTTCGACCCCACTGAGCTGTGCCACTTCTGTACTTGCAGTAGTGATTAGTGATAACAGGTTTTTTGAGTGAATGGATGGATTAATAAATAGATGGATCGGTGGAACGGTAGGTTGGGGTACCGGATGCATGAATTAATAGAAGGTTAGCATAATAATTATAAGGAAAAGGGCAATAAAGGAGAATACCTCACAGTTCATTACTTACAAGAAAGTCATTTGTTTTTGCCCAGAGACTTTTGATAGCTTCTCTTCTCATAGCAAGACGAGGGATTTCACTAAGAGTGTAAGAAGCTATGACTACATCATATGTCACCTGTCAATCAAAACAAAAATCAGAGAATTTCTAGATCAACAGTACCAATTTCATCTAGCAACACAAGTAAAGTAGTATGTACAGTTCATTTTTTTGCCCCTTAAAAATAATAAAAGTTTATTGATTTAGGTATAACAAGTTATTAAAATTATAAATTTGAGGCTTTCCAGTGAGGTCTTCATGAAAATGAAGATGCTTTACAGATTTCACATGTTGGAAAGTTTTTGTAACATGATATTTCAACTGCAGCTGTGGCAGTCTTTATCAGAATAATGAGGTTGGGTCGCATGAAAGTGTATATTAAAAGCTTAGTAATCTAAATTTATTAAAATGAATACTGCTTTAGCAGATGGTTTAATGGCTTCATACATGACAAATTTACCTTGTTTGAGACTGGCAGAAACCTTTTGTAATATACATGAGGTATGTGGAGTGGTTTTTTGTAACTTTCTCCACCTAGGACAGAATATAGCTCAGCTAGGGCTCAACACTAACATACAAACACTAGTCTCAGACTAGTAAAGGTTTGCTGTGGACTAGTAGGAAAAGACCTTGGGACTAGTGATTATCCACAGTGGCTAGCCCAAGGTCTAGTACCTAAAAAAGTTAGTGGGTCAAGTTGGCATTGCAGTGCATTGTGGGACTCTTTTAGGGTACACATCTCAAAGATGGCATCTATTTCATCAAATGCACTGCAATGCTGACTCTGCCCTGGAAGTTTTACTGTAACTATGAAATCACTCTTTGACAAATACCTCTTAAAAGAAACTCTGATAAAGAGTTCATGGGTTCTGATACATCAATACATTGATATTCTTTAAGAGAATCTCCCCATTTCTCATGTGCAGCCCTGAAACAATAATGAACATCGTAAAATTAATAGTGCTAGCTTCTTAACATCAAATTGAATCAAACCCTGAAACAACTACTGGGCTGATCAAAGTCAGGGTATGGTTAACTCACAGATCGAACCCTAAACAACCTCTGGGCTGATTAAGGTCAGGGCACGGCTAACTCACAGATTGAACCCTGAAACAACCTCTGGGCAGATCAAAGTCAGAGGAAAACCCCCTAGAATCAAGGTAGTCACTGTCCAGGAATCATATGTAGCTGTGAGTCACCCCATATAGTAGGTGAGTTAATACTAGACCACTATGCCACCCTTATGATTCCAAACAATCTGTTCATTAGTAACTACAACCATCATTATTTTATTGTTCCATAGTGTCTTCATTACAACTTACCATAACACTGTACCAGTTCCTGAGCCAAAGTCCATAAGTGTTTCAGGCTTGTAATTGGGCTCCCTTCTTGAGATCTAAGAGATAACGACAGCAGCTTAGACATGATGATTGGCCACATCAGACTGATGAACAATCATGTGACCAGTCAGTGTGACTGGTCAAGAGGACCAGCCTAAGAAGTGTTTGGCCAGGCAACTGCTAATTTTGGCCTGACATTAAAAGTCAAGGTAAAGTAACTATATTTAACGTCAGTAGTTCCTTCAGCTATGCAGCTGGTATCCCAGGAAACTGACGGTGTGCACTTTACTCATTGTCTGTTGACTAGCCATTATTTCAAGCCCTACATTAACATACCAAAACTCTACCAACAACTTACTAACTTAGCTTGTTTGGTGGGTGGGATCTAATTAACTGGCTTATAAATAAACCATTATGATTTAGATTTCATAGTTCTTAAACAATGGTGATGGTCGATATACACAATCATGTATCATTACCTCATGAATAACCTTCAGTGTTGATCCATAACTGGCTGGGATACGACTGGCAGCAAAAGCTGCACCCTCTCTTTTATCATACCTGAAATGGAAGACAGCAATGACATTGAATAATTGAATAATTGAATTATTAGAGACTGGCACTAAAATGTCATCTCCCCCCCCCCCCCCCCATAAAACAAAAAGTTTTGTCCCAGACATTTTTGATTTTATAGCATACAAAAAATAATAATATAAAATTAATGTGACAATCTCTATTACCTGATTACTTTGTATTCTTCATTTCTTGGCTTTTTTGTATTACAAATCATTCTTCCTTCTGAAACTTGTTCAGCAGAAGTGTCTTCATCAACCTGATTATCCTCATCTACTGCTAGAGTTTTATTCTGTACTTCAGAATCATCTTCATCTAAGTCATATTCCTCATCTGTGGTAGTGATTTGGCTGTTTTCTTGCTCTGCTTTTAACTTCATAATCTCATCTAGGTTGACGGTTGAATCTAAAGAACAAGACATATTCTAGCATTGCTACATGTTTTTCATACTTCATTGAGAAAGGCTAGAACTCTAAATGGGGTATTCATATTTCATTACCAAGGCAACCAGGGTAACAATTAGTACCTTAAAACATACCGAACCATTATCTGTAACACTGCCGCTGCCCAACACATCATAACTGGATCATTGGCCTAATTTATAATACGAGTTCAGAGCTCACCTTTCAGTTTCTTGGATGCTTTACTTTCTTTATATTTTTTCCAAGTCATCTCAGTGGGTCTTCCCCTGTTCCTCAAGTGTTTGCTGAGTTTATGGCCATCATTTTCAAGCATGTTCCTTGGATACCCTATAATTATTAAACCACTATAAATTAATATAAAATTTTATCAACTAGAGCCAGGAGGAACAAAATTGAATGGCCATGCTAAGGGGAGATCCATGCAGTTGTCACTTTAGAGTGGATATACAGTGATGTAGCAATAGCAAGGGTGCAAGAGCTAGATAGATAGTTAATTAGAATTATATTGGGGGTAGGGAAAAAAATTGAAGGACATTGCTTAGGGGATGGGTGCCAATTTTAGGAAGGATGCTGTGATGATGTGGCAATAGCAAGGGATCAAGAGCTATTGAGTGAGGGAAGGGACAATATTGAATGACATTTCTTGGGAGAAGTGCACACTTTAGATTCAATTGGATAAAATATTTTGGCAAATGAATATGGAGTGTCCAAGCAAGAGCTGATGACAAGGGTGGAAGAGCTTTGATCAGCATATTATCTCACTCAACATTTTATATCCAAAATAATTTAAAAACTCACAATATGATTTTCTTATGGGGTTTTTAACCTCCCTTTGCAAAACCACTGAAGCTCATTTTGGACTTACTCTTGAGGTATTCTTTAAGATTGGTATCCAGTTGTTTAGGTAAATGGATTGTAGGAAGATGAAATAATCCAGGAGCATTCTTGTCTTTCTTGCTGAACTGGTCCAAACCATAAGCATACTTCTCAAACTTTACGTTATCTTCTCTGTCCCCACCCCCTCCCCCTGAGGTTTCAATGTTGGTCTGTGGAGGACTTACATTGCTGAATACCTGCCAAAACAAGTTATAAAGATCATTAATTGAGTTCTCATAGTGGTTAGAATTTATATTTACAACTGTTCAATGATCAGTGAATCCTAAAGCTTGGTTTTGAAACAGTACGCCGCAAATTCTTGGTTGCCAAATAATCCTTTTTTACAATCGTTTTCTTACCCTTACGTGTTGTTTAGTAGCCTGCAAACTTAATTGAATGACTAAACATCTCTTACAGCTCAATAATCGCGTCTTCCATAACAAATTAGCGTTCATAATTCCAAGTTGCAAGGCTGTCTTTTTGCTACACGTGAGTTTACTTCATCCATCCGCCATCTTGGATTTGAGTGAAGGGAAGAGCCTGGGTCGAGTTGGGACGAAGAAACAGGAAGCCCAAACACTGATTGGGAGTTTGTGCGAAAATTATAAGTAAAGAACAAAAGGAAGGAAGAAAGAAAGAAAGAAAATGGCCGCCACTTAGCTTCGCAAACGGGGATGATTCCAATTTTATTCTACTGAGCGTAAAGAATATGATCGGCTTCACAAAGAGGGATTCCTTGGAACCACCACTTCGTGGATCCGCCACTGGGGGCTAAAGGATAACAGCTAGAACAAGCTGAGGAATCACATTTCGTATTGATAGGAACAATAAATAAATCAGGGGCGGATCCAGGGAGGGGCCAATTGGGGTTGTAGCCCCACCCTTCAGCTATGTTTCTTGAAGTGGAACAGAAAGTACATTTTAAAATATCTTTCCAAGTTCTGCAGTGTCATTTGCAACATTCAACCAAGCCCCTCCTTATATTTTTTTCTGGATCCGCCCATGAACATATTATTTTTTTGAAGTCAAAGTGATATAATAAGCAGTCACTATGAAGATGTTGATTATAGGTTTCTCTTTTAATAAATTTTCTTTTATTTTATACAAAATATTCACAGATAGAAGGCTGTTAATGAGGTGAGCCGTCTTCATTCAGCAAATGTTCATCACTATCCATCTCAATCATACTTGGTCCACTGCCAACCTAAAAAACGTCGAAAAGAAAAAAGAATTAAAAAAAAAAGGAATAGACCCCTTGCAGCACGTCGGAATGTGGCTCAAGTTGGAGGTGACTAAGCAAACAGAAGATCGAAATTCTTTTGTTTCGCCCACCAAATTGAGCTGCTTTGACATCACATGAAAGGGGTCTACAGTGAGTATTCAGCGAGGTGGGTGCCTTCTGATGAAGGACGTGCACCATTTTATAGACCAAGCCAAGCGAAAACTGCTAACAACTTAATAGAAATACAGTTTGCAGGGCTTCTTTTGATATCAGATGTGGATAATCGACAAGTCCGCAGAGAAAACACCAGTGTATCTGTCTTGTATAAGATTAGTAAGAATGACAATGCGCTCATGTCCAACTCACATTCTAAACTATGAGTAACTTCATACAGTTCTTTTATGATCTTACCTTTGTACTTATGATGTATTTAATAGAAGATGGAACCGGATTTATTGCCATCGAGTCTAAAAGATCCTGAAGAAAATCACACAATTAATAATGCCCATTTTTATGACTGAATCGTGACCCAGGCTACTCAAACCACAAGAATAGAGTCACTATCCACTCTCCAGTAAGGCAGAGCAACAGCAGAAATGAATTCAGGAAAAGGTCTTCAAACTAAAAGTGGGAAACGTTTTCCAGACAGATGAATAGGCTTTGAACATGACAACCGCTAAAGCTATCATGTGATCATCCATTATATATTTCTCTGCGATAGAATTGAGTGGGAAACATACATGCAGTACTGACTTTACAGCACGTACGTGGTACGACATTCCTTAACACTGAAATGGCTTCCCATTGTGTTCAAGTAAATCATCCACACACAAGACGTGGCCCACCATACGGCTACGATTTTGACGTATCGCTTTCCACTCTTGTGAACTGGATCGTTCAATTGAACACTTATAATCACTGTAGCTGGAGCAGTTTTCGTATTACTAAAAACAATTTACGGCACGAACCGCGCCTTGCCGTGACCGTGTCAGTGAGGTGCCGTGTATGAAAACATTTGACATTCGGTGCCGTATCCGCGCCGCGCCATAACCGTGCCGTGTGCTATTAATCTTCAAATTCATAAGAAATCTGCTCTATCCTATGGTGTGATGTAAACGTACTTTTGACAATTTCGGCATTTCTTGAATTGGAATTCCCTTGATAAACCTGATAAGATAAGAAAAAATGGTCTTAACATCCCTTTAAGTAACGATTAGTTGGCTTTAGTTTTACAAACCCTTTAGTGTCTTGTGGAGGGAAGAAGTGCTGGATTACTGCTACCATTTCAGGAACGTCTTTTTTTCGTAAAAATAATACAGCATTTGGACCAGCATCAAAGGTATATGCTACCTAAAAATCAAGAAAATTGTAAAGCTAATTATTATGAGTGGGAAACGAAGGGTACCGATAAACATTCAGCAGGTATACGGCACGGCATCCCATAGAGCAGTTTTCGTATGACTATGAGAAAAGTACGGCACGGATCGCGCCTTGCCGTGACCGTGTCAATGCTGTGCCGTGTATAAAAACATACGACAGCGTCGACAATACGACAATTGGCGCTAATAACTGATTAAAGAAAGCTTGCAAAGGATTCTGGTAGTAGAGGTTAATGACGCCATAATGCAAATGTCCTATACTAACCTTAGTATTTTTGTGATATTGATTGTAAGCTGTAACAAGTTGTATAATACTGTGCGAGGTAGTGTTCAAGTAGGGTGGTTCTATTGGTGGATATGTGTCTTGACAGACAGCATGGAACTGGTTACTCTCCTGATGCGTGAAAGAAAAAAACTCGTTTACAATCATGTATTTGTCAAAGAAGCCCTCAAAGAAACCAAAAACAATTATATCTCAATTTCTTTAATTTTATTGGACCATAAAAGAATCTCATGGCTGGTGTAAGCCAATGCACGACTAACTCTTAGATCAAATTTAATTATTGAGGGAAGAAAACCGAAGGCCCTGGAGAAAAATAACAGACATATGTAGACATAATAAACTTGCCTTCATAGTTAATTCAGCAAAGGTCCCAAAATCTTTATCAATTATTGCTTGTTCCATATCTATCATCCTCTGGGGTACACAGTGTCTTGCTCTGAGCTTTAGAAGGAATGATAAAGGTGAGATATACCATACCGTCTCAGGGCCATAGCAAGCCTTGAAAAACTTGGGGTTGAATGAATATTTAATTCATGATTTGTTATGTTGGATGATTGCCGGCATTATATTTGTGGTATATACATGTCAGATGAGCAATTATCTCAGTGATCACTATAACAGCAAGTGCTGTTATCCACTTTTCACAATGCTTTATCATTCTGACCTGTAGAAGTTCACTGGTTTGAACGCTTCTCTTCATTCCTTCTGTACTTGAAGTTGACTTTTTCTGGTCATTCACCTAAAATCGTTAGATGTATTACAGTGTGAATTGAAAAACCGTGGGCACCTTGAACAATCAAAAACGACTTTCTAACTCCAAGAAGTTTATCTGGCTACAAATCAGTTGAATTTCTTGTAGTTAGAGAGTTGTTTCAGATTGTTCAACGAACGATACACGATTTCTGAAATCTGCCCAAGGTTTTTCGATTTGCACTGTAAAAGTAGTCTGTTATTCCTTATCCCCAAAGGACTGTGTACATCACCACCTGGTCATTCCCTTGACATCTGTTGTATGTGACTTCCTCCCCCCCCCCCCCCCCCCCATTACCCTTTTCCACAGACTATATCACTATTGTGCCACAGCAATGCATTCTGGGACTGTTAACTCAATCAAATAACACAGAACAAAAGAACAACAAGCAATGACATCTTTTGTTTGGTGATTTTTGAATGAGTTAACAGTCCCAGAATGCATTGCTGTGGCACAATAGCGATATAGTCTATTGACAAGGTGTCTCTCCCATCCCCTTATCCATAGGGATCCCTAATCATTTGTGTGAACTTTCTTGTTCCTATACAAAGCTCTCTGCCATACAAACTGTGTCACAATGTTCAACTTAAACTTGTCCCACCATGCAAATGCCTTCTAGTTGAGTCCCCCTGACTGGTCACATATTGATCAGTCTAATGTGTTTAGTCATCATGTTTGGTGATTAAGCAGACTAGTTTATTTTTAGCCTTATAATCTGAATCCAAAAACTTACCACAAGAATGAGGATTCTTAATGATGGCCAATGATCAGCTGGCATAATCTGTTTTGCTCTGCTGTCTGTCCCATCTTCATGTTCGCCCTTCAACCAGACAACAAAACCACCATACATGCTACGACAAGCACTTCCAGAGCCCTGCCTGGAATACACCAACAACACATTGTTATGGCTCAATATTAATTACCATCTTGATGACTGATTTCACTTCTTTGTGCTGATCAAGACAAAAGTTACAAAAGGTAAATGGGCAATGGCAGGGATGGCAGAGCTGGGGGCACGATGAGTTCCCAAAAAAGGAACAAACAAAATTGTAGCCCCCCCCCCCCCCCCAACACACACACTTAAAAATGTATTCAGTCATTCCTGAATGGTAATCAGGAGAATAGGAATAGGTATATGGGAACTGTGGAAAGGCACACAGGAGGAGCAGAGCCATTGCCTCAGATGCCTGATTTACCTGACTTTTGTCTTGATCAGAGCATAGAAATGAAAAAAATAGTGATAAGGGAATTTATTTCCTAAGGTTTAGGAATTTATTCTGTATCCAGTCTCTAGCCTTGATACCAATGACAAGACTTGTGAACCAATATCTCCTAAAATACTAGTCAAAGTCTAATTACATAGTATATAAAATATGTTTTTCAGTATGCTGACATTGGTTCAAGCATTCTAGACATCAGATTAATTATAAAACCAACCTTGCAAGGCCAGACAACTCACATTTAAGGTGGAATAGCTTGGCAAGCAAGAACACTGAAGAAAAAGAAAATTGAATTGATCAGGAATAATAATGTTAATTAAGTGTACTAGGTGATATTTATATTGAAACTGTTGACAACACTTACCAAGACAAGCATGTCCAGAGGCTGAAGATGCAAGACCAGCAGCTGTAGGAAAGTTGTTTTTAGATGCAATATGTAAATGACAGTCTTTAAGCTCCTGCCATCTCTCAGGTGACTCTAGCTGACATTTTTCTCGAACTGTTGATCAATTATTTAAAGCAAAAAATAGGCATGAGGACATAGAAGGATGGAAGCAATCTCTGCTAGCCACTGTCTCTGCGAGTGTCCTGGCTGGTACATTTTGTATCCCAAAATTTAATATGTATTAGAGATACAAACTGTAGGGGAGCACAGGTATTGTAGTGGTTTTCCTCCCTCCACAAAAACAACTTCAGACTAAATTCCAAATTTGATCATGGAACAAGGGCCACAGGTTTGATAGCCACTGGCTATTACATTCTTTCAACACTCACTTCTAGAAAGACAGTTTTGAATTCTAGGTGCATCTGCAATTGGTTGTTCCCTGAAGAGAAGGAGAAGAAAGAAAAAGCTTACAATGGGTTCTTGTGAATAGAAAAGAAAAAACAATACTCAAATCCAAACTAGATGAAAAGCTCAAGTGTTATATAAATCAAAGTAATGTAAGCAAAGCTACAAATTATCTAACATTTACCTTCCATTAATCCATAAAGAATCGCATGGGAAATCAGCACTTGCTACAACAGTTGTTGTAGTACATAGCTGAAAAAAAGAATGAAATTAGTGTTAGGAATATTTAGTGAATAATCCCCTGGTGCAAATCCTGGTCAGGATCCTATGGATTATCCTGCACAAGATCCTGCAGGATCATCAGCCATTTACTTTACTTGTTTTAGCATAATTTAAAGTATTTATAATAAAGTTTTAATAAACTTCCCACGTTAACACAAAACAGAATTTTCAGGTCTAGCCTGCACCTGATCATAAAATTCAGCAAATCCAACTTAGTACTGGAGCTCTTAGTTGATAGCTCCCCTTACCTCGCTCCCTCTCTCTCTCTTCTCCCTCTTTCCAACATCCCATCATTGTTTATTTTTTTAAGGAGGATAGCATAGAGTGGCTAAAAAATCTGTGGCCCTCACTCTGTGATTGAATTGGAAATTATTTAGAAAGTTGATTTTTGTGGAGGGAGGAAAACCAGAGAACACAGTGAAAAACCCTCAAAGCACAGGACAGATCCAACTAGAAACTCTACTCACATTTGACATCAAACCTGGCAGGGTCACATTAGTGAGAGGCTAGGGCTACCAATGCTATATGCCACCTATGCTTCCCATACATCACATCACTTCAACCATAAAAAGTGAAGGATACAACCCCCTCCCCCCCCCCCTTCTCCAAAGTCCTGGTGACTGGCCTGCCTGAGATAGTACTCACCTCTTCCTGATTTAATGTCACGCTCAAAGATGAATTCACTGGCAGGATTAGTTTATCATTTCTCTTTCCCCCTGGAATGTCAGATAATAAATCATTGATCATAAGGCATAACTATTGCTGCCCTTTGACCAGCTGAGAGAAGTGTTTGAATCTGATTAACTGCACCAAATGGTGGTCAAATACTTACACCATGTGCTGACAGCCAGTAAAAATTATGCTATTAAAAACATAATTGTCATTCAGCTGATGACCATTCAGGAAATGTCACGTGAAACCAAGAAAATACTCTTAATAGAATAAGTAATATAACAAAGCAGAACTGCAGAGGTAGAGATAGTCTATAGTGGTGTCCAGATATTTCAGACACTATAATTTTTCAGAAAATACATGGAAAAACTCGAGTTTCCATAGCGTCATTCGAAACATTTTACCGTAAAATGCTGCCTTCTTATGCTCAAAATTTGCATTTTATTCTGAATACATAAAAAAGAATACTCACAATATTTGATAACAGCAATATTCACAGGAGCTCTGGCTGTATATCGAAAGCAAAGGTGATTTTTACAGCTTTTTTTCTTGACTGGTTCTTCTTCGTCCGCCATCTTGAATTATGGTGAGACGACAATGATTGTGTTCAGCGGCGAAGAGGCGAGAAATCCTACCTACCCCACCCCCCAACAAACAAAATGGGATAAAAATGTTTTTAGGCGTTTTTTCGGTAGTATTAGGCTCCATTCGGACTTTTGACAAAATGGAATAACTTTTAGGTTTAAAAACAACTAAATTGACTAAGATCCTTCTAGTTCTAGAGCTGAACAATACTTTTTCCAATGAACTCAGTGGATGCCCTCGTCCGCGCCCTCAGGAAAGGAAAAGAGGCGTTGGCTTGGGCTGCCTGTGGCTTAACGACACACCCTAATCCCATAGTGCATCTTGGTCATCATGAGGACAAGAAATGGCGGCCATGTGAGGAAATGAGGAGTGGGATGCGAAGAAAATATCGCTGTTTGGACGGTAAGGAAAGCTTAAAACGTCATTAATATCTTCAAAATATTGACATTAAACCTTTTTCTTTGTCTTAAAGTCTTTATTTCCAGATTTTTATATTTTGTTTTGAATTCAAAATGACTTTTCTTAGGTCAGTTGAATCGAAGGTGACCGAGAAAGAACGTACACATCTTTGTATATCTTCTCTAGTAACTTATAACATTTTTTAAAATTTGTATTTTAGTTATTTGTGTTTAATTTTTTGAACTACACCTTTTGCTGTTCATTTAGGCGAAATATACATTCATTTATGCCAAGGGTTGAAACAATAAGGATCCCTCTAAAGACGGGACGGGGACGCGGGGACTCGGGGACGGGGACACGGGGACGGGGACTCGGGGACGGGGACGCGGGGACTCGGGGACGTGACTGTAAAATTCAAACATTTTTTGGATTTAAAGAATATTTTACCTTCAATCTTGAAAGCCTCTTTCTCCTCAAATTGAAAAATTACGACTTATTATTTGGTTTGTTTGGCGAACAACATGCTCGTTAGTAGACCAAAGTCCCCTCTATTTAACAATTAGTCCTCGAGTCCGAATGGTCTACGAGTCAATAGCCCATGAGGCCTTATGGCCTCATGGGCTATTGACTCGTAGGCCATGAGGGCGAGAGGTCTGATTGTTTTAGTAAAAACCTACTAATCGGTCCAATAAAAGGATGCAAAAAGTTTTGGATTTTGCTTTAAATATATATTTTTTGGTTTTCAAAACCGGCGCTTTTCGCTACTAGAGGTCTATCACTAATAGACCCCTAGTAGCTCAGCCAATCACAGGGCTCAATTGGTGATAGACCATTAGTAGGTTTTTTCTAATAACTATGATCTGATGTATAAGTGGAGACAAAGTGTTTCACTTTTACATTGAGTTCAAATCATGTGCAGAGGTGTGTCTGACCATAGTGTCAATTGTAGATTTAATTCAAGCAACAAAAGTACAATTGAATTGCTTGGGTTCATAATAAAACAAACAAACAAGAACAATATTGGTTTATCAAGTTACGTTTAAAGCATAATATACCTTCTTTTCTGCTAGATGTTTTCATACATTCAGAACTATAACTCCCATTTCAAGTGGTAACCGGTATTCCATTATTTTGACGTCTTCTGCAGTCTTTAAAACAAATTTTTCTACTAGATTCGCCCAGCTGGATTCGCCATTAAAAGCACAGGTATACTGAGCCTTTTAATAAGGAGTAAAACAACCAAAAATGGGCTTCCTGTGTTATTGACAACCTATATGCGGTTTTTCGTAAAAAATTATTGCGGGCTCAATAACAACAATCATGGCGACAGGATCGGTGGATATTTGATTTTACAGAGGGAAAAAGGAGACAAAAAGACCCTTAATATCCATGTTTATTCATCAGGAGCTCGTGAAACTATCAATAAAGTATACACAGACAGATTCAAATGATTATTTAGTAATTTATTTGGTCTACTAACGAGCATGTTGTTCGCCAAACAAACCAAATAATAAGTCGTAATTTTTCAATTTGAGGAGAAAGAGGCTTTCTAGATTGAAGGTAAAATATTCTTTTAATCCTAAAAATGTTTGAATTTTACAGTCACGTCCCCGAGTCCCCACATCCCCGAGTCCCCGTCCCCGAGTCCCCGCGTCCCCGTCCAGTCTTTAGAGGGATCCAAACAATAAGGCCAATATACGTTCATTATACGAACATGAACTTCATTAACGCGAAAGAACATTCAAGTATTCCATTTACATATGTATTGACTTTCAATGGCATACAACGGACATTCATTAGCATCGTTCGACAATCAAGAACGCCAAAACAAAATCAAATGCATCATCTGACAATCATTCCTAAATAACAGAAATTCATTAATGCAATTTACATAGAGATGAACAATCAATTGCATCTTCGTACAATCACTCGTTGCAAATGAACAATCAATAACATGAAAAAACAATCATTGGAGTAATATTGACAATCAATTATGGAAAAAGAAATTTCAAATTGGTTTTATTAGTGTAATTTAATTATCCTTCAATTACTTCGTTATTTAGACATCTTGGTAAATAGGTTTGCATAAATCTATACCATTGTCCACATTTTGCAGCCGTGATGCTTCCGATGTTTCTCTGGAGGGCTTGTAGAAGTAGCTGAAAGCAGAAATTACCAAATGCAATCCCTTGCCATCTTGCTTCTGCTCTATTGCTCATCTCTTCTTGTACTTCTGGGTGACTTATGTCCGCTTTTATGGCTGCTTTTAAGGCACTAATTGCTTGTTGGGAAGCAATTTGCCGCGGGTGGATGTGCAGGCCCGAAACCGCAATACAAAAAAGCGGTATTGCCCATCTTACCTAGACAACTTCCGGTGGTAATCTAAGCCTCGTAGACTTTCATACGATCCTTCATAAGTTCCAAGGAAGTAGCCATCAGATATTTGTGTTTTATCAAAATGTTCTTCTAAGAACGCACACTCTTTTTCTAGCAAGCTTGCCATTTCAAACAAAGTGGTAGGTTAGTGCATGCTTTGATGGAAGTGAATAATTTTAACGGACGGGACTTAACAATTCACATATCTGACTGTTTCAAATTGTATCGGAAAGCTAACATGGGCGAAGATTCTTGAAAAAATTTTCATTGCTATAGCTACGCTATGTGGCCACATGGAAATCGGGAAATAGACGACTGTCAATCATATATAAATCGTAAGAATAGTTTCCCATGTTCGCTCTCACATTCCCCATATATTTGCAATTTGCGAACGCCACAAGTTTAAAAGTGATAGTTTTAAATCAAAAGAATGGCATTGTTTTACTGTAAGCCTCCTACTACCAAAATGTGGAATGTTTTGAAAATTTAATGCCGTATTTCTCTTCTAGTGTAAGCCGTATTCGGACGAACTTTATCATACTTTTAGCTACAATGTCCTCTACAATTTAACATCATTATTTGTTTAACACATGCTGCAATTAACTAAAAGAAATTTATAATGTTTTATATAAAGACAAGCTTTTCTGCTTATTTGAACATATCTACAAATGAATCTCTAGTTTTTAAATTTCAAACTTGGAAGATGATGAACAATCATAACAACCAGGCACCCTGAAAGAGCAAATTTAAGGCAATGGGCTCGCGCAAATTTAACCGATAGATTTTCCTATAATTTTGCATATAGATAGTTTTTGAGATGGACAAAACAGAACAACAACAAAAATCGGGGGTCATCGACATAGATTTTGCGCTATGTTAGCTTGAACACGGCACTCCCCAGCGAGTCTAGAATGAAAACAACGCTTCTCAAAGTATTACCTCTAGTTTAATTCTGGTGGCTGCAATATGAAAAACAGAGGCTTTCAGAGGTACTAAAGTAAATAAACTTCCTTGAAAAACAGTTTAATGTCACAAAGTTCAGGAAAAATGCTAAGTTTTGACATTTCCAACTTGAAAAACAGTCGAAATTACGTGAGAATGTCAAGTCTTTTTTAGATGATGTTTCACGATTTTCTCGAAAACAAACCGATAGATTTTTTATTTTTTTCGATATGTACTAGCTTTAGTTAAAAGACATCGAATTCAGGAAAAAATTCTATAGGTCACCGTATTCATTTACAAGATATAAGTCGTAAAGCAACGCAAAATGAAGAGCGACAAACGGAAAGCACACAGGTAGCCCAATCCATGGGTTTTGTCGCGCATGCCTCGAGTCATCGAACATACACAAAATGACTGCCATGCGACTAATTGTCAAGTTATATAAATACAGTGTATTGTTTCACATTTTAGTCAATATATTATACAATTCTAAATATATAAAAAATGCGCAGAAAGATGCGCATGAGTGCGCGAGCCCATTGCCTTAAAGTACTGTAACAACAAATATACATGTATGTAGAAACCTCTGTCTTAAAGAAAGCTGCATGCACATGAAATGTGCACTGTATGTCATGTTTAATTGGCCTTTTTAATAACATTTCTAAAAATAGATTCTATTTCATCCAGTTCCTCAATCTCAAAAGGGCCATTTCCCAATAGAGTAACAGGACCATAGAAAACACATGAGCAGTGCTTTTGTACAACATCATCAGAATTTGGCCAGTCAGGCCTGACACACCTTCTCTAGTAGCTTTCAAGATCTGTAAATACTCATCAATAACAAAGTTTGTTAGGTAATTGTCTTCACTGTTAGTGTTTCCACCAACCAATGAATCCAGGTCATGTTTGTCAATTATACCGCTTCCTTTGAACATGACTTGGCCACTAAGTATACCATCAACCAAGCAGGATGTGTTTAGAGGCACATTGAAGAGGGAAAAAGTACTTCCAAATTTTGCAGATAAGTGTGGTGGGAGGCTGTGATCTATCTTCTGTGGTAGCATTGGCTATTGATCTTAGACTGGATAGTAACGCCTCTTCCACTCCTGCAACCCCATTCAAGGCTTGAAATAGCGGCCTGCCAATGGCCAAAAGCCAGGCAAAACTAACGGTGAACTGCCAAATCGAAAATAAAAATAATAAAAAGGCAGGCAAAATTTACTGGACTGGCAGGCTATAATTGTTTCCTATTTTGAGCCCTGCCCATTGTCAATCTTGGACGTCCATTCTCCCCATGATTTTTCACGGTGAAAATCGCACTTCAACACTTCACTTTTGGGAAATACCTGTTCTAATGCCAGTATTTCAGCAGTGTCGTAATCAACCATGAAATAAGGTGACCAGTTTGGATTCCATACACTAAAGATCTTCAGAGCTTCTTGAATGCTGTAAGTGTTTTCGTATTGTGTAACAAAAACTCCAACGACCATGTAGCAAACATTTGCCCAGACGCATAGAAAAAACAGAGGTAAAGCATACCGTGTTGTTTTATATGTTGCGTTACCTATTTAAAAGTCGCTGCTGGTTTTTGTCTTGATAACAAAATAATAGGCCTGCCAGGTTTTCCATTTTGACCTCCTCTTTCGGCGCATAATAAGTGTCCATATCTTCTGTTCCTTCTCAACTTTCACTTACAATACTGGCATAGGGACGAAAGAAAACTTGATCTTCGGGATTTTCTGCTTTCCACTTACCTATTAATATGGAAAGATTCTCTTGATCAATCTTGGAAAACCTTTGTCATATTCTCGTTCCTTGCATATAATTTGCGATATCTTTATTGGAGGGATAAAAACGGCGTCTCCTTTTTGCTGGTGCATTTTTTTTTTGAAAAGATCTTTCCTGACAAAGCTTTCAAGGTGGCATTTCATTTCTACTACTTTGCGGACACCCTCTGTTGATTTAAGGGGACCACAGGAAGCCCAATAAGCATTTTAGTTTTAAAATGTTTGTATCTCTTCTTGTTGTTTTGTTTTTCTTTTCTACTTTTTAACAACGCTAATAGTTTAGTAAACTATAAAACTTCAAGTATTTAATAAATGTTGGTTTGATTTCATTTCATTCATTTTCAATGAGAATAAGGTGAACTCTCTGTGTGAAAGGCTGCATTTTTTCAAACCTTTTTTTGTAACTTCTCATAAATATTGAAATGATCACAACTTATTTCCATTTTTCTTCTTGTTATAGGATGAAAAAACTATGGAAACAAGTGTAGCTGGATGTCCTTTGAATTTTATAGGTACTTCACATTCTATATCACTCATTATTTATTTTGTTGCACTTTTAAATTAAAATGAAACTTGTTATATGTTAAACAAATTTATGAAAAATTATCAGCTATGAAAGTGCTGAAGTTAAGTTAACTTCTTGAATGTCAAAAAATATTTAAATCTATTAACCAATGCCAAAAGTTTGTTTTTATTGTATATAGAACTTTACTAAAAATGATTCCCTGAAAGCCTCAACTAATTTTCATGTTAGATGTGAAGCTTTCAAGCTGCCATTTTAATCCGCGTTTCTTTGACATTTAAGCTTTTTTCTTCTAACAAATCTGCCATCTCTGCTTCAATGCCACTATTATATCTTTTTTGTTAGATCTCCCTGGCTGACATCATTCTCGCTTTGCTTTTCAGTAAATATTTCCTCTACAGGTGTCACCAGGCTCAGAAATGTTCTCTAACTTGAATGAGATTTCTTTCTTGAATAGTTCTTCACAAAGCTTACATCATTAAACTCTCTCCGCATTGACTTTTACACTTGTATCTTGCCCTTTTGAATGGCTAACATTCAGAGTTGGAATCCGGTTAACGTTAAAATGATCTTAATCTTTTGCTGGTTGACCTGATAAAAAATTTAGTGTCTTCTAGCTGAACTGAGTTCTTTGAGGATTTGATAAAACTTAACTTTTTTGAACTGTTTTTTCCAATTACTACTGGTCTTGCATATATTTATACATGTAACATATGTGTATAATTAATAATAGAATTTTCTATGCAGTCAATAATGTTAAAATGAATAAAATGGTTGAAAACTGACTTCAATAAATTATAAATTAAGATGTCTAAATTTTTAGACACCAACTGCAACCTTCATCAGAGAGTAAATTAATTCATAAAGTTCTGGCATTTCAGCTATTTATAAAGTGTCATTGCTACTAGCGAAAGATGAAAAGAAGAAAAAAAATCAAATATAATTGATATTAATAGAATAGAATAAATACTAGATCATAGATCACCAAGTAAACCCAAAGTGCCAGAGCTAGGCAAGAAGGTCATCAGATGTTGTGTGATGGAAATTAAGGGATCAAAAGCCAAATATGTAAATGTGCTTACAAAGAAAAGTACAACGGACCTACCTTCAGTTCCTGTTGCTGAAGGAAAGGAAGGAAAACTCCCAGGCACAAGCCAGCTGAATCAAGACTTGTACCACACAATTGGAGATCTGGCTGGGCCACAATGCCAGAAGCTGCTGGAATTTTCATGGGAAAATTTGCCTCGGTTGAGGCCAGTACAGCTGTCATAGCAGCTTCCATGGCTGCTGCTTTGATCGCTGATAGAATTTCAGGCAATAATGCAATATCACCAGAAGCACTAACAGATGCCAATGAGTTAGCCTGCGTGCATCCGGAACGTAACTGTGGTTAAGTCTGTCTGCAAACCAGTGACAGTTTTCTTGTTCTATTACCCCAAGCAGCGTACCTGGATTTGGGTACAGGCTCTGATTGGCTCTTTCTTAATTAGTTAAGAATGAATTGGCATAGCTGTCAATATTTTCAATGGATTTTTCAGGCTCATGTTGGATACTGGATCTCGTAGGAGATTTTTCTATCATTTAAATTTCTATAGACGCTTGTTTTACTAACAGAGAAGAAGAGTTTCAAGATATATCAACTGTTTTGACTATTGAATATTACGTCTACTTGTTTGTTGATCTTTGTTGTTTGAATCACTACTCTAATTACATATTGTCACACCATTCGTATAAGATAATTCCTTCCTCTGACAATAATTCTATCCATTAATATTTGCATTATTTATCTTCAAAATCTTATTTTATATGTTTTTAAGGAAATATGATACAAAATTTCTGTACTAAAACACCAAAAGTAGCGCCAAATTTAGATCACTAAGAAAGTCATTGAATACCGCAGCAAATCAATACTCATCAATATTGACAGATATCTGTCAGTGTTCGGTTTATCTTTCTGCAGATCATTCTTTGGCGAACCAATGAGAAGGCGTGTAAGAATGAATTGGCATAGCAGCCAATCACAGTCTATCTTATATTAGAAAAAACCTACTAATGGTCTATCACCAATCGAGCCCTGTGATTGGCTGAGCTACTAGGGGTCTATTAGTGATAGACCTCTAGTAGCGAAAAGCGCCGGTTTTGAAAACCAAAAAATATATATTTAAAGCAAAATCCAAAACTTTTTGCATCCTTTTATTGGACCGATAAGTAGGTTTTTACTAAAACAATTAGACCTCTCGCCCTCATGGCCTACGAGTCACTTGAGGACTAATTGTTAATGATCGTGCAACCAGAACAAGGAATCTTGCACTGATTCGCAGACCGTCTCAACCAGAGTTAAAGTCGGACTGCACGCAGGCTACAATGAGTTGGACTGCGAAACGTTTGTGGGAGCCACTAAGGATAATGATTCAGTGGTTATTTGTATCTTTATCTATCAGTTTCAATCTTAGTAAAGCTTTCTTCTCTTTGTCTTCCAGAAAGAGAGCCATTTTAGAAAGACTTTAGTTAGAAAGTGTCAAGAAAGACTGGATAGACCATCCACCATGACACCTCAATTCTTTGTATCTTCATCTATCAGTTGTAATCTTAGTAAAGATTTCTTCTCTCTGTCTTGCAGAAAGAGAGCAATTTTAGAAAGACTTTAGTTAGAAAGTGTCAAGAAAGAATAGATAGACCATCCACCATGACCTCGGTTATTTGTTTTTTTATCTATCAGTTCCAATCTTAGTAAAACATTCTTCTCTGTGTCTTGCAGAAAGAGAGCCATTTTAGAAAGACTTTAGTTAGAAAGTGTCAAGAAAGACTGGATAGACCATCCAACATAACCTCAGTTATTTGTATTTTTATCTATCAGTTCCAATCTTGATAAAGATTTCTTCTCTCTGTCTTGCAGAAAGAGAGCCATTTTAGAAAGACTTTAGTTAGAAAGTGTCAAGAAAGGCTGGTTAGACCATCCACCATGACACCATGGTTCATTGGTTCTTTGTATCTTTATTTACCAGTTGTAATCTTATTAAAGATTTCTTCTCTGTGTCTTGCAGAAAGAGAGCCATTTTAGAAAGACTTTAGTTAGAAAGTGTCAAGAAAGGCTGGTTAGACCATCCACCATGACACCATGGTTCATTGTTTCTTTGTATCTTTATTTAACAGTTGTAATCTTATTAAAGATTTCTTCTCTCTGTCTTGCAGAAAGAGAGCCATTTTAGAAAGACTTTAGTTAATTAGAGGCGAGAAAGAATAGATAGACCATCCACCATGACCTCGGTTATTTGTATTTTTATCTATCAGTTCCAATCTTAGTAAAACATTCTTCTCTCTGTCTTGCAGAAAGAGAGCCATTTTAGAAAGACTTTAGTTAGAAAGTGTCAAGAAAGACTGGATAGACCATCAAACATGACCTCGGTTATTTGTATTTTTATCTATCAGTTCCAATCTTAGTAAAACATTCTTCTCTCTGTCTTGCAGAAAGAGAGCCATTTTAGAAAGACTTTAGTTAGAAAGTGTCAAGAAAGACTGGATAGACCATCCAACACAACCTTGGTTATTTGTATTTTTATCTATCAGTTCCAATCTTGATAAAGATTTCTTCTCTCTGTCTTGCAGAAAGAGAGCCGTTTTAGAAAGACTTTAGTTAGAAAGTGTCAAGAAAGGCTGGTTAGACCATCCACCATGACACCATGGTTCATTGGTTCTTTGTATCTTTATTTACCAGTTGTAATCTTATTAAAGATTTCTTCTCTGTGTCTTGCAGAAAGAGAGCCATTTTAGAAAGACTTTAGTTAGAAAGTGTCAAGAAAGGCTGGTTAGACCATCCACCATGACACCATGGTTCATTGTTTCTTTGTATCTTTATTCAACAGTTATAATCTAATTAAAGATTTCTTCTCTCTGTCTTGCAGAAAGAGAGCAATTTTAGAAAGACTTTAGTTAGAAAGTGTCAAGAAAGAATAGATAGACCATCCACCATGACCTCGGTTATTTGTTTTTTTATCTATCAGTTCCAATCTTAGTAAAACATTCTTCTCTGTGTCTTGCAGAAAGAGAGCCATTTTAGAAAGACTTTAGTTAGAAAGTGTCAAGAAAGACTGGATAGACCATCAAACATAACCTCAGTTATTTGTATTTTAATCTATCAGTTCCAATCTTAATAAAGATTACTTCTCTCTGTCTTGCAGAAAGAGAGCCGTTTTAGAAAGACTTTAGTTAGAAAGTGTCAAGAAAGGCTGGTTAGACCATCCACCATGACACCATGGTTCATTGGTTCTTTGTATCTTTATTTACCAGTTGTAATCTTATTAAAGATTTCTTCTCTCTGTCTTGCAGAAAGAGAGCCATTTTAGAAAGACTTTAGTTAGAAAGTGTCAAGAAAGGCTGGTTAGACCATCCACCATGACACCATGGTTCATTGTTTCTTTGTATTTTTATTTAACAGTTATAATCTAATTAAAGATTTCTTCTCTCTGTCTTGCAGAAAGAGAGCAATTTTAGAAAGACTTTAGTTAGAAAGTGTCAAGAAAGACTGGATAGACCATCAAACATAACCTCAGTTATTTGTATTTTAATCTATCAGTTCCAATCTTAATAAAGATTACTTCTCTCTGTCTTGCAGAAAGAGAGCCGTTTTAGAAAGACTTTAGGTAGAAAGTGTCAAGAAAGACTGGATAGACCATCAAACATAACCTCAGTTATTTGTATTTTAATCTCTCAGTTCCAATCTTAATAAAGATTACTTCTCTCTGTCTTGCAGAAAGAGAGCCATTTTAGAAAGACTTTAGTTAGAAAGTGTCAAGAAAGACTGGATAGACCATCCAACACAACCTTGGTTATTTGTATTTTTATCTATCAGTTCCAATCTTGATAAAGATTTCTTCTCTCTGTCTTGCAGAAAGAGAGCCGTTTTAGAAAGACTTTAGTTAGAAAGTGTCAAGAAAGGCTGGTTAGACCATCCACCATGACACCATGGTTCATTGGTTCTTTGTATCTTTATTTACCAGTTGTAATCTTATTAAAGATTTCTTCTCTGTGTCTTGCAGAAAGAGAGCCATTTTAGAAAGACTTTAGTTAGAAAGTGTCAAGAAAGGCTGGTTAGACCATCCACCATGACACCATGGTTCATTGTTTCTTTGTATCTTTATTCAACAGTTATAATCTAATTAAAGATTTCTTCTCTCTGTCTTGCAGAAAGAGAGCAATTTTAGAAAGACTTTAGTTAGAAAGTGTCAAGAAAGAATAGATAGACCATCCACCATGACCTCGGTTATTTGTTTTTTTATCTATCAGTTCCAATCTTAGTAAAACATTCTTCTCTGTGTCTTGCAGAAAGAGAGCCATTTTAGAAAGACTTTAGTTAGAAAGTGTCAAGAAAGACTGGATAGACCATCAAACATAACCTCAGTTATTTGTATTTTAATCTATCAGTTCCAATCTTAATAAAGATTACTTCTCTCTGTCTTGCAGAAAGAGAGCCGTTTTAGAAAGACTTTAGTTAGAAAGTGTCAAGAAAGGCTGGTTAGACCATCCACCATGACACCATGGTTCATTGGTTCTTTGTATCTTTATTTACCAGTTGTAATCTTATTAAAGATTTCTTCTCTGTGTCTTGCAGAAAGAGAGCCATTTTAGAAAGACTTTAGTTAGAAAGTGTCAAGAAAGGCTGGTTAGACCATCCACCATGACACCATGGTTCATTGTTTCTTTGTATTTTTATTTAACAGTTATAATCTAATTAAAGATTTCTTCTCTCTGTCTTGCAGAAAGAGAGCAATTTTAGAAAGACTTTAGTTAGAAAGTGTCAAGAAAGAATAGATAGACCATCCACCATGACCTCGGTTATTTGTTTTTTTATCTATCAGTTCCAATCTTAGTAAAACATTCTTCTCTCTGTCTTGCAGAAAGAGAGCCATTTTAGAAAGACTTTAGTTAGAAAGTGTCAAGAAAGACTGGATAGACCATCAAACATAACCTCAGTTATTTGTATTTTTATCTATCAGTTCCAATCTTAGTAAAACATTCTTCTCTCTGTCTTGCAGAAAGAGAGCCATTTTAGAAAAACTTTAGTTAGAAAGTGTCAAGAAAGACTGGATAGACCATCCACCATGACCTCGGTTATTTGTATTTTAATCTATCAGTTCCAATCTTAATAAAGATTACTTCTCTCTGTCTTGCAGAAAGAGAGCCATTTTAGAAAGACTTTAGTTAGAAAGTGTCAAGAAAGACTGGATAGACCATCCACCATGACCTCGGTTATTTGTATTTTAATCTATCAGTTCCAATCTTAATAAAGATTACTTCTCTCTGTCTTGCAGAAAGAGAGCCATCTTAGAAAGACTTTAGTTAGAAATATGACAAAAATTACAAATATGACATTTGGTTGCTGAATGAAATTCCCCCACCTGTTCTTCACTAATAACCATGGGTACCACCACCATTAAAATTTATTCGATTTGTTTTTCTTCTTCCAACAAACAATCTAAAAATTTATTAACACAATCTTTCCCCCAGTATAGAACAAGGGGATGACAATAATGTTCAACTGTTGATACATACATACACAACTTTAATAGAAGTTCACATAGGGGCTTTTCAACAACTTTTTACAACTTTTTACAATTGACAGTAAAAGTAATTGAGAAAAAATTTAACTAACTATAATTTAATTTTTTAATAATTAAGGATAATCATTAAAATAATTTATTGATACAATGGTATAACAAAACCCACTTGGTTTGTGCTGTTGGGTTTTCTGAGTGAAACTTTGGTGATAATCTAATTCTGATTCATTACAGTTCACTAAAATTGATTCAAAATCAGCATAAAGGATTTTGTACATCGTATGGTCTTCGTCAGGCAGTCTTATTTTCTGAGTACCCTGGCGGTTACAGTGAGGTTCTGGAGCCTCTAACAAATCTTGCCTGACAAAGGCAATAATTGCAATGGTACATACGATGTTCATGTTGATTTAAAACATGTCATAATCGGTCTAAATCTCTAATCAAATAGTGTCTCTTGTAATCCTTTGAGAACCGCAGCAAATTGCCATGCAATTCTTTTTTCTCCTCAGTAATGTATAAAGGGAACAATTCTTCAACTTCATACCCCAAAACATTAACACTATTTTCACTTTTATGGTTGAGAGGGGTGTAGGCAGCTGTTCCTAAACTACGTAGCACCTACCATTAAAAATAACACAAAATATCAGATACTATCAAATCTCTAAACAAACAATAGTGTCTCTTGTCATCCTTTGAGAACAGCAGCAAATTGACATGCAATTCTTTTTTCTCCCTAGTAATATGTAAAGGAAACAATTCTTCATCTTCGTACCCAAAGACATTCATACTAATTCCTGGGTTTTGGTTTTCAAATTTCTTTACTCGATTCAATTTCACAGGGTACTCAATCCCTGGTGTAGTGCTGTACAAGGTTGGCGTGAGCAATCCAATGAACTGGGTGCTTCGCCACCAGTATTGACCACATTGAAGAAGCATTTTTCGTCTTCATTTTGAATGTTGAGTACTGCTTTCTTGT
The DNA here is from genome assembly GCA_964019055.1 of Anthopleura xanthogrammica. Lineage (NCBI taxonomy): Eukaryota > Metazoa > Cnidaria > Anthozoa > Actiniaria > Actiniidae > Anthopleura > Anthopleura xanthogrammica. The sequence continues at coordinate 11,864,038 of OZ025207.1, read as the reverse complement.
CTTTCATCTTTTTAAGCAGAGGGAGGTAACTTGCTCTCTTGAGAGGTGTGTCTGAAATTTTCAAACACATCTGCAAGCAATAAAACATCTGATTTTAGATACAAGTCATGATAGTCTCCTAAACCCCTACATTGGAAATCTTGAAAAACCTGTTGGGCATGTTCATAATCTTCTTGCGGGATCGTGCTTTCCGTTAGTGAACTATAAAACTGATCTATAGCAGGGTAGCCCAGGTTCTTCAAACTTTCTTAAACTATCCATGTATTCATAAGGATAGACCCCCTTACGTAATAAGAGAGAGACCTTATCCAAGTTCACATATTTCTTTAGAACTTTAAGTTTTGCATCCCCTTCCCTACTTAGATTGGTAACTAAATTTTCCAATGAACTGTTCAAAAATTGGAGAGAATCTATAAAAACTAAGTTAACAACAGAAAATGAGATGTATTTTTCAGTATTATTTGGGATAGATAAAATTCTGCACGATGGAATGCAGAAATAATTAGTTTTTAGGCTTTATTAATGAGAAGTCCCCAGAGAACATAGAATCGCATACAATGCAGTGCTTCCTGGTAGGTCGTTAGCTAAAAGAACTTATCTGCTTTCCAGTTTATCAATTCGTAAAAGTTTGGCTTTCATCCTTGGACTCTTTCTATGTCCATCAACCTCACTTTGTTGCCAAGGTCTTCACAGCATTGATACAACAAAAATCTAAAAAATATCTTTAGGTCCCCCATGACCTTGCTTTTCAATCTGTCTTATGCTTGAATAACACAGGGTTAATAACACGACCACTTCTCAGCTCCATCGTTTTAACTTTGGTTCGTTGTTGTTGTTGGGTTGAAGAGCGAAGCGGGATTGATGAGACCTTTTCAATCTTATTTCTTGGACTTCATGAATATGTAACTACAGGACTTGGTTACCTAGAATCAAGCACCGCAACATGGTCTCGAGGTTAAAATTATAATTATCATAAGATGTCATTTGACATTGAATTTATGATTAGCGTAAATCTTCTGCCAATGAGATAAGAGGCCAGGATGCGAAGGCCGTGTTAGTCAGGCGTGTTGTAGTTTCAAGATGGCGGAAGGAAACTCTGGTGAGTTCAATAATAAATGATAATTTAATAGTCTTAAATGTTGAAGAACTGGATAAGGATGAATGAAAAAACATTCATGAAGAGATATGCATGACCACAAAGTCAAATTGCTTTATCAAAGAATATTAAGCAAACTATACAAATACAAACATATATAACTATATCATATACAAATAACTAAAAGAATTATAAAATAATTAATAATATGAATTTTATCAACAAAGCCTTACTGTCATCTATTGACCTTGGCCACTCGAATTTGCCCAAACACTTGTTAAAGACACTGATGATATCACAATTGCAATGCCTCTATGCAAAATGTAAACAAAACCCTATGAAAAATGTATATAAACTTGACAGAAGTCCTGTTTACCATTGAAAGTAAAGAATAGTGTTCCTTACGGTCTCTTGCGTTTAGCTTGCCCCCATACCTGCGAGCTGGTTGGATATGGCTTGTCAAAGCACTCGGTATTGCGATGTGGACCACAACAGTTGACGCACTTATGCAAATACCGACAAGTAATGAATGGCGATGAGCAACGACCTCTATTCCAAGACCTGTAGATCTCAGTAGCATGGTCTTAACCTGTAGGTTCTGTTGACTTCTCGATGGTAATGGTGCTAGAGATTGGCGCTTCGACAACAGAGTACTGCAATCGTTGAGGACAACTAGCAAAGCACGAGGAACTGGCAGTGCGGGAAGTCCCGGCTAATGTCAGGGGACAAAGACAAACCGCTGACCTGCTTGTCTCAGTTTTAACTAGCCTAAATTCCATTAAAGGCACATTAAAATAATTAATAATATGAATTTTATCAACAAAGCCTTACTGTCATCTATTGACCTTGGCCACTCGAATTTGCCCAAACACTTGTTAAAGACACTGATGATATCACAAGTTCATACTGAAATGTGTTCATTTTAAACAAATGCAAACATCATCTTCATTTGTTTTGTTTTTGATTGATAATTTGATTGGTAAACAAACTAACAGGGTATCTGACATGGTGCGGCAAAAAAATCGAAATTGTGCGGAATTTCAGGCCAAATTATGCGGCAAAAATGGTTGATTATGCGGCAAAAATGGTTGATTATGCGGCAAATTATGCAAATTTTTCTCATGTGTTTTTTTTTATATTTTGACAAGTTTTATGGGTAAAACATTCTATTTGCATTTTTAAGGCATTAGGGTATCTTTAATTTATACAAAACATGAAAAGAATACACAAAAAGACAGTTTTCATTTTGAGTGTTCAACCTTTGAGAGGTACATGTATCCACTAATTTTTTCTGTTTTTCTTTAAGTACTGGTAAACTTGCTCCACCTCTGTTAATTGTGGGATCATAAATGGGCCAACACCCACAATACTGCATGGCCCATAAAACACACATGATGTATGACATGTATCTATGTCGTCACGTCTGGGCCAGTCATACAATCTTGGTGTTCCAACAGTATAGAGGGTCTGTAAAAACTTGAACTTGACAAGTGCATTTCCTTCTTTCTCTAATGCTCTGCCTAAGTAAAAAGACTTATGGTATTCTACAGCGTAATATTGGCCCTCAATTATGTCTGGTTCAGCAAATTCTTGTAACTTCTCTTCATTTAGTTCAATAATCATTTGCTTTCTGAAGCTCTGGATGCAATCACTTGATACCATTGGTGACTGTTGCAGGAGACACCTTGCATAAAGGGAGGTGTATACACCACAGTCAAAACCATTTTGTTGTTGTGGAATATCCTGTTGTGAGTTGCAGCAAAAAGACCACTGCCTCATGTCTAGACTTTCATCGAGCTCTTTCAAAAGATTCCACATTTTGTGAATTGACCTATTAACAGTTGACTTGGTTAATGAAGCTGCCAAGCTATCCAGAGCTATAATCTTCTTTTCAACTGGTAATGTTACAAGAAGAAACCAGTGCTTAGTTTTCCCAGGGTTGCACGGTACCAAAACTATATCTTGATTAAGTATGGCAGCTTTACCCTTTAGTACTTCTTTGGCTGGCCTTTTTCCTATTCCTTTCTCGAACTTCTCCCATTCAATGGTTTCAACTTTCAGGCCCTCTTCATAGCTTTTAGTGGCCAGAAGATTCAAATATTCATCAACAGCAAAGTTAGTTAGGTAGTTCTCTTCATCTTGTGAATGGCCACCAACAAGAGCAGCGAGGTCCTTCTTATCGATCATGCTACTTCCTTTAAAGTTGACATCACCTTGAAGCAAACCATCTAGGAGGGGGTGTTTGCACTCAGGAAGAACACATGTAGTCTCTTTGTGGAACTTGGCAGCAGTAATGTTATCTAGCCCATAGCGTACTTCTGGTCCTGCATCCTGAGAAACATTGGCGGAGGAATCATCACCTGTATTGCTGCTAGCTTTCGACGTACGAGAAAATACATTTTTAAGAGATGACCGGAAGAGTTTTCCACCAGATAAATGGCTAGGCTTTTTCTTCTTCTTTGGGACGGTGAGATTTCCAATGGTTGTATGCTTTCTTTTTCGAGGTGTTTTGGACTTTTGAATAACACTTTCTTCACTTTCTTCTGGGACTGTGTTGATGACTTCTTGCTTTCCTTGAATTGTGTTAGGATTAGCATCAGGGGAGTCATACACCTTTGTTTTACCTTTTTGTTTGAATGAGAATAAATGTGAAAATTAATGAAATTGAATAGATAAAGTTATTGTATATTTTTTAATGTGTACAATTCATGCTACTAACCTTGGTTCTCATTCGATTTACTTTCTTTCTTTACTTTGGTCGTTTCTTTTGAAGTACAGCCTTGGACTTTATTGACCACTTCCTTTTTCTCTTGCACTGTGTTAGCATAAGGGGTGCCACGTACATTTGCTTTACCTTTTTATTAAAAAAGGAATAATTGTGAATCAAATAAAGTTGAAAATATCAATGATTGATTTAAAGTTTAAAAAATGTATTAATAAGTTATTATTTTTGTTTATGTGTACAAATATATGCTACTAACCTTGGTTCTTGTTTGATTTACTTTCTTTCTTTACTTTGGTAGTACTCTGATTTGCATTAATACTGTTGAGTTGCTTTTCCCTTTCCTGCTCAATTGAAGACTTGATTTTCAGGTTCCAGTTAAGAAAATGCAAAGCTTTGATAGTGCTCTCACTGAGACATCTTCTTTTGTCATCGAGGATCTCGTTGTACGCTGAAAATGATCTTTCAACTTCATATGAGCCAACAGTTGCCGTGGCGTAGCATGAAGCTAACTTGTACAGCTCAGGGAGGATGCTAGAATTGGACTTCCAGAACAAAACCAGATCAAATTCACCTGCACAGGCTTTAACTGAAGCAGGACCAACTTGTTTCGTGTAAATATTCCATTCATCTTCTGAAACGGCTTCAAAACCAGGAATACTATCTATGTCAATCGTGTCGTAACTTAGAGTGACAAGATTTGTGGGATCTAGGAAACGTACTTGAGCCAGAAACTCTGAAGCTGGTTGTGCTCCATCAACGACGTACTTTTTTAATTTAGAGTGAGCAGCTGTGAAGGCTGAGGTGAAGACGTCAATCAATTCTTCCTTTTCTTCAGAATTGAAGCTGTACTCAAAGCTGTCAAAGCAAACTGCAGAGAGATCTTGTTCTTCAAAGGTACGATTTTGATCGAGGTAGTGAAGAAGGTGCTCCATCTTTGTATATGCCTTAGTAACAACTGGCACATTTTTCTGGAAGTAATCAAGGTACCCCATGAGGGTTGGCGATTTTACTTTTAAAAATGCCAGTTGGGCATGTAGATTCTTCATGAAGGACTCATCCTGATACATCTCCTCTAGTCGGAATAAAGACCTGCAAGCTGTAGCTCTTCCTCGATCAAGCTCTGCTTTGATAAAATCTTCATAAAGAAAGTAGCGATCAGCGTGGTACAGTACAGGGTCAAACCAAGCTTTCCAGCTTTTGCTAGTAGGATTTGGTGGCATGGTTGTCTTGATGTTTGGCTCATTTCGTACCTTCTGCAAGAATTTCATGTAACGACTCTTTCTCCCACTTGCAACATAGAAAAGATTTCTAAAGCATTTGACAAATTCATTTGCCTCTTTAAAATGCTTTTTAAAATCAGTGGCCACTAGATTAACAACGTGACTGTGACATGTGATATGGATGCAGCTAGGAAATATGCAAGACAAGGTTTCACGAAAGGCTTTTTTCATGTATGCCACATTATCTGAATTAAAAATACGAACGTTGTCAAAATCTATGCAATAATCATGCACAGTTTTGAGCACAGCCTTGGACACAGTTTTGTTATTTGTTTCGGTTAAAAAATGTGTATCGAGGAGCCATGCCACAGTATTCCCACTAGGGGAAAGTTCATCAAAATCAAGAAAAACAGCCATTATATCTAGGACGTACCTCCCTTCATCGTCTCCCAGTTCGTCTACAATTAACGCAACTTGTTTATCCTTAACCAGGTCTTTCAGCTCGTTGTCTTCCATCTGATACACGTCAAAGAGGTAGTAGTCACGCAATTGCGAAGCTTTGGGAATAGCACCTCCATTTATCACTCGAGATGAAAGAAATTTTCGTAGGAGTGGGTTTTCAGACTTGTTCAAAGGAATGTTTGAAGCTGCACATACTCCAATCCACTCCTGACAGACTTTAACTTTTTCAGCTTCGGCGGGTGTTCTGCTATTCAAGCTTGTTCTCAAGGTTTGTTGCTTGCCATTCAGATGTATTCGGTTAGCGTTATTCTTGTGTGTGTATGATTGTAAATGCTTGTCAACCACACTCTTACGCAAATGATCAACGACTATGTTACAGGTCGAACAAAACATTAAGTTATCATCAACAAAGAAGGTGCCTTTAGGATATTTGTTTGCTCTCTCTTTCACTGTTATATTTACTGGAAGGTGTGATCTTTTAGAGGTTTGTTGCTTGCCATTCAGATGTATTCGGTTAGCGTTATTCTTGTGTGTGTATGATTGTAAATGCTTGTCAACCACACTCTTACGCAAATGATCAACGACTATGTTACAGGTCGAACAAAACATTAAGTTATCATCAACAAAGAAGGTGCCTTTAGGATATTTGTTTGCTCTCTCTTTCACTGTTATATTTACTGGAAGGTGTGATCTTTTAGACTTCTCTGACTTCTCTAATTTGGCTGCCGGAGCTGGAGATGTAGTGCTCTTGTTACCGGTTCCTAGTAAAAATTTATCCATCTTCTTTCCAAAAATCTCTACAAATTCAATAAAAAACTATGTTGTGATCCATATTATTCCAAAATGTGTTTGAAGATATACTTATTTGCACAGTTTTTGGGATTAGTTTACTATACTTACGTCTTTAGTTAGAAGAAGGACAGAAAAATCACATGTCTCCTGTTAATATATGTCGGCAATGCTGATTGGATGATTCAAAGAATGGATTTGTCTCATTTAAACCAATAGAATATCGCGTTAGAGCAAAACTAGCCCCAGTTCCTTTACTCTACATTGCGAGAGACACCTTGTAGATGGTGAAGACATCGTTCGAGTTGTTCGAGTCTGGCTTGTTTTCATGAAGTTTTCAATGGTTTATTTGCATCAAACTGGTTTGTATCTTCATATTTCTTAAATAATTAGCGATATTTCACTTTATTTTGGTGAAAAATATGCATTTTTTTGGTAAATTATGCGATTTTTGCGAAATTATACGATTTTTGCCGATTGTGCGATTTGGTGCGATTTTGGGTCAATTGTGCGAAATCGCACCATCGCGCCATGTCAGATACCCTGAACTAAGGTGAACACAGTTAGAGTAGAGTGACACTTATTAATGTCTTATTATATCACGAAGTCCATAAAAACATCCAGGACAAAAAAAAAACTCTTTGTGTTTGCTCTCACCTTGTGTACATTTACGGAACATTATCTTTACCATTTCACCATGTTCAGAGGCAGGCTGGCCACCTTTATGGCCAATGAATGCCAATCCTGCCCCCTCAGTGCCATAGTAAGTAAGGGTGTCCCCAAGCCCATGTTTATGATGACAAAGAATGACAATGTCATAGTTGTGGTGCTTATTGAGTACACCAGCCTGAAATGAAAAGAAAACTCTAGCCTTAAGCTTTTCATATCCACATCAGGGGAAGATCCAGATGAGGGGTTCTGCCTTTATTGTGTCCTGTTTTTCTCCCTTTGGTGGTGTTTACCCCCACCCCCTTTCTAGCTGTCTTTCTTAACTGTCTACTTTCCAATAATTGCTGAAACCCCCATTCGGAAAAATTCCTGGATCCACTTCTGCAACAACAGATCCCTTATCTGCAAGTGTACTATACTTACCCAACTTTCCAAGCACTTCAGTACAAACAGCATGCCAAAAGTATGCCCACAATCTTTCTTTTTTTGATTTTTGTATTACAATTGCATATATACTAGCAGTCGAAACAACTCAAGCATGCACACTTTCGTTGCATAGAAGTGCTTCACTTTTGGAATTTTGAATGGATTTTTGAATTATAAAAAAAGAATAGAGAAAAAAATAATAAAATAAAATTAGTTTTTAATTTTATGAGGAATCAGTTGAAAATAAAAACAAATTAATTAATGATTCATATATTTATATATATTTTTTAAATTTCTGCAATTTCTGCTTGCTCTTAATCTCTCTGTCAAAGCATCATCATTGATTGAGATTATATTTAATAAAATAATATCAAAAATACAGGGAGAGAATACAATGGACAGTGGACACATTACTCTTCCAGTATTAGTATGGACGTTTGCAGGCAAATGCAAGAAAACAACTTAAAACACACCAAATTATTAAGACTGGGACCAAGCACCAGCGATCCAAGCGGGGTCTGGGTTAGTGCACCAGATGGCATTGGCACCAGATGTTGGTCAACCCCTATTTGTATACTACTCCTCGAAAAAATTATAAGGGCAAAAGTCTAATTTACCTCAGATTTATTGCCAAAATTGATCTCAAAAATGCACCACTCTGCAATGTATATTTTAACAAAACTTCCAAACTAACCATACCAAATAAAGAAACAGATAGATAATTGCATCCAAATTTAAAACATTAACAAGAAATAAATAACACTTATTATATCATTATATCATTATATCAATATCATTTATAAAGAATACTACAGCTGTTACTTATATTTGCAATTTAGAGTTTTGTATAGTTTTCCGGGCTTGATTTCATTGTATTTCCCAGCTATTGTATCTTGGTCAAAATTCTCCTCCTGGAAAATCTTGTAAATTAATTTTCATTGGCTAAATATTGATGCGTTACTCCGACCATTCTTTTGCTTATGGTTTCTCATTTCGGCCGTCCAATCTCTGAGGGGAGGACATCCCTCAGTGCCAACTTCCCAAACTGTCTTCACATTCTGAAAGGTGTCCACATTCCTTGGGATCGATATGGATTCCAGCCAATCACAACAGGTCAAACCACCATCTCTCTACCCATATTTGCGATACATTGCCAGTGTATCTATCCAAGATGGCTGCATGGAGGTTGATGGGAACTGCATGGATGGTGGTGCTGGTGGCTGGACAGAGAATGGTGGTAGCTGCATGGATGGTGGTGCTGGTGGCTGCATGGAAAATGATGGGAACTGCATGGATGGTGGTACTGGTGGCTGGACAGATAATGGTGGTGACCAATAGGCCACCTGTATTGCGGCATTTAACGCCGACCCTTGGCTCACATGACCTGGTAAGACTGGCTCCGATTGAAAATCTTCCAAGCGGGAATTTATGTTCTTTAGTGCATTGATGATTTCTACATTTATTGCTGGGGTTTCACCAGCTGTCACATCTGTGGAAATGGCTTGACTATCACACTGAGTTTCCTGTGCGAAGGAGAGTTTGTGCAGAGATTCTTTAAGAATCTCTGCACCATCTGTTATTCCCTGTGTGGTTGTACTACTGGTCATCAAATCATCATCTGCTACCCTTCCAGCCAGTGCTTAGAGACACTGCTGTAATTCAGCACTGTGAAGAAACCAAAACCAAATATATTAGGTGTTGTTTACAAAGGATAAACAGCAAACAATAAACACAATACTGTAATCAGTATATTAAGTTGGCCTGAATACCAAAATTGTCTTGAAAAAACTGTTCAGAAAAATGTTTTTGACTTCATTTCCAAAAGCCAAAAAATTCAATCTTTCTTATTTTTCATCACTCTACTCAAAAGTAGATAAATTTTGGATCTAGTCCTTAGTTTTTAGTGCTTTCTTTGGCGTCCATTATTTCTGTAGTATAGCCTCTAAAAAAATAACCACTAAAATTATATCTTATCCTAGCCTAATGTGAGTGTGATATGCACTACATATTCGATAACACGTTATGTGTGAAAAGCGCTTGTAGACAAAGAATACTTCAGCGGCAACTAAAAATTCGAGGAGTTAAGCTTATCTCCCGCTCCAGCAATAATCTTAAAACACAATAAATTGTAATGTTTATCAAACTTTTTTTGAAAAGTTCCTATAAAGGCCCAGTAAACGCAAAGCAGAGATCTAGAACTTCTAGAACACTTCTTATGTGACAGAACAAGCATGCTGCTGCAAGCGTGCTTCTTGGTTTAAAACCTCACTTTTTTAAGCAGATAGGAATTAAAAAGAATCTCACCTCTTCCATATCTGTAGAGTTCAAGGCATCTACGTTTTCTGATTCGCTTAATTCCATCCTGGATTGAACCCCTAACTCAGCTTAATAATACTATGAATTTTCTGTTCTCTTCGATATGCTACAAATGCGGTACACCAGGCTTGGTAGCTCATTCATCTTGTAGGAATATGATGTCACTGTAGGAATCGGACTCCCTTTCTGTCCGCTCCAACAGCCTGAGGTCGCGGAGGAAAGAGATTCAAGTATTACTTGCATGCGCATGTGCAGAATGAGCCAATCAGATTTAAGTTCATTTTTAAAGAGCCTGCAATATACACCAAGATCGACGAATTGCACGCTTTTCCATCTGTAGATCGAATGTAATCGCACACATATGGAAACAGAGTGTAAATCAGTGACTTTTCAAAGCCTGTACTTAAATTCACAAATACATCCTTTTCAACTGTCTATCCGTAAATCACCTGTAACTGTTCAAACTTCGGTATAAAACCATAGTTGGTTTTTCCAAGTGCATATTTCACTGAATCAATAAATTCGCTTCCGCCATTTTGATTATCATACAGGGATTGTAACAGCGCTATCACTATTTTACGGATCTTTTTGTTTCTTTTAATTTCACCAAATTAATCGTTGTGGTATTGATCATAAAACTACAATGAAACACTCAAATAATACATAATTACTTGAAGTTACAGATCACTAGTGTTATCTAATTAGTACGATTTACCATGAACAAAGGTACAAAACTATAACTAAATCATCTAGAAATGTGTACAATAATAACAAATCAATAATATATCGTGTAAATCTATGATTACAAATGTAATAGACAAGAATAATTTACCTTGTTTAGCCTTTCAAAACTTGTACAAAATCATGTGTTCGTGGTTCGACATGACTGATATTTGATACTAAATAACTAGGCTTAATAATCATACAAACATTCCACGACTGTCAAGGCGACAGTCAAGGATATGATAAATGATAATATATAATAAATCAACATGGACGACTATGGGACTCAGAAAAAATCTGATCCCAGATGGGATGCAGTTCTTATCAAAACCCACAGATGAGCCTTGCTTACCATAGAGTCTCAGTAGCTAACTGGTCAGAGTATCCGACTAATATAATAATAATAATAGGTTTTTTTTATCAGCACTGTGGTAATACTTCCCATTACTCTATGGTCCATGTGCTTGATAACGATGTTTTGGGGGCTATTTCTATAGATATTAGTAAATTCTAAACTGCAAGCAGACATACCAGAATTCCAGCCGGCTTGGTTTAATGTAGCAGTAGTGCGCATAGAAATGTTGTATGGGGTATGCTGATTAGTAATAGTGGTGGATGAATTGTGATATGGAGGGTTAAAACCTGTGGGTGGCTGTATGGTGTATGCTGATTAGTAATAGTGGTGGATGAATTGTGATATGGAGGGTTAGAAACCTGTGGGTGGCTGTATTGGGTATGCTGATTGGTATTGGTGACCGATGAATTGTGATGTGGAGGGTTAGAAACCTGTGGGTGGCTGTATGGTGTATGCTGATGAGTAATAGTGATGGATGAATTGTGATGTGGAGGGTTAGAAACCTGTGGGTGGCTGTATTGGGTATGCTGATTAGTAATAGTGGTGGATGAATTGTGATATGGAGGGTTAGAAACCTGTGGGTGGCTGTATTGGGTATGCTGATTAGTAATAGTGGTGGATGAATTGTGATATGGAGGGTTAGAAACCTGTGGGTGGCTGTATGGGGTATGCTGATTAGTAATAGTGGTGGATGAATTGTGATGTGGAGGGTTAGAAACCTGTGGGTGGCTGTATGGGGTATGCTGATTAGTAATAGTGATGGATGAATTGTGATATGGAGGGTTAGAAACCTGTGGGTGGCTGTATGGTGTATGCTGATTAGTAATAGTGGTGGATGAATTGTGATGTGGAGGGTTAGAAACCTGTTGGTGGCTGTATGAGGTATGCTGATTGGTAATAGTGGTGGATGAAATGTGATATGGAGGGTTAGAAACCTGTGGGTGGCTGTATTGGGTATGCTGATTAGTAATAGTGGTGGATGAATTGTGATATGGAGGGTTAGAAACCTGTGGGTGGCTGTATGGGGTATGCTAATTAGTAATAGTGATGGATGAATTGTGATATGGAGGGTTAGAAACCTGTGGGTGGCTGTATAGGGTATGCTGATTGGTAATAGTGATGGATGAATTGTAATCTATTCTGCAACACTCCCATTCATGCTCAGTTGGAATGAGGTATGGATAAAATATTTCGCAGCGTGGTCTAAGACAAGCTGGAACAGCTTGACTTAGACGTAGAGGAGGTACGACCCACGCGAATATCGTTGGGAGGGTGGGTGGGCCGTCCTGCACTCTATCGCTGTTCGAAATTCTGAGCAAGAATGGTATTATTGAGCCTCGCTCTGCTTTATATTCCTTGGGTTACGTAATTCACGTGCTTATTAGCACCCCAGCACGATGGAATGTAGTAGTTATACATAATTTCAACTTTTGCATATCATTAGGAGTGTTGTGAATAGTAATCTATTCTGCAACACTCCCATTCATGCTCAGTTGGAATGAGGTATGGATAAAATATTTCGCAGCGTGGTCTAAGACAAGCTGGAACAGCTTGACTTAGACGTAGAGGAGGTACGACCCACGCGAATATCGTTGGGAGGGTGGGTGGGCCGTCCTGCACTCTATCGCTGTTCGAAATTCTGAGCAAGAATGGTATTATTGAGCCTCGCTCTGCTTTATATTCCTTGGGTTACGTAATTCACGTGCTTATTAGCACCCCAGCACGATGGAATGTAGTAGTTATACATAATTTCAACTTTTGCATATCATTAGGAGTGTTGTGAATAGTAATCTATTCTGCAACACTCCCATTCATGCTCAGTTGGAATGAGGTATGGATAAAATATTTCGCAGCGTTGACTAATCCTTATCTGTGAACTGCAGTTATACATCATACTATCACTTCAAACGCCAAGATTTCCCAATAATATAGTCAAATACATCCCCAAAACTTGCCAAACCTCAATCCAAATCTTCCTCAAAATTAGATATACTGTGAAGGTTGAAGAGAGACATTTTACTCATTTTCAATGATTTATTCATTTATTTATGTTTCATTCACTATTAGCCCTCTTTCGCGAATCTTCTACTGGGAACGCGAGTTTTCTGTCATCCCTCTGCAGACCTGCATAGGGTTTCCCATTGCGTCGACCCAGTGAACATCATTTTGCTTCACAACACGAGTCTCGAGATAATCAAACTGATCGTCTCTTATAAGACATCGTCTCGTCTCGTCTCTTAAGACATCACAGCATCCTCTATAATTTTATATCATTTTATTTTATCTTAATTTTTTGGACTGAGAGTGAATTAGAAGTGTCGACGAAACCCCTACAGGTCCACAGAGAGACGACAGCTTAGACCCAGTATGACCGGGGGGGCTGGCCTAGATACCCCTTTTTAAAAGCCGTCATTTCACCGTGAACCTTTCCAGGATGGATTGGACTGATAGCTTTGTCACCTGGTTTACAGATTCCTTTAGTCGGTTCAATTCTTCTTTCAATAGCTGGGTTTCACAGTTCGGTGAAAACTCACCCACAAATTAAACAGTTCGGTAAAAACTCACCCACAAATTAAACAGTTCGGTGAAAAACGTACCACAAAGTTTAGCCCACAAATTAAGCCGTTTAGCAGTAACTCAAATGAAAGGTTAAAGAGTAATTTGAAGCGAGCTCAAAGGCATTTTCAGCAGCTCTAGCTGGTTCAGCAGGGGCCGCTGCAGGCACGACATCTTCGGTGACGTTATCTGCTGCTACGGGAAACTTGAATTTCTGGTTGGTTGTTATCCGCCATGTCGTTGTCTTTCTCGATATTCGCGTGGTCGTACAAAACAGAGAGAAAAAGAGTCCTGCACTCTATCGCTCTTCGAAATTCTGAGCAAGAATGGTATTATTGAGCCTCGCTCTGCTTTATATTCCTTGGGTTACGTAATTCACGTGCTTATTAGCACCCCAGCACGATGGAATGTAGTAGTTATACATAATTTCAACTTTTGCATATCATTAGGAGTGTTGTGAATAGTGATATGGAGGGTTAGAAACCTGTGGGTGGCTGTATTGGGTATGCTTATTGGTATTGGTGACCGATGAATTGTGATATGGGTAAAAAACCTGTGGGTGGCTGTATGGGGTATGCTGATTGGTATTGGTGATCGATGAATTGTGATATGGGTAAAAAAACCTGTGGGTGGCTGTATGGGGTATGCTGATTGGCATACAAAATCACAGTAACGTTAACCAAGCGATAAATGAGATGTACCAGCTCCTTTGGTCAAACCCTGTTCAAAGGCCTCTAGTTTGGCAGCAAAAAGAACACTGTCCCTTGTGTCTGCATGGGTAGCTTCCAAAAGTGACTGGTTTGGAGGTTTGCAGCTCGTTTTCATATTCATTGATGCTTGTTTTTTTGTTTCAGGATGTCTTATACGATAATTGTGCGGTAAAATAATACTTGTCGGACTACATTGTTGCATTGCAAGTTGCAGAGAGAATGTTGTTTGTATTGCCACTCCTGCGACAACACAATTTCACTGTTGCATAAAGTAGAAGCTCTCTCTACTCTATGCAACAATGAAAATTTGTTGCACGCGAAGTGGTAATACGAGCAACCAAGAGAAAATGAACTGAGAGAAGAAATCCCCGTGTCCCATCATGAACACTCTTTGATAATATTTTTAGAATCCGATCTATTTTTAACTTTTGTTTTCGTCAAGACTGGAAGACCTATGCGACCTCCCCTCAAGGAATTGAACCAATCAGGTTCTTCGCTCAAAATATATCCAAGCTTAAAATAGCATCAAACAGTGTGCATGATGGCTACAAGCCTATAATATAGGAGCGATTCCTTCTCTTAGTTCATTTTCTCTTAGAGAAACATTCTTCAACTTGCAACCCAACAATATTGCGTGACAAGTTGCACGAATTTGTTGCCGGTATCGCCGCACCTTTACAGAAGTACTCCAAAACATCACATGAAAAAAGGTAAGAGTTACAGTGCGAATCAAAAAACCGTGGGCACCTAGAAATATTCCAGGAATGTTCTACTGTTCTTTGGCCAATCAGAAATGACTCTCTAACCACAAGATAACAGAAAGATACCAATAACCCTCCTGATTGGTTAAGAAATATTCTTGAAATATTTCTAGGTGCCCACGGTTTTTTGATTTGCACTGTAATATTAATAATGGCTTACTGTTTGAAAATTACCGTCTTTAATCTGTTTAGTCCACGCCTTCTATTTAATCTGATTCTCCCTCACCCAGTATTTAAAGAGTGAAAAAGAATCCCCCAGACTGTAGCCCCTCCCCTCCCCCGATTGATAGTTATACCTGGTGTTCCCCAGAGGTCCATACTTGGGCCGGTTCTATTCAACATCTATATAAATGATCTACCTGACATCTAAAATGTGTTCTCTTGAATCATATATGGATTACTCGAAACTATATTTTTATCTTTTCCAGAAAAAAGATGCAGAATCTGCTTTGGCCCAGTTGACGGAAGACCTGAAGAATATTGAATATATTCTCAAGAGAATTCCACGTGGTCTGAAATGGAAAAAACATTACGCCCAAGCCGAAAAGGCCTGTTGAAGACTTGCTCTGTGGGAAGTCCCTGCCAGATATGCTCCTATTGTAGACCCCTCAGTGAAGCACGTTCGGAATGCAGCTCAATTTGGAAGACAAAACAATAGGTTAAAATTCTCAGGAGATTGAATTTTTTTGTTTTGTCCTCCAAATTGAGCTGTTCTGACGTCACGTGCAAGGGGGTCTATACTTGATAAATTAAATGAGTTTCTAGGTAGTCTTCAGTGTGACGGTTGTTGGGGTGACTGACCTTTAGACAACATGAGCATAAGTCATCGTCCCTAAAATAGTTCCCATAATCTCTTGTATCTCGAGGTCTTTACCAGTCTTTCTTTGAACTTCAGAAAGATTGATTGTATAGAGTTGGACTGATGTTTTGAATAGAATCCAATGCCCACAGAAATCCCTCTACATATTCGCAGAGTCTTTGTCCTGTTCAGAAACTGGAAACTTCCGGTTATTAAAATCAAAATTATAGGTCAATTGTCAGTTGCAGCGGTTACCAATCACACCCGCGAAATCGTACAATTCGCCGTTGCGACAAAGTAGGTTTTGGTAGACGTCAATCAAGGCGTTTCCATGACATTTCATAGCACGTGCCCTTGAAAGCTTTGTGTTTTCCGACATTGGAGACCCTTTGATTGACGTCTACCAAAACCTTTTTTTGTCGCGACAGAAAATTGTACGTGATCGATTTCGCGCGTGTGATTGAGAAACGCTGTAACTGTAAACCCCCATCCACACCCTCAAGTGTGGGTATTTAGTCGACATTATGCCCCATTCTCGTTCCCAGACCAAAGCTGAGGCTCTGGTACACCCTACTGACCGGAAGCCAGAATCTTGCGACCAGGTCGTCAGGGCGCATGCTATATTTCAGGATCGCTGACTATGCCGGCTCAACGCTTCTAATGGCTTCTTTACGTCTTGTATTTGCAAATGTTTATATTTTTACAAATGGAAATAGAATTTGATTCAATATTCGAAGATATATAACCGTTCTAGTCGATTTTGCTTGCTTGGTTTCCGTTGGTATTTTTGTTTATCCGATTGACCAATTCAAGTTCGTTGCTATATTATTTCCAACAAAAAATGAAATTCGAAAGAACTTTGGGGTTCCACAGAGCCTCCTATTTTCGTTATGAGGCTCGCGCTCTGGGTACGAGAACGGATTACGCCTTATCAACATTATCAGTTATTGTACACATTTCGATTCTGAGAATATATTGGTTTTTCTCAAGCCTAGCCCACATGACCTACGCAAAAGCAAACGTAAGCGCAAGCAAAATTACGTGAACAACAGGAAAGCAAATGAGAAATCGAAAGCAAATTAGTGCAAATCAAGGAAGTAGAAAAATGTTTTTTTCATTGTCTCAACCTTTAATGAGAAGAGTCTGGGAAATAGAATGATTTAGGTTCTGATACCTGCCTTGCGCAAGTACTTGGGAAAGGGACACAGTGCAACATGGCACGGAATGATGCAGGCATGCAATCGATGTTGCGAGCCATGTCACACGACACAATTTGTTGCACGCAATATTGCTGAGGTAGAAAATGATCCTACTTCAGCAACATTGCCTGCGATGTTGTACCGTGTGTCTGCGCCTTTGTGTTGGTTCGTTTTTTTAAAGTAATCAATCTTTAGTACAACCAAAAACAGATGATTACCATAAAAGAAAAAAATACAATAGTAAACTAGGAGATAGTCGAATGTTAGACCCCTTGCAGCAACGTTGGGATGCAGTTCAATTTGCAATTGGAGGACAAAACAATAGGTTCCAAATCTCAGGAGATTGAAATTCTTTTGTTTTGTTCTCCAAATTGAGCTGCTCTGACGTCACGTCCAACTGAAATGCGCTTTCCGCACAATAGCATTTTGTTGTTAAAAATACTACGCTTATCACTTGGGTGAGAAACAGGAAAGTTTAGAGACATAAGTTTTGTCGTGACAACTACAATGTTGTTAGGGGCAACGGCATAAGGTTAAAATAAAAGAGCGGCAAGTGAAACATGCCTCAACCAATCAGAAACTTCTGTTCCCAGACTCCTAAAGGAAATGCCCACGTGCCCTTCCGATCAGCTTGTGCCGTTGCCCCTAACAACATTGCACTTTTGACGATAAAACTTGTCTCTAAATTCTCTCCTTTCTCACTCAAGTGATAAGCGTAGTAAGCCGTTGACAAGGAATACGTGTTGCCACTTTGTTCCCTGATACCCATAACAACCAGCATTTGAAATGACATGCTAGTATTATCAATGGAGCAGAA
Source organism: Anthopleura xanthogrammica (assembly GCA_964019055.1). NCBI lineage: Eukaryota > Metazoa > Cnidaria > Anthozoa > Actiniaria > Actiniidae > Anthopleura > Anthopleura xanthogrammica. The sequence continues at coordinate 11,846,415 of OZ025207.1, read as the reverse complement.
AAGTTAATATTTTGAAATTACAAGGATTTTTCTAACAAAAAGAGGCAAGACATGACTAGCCTCGCTTTCATGTTTTTGGTAAATTTTTCTATATTTTCCTTAACTAAAATTGTGCTTATTTGACCCTTTTCAAAATTATCTTGGATGCAAGGCTAACAAAAGAAATCACACTTTCTTGCATTTCAATGATAGCCTAGCATTCAATATAATTTTGAGAAGGCTCCATTCAGTTATGATCTCTCACTAAGGCTAAGCTAGGCCAAACGTCGAACTTCACATGAGCCGTACGCATTAAAAATAATTAAAAGCATTAAAAACCGTGTAGAAAATGATACGGTTACAGAGCGTTTTCACGAGAACTGTATGTCGACGTACGTATTATTCTCATTTCAAAGCTACCCATTTTCAAAGCGGAGTCCTTGTAAAACAACACGATTTCGCAGTTTACAGGGGACCTGAAACCGGATCCGTTTTCAAAACTCCATTTTCGATAGCGTTTTCAAAACGTCAAGTTTTCATATTCAATCCATGTCGTATAAACGCAAGGCGTTACTGCGTCCATGTAAACGGGGCCTTGGGCCCAGTTCAAATTATAATTAACATCGATCTTTTCATGAGCCGAACCTAATGACATCAAATAAGACCACCTTATTATCCATTGTATTCAATGCTTTCGACTCATGAGAAGATTGCTGTTTTTACCGCCAAATTATGATTACATGTTATGATTACATTACATTACAAATTATGATTACATGGACCTTTTTAGCTTGGGTGGTTTGTTGTCCCATTTCAGACCACGTGTCATTCTCTTGAGAATAAGATTCTTTGTTTGAGGTGTATCCATATTCATGGATACAATGAGTCTCCCCAGGACCGTGTCAGATTTGCTGTCCCATCGGGAAACAAGGACTTCTCGCTATTTCACTATTTTGTGTCTTTTAGTGACGTCATTGCAGGCATATAGCTGCATTCTACATTCCCATAATGCTTTGCGTTTTGGGGGAGCAATAACGAGAATAAATCGTTAATATTACCATAAAGATTAATAAGAATTGAAGAAAAAAACACTTATGCATCTATGATAGATTCTATCAGAATTCACAATAACCAGAAAGAAAGAAATTTGAACAGGTTTACGTGTAAAAGTCATGATATTTCTTGGTTCATACATTGTCTGTAACATCAAACGTTTCATTCTCCCATGCGTGTGGAATTAACTCTCATTAAACTGATACTGGATTTTCAATGATATTAGCAAACATACTCAGCATCTGCAAGAAATGTTTTGAATTTTCAAATAATTTTTGTTATTGTTGCCCCCCAAAAACGCAAAGTATTTTAGAAATGTGAAAGTGGTGAATAGCTGCATTCTACATTGTGTGTCCCCAATTAGTTGCATAAACTAAACACGTTGACCTTAAAATAAAGTTATTATTATTATTATTATTATTATTATTATCTATGGAATAAGTTTTTCTGGAGCTACGACAACTACTACTGCGTTCTCATAACAAAGAAATGATACTCTTGGGAATGACACGTGGTCTGAAATGGGACAACAAACCGCCCAAGCTTAAAAGGTATATTTACCGTTAAATTGAGGCTTTGTTTTGATGGCTAAAATCTAGATCTTGGTGCAGTCCCTACCAAGGACTTGGCACTTTTGGCACAGTCTAACATGATCTTCATCGGTAAAAACAATAGCCGACGTTCCTCCTCTATGCGGTCTTCTCCGAGAGGAATTATTAGACCTCAGTTTAAATGGATAGCATTTCGAATCGTTTCTATCAGAATCACAACGATAGCATTGCTGATAATACCCCTTCCAGCTGGTGCGGCTCACCCATGCTTTCTCGCACTTTTTACAGTAGAAGTTACCATAGCACGGTTCTTTGCCTGTGTATTCAGAGAACGTGATGAGTAGGGCTCCCTTGTTTGCTTTAATGTACTCATACTTGTGTTTCTTGAGGAATTTCTCTACTTTTGGTCGTAATTTCTGGCCTTCTTTCGAGTGGTGTCCTGCTCCATCGATAATCTCCAGCCAGTCGCGCTCACTTGGTCTCGTGTCTTTATTCCTTAGTGTTGTCAGACGTTCTTCTAGTAGACGAATAGCTTCATCTCCTTCATTTCGTTCTCTCTCAATTACACCCTCTACCTCTCTGCGTGTTGTATTTTTCTTCCTTAAAAGTTGTCGTTTGTAATCTTCTAGCTGCTTTTCATCAGTGACTAGCTGTCCATGTAGATCAATCTCGCAGTCAGGACGACCATCATTGTAAAATTTAAAGATAGCATCAGACGCTATCCTGTTACTCTCATGCATCAATTCTCCGAACTTTTCTTTAATTGCTTTGCATTTCTTAGCTTTTTCATGGTTTCCAATATGATATTGGTTGGTTGCTTCAGCTTTCCATTCCTCTCTTTTCTTATCAAACCGCCTAGCTTGGCCTCTGTAGTGATGCGCGCCCTTCACCAGCAAAGAGAGAAGCTTGACGACTTTCGAGAATTTTTTGGAGAATTTTTCGGGGAATTCGGTAGAAGAATAACATTCTAGGTGGACGATCACTTGGTGCTGTGCTTGCTCAAAGTAAAAATCACGCAGATCATGACCCGATGGATATGTTGGATAGTTGGTGTCTAGTACCCGTTGAATGTTGTTGATGTTAGCATAGTCTTCCCCAAGGAGAAATTTTCTCGAAACACCAAAACATCTGATGATTTTCTTTTCAAATTCCTCGTCCTCACTATATTCCTCGTCATTGAAGGGAATGTCATCAACAACAGAGGCCTTGATATACTCCTCTTCATCGTAGGGAATGACATCAACAACATTGGCCTCCAGAGGAAGAAAATCTTCATCTTTGTACATCACTCGTATATATTTTTCTCCGCCGTCTTCGATTTGGTCAAGAACCAAAAAGAGCTCGTTAGGTTGGTTTCCACGTCTAAACGTATGATGACAAATTCTGGAATCGACCTCAACCTTCAGAAGAGGAATCTCTTCATCTCTAATTTCATACTTCCCATTCGTACAATCATACAGAAGCAGCTGAAGCTGAAGAGGTCTGAATTTACCAGTAAATATAGGCTCTTCCTGACAAACCTTTGCTTCACATTTTCCTAAATCGATCGGGGGACGCGTGACTTGGATCACAAAAGATGGCACTTTGATGTGCGTTTGGGAAGCATCCTTGGGTTTTATGGTGAGATTATGTGTTCCCATTCTTTCAAACTTGTAGCTAAACTTTAATCTGCTGTCATCAGGTCTGTAAGTGGTGCCATCAACAATGATGGGGTTCTGCAATGCTTCTCCAGAAATTTCCAAGTAGCACGTCTGTGGCTCTAGGGATACTACATTTCCGTACCCATCTGTTCCTTCAGCAACTGCAACCCGTTGTTCATTTGGATAGCATACGATTTCGTTGTCCGATACAAAGGGATCGTGACTAGTAATTTTTATTTCTGCCAAAGGACCCGGCACAACGGTAATCGGAATTGGGAAACCCTTCAGGTTTTCATCGGCAATGGATAAAGCCATCATTCGGAGGCCCGCTGTCAAGGATGTAACTTCAAGCTCGCACTCGTTGGAATTTTGTCCATTCTCGCTAACTTTAGTAGTTGAGAACTTTGTAGGACTGATTAGCTTTCGTTCTATGGGCACTTCATCCTCTAGTCTAATATCAACTTGTTTTGTACTTTCCTCCCTTTCTTCACAAGGAACCACATTCCCAAAAATGTCACGTAGCACTAATTTGACTTTGAATGGAATTCCAGCCACGTGCTCTATGCTCTGTATCTCATCAAGATTGGATTCATGTTAAAGTTCAAATCATTTCCTTTACAAGTGTTTAGATGTTCATCTTTGACCTTCAGGAAGAATTTGACCTTCCCACCTCGATATATGCTGTCACCTTCACCATGGCCTTGTTCTGGTTCTTTGCCGATCAGTTCGATAGATCTTGGTTTTCCTGATCTTACAGTGCATCTTGTCGGGAAATCCTTCACGTTTTCATTGGCGATGGATAAATACATCATTCTGACTCCCGCTACAAAGGGTACAACTTCAATTTCGCACTCGTCGGAGTCTTGTCCAAGCTCGCTAATCTTGGTAGTTATGGGCGCTTCATCCCCTATTCTAATGTCTACTTGTTTAGTACTTTCCTTCCTTTCTTTAGAAGGAACCACATTGCCAAAAACGTTACGTAGTACTAATTTGACTTTGAATGGAATACCAGCCACGTGCTCTATGCTCTGTATCTCATCAAGATTGGGAACAAAGGACTTGGAGGCAGAAACTGGAGGAGAGATGATCTTCACTTGCAGATGAGGTAGACTGGCGGTTTGTAGAGAGAGACCAAATGAAGCTATTCCAGTTTGATCAAAACGTATGATGGCAACATGATGACAACTGCAATCGTCAAACTCCGTCGATATCAAGGTAACTGAACCAGTTGTTTGATTCATGTTAAAGTTCAAATCATTTCCTTTACAAGTGTTTAGATGTTCATCTTTGACCTTCAGGAAGAATTTGACCTTCCCACCTCGATATATGCTGTCACCTTCACCATGGCCTTGTTCTGGTTCTTTGCCGATCAGTTGGATAGATCTTGGTTCTCCTGGTCTTACAGTGCATCTTGTCGGGAAATCCTTCACGTTTTCATTGGCGATGGATAAATACATCATTCTGACTCCCGCTACAAAGGGTACAACTTCAATTTCGCACTCGTCGGAGTCTTGTCCAAGCTTACTAACTTTGGTAGTTGAACACTTTGTAGGACTGATTGGCTTTGTTCTTATGGGCACTTTTTCACATTTTCTAGTGCCTACTTTGGAAGTTGAGAACTTTGTAGGAATCATTCGTGGCGGCGGTCTCCTTCTTCTTATGGGCTCTTTATTCCCTATTCTAATCTCTACTTGTTTTGTACTTTCCTCCCTTTCTTTATAAGGAACCACATTGCCAAAAACGTCACGTAGCACTAATTTGACTTTGAATGGAATACCAGCCACGTGCTCTATCTTCTGTATCTCATTAAGATTGGGAACAAAGGACTTGGAGGCAGAAACTGGAGGAGGGATGATCTTCACTTGCAGATGAGGTAGACTGGCGGTTTGTAGAGAGAGACCAAATGAAGCCATTCCAGTTTGATCACAACGTACAGTGACAACATGATGACAACTCCAATCGTCACACTCCGTCGATATCAAGGTAACTGAACCAGTAGTTTGAGTCATGTTAAAGTTTAAATCATTTCCTTCACAAATGTTTCCATAATCATCTTTGACCTTCAGGAAGAATCTGACCTTCCCACCTCGATATATGCTGTCACCTTCACCATGGCCTTGTTCTGGTTCTTTGCCGATCAGTTCGATAGATCTTGGTTTTCCTGATCTTACAGTGCATCTTATCGGGAAATCCTCCACGTTTTCATTGGCGATGGATAAATACATCATTCTGACTCCCGCTACAAAGGGTACAACTTCAATTTCGCACTCGTCGGAGTCTTGTCCAAGCTCGCTAATCTTGGTAGTTATGGGCGCTTCATCCCCTATTCTAATGTCTACTTGTTTAGTACTTTCCTTCCTTTCTTTAGAAGGAACCACATTGCCAAAAACGTTACGTAGTACTAATTTGACTTTGAATGGAATACCAGCCACGTGCTCTATGCTCTGTATCTCATCAAGATTGGGAACAAAGGACTCGTACGCGGAAACTGGAGGAAGGATAACCGGCATCACTTGCAGACGAGGTAGACTGGCGGTTGGTAGAGAGAGACGAAATGAAGCCATTCCAGTTAGATCACAACGTACAATGACAACATGATAACATCTCCAATCGTCAAACTCCGTCGATATCAAGGTAACTGAGCCAAACGTTTGAGTCATGTTAAAGTTCAAATCATTTCCTTCACAAATGTTTCCATAATCATCTTTGACCTTCAGGAAGAATCTGACCTTTCCACCTCGATATATGCTGTCACCTTCGCCATGGCCTTGTTCTGGTTGTTTGCCGATCAGTTCTATAGATCTTGGTTTTGCTGGCCTTACAGTGTATCTTACGGTTCTCTGGCCAAGGAATTTGACCATGAATCTAGAGAATTTTATGTGCGCCACATATGTATCAGCTAAATAAACACGAAGATATATGTCAAAGCGTACCTCTTCGTCACTGACCCAATGATCTTCACCAAGTATTAAGACCACATCGTCCTCGGGAAGATGTGCCGAGTCACTGTTTTCAAGGTCAACAGTAGGTCTAAGAGAATCGATTTCTCTCCTGGAATCCTTTCGCCAAAAATTACTATAATCTGGAATTTGTATGGATATGGTGCAAATCTTTGTTAGGCTTCCTGCTATGGTATGACCATCAGTGTCACTGGTATCAATGTCCACTACGAAAAGTGGTGGAGTCACGTACATGAGAGCCTTAGCTATCCCTTCAAACAGAAAAGCCATTGTAAGTCTTGCTGTCTCTTGCGCAGATCTGTGACAACAATTCTTTACACGGAGAGATCCGAGCAGGAAGCTGAAAAAAAGAGAAACAGGAATGAAAAATGTTGCTTTGTGGAAGTGTAGTGGGATCAATGTTTTCCATGTACACGATTCTTTGTACACCTTATCGGCTCGGGCGCGTAACGTTTCCCATTTCATACCAAATGCCATTCTTTTGAGAATAAGATTCTTTGTTTGAGTTGTATCCATATTCATGTGTCTTCTCATATGCAACTGTTAAAAAAATAAATGATACTCTAGGAAATGACATGTGGTCTGAATCGGGAAAGCATTACACCCAGGCCAAAAAGGTGTATTGGCGACACATTCATATCAATGTACCTTTTCGTGCGCTATTCTTGAATATTCTTAAAAAAGGTAAGTTCTAAAGGGGATGACATATGGCCTGAAAAGAGTTCTCTAGCATTTGACCGTGGTTTATTATTTCCTCTTTCTCACGAAACGTTTTTTACAACTTGGTATGGTTACTATAGTTACACAGTAATTTTTACCTAGGTCCAGGTTCTAGATCGAATTAGAATTTAGAAATTGATTTTTGCGGAGAAATTGATTTTGAAAACCGGATAACCCGGAGAAAAACCCTCGAAACACAGGAGAGAACCAACAAACTCTACTCACATACGACATCGAGCCTGGCGGGACCCGGGTCGCATTGGTGATGAAAGATCGATGATCGAGTGCGTTCTTCTTTATTAGCCGGTGGATTCTTCAATTTTCTAAATTTTCATGTCTTCATTTGCGTCCCTAAAGTTTTTAGTTATTATTTTTCAATAATCTCACAAACCAATGATTTCGTAGCCGAATCAACTCGTCTATGGCTTCATTCATGGCATCTATGTGCAGTTTAGACAAAATTAGACGAATAGAAACATTTCTTAACGAAGACTGCAAGTTAGTATAAAGAGGATGAGGACTGGACTCGAGCGCGCGCGCTCTCCTTACGTGACGTCATTCGAATGAACAATGACTTCCGGTTCTAAAAAGAAAGCAGGTTTTTCACAGGTTTTTCTTACTTGTTGACTTTATTCCGCAGAAAACAAAGCAAAATTCCAAATTCTACATCTAGGATGGCCTTTAAAAACTGCTTTAACGCATTACTTTCCCTATTTATTACGTGCTACTTTCGAACTCCCAGAATGCTTTATTCTCCCACTAATTGCCCATTATGACGTCATTAATTAATTGGGCGACGCAATAAAAGAAGATGATTCGATTGATTGATCATTTTGAGCTTAGACAGTGAACATGGCGGAGCGACAAGAAACAAATTATTACAGTAAGTATTTTACTAAAACATTCGACTGTCAACCGAAAAAACATTTAATATTTCTTCTTTTTTCTTAACGCAGATATGAACAAAAGAAGCTTGATTAGTCAGCTGAAGGTAAGTTGGAAACGTACGATTAATTCTACTTTAGAAAAGGACAGAAACAAAACTGCAGAGAAGAGAAAGAAAAGAAATGAAACTAAAGAGAAGGGAAGGAAAGGGAAGAGAAGAGAAGAGAAGAGAAGGGAAGGGAAGGGAAGGGAAGAGAAGAGAAGAGAAGAGAAGAGAAAAGAAGAGAAGAGAAGAGAAAAGAAGAGTAGAGTAGAGTAGAATGGAGTAGTGAAGTGAAAGTGAAGTGAAGTGAAGTGAAGTGAAGTGAAGTGAAGTGAAGTGAAGTGAAGTGAAGTGAAGTGAAGTGAAGTGAAGTGAAGTGAAGTGAAGTGAAGTGAAGTGAAGTGAAGTGAAGTGAAGTGAAGTGAAGTGAAGTGAAGTGAAGTGAAGTGAAGTGAAGTGAAGTGAAGTGAAGTGAAGTGAAGTGAAGTGAAGTGAAGTGAAGTGAAGTGAAGTGAAGTGAAGTGAAGTGAAGTGAAGTGAAGTGAAGTGAAGTGAAGTGAAGTGAAGTGAAGTGAAGTGAAGTGAAGTGAAGTGAAGTGAAGGTAAAGAAAGGGAAGAGAAGGGAAGAGAAGAGTAGTGTGGAGTAGAGAAGAGTAGAATAGGGAAGGAAAGAGGGGAGAACAGAGCAGAGCAGTGTAGGGCAGCGAATAAACATTCATTGACAAATAGTTTTTATCAATCTATAAAATTTTAGTAATTCAAACAGTTCTTATTCATTGTCCAATTTTTTTCAGAGCTTTAAAAATGCAGTGAATCAGGGCGCACATGAACTTAGATTGAAAAAGGTAACAAGCTACCATGTACTATATATTGATGGTAATGTATGGTGTATATATACCAGTGAGTACATGATGTCTGGGGGTAACAAGCTACCATGTACTATATATTGATGGTAATGTATGGTGTATATATACCAGTGAGGGCATGATGTCTGGGGGTAACAAGCTACCATGTACTATATATTGATGGTAATGTATGGTGTATATATACCAGTGAGTACATGATGTCTGGGGGTAACAAGCTACCGTGTACTATATTGATGGTAATGTATGGTGTATATATACCAGTGAGTACATGATGTCTGGGGGTAACAAGCTACCATGTACTATATATTGATGGTAATGTATGATGTATATATACCAGTGAGGGCATGATGTCTGGGGGTAACAAGCTACCATGTACTATATTGATGGTAATGTATGGTGTATATATACCAGTGAGGGCATGATGTCTGGGGGTAACAAGCTACCATGTACTATATATTGATGATAATGTATGGTGTATATATACCAGTGAGGGCATGATGTCTGGGGGTAACAAGCTACCATGTACTATATATTGAAGGTAATGTATAGTGTATATATACCAGTGAGGGCATGATGTCTGGGGGTAACAAGCTACCATGTACTATATATTGATGATAATGTATGGTGTATATATACCAGTGAGGGCATGATGTCTGGGGGTAACAAGCTACCATGTACTATATTGATGGTAATGTATGGTGTATATATACCAGTGAGGGCATGATGTCTGGGGGTAACAAGCTACCATGTACTATATATTGATGATAATGTATGGTGTATATATACCAGTGAGGGCATGATGTCTGGGGGTAACAAGCTACCATGTACTATATATTGAAGGTAATGTATGGTGTATATATACCAGTGAGGACATGATGTCTGGGGGTAACAAGCTACCATGTACTATATATTGATGGTAATGTATGGTGTATATATACCAGTGAGTACATGATGTCTGGGGGTAACAAGCTACCATGTACTATATATTGATGGTAATGTATGGTGTATATATACCAGTGAGTACATGATGTCTGGGGGTAACAAGCTACCATGTACTATATATTGAAGGTAATGTATGGTGTATATATACCAGTGAGGGCATGATGTCTGGGGGTAACAAGCTACCATGTACTATATATTGATGGTAATGTATGGTGTATATATACCAGTGAGTACATGATGTCTGGGGGTAACAAGCTACCATGTACTATATATTGAAGGTAATGTATGGTGTATATATACCAGTGAGGACATGATGTCTGGGGGTAACAAGCTACCATGTACTATATATTGATGGTAATGTATGGTGTATATATACCAGTGAGTACATGATGTCTGGGGGTAACAAGCTACCATGTACTATATATTGAAGGTAATGTATGGTGTATATTGATATATGATATTTTGTGATTTATCTCAGGAAGTAATCAAAGCGAAAACGCAAATGGTACAGGAGTTAGAGCAAGAAAAACAGGTAAATAAAATAATTGTTTCTTTAAACATCAGAAGGTATCCGTATGCTCAGCTCATATTTTAATGTACTGATTCAAAATATGTTCAAACAATCCATCCAGTAGCGCCATCCTTGATGTATTTGTGATCTGCGCTTGCTTATCACCGGCCTATGTAAAGAAAATCCGGGCTCCGGGGTTAAATGAATCGGTCCGGTGTTTTCTCCAGTCAACACCATGGGATGTAAGTTTTCTAAATCTACATGTACATGTACATGTTTGCATTTTATTAAGTTGGTAAACATCATGTGACATCAGACCAACTAACTAGTGACATCAGACCAACTAACTAGTGACATCAGACCAACTAACTAGTGACATCAGACCAACTAACTAGTGACATCAGACCAACTAACTAGTGACATCAGACCAACTAGCTAGTGACATCAGACCAACTAACTAGTGACATCAGACCAACTAACTAGTGACATCAGACCAACTAACTAGTGACATCACACCAACTAACTAGTGACATCACACCAACTAACTAGTGACATCACGTCAACTAACTAGTGACATCACCCCAACTAACTAGTGACATCACGCCAACTAACTAGTGACATCACCCCAACTAACTAGTGACATCACAACAATTAACTAGTGACATCACACCAACTACCTAGTGACATCACACCAACTACCTAGGGACATCACACCAACTAACTAGTGACATCACACCAACTAACTAGTGACATCACACCAACTAACTAGTGACATCACACCAACTAACTAGTTTTATGATAAACACATTGTAATGTGTTTTCATTACGGTATATTTTATTTCGTAGAGACTGAATGAAGCAAATAAAACTCTTACACAAGCAAATGACGAGTAAGTACCAGTTGATAACATTTCTCACTTATGTTCAATCCCATTAATATTTTCAGTTGTATTACTAATTTTTGCCGTTGCTGTTGTTGTTCTTGTCTTAGTCTAAATGCAGAGTTGTGTATAATGAAGGTAAGAACAATACGTCATTAAATATGCTGCTGCTGATGATGATGATGATTATGATGTTTTAGTTATGATGATGATGGTGATGATCATAAATTCATTCTTTGAATTGAACGCACCATAAATGAATCCCAGTGCGTTTACACCAACAACTAGATGCAAAGAGAATGAAAATGGGATGCAAAATCAGCAGTTAAATGTAACTGAAGAAATGTATGTTTGATTCGTCTGCAGGGCGATGCTGGATTAGTGCAATCATTGCGCAATGGATGCATGATGTAAGTATGAAATACCTGAGCATTTAGAATTTCTCAAGAATTATCAGCAGTTTTTTAAAGATATTTTATTATTGTTTGTTGATTTTATTCCAGACTTCGAGAAGATAATGAAGAGTTAAAGGTAATAATGAAAACAACGATTGCAAGATACATATAGGATATTACATGGTCGCGCGGAGATACGAATTTTATCTTCGAGTGTTGATATCACCTCTCACGAGTGAGCGCAGCCTGTTTATTATATGAAATCTTCAATGAACAATAATGGAGAATTTGAGAAGCTGAGCAAAAAGTCGAAATTTGACACCACCAGTGTTGATATAAATCGTATCCCCACTGGCCACTGGTGGGAGTGGAGATATAAATTTTATCATTTTGATGTCACTCAATATCACATTCTTCTCAGTTATTGCAAACGTGTCCTGATATCAAAATACTATAGATTTTAAAAGTGACGGACCTTTTTATTCCTTTTCTATTATGTTATATTTGAATCAATCTAACCATTAGTGCATAGAAACTAGTTAGGTAATGATAACTAATTATCAAAAAATTTGTATTTGCAGAACAAAATTGAATGCCAGAGCATCCAACAGAAAACGTAAGTGTTCTAACTCATGTAAGGACGATTTACGCGACACAACTTTTGCTTACAACTGTCGCATGCAATCTGGTTACGCCACGCTTACAACACGAATTGCGTCGTGTAAATCAACCCTACAACTGTTGTGTACGACAAGAAATAAGTTGTAGCAAGTTCTAGGGCTCATTTACACGACGCAATTCGTGTCGTAAGCGTGGCATAAGCAGATTGCATGCGACAGTCGTAATCAAAAGTTGTACCGACGTGAAGTCTACCTTTAAAACGAGTAGTGGTCGTGCAAATAACATCCTATAGCTATATACATATAAAAAGAATATTATTAACAGAGTTTTTATTTTTTTGATTGCAGACTGGAAGATGAGATCCATATGTTGAAGGTATAGAAATGCAAGCACCAAAAGCTTATCTAATTGGTAATCGGTAGGGCGACGTATCGGTAGTACACTGTGCTCTCTATGTGATAATTTTTTTCTTGGTCTCTCGCGTTCTCCGGTTGTTCTCTCATCGCGAAATCTCCTAACCCGCTTGTTCCCAAGTCAATCTTTGAGCTAGGACCGACCAGTTAGCGGTGCCCCAACTTTGATCAGCCCAGAGGTTGTCCTGGGGTTCTATTTGTAGGTTAGCTGTGCCCTGACTAAGATAAGCACGTACTGGGCTTGTTTCAGGTTCCATGAAATTTGATAAAAGGTTTTGATGAAAACTGTGATGACTTGATTGAAAACTTTATGTAAATTAATGGATGTATCCGATATTTGTACCTTCAGGAAGAGGCTGAAAGCCAACATGTGCATGTTGAGACGTAAGTATTCCAATCCAGTGCTCTCTAGTATCCCTGACACCATAGACAAACATACATTTGGCTTTTTCAGTACAGTAATTCATGGTCCAATTCAAGGATTTGAAAGTGGTGTGGTTTATCGGACATTTTCATTGAACTATTAAAAAATACTTAAGATAATACGCGCGCTCTCATTGGTCGAGAGCTGTGTTTTCATCACGCTATGAAGGCACGGAAATGACGTAACAAGCATTTTTTATGTATTTTTTAAAAGAAATAAAACATTTTCTCCGATGCCTTCATAGCCTGGTGAAAACCGAGGCTACGCGTTTGGGAGAATTCGAGAGCAGATCAGTGAAAACCCGAGACGAAGTCGAGAGGCACGGAGAAAATGTTTTATTTCTTAAGTCATAAATACGAGAATCGTTCTAAACAAGATTACCCAAACCAATGGATCGTTCTTTCTGTTTATTTCAGACTGGCACAGGAGAACCAAACTTTAATGGTAGGAAAGTTTATCAAGATAAGAAACAAGTAACAAATCTGCATATACTTTGGCAATTCTTTTCCATGCAAATGGACAAAAGAGGAGAAAAGAAAATTTAACACTGGAACGTTTTTCCTTAATCAATAGTTTACTGAATATTACTTCTTAGACATGTCATACTTATCGATTAAAACGGACACAGTTCTGGACTAGAGTATTCTCTATTTGCAGTGATCTGACAACTAGTAAATAAGTTTTTTTGATGATAAAAAAAGCTGATACAGGGGCAGATTCGGGGGAGGGGTACAGGGGGCGCGCACCCCCTGTGTCGACTTTGTTCCCCTACTGGTTCGGTGTTTTTCTCTTGTGGGTGCCCTTCCAACGCAGCACCCCTCCCTGTGATATATGCTAAGCAAAATCAACTGAATGACTGATATAAAAATCCACAGCAAAAGGCCGACAACCAGAAGATCCAACAAGACGTGTAAGTATTTGGAACGTATTACCTCTAGCTCATGTACAAAAAGTAGTGTAATTATTTGGTTGAAAAACAGAACTTTCTATCGAAATAAAATACATTATTAAGCTTTACGTGATTATTCAAAGACGAATAGCATTCCTAAATTTGTTTTCACTAGTAGTTTGACGGAACTGACTGTAGTTTGTTCTTGATTTCAGACTGGACAAGGAGAATCAAACACTAAAGGTACACATGCAACACGGCCACAACGAGTCACTTGAATAATCTGTACTTCTGAATACATAATTAACAGCTTTTAAGAAGATTAAATTGAAGGGAAAACAAGTCAATAAACTGTTGGTCTGTTAGTTTGGTTTACTAATAACACAATTATTCTTTTTGCGGACAGAGCGAGGCAGAAAACTTCAAAAACCAATGCGAAATGTAAGTTTTGGAATCACAGATTTTAATGTCAGTCAAAAGTCTCATCTTCTTGATTTAATGTGACTTCATAGTCGCCATGTTGGATGAAGTATTTTTCTATTGAAGCTGGTTCGCGGCTTTTTTGTAAGGCGCGGAAATACGGGCAACCAAACCGTGCAACTTGCATGTCGCGCAACATTGTTGCGTTGCAGAGCGAATGTTGTTCTTGAGGCGCGGAAAAGAGAGCAACAAAATCATGCAACTTGTCGCGAAGCTCTTTCTACTCTCTGCAATAATGAAAATTTGTTGCGCGCGGGGTGGTAATACGAGCAACATTCACTCTGCAATTTGCAACACAACAATGCTGCGGGACAAGTTGCACGATTTTGTTGCTCGTATTTCCGCACCTTTATTATTAAATGTAAAGCCAATGTAAATTACAATGATTAAAAAAAACAATCTTATTACAAATACTATTTACGGTTGCTATTTTTCATATCTTTACCAGGCTTCGAAAGGAAAAAGAAACTCTACAGGTATAATGAAAACATCTCTTTAACACAATAAAGCCTGTTATGAACATTTCTGGATATTACTTGCAATGTGAAAGATCCCGCAAAAAATCTTTAATTGAATAAGATAATCAGGTGATAAGAAACTGACAAACAAGTCATATGCTAAACAAAGTCAACTGAATGACTGATATTTACTCCACAGGAAACGACCGACAACCAGGCGATCCAACAAGACATGTAAGTATCTGAAATGTATTGCTTCAGGCACAAAAAGCAATTTAAATTTGGTCGACGCAAAACAATTTCCACCAAAATGATGAGTTACATTATTGCGCTTTACATGATAATTAAAAAAAAGAAAGGAATATCTCAATTTTCTTTCACTAGTAGTTTGTAGTTTGACTGTTGTTTTTAATTTCTTGCCTTCAGACTGGACAAGGAGAATCAAACACTAAAGGTACCAACTCAACCACAACAAGTTACGTCAATATCCTGTAGTTTTGAATACATATAAGCAGCTTTTATTGAGAGAAAAACAAGTCAATACACTGTTTGTCTGTTGGCTTTACCGTACTGATAATTTAATTCTTCTTTTTGCTGGACAGAGCGAGGCAGAAAGCTTCAAATACCAATGCGAAATGTAAGTATTGGAATCCCAAAGTCAAAACTTTCTCGTATCCTTGATTTGACGTGACATCGTAGTGGCCGCCATCTCGAATGAAGCGAACAGTATTTTTTCATTCAAGTTGGTTCGTGGAAGTACGCGAAGGCGTGGAAATACGAGCAACAAAATCGTGCAGCTTCTAGAACAATACTGTTGCATTTGCAAGTTGCAGAGCGAATATTGCTCGTATCACCACCCCACGCGCAACAAATTTTCTTCGTTCCAGAGAGTAGAAAGAGCTTCTACTGCTGCAACAAAGTCGCGCAACAAAATTTTGCTGTGCACGGTGTGATAATACAAGCCACATTCACTCTTCAACCTGCAGCGCAACAATTTTTCACGATAAGTTGCGCGGTTTTGTTGCTCTTATTTCCGCGCCTTTAGTAGGAACCAAAATGGTTGCCATGGTTTTCTTGTTTGATTTTATTGCTGGGTTGCTATGGTAGCAAACCAGTCTTAAAATGAGATCCGTTTTTCGGGCGTCAGGTAGACCATAATTTCACACGTCATGATTGGTCGAGAACTTGTAAACAATGTCCAATGTCCAATGAAGTTGCCACACGACATCGAGGACAATGTATTTATAGCTTTTAGTGTTGTGTCACTATAAATTCATTCGTTCAGGGTTCGTGAAGTACTATTTTGTCTGTAGGCATGTTGCGTACTATTGTCTTTAGGTTTTTTAACGCTACGCTTAAACTACTTACAAACACACACGCCGTACGTGGTAGACACACACTAAAAGATGTTATTGAGCAATTTTGGAACGGGTTGGTCCACATACTCAAAGAGAGAAGTCTGAGAATCTATGAGCTATCTTTGAGAATCTTTGAGCAAACTACGGTATGAGAATCGTAGAACTAGACAAACTAGTCAAAATAGACTAAGATAATCTATAAACTACCTAGCTATGATCAAACTAGATCTTACCAGATCTCAGATACAAAAAAATATACTGAGACAAACTACAGAACGAGAGACAAACTACAAAACGAGTGACAAACAAAGCTTTGATGAAAGCTGACTCCAAGAACTTGTAGAAGTCAGACGAGCTGATAGTGATCTACAAGAAAGCGAACTGCCAAGACTCCTTGTTGAATATTTCCATTTATGAAAATACAGAAAACAAAAACTGAGGGAAAACAAATGACCAGTTAAACACATTTTGGCTAAGAGTATTTACATTGATAAAACGTTTGTTTTGCAGCGAACAGTTTCGATACTGAAATAGATATGTTTATTTCATCAGCTAGTCTTGAAAGGTACTCTAGTAGGTCAAGTAGAAATATAATATGCGTTGACAAGTCAGTAACGCACCACTAATGTCGTACTAGAATTTAAAATGTTTTTAATAAAGGGGGACTTTGAACCCAAAAGGAACACTTTGGTAAGAAATAATAGAGTATATAGGATTGGTGAGTGGGGGAGCTCTCGCACAGGCAACCCAGTAAACGCTCCAAGAGCGTCTAGTTGGTTGTTAACACCAAGCAAATTGAGAGATCTACTTAATGAGCATTTTAAACAAAATTACTGAATGAAAACAATAATTCATGCTGCAGAGAAGTGGATCATAGTTGTTTGAATGAAGCAATGCAAATCACAATTGGAAATAATATTTACAGTTGCTATTTCTTATTTCTATCGTTTTCAGGCTCCAAAAGGAAAAAGAAACTCTTAAGGTAATGAAAACATATCTTTTTTGGACATTCCTGGCTATTACTTGCCCTAGCTGTGAACGATCCCGCGCCGTAAAAATCTATTAGTGAATACGATTATTGGATGATAAGAAACTAAATGATGAAAAGTCAACTAAATGACTGCTATTTACTCCACAGGAAAAGACCGACAACCAGAAGATCCAACAAGACATGTAAGTATCTGGAACGTCTTACGCCAGGAAAAAAAGTGTATATTTGGTTGTATCAATGAAAAAAGAATAGAATTCCAAAATTTTCTTTTACGAGTAGTTTGACGGAACTGACTATAGTCTGCTCTTGATTTCAGACTGGACAAGGAGAATCAAACACTAAAGGTACCCACAACAAGCAACGTGAACAACCTGTACTTTAGAATACATAAATAGCAGCTTTTATCAAGACTGGATTGAAGGGAAAGCAATTAAGTCAGTTGGCGTTTCCGAGTTGCGCAAAAAACTGGTAACGAGTGAGACGCACGCTGAATCATGGGGCTGTTTTAGGAGACGTCAATTTTTCAAAATGGCTGAAAGCTAAGCAAACTCGATCAAAAAACAGACCGAAAACCCGAAGTTAATGTGACTCAAAAGCTAGAAAAACCTGTAAAACGAAAAATACAAACGGCGTTCCCTTAAGCAACTCCATAATTCAGCGCGCGTCATACTCGTTACCAGTTTTCCGCGTAACCTTGGAAACGGCAATACACTGTTTGTCTGTTAACTGATAATTCAATTTTTTTTTTTACCGCGGACAGAGCGAGGCAGAAAGCTTCAAAAACCAATGTGAAATGTAAGTTTTAAAATCGCAAATGTCAGAATTCTTGATTCATTTTTTTTCGTACGGAACGCAAACCAAGAAAAGACAATATTAATTTCTCTGGCTCCGGCACCCGAGAGGGGCTCCGCCATCCCTGGAATCATAATGAATGATAATTTTATTGGATTACAAACTTACGGTTGCTATTTTTTATTTCCATCGCTTCAAGGCTTCAAAAGGAAAAAGAAACTCTTAAGGTAATGAAAACATCTCTTTAACATCATAAAATTCCTGGATAATTACATGCCTGTAAGATCCTGTGCCTTAAGAAAATCTTTAATGCTAAAAGGAGCAAACTGTTAAAGCCGTTTATTCAAACATTGATTTTCGCAGAACGAGGCTGAGAGCAAAACCATTCAGCAAGAACAGTAAGTATTCCAATTACATTGATCAAAAGTCAATCAACTTTATTGGATATCGGTAGTACCTTCTGCTGCTGTCAGTGGAAGCTTAGTTAGCGCACTTCACCCTTCTCACTAATGAAGGTCAATGAAGACATGCACAAAAATGTTTCCAATCACGCGCGGTAAACGAAACGCTTTCAAATAAAGAAGAGTATGTTTGGCGGTCTGTGTTGGTGAGGTATATCTGATGTAGAATAATTGGTGACTCAGATTCTTTTTTGTTTTCAGGACAATCAAAGAACTGACGGAGAAGCTCAACCTTCTGCAGAATGTGGAGAAGGTAAGAAATGAGCCCAAGGACACATGTCTTTATTTCGATATATATTGTGCTGTAGATGTATGTCAGTGGCGGGTCAGGGGGGGGGGGGGGGTATTTGATGGCAATGAATGCGAAAGTAACGCCGGATTCTAGTTAGCCACCATTCTCTCACTGTTAGCCAGCTAGTCGAAATTCTCAAAAAGGGTTGCAACCCCTCCAACCTTCCTCCTGGATCCGCCCCTTTGTACGTTCTCTGGCGGATCCAGAATTGTCACAAGGTAACACGATTTTTTATAACATTTCGATGGTCTTCAGTTGTTGATTGATAATGTTTTATCGTGTTCAAGGTATCTGTGGAGGTACAGACTCTACCAAAACCAACAAATCCTTTCCGACGATTTATCAGAAGTGTTCGACGAGCTCTTCGCATTAGATGAGCTGCTTCTGCTTTGCTTCTTATTCACCAGCTACACTTGTTTTGGTTTTTATGGACTTCATTTTATGGTATCGTTCAGATACCGGTTATTCTTATTAGGTCCTTGAAGAGAACTTATCTCATTTTGACTCACTTATGAATCATAATCATGCAAGCGAAAAAAACAAACAAACGAAATGGTAGGCCATCCATACAGCCATACAGCCTTCCTTCCTCCTTCCTCCTTCCTCCTTCCTTCTTCCTCTCTCTCTCTCTCTCTCTCTCTCTCTCTCTCTCTCTCTCTCTCTCTCTCTCTCTCTCTCTCTCTCTCTGTCCGTCTGTTTTTCTTTCTTTCATTGACATACCAGACGTTCCTCCCGTAGGCGAGTGTCTGGCAAGGAAAGCTTAGTCATGTCACATCATTTAACCATCCAATGCTCCTATGGCAACCGCTATGACAAACCATGAAAACTTATTTCTCTGATTGGATGACTTTGTTCTGAATATAGGCACTGAAATGGTGTTACAAATCAGCCAATCAGAGATGATATTTATCATGGTTTTTAGTCGTGGTTGCCTTGGAAACATTGTCGACAGAACATCAAAACAACGTGACATCACTTCCACCCAGGTGATCTGACTAGGCGCGCAAAGCATGATTTCCTGATCTGAAAAAGAATCAATCCCATCATCCACCGTACGCTAGATTCACTTGAGTTTCATGGCGGCCATCTTGAAAATAGGCTAATTGTGAGCGACTTTCTCGCCAATAAGTCTTTTCTTATTGAAAACGAGACATCATAAATAACAGATAAAAGGATTTTCTTAAGGTTCAAAGCATCCTGGAGATTGCCAAGGACAAAAGAGCAGCGTAAGGTGTGGACATTTTAGTTAAATCCTGCCAAGGATTCGAGAAAGCTTTTCGGCAGCTTCTTCGAGATCGTTTCAACGGTAATTCTTTAATAAAAAACCATGAATATTAACCTAACCGATGAAAATATATCCTTAGTCTCATCTAGACAACATATTCTTTGAAGTAGAAACATTTTTAGCCTTAAATAATCGGCTAAATGACACTTTTTTTAGCATTATTGTACTTGTATGCTATTTGGTTTTGTTTTGATTTCCCTCTGTTTATCCATGATTGAGCTCGAAAAGACGCATGGGATTGATTCTTTTTCGGATATCACGATTCGCAATCTGATTGGCTAATCGCTTTTCCTCAGATCACCTGGACTGTAACATACTCTTGGAGGCGTAGTACATCGAGTGATCTGATGTCTTTGAACAACTAATGCTTTTCTTATCTTGGTTTCTTCTTTGTCTTTAGTAGTCTACACATCATTCCACATTCTTTCCCTACCCACATATCATGATCACGTTCTTCCATTGGCGGACCATTTGTTTACGAATTGCCAATTTAAATTGTTGTACAAGGTGTAAAATCTGTAAAATCTGATAAATCTGAACTAAGTGAGCCGTTCTTGTCCTTATATGAAATGACAAGAACCTGAGAACTGATCGCGAAGAGATTTACCTTGTTAAATATGTTTAAAATACAGTTTTTGAGTGACTATGCATGGAACTAAATTAAATTAACTTTGAGCAACCTAAGGTGGCATTTCATAGCAACATCATGTAAGATTACTTTATCTTTACAAAGATTATTACCGCGTAAACATGATTACTTTTGTGTATATATAAGATAATTATCAATTGAAATAATTGTGAATATTTTGTGAATAAATAATAGGCAACAGTCCGCTCTATTTTATTCTCATAACCAAAGCATATCACAGCAGAAGACAGTTTACTACAGTTGTACACCGGAATGAATATATACGTTAAAACGACTGTGAAAATTATGTTTTTTTAGCTACTATTTAGTTATATTTTTACATTGGCATTACTAGTAATGGTCGTTTTGCATAGTGAATAAGAATTCGCCATTTTATCTTGTTGTAAGGTAAGGCTACTGCATGTAAGTCCAATGTAAACATACTGGTCACGGTCTTTGAGAACATAAACTCGTCCTAGATAGCAGAATATAGACATACTATGCCTTGTGCATATACGAATTGCACACCGTTTTACCACGTTGCTGGCTTTCAAAATACAAGCGCGCGCAAATTGCTCTAGAACATTTTTGAAATGCGACCCTTTCCAGAAGACGTTTCCACATCTGTAAGTAGCAATAAACCCTTTTACAAAATGGCGGCCGCATATTCAATTGAGAGCCATTAAAATCCTATACAAGCACTAGAAAGAGCACCTTTACTTTAGTAACCCTACGAAGATTCATTATGTCAAGTGTTATATCTGCCGAGAAAACATAAGTTGAAAATTGACAAATTTACCGTTTGTATGGCAGTCCTCAGAAGGGTCTGTTCACGCTGTTCTTGATAGAATCAATAAAGCACGTTGCAAGAAAGAAAGACAAGCTTTGTTGTGGTTTAAGAAGTACAGAAGAGGTCAGGGTATAAAAACAATATCGAGCTAGCTCAGTCGACCGAATATACACTCCATGCGTCGTAACAAGTGTAATGTTTCAGCGTCATCGTCTACAGATTTTTCAAAAAGGAAATATATTTATCTAAAGCTAGAACATAATCAATGATAATAAAGGTAGTTGCCTTTTCTAGCAAAACTAAAATGATCTTTTGCTCCGTTAACACACACACACAAATATATAGAGGTTTTTGAAAAAATGCACACCTGAAAACCATTTGAAGAAACGACTGAACGCGAATGTATCTGAGGCTTTTTAAGTGAAGAGTAAAGTTAATACTTCTAATGCCACGTAACACGTACAAGCCATTGAAGAAACAACGCCTGCAAGCGAATGTATTGAGGCTTTTTCGGTCATATGAAAAGACCATGGATAGCGTGTATAACTGTATGCAGCATAAAAGTGTTCAGTAAAGCTAAAACTTATGATTCCCATTTATACACAGGCGAATGCAACTCTTGTGGTGATCTGAGCGACGATTTCTGCTGAGAATTCATTGCAGTTTCTGTTTCAATTGCAAACGAAAGCCGGTATCCCCTATTTTTGATACTGCATGTGTTTTGTATTCTATTCCATGTTCTACTATAACATAACCTTTACAACGCATTATATTACAACTAAAATGTTAAATAAGTTACCTTTTATCATATTCTTTTCTTGCTCATAACCTCGTTTAACAACTGCACTCCTCGTGGTAATGGCTTCGTCTACTTGAACATTAATAACAAAATGACGTACAATTGATTTAAGCAGCTTCTACGCTAGACTACCCATAGTCTTATGACAGGTTTATTTTGACCTTTTTGATGTTACAGACTGGCTAAAGCAGTGACGTATTTCCGGGTTCTAATTTCCATTAAAATCCTTAAAATAAAAGCGAATTTTTGATCCTGAATTGATATTCTATTTTCAACAAGAAGAACGCCAATTCAGAAATCCTACTTTTAAAAACTGCTTTCCATCTGGACCCGGAAGTTGTTCATCTCAGGATCTGTTATTAAAACAGCATCAGTCACGCAAATATTTTTCATAAAAATGCTCAATAAAAACTTCATAATTCTACTTCCATTCTCTTCAACATTTTTACATTTTCGTCTTCCAGTAAGATTTGCAACTTAACTTTTGTAAGACAGTCGGCAAAAAAAAGTAAAGAGCTTGCTATCTTTTTTCATTTTGTTCGTAAAGATTACATTTCTGCTAAACTACTTCACTGAATTCATTTAGATTAAGCGATTTTCGCGTAAAATGCATAGGAATGGCTTTATTTGACGGGGAGGTACCACAGAATGGTTTCACAGCACTATGATGGCTTTACAGTACAGACGGCATTAAAATGGCTTCCCAAAACTGACATTGAACTGGGTTCCACAACTACTCATAACAATGAAAATATCAAAAAATATCTACGCCACTAATGTGCGTTTCTTAACCGGCTTCTGGATCCGGAATACAAATTTCTTGTATCCTAGGTTGGATGCCTTTCCACTGGATCGATCTTATTAATTAATATATAGTTTTTTCCCCATCTGAATACGAGGCTCTTTTACTAGGAATATTTATTCCATCCTATAATTCACCGATCCAACCATTAGAATTTCTCTTCCTTCACAACACGTTTTCGTCTAAATATGGACGAAAAAACGGAAAAGAATAAGAAAAAAGAAAATGAAAAGAAAAAGAAAAGACAAGAAAAGAAGAAAGAAATAGGAGGAAAAGAGTCAGGAAAAGATACGTTGCCGTTGCCTTAGTAACAATGCACGTGACCCACAATGCCTTTCGGTATCATACTAACAAGACAAACATGGCGGATGCGAGAAGGTGTGAAATGTGGAGAAAATATCGCTGTTTGAACGGTAAGAACTGCTGGAAACAATTATATGAACCTTGATATATTTAGTTTAGGTGTTTCTTTATATATTGCAATGGTTTATTTAGATATTTCGCTCTAATTTGTATGGAGTTGGCGAAGGACTGTTTTGCAGCACGAAGGTGAACCCACGTGCCAGAAAAAAGCTTGGGAAGCATCGTTTTTTGCAGTTTAAGTCGTCGTATCTGATCTCAGTCAGTTATTTACAACATATTTGAATTATTGTTTTGGGTTTTTTGATTTGTAAAACTTCTTTTACTCTCAGAAAAAGTAGTTTTAAAAACACCCCCTACCCTCCCCTCCCCTCCCCTCTAGCTCTCTCCTCTCCAAGTCCTACCCCACCTCTCACAAAATATACCAGAACAACCTTTTTCTGTTTTTTTTTTCTGCTTGATGATTAAATTGAACAAAGTATTGTTCAATTGTATTGTTTTATTGGAGGTGATATATGCCATTTTTTTGGGTACCGTAATATTGTCGTGAAGGGAATTCTATTCAAATTCAAATTTCGATATGCATGCAAATTCATTCAGCTAGCTGTGTTTGGAAAACTGCGACATGCTTGGTTAACCTGTATATGACGATGCTAACATTTTTTTACTTTAATTACAGCATTTCAAAGCATGCATTTCTCATACTCTTTTTTGTTTAGGTGGGAAGCAGCCGTCATAGTAAGCTGGCTTTTGTGGAAAGCTTTGAGTGTAATCCATGTTTGCTGGTATGTTACAAGTGCATTACATCCATGCATAAGAACAGGAAAGCTTGTAGATTGAGAATGATGACAACAGAAATCTTTTTCTTTGCCATATGTCTTGATATGTGCATCACAAGAGAACCTGTAAGTAATCCATGTTTGCTGGTATATTACAAGTGCATTATGTATGCATGCGCATTAAGAACAGGAAAGCATGTAGATTGATAATGATCGCAAGAGATAACTAAATTAATTTCTGTATTAAATATGTACATCACAAGAGAACCTGAACAAGGGAGAATTTTTCAAGAAACATAAAGCTTTTTTTTGAAGGAAAGATGGAATTATGAATTACTCTAGGGCATGGTATTTTGATACTGTTGACAGTCCTTTGGCAGCATTTTGTATGTAACAGCATTTTGTATGTGATACTGATACCAAGGGAGAGGAAGAATTAATAACGAAAAAAGATTGAATGAAAGAAAAGAGGAAAGAAAGGATGAAAGCTGTATCATTTGGCAAATAATCTTGTATATGACAGTGAAATCAAGGAAAGGAATGAGTAAGAAAAAAATACATGTAAAAAGGAAAGTATGAATGAATGAAAGGAGAAAAGAAAGGAGAAAATCCAAACAGCTTTGCAAAGTTATAATTAAAAATAGAAGTAGAAGGAAGGATGGACAAAGGCTTTAGTAGTTTACTCATTTTCTTCATAAACTGTGGAAAAGGTCTCCACAATGTATCCATATACAGTACCTGTAGTTTAATATGTATAGTAAATAATGTCGTCATGTTTTAACATGCTTAAAAGCATGCTTTCATTTTTAAGGTACAGTATGTTTATGATAAAAAAATTAAATTCATCTAGTTTACAGAGCAACATGCAAAAGTATGATCACATTTAATATATTTGCATATTTTTATACAATTCTTTCACGTTAAACTGATACATTTCTATGCGAAGCTGGCTGGTTTTACCAAATAAGGCGTGTAACAGCTTGTTTACTGTAAAAGCCCATGCCTAGAAGTAGGTGAATACATGAAATGTGATCATATTTATGCGCGTTGTGCTGTAATATGTATGGTAAATGGGGTCATCATGTTGTGCATGCTTTCATTGTCAAGGTAAGTTTAGGATATAGAAATGATAAAGCAAATCAAATCAAATCTATATTTATTAGCATTTTTGCACTCTTAAAAAATATATACAATATGGTGCAGAAAATTAGCCAACTGTAATAACAAGATGCTAGGCTATACATTTTGAATTTGAAATTTATTTCGCCATCAAGATAAATTTTACAAGTCAGTATTAAGATGAAGAATAATAGAATATGATTTACATCAAATGTTAGATAATCAAAATAATTATTAGTACAAGTACGAATAGCCAGATGTAGGCTGGCTAGGTAATAAATAATACTGAATAATAACTTCCAAGGACAAAATATATGGTTACATGGTGTCTAGAAACCAAAAGGTACATTTAGCTAAATAAATGTTCTTTTTTCTCTCTCATGAATTTCGTCAAAAGGAAAAAAAAAATAGACAACAACGGTAATTTTTACCATCCTTTAGAATATAAATTACCTAAGATAAAATAAAAAAAAATTTAATAAAGAAAAAAGATTAAGGTACTAAATGCCTGCAATAACCATAGGAGGGAAATTGAAGCAAACAGCCATTTTACATAGTTTCTGATGTGCTTTTGATATGCTTCTATGTATGCTTGAAGCGGCCATAATTTTTGCAAAAAGCTGTATATTGATAAATTAAACATAAAATGTTCATAAAGTCCAATTATACATAATACAATAAAAATTAAGTTAATGTTTCCAAAACTTTTATATAATACATTTGTAAAGCGCAGTTGAACCATGGGGAATTAGTGCTCAATAAAATATAATTTATTATTATTATTATTACATTATACTATTTAAAAAAATACTAGAAGTCATGTGGTACAAATAGAAATTAGATATATCTCTTACTGGAGAATTCTTCCTCAGTAAGCACTCCCAAATCTTTCAGCTCATGCAGCTGTTTTAACTGTGTGATTATTCAAGAGATCGTAACTAAAACCAGAAATTCTAGTGCTGCCTGGCATTACCTGGAATGATCTGATTCGGGTGCCCGCGAGTCTGACCTCACTGATAATTTATTCCTAATCTGCAAATTTACTAATTCACTAAAGTACTAAAGTGTATTTTTCAATTTTTCTATGACAACCTTTTTGCAAGTAGATGTATATACATGTATATAAATTAAGTTAAATACTAATTATAAAAATTGACTATGATATAAATATTTACATATAAGAATAGAGATTGCCCCCCACCAACCCTGCCCCATCCACCCATCCAGGGGAATTACCTAAGGTATCGGATCTTTGTTATTATTCTAGACGAGCTTTAGCTCTGGCAAAAAGATTGTCCTTAATATTAGAATCTTTGCTTAACTTTCGAAGTTCCTGTAAGAACTCTGAGCGTCTAGCCAGGTTTCTGGCATCTCGTTGTTAGGAGGTGGCGAGCAAAAATCTCATTTAGTGTCTTGACGAACAATTGTTGTAATGTTTGTGTTATGGTTTCCCTGTGTAAATATGCATAACTATGTGCAAATATTATTATTTGCTTACTTTTTGGTTTTTGGTCTCCTTTAGGAAAAGTCATGGAAGCAATTCAAGAGGTACAAGGGATGCATTTAAAGGTATGCAACTATAATAGGCTGTAAACACTAATGCCTGCAACATGAATAACACCATGCAAGCCTAGAAAATACACAAGGAAACTATCTTGTGAAAAAACATCAGCAATATTTTAGTGAAGTCAAAGGAATGCACTTGAATCTAGTCTCAGGTATTCTGATACAAAGTGCTTTCATCAACTCAAGTACCATCAAGGACATTAATGACCTAGTCCATTGAGTTAACACTTGCAGACAGTAGGTTAGATCGAGTGCTGCTTGATTTTACAAGAACAATTTGCAAACTAGTGTGTAACCAACTAGATTATTTTATTATGAATGACAAACCGAAGTATTGGCTAGCAGTAGATTTTTTCCAACTTCCTGTAAGTGTTTTCTGTAACTTGGAAAATAATATAATGGTTTCCTGAAAGCATCACTATCTGCTGCATAAAAAAAGGCTTACACCAACACCCATCATTCATCAAGGTCTGTTAGGAATATGTTGAAGTACCAAAGGCTACAAGATAAGTTTTGTTTATCATCAGTAGATATTGATTGCTATCAGAGGGTGCATTATTGATAAGCCTTGGCTTTTGCGCTATCATCATCATCCACAATACATGTTGCAGCATGCTTTGTTTGTAGATTACCATCCTATCTGTGTTTGGTATTTCACATTGTAATTGCTCACATTATGTTTAACTCTCATATACTAACACCTGTCTACAGTGAAATACTTACCTCTGGTGTACTTCTAGATTCAATCAGTACAGGATACAGGTGAGTAACTGA
Organism: Anthopleura xanthogrammica; assembly: GCA_964019055.1. Taxonomy (NCBI): domain Eukaryota; kingdom Metazoa; phylum Cnidaria; class Anthozoa; order Actiniaria; family Actiniidae; genus Anthopleura; species Anthopleura xanthogrammica. Next base: position 11,818,908 of record OZ025207.1, on the reverse strand, counting down.
TACATGTAAGATAATCATCACAAGACAGTGGAAGAATATAATAGCTATTTTATGCATAGTTACTATAGAAAGCATATTGCATAGAAGGCACTCCATAAACAAACATGAGATCAAGTAAAGTGACCACTTTCTCTTAGGATGACTGTCATTATGACTAAATTATGTAAGACTTAAATTGGTTATCCAAGGCAATAAAATTATCCAAAAATATATATAATAATAAGATAATAACCTAAATATTATAAACTACAGTATAACAAAAACACAAAGTCCACTCAGTTTGGCAGAAGGAGGTCTTGACCATCTTGATGAGGAATAGTAACATGACGAGAAGAGACCGATAGAGCTTGACTACGAGTTTACAGGCCCGACTATTGCCTTGAATTAGTCTTCTTTTCTGCTCTTCAACATTCTCCTTTGCCTGAAGATTAATATTGAAAGACTAAACTTGAAAAGGAAAAAAAGTCAACTTGATCTAGTGTTACCTCTGGTATGTCACAACATATAAACTCCTAATTTACATAACTCTCCCTAGTTCCTCTTGTTCGTATAGCAAATTATTGCTCTTTTCATTACCAACTCATCCATTACAAGAGAAGTACATATCTCGTAATGTCCATATTTAGTTTTCTCTTGACATAATAGCCTTGCCATGTTGGCACGCATCCATAATTTCTTTATATAACAGCAAATTTCTTTCTTTGAGGATGAGCGTCAGGTTGGATTTTGCTGATTTGGTATTCTAATCTTGACTTGCTTCCCATGCTGTTGCAGCTCAGTTATATTTGTTTTAGAAATCAGTTTCTCATATTAAATTATGTGATAGGGAGAACAGATTTATAATCATTCAAGTTGTGTGGCCATTGAAGCATAGGGAAATAGTTTTCTGTCTTCAAAGCAAGATATATAAAACTACTACTAACAAAACAAGATAATTCAAGCTCTCAGCTAATCTAAGAAGTAGAACTACAACTACAGAATTTGAAACAAGCGAACACATGTAAAACAAGATGAAGCATGCATGTCTAAAGATGGCACTGAACTTGGGTTTCATATAGAAATAAAATAAATTATGGTAACACAGACCTAACGAGTTAGACCTAACGAGTTAGACCTAACACTATTACTACTACACTTGTCCATATAAAGTCTTCTGAATTCAATCTTGTTGCGTGGCCTTTGGTTAGACTTGAGAGCGAAGTAGACACTTCCTGGCTGTTTGAAGGTTGGAAGTAAAGTGATAGGACATGTTAATGGATTCTCATATATTTGCAACAGTGAGACCCTTCTTAGGTCCTATAACTTTGACCATGTTAAGAGCTTTCCAGATTGAGTCTTCGTCTTTGCTTGGGGGTTCGTTTCCTTTTATCCTCTGGTGAGTGTACCTTGCTTTCTGAACCACTGTTTCTTTCCTTACGCTTTGAGTTTGGCTTGTTTCCCATTAAATTAGTGTTACGTAATGGCCATAATGTCAATCTTATTTTCCAAACTCAGTGATTTCGAGTTTTAGTTATTTGTGTAACTGCAGTTATATTTTTTATTGAAGTGGTTCATAAAATAAATGTAGAATGTCAAGGAAACAGGTTGATAAATCATCTTTTCTACTATTTGTAATGTTCTTAGTACACACCTTATGCAATATAGTTGTAATGTGTACTTTTTTTCTATTTTCTTCGAAGGATAGCACATTTTCATTGTGGCAAGATTGCTTGTATTTTGCTTGATTGACTGGGCTTTTCAGTCATGCTACTTGTTTTTCCTTGTCTTTGGATCTTTAGTGAGATCAGTTTTATCTGTTGCTGCGATGATTTTGTTGTCTTTGTCTTTTATTAAGGACGTCGCTGTCATGTAATTCAACCAGCTATCTCTGAAAAGTTCCCAATTTGAAGATAAATCTCCTTGCATGTCCATTGGGCAGGTATTGGTATTGAAGATTTGGCCATCTTGTGTGTTGCTTTGCCGTGATTTCGTTGAATGAATCTTGGTTTGTGTAAGTTTTACAACCTATTCTGCATAAAACTGCCTTTCTGTGACTCGAGATTGGATGCTTGACGTGTTAACTTGAATTTTGGAAGATTTCTGCCTGTCTTTAGCTGATTTGGAAGCTTTAAATCCCAGTTCTAGACACCATGTTGTAAGCACAGGTCTCGACTAGGCGACATGTTGTCAAGCACACGTTTTATTGATGAGTAACACAGGGAACCCAATACATGATTATGTTAAAGATAAAGGTATCCCATAACAACATAGATAATTGTTTTTGCATCATTCAGAGTCCTTCTTTTGTCTCAGCATCATATTTGAATTCCAAATATATAGAAGAAGAATCACTGCCTCCAGAACCATAAAAGATTTCATCTATGTCCCAATGCCAAACATCTGAAATAAGGCACTTGACAGCATGGAAGCTAAAGAACACAGCGCACCCTTCAAGCAGATTTGAGGATGATATTAAAGATTCTATTTCAAGTTGCCATCTGTACCACAGACACCATCTGAGATAAGCCTCTTGACAGCCATGGAAGTTTATGTTAGATGCACCCTTCAAGCAGATTTGAAGATTATATTGCAGAGTCCATTTAAAGGTGCCATCTATACCACATAACACAGACACTGTCTGAGAGGAGCCTCTTGGGAGCATGAAACAGATTTCAAGATGCCATCGGTACCACAGACATTATGTGAGATGAGCCTCTTGGTAGCAGGGAAGTTAATGGTAGGTGTACCCATCAAGCAGATTTGAAGATGATATCGCAAAGTCCATTTGAAGGTGCCATCTATGCCACATACCACAAACTGCATTCGAGATAAGGCTCTTGACAAAATTGAAGTTAATGGTAGGTGCACCCTTCAAGCAGATTTGAGATTGGTATTGCAGTGTCCATTTAAAGGTGCCATCTATACCACAAGCATCTATCACAGAGACACTGTCTGAGATGAGCCTTTTGACAGCATGGGAATTGAAGGACAAGTGCAAACCTTCAAGCAGAATTGAAGATGATATTAAGAAGGTGCCATGTAGACCACAGACACCATGTGAGATGAGCCTCTTGACAGAATTGAAGTTAATGGTAGGTGCACCCTTCAAGCGGATTGGAAGATGACATTGCAGAGTCCATTTAAAGGTGCCATCTATGCTGGACAAAAGAGACCTTCTTATGCAAGATAAAAAGCAGTGACTCTGAATGATGAACAATTTATTTTCGTCAAACATTATTATGCATATGAACTGTTTCTGCTGGTGAATACAGCATATGCAATAATGATGTTTGGGAAAATCAATTATCTTCATGTATAAATGTCATGCAAAAATATTGAATCCATTTTTTTAATGCAATTCAAAAAATGTTTTTAATGTATAAAATTTATTTTTCTTGTCTGTAATCCATTTCTCTAGATGACCATACTTGTGCACTTGATTCAATTTTTCACCCAGATGTTTATTATCGAAATTTAATACAGTGTATAACCAAACTTAACAAGGTACGGCCTTGATACTGTCCACTACTGAACACTTCAAAAGCTGTATAAAAAGACAGAAAATCTAAAGAACAGAAATCATGAATCAATAATTCATCCAAACATACTGAATCTAAAGCACCTTCCTGTTGATCAATCTTTTTACAAGATGTAGAATAATGCAAGAATCTTTGAAAAATGGACTTTGTGCAACTTTTAAATATAAGGAAATAAGCAAGATAGAATGTCATGGACTATGTGCAACATGAATGCAATCCAATTATTTGTATGCATGCCTATAAAGGAATGAAATTAGAAGCAAAGCAGCCAAGGAAATCATATACGATACAAGTATTTCATAACCTTTTCATATTGAAGATGCAGCATTCATATACAAGCTACACAAAAGATAGACATAGCCTTGTCTTCACATCCATATCAGATGAACAGTTTATCTTCAAAATTGGTCAAGCTATGAACATCCTGTCTTGGTATAAGATGCAAATTTAAGAGAGATGTTGGCTTCAAGATGATTTCTTTCTGATCATGATTGTAAAGATCAGTGCCAGTAGCACCCTAGGTTTTTAGGGAACAACACAAGCTAGGGTAACCAACCCCTGGGGCGTGCCCTATTAACCATTTTAGTGGCTGTTACTGTTGCTGTTTAAAAGTAAACTCCTTTTGGATAGGCCAAAGGAATGACATTGTGATCAATCTGAAATGCTGTTGTACTTGGTAGCATATGGTTGAAAGAAGAATGTAGATGAAGATGAATTCATGTCAAATAATTCAAGTTACAAGAAGTAATACAAAATGACTCCAAGAATAGCAACTAACCAAGAAAATCACTTGAATCTATTCATGATTCGACAATAAAAGCAGTTTCACAGATGGATACATTTTACTGAAAGTCCATAAAGCCTGACCACTGTACGTACATCTACTTTGCATGCTGAAATTAATGTGAAGACATTGTAGTGGGCATATGACTTAATTATAAATTCACATTTATAATTAAATGAAGGTGGTTTTCATGAAAAAATCCCTCAAATTTTGTAAAACTATTAATTTAAAGTGCATAGTAAGGTCACTAGCCACTTTTCTTTCTTCTTAACAAATGAGTCACAATGACTCTTCCTTTTCCCACACATTCTCTCTCCATGACCATGACCTCCAAAACAAGATCAACTTCTACCAATTGAGGTAGCCAGGTAGTGGTATATCAAAATACCACCCACCCTCCAGTCTTTCTTAAATACAAGTATGCAGTCATGTAATCAGATATCTAAAGCATGTCTTGCATGTTTCTTTACCATTCTTGCACAACTTATGTGGGAGAAATTACTCAAATTATTAGTTAAAATAAATTGTTTCTCTGAAGATTATATAAGTTCTACAGGATGTCTTCTTTACTTGAAAGCCCTATATTCTATTTTGAAATGACAAAGTCACTCATCTCTTTCTGTTTCAAATTCCCAACTACGATACGGTAGCTTTAAACATATGAGTAAGTAAATAAATAAATAAATGACTTAATAAATCAATGAGTGAATGGATGAATGAATGAATAAATAAATAAATATGATAATTAATTGCTAGAGAATGACGTGAGCATTTTAGAAACTCTCATCTAAAACAGTGTTTTGACCAATCAGAGCGTGCATTATATCTAAATTTTATAACATTAATTCCTTTCCTTAGCAACCGTAGCTGGTGAATAGGTAAGACCGGTATATAGCTACTGGTATATAAAATATAATAAACTTAAAATTTTTAGTTTATCTTTTTATAAGTGTTTTTCAGCTAGTGACAAATGAAAAAACGATATTTCAGAAATCCTTACTTGTAGGAAGATCCTGGATTCCTATCGCTAGGTACCGCTATATAAAATATAATAAACTTCAAATTTTTAGTTTATTTTTTTATGAGTTTCTTTCAGCTAGTGACAAATGAAAAACGATATTTCAGAAATCCTTACTTGTAGGAAGATCCAATATTTCTATCTCTAGGTACCGCTATATACAACATGATAAACTTAACATTTTTAGTTTATTTTTTTATAAGTTTCTTTCAGCTAGTGACAAATAAAAAATGATATTTCATAAATCCTTACTTGTAGGAAGATCCAAGATTTCTATCGCTAGGTATCGCTATATGCAACATGATAAACTTTAAATTTTTAGTGAAGCAAAAGCGCAAAAGTTACTCATTGTTGTCCATTACTTAAGCAATACAACTGAATACATTTACTTAGTATTATGCCTTCCTTAGCACCATTATTCTAAGAGTGCAACATACAATATGCTTTCTACAGTAACTATGCATAAAATAGCTATTTTATCCTTCCACTTTCTTGTGATGATTATCTTCCATGTATCAATTACGGTACTCACCTGTATCCTGTATTGATTGAATCTAGAAGTACACCCGAGGTAAGTATTTCACTGTAGACAGGTGTTAGTATATGAGAGTTGAACATCATGTGAGCAATTACTATGTGAAATTCAACCACAGGTGGGTTGGTAATCTACAAACAAAGCATGCTGCAACATGTATTGTGGATGATGATGATAGTACAAAAGACAATGTTTATCAATACTACACCCTCTGATAGAAATCAGTATCCACTGATGATAAAGAAAACTTATCCTACAGCCTTTGGTGGTTCAACACATTCCTAGCATACTGTACCTTGGTGAGTGGAAGTTATTGGTGTCAAGCTTTTTGTATGCTGCAGATAGTGATCCTTTGAGGAACCCATTATATTCATGTTGCAGAAAAGACTTGAAGGAGGCTGGTAACAATCCAGCACTAGTCAATATTCACTGGTTTCTTTTTCTCCACTTTGAGGGGCACTTTGCATATATACAAAATACCTTGTTATCCTTCCCTGCAGATGGAAGCTATTGTGTTATGCAAAGTGCCCCTCAAATTTGATGCAAATGAGCCAAATTAAAATGCTTTGTTTGTCGTAAGAAAGCAGTGTAAGACAGCACTGACCAGTTGTCTCAAGTGTTAATTCCATGGATTAGTTTGTTAATGGCTGTAGTATTTAACCATGTAAAAATAATTTGTATCAGAATACAATTAGCTACACTACAAAACTAAGTTTCAACCAAATTGCAAAACAGTAATGGTTTGAAAAATGTTTTTTTGTGTGTATTTTTGGGTCTTGAATAGGTTCTATTCATGTTGCAAATGTAGTGTATACAGTCTATTGCAGTTGCTTCCTTATTGCTTCCTTGTGGCCTTGGACTGCTGTTCAGTTCAATTTTTGAGAAAGTCAGTGAACTAAATAACTAAAGCCCTGTTCACACCAACAAAACAGAACTCTTTTTGTTGATTTGGGTGCATGCTTTAATTATTGTCCGATTTTAGTTGCTAGATTACAAAAGGTAACAAATAGAGCCTTCATATTGACAATTATTTTATGGCTTGGTTTTGGAATATGTGCTTTTGGAAGGATTTAAAATCTTGTACCAAATCCATTCATTGATAAGTGTATAGGAAGTTAAAGTGACTTTTTTCTGGGTGTTACATCATTAGCATTTCATTCTCAATTTTTCCATGGTGGGATAGTTCTCTATTTTAGGGGTGCTGTTTCCAAGCTGTAAATGGGCCAACCATTTAGGCAAGGGTGTGACAGTGACATTTTTGGTACTGTGCCCAACATTATTGTGGTGTAAGCCAGGCTTCAGACACCTGTTTAGACTTTTCTCTAACCTAGGGCACCAATGAACAGATGGGTAAAGGGTGTGCCTTTGTTACTTTACTTAGAAAAAAAGATAAATTGGGAAAAAAAGGTCAATTCTGGTTCTGGTATCAATGAGATAATATGCATCGCTTGTTTTATTTTTGCATTAAGACAAAATTGGTGTTGAAAATATTAATTCATAATTGGCAAAACATTATGATTTCTTACTCTGGATATAAAATAGCTGCCATATTTTGGCCTACCTTATGTTTATTGAGATTTTTTCCAAGATTGGGTATTCCTTTTCTTAGTGAATATGTGAAAAACTAATAGTTAAATATGTGAAATAGATAAATATATTATAAATCCCCCACACATCCACCATGAATGCACATGACACACACATCCACCATGAATGCACATGACACACACATCCACCATGAATGCACATGACACATACATCCACCATGAATGCACATGACACACACATCCACCATGAATGCACATGACACACACATCCACCATGAATGCACATGATACATACATCCACCATGAATGCACATGACACACACATCCACCATGAATGCACATGACACACATCCACCATGAATGCACATGACACACACCTCCACCATGAATGCACATGACACACACATCCACCATGAATGCACATGATACATACATCCACCATGAATGCACATGACACACACATCCACCATGAATGCACATGACACACACATCCACCATGAATGCACATGACACATACATCCACCATGAATGCACATGACACACACATCCACCATGAATGCACATGATACATACATCCACCATGAATGCACATGACACACACACCCACCATGAATGCACATGACACACACATCCACCATGAATGCACATGACACACACATCCACCATGAATGCACATGACACACACATCCACCATGAATGCACATGACACACACATCCACCATGAATGCACATGACACACACATCCACCATGAATGCACATGACACACACATCCACCATGAATGCACATGACAAACACATCCACCATGAATGCACATGACACACACATCCACCATGAATGCACATGACACACACATCCACCATGAATGCACATGACACACACATCCACCATGAATGCACATGACACACACATCCACCATGAATGCACATGACACACACATCCATCATGAATGCACATGACACACACATCCACATCCAGCTATTATCAATAGCCAGAAGCAAATAATAGAATTAGTGCCAACCACAACCTGTTAGACCAACTAGAAGTGAATGGATTTAATAAGTAATAAGTCTGCTTGGCTTTAGGACACAAATTTCTTTTTTTATTTTTATACAATAAATTAAGTTTTACTTAAATATCTATCTATCTATTTATATTCAATTAAAAAATTATTATCTGACCCTGAAAAAAAACTTGATGATGTGAACTCAATTCATTGGCAGTGGGCAGAAAATATTAAGGCCTTCAAACACTCCTTGCAATAATAACATAAGCAGTTTAGATGTTTAAAAATTTTTGCAAATTAATTTTACTTTAATTTGACTTGTTCAGTGTTCAGAATAAACTAAATTGGATAAATTCTCAAAAAAAATTTAATTTAAGTAAGACAAGATTAAGTTACAGCTGTAATATAAGTGTAATTGTTAAAGGCCTTTATATGAAAAATTATACAGGTAAGTCTAATTTATTCACCAAGTTGCAGCATGTGAACAGAAGAGAGTTGAATGTGAAATGAGAAGGGAAGAAAGCAATTACAAGTAATGAATAAATTGAGGTTTTCATAGCATTTGGTGGACTTAAATCAATCAGTTTATTATGTATTTGTTTGATACCAGTTTGAGTTTCATTGATAGCTGAGCGGTGATTCCCACTCTAGCTGGTGTAATTGAGTGGAACAAATTATAGTACAAAATATGATTATTGACAACATTTTCTAAGTATTGTTAATGCCAAGGCCTTTATAAAATGCAGGTGAGTATCTTCTGTTGTCCCTAGATTCCTGGACAAAAATAGCATAGAGTTCCCAGAGGAAAATAAAATAAAACTTCTAAGTGAACAAAGAGGATGTACCGGTAGTGGAATTGAAGTTGACAAAAAAATAAAGAGTGTGGACTAGAAAAAAATTCTGAGATTGGTAGGAGTAAAGACAAAAAAAGAAAAGACTCTTAACCTTTGAATGCATGGATGCTGTCACATTACGAGATGCCTGCTTAACTGCAATTTTCAATATTACATGGACTCTGTAGTTGCGAGTTGCTGTTGGAATTTGGTTTTTCACTACTTCCAATCAAAAGTAAAAAACATACCAATTGATTATTTTTGATCGGTAAAACATCGCTTGCAGGTTAATATTTGAACTTTTGTGTCCACATAATTATGACAATTGCAGTAATGTGCAGCGATAAACTGATCTATCTATAGAATAATATCCTGTGAATTGTACCATATCTAAGACCATGCACAGCCTTGTCCCATGAATTAGATGCAACCTTTGCAAAACACCACGGTCTGAGAAACTCTTCATTCTCATACGTATTGTACAGTGAAACAGGTAATTTCTCCTGAATTAATTGGCCCATAAATTGATGAGTACAGAAGTCAAAAGCAATGACACAGTAAATTGCACGTTAATGAGTACTTTGATTAGGTTTTCCTCACTTGTTCAGTTTGTTCTCTTGTGATGTCCTTCATTTTCCTCATTGATCATTATAATATGATTAGTAAAAAGGTATGCCAGCAAACCCTTCCACCACCCCCCACCTATACAATATGTTCCCTCTAAATATTGAGAAATAAAAATACTGAGACAAGGGGGAGGGGTGAACTACACATACCATTCATTACATTCGTTTGAGGCATGCTGCAAATGACTTAGGGACTAAAAACTACAAGACTTTGGTCTGCATTAATAGTTCAATATCCACATTGATGATGTGATATGGGAATGACAAAAATGAATGAGAAATGAGATCTGGATTATCTAATTAATGACGATATGATTGTCAATGCTATTGCTTTAAGTAACAATGAACCATTACTTCATGAAGTTAGAACTTCATATGATTGGCACTTGTATGTTGATACAAATAAATTATTATAACCATGGTAATATGTTCAGTATACCAAACAGTCAAAACAAAGGAATTGGTATCAAATTTGTTTCATCGGTACCATTTAAAAGAAATCACTAGTCTACCAATTGAAATAAATAAGAAGAAATGAAACTGAGAAAAGAAAAGAAAAAAAAAACTCCTTGTTTTTACAAGGGTAGCACTAAATAGCCAGTGGCTAACAAACCTGTGGCCCTTGTTCCATGATCTAATTGGAATTTAGAAGTTAATTTTTGTGGAGAAACTATCAAACTTTGCAGCATGCCTCAAACGAGTGTCATCACATACACAAACACCTGCATACAATAATTAGTTGTCTGTTGTCCTTGATTTATCTTGAACGATAAAGTTAAACCCAGTTGTAACTGACCAGAACCAGAGTGATTTTACTTAGAGTGATATTATTTAACTTTGAAAACAAATCAAATTACCAATGTCAAATATTTGAAAGAGAACACCAATTATTGAGACTTAGTCTACCACTCTACTATTGCACTTCGGTTGAGCTAAATTAAAATAATGTATTTTTCAAGGTTAAATGATATCACTCTGAATTTGTTTAATGTGCAATGAAAAAAAGGATATACTTCATAATCCAAGCACTTTCAAATTTGTTCTTACAAAGAAATCGATTCTTCAAGTTCCTGCAAACATTCCACCATATGATTCTACACCATGAATGGAATAACCAATTTTTACAAGTAAAATCACTCTGAATTTCCACAGAAATTGGCCGATGAAATTTGATTCAAAAAACATGTTCAAAGTTAATTGAAGATGAATTTTGGAACTAAAACACTAAGCAAGGCTTCAATATGCCTTATCGATGAAAATCAAATCATGATGGTCAGTTACAACTGGGTTTAACTCATATGGGGGGGAGGGGATAAGCAACATCTTGGGGGGAGGGGATAAGCGACATGTTGGGGGATGGGGTTGAAGCCTAATACTGGGGGGAGGGGTTACTCGTATAGGGGGGAGGGAAATATTCTTAGGGTAGGGGAGGGAGAATCTACTTAGTTGGGTGGTAGGGGTTTTCTATGACTTATATACTTTGGAAATCTTCCAGGAGTCAGACAGAAACAGAGAAGTGGGCACTTCGCATTCTTTTGGTAAGTTGTCAAAGTTTGCCTTGTAAATTTTTTCCCTAGTATTTTTTCCCCTTGTAATTTTTTCCCTTGTAAATTATGGTTGTTGTGTGTTGTGTTTGAAATAAAGTTTGTTTTTTGACTTTTGGTTTTCCTGTGTTTTTTAATGAATTCCATCTTTACCCTCTCCACGCCCTTTTTGGACTTACAAAAAAAAAACCTCCCCGAGGTCCTACCAGCACCAAGTCTCACTACCCCGGTAGACCAGGACCAGGCAGTACTTACTGTCCCGACAAGAGCCATCTTATGAAACCACAACCAGGTGGCTGCTCTGATGATGAACACTGTCAATAGGGATATCAGACTCTGAAACCCCATACAGATTCTTGAGAGTACCTCGTTGGCAAAGCCAGCCTTTATACTGTGAGGGTCAGTGCAAGTAGCAGTCTTACAAGATAACCATTCCCCACTACCCATAGGTTTTACTGCACAACAGTGATGTATATCTTAGAGTAGTGTGATTAATAGACTTAGAGCGGTATTCAGACTTCCATTAAGTGTATGTGATTATCAACCTGGTTTGCGAAGACTAAAATAACGAAGTTTCTAGGCTACTAAACTTGTGAAGAATGAGTTGGTCTATCCCGAAAAGGAAACTACCAACATGTAATTTAATATGAAAAACTAAGCTGAAGTCCTTAGATGTTAAAGTATTATTGAGAATGGACTAAGTCTATAATTAATTCATTGAAGAGATAATTAATTCAGTATCTCCTAGGGACTGGGCCTATAATTAATTCAGTATCTGCTAGGGACTGGGCCTATAATTAATTCAGTATCTCCTAGGTTACCAGACCTATAATTAATTCAGTATCTCCTAGTTTACTAGACCTATGTTTACTTATTGTTTACTTCATTCAACATTGAAAATGCTAAGAGGACTAAGTTTGTAATACATCTTTTGCAGCTTACAGTCATGTGCTAGTTGGTGAACCACCAAAATACTTCATATCTAAAGATCTGTACCCTAAGGTTAAGCCAATATAGCAATTTAGAAGAGGATTACCAATGAAATAAGTGTTTTGAGAAACAATATCAAATACGGGATTTTCCCACATGACTGTTAGTTGCAAAAGCCCTAGTTTTTGTGTGTTAGATACTAAACCTACGATTCTTTCATTTATATCTTAAGACACTTTCTAAGAGATTTAAACATTGAAATAGAGTAGATTTCATATTGGAAATAAATAAATACAGAATGAGGGAAATGCAATAAAGTAATTAATAGGAAACCATTTCAATGTCAGGACATGCCTTGCCGTCTAACATGTCAAAAATCATATGAAATCCACTCTATCAATGTTACACTAAGGGAAACCGAGCTGTTATAGATATTCAATGGTTACGTTCTCGTCACTAAAAAAAGTTTTAGTTTGCTTAGCGTGTATTATCCTAATAGCTAAAGAAATCTAAAGAGTCTTAGGTTTATTCCGAGCTTATTATTTCATGCTATATTTATCTTGTGTTTATTTCCTAAGATCAGTTTTTTCACCAGCAAAAGAACTTCTTGACAGAAGGAAATGAGGTGTACGCATGGTAAAGAGGTAAAAAATGTTAATCGCACTGTCAATAATTGCATTTCCAAATTATGAGCAACTACATGTATCACAAAAAACTCAAAATGGGTTTTCAATTTTCTGCCAATAGTTAAATCATCAAGTATTTGGTTTGAAAATATTTCAATTTTGGAAAGCTTGTGCATATAATATAAGTGCATTGGACATAATAATTCATAGTAAAACAACTCTTAGCTTTACTTGTAATAATAGTTTTATTTCATTCAAGTCTAATGGTTTCTTGAATGTGAGGTATGGTGTATGAATGCCATTCTTTGATGGCTCACCTTCTCCTCTATTTATTCATTTTCCATTTCACGTTTGGCTTGGATTTATTTGTTTGCACTTTTTGTGTATTATTTCAGAATTATGCACAGCTGATATTTGGCATTTCCCGTTCTTTGGGAAATATTGTAATAAATTGAGAAAAAATGAAATTCAGGCAGACTTTGTCTGTATGATGTATCAAAAATTATTTTTGATGTGAGAAATAATTTATTTTCATTTCACAAAATGATATATGTTTCATAGTTGCTCTGATGGATTTAAAAATGATTTTAATTTAACCAAATTTGTAGCACTAATTTTTCAAAAAAGGAAAGTGCTTTGCTGTTGAGTTTTGATCAGATGGTGTCAAAACATCAAGACTTGTTGTAATCAATTTTATTATCAAGATTTTTGAACTGATTAGTTTTTGAATACCACTTGTATTTGAAATAATTTGACAGTGCTGAATATAAAGAATTCTATCTTGGTTTTCTTTTAACTGAAATTCCTTCTCCCCTGACCAAATTGTGTATTGAATTGATAACAAGTTTTGTTAAGACCTCAGTTTCATGAAAAAAAGTTTGCAAGTAATTTTTTTTTTCTAAAACATTTAAGTTAGATTATTGATGTATTGTATGCTGCTTGAGAAAGTTTACTTTTATGAGTAGTATAAGTACATTTGATCAACATGATGGAAAAGAAAAGAAAATGAATTTTGAATTATTCTGCTTTTTGTTTTGTATTTTTTACATATGGATCATAACAGGAAAATTGTTTCTTTCATTTTTTCATTTCACTTCGTTATTTCATTATTTTATTCTGGAATTTTTTGGCAATGTTTAGGTTTTAGTTCTAGAAAGTGTTAAGGTTAAGAAACTGAGGTCTTGTTTTGCTGGTGAAAAAACTTATTAAATTACAATCCTATGATAGAACCTTGTGATATCAGTCTAGCCGAACATCATTAATGCAAGATTAGGTCACCTAGAAATGATTCAACTTCTAGTCTTCCCAGGTTGATACTCTACTTGTATGGAAGTCTGAATGGTGTCTTATGCAAGTCTATTGAGCACACCACCCCAAAATTATCACTGCTGTACATACCCATGAATAGTGAGATATGATTACCTATGCTGCTACTTGCACTAACCTGCACAGTGACCAGCATTCATGCCAACAGCGCACTCCCTTCAAATCTGCAGAGGGCCATCACCTGGTATCCTTACCGACAACCTTCACCACCAGAGCAGTCATCTGATCATGGCCTCAAGGTTAGACTCTGCCAAGAGCAGCAATGTTGTACTGCCTTTTTTGGTTTCCTGGCCTGGTGGGGCAGCTTCTCTGCTTGGTGCTGATAGGACCTCGTGGGAGGTATGAAGTGTATTTCATTTTTCTGATGCACAAATAATAAAGAATGATAATATCAGATATAGGAGAGTGTGGCTAACTAGTGCAGGGTTCTCAGATTTACAATTCAAACACTGCAACTTTGGTTTCATTATGAAGATTAAATTTTGAAAATAATTCTATAATTTGTATAAAATAAAGGAGCATTTGATTTGAGAGTGATAACTCCACTGTTTTTTGTTTCTTCTGAGAACCCTGTACTAGTAAAAATCTAAAGAAAATATTAGAATTTTGGGGATTATTTAGAATAATTTTGTTCTGTGAAAAATTAATCCAATTTGATTTCCTTATCACAGGGTTCGTGCAAGAACCTCAGATTGAAGTTTATCAAGTGTGTTTCAGGAGTATTCAAGGTGTGTCATCAAGGAGTGGTACAGTGTTTGAATTAGTGATATTTTGATACAAAATTCTGCATATATTCCAAGTGAAAAACCCTAGAAAAAGACTAGTCTCTTGAATACTCCTTGAAACGTCAAATATACTTGTGACTTGATAGTCTAGAGAGAAAAGAATCTATTTTCCAATCTATTTTAAGGAGTTGCACAAACCCTGTTATCAATGCCACACTCTCCTATATCTAATATTATAGCTGGAAGACTGGCTGTTAAACAAAAACTATGAATGAAAATGACTTTTACTCTGTTTTGAATTGAGTAGTTATTAAATATTTGATTTGAAGATATAATTTGTATATTTTTTGTTTTTTTTCTACATTTGGTTTTGTTTTTTCCTTTTTTTAGCTTTAATAAGCTATAAATATGATATATATTTGTTTTTTGTTTACTAAACTTATGAAAAAATTAATGAAAACAAAGAAATTAATTGTGTGATTTTGGAGCGCTATTAAATTTTATAGAGATTTTTGATAATAATATAATATGAACTATTTGTGGAAACTGCTAGGGTTTTTTTTTGTTAATATTTTTTCTATGAAAATATATTTTGATTCTAATGAAAAATTAATTTTCGTTAGCCAGTCCTCCAGCAACCTATTTTAATTTTTTTTCTTTTTTTTTTTATCTATTTCATTTTTTTCTTTCTCTTTTTTTTTTTCCTTCATTTTTTTTGCCCATTTTTTTCTCCTTTTTTTAGATTTTTTTCCTTTTTCCTGTTCTATTTAGTTGTCTTCTTCTTCAGTACTATTTTTTTTCTTCACAGCTTCATACATAGATCAGAGTATTTCTGCTGTCATCTTTGGTGGAACCTTTGTGTCTCATTATGACAGACTTGTTGCTTCTGGAAATACAAGGAATAAAACAATCAGTCAACTGTATTTAATGTACATCCTTTAGGAAAATAAGCCCATATGATGGAAATTGAATTTGATGGATGTGATTAACAGCTGGCTAGTAAAAGTTTTTCAAGGAAAAAAACAATAATACTCCTTTTAGATGTTTCTTGGAAAGATATCAACATGTTTGTAGGAAAATATTTTAAACTTCACTTGCTTTACTAACTCAGACTGTCGTAAATTTGATGGACGGAAGCCAGAAACACAGATGTCTTAAATCCATAACTAGCTGAATGGGTAATTTAGTTATGAAAATGGGACAGAGGAGTCCCAATAAAATGTATTTTTAGAAAAAAGAGAGACAAAATGCTGTCTTCCTCTCAGTGTCCCAGGGCTTGAAATAACAGCTGTTCAACGGACAATGTCTGGCCAGTGCTTGAGAGTGTTACTGTCCTTCTACTCTAACCGCGGTCACTCGGAGTTCGTTGTCCAATCAGATTACGACTGAATACAAAAACAAGAACAATAGAATTCGAGTTCATACTTCTGTACACAGTTGTTTTACATTAAACGACAATTTCTATGTCTGGATTTACCAAATAAGGAATGTGTTAAAACTCGTAATCTGATTGGTCAACGAACTCTGGGTGACCGCGGTTAGAGTAGAAGGACAGTAATAAAGGGCTAAACTTACCAATCTGTCACTGTGTGCTGGTAAAGGCTTGTCAGATTATTGTTACAGCCAAGATCAGGAATCCTGCTGGTTCTGTAGACAAGCTGATGAAGAAAATCACAAATACATTAGTATATGATAGATAAGATAGTGAACTTTTTTATTTGATCTTACACTAAAGGGTACTTGTTTTGACTACAATTTGCATAGATTTGAGGCAGGGATTTCATTAAGATTTTAAGGAAGTGAATGGTTTACTTAATTAGGTGGCTGTATCAAGAAAAAACCTTCATTAACAGGTAAAATTGGGACGTGGAATGGCAAAAGTAACAAGTGTCTTCTATCATCCTCATTTTCTTTCTGGATCCTAAGGTGTATTTCAAAGGTAAGGTGCAAACATAACCCAAGGATATATAACTGGATGACATTGTCATAAGGTTAATACTTTATAATTTTCTCTCCATGAAGGGCTCTTCCGTGAGCTTCGGTCAACATGCACTACCACTATGATCACTATTTACAGTATAAAACACTCAACTTGCATGTTGATTGAATGGAGGGAGGAAAACTGGAAAACCCAAAGAAAACCCTCATCAAAATATATATATCCAAAGAAAAAGTTGATAGGATATTTACATGCAATCTTATGTGGTTAAAAAAGGGGTAGGTATAGAGTCTAGACAAGGGTACATGTTGTACGTTATATTACTGTACCTACCTAATGGTTCCACCATGGTCTCCTTCAGTAAACAAGTACAGGTAAGGTTACAGTATCATCTGGTGGTGACATAGAATGCTGCTACAGTAGAGTACAGCCACAGTACATATCATCTGGTAGATATCTGTAGGACATCATGGGTAAAATGACATAGAATGTCACCACAGTCTCTTGTAGTAAACCAGGTAAAGCTACAGTACATATCATCTGGTAGATATCTGTAGGACATCATGGGTTAAATGACATAGAATGTCACCATAGTCTCTTGTAGTAAACCAGGTAAAGCTACAGTACAATCACCCTGTCACCGTTGTGATAATTCTAATTGTTGCCATTAGTTCATTAAATATGTTTTTGTTTTTGCAGGTGTTGTTTTTCTAGTAGAAACTGATCTCTTGATCAGTGTAGTAACTCTGTTGTTGTCATTCTTTCATCTTTCTTCCTCATCGTCTCCTTGTTTTGATAGAGGTAGAGACATTGTTCATTACCAAGCCGTCCAATGACTTGTGTCTTGTTTGTCAACATGTCTTGTTTCAGGCTTGTATCAAGTGATATTTAGTTTCTTCTCATCTTCTAACACAATCAGTGTCAGGTACAGTGCTGGCTGATATTGCCAGTAGATAATGTTTTTCACATCTTAATAACTGCAAAGGAAAAATATTAATGATAAATAATTGATATTTCATCAATGACAAAAATTACTGTGTGGGTGGGGGGTGGTTTCAAAAACATTTGTACAAAACGTTTTTTGTACAAAAAATATATGCTTTGACTAATAAGTAGAATAAAATATGCTATCTGTTCGACAAGCTACGTGTTACAAGAAGGAATAAAGAGAAGCAGAACCCTAAACACGAGAAACCAAAAGTGAAGACATCTTGGTTGTCACGTGTTCCCAACCCTTCGATGATAAAACACTGAGAAACGCGGTAAAAATAAAATAATTCTTACCAGTCATGACTGCTGTATGTTCTTTACTATTTTAGGATAAATAGTACTCTAATAAAGCTGATTTTAGTGTAAAATTCAGCTTGAAATATGGAAGACATTTTCTTGACCAAGAAACGTGGTCTTCGACGTGTGAAATATGTAAATGTCACAAGACTGAGGTGGACTGGGAACTACGTCAGAACCGCGAGGATCCCGCGGGACCGTCCCCCCTCCTGTCGAACTCTTGTCCCACATTTTTCTTTTTTTTCTTTCCTTGTATTACTTTTTCTCTCCTCCCGTTTTTGTATTTCGTTTTGTTTTTCTTTTCCTTTTTCCAATCCTTTTTCTTTCTTTTCTTTTCCTTTTTAATTTGACTTCCATTTCTTTTCTTATTTTCCCATTCTTTCCATTTAATTTAATGTCTTATGTTATTGAATCAGCAAAGACAAAGAAATAAATTATGAAATCTATAAAATATTTCGAAAATGTTTAAAATCTTGTCGTATTCTCTTTAAATTGTGGGATCCCTGTGGTGTTCTGAAGTGACAAAACGTAAAGTATTGGGATCCCTGTGGTGAACTTATGTGTACTTTTGATTTTGATGGGCTTCCTGTGTTATGCGGGCTCCATCACCTAGTACACAGGAAACCCAATTTATGTCAAATTTGAACTCGTTTTTCTCCTCATTCCAAAAAGATTTCAAAACTATCCTAATGCCATGATGCGCTGCATTTATAGACTTAACATATGTGTTAGTTTTATTTGGAAAAAAGTTAAAAAACTACACGAAATAAGGAAGAAGGTAGAAATGATATACCGCCATTTTAGTCAAAAATTGTCTTGGCTATGGAATCTTTAATATAACTCTAACTACTATAATAACTCCAGAAACATGTTGGCACGGACCTTAGCTTTCCATCGATGCGTATATTCTTTGAAAAAACTCATTTTTTCAATTTGCGAAAATTTTGACCAACCGAAAAAACGCATATTTTGGGCTTCCAAATTGAACCGGCTAATTTTCCATGAAATAAAGCAAAATGTTAAAATATTTTAACTCACAGATTTAAAGCTTGTTTCGTACTTTCTCTCAAAAGTTAAAGTTTTAGAATCAAGGTTTTCCTTCTATTATTTTTAAAGCCTGTTATGACGGGTGGAGGCGTTTGGGCTACCTGTGGTAAAGTTTGCCAGGGTCAACAATAAAGAATCGCAATTTTTAGAGTGAAAATGTTAAAAAACTGTCAATATTTCGAAGAATTTACTCTAATTAGTTGGTATTCTTTCCGATGCAATCATTTTTTTCAAGAAAATATACATTTGAATATTCGGGAATTTTCGCATCCTACTACAGGGATCCCAAGCATTCTAAATTGTAAGTTGCAAGGGCTCTTTAATATTTTCAATGCAATAGCGATCCCTTCTCTTCTGTTCTTCTTCTTTTTTTGTTTCATTTCTGTCTCTCTCGTTATTCTTTACTTTTATTTATTTTCCTTTTCACCCTTTTACTTCTTCCCCTCTTTTCTTTTTTCATTTCTTTCTTTCTTATTATTTTTTTTTGTTTTTGTTTTTTCTAATCCATTTTATTTCACATGTTTTCTTTTTATTTTCACCTCTATTCTTTTTGTTGTTTTTCTTAAACTAAATCATCAAGGATAAGCCGAATAAATCACAAAAAGTTAATAAAATAAAAAATGTACTTATCCTATGTGGATATCTCGGGATCCCTGTGGTGGTATAAGACACAGGGTTCCCAATATTTTACATTTTGAATGAAGGACGATTTTTTCAGAAAAAATTTTGTGTGAATTTTTGAATCTTTTTACTTTGGTTCAAATGTTTAGTATTTCTATATCACGTGTTATTCGCTTAGGCATGATATTTTATCGCTAATAAACTTTATCAATAGTGAGAATGTAGGTCATACTTTAGTGCCCAGAGGGTCCCTAACCCTAACCCTAACATCTTCAGAGCAAAAGGGTCTGATCGATGATAATACGAAAATAAGCGAAGTAAAACAAACCAGGTGAAGCCGTGAAAGGGATTAAAAACCACATGAAAAACGAATCCATGCGGAACTTTACCGAGAGAAAATTAACAATAATGGAACTAACGATGCTGTTACACAATAAACTCTTTCGAAATACGCCTTGTTTAGTGTTAAAAAGAAAGTTTGTACTTGCTAAATTATAGCTTTACATATAAATGAATAAATAGAGCTTACCTATTATGGTCTGGGATAAGAAACATCAAGATTTTGTAAAGAATTGCTGGCGAAGAAACAGCGAACATGTTCCCTTAAACGCCTCCATCAACGCGAACCAACTGAATAAAATATTCAACGTGCGCTTTCTTGTATACAGAAACCCGCTACCGTGCGTGAAAACACGAAAATATGTATGGCATGCATTAATTAATTAGTAATTAATTGCTCATTAATATTCATGTCATTAGTACTAACCCTAGCATGTTGCACCTGAAACCATCATGTTAACCCTAACCCTAGCAGTAACCCTACCCCTAACCATGGGTGGCCAAAAAAGTGGCTAGGGTTAGGGTTAACTCTATTGCTAACCCCAACCCTAGCACTAACCCTACCCCAAACCATGGATGGCCAAAAAACTGGCTAGGGTTAGGGTTAACTTTATATCGCTAACCCTAACCCTAGCACTAACCCTACCCTAAACCATTGGTGCGTGGCCAAAAAACTGGCTAGGGTTAGGGTTAACTCTATAGGGTTTGATTATGTCCAAAATGGTTTCTAAGAAAATTCAGTAAAACGCGAGTAGAAATTGTACGTACTATCGAAAAAAGGAAAGAAAAGGAAAATATGGAAAAATATTGGAATAATAAAAAAGAAAAAAAATCTTACCGCGTAAAGGGATTGACCCTTCACCGTATGTCTCCCAACCGCCCGCATATCCATTGGACTGACCGTGACATTCTTGTAGCAAAGGTATCGTGAAAAAGTGTTAAAACTAAGCGTTGTTGGACAGAGAACGATGATCCCCTTTTTTGAGTCGTTTTCTTTATCAGTATTACCTTTTAATATTGTGTATAATTTGAAAAAAGTTGTAAAAGATGATAAATAAAAGTATGAAAAAATATGTGAAAAATTACCCCCCCCCCCCCCCCAAAAATGAATCGAGCCTTATGGTAAAGTACATCTACTCCGCCATCCAACCCGTATACTACCCAACTTTCTTATGACTTACTATGTCAAGATTATGCTATAAAAATTGGAAGTTTAAAAGCGATGAAAATTCAAAGTGTCTTCTATGAATTTATCCTAAAGGAAGAAATAATACTCAAGGGATTGAAACGTAGATTGATGTGGAAATACGAGACTTACTTTTCGAGGACCTTGTTGTACTTGATCTTCATGCAGCGCGGTAGACAGTTGAACTGTAACGAGACTGTTTATGAAGTCTAGAGGGTAATCTCCATAAGAATGGTCCGCGCATTACCGGCTATTGATCTTTTCCCTTTGGGAGGAATATTTCCCGCTTCTAAATTGTTTTCCCCTGAGTACTATTTCTTTCTCTTTATGTATTGCTTGAGAAAATGTGAACACAATGAGAACAACCCTTAAGTAAATCTTTTTTATTGTTAGTTGATTACCTTCTCTTATTCGTTTCATATGCACGTGAATATTCAGATATAAAGAGAACTGAGATGAACTAAATGAACAGTCTAGAAATAAGTAAGTTCTGTTTATTTGGATCAACCATTGTTTTATTGGATGCAAGAGCCTCTTAGCAAAGATACCTCAAGCAGACGAGAGAGAGAGAGAATTCAGAGAAAAATTTGTGCGCATTTGATCATATTACCACATGAAACTTGCGCATTATAAGCAATAAATATGATTATCATTATCAAAAAATATTCTCGAAAACAGTTCCTGTAACATACTGTTTTTCTTCAGTTTTAGCAGCTACATTTTCCTTTACTGTTTGGCTCTTGACAGTACCAGATGTATAGGTGAGATCCATGTATCCGTAGTGTCCTTTGCAGTTGTTTTCTTTCATTCGCCATCACAATAGACCTCTTTAACGTAATGTTTTTCCATTTCAGACCACGTGTCATTCCCTTGAGAATGAGATTCTTTGTTTGAGTTGTATCCATATTCATGTGTCTTCTCCTGCACAACCGTTAAACAAAGAAATGACAC
Source organism: Anthopleura xanthogrammica (assembly GCA_964019055.1). Lineage (NCBI taxonomy): Eukaryota > Metazoa > Cnidaria > Anthozoa > Actiniaria > Actiniidae > Anthopleura > Anthopleura xanthogrammica. The sequence continues at coordinate 11,796,521 of OZ025207.1, read as the reverse complement.
TCTATGGAATGACACGTGGTCTGAAATTGGGAAAACGTTATGCCCAAGCTAAAGAGGTCTATAGCTGACAAACACTCTCAGGGTCGTTGCCATAGAAACTGTCACTTGATAAGTGCAACTGACCTCCTGTACTTCAGGTCCTCCATCCAACCTGTACTCAGTGTCATCGTTGCAAGTCAAAACTCAACTTTACATCTCCCTGCGTCGGTTCAAATGTAACTGTGAATGCGAGGCTCGAGTCTGATGCTGCCTTCTCGTCTGAGTATGTTGGACATCTCATAAAATACACCGCCTGTTTCGTGTGTCGAACCCAATCAAGGGTGTCAGTCCCTGTAGACTTGCAGTTCTATAACAAGATTAATAAAGAATTGCTTAAGCTTTAGATGTATGGCTCTTCATACGTCATTATGACGTCATTACAAGTAGTGACATTTGATTGGCCCTGCCATTTTCCCTTTTACATAGACCCCCCAGATGATCGACTTCGCTCTTGGGGTTAATATTTGTTCAAATATGTTTAAATAAAAAACATTCCTTTGCAGTAATTTCACACAAATATCGGTCCATACCTTACGAGAAATGCTGGTTTGTATCTTACACTGATAGCAGATATCAGAGTTACACTCTATTGTCTTCAAACAATTGTTTCAAGTCGAGGCATTTGAGTCAACAATACAGTAAATGTATAGAAACTGACCCAAATGCCATGACTTAAACCAATTGTTTGAAGGCAATGGAGTGTAACTCTGATATCTCCTGTTGCCTAACCTTTATTGAGTAACCAAAGAGAGGTATCTTACCTTTTGTAGTCCGTTGGTGATAAAGATGTCATCCATGACTTGGAAGTCCATCCATAACACTACACAATGAAGAGTTCCCAGCCTATGAGTGATAAGAATTGGAAAACAATGGAAAGCTATTAACCCCTTATGTCATGTGTTCATATATTATCCCTACTATAACACCATCTTTCCTGCTGCACCCACCCGCCTTTCCTGCTGCGCCCACCCTCCTTCCCTGCTGCGCCCCCCACCCGCCTTTCCTGCTGCGACCACCCGCCTTCCCTACTACACCCTTCTTTCATTCTGCACCCTACCCTTTTCCTGCGGCATTTGCCGCCTTGCCCTGCTTTACCAAGAACCCACACTATCCTTATTGTACCATGCTGTGTCCCGTTTTTCTAGTACACTCAACTTACCCAGTTATTGGCACTACTCCAGACTTCTTCAAAGTGTTCTCTGGTAATGGTTTTGTGAAGTCAAACTCCATCAGATCCATCACATCTGTCAGTGGTTTAGACGGGTACTCCCACACGTGATGCGGTTCTAGTGCGATGCATGTTTCAGAATCACCATCGATCTCTTCATTTTTCAACTTTGATTTCTATTAGATCAAAAGACTTTGTGCTTGTGAAAATACCATTCGATGCATTAGCAAAAAAAAAAGGAATGTAAAAGTTGAATGTTATGGAGGGAAGAAGCCCAGAGATGCTGTCAATGGATCTTCTTCTACAAAGAAGGAAAAGCGCAGTGTTGAATCAATCGATGCGCGCTCGTTCATCATCATCATCATCATCATCATGCAGTCCGTCGAGACAATGATGACTGTTTCATGATATTATCTAGGCTCTGATCATACTCCTCCATTTGAGCCTGTCATTTAAAGATCATATATAAACAACTTTTAAAGGTTTAGAAATACGAGCCATAAAATCGTGCAACTTGTCGCTGCAAGTTGCAGAGTGAAAATGGCTCGTATCACCAACTCACGCAACAATCAAATTTTGTTGCGCGACTTTGTTGCAGAAGTATAGAAGCTCTTTCTACTCTCTGCAACAAAGAAAATTTGTTACGCGCGGGGGTTGGTAATACGAGCAACATCGCTCTGCAACTTGCAACGCAACACTGTTGCGCGACAAGTTTCACGATTTTGGTGCTCGTATTTCCGCCCCTTAACTAAAAATCTACCATGACTCACCTCAATCAGCTGATCAAACAGAGACAAATCAAAACCCTCGACTCTATTGACGGGAGAATGATATTTCCACAAGTCCTTGAACTCAACTGCAATGCCTCTAAGAGTACCCCCCTGGGGCATGACCTTGACATCTTTGTTGCCAAGCTGTCGTATCGTAGTTAAAGCATACCAGAAGTACAGGTTGTGCCAGGGCAAGAGGCTGGTGTTGAAATAGGGTTCTCCTATGACAGCATCGATCTGGTGAACACAGAAGTAAAACATTCAAGGGGAAGAACTCTGTCATTCAAATTTTAGCCTGATGAAGGTTGTTATCCAAGCTCACAATCCCCTATACTTTAGGAATTCAATATGCAAGGCCAATATGTTTAACTATATGGTAGTGAATGGTGCGTGCAAATGCGAAAAGCTCATGCACGCAACGCCAAACCACTTTGTAGCATAATTATATCATCAATGTACCTTCACGACGTTGCGCGCAACAATTTCCATTGTCAACAGATCTGAAACTCGCATCGTGTGATGTCTATGAAAGTGCGCAAACACAAACATAGTGAAATCTAGTTTTGGTGCACGTCCGTCAATGAATGGGTTGTTCTCTTCGATTTTGCACGAACACATTTACTAGCCTCCACCAAAACTCGTTTTTCTTTAAGTGTTCAATTATTTTGTCGCGCAATGTTTCGTAACCTAGATGATTGCTGGAGCTAATACTCATGCTAGGGTATGCGCAAAATTTGTTTTTGCCGTTTTATCAATTAAGAGCGCAGATGTATAGATATATATAAAAGTTATATGTTACCTTGCCATTGGGTAAATCATCCTTGCAGAAGTTATCTAAGGTTTTGTCCAATAAATGTACTCTGTCACTAAGGTCATTAACATGTAGAACCTAAAGAAATAGAAAGATATATTAGATATGAAAATAGATAGAAATTAAGAAGTATTTTTTCAAAGAACGACAGTCTTAGACATTGAAGTAAGGTTGTCAATAACTGAGTTCATTTACGACTCCCTAGCTTTGGAAAAAGCAAGTTTATGAAAAACGTTTCGACTTATCATAGGGTGTGTACTACCAAGGTTATATAAGAATTTAAAAAATAGAAAACGCACGTGGGTATTGACAGAACATGAGAGATTTGGGCCAGATTGGAAAAAAGCCATACTTTATCTGTAACCCAATTAAGAGTTATTATTATTATTATTATTATTATTATTATTATTATTATTATTATTATTATTATTAGAAGCAAGATGCATAGCAGAGTCTTCTGAACACTTCTCGAATGTTCTGACAATCCCCAAGTGCTTTATAACTTCACACAGCACAGCAAGCAAGTTGTTATTTCTTTTCCAGAATAAAAGTATGCCGTGTGCTATCAAACAATCAGAAAGCGAGATTTATTTTATGATTTTAAGAAATAGAAAATGTAGAAAAGAGTGTTGTATGGAGTTATGAGTTACCTTTTGTAAGAGCTTTGTAAAAGATATTGAGGATTCTAAAGCAATAACCTGAAGAGAAAAATAAGTGAGATACGAAAAAATAAATACGAGATGGTTAAGTGGAATGAATAGAGTCTAGAACATTTTACAAAGGGGGTCACATGTCTCTTGGTTCGAGGGGTTTTCTCTGGATTCACCAGTTTTCCTCCCTTTTCCTCCCTAAGTTGTATCCATATTGAATTTCATGTGTCTTTTTGTGTGTAGCTGTTAAAGAAAAAAATGATGCTCAAGCTAAAGAGCTAGAGGTCTATTATTTAAGTAAAATGCTTGAGAATAGAGGAGTTCACTTGCAGATACAGTAGGCCAGCTAGATTGCTGCACAAAATCAATGATTGGGACTTCTTTTCCATATTCTTCCAGTATAATACTAGCTTCTTTGTTGTCATACCTCTTTAAATCCAGCCTTGGCTGCTGTGACAGGAATAAGTGATTTATCACTAACACAGAACGCACTAGAACACCCTGACTTGACAAGCTGAAAAGTGTAGAAAGTATGGTTAAGTATGAGAAAGTGCCAGTCTTGCTATGCTATACTTAAAGAAGTTAAGCTGTGAAGCTAAGAAAATACAAGTGGCAAGTGGGATATTCCATGGTGTGACACAAGAAAGCATTGCATAACTATTTTATTCCACAACATGAAAATACCTAGGCATTTAGTCAACAAATTGAAAATGGACACTGGAATCTCTGATGGAAAGAAACATTGGAATATTGCCAAATATATAACAATTCTCATTGCTTATATTTTCAATGGTGTGAGATAAACATCTACATGTTTATTCATCATACCTTGTTTAAAGATGATTCGAACACAGAGTTTCTTTCTTTGTCATTCAACATACAGTAGCGATGTCTGCTCCATGTTATGTGAGCTCCACATGTACAGATGGGACGTTCTACTTTTGTTGGAAGGCTGATAAAGAATTAAAGAAATTTTCAGAATAATATCAATAGATGGAAGCATGGATGAAAGCATGGATGGAAGCATTGATGGAAGCATGGATGAAAGCATGGATGGAAGCATGGATGGAAGCATGGATGAAAGCATGGATGAAAGCATGGATGAAAGCATGGATGGAAGCATGGATGAAAGCATGGATGGAAGCATGGATGAAAGCATGGATGGAAGCATGGATGGAAGCATGGATGAAAGCATGGATGAAAGCATGGATGAAAGCATGGATGGAAGCAAGGATGAAAGCATGGATGGAAGCATGGATGGAAGCATGGATGGAAGCATGGATGGAAGCATGGATGAAAGCATGGATGAAAGCATGGATGGAAGCATGGATGGAAGCATGGATGGAAGCATGGATGAAAGCATGGATGGAAGCATGGATGAAAGCATGGATGGAAGCATGGATGGAAGCATGGATGAAAGCATGGATGGAAGCATGGATGAAAGCATGGATGGAAGCATGGATGAAAGCATGGATGAAAGCATGGATGGAAGCATGGATGAAAGCATGGATGGAAGCATGGATGAAAGCATGGATGAAAGCATGGATGAAAGCATGGATGAAAGCATGGATGGAAGCATGGCTGGAAGCATGGATGAAAGCATGGATGAAAGCATGGATGGAAGCATGGATGAAAGCATGGATGAAAGCATGGATGGAAGCATGGATGGAAGCATGGATGAAAGCATGGATGGAAGCATGGATGGAAGCATGGATGAAAGCATGGATGGAAGCATGGATGGAAGCATGGATGAAAGCATGGATGAAAGCATGGATGGAAGCATGGATGGAAGCATGGATGGAAGCATGGATGAAAGCATGGATGAAAGCATGGATGGAAGCATGGATGGAAGCATGGATGGAAGCATGGATGAAAGCATGGATGAAAGCATGGATGGAAGCATGGATGGAAGCATGGATGAAAGCATGGATGGAAGCATGGATGGAAGCATGGATGAAAGCATGGATGAAAGCATGGATGGAAGCATGGATGAAAGCATGGATGGAAGCATGGATGGAAGCATGGATGGAAGCATGGATGAAAGCATGGATGAAAGCATGGATGGAAGCATGGATGAAAGCATGGATGAAAGCATGGATGGAAGCATGGATGGAAGCATGGATGAAAGCATGGATGAAAGCATGGATGAAAGCATGGATGAAAGCATGGATGGAAGCATGGATGAAAGCATGGATGGAAGCATGGATGAAAGCATGGATGGAAGCATGGATGGAAGCATGGATGAAAGCATGGATGAAAGCATGGATGAAAGCATGGATGGAAGCATGGATGAAAGCATGGATGGAAGCATGGATGAAAGCATGGATGGAAGCATGGATGGAAGCATGGATGAAAGCATGGATGAAAGCATGGATGGAAGCAAGGATGAAAGCATGGATGGAAGCATGGATGGAAGCATGGATGGAAGCATGGATGGAAGCATGGATGAAAGCATGGATGAAAGCATGGATGGAAGCATGGATGAAAGCATGGATGGAAGCATGGATGAAAGCATGGATGGAAGCATGGATGAAAGCATGGATGGAAGCATGGATGGAAGCATGGATGAAAGCATGGATGGAAGCATGGATGAAAGCATGGATGGAAGCATGGATGAAAGCATGGATGGAAGCATGGATGGAAGCATGGATGAAAGCATGGATGAAAGCATGGATGGAAGCATGGATGAAAGCATGGATGGAAGCATGGATGAAAGCATGGATGAAAGCATGGATGGAAGCATGGATGGAAGCATGGATGAAAGCATGGATGAAAGCATGGATGAAAGCATGGATGAAAGCATGGATGGAAGCATGGATGAAAGCATGGATGGAAGCATGGATGAAAGCATGGATGGAAGCATGGATGGAAGCATGGATGAAAGCATGGATGAAAGCATGGATGGAAGCAAGGATGAAAGCATGGATGGAAGCATGGATGGAAGCATGGATGGAAGCATGGATGGAAGCATGGATGAAAGCATGGATGAAAGCATGGATGGAAGCATGGATGAAAGCATGGATGGAAGCATGGATGAAAGCATGGATGGAAGCATGGATGAAAGCATGGATGGAAGCATGGATGGAAGCATGGATGAAAGCATGGATGGAAGCATGGATGAAAGCATGGATGAAAGCATGGATGGAAGCATGGATGGAAGCATGGATGAAAGCATGGATGAAAGCATGGATGGAAGCATGGATGAAAGCATGGATGGAAGCATGGATGAAAGCATGGATGAAAGCATGGATGAAAGCATGGATGAAAGCATGGATGGAAGCATGGCTGGAAGCATGGATGAAAGCATGGATGAAAGCATGGATGAAAGCATGGATGGAAGCATGGATGAAAGCATGGATGAAAGCATGGATGGAAGCATGGATGGAAGCATGGATGAAAGCATGGATGGAAGCATGGATGGAAGCATGGATGAAAGCATGGATGGAAGCATGGATGGAAGCATGGATGAAAGCATGGATGGAAGCATGGATGGAAGCATGGATGGAAGCATGGATGGAAGCATGGATGAAAGCATGGATGAAAGCATGGATGGAAGCATGGATGGAAGCATGGATGGAAGCATGGATGAAAGCATGGATGAAAGCATGGATGGAAGCATGGATGGAAGCATGGATGGAAGCATGGATGAAAGCATGGATGGAAGCATGGATGGAAGCATGGATGAAAGCATGGATGAAAGCATGGATGGAAGCATGGATGAAAGCATGGATGGAAGCATGGATGAAAGCATGGATGGAAGCATGGATGGAAGCATGGATGAAAGCATGGATGAAAGCATGGATGGAAGCATGGATGAAAGCATGGATGGAAGCATGGATGAAAGCATGGATGGAAGCATGGATGGAAGCATGGATGGAAGCATGGATGAAAGCATGGATGGAAGCATGGATGAAAGCATGGATGAAAGCATGGATGGAAGCATGGATGAAAGCATGGATGGAAGCATGGATGAAAGCATGGATGAAAGCATGGATGGAAGCATGGATGAAAGCATGGATGAAAGCATGGATGAAAGCATGGATGGAAGCATGGATGAAAGCATGGATGAAAGCATGGATGGAAGCATGGATGAAAGCATGGATGGAAGCATGGATGAAAGCATGGATGAAAGCATGGATGGAAGCATGGATGAAAGCATGGATGAAAGCATGGATGGAAGCATGGATGGAAGCATGGATGAAAGCATGGATGGAAGCATGGATGAAAGCATGGATGAAAGCATGGATGGAAGCATGGATGAAAGCATGGATGAAAGCATGGATGAAAGCATGGATGGAAGCATGGATGGAAGCATGGATGAAAGCATGGATGAAAGCATGGATGAAAGCATGGATGAAAGCATGGATGGAAGCATGGATGGAAGCATGGATGAAAGCATGGATGAAAGCATGGATGGAAGCATGGATGGAAGCATGGATGAAAGCATGGATGAAAGCATGGATGGAAGCATGGATGAAAGCATGGATGGAAGCATGGATGAAAGCATGGATGGAAGCATGGATGGAAGCATGGATGGAAGGTTGATGGAAGCATGGATGGAAGCAAGAAAGCATCAAAAAGTACCTTTTTTTTTGCTGAACATCAAACCATAAACTGTACTCATCATGGCAGCAATACACTTTCAATTCTTGTCCTGGAAGTAAATAAAGAGTTTTTATTGCTAATGTTTTCTAAGTTGCTCTCTTCATTATGAAAATCAATGTACAGTGTAGGCAGATACAACGATTTCTATAGTTGGGCATAAGATGATGAAATTTGTTTTGGTTGGTTGTTATTTAAATTGCCAACCAGAAATCTATTGAGCATCTAATAAATCAAAGTGACAAAACCTAAGTATAATGTTAATGGTTGGGACATCACAATGGTTAATATGTTTATGAACATTATGTCACTTATCGCATTAATTCACAAAAATTCATGTTGACACCAACCATCCTATTGGTCTCATATTGACTATTTCAAATCTTCTGTTATCAATGTTCATTGAAATAGGTGTATACCTTGTTTGAATGGTAGAGGATTCTTCAAATAATATACAGCTTGCATCCAGTGATCTCTCCACTGAAATAAAAAATAAAAAGTTCAAAAATTTCCCAACAATTTTGTTGTATCACATACTGTAAGCAGAACTACTGAACTTGAAACAGTCAAAGTAATACAAAAGAAAACATTGGAATTAGTGTCTACTACACATAACTATGTATTATAATTTTACTATCTTTTCACAGGCCAAGTAAAGTCAATTCAAAAGAGGTTGCATAGCAACCAATCAGCAAAAGCTCTAGCACAATAAATTTATCATAATTATTTAAATTATTTTTTCTGTTGTTTTGATTGGTCGAGAGAACTGCAAATAACTGCCTACAAATAACGGTCTGCCCATGCGCATTACGGTGTAAAGCCATTTTGCTGCAAATAATGGTCTGCTTATGTGTAGTAATGTTGTCAACATGGCTCACTTCCTTGAGCTGTCAGAAAATGACTTGGCATGTTTGATAGACAGCAAAAACAGTCGAAACACAAAAATAATTTGAATGATAAAACAATTATTGAATTTGTTTATCACAAAATATCATGATTTGTTAGTGTCTCGCAAGCAATTATTTGCCTCTGCCTTCAGCATTAGCAAATAATTACTTGCTCGCCACTAAAAAATCAAGATATTTTGCTCAACCTCGGCCAATAATTGCTTATTATTTGCAAGGCATAAGATTAACTGTTGATGCATACCTGTCATAATGGTTCTTACCTGACACTTATCTCCATCAGGATGAGCCCATCTAGGTGCTGTTTCCAAGGTGATCTTCCCCTCAACATCCATATCAAGTAACCACCACATGACTACCCCATGAGCTACTCCTGACTTGGTTGCTATGGTTTCTGCATGGTATTGAGCCTCCTTATTTTCACCTTCTTTGAATGAAGTTAAGGAATTTGGTATGGAGAAAACATTTGGACAGTTTGAATTGAGTTTAGTTTCACAGAAATCAAATCTGGAAGAAAAAGAAAAAAACTAGTGCATCAAACAATGGTTATCATTATAATCATCATCACATCATCTTCATCTTCATCTTCATCAGCATCATCATCACCATCATCTTCTTCTTCAACCCCCAACATTGGTAACATGAATACATCCACATCATCATAATCTTCATTAACACCACCACCATCATCTTCTTCTTCAACCTCCAACATTGGTAAGTAACATGAATACATCCACATCATCATAATCTTCATCAGCACCATCATCATCATCATCTTCTTCTTCAACCCCCAACATTGGTAACATGATATTGTATCACTACCATCTTCATGTAATTCTCATTTTCCTTGTCCTCCTTATTCATTAACATCAGCACTAATGTGACAGTACTAGTCTTGCCTCAAAACTACCATCCTTGATATCATCAACATGCTCCTCTAATCCAAGGCTACAAATAATTTTATTGAAAGGCAGTTCATTTTTCAGGCCAGAAGAATATTTGACCTTTCAAACCCAAGTGTAGCTGGCCAAATGTCCAGAGAATGGGAATCATTTACCAGTCAAGTGGTCATTTTTACTGGACATTTGTCTGATTATTGGCACTTATTTGCAGCCTTTATTAATCCCCCTACTTCCTCATACTTCTCTCGATCCTCATTCCTAAGTTTTCATCACTCACCTCAGTACAGGGATTGGTTCAGACAGAAACCCTATCTCATGGTCACGAATTTCATCAACATGAAGATCAAATCCACTGGTTGTCCCAAGACATTCTGTCATATTATCAGGAAACTTGATCTTTGCACCACACGGCAACTGTAAACAATAATATAAAACTAAATTCTGGGTTCCTTCTTGGTGTTGCAGGGCACCTAAGCCATGAACACAATAAAACAACAGCCAAGAACAAAGAACAATACTCTGCAATACAAAGAACCCTAACTCTGAATACAATAATGTTCTGCAACACAAAGAATTCTAACTCTGAATACAATATGTTCTGCAACACAAAGAATTCTAACTCTGAATACAATATGTTCTGCAACACAAAGAATTCTAACTCTGAATACAATATGTTCTGCAACACAAAGAATTCTAACTCTGAATACAATATGTTCTGCAACACAAAGAATTCTAACTCTGAATACAATATGTTCTGCAACACAAAGAATTCTAACTCTGAATACAATATGTTTTGCAACACAAAGAAGAAGCCAAATTCTGACACTCAATGAGCTACACTTATTTAAAGTCATTATTATTTTTAGTGACAATTTAAAAAGAAAGATACATGTATACAAGAAATGGAGGACACAGAGAAAAACCCTGGAATGAAGGGAGAGACTCAACAAACTCTGCTCACATGTAATGCCGAGTCCAGGAATCGAACCTGAGACCCCAGAGGCGAGAAGCAAGCATACCACTACTATGCCAACCTTGATTCCTTTATTGCTAGAAGTATAAATTCCATTACCTTGTCTGGGTCAAGCTGATGCATGTCCCACAATGCTTTGCAGGTAAACACTTGTGCATAAATGGTACCAGCAGCAGGAACACAGATAAAACCAGGCTGGAATGAAGAGAAAATTGTTAGAAATCTTGATATCATTTTCAGTTTGCATGCCATATTGTGAACATGTGAGGAAGTACTTAAGAATGAATGGACAGATGGATTGATGGATGGATGGATGGATGGAAATAAAGATGAATGGATTATGAAATATATAAATTGTTCTGTATTTTCTTGCAAGTACATGTATGCAGTAGCTAGAGGCACACATACTGTATGTTAAGTATAATCTACCTCCAGTAATCGTTGACATGCATCAATAAGTGTAGGTAAGGCTCCCTCTCCTATCAACTCAGTATCCCACAGCTCCGTCACCAGTAGGTTTGCCCTTGAATCCATATCACAGTTTTCTAGGAAACGACACAGACAACATCTGCTTTATCACACTCTTAAAACAACCTCAGGGTTTATCAGAGCATAGCTAACTCAAAGATTGAATTGGAATCTAGCTTTATAGGTTTTGTGGAGGCAAGAGAACTAGAGAAATCTTGGGAAACCCTCCAATCAAGAGAGAAACCTAACAAACTCTAGTACTCACTTGTCCAGGAATTAAAATTTGAGAACCCAGAGGCAAGAGGCAAGTGCAAAACTACTAACTAAAGCCACCCATAATTCCCCCAGTGCAAACCAAAATGTCACAACAAAATTTGTATTGTTGTAATCATCTAGTTCATCTAGAACATCTAGTTCATTGACTCAATAAATAAATAAATAAATCATTCCATACCTGGACCAATTGTTACATCTGTAGATCTTTTACTGACAACATTTATTCTGTCTTGAAATCCATTCTTTTCTATTATTTCTGCTGCCACCTTCGCAATTGGTGGGAATGCCTGAATGAAGGGGAAAAAGTTATAATAAGACAAATGAATACAATTCCCTTCATACTGTATGATAGACAGTCAATGCACTCTAGCAGATCATGCCACCTCTTGTTAATAATGTTTAAAAGTATCTGAATTAGAAAATACATACCAGCCAATACTTCTCACAATATTTTTGTTTACCTTGAGTGCCATTGCATTATTGAAACATTATCAGAACAACTTAGTAGTAGCAGGGATTGTGGGTAACAGCCCTGACCCACCCCCAATATCTGCCTTTAACTCTACCTTATAAAATGCATATATATTGGCAGTTTTAAGAGGTTGCCTGACATGCTGTGGCAGTATCAATACTACTAGTGGCAAGTATCATGGCCAGCATTCCTGACCCAGTCCCTATATCTGCCTTTACCTCTACCTTAATTAAATACCATAATGCATATAACATAGACCCCTTGCAGCACGTCGGAATGCAGCTCCATTTGGAGGGCAAAACAATAGGTTCCAATTCTCAGGAGATTAATATTCTTTTGTTTTGCCCTCCAAATAGCTGTTATTATGGATGCATGCAAATGAGATGCAAATGAGATAACAAGCATTGTATTGACCCAATAGCCTCACTTGTATGATTCTTAAAACAAAAGAATATCTCATTTGCATACATCCGTAATAACAGCTATTGGGCTGCTCTGACGTCACATGCCAGGGGTCTATAGTAGCAGTATATATATGTAATATCTATAATAGGTTACCTCACATGCCGTAGCAGTATCAGCACCACTAGTGGCAGCCATCATGGCCAACAGTCCTGACCCAGTCCCTATATCCAGCATATGAATCTTTTGTCCACTAGACTTGAGTTTTTGTACTGCTTCTTGAGTTGCTGTGTAGTATTTTTTATTCTATAGCAAAAATTAGGAAAACAAATCTCTCAATGATCATTAAGAAGTGACATGTGATTTACAGTGCAATGTGCCATACTGTAAACATATCCAGAAGATTTTTATTTCTCTTTGACATCTTTATGACATTTTTTTTGACAGGTTTAAAGGGCAGAATTTGTACATTTAAATTTGCATGACATCATTACATCAATATACAAACTATACCTATCAAAACATCGAAGTCAAGTGCTGATACCTATTTGTTTCGTGGTAAAGAGCACAATTTAAAGTTGTGAAAAAAAAATGTAAAAAAGATTTGTCACAGAGAAATAAAAAAAACTTATGGAAGTGTTTATGGTATGGTGCATAGCACAATAATTAGACTATACAATCTCCCTGCATGTAGTAAATCAAGACACTTTTGAATCCTGACATATTCTTTTTCTCATAGCTTTTTATGCATACTGTACCGTGATTCTGATGACAATGGATTCATTTATACAGGTTTAGGCTTTTCATAAATCACACTAAAGGTCCATGGGTTTTAAAAAACATTCAAATTTTATTTGATAGCCTGAAACAAATTCTGTGAGTTGTCTGTGCCTGCTGACTTTGATCAACTCAGAGACTGTTTCGAGCCTGGTTCTCACAAGCAATGCAAGTCGATGCAACTTCAAGCTATGCAAGTCGATGCAACTCCAAGCTATGCATGTTCTCAATATGAAAAGAAGTGATACAAGTGCAAACACAAGCACATGCAAGAGAATGGAAGATTTGGGTTTTCTTGCATTGGCTTGTGCTTTGCAGAGACCCCAGAGGTGAGAGGCGAGTGAACTATACTGCTGCTACAGCTTTGATTACCAACAAAACGTTGGGTTTTTTTTTAAGTTGAACATCTTTTTACATTACTGTTGACTTTTGCAAACCTGTACGAATGAGTCTGATGTCAAGAATCAAGGATAGCAGCGTTTTTTTTTTGCAAATGAGAAGACATGCAATAAAAATGAAAATGAACTAGAATCAAGAATACGAGCTACATTTCAATAACATACCCTTTCATCATCATGTAACATATCTGCATATGCTGACCTAAGAATCAAATAAATAAGTCAATATTAATGGACCACTTTTGCTTAGGCATAATGTTTTCCCATTTAGGGGAGCACGGGTGACATAGCGGTGAGAGTGCTTGCCTCTCACCAAAGCAACACGAGTTTGAGTCCCGCATGGTGACGTATGTGAGTAGAGTTGCTTGTTATCATTTCTTTGTTTAATGGTTGCACATGAGAAGACACACAAAGAATACAGTTTAAACAATGAATTTTATTCTCAAGAGAATGACATCTGAAATGGGAAAACATTACGCCCAAGGTAATTAAAGAGGTCTATTCAATTCATATATACAGTAGCTATAAGCTAGTTGCATTAACTTTTTATTCCCATTTCAGGAAATAAAGAACATGGGGATTAATCAAACATACAAGTTTATTCTCACATTATCCCAAGAAATAGTGCAAATTGAGTAAACTCAGGAGAAACTGTTTTAAATTTAAATTCAAAGTCAGACTTCGTGTAAACTTATTTTTGGGTTCAAGGACTTTGACAGAAGCCGGTAGACCTCTTCTCTGATCTCTCTCTCTTACCTTGCTATTTCGTCTCTCAGATCGTAGTTCTCGTCTTCGACAACCCACTCCATTTTCCCAGTAATCGGAGAAAATCTCTGGCAAAACATTTGCTTGAATTTTATAAACAATTCCTTCCAACTCGAGGTTTCTCCCTGCACATGTAGCCACTTGTGAACCAGCAAACACAGCTGGTCAGTGACCTTGTAATATATATGGATTATTCCGATTGGATAATTCAAGAATCGTTTTGTTTACGGACCAATCATAGTCGTCGATAGATAATAGGGTGTAATTGAGGAATGCCTGACTAGTTTTGAGATCTTCTCTTCTCAATCATCTTATGCAACTATGTCAACTTTTAGCGTGAAATTTTCCTAAAATTCTACTATTTATGTAAGAAATATGGATAAGTTAGAGGTGTGTAGAGGTAACTTGATCTCTTACGAGAAATCTGGATTCGATCGGGAATTTATAAGATACACCGATTACCACCTTTCCAACGCTCGCAAATCTGCTGTGCTCGTCCCGTTGTTTATCAAAAATGACCAAATTCACGTCTTGTTAACTCGACGATCTCACAGAGTAGGATCTCATAAAGGACAGGTTTCTTTTGCTGGAGGAAAAGAAGACAAGCAAGACTCGAGTATAGTAGAAACAGCTTTACGAGAAGCACAAGAAGAAGTTGGGTTAGATCCAAAATATGTTGAAGTTATCTCAACATGGAAGCCAAGTTGGGTCGCAGTTGGATTTAGTAATTCAAAGCGTCAGTTCTCGTTAGTTTATCCCGTCATTGCCATCCTTAAACCTGGATTCAGCATACATGCAGACAGTGACGAAGTTTCAGAGGTGTTTGATGTTCCTCTGGATTTTTTTCTTACTTCACAAACCCATGAACATCGCAAATTTTTGTTCGATGGCCATGAAATGTGTTTCCATATTTTTCGATATCTCAATTCACTGGACATCGTTGATAAATCAGAGCAAGAACAGGATTACGAAATTTGGGGGTTTACTGGAGGCATATGCATGAGAACTGCTGTTGTTGTTTATGGAAGATTGCCATCTTTTACCCTTGTCGATGGGTACGAGATAAAAGGACTTGGTGGCTACATCAACTACATCAATAATAATGACAGCTCTGTCTGTAAGAATGAGTCGAAGCTGTAAATTAATTTTATATGCAATTATTTGATTTTAATGATTCGGCATCCTTGAAGACCTAGTCACTGAGGGTTGCTTAATATATATACTAGCATGATTAAATATTTGGATATAAACAAACAAACAAAATCCAATACATTCTAGCCCCATTGTCATGCTGTATTAGATCCTTAAAACTCACGCATGGACACATTTTCAGTTACACTGATGAAGGTTGTTGTTTAGACCAAAACGTCTGGTTAAAAATGTAACATTACCAGTGAGAGACAACTTTAAATTACGATGAAATCTGATACATGATCGTCATTTTTTGTATAGATATTTTAAAATCTTTATTTGTATTATTTCTATCAAATTTACAAGTTATTATCATATGTGGAGAAAAGTTATATACTACCTGATTAAAATAAGAATAACTTATATAAGACTGCCAATACTCTTCTGTAGGTTCATACACTGATTCTGAACATGGCAGGCATGCAGCTTTCCTGGATTGAGGAGGTGAAAACAAGCACAGGCTAGCTAGTCGGTCATCTGTGATCTGTTGAAAGCTGGCTTTTCCCTTAGGCATCACTAAAAAGATTATTAATGGATGTAAACACCAGTAACAAAGATGAAGCTTGAGTGGTAAATAAAAAACACAAATCACAGCCTCGTTCTTGTCCCTCGATCCAGGCCATCTGTTTGTGTCTGCCATGTTTTGAATCGGTGTATACTGTTAAGATATATCTCAGGAACTAATTGTTCATCTAGTTTCAAATTCATGACTGTAAACATGTATTACTGATCCTTGAGAGACCAGTAAGTTGTGGTTGGGATGCATTCTACTACAAACATTAATACTAGACTGTACTCACTGTTGGCCAAAAGTCTACTGACAGAAAATTTGAGGTCTTAAACTTATTCTTACTTTAACTCTAGCTACCTAAGGTAACCTGAAACTTGATTCGAAATTGAAAAACTGCTAATATTAAAACTGTTTTGATAAAACAAGGCATTTTTCTCAGCTGCTCTAGATCTAGTTGTGACAACTAAGTCATCACATGTTTTAGTGGAATTTCTATAAGAATGACATACGAAACAAAATAATGCATATAATATATATATTGCAAAAGAAAATTCTGACCAAAAATATTTCTCATAACTCTGACATTTCCTTGTAAAATTTACTCAGCTGCAATGAGCATTTTTGATGTAAACTTGGATTTTTTGTCACAAAAAATGATGCAAACTTAATCATGCAGCTTTAAATAATTTTAGAAAAATAAAATAAGTACAAATTGTTTAGAGCTGCACCGAGCAGTTTCTCTAAACAAATGTCTTTCTATTTTGAAAATAAAATGAGCAGTAAATCAAAATCGATAAAAGCCTGTTTCTTCCTGTGTTCTGCAACCTTAAATAAGCTATAATTTTGTTGTATTGTTCTTGACAAAATTACTGCAAGTTTTTTAATATAGATCAGTTTTCATGAGTGGGAAACAATGTGCCAAATTCTAAGGCGTAATGAAGCCATATACCATATGTAGCCATAACTTAATGCATTGTGGTTGGATGAATTACTGGAAGACAATGGGAAACCATTTCAATGTTATGGCATGTTGCACTATGTATGCAAAGTAAGTCAGTACCATATGTTTCCCACTCATACTAAAACTGCTCTAAAAGACATGCACTAGACTGTGAGTTATATAGAGACAGGAAAGTGGCAGATGCATGGGAATTGGATCACAAAAAATCCAAATAACATCTTCAAAAATAGAAATAAGTTCAAATATGTAAAAGAATCTTATTGGGGCTATTATAATAAGATTTTGAAATTCTTGGATGCATGCTGGAATAAAAAACTTGGTTAGTTATCATACAATTTAAGTACGGCACTTAGTGTCTGCTGTTATCAGTACCGTCTGCAGCTTATCAGCTTCTATGACTTAACACTATGTAACATACTAACTATAGTCTAAGAGTAGAGTGTTAAAAACCTTAATGCATAAAATATATGTTAAATAGTTAAAACTTCTTTATATATTAGGTCATATGTATCAATGCAAGACTCTACACTTTATGGTAGATAACACACACTCACCAGTGTGTCAAATAGCCTGCATTGCTTGGTGGTCAGTAGTTGTCTTTGGTGTAGGGGGAGGGGGTTGCACTTACCTCCTTGCAACAACCACAGACTGTCAAGTAGCACAGGCTATATTTAACTGAATCTCAAATCCATGACAACTTTTGATGTATTTGCATACTTTGTATCTTATTTGGTGACAGCTCTACATTACACCCATTTTCATAATTACATGACCCTGGCAGACAACTAGCAATAATTCAAGTCATCTGGTTTTTAGGCTTCCATTGATCAAATTTTCAATATGGTCTGAGCAAATAAATTTCTTATCAATTGCAGTCAAAAACCAAGACAAGATATCTTGGGCTGCCATTGGTTGGCTGCATAATTATAAAAATGAGCATAAAATCCAAGTCTCACTAATTTTTTTCTGTTGGCAAATTGGATTCAACCCATGCGCTTCTGGCATACCAGGACATCAAAAGTGTTCATCAAAGTGATTTGGAATGTATACTATTATGACTGTATATAAAATATAGAATGACTTTCTTTCTCTCTTTATTCCACTGATACTTCCTAGGAACTGGCTGGTAAGAAGCAACAACCAATAATCAACATAGCTATAGCTTGCTGACCTATTTATTTGGCTGTACCAAAAATAAAATCTGTTGCAAAAATACAAGCTGTGTGCATTCAGCTCTACATCTGAATCTCTCTGCTGTGAGGTCCTGCCTGTTCTTGTATGCTTTAACCTTTTATTCTTCACTTGTGGAGGAATGCTTACTTATTGTTGAATCCATCTCCAGTACTGAATGGTGTTTAGTGAGTAGGGGAGCCAGTTTTGTGGTCTATTTGATCAGTCAAGTCATGTACTTTATGAGCCCAGTATTCACTGCTCTGTTGAAGTTGGATAGACAGCTGTGGAAACAGTTAGGTTGATGCCAATAGTAAGTAATGTATAAGTCGATCTTGGAAAAAACGTTGGAACTTGGGTGGCATGTACTGTTTCAGCCCTGTTTCTCACTGCATGTGTGGTTCATGTGTGGGGTCACATGACTGTTTGAGTCTTGACTGAACTGCGCATATTATGTTGCTTCAAGGGCTTTACTCCCCCCATAAAAATCAACATGTGCATGAGTTGAGTGTTGTGTCTTGTAAATAGTCTAATGGTGGTAGTGTGTGTGTAGTGTACATCATGGAAGAGACCCTTATGGAAGGTGGTGATTTTAAAATATAAGTTTTTTAAATATAAGAACTATACTGATGTCCAGCAAGAAGGTTCACATGGGTAGCCTATGCGCAGACATTTTCTCTTAACCTGTCCTTTTTCTCCCCAAGGGGAAGTGTATGGGAAATGTCTTCCACAAATGGAACAAAGAACTAGATGTGAGATGCATTAGGATGAACAAATAATGATGATGATGAACAATGATCACCATGGTGATAGCACAACCATTACATTTGTATACTGACCTCACCCACTCTCTGTATCCAGTACGACTTGTCCAGCACTTGAGGGTCCTTGACACCAGCCTTTTCAATCTCTTTCCTCATGACAGATCGAATCTGTAGGGAAATCAACTTACTATTAATTACGTTTTGCATCATCCCAAATCAAGCGCACCAAAATTTTACAGTTCTTACTGCTTATATTTGAAACAATATGTATGGAAAACACAGGAATTGCTACTAACCTTGTCCTTGTGGACTGATTTTGATCTGAAATGTTGAAGAAAAAATAAACAATTTAATCATTTGGAACACAAGTAGGTGGCATAAGAAATTAAGCAAAGGGCTTTTTTATCTGTGGTTGTTTGGAAAATGTGCGAGAATCACTGACAACAAAATTGTACTGCCTACAGTATTTATGCCATGCAGTGAAGAGTCTTAGAATCCTTCATATTGTATTACACAAGACAAAGAAGTATTGACAAGAAAAGAGTGTTGACTAGACTTGCACCACATTGCATTTGGCACCTTCATGGGCAAAGCTCAAGGCAAGCCTCGGAGTTAAGGGGGACTTTGAGAAAGTCTAATAGATGAATCCTGTTTCTTGATGCAGTTTGGTTTTTATACTTGTTACTTACTTGGGCGATGAATAGTCTTGGATATCTTTATTGTAATAATCAGTCTGATGGAGAAAAAGATAATAGAATAATGTTAAGGCTGATCAGGAATACTTGAGTTTAAGTTAAGTTAAGCAAAAATTGCAAATGAGCTACTAGTACTATTCCAAGGATGAAATCCACGTTGGATGGCAATTTCTTTTCTCGATTTCTGGAAGGATTTGCTCCCTCACTAATTGCAAAATAATCATTTTTTCGAAATTAGGCGAACTCGAAAACGTTCGATCTACCGTCAATTAAACACGTCTGTTTTTTCAAAGGCAGGAAAAACTCAAACTTCGACCGACAGCTAAAACTTTGGAACCGCGTTTTTTGTCAATTTGTTTTTTAATCTTAAATCTTTGATCAGAACCGGCTGTTAGAACAGTTTCGTACACTATTTTTAAGGGTAGTTAAGGGGCTATGGTTTAGCTAGATGTTTGCTGAATCTAGATACTTACGATAACATCGGTGTCTCTGTGTGGGACGTCTGAATAGCGATATGAATCCATCTGTGACTTGAGTGCTGAGATGGTTTGGTCGCGGGAGTCTACCTGAACCTGAAGACTCTGTCAAGAACAAAAACTGAGATGTCAAAAATGAATTTAATTTTTATGGAGCTTGCCGTTCTTGTGATTATGCGTGCTGTGTTGTTGTTGCTGGTGCTGCAGTTGTTGTTGTGGATGCCAACGCTACTGCTGTTGCTATTGTTGTTGCTGTTGTTGCTGCTGCTAATACTAGTGTTGCTGTTGTTGTTCCTGCTACTACGTGCCAATGTCACACGGAAGCCTCTCGAGTGTCTGGCAGTACCCGCGTGTCTCTATATTGAAGCGGCTTGCGGAAAAAAATATAGAGAGAAACAAACCATTTGAAAGTTAAAACAAAGCACTTAAATGGTATAGAGATTTCAAGTAAGATTTTTTTGGCTTGTTTGTTTGTTGTTACGTACGAGATGAACTTTCTTAACTTGAATCTGATGCAAAAATTCGCGTCTAACCAAACGATATGCCAGTCGATCCAGATCAGATTGGGAAGCCACAGTTGAAAGTTCAAAGTTGATATTTAAAATTTTTATTAGAAGAAGCCTATATAGCGAATTTTTGATAAGATGTCAATGTCTTAGCCAGACCTGCCCGTTACATGGGAAATGTTAACATTAAAACACCCCAATTAAAGTATAAAACAAATAAAAACAAACAAACAGACGAAAGAACGAACGAACGAACGCAAAGCAAGACTGAAAAACGAACGAACGAAAGAACAATATAAGTAGGGGCGTAGCCAGAGGGGGGCCCAGGGGGCCCGCCCCCTTCTCCATCGAGTTTGCCGTTTTTTTGGTTGTCCGTGTTTTGGTTGGCCATTTTTTTGGTTTATGTTCTGAAAACGGGTTTTGCGGCCCCCTAAGGCAAAATCCTGGCTACGCCCCTGATAAGATGTAAAAATGTCGAAGAAATAATTTCTAGTTTGTTTACCTTCCTCATGGCCGATTCTCTATCCAACAGATGTCTTTGTCTCAGGTTTTCCTTGTTCAGAGAGTTGAGTTGTTGATTCAGCTGTTGAACTGTTTCTACATTAGTTTTGAGCCGGTTGTGTAAGTCTTCTATCGCTTGTGCTTTATTCATGGCTTCCGCGTCTTGTTCATTCCTAAAAAAAACACATACAATAAAACCGCATTCAATAACGATCTTGAAACAACTGGCTCTGGGCTGATCAAAGTCAGGGCATCGCTAACTCACAGATAGAACCCTGAAACAACCTCTGGGCTGATCTAAGTCAGGGCACGGCTAACTCACAGATAGAACCATGAAACAAACTTTGGGCTGATCTAAGTCAAAGCATGGCTAACTCACAGATTGAACCCTGAAACAACCTCTGGGCTGATCTAAGTCAGGGCATGGCTAACTAACAGATCGAACCCTGAAACAACCTCTGGGCTGATCAAAGTCAGGGCATGGCTAACTCACAGATAGAACCCTGAAACAACCTCTGGGCTGATCAAAGTCAGGGCATGACTAACTAACAGATCGAACCCTGAAACAACCTCTGGGCTGATCTAAGTCAGGGCATGGCTAACTAACAGATCAAATTGGAATTTAACGTGTTAGGATTTGCGGAGGGAGGAAAACCAATGAACCCGGGAAAAACCCTTGAATCAAGAGAGAGGCCTAACAAACTCTACTCACATGATATACCGAGAATCGAACCATGTTCACTACCGTTACTGACACAACCCTTTATTCCCACATCTTACATCAATACTTACTCATAATTTGCCAGACGATTACGAAGCTGATGAAGTAGAACTTGCTGTTGTGCTGAATGAGATTGTAGGCTCTGTAAACAAACGAATTCCATAGTCAAAAAACTAATATATTCCCAAAAAATCGTTTGAACTGCAACATGACCCATTTTTCTGTATTAGAAAGAACTTAGCAGATAATTTTCTTAAACGGAGACACATTTTTTACCAGAGAAACGAAAATATTATAGACTCACATGAGAAAACGAAGGACAAAGTCCTTGACAATTCAAACAAGCGATACTAAGTTGATGTTCAAAGCGAACGTAACAAGAGCATTCATGGACAGGATTCGTACAACCACCACGGAGTTTTCCAAACATATCGAGGTTTGTCAAAGAACCGAGAAGAGGTTCTCCTATGCACAAAAGAACAGAACGGTCGCCACTTTCTTCTGAATTCATCGAACGATTCGACATTTTAAAACCGAAGGAAAAAAACTTATTTCGGAATGCTAAAAAATTCTCGCTCAAAAACGATGGAAAAATCCTGAGGAATAGAAGAGTTATATTATCAATTGCTTTTAAGATTTACTTGGAAAACAATTAGCTAGATTTCATTTTTCTTAGTGGTTGAGAAACAAAAGCTTTTCTGAAGCAGACGCGGAAGCATTTTGCTTAGAGACAACAGCTGGAAAAATATACTTCATTATATTCCATTATGTGTGGTTAGAAACGACGCTTAAAATCTCAAACTTGTGCATTCATAATTCTAAAACATTTATTCACTAATCAACTAAAATCAGAGATACTTTTGGGCTTTTGTATAATCTTTCTGAGACGTTAGGAATTACCTCAGTATTCAAGTAAGGTATTTTGGTGAAATTTTTGAGCGATATGGAGTAAAATTTGATGTAGTATCTGCGTCAATTGAGCACTTCATTAAAAAATCATATTCCCTAATTAAAAATCGCTTACACTCCGATTTAGAAGTACAACATTTCTTGAATTCTAACCGAAAAAAGGATTTTTCATCACTGTAAAATATTTTTCCTTGTTTCTTATGTATTTTTTACGATGAGAAAACATGAAACTATTTTTTCAGAATTTTATTTCACTAATCACATTCATTTAATTTTGTCGTTAAAAGCTCATATAAGATCATAGGAAAAAAATTGAAGTATTTTTTTATCTTAAAAATCTAAAAAAATATTTTTAAAAGAATCTTAAAAACATTGTGTCATTGCAGTATTTCTTTTCCTTTTCTTCACACTTTTCGTTATTTAGTTTTCTTTCCTTGCACTCATTTTCATTAGATTCTATTCCCATTCTATTCCTTTCCTTCTTTCTCTTAAAAAATAATAGCAAAACAGTTGTTATTCAATATTATAATTACAAAAAAATTGTCTTTATACATTTCAATTTTTTTATAAACATTACGAAAGCCTTCAAAAATTGTTCACTAACTTGGGGAAGGGGGGGGGGGGGGGTGCCAATGAACATGCTCTTACATCTCCCACACAATAGTGCATCCCTCCTATAGTAAATATTCAAATCTACCAACGAACTCCCCCCGGATTTAACTGACTGATTGATTAATTGACTATTTATCTTTGCAAAAATTATAAAATGTTTCTTGACATTTATTTACACCTAATTTCAATAACGTTGTCATTTAAAATATGAGAAATAACAAATAGGAATTCATTATTTTCGCAAGACAGGTGTAATTATTTCACTGTTTTGAAGGTATAGACTGACATTTTTGAGATGATCTTGTTTGTAATAACTATATTACTAAACAGTTATTCTCGTCAATCTAGGGGGCTTTAGAATCAAAATAAAAAATATTTCTAATTTCTATTTTTCATTTTTTCCATGACAACGTTCTTGGAATTAGTTGTAAACACGAATGTAAAAGTTGATGACCCACAAGTTGCGTGACACAAAAACGGCGGCTCTCACAGTTCGACCATGTATGTATAACATTACTGAACTATAACTCGAATATTTTCCTCTGAAACAGCTGTAAAAATACCGTAAGGAATATAATAGAAAAATCGTAACGCTAGCCCGAAAAAGTCGAATTGAACTCTGTGTTGAAAGATCCCTGAGGTTTCTTGAAGCGAGTTCGTATAATCATCTGTTGTATTTCAAGTTTTAACCATTCTTTCAACTCTTCGTCTTCAATCTTTTGTATCGATCTTCCCATTTGTTCAGCCCATAACATATCATCCGACATATCCTGTTGTGACTGCTGCTTTGTTGAGTGAACTGCTTCTTCTGTTGTTGATTCTTCTTCGGTGCTAAGCCGAGCTATCTTCGTGGGTTTCTGCAAAGTTTCATGCAATTCCTGTACCTCGTGTTGAGCTGGTCTTTCTTGAACGATTGTTACTGCAACAGGGTCTTTTATGGGCTCCAACCTTGCACAATCTTGAGCAATATTACTAGGTTTCATTCTCATATGGTCGCAAAGAAAAGACAAGCTTTCATACCACTGCCAACGCGGTGTATACACATCTTCCGTGCCCTTGTTAATACTCGCTTGAATCATTCCCTGTTGCTTAGAGTAATAGGTCCTTAGCGAGTACATTTTACCCAGAACATCGTTAATGGTAATCCCAAGTTTTTGGGCAATGTTTGAGATTGCTTTTTCTCGTTCAACTTTGTTGAAGTAGAGTAAATCTTTGTTGTCGTACAAGATTGGCGTCTTGGACCACAGCTTGATTAATGCTCTGATCTTCTCTACTGACCATATATATTTTGGCCTTTCTTCCTTGCTGGCCTTTCTTTGCCCTAGAGCATATTTAAAGGTTGTTTCATCAATGCTTTCTTCTTCCTCTTCGCTGTACAACACTACTATGTTATCAGACGCCATTTCACCGCAAAGTTGCTGGCCGATATTGTTTGGGTCGATATTGGCGTTCAACTTCGATGCGACAAAGGTGTGTTGAATGCAAATTTGTGACAAGAGCAGATCAAGTCATATCCAATGATCGCATTCAAGACAAAAGACTCATTGAAACGGAAATACAATACGTATCTCAGCAAGACTATCCTTAGAAACATGTCTCTTGAACTACCTTGGAATCTAAAAGCAAACTGTATATCAAATGGCAAGCAAAATGTTTTGTAAAAACTATTCTATTTCTGTGGTTTTCTTTCAGCACGGCAAGAAAACGAGAACGTTTTTTCAGTGAATTCATTTTCGATTTCTGTTGCTATGGTTACGCCAGAATCTGAAAGATAATATTGGTAAAGCTTCCTAGACGTCACCTTACAGGTCAAACCTGTTCCTTATATATATATTCATGAACTATCGAAGCGTGATTGCAGTTGGGTACAAAATTTGCTCAATTTATTGACAAAAGATCCATAAAACAACTTCTTTTTTCAGTTCTTTTTGCTTGATCAATCGTTCAGTTACTATTGCTGTTTCGTGACAAATGCTGTTTTGTTTTAAGTGAAAATGAAACTTTTTTTTATTGTTATCGAGATGACTGCAGAATCTCGCCATCGCTTTATGGCAACGAACATTCTTAAAGAACATGTTTCCCAACATTTGAAAATCTTGTTCAAAAGGATTTTCTGCATTGCTTCGAATTTTTCGGTCCGTCTTCCATGATTTAAATATGTTTAATATCGAAAACTGACTTCGTATCCAAAACTGATGCATCAATTTGAATTACTTTAGAATAGACATTGAACAGCGAAGAGTATTGTTAACAATGTTTAGATACAAATCCAGTACGAAAGGAGCAAAGATGCGGGACTGGTTATTAGGTTTGTCAAGAAGGGTAAAGAGAAAAACAATACGGCTGACGAGACACAACTAAATAATGTTATGGTACCTTTAGCCGCTCGCTGTCCAGACGTCTATCCTCTGTAGAATGTAATGATTTTTTTATTGTAAGTAAACTTATCACTATTGTGCAATTTTCTCAGCAACTTGTCTCGCAATGCTTGAAAATGTAGCGTTGCAGGTTGCCGAGGTGAGGTGTTACACTTGTAAAGGAATAAAATTCAAGATATTGGAAAGATCTTAGGGAACAATAGAAATGACAAATATCAATCTAAGTTTAGTCAAAAGGAACGAGTGACAGGTTTACCAGGAATCACCTGTTGCCTAGTGCTAAAAACTACTAGTACCAGTTTACGGTTTATTGGAATCGAACCTTGCTAAACCAATAATCTACCTTTATACATTATATATTTAAGGAATGCATTATAAATTATGTTACCAGTGAACTGGTACTAGTAGCTTTTAGCACTAGGCAACAGGTGATTCCTGGTAAACCTGTCACTCGTTCCTTTTGACTAAACTTAGATTGATATTTGTCATTTCTATTGTTCCCCAAGATCTTTCCAATATCTTGAATTTTATTCCTTTACACACTGCAACGCAAACTCAGCAACTTGCAACGACTTGGAAAATATGCCTTCAAATTGGTAGAAAAGTTGTTGGAGGGGTGATAAGCTGTGCAATGGCGTTACCAGTTGCTGCAATCCGCTGCGAAAAGTAGAACTGAATTCTTCTTCCTGCAACGCTACGTGCAACAGCAAAAATTGCGAGACAACCCGTGCTGCACTGTGCAATTCTCCAGCAACTTGTCTCGCAACTAACTAAAGCTACACCCGTCAACACCACTACGACATTCACCCATTATTACCAATACCTAAAGCTGCACCAATTCAACACTACCTCCACTTATCAATCCAACTTGCGCAATATTTCAAGAAACCATGATCCCAAACTTACCTAACTCGCTTTTCAGTGAAGAGCATTCCTTTTGAAGGGCGTTAAGGGTTTCGCTCAAGTTTCTAAAATAATAAAAAGAAGATAACTTAAGAATATTATAAAGTCTTGAATAACATTGATTTTACTCATACTACAAAGCATCAACCAACTCACTCCTTAACAGTTAAATGTTTTCATTCATTCCCCCTGACGATGGAGGAATGAAAAAATCAACTTCTAAATTCCAATTCGATCATGGAACGAGGGCCACGGGTTTGTTAGCCACTGGCTATTTAGTGCTACCCTCGTAAAAACAAGGGGTACTATGGGTCAATGACACGAAAGCTTGGGATTTTATAGTAATAAAATCAACGTAGAAGAAACAAAATTACACACAAAAACTTACTCTTTGTCAGACACTAGGCTTGAGATCTGCGTGCTTTGTTCTCTGAATACCAACAAAAACAACATAACACAACAGCTTGCAATAACATTGAAATAATACCAATATTTGGCAACTATGTTATATTGTAATTATATTGTATTAAGGGACGGACACACGGTGTAACATCGCGCGCAATGTCGCAGGCAGTGTTGCTGAAGGATCGTTTTCTACTTCAGCAACATTGCGTGCAACAAATTGCGTCGTGTGACATGGCTCGCAACATCAAATGCTTGCAACATTGCGCGCAATATGTCGCACCGTGTGTCCGTAGATTGAGAGTGATCAAAGTTTAAACAGTGGTAGAGTGGAACCCCGTTTTCGCATTAAGCGAGTATCAGTAAAGCGACCGGGTTTGATGGTAAATGCAAGCGTCCTTACCTCAACTTAACTGCAAGCTTTTCGTTTCCATATCTGTGTAAAAGACAAAAAATCATTTACATTTGATTATATGAAAAAAGCTCAATGGGAAGCACGGGTCTCATCAATGCAACCCGGGTTCAATTGTTCAATTGTTGGTTCTCTCCTGTGCTTCAAGGGTTTTTCTTCCCGCTGCACAAATCAACTTATAAATTCTAATTGGAATTTCAGTGGATGTGAAGTCTGTGGAAATGCCACTCCTAAATTCCGTTCCATTTCATTCCATTCCTTCCTTCCTTCCTTCCTTCCTTCAATGATTTTACACTGACTGCATGAGATACCGTCATAGTTCTTATTCTTACTTTTGTTCTTGTACCCAGCTGTTGACATTTTCCACGACCATCTCACTCTCTCTGTGAAGTCTGTCACCATTTGATCGAGCTTCATCCAGAGACACGCGAAGCGTATTGACCTAAAACACAAGACATCAACGGAAACGCCTTCTTAGTAAAGGGATGGTTTATTCTAACAAATGCGCGCTGGAAAAAAATCAGCAATAACCATAAGACTATAGAACTTTAGCGCACTAAAGGAGCGGAAATATGAGCAACAAAATCGTGCAGCTTGTCGCGCAGCATTGTTGCGTTGCAAGGTGCAGAGCGAATGTTGCTTGTATTACCACCTCGCGCGCAACAATTTTTTGTTGTTGCAGAGAGTCGAAAAAGCTTCTACTTCCTCAACAAAGTCGCGCAACAAAATTTTTGTTGTTGCAGGGGGTGGTAATACGAGCAACATTCACTCTGGAACTTGCAAAGCGACAATGTTGCGCGACAAGTTGCACGATTTTGTTGCTCGTATTTCCGCTCCTTTTAAAATTTATGTTTCTGCCACCAACGAAACTCCAGAGACGCCTGTGGTTTAAAATTTACAATGGTCTGAGTAAAATGTTTTGATCGACAAAAGTAAAGTCCAGCTGTTTGCCTAGAACTTGCCGAGGTCACAGAAACCGCTCTAGTACCTGTAGTAGATGGTAGTATGCATTGTAACGTACCTCGTCAAGACAGGCTTGGTGTTGCTTTCTAGTTAAAGTGAACTCTTGTTTCATCTTATCGCTCTGTAACAGAATCAATTCAAATAAATGTACCTAGTTGGCGATAAAACTAGTATTCAATATTGGCGCATAATTCTGCTCTTCCTCAAGAAGGTTCCTGATAATAGGGTATTCACTGTTACGAGCGCACCCAAACTTGACGGGGAAAATGCGCGCGAACAAATACGATTCGAAGACATTAGACTGGTAAATGTTAGTATTGGAAAATTTCCGTAAATTGTCCCAGAACTCTTGTTCTACAATACTTTGCGTTGCGCATTCCTTATAGATATTCCTTGAACTTTGGAATGGCGACCACGATACAGCAACACCCCTTGAGACAGTTTAATTAGAATTGCCCCAAGTCGACCTCTCTGAGAATCACAGAGTCACGAGCGATGCAAGTGGGGGGGGGGGGAGCGAACGTCGAAGTCTCGAGAGGTCCACATCTCAATACAGCCTAATCTAGTTCTAACCATGTTACACACCTCTTCTACTATCAGCCTGTGTTTTTCTTGTATAGTTGCCAGCTCGACTTTCAGTACTACCATCTGTTCGTCTCGTTTGGATAGTTCTTGTGACTGTCGATGAAGCTTATCTTGTGCAGCGTTCAGCTGGTTTTTAAGGTCTTCGACACTCCTGACGTAGTGCTGCACCTGAATCAAGAAACAGAGTAAACAGACCGCTCAAGACAAAGAGCCCATAGTACGAAAAAATATTCTGAAATTGTGAATATTCATGTGGTTCAAGACTAAACCCAAGAGCAATTTTTATTTATAAAGGTTAAAAAGTGAAGAAAATAGAAAACGCGCGCGCGTGCTGTGTGCAGTTATAAAGCACGCGGGGATTGGAAGAACACGAGAGAAGTGTTAGGAGAAGCACGACGCGTAGCGGATCTCTCAGCGTATAACAGACCGATGACCAACCATGGCTGGTTGGTTAACCCCTCTCCATTAATGTTATGCAAGAGAGTATGAAGTAGGAGAGCACAACTCCCATACATCTATCCCTATATATGAAAATTATTTGAAAATCTATTTTTAGCTCCGCGCGCAGCCTGAACTGAATCGGGAATCCCATGATAAAATATTCCAGGCTCCGCGTGGAGCTAAAAATAGATTTACAAATAATTATCATAGGGCACGGAGATGTGCTCTCTTACTTCATACTCTCTTGGATTACGACAGGTAAGGTCAGAACACCATGCTCGATCCCTTCATATAAGGAAGTGTATGATTGGTTAGGCATCTGTGTAACTAGTATCACATATATAAGAAAGACTATGATTGGTTGACTGGATTGCAATTCTCACCTCGCCATCAGATTGTTTGTTCTTATCCTGGTTGCGCCTCAACTCTGATCTAGCTTTCTTTAATTTCTCTTCTAAGGCAATAATCTGAAACCAAGGGGAAAAAACAAGAGTTTTACTAAAATGAAGGCAATACTGCTGCGAAGATCAGATGCTTTAGGGACGGTAAGTTGGATAGCAGGTGACAGAGAATCAAGAACTGAATTTTTTTCTGAAAACAAGAACTAAATGCATTTTACTAAAACGAAGGTAAAACTGCTGCAAAAGTGAGATGTTGAATGCTTTAGGAGAGGTAAATTGAATAGCAAGTGACAGAGAATCGAGGCAATCTGTCTATCCTCACTTACTTGTTCCTCCATGACCTGGGCTCGCTGTCTCGTGGTGGCTAGTTCAGTTTTAACATTGGCAAATTGTTTTGATCGTTGCGTTAACTAGAACAAATAACGACAAAATATATAATCGTGAAATGACTAATAGATGGAAGGCACACTGATATATAAACAGAACAAAAGGAAAAAAATAAACACTCGTGTAAAGGCAATGTTACACGAGACGATTTGCAACGACGATTTGTCGCGCGTCGCTGCGAAAAATTCGTCATTTTGAGATGCAAGGTTTTGACTTCAGATCAAAAATTCGCAACGTGTTGCCTGAAGTCGAAATTACGTTAAAAATCGTTCCGTCTGGCATGTTACATGGCATCAACTTTACGCGTGTAACATCGCAGTAAGGTTAGAAAAACAAGGACAAACAGGACGATAACCAGGAAAGAATTTAGACTGTAAAAATGTTAGAGAATAATCTAAGATATAGAATTCGCCGGAATCCAAGACGTGGAATCAAGAATGCGTTATTCGGACTCTATTTCTCAGGATGTGTTTTTCACCACCGTTCTCCCCCTCCTCTCCCCCAATCATGATAGGGGCGACGCAGAGAACATAACATACCTGTTCCATGGCCTCCTTGTGGTTCCCGTGAGCACTAGACAGTTGTGTTTTCAGTACCTGCACGCTCTTCTCAAGAGCTCCGATCTGAAAATGACAAACAAACGAATTTCAAATCCCTCTGAAAAACACATTCAGCTATTTCAAAAAAGGTTGGTGAAGGTTTTGTTGCATGTTGCATGCTGAATGTTGCTTACCAAGCTTGAAAATAATCTTATTCATAGGTAAATAGTGCCAGCACAGAAGAAAATATGCTGGAAAAACCTGCAGACAAAGTTTAGGAAAATTCCATACTGTTGTGACCTTTCGCTGATTGAACTCACATCAACTATACTGCATTTTGGGCTTAGTATACAACATGCACCATGCAACATGCAGCAACCAACATGCAACAAGAAACAAAACCTTCACCAACCTTTTTTTTCAAATAGCTATAATGAAGGCGCTGATCTGATGGAGCTTTTAGAAGTAGCTGAAATCAGTCAATCTATTTTACCTGTGAGTGGGATGTCTTGTGATTGTCTTGTGTTCTGCTCAGGTCGGATTGCAGTTGGTGTAGTGTTTCTTCGTAACGACGAACCTTTGGTCGAAAAAAGAAGAATTGCTGATCAAAGATAGGTTCTCACTCACGAAAGCTTAAAGGTCATCCAATCAACTCGCCCCTCAATGGTGAACTATAAACACAACACTTTCATCTTTTGCTCGTGCAAAATTCGAACACTCGAAGGAGCATTACTGAGAATGATGACTGCCAAATCACAACTACATTTGCAATTTTCAAGGAGTAACAAGGGAAAATTCTTGAAAAGAACCCTAAAAATGTTGTTTTCTTAGACTTTTCCAAAAGGTTTTTCCTGTGCCTTCTAAGAAATAGATAGATAACCTTTATTTAGGTAGTATAAGCCATTCAGCAACGAGACTGGTTTCCAGAGGATGGCTTTCAAATTCTTAGAAATTTTCAAGGATTTTAAGGAGTAACTCAACCCCTACACCAATTTTTCATTGGCTATCTGTTGTGGGTGTATATTTTCCATTCTTTATTCTCATTGGCTATCTATTTATATCTAACTACATTCTTTCTACTGCTACCTACTCCGTCTGCCTGGCCACTAAGTATCTGCTTTCTGATTGGTTGTTTTCCAGGCCTCGTATCTATGGTTACCTCGTTGCTATGGTTTTTGATCTTTTTCTGAGCTGAGCCCAAGTCTGTTCTCAACAGTCTGATATCAGAGTCACGCGCGGCAATCTGAAAAGAAAAGTATTTTAATTATGACATTTTAGAGCTGATTTCGTATGAGTGTGAAAAGTCACGGCAAACGGCACGGTTACGGTGCGGCGCATGCATGTTGAATGTTTTCATACACGGCACGGCACTGACATGGTCACAACATGGCGCGGTCCGTGTCTTCAATTTTTTCATAATAACGCGAAGCAGACAAATTAAGATTCACTGGTCTGAATGACTATTTTATGATTGATGGATATTAAAAACCAGACGTCTTGGGCTGTGTTGAATAATGACGGATGGTAACGGCGTAATTATGAAAATGAATGTAATTTTTCGTTTAACGTGTCTCCCAGAAAAAATACTGTAGATTCCAAGAAACGAAGTTACACGCGCAAATACCATTGCAAATTTGTTTCGCGCAAATAATTCAGTACCTCTCCCATGATATTCTTATTCTTCTCTAACACTCCACCAAGTTCTTCTCTGAGTTGACCAGCGGCCTTCTCCTTTTCTCGCATCTAAGAGAGAAACACCACAAGCAGTCAAACGTGAATACTGAGATGGTTGGTTAAGCTGCAACCTGGGTAGGCTACCACAAGTCTCGCCAAAAATTAGCAATTTTATGTTTGGTGCAATATGTACTATTTGGTGATCATCCATCTTTCGATGAATATGAAATGCTTCCCATTTAAAACCACGTAATAAGGTCACATTTTAGAGATATCAAACATGGTTTATTTGCGCGCGCTATCGATTTAAAAAAGGTATAAGCCTATTAAAAAGAAAGTTCTTGGAGATAAAGAATTATGGAAGCTAGGTAATTCGAAGCGCATCTTAAATAATGGTCCACCAATAACCAAGCAAAAATAGTTGTTAACATCAATCTATGTTAATTTAACAACAGAATGATGTGAATTATTTAGCCAGGCTCACAGTTCGTTTTGGTACTAGAATGACCTATCTCCCGTGGCTATACAGTATGTATTTACCTGTTCCTTCAGATCCTGGTTCTGTTGAATAAAATGAGTGATTTTGCTTTCCTGCTCTTCGATAACGCCTTGGCACTGACGAATCTAAATACAAGAATACACGTTTAGTCATACAGGCCTGATATGGAACTTCAAATTTTTTTAATATAATGCTGATGAGAGCGCATAAGTAATGATAAAGAACACACACTAGTATCGATTGCGCGCAATGTTGCAGGCAATCGATGTTGCGAGCCATATCACAAGACGCAATTTGTTGCATGAAATATTGCTGAAGTAGAAAACGATCCTACTTCAGCAACATTGCCTATAATATTGCGCGCTTGCCACTTAGTCCTCTTTCATGGTCTTTCAGCGTCCATAAAATGCTTGATCCACTTGCGCAAATTAAATATATCGTACGGGAAGGCTACCATGTAGTTAGTTTAGTAAACGTATCAGTACAATATCTAGAAAAACATCCAATGAAGGGTATCATGTGTTGTGGATTTTCTTACATGTTTCTGAGCGTCTTGTAGCTGTGTTTTGTACTGCGTCAGTTGTGCTTCTTTCTCTTGATTTGTGCGAAGTTGCTCGGAATACTGTATAAAAAGATCAATGTTAGATAGAAAACATGAGAGCCTTGTGCCTTGTAGAGTCGTGCAGTAGGTTATTTCTTCGATTTATCGAATCCTGTAACATCCCCTGGGCTGATTAAAGTCAGGGCACGGCTAAATAACAAATCGAATTTGACTTTGGCGTCTTCGATTTTGGAGAGGGAGAACCCAGAGAAAACCCCGCGAATCAAATGAGAGGCCTAAGAGAGGCATCAAGGTGTCAGGGTATGAATAAAATTTGAAGGTCTAAACATCGTCGCTTCTTTTTTGTCAGTATTAGTTAAACTACGGACTCATGGCGCAACATTGTGCGCAATGTTGCAGGCAATCAATGTTGCGAGCAATGTCACACGACGCAATTTTTTGCACGCAATGTTGCTGAAGTCGAAAACGATCCTATTTAGCAACATTGCCTGCAATATTGCGCGCAATGTTTCACCGTGTGTCCGCGCCTTTATGCACAACTACCACCACGTACCTCATCTCTAACCACTTGTAACTCTTTCTGAGTGATTTCTAGTTCTAATTCCAGGTTCCTCGCCCTTTCTTCGTAAGCGTCAGCCTGGTAACAAGATAAAACGTACGTCACAAAATACAATCCAACACGATTCTCGAAAAGAAAGCCGGAAAGAAAGAAGCATTTTTTACCTCCTCCACGGTAGCCTGGTGTCGCTGTTGAGAGACTTTAAGATCTGCCTTGAGTTGCTCAAGATAACCTTCAAGCTCAGTAATCTGGAAAACAGAAATGAATAGGAGATATCAGAGTTACACTCCATTGCCTTCAAACAATTGTTTCAAGTCGAGGCATTTGGGTCAACAACACAGTAATTGTATAGAAAATGTTTTTGTGAGAAGACATTTTTATACGACAACGACAACATATTTTATTGGCTCCGTATAAATGAATTGACATTGGAGTTGATAACCAATAAAATGTAGTATGATACTCAATTTGGAGGACAAAAGAAAAGCTAAAGAATTTCAAACGTGCTGCAAGGGGTCTCTACGAGTACAAACCTGTTTGTCCTGTTTTTGTTGTAGTTCGTTGGTTTTCTTCAACTCCATTTGGAATTTCCTGTTCATCTTCTCCAATCGAACAACCTGTCAACAAAAATAAAAAAGCTTTAATACGCTTTACGCCAGACCACATATCTTCTGTTTGCAAAAAAAATCCGAATTGAACCACCATATTTTTAGGGGGAAGAATTCCGGTTATAAATCTGTCCAAGTGGAATACAATACATGTATTATATTGTAGGGAATTGTTCTATATTGTATGTATTGTACTGTCTCCTACTGTCATTCTATTGTTACTTGGACATGGATTTACAACCAGAATTCCTCTACAAAGTTCTACTTACCTCAGCTACCCGTGCGCTCAGCTGTTCCTGTGTAGACGTCAGGTTTTGATCCAACAGACTCAGCTTCTCATCGCTGTGCGCGAGCTACAGGGAAAGACATTTTCGTATGAGTGGAAGCGTTTGAATAACATAACCATCAAATGGCTTCCTGACTCTGGACTAATCAAACGTTAACTGAAAGACAAGTCATCCAATCACGATGCTTAAATTCGGAATCATGTGACCTTACCTCTTGGGTTTTTTGTTTTAGTTGTTCTCTGACAGTCGCTAGATCTGACTCTACTTGACCAAGGCGTTCCTTGCGTTTAGCGTTCTAAAAAAAAAATAAATAAATAAACAATCATTATAAGATATTTACCGCACCGTTCACTAAGGCGATGTTACACGAGACGATTTGCAACGACGATTTTTCGCGATACGCCGTTGCGCGAAAGGTTTATACCATGTAACATGCCAGATGGAACCATTTTTTTTGCGTATTTCGACTTCAGGCAACACGTTGCGAAGTCAAAGTCTGAAGTCGAAACCTCGCAACTCAAAATGACGAATTTTTCGCAGCGTTGCGCGAAAAATCGTCGTTGCAAATCGTATCGTGTAACATCGCCTTTATACACATAGAATGCATTTTGAAGCAAGAATAAAACCGTGCCATCTTTTAGCAAGCGACGACCTCAGTTAGCAGCCACGTCGTCCTAAAATTGAAGCGGTCGCTATATACAGGTTTTGGAACTCTAGCCTTTGATATGCGACCACTCGCTTTAAGCGACCACGACCGTCCAGTTCTCATGCTTTTAAATTTACGATGTACGTCGTGAGACCATGCATGTTTAAAACCTGGAATATTCGACCATGTCTTCTGAACTCAAAAGGTGGACGTATATGAGAGGGTTCCTTTACCTCAGTGCTTAGCTGCTTGTGTTCTACTGTGATAGAAGCCATCTCTTCACTTAGATCTGCTATTGTTTGTTCACAGTTAAAAAGCTGCAAAATAAATCCATGTTTTAACCTTGTTGAACTGCAATCTTCATTTTGAGAAGGTTACAACTACATACAATACAGACACGAGTTGCTGGTTGGAGACGAGACAACGACAATTAGGTCTTATAATGAACTCGTTTTTTCTAAGTAGTAATAAGACGGATACCAAAGATTGACGACGACAATCACAGACAGACAGACAGACACATAGACAGACAGACAGACAGAGTTCACATCATCGGTGATTCATCTTTACCTCCTGGTTTTTGTCTCTCAGTTCCTGCTCTCTGCTGGTCAAGGTGTTTTGTGTTTTTGTGAGTTTACCATTCAACTGGGCCATCTGGATTTTAAAACAAAGCCTGGTCAACTAACTAACAACTAACGCGGCGTCGTTCGCAGTTTTTTCCGTAAAAAAAAGTCGTCATGTTTCTGTTGCCGTAGAAGGGCGATGATTGGATGAGGCGCATGTTATAAGACAATAGGAAGCCATGTCAATGTTAGGATATGCCAGCCACATATCGATACGTAAGCAAGTCAGTAGTCTTGTCGTAAGTGATTGGATGAGAGTTATGGAAAGCCATGTCACTGTTACGGCATGCTATAATGTCCATACGTCAGAAGTCAGTGTTGAATAGGATTGGATAAGAACATTCAAAGAGAGTTATGGAAAGCCATGTCAATGTTACGGCATACCATAGCATGCATACGTCAAACGTCAGCGTTGAATATGATTGGATGAGACGTACAATGTGTAGGGAAGCCATGCGAATGTTATGGCATGCAACATTTTACACACATCAAACATCATTAGTGTTGAATGATTAGATAAGATACATAGAAAGTCATGGTAAGTCATGTCTATGTTAACATGTCATTCTAGGCGCGAGAAAAGGATGAAATTAAAAGGAAACCATGTCAATGCTGATCATGTGACAATGTCCACGTCTGCGTCAGTCATTGTTGTAAGTCACACAACACCCATGTCACGCATTCAATCATGTCACACATGACGATGTCACTCACTTCTTGTGCAAGGGATTTGTTCTCATTCTGAGAGTTGTTGATCTCAATCTCCATGTTACGAATCAATTCTTCATTCCTGAGGATCTAATGAAGATAGCAAGCCAATGTTAGCTTGTATTTACAATCTACTCAATACTGATGGCACTCCTGTAACTCTTAAATGTTCTTTTACTAAACTCTCTTCCCTTTTTCTGATTGTGTAAAAATACATAATAAATTGGTCCATTTTCTTCGCACTAACCAACCCACCCAGTCCAATCTTGAATTCATCCTTTCAAATATGTTCTCAAACGATTGTGCGTATCTATTTGCAATCTTCATACTTAGAATACACAAGAATAGTAGACAGTCCAACTGACCTCACTGCGATGTTTCTGTTTAGCTGCAGATATTTCTTTCTGTTGTTGTTGGATGGCTTGTTCACTTCTAGAGATCTGAGTTAATGGTAATACAAAAACTGATCATCAAGATGGTTGATGATGATGAAGATGATTTGGTGGTGATGATGATGATGATGGTGGTGATGATGATGTTAATGGTAATACAAAAACTGATCATCAAGATGGTTGATGATGATGAAGATGATTTGGTGGTGATGATGATGATGATGATGGTGGTGATGATGATGTTAATGATAATACGAAAACTAACCATCAAGATGATTGATGATGATGAAGAGAAGATTTGGTGATGATGATGAAGATGGTCATGATGATGGTGGTGGGGGTAGTGATGATGGTAATAGTAATAGTAATGGCGATGATGATGATGATGACGATGACGACGTTGAAGGTTGTAAGATGATGTTAATAATACACACGTATAGAACGCGAGAATGAAAATGACCTGCATGGTCTAAACATTGATGATTATGATGATGACGATGATGATGAAGGTAATGACGAGGTTGATCATGCCGCTGCTGACGATGACGACGACGACGACGACGATGATGGTGATAATGGATATGCTAATGTTGATGAATAAAGATGAGGATGATGTGGAGAATACTTGTAAATTTGCAATATAGCTTTTCAGGTGATGACAATCAAATAATCATGATGAATGATGAAACTGATGGCCAATCAACATATGATGTAGTATAAATAGGTTCGACATCCTAATCAATGCTGTTTCCACACCAGTAGTGTGGTTGTTTACCTGTTGTGACGCCTGTCGTCTTTCTTCTTTCAGGCTTCCTATCTCCATCTCAAAGTCTTGTAATCGTTCTTCATAGTAGGTAACCTGCAAGCACAGATATTGTTGACATATATGTCAGGACAACAACAGGTTGTTCTTCAAGCTGTCTTCCTGGATTTTCATCTAACCGTTTGTCTATCTATGTCTCTCATCTGGAGAATTGTACTCCAACATTTTTTCTATCCGTCTGTCTGTCTGTTCTCTTTACTTGCTATTCATCCAATCGTTCGTCCTCTTGAAGAATGTGTGTCTGACTGCCTCGCATATTTGTCAATCTCCCTGCCTGTCTACAAGTCTATATATTATCGATATAGGTTGGTATGTTTGATATCCTCTTCTGACCTGCTGAACACGTTGTGCGTGCTGCTCTTTCTCCGTCAACAGATCACCCTGTATTCTTCGCACCAAGTTTTCCTTTTCGGCGATCTGAACAGGAGCAAAAAAAGGGGGCGAAAAGAAAAGAGTTCAATAATATTAGTGCCAACTCAGTGTTGAAGATAGGCTATGATCACAGCGATGACGTCGATGATGGAAGGTGATGGTTTATTGATAAAGATGAATGAATACTGTTATGACCAACACGATGCGATATCAAAGACAATGCAAATTTAAGCAGAAACAGACTTGTAAACTGCTTTTTAATTTCGTAAAAGGAATATGAAGTTCAAAACAGAATCACAAGAGAAGATAGAAGATAGACGATGGTGATGACACTAAAGATGAGTATGAATTATGACAGTGATGAATATTACGGTGATGTAATGACGACAACGAAGAGGATTATATTGACGTTCTGAAGATGATGATATGATGATGATGATGACGACGATGATAATGATAATGATCGTGGTGGTAGTGATGATGATGATCATAATGACGATGGTGATGTTGATGTTTATGATGATGTTGATGTTGATGATGTTGATGATGATGATGATGATGATATTGATGATGATGATGATGATGATATTGATGATGATGATGATATTGATGATGTTGATGATGATGATGATGATGATATTGATGATGATGATGATATTGATGATGTTGATGATGATGATGATGTTGATGATGATATTGATAATGATGATGATGATGATGATATTGATGATGATGATGATGATGATATTGATGATGATGATGATGATGTTGATGATGATATTGATGATGATGATGATGATGATATTGATGATGATGATATTGATGATGATGATGATGATATTGATGATGATGATATTGATGATGATGATGATGATGATATTGATGATGATGATGATGATGATGATATTGATGATGATGATGATGATGATATTGATGATGATGATGATGATGTTGATGATGATATTGATGATGATGATGATGATGATATTGATGATGATGATATTGATGATGATGATGATATTGATGATGATGATAATGATGATATTGATGATGATGATGATGATGATATTGATGATGATGATGATGATATTGATGATGATGATATTGATGATGATGATGATGATGATATTGATGATGATGATCTTGATGATGATGACGACGACGACGACGACGACGACGACGACGACGACGACGACGACGACGACGACACCACTGATACCATAGATAATGCTCCTAGCATATAATACCTGTTTGACCGAATCTTCATATTTATCAGTCGATGTTTTCAGATCACCCTCCAGGTGTCTTATCTTCTCATCCTGTGCCACTCCATCTTTCTGTTTTTCCGACAACTTTTGCTTCAGGTTCTGGATTGTTTCCTCGCAATGCGCGACCTTGAAACGAAACAGCTCATATGCTTGCTAAACTTTACATACAATGGATTATTGAGCCAACTTTAGCTTAGTTTATCATTATAGCGGTGAGTGTGAAACGATACGGCATATTCGTAGCCATGCTGTAGTCGTATCAGAAGATGTACACAGGCCTGTTACAATGTGCAAATTTCTCAGCAACTTTTTGTTGCGCATAGCGTTACACCAACTAAAACTCAGTTCCATTTAACGCAACGGATTGCAGCAACTGGCAACGCCATTGCACAGTGTGTCACCCCTCCACCAAACGTTTCTCGTAATTTTAAAGCATATTTTTTCAAGTCGTACCCGTTGCAAGTTGATGAGATCACGTTGCAGTGCAATACCTCACCTCAGCAACCTGCAACGTTACATTTTCAAGCATTGCGAGACAAGTTGCTGAGAATATTGCACAGTGTAACAGCATGGACTTAAGCGTATTTGTAGCGTTGAATCATACCTGGCTCTTAAATCGTTCACAAGCATCTTTAGCGAGCTTCAGTTCTCGTTCCAACTCATCCATAGCGTGTCTTTGCCGCTGATTCTGGTCAGAGAAAAATCATTTTTATAATACTTATTATAACTCATAACTTAAGTTTAATAGTATAACAATACTCACACATCCCACAAGTCTAGTATTATGGGGGAAGGAACGGACCCTCTTACTTTGGACGTAGGTTTTCTCATTTTGAACCTGAATTATTTCTTTCAGTTTCATCCATAACAACGTCTCTTCCAAAGGGTCATCGGTCAACAAAGAAATAAAGCTCAATAGAATAACATGAGGTCTGAAATGGGGGAAAATTACGCCCAAAATATATCATAATATTCAAACCATTTACTCTCAAAATATATCATCCTGATTGAGCTATTAAATCATGAATAGACCTAGTGAAGACGATATTACCAAAGCTTAATTTATCTGGATTTTGTTCAACATCGTGCGGTACAAAAAGTGATAACACAAGTTACCTTAGAACGCTCTTCGATGTAGTTTTGTTTCTCGTTAGCGAGCTCTTCACACTGTTTGCTCAGTTCTTTGTCCTTCTCCACAACCTTCAAAGAATAGAGAAAATCAAAATAGGCAGTCGGACAGACATCCACTATAATGCGCGCAAAAATTAATCACCATTTACTGTAGGTAATGGCAAGGATGTCGCAGCGGTAATATGCTCGCCTCTTGCTTCTGGGGTCTCAGGTTCGATTCCTGTACTCGACATAGCACTGATGTGAGTAGAGTTTGTTAGGTTTGATTTAAGAGTTTTCTGCAGGTTCTCCGGTTTTCGTCCCTCCACAAAACCTAACTCGCTAAATCTCAATTCAATCTATGAGTTAGCTTTGCTCTGACTTTGATCATCCCGGAAGTTGTTTCATGGTATCAATAAAAATTGAAGGTATTTTCTAGTTTACCTGATTTCTTGAGTCCTGTAGACTAGTTTCAAGGTTTTTGATCGCCTTTTCACAACGATTAACCTGAAAGATAATTTAAAATAAATCACGAACACAATATGATATTTTCACTTGTCAAGATTGCCAATTAAAAACTGCGCAGCGCCTCATAACCAGTCCGCCACTCGCCTCTCAACATACACTTTAATCTAGCGTTTTTCAGCTTGTACTTCAAAATTAAGCTAAATAAGTCAACCATCTCTCCTTTCCTTTCCTTAAATCTAAAGCGCACGTGCACTGTTTTGGTTTTTCAGCATCTGATTGGACGAGTAGCAACATGACGAGCGGTGATTGGTTTAATCGACGTACATTTCGTACCGTGATCGTGCAGTAGGTCGTGATTTTTCACAGTCAAAGGAATTCTAGATCGTTAGGATATTGGTTTTGAGATCCATTTACGTAAAGGCGCGGTAATGCGAGCAACAAACTCGTGCAACTTGTATTACCACCCCGTGCAACAAAAATTTTTGTTGCGCGACTTTGTTGCAGAAGTAGAAGCTCTTTCTACTCTCTGCAATAAAGAAAATTTGTTGCGCGCGGGATAATAATACGAGTAACATTCGCTCTGCAACTTGCAACGCAACAGTGCTGGGCGACAAATTGAACGATTTCGTTGCTCGTTTTTCGCGCCTTAACAAAGATAAGTGCGCATTACACTCTTCTATAATTTTTTCGAATGACTAAGTAAAAAAAACAGCGTTTTTAGGAGAAGGACAGACACTGAATCAGGATATTAATGGATATTATTAGATATTATTAGATGAAAATAATTAGATATTACCTGACTGACACTCTGGTTGAACTGGTCCTTATAGTAAGACAAGTTGTTCTGTAGAGTCTTGTTCTGGGAGTCATATTCTCTAAGCTTCTCTTTAAGAGACATCAACTGAGGAGGGAAGTTTCAAAGAGCCATGTGAGAATGAGATCTATCTAGACCAAACTTTATCAATCGACTATACATCTACACAATTAGCTACTTTGTCAGCAATTATTTCAACATCCATTCTACATCAAACATCATCTATCAACCACGATGCAATATGCAGTATTCATGTTCAATCTTTTGTAATCCATCTATTATAACACACTCATCATTAATCATCGATTGTTCACGACTCAACAAGCTTATTCATTTTTTTCATCATCATCAAACATCCGTATCCATGGATCATATATTAGTCGACCATAGCAGGACCCATTTTTATCGATGCGCGCGGCGAGCACGAACCAAAAATTATATCGATAAAAGCATCTTATGTCGTGCGCGCGCTGTTTTCCATTTATTTCTGAAGGATCGTTTACACTAGAGATTTTTGCAGCGATTTTTGAAAATATAATAAATTTGGTCAAATGCTTGTGAAGAGACTGTCCAGGTTATCTTGGTGTCCTGAATAAAACTTTACAAGTCAATTCTTTGCCATTCTTGACTATGACCATATTCGCCGCAAAAATCGTCAACGTAAACGGGCCTTGAGACATAAATTAGGTTCCAGTTCTGGACTATCACCATCCGTTATCCGTCAATCATCATTCAATTTCAGGATCATCATCCCTGCATCAAATTTATCATGCATCGTCCACGATCCCTCACCAATCAAGTACGTCATCCTCCATCATACTTACTCTTTTCTTCATCTCTACTATCTCATTGTCTTGGTTCTTCATCACCTCGATTCCACGTTCAATCTGAACAAATTAAAAAATTCTTAGCACCAAAGTCACGTCATTATCGATTGCGCTCCTGAAGTCAGTAAGATAGATATTGGTCTTCCTGTATTCTCACCTCTTTAGCACATTCCTGCTTGGACTTGTGGAGATGCTGTAGTTCCCTTGATAGTTTTTCTCTACTATCAGACTCTTCTCTTAACTGGAAAATCAGATTAGGACGCTCAATGAATACTTATTTAATACGTATGGAAAATACAGACAGACAGACAGACAGACGACGGTGGACAGAGAAATTAGTAAAGATTAGTAACATGAATAGACTGATACAAAACGTATGAAGGATAGACTTTTTTGATTGCGAAATGAGAGATGGACGGACGAATAAGATAAACAGACAAGGACATGCCATGAATAAAGACGGACAGATGGACACGAGAAGTTGAGGGTCGAACAAACAGACATATAATTAGAACTGACAGATGAACACACAGACATTACGTGAGCTGAAATCGACAGACATGAAACCAAATGAGCTGACAGACAGACAGACTAAAAGAATCTGATGAACTGACAGACAGACAGACTAAAAGTTGATGAACTGACAAACAGGTATCTAATTAACTGACAGATGGACAGACATCAAATAAACTTTTACATTAACAGAAAGACGAGATAGACGAGTAAAAGACTGACAGGTGGACAGACAACTGATAAACTACCAGACAGGCACACAGACAGACAGACCTCTAATGCACTTACTGACAGATGGACAGACATATGATACGCTACTGGACAGACAGACATATAATAAACTACCAGACATGCATACAGACAGACAGACATCTATTGTACTGACTGACAGATGGACAGACATATGATACGCTACTGGACAGACAAACGTATGATATATACTACCATAGAAGCATACAGACAGACAGACATCTAATGCACCGACTGACAGACAGACAGAAACATTTGTCGGACAGACAGACTAGTGTCTTTACTAACCAAGGTAGCTGTATCATTCTCTTTACGGAGCGCGTCTGTCAGATTATTACCAAGAGTTTCGATCTCCGTATTTAGTCGCTTCATCTGTAAAACATGTGCAAATACTTAGGAAACCTATCTTTGTAAAGAGACTTTGTCCATCACTGAACCGAAGCAAGAACAGGAACAATACACAAAGATCATGTAATCTTAGTTCCAAGTGACCCAACAAACGATCTGATCCTCAGAATTTTAAGACGCGATTACACGGAGCAATTTTCTCTGCAACACGTCTCGCAAAGGCGTTGCTACACAAGTTGCATGGCGCATTGCGGCGTGTAAC
The DNA here is from genome assembly GCA_964019055.1 of Anthopleura xanthogrammica. Taxonomy (NCBI): domain Eukaryota; kingdom Metazoa; phylum Cnidaria; class Anthozoa; order Actiniaria; family Actiniidae; genus Anthopleura; species Anthopleura xanthogrammica. The sequence goes on along the minus strand of OZ025207.1, from coordinate 11,752,103 downwards.
CTACAGTACAATTTGAAAAATGTTACGAGCCAAGTTGTAGAATTCGTTTCTATTTTTGGCAACGATTGCGTCTACGTTTCACTGCATAAACCCTCTTGCAACTTGGCAACGCCGTTGCGAGACAAGTTGCAGACAAAACTGCTTCGTGTAATCGCGCCTTTTATTGTTCGACTTTATCGTCCCCCAAACATTTTTTCGTTGTAGAACATTCTCCAGCATGTCAGAATCTAGTAATGGCTACACAAATATCAAAGAAAAACATGGATGATCATGACGTCAACCAACCTCTGTTTCATGTGTTTCCTGATCTACTGACATAGTAGATTCCAGGTGTTCAACCGTCTGCATCAAGTGTTGGACCTAAACACAGGTAATGGATTAATCTATAGACCCCTTGCAGCACGTCAGAATACAGCTCAATTTGGAAGACAAAATAATAGGTTCCAATTTTCAGGAGATTGAAATTCTTTTGTTTTAATATATTGTCCTCGAAATGGAGTTGTTTTGACGGCCCGTGAAAGGGACCTATCAGTAACATTATCAGTTCCAATGAGAATAAGAGGAAGAAGACATGGCCGTCATGTTGGTTGAGATAACAAATGTAACCAAGACCACATCTTTTGTTGTAGTCAACCAATATGGAGGTTTTGATGTCACATGCAACTCAAGGATGCACTTTTATTAAAACTCAAGAAACCTGAAATTTTTCAAACAACATTTTCTGCACAAGAATTTGCTTTTTTGATTATAATGCTTGCCAGCTTTTTGGATTTGAACCTTGTTGGATTTGAATCTATGATCTCCTGCACATTATACTTATGCTTTATCAACCCAGCATTCAGGTGGGTAATGTTTTGCAGGTTTTAGCTTAGGCCCGGTTTAGACGTCGAATTTCACATGTGCCGAATCTAATGCAAATGAACTCAAACAATATGTTTTTCTCATTTCGTTAGATTCGGGACATGTTGAATTCGACGTCTAAACCCTGCATATACTGATAGATTCTTTACCTCTTGCATACAGCGCGCTTTGTCCGCCTGTAGTTGGCTTACTTCTCGCTCATCCGATGACATCTGGAAGAGAAGAAGAATATTCGCTATAAGTTTATTACAGCACGATAACAGAAATAGAATAGTACTTTTTAGCTTGGGTGTTTTTTTTTCCCCATTTCAGACCACGGGTCATATAATTCTCTTGAGAATACGATTCCTTGTTGTATCCATTTTTATGTGTCTTCTCATGCACAACTGTTAAACAAAGAAATTATACTCCAGGAAATGACGCGTGGTCTTAAATGGAAAAGCATATATTGCAGATGTTAAAATGCAAGTTTTTACGTCATGAATGCAGCGAATGAATGATCAGTCTCTCGAGCCAGTGGTTTATGACTAAAGCAGCGCTCGACGCCCGATCGAATTGGAATTTTTTTTAAATAATTTTCGCGGAAGGAGGAAATCCAGAGAATCCGGAGAAAATCCTCGCGTTCTCACCTTCTCGTTTGCGTTTTCCATCTGTGACTTGAGTGTTCTTACATCAAACTCTAACTTAACAATGTTGGATTTCAATTCAGCCACTTCCTTGTCTCTGTGCTCCAGTTCTGATGAGCAGTTTTCGTATTCTTGTTGGGTGGCGTCAAGTTCGGCTTGAAGATTCAGAATGGCTTCATCTCGTTTGGATACCTGGTAAAGATATTGAGACTCGAGTTCGCTAAGGCGCGGACACACGTGCAGTAATGCAGCGCAATATTGCAGGCAATATTGCTGAAGTAGGATCGTTTTCTACTTCAGCAACATTGCATGCAACAAATTGGGTCGTGTGACATGGCTCACAACATCGATTGCTACATTCTGGCTACCACAGAACTCGGTCGAAAGAATAGAATAAAGGATATCTGTATAACAGCCGCAATGTCACATGGGATAAAAAAGGGTAAGCTTCGGACCCACGATGCAACTTTGCTTGCAATGGGGAGATCGTACCGCGTAGTCTAGCACCCGTGCGACGAGTGTGCGACGTTGCCGGCATCGTCGTAGAAGTAGAAACGAGTTGTACTGTGCCGTGACCGTGTCTATGTCACGCATTCGTACCGTAGAACCTGTTTTCAGTTATTCAAATGCATACCTCTACTGCACAGGTCCTATGCTTCTCCTTCGACACCGCAAGATTCATTTCCAGGGATCGTATGTTCTCGTGAGAGTTGACCACCTACATTAGAAACAAGCACTGTTAAGACAGAGCTCCTATACGAAAACATATAGAGAATATCACATGTTGGCTTGAAGACATGAAGTTTATCTTCCAGTGATAAAAATATTTCACGAGGTAAAGGTGCTCATGATTACAGAGTCGCGTGAATTGATCTTGTATATTTTCTTGACGATAATAAAAGTCTGGCCCACTTACCTGATCCGTGGATTTGGTTAAATCAGTCTGCAGACTAGAGATCTCATCTCTCAGCTTCGTCATCAACTCCTCTTGTTGAACAAGCTGAAAGAAAGACGCATCGGGTATGACCATAAACCCAAATGAAATGAAACTAAATCCATTTGGATGGAAAAATCTAAAGACCTAAAATCTTATTCCCTTTCGTTCTTGTTTCACAACGTGAGGAACCACGATCCATTCTAGGGGAAAGCATTACGACTCCCCCGCGCAAATTCTTCTTATCTACTTTTGCGACGAAAATTGTTGCGATGATTCTGTTATCCGCATCGCGAAACGTTCGACGAATCTGGCCAGAACATGTTGCATGCTTCAACATTCAGCAAACACGCGCGCGTCTTCTAATTGAATTTAGAGAAAGTCGTGGAAAATGTTTCTCACTTACAGTGTCACGAAATTGGTTCGAAACACGAGCCATGTCTGGTAAACTCATGGGCTTAACCTTCATCTTGTTAGCCAACATGGGTTCTCTTTATCTCGTAGACCAGCCACTTAAAGATTCATTTTTAACCATCGTGGTTAAAAACGGGCGGGCGCGCGGTTACTGACGATGCCACCGGAATTGGCCCTTATGACGTCAAATATCATATTATGACGTCTTAGATTTTTTTGACGTCATAATGAGCAAAATAAACGAAGTTTTTGATTCTCTCAAAACCAAAACCAATGTAAATGTGTTTTTTAAAGATCAGCGATAAATTTGCAGGTTAGCGGTTAAAGATAAGGACACATATTTCTAGAAACATGTTTTGTTAATTGTTTCCAAAGGTGGCTAAACTGTCAGGAAACATTGGGAAACAAGTGTAACATTGTTCCCATGCAGCGCGGAAACACGACATGTTCCTGTCGTACCGCAGAAACATATTTTGTTTCTCGGAAGCAAAATTTGTCTCGCGTAGCAATGTTTTGCACGTGGTTAAACTGGGAAACATCGAAGAACCATGCACGCGGTAAACATATTTCTGGAAACATACTTCCTCGTTTAGCCAGTGCTCAAAACCTTTTAAGGCTCTTTAAAAACGTTGGATCGTGACAAAAAAATTAAAACTGACAAGGCACGAAGGTTCGAAGGTTCGAAGGTAATGTTTTCCCTTTTCAAACTGTGTATCTCTCCCCTTGAGTGTCATTTCTTTGTTTAACAGTTGCGCATGAGAAGACACATGAATATTGATACAACTCAAACAAAGAATCGTATTCTCAAGATGACACGTGGTCTGAAATGGGAAAACATTACGCCCAAGGTAAAGAGGTGTATTAGAATGATGAAGAGAAGGCGCACCAAGAATATTCCTCGGGGTCTGTGATAAGCCAGTTCACAGTTTAAGAATCGTTATCAGTGCGCATGCGATTTTATCCCGAATTTCTCACTTTTTGTTTAATTAAAAACAAAAGAAGGTTTAAACAAAAGGTGAGAAATTCGGGATAAAATCGCATGCGCACTGATAACGATTCTTAAACTGTGAACTGGCTTATCACAGACCGTCTAACTATCCTGCTAATCTCTGTCCGATCCTTACTAAAAGATCCGGATAAACAATCGCTGATAGGCACAACATTATGTTCTATCGTCTTACCTCATCGTAGCACTCAGAGTACTGTTGTTGGACGTCGGTTAACTCTTCTTGTAGTCTCTCTATCCTGACATCTTTTACAGACAGCTGTCAATAACATCATACAATGTTTTTAAGTTTTTGCGACCTCGGCAACCTTTTGAGTCCGAAGAACGTAAACTTGATAGACGAGTTGTCTGGCGCGCAGAACAATGGGTTTGATACTAACACACTTATCATTGGGCAGATCTTGCTGTAAGCCAATCAATTAAAATGCTGCAAGTGCACCAATCACGTTGCGCGGTTTATAAGTAAATGCGTGATATGTCCAATAGAACTCTTCAGAATACTTGAGTGATAAAGAAACAATTATTCCAAGTCGAGGTTGAACTTTATGATTTCATTAGACCCGTTTACACTGGTGATTTTTGCTGCGATTTAATTTGTGGCGATTTTTGAATATATAAGAAAGTTTGTTTTATTTTTCGAAAGAGACATTTGTCCATGCAGGTAATCTTAGTGTCCGGAATGAAACTTTACAAGTATATCCTTTACCATTCTTGACCATGGCCAAAATCGCCGCAAAAATCGCCAGTGTAAACGGGCCTATACTTTTATTGTAATTCATCAATTCTAATCTCGACTTGGAACCATTGTTTCATGTCAATCAACTCAAGAAAGGTCCCCTAATATACGCACTTATGCTAACATTCAAGACCATGTTTTGGCTACGAAAAAAATCTATACTCCTAGACTCTGCCTCGAAAAATTTTCAATAAATATGGTCTAAAATGTCATCATAAGAAACGCTAGATAAAGCAGAGATGACAACAAAAAACATTGGAATTTGAAAACTCTTTATTATGAGTTAGTGCTCTGAATCAATATATTAATAATCTCTAATAACTATCAATTATATATTATTGGTAATAATTTCTATTTGTTCTGATTAGGAGTGGAATCATAAATATAATTTGGGATAATTTCGTCTACGAAATTTCAAATTCCTTTTTTTGAATAAAAACGTATAAAAATTTGTAAAAAAGTATAAAAATATGTCAAAATGAATCGATGAAAAGGTGATTTGATTTGTGTACTGTATTATATGTAGCCTTTACATGGTCTTGAATGAGAACAATGTTGGAAACACAGGAGGCCCAAACTAGATATTGGAGATGAAAATATGAGACGTCCGAAATATGACGTTTATTTTAGCTGCTGAACTCTGAGGAAAGTTTGTTGCTACGGTTTTTCATGCTGGTGTTGGTGATGCTGATGTTGTTGTTGATAATGGTGATGATGCTAATGATGATGGTGATGGGGGTTATAATATGATGATGATGATGATATAATGATGATGGTGATGGGGGTTATAATATGATGATGATGATGATATAATGATGATGATGATGGTGGTTATAATGATGATGATGATGCGATGATGTGATGATGATGATATGTTGGTGGTGATGATGATGGTGATGATGATGATGATGGTGATGATGATGATGTGATGATGATGGTGGCGTTATAAAAATATCACGACAATGATGGTCTGGTATTTAACTATTGTGATGTTATTATTATTATTATTGCTGTTCATGTCGTCATTTATCGTTAAGGCTGAGTTAGCTGATTTGTACGTTGTTTGTGCTGTCTTTCGTATCGCTCAGATTGTTATTGCCTCATGTTGTCATTCTATTGTTGTACTGTTGTTGTTTGGTGTACTTTAGTTGCTGTTACTGCTATTTCGTTTTGTTGAAGGTTGTTGTATTGTATTTTTGTGCTGCTATAGTTGTTTCTAGTGTTTGTACTATTGTTCATGGTGCTGGTGCTGCTCTTGCTGTTGTTGTTGCTGTTCTTCTAGTGGTTGTACTATTCATGTTACTGCTGCTGTTGTTGTTGCTGTTCTTCTTCTAGTGGTTGTACTATTCATGTTACTGCTGCTGTTGTTGTTGCTGTTCTTCTTCTAGTGGTTGTACTATTCATGTTACTGCTGCTGTTGTTGTTGCTGTTCTTCTTCTAGTGGTTGTACTATTCATGTTACTGTTGTTGTTGTTGTTGCTGTTCTTCTTCTAGTGGTTGTACTATTCATGTTACTGCTGCTGTTGTTGTTGCTGTTCTTCTTCTAGTGGTTGTACTATTCATGTTACTGTTGTTGTTGTTGTTGCTGTTCTTCTTCTAGTGGTTGTACTATTCATGTTACTGCTGCTGTTGTTGTTGCTGTTCTTCTTCTAGTGGTTGTACTATTCATGTTACTGCTGTTGTTGTTGTTGCTGTTCTTCTTCTAGTGGTTGTACTATTCATATTACTGCTGCTGTTGTTGTTGCTGTTCTTCTAGTGGTTGTACTATTCATGTTACTGCTGCTGTTGTTGTTGCTGTTCTTCTTCTAGTGGTTGTACTATTCATGTTACTGCTGTTGTTGTTGTTGCTGTTCTTCTTCTAGTGGTTGTACTATTTATGTTACTGCTGCTGTTGTTGTTGCTGGTCGTGGTGGTGGTTGTTGCTATTGTTGTTGTTGTAGTTGTTCTACTGCTTGTTGTGTTTTCATTTCTGTCATTTGTCACGTAGTTGTCATAAATATTGTTGATGTAACGATTAATGTTACTGACGTTCCCGTTTAGTGATACGTTTTCTAGCTAGCACGGTTGCAACGTTGTCTTAGCTCTTGCTGCGTATTTTGTAATGAGCGTTTCGTAGTGGATAAAATCAATATTCGAGTTCAAATCAGTAAAGGCCTCAATTCTCAATCACTAAATTTCCAATCGTCCTCCACCCACACATCTGGGCTTCCTGTGTATCCCATAACTAATGATGCGACGAAAATAAGCAAAAGAATTCAGCGTATGGGTGAAAGACAGGTCACGTTGTGGTCAAAGACTCCCGTTTCTATGGCAACGGATGTCTGAAGTCTTAGATAAGTGTAAGGTGTTAAATATTAAGTCTACGTCATAACTGATATAAAAAAAACCTTCAAAAACTATAAATACAATATCAAAATATAAACACACGATTCAAAACTACGTCTCAAAAGATGTTTGCGTTCTCGTCGGTATTGTTGTCAGCGGTTTCACTCACGTCTTCTTCGGCGAGTTCCTTGAAATCTTCGTAGTTTTTCTTCGTCTGACCCAAGTCCCGCTCGAGTTTGTGAACCACATCCAGTTGCGTGGATATCTGGAATCGAAATTGAATGATTCATTAGACTTTCTGACTTGCACGAGTGTGAGAAATTGGACAAGAAACAAAAGACCACTATGGGAGGTGTTGTTCCGAGCACTAGAGCAGATTTTGTATGTGTAAAAAGTTAAGCCTGGTTCACACTAGCGACGCAAGCATAAGCATAACGACATACACAAGCGCAGATAGTACTTTAAGGATGACTGAATGTTTTGTTCTGTCCAAATATAAAGAGGCTAACTAACCATCTGTGCATGTGTATGTCGTTGTGCTTATGATTGCGTCGCTAGTGTGAACCAGGCTTTACGGCACAAGGCACGGTTATTGCGCGGCGCGGACACGGCACGGAACGGACATGGTCACGGTAAGGCGCGGTCCGTGCCGTAAGTTTTTCATACTCATACGAAAACTGCTCTATTGCTAATTTTGCTGTTGGATAAACGAGTTAATGTTGGTGGCGGCTGTAGATGTTAGTGGTACCAAAACCGGAGAACGCAGAGAAAAAACCCTTGAGTCAAGGAAGAAACCTAGCAAACTCTATTCACATGTGATGCCGGGTCCAGGAATCGAACCCAAGACCGCAGAGGTGATAGGCGAGTATATTACTGGTACGCCACCCTTGATTTCCAAGATGGCCATGTTTTTCTTACCTCTTTTTCCTTGTCTCGTTGTTGTTCCTTCAAAAATGAAGTTTCTGTTTTCAGGCGATCGATCATATCCTCTCGCTTTCTCATCTAAAAATCAACGACGAAAACAGAATGATGACAACAATACGACAGAAAACAAGAAAAAAAGCTGGCAAGTTTAGGGCAACCATGTTGTGGGTCTTTCATGGGTTTCCCCCTTAGACAATAGCGAACCAATCACTGTTGCAGCAGTTTCGCCAGTGGAATAAAAGACTTGTCCCACAAACAACTACACAGTGTCTGTTTTAAAGAGTACTACAAGGATTACGAACCAATTTTACTGTAAACAATTGAAACAATTTATAATCACAATTTCGCAATCAGAGTCATACATTTTGAGATATTTAAGCTAATTTGTTGAGCTTGTGGGACATGGCAACGGTAACTAACGGGAGGGGAACCATAAATAGCGGTAGAAAATTTCTTTCTTTGGGAAGTGGAATATTTTTTAAATCATACAATATTCCATTGTTCCTGCTCTACAAAATGGTCGCTGATGTTGTAATTAAGGAACACAGTATTGAAGGATGGGCATGTTTTTACACACCTTATCTAAGACGTCACCGTGTTGGTCTTGTAACTCTTCCATCTCTGATGTCAGTTGTCCAACGGCGTCTTCCTTCATGGCAGTCTGTCAACAACAATCAACACCTATCGTTATCAACATCCATGCTTTTACACCGCCTCGATCAAGGCCCTAATCATCCAAGGGACCAGATTTTCTGAACTATCAAAGTCAGGGCACGGCTAATGTAACTCACAGATCGAATTTAGTTTTTTGCCCAGTCTTTCGACATTCAAATCGTTTCTAAGGCTGGAATACTGCACTCTCCTAGATAGTCTATTTAATATCGACTTGCCTTGCATGGTCACTAGCTCGCAAGTGTCCGTGTCACAGATTTACTTATCTAATATATATATATTATCTTACATTTATGTATATGTCTGTCCTCAAGGGAAGTGCCTAGCATGGGACTTAGAGTCCCGTTCGTGCTTTTCCTATTGGGTAGTTTTATTTATCTACTTTTCCTTTAAACTATTTTCATGTATTGTATTAACAGCTATTGCCCAATAAAGTTGTAAAGACTAAAACTTTGAATTGGAATTTAGCTGGTTAGGTTAACCCGAAGAAAAACCCTCGAATCAGGGTAGAGTCACCTGAGCCACCAAACAAATTGCCTTACCTCATGGTCCTTCTGGTCCAACTGACTCTCAAGTGAATGAATCTTGAGGTTCATTTCTCTGATGGTGTCCTCGCATTGTTCCAGCTGTAATGAGAAAAAATATAAAATAGTAAGATGGACTCTCGAGAGGTAAAGAGATAGCCAAAGAGTGCAATAAGAGAGGAAGGGATGGACAAACGAATATGTGTGGATCCCAAAAGCGTTTTGAATTTTTGAAAGTCGAGGATCTATAATGCAGAAAATGCTAATCCAAAGATTCGTCTTTGGGACAACTGGCCACTTATAGACCCCCTCAGGTAAAGTCAAAGCAGCTCAATTTGGAGAACACAAAAAAAGAATTTTAATCTCCTGAAAATTGGAAACCTATTTTTTTGTCCTCCAAATTGAGCTTCATTCCGACGTACTGCAAGGGGTCTATAGGGGTTGGACGGCATATAGAGGGTGGTCGCTTAAAAGAGGCTCAGCTGTAGGATCCATGATGTCATACCTGTCCAGTGTATTCATCAGTTTTACTCTTCATTTCACCGAGTTTACTCTCCATCTCAACTACGGTGTTATTTCTCGTTTGAACCTGGGAAATATTAAGGAAAGGATAATGAATATTCTACACATATATACAACACAAATGATTTAAACTGAACTGAAGAGCTGAAGTAACTGAAGAGCTTTTATATGTAATGTGCAGGTATCAAGAGATGAAGTTAGAACATGGGCTGTGTTGCTGTTAACGCGTCGTCTTTCACCACTGCGGTTCCAAAGTCTCTGGTCACTGGTTCCATGCGGACACCATATGTGAATTGAGTGTTTGATGTGTTGTTCTCTCCTATGCTATGAGGGTTTTCTCCGGGTTCTCTGGTTTACTCCCTCGGTAAAAATGCGAGTTGAGTTTGGTGTGCGTACAATATTGAATGTAGTGATAGTGATCGGGGGGGGGGGGGGGAGGGGGGGGGGGTAGAAAGGAAAAAGAAAAAGAAGAAAAACCAAGTAAGTTATTGTCAACTCCTTACATCTTGAAGACAGTCTTCATACTGTTGGCGCATTCTGTCAATAGCTCTTTCCTGCTCCCGAATCTAGAAAGAAAAGAACAAATGTTTAACATAATGGAAATCGAAGTCCAACAAGACGCAGCTTATCAATACTAACGTTTTCTTCTGCTCTTTCTTGCTGTTCCTGTAGAGTCAGCTTTTCGATTTTCAGTTTGTGGATGGCTTCTTCTCGCTTGGATACCTAAAAAATAAACATTACATGAAACAATATAAAAATGTAGAAGAATATATGATTGTTTTATGTTCGAGCTCTGAGAATAACGCTGTAAACTTATCTGCACATCCATTTACGTCCATTTTCATAATTACGCGACCAACACAGCCTAAAACGTCTAAACTAGCTCAGACCATATTGAAAATTTGATTGACGGAAGCCAAAAACCCAGACGACTTGAATTGTAGATAGTTGTCTGGGTCACGTATATTATGAAAATGGGTGTAATCATGCTGAAGAATGTGCGCGCATCAATGATAACGCACAGCATTGGAAATAATATATATATAATACAATCACGCAGGAACAAGGGCGCGCGTAATATGACGGTAATATTATCACGCTGGAGAATGTGTGTGCATCAATGATAACGCACAGCGTTGGAAATAATATAAATATAATACAATCACGCAGGAACAAGGGCGCGCTTAATATGACGGTAACATAATCACGCTGGAGGGTGTCTATATACATGAATATAGCTGGGGGCGTTTACTCCATCAATTGCAGATGGGTACTTCAGCATCTCTTACCTCATCTGAGAGTACATCGTGTTCGCTTTGGGTCGATATTTTGTAGGCTTGTATTTTAGCTTGAAGTTTACCATTCTGGGGGGAAAAGGATCAAAATATCAAGTTAAAACAACTAGAGTCCAATACGCTTCATTTTATCGCCAACAAAGATGTGGTTTGATGAATATTCTTTGTTTGAGTTGTATCTATAGACCCCTTTCACGTGACGTCAAAGCAGCTCAATTTGGAGGACAAAACAAAATAATTTTAGTCTCCTGAGAATTTGAAGCTTATTGTTTTGTTCTTCAAATAGAGCTGCATTCTGACGTGCTGCAAGTGGTCTCTTTTCATGTGTCTTCTTATATGCAAACGTTAAACAAAGAAATGATACTCTAGGGAATGACAGGTGGTCATTAAATTCATGCGAGAAAACTTTTTTTGAAAATCGACAAACTTACATTAAAACTTACGTTTGTATGATTGGTAGTGTGAGGTATAACGTACACCCCCAGCCATACAACCGTCTGTTAATTTGTCGATTTAATAAAGTTTTCTCGGCCGACATAACTCCTGACAAAATGAAACTTCGTAGGATTACTAAAGTAAAGGTGCTCTTTCTAGTGCTGGTATTAGTTTTGAATTCTCAGTCGCCATTTTTGAAAAAGGTCTGTTCAATTACCTCCTCAACGGCTTCGTTGTGCACCTTGCGCAGATTCTGAAGGTCATTCTCGTGCTGCTTGATAATATCATCTCGACGGGCTACCTGTGTAAATAACAATACAACACAGATTAAGGACTGGGTTCAAGGTTGTTACGGTGACTCAAAAAACTCACGAAACCTACCTACCAGTGTCGTCACTACCTGCCTGCCTGTCCACTTGACCTGCATCTAAAAGACTTATTACCAGTCAAACCTTTCTAACTGGGCTGTCCTGTCTAACTGGCTATCCCTGAATTGTGTCAGTGTACATATGTAAAACATTTCTAAGTCATTTCTTAAAATGTGGACTAAAAAAATTCTCATTTTTTCATATTTTATTTTTCATTTATTCGTCTTTTCTTCTGATACGCGACTCGAAAATTCAGGTCAAAAAAGAATGTTGATATTTAAAAGAGTTTCATCAGTATTACATTCTTATAAAAATATCTACAATTTGTTGATCTTTATGCCAATTTTTCCGTTTCTACATTATTCATATCTTTAACGAGTTTGTATCATTTCAAACTTCATTATTCAAGAAAATAAATATCTACATTTTAAGCTACTCTTTAAAAAAATTTCTTTACAAAATCTTCCTGTCATTTGACTAAACAAGCCTTGGGGATATCCTTACATCGTCCAGTGCACGGCGATGGCTTTCTTGGGCGTTCAGTAGTTCTAGTTCTAACTTCTGGATCGTTTTCTCTCTTCGAGATACCTGAAAAACCCCAAAAAGCATTGTAAATAAACTAGATTACTTGATAACCCATCCACAGAGCTACTTCTAGCGTACAATAAAAATAAATTGTATTCGATTAAGAGGAAGTTTTCTGGCTACCTTTTTAAAAGAGTTGACAAAAGAGGAAGAAAGGAAGGTCGCGCGAATTTAAAACGTTTTTGAAAACTTTGCGGCTCCTTTAAGCTACTGATACACGGCGCAATATTGCGTGAGATGTTGCGAGCCATGTCACACGATCCAATTTGTTGCACGCAATGTTGCTAAAGTAGAAAACGATCCTACGTCAGTAACATAACCTGCAATATTGCACGCAATGTTACACCGTGTGTCTGCGCCTTTACATTCTTTTCAAAATAAATTTGACAAGAAGTTTCCGTTGATTTTGTTCGTATATGAAAATCTCACTAAATGGGCGCGCAGAACAAGAATCAGCAAACCACCCAGTTAAATCTTTGCCACTATTGACTTTGGTCACTGTTTTCCAGAGATGCTTATTTCATTACCTCGTTCATGCATTCCTTTTGCTGGGCTTGAAGTCTTTGAATGGCTTCATCACGATGAGATACCTTCGAGTTAAAGATTGGATGAATATTAGAACGCTGTCTTGCCAATCACTCTATTGCAAGATGTTTCACATTCTAATAAAACCTGTGATATACGACCAACCAAAGATAAACTACCACCAAAAGTACAGATGCGCAACCTATCCTACACGACCATCCAGTAAACTACCACCACAGGAACCAATGCACAACCTGTCATACACGATCAACCAGTAAACTACAGTACCACCACAGGAACCAATGCGCAACCTGTCATACATGACCAACCAGTAAACTACAGTACCACCACAGGAACCAATGCGCAACCTGTCATACACGATCAACCAGTAAACTACAGTACCACCACAGGAACCAATGCGCAACCTGTCATACATGACCAACCAGTAAACTACAGTACCACCACAGGAACCAATGCGCAACCTGTCATACACGACCAACCAGACAAGAACCAGCAACCTGTGTCCCACCAACAATTTAAGATGTATGAGAGATAAGATCTTACTTTACTTGCCGCGTGTTGGTGTTCCTCTTTCAGTCCTGCTAACTCAGACCTGATGTCACGGATAAGCCTATCCTTTTCTTCCAGCTGAAAAAAATAGCAAATGAATTTTATCAACATAAGATAAGTTTACTTAATAACACTTCAAAATTCTGGGATATAGGGTGAGAAGGAAGAACAGAACTGGTCGCACTGATATCGTATGGAATGCATGCCATAATTGATGAGAGCTACAACACTGTGTCTGGACAACAGTGCTTCGTCTTAATCATTGTAAAACGTTAGTCAAACGAGGCCTAGACACACACACACACACACACACACACACTCGCTCCTTTCAATGAAGGAATTGAAAATATCAATTAGAAAGAAGCAGAGAAAAAGTGACTTTACAAAAAGGGTTAAGCTAGTCAAGCAACAAGCAAGGCGCCATCTTCGCCTCACACCTCCCCTACACAGTACTTACAAGTTGTGACAAGTGGTCAGACGTTTCGATGCTGTTTTTTGCCTTCTTCTCTAGAGACGACTCCAGGTCTGAAATCTGTGGTCAACAGAATAACGAGTCAAATTATAATTTGGACAGACAACAATACGTAGTCTCCCTGATATATGAGGTACGTGCTGAGCTATTCTTGGTTTGCAATCATTCCCAAGGGAGTAAAATAACAAAAGCCATGGCCGCCATGTTGGAAGATATAAGAAAAGAATTCATTGAAAAATCTTTTGTCAATGACGGCTATGACGTCATGCGCAAACTAAGAATAAGGGGGGGGGGGAAGGGTTGAATGCTGAAAGTGTTCTCGCTTCTGGATACACTCTACATATGATAGTCAAATTCTTCAAAAAGGAATACTTTTTTGTAAACTACAGTGGTAAATAACGATGTTTATTTGGTTGGTGCCATTATTGTTGCTGCAGCTGTTGTTGTTGTAGGCTGATGTTGCTGTTGTTGCTGCTGCCTTTGTGGTGGTTGTTATTATAGTTTTAACTGTTGCTACTGTTGTCATCAGTGTTACTGTTGGTGAAAGTATATTGCTGTTGTCGTTGTTGCTGCTTTTGTGATTGTTGCTATTCACGTTTTTTGCTGTTGCTAATGTTGTCAGTGTTGCTGTTGCTGAAGGTCTATTGCTGTGGTTGTCATTGTTCCTGTTGCTGTTGTTGCTTTCGAGGTTGTTGGTTCTCACATTTTTTGCTGTTGCAGAAGGTATATTGCTGTGGTTGTCATAGTTGCTCTTGTTGTTGCTGCTGTTGCTTTCGAGGTTGTTGGTTCTCACATTTTTTGCTGTTGCTAATGTTGTCAGTGTTGCTGTTGCTGTTGCTGTTGCTGAAGGTTTGTTGCTGTTGCTATCTGTACTTGTTGTTATTAATGGTTTTGTTATTGCTGTTATTCTTGTCAAGGTTGTTGCTGTTGCTGCTGCTTATATTATGTGATAGTTGTTGTTGTTCTAATTCACGATCAATACACTCATGCATCATTGAATCTTACCCTCTTGTTGGCAGCATTCAGTTTCTTTTCAAGGTCATCTTGATTTCGATTGTAATCATCTTTCTGTATGAATAATTTACAATAAATTCAGTTCCCAGTGACATACAAGTCCAATACGATGCCATACTAATCCCAAACTATTCAAATCTTTACTAAAAATCTTTACTAAAAATCTTTACATCCAAACTTTATGCAGAATACTTAGTGTATCTTCAAAACATTTTTTGAAAAATGCAGTGGTTAACAACATATTTCCTAAAAGCCTTTTAGCAGTTGAAGCTGCCCCAAGAACACTTTATAAAGAATAATGATTGACACAACGAGTTTACTAGTAAAAATCACGACTAAGGATAAGGAAGTTGAGCAAATACCAAGCCACATTATCAAGAAATCTGTCGGGCAAATAAACAAACGACAATAGAGACTATTATTCTACAATTTTGCTAGAGGTAAATATATAAACGCAATGAGAACTCAAAGAACTGTACAAGAATAGAAGAGCTTAGACTTGAACAGCACTCAAACAGCAGCCTAGTAATCTATAAGTAGTTTTGAAATCTCTTTAGAAACTTCAAAAGCACTTTTTCAACAAGGATTCTTTAACACAAACCTGTTCTGACATGTCTTTGTTTTCTTCGCGTATCCTTTGCAAGAGTTGGTTTCGATGGCTAAGCTGAAACGAAAATTCTATAATGTCAAACAGATCAATTCCTAATACCTATATATCCCCAAAAAGTTTATCGGTCATAGTTTTGTGCAATTACCTCGGTTACATCATCGATAAAAAACATTTTGAACAGAGAGTAACTAAATTTATACAAAGTCTATACAGCAGCGAACCGTTACTTCACTAGTTTTCCCGCCAACAACTTCCTTAAACTTATTCCAACGTTTGCTCGTCAAATTGCTTCACATTTTAAAAGTTCAGCGCCCTAAATAAACAAACTTCGGAGCCTAATGTAGTAGAAAACCTATCTGTCATTTAGAGACCGTTTGAATTCTTTGTAACGAAGGACCAATGGCGATGAATATTAATTTATTAGATGTCAATGAACTGTATCAAAGGAGCCATTAAGAAGACCCGAACAAAAGAACTTTTGTCAAACGTTATTGTATTTTAAGAATTTAAATCTAAGCATGCTTCAACGTCGTTAGAGCCTAATTAGATTTAAATTCGAAATTCAAAATTAATTACTAAGAAAAAGAATAAAAAAAGTGAAATTATTAATTTGATTAAACTTGATATCCGTTTGCCATCCGTAGTAAAAACTGTTAAATGAGAGGAGTTATTTTCTGCGTTTGTAGTAGATTTGAGACAAATATTTTTTTAAGAAATTACAGTGGAAATTCTGCGAAAAAATCTTGGGAAACCTTTTAAGTGGAAAATCTCAGAAGCCATTGCAGTGCTATGGAATTAGAAGCATTTCGCCTTGTCAACGATAAAAATGGCGTTTAAATACTTTTTAAAAAACAAAAATTCGTATTCAATGTATGATTATCCTATCAATATTAGAAAAGTTTCCTTATTCTCAATAAAGGTATTTCTTTATCAACCATGTGGTGGCATAGAGCAGATGTTATGATAATACGAATTTACTCTGGAAACAGCGTCGTTATTTTTTGCCCCAAGAGTACAAATATTTCTAAAAGTTGACGATAAATAATCGCAAAAATTTTCATTACTATTAGAATAATAAGAAAATTTACTTCTTAAAAAAGAAGTTTGAAAAAAGCAATCTGAAGTTCTATCCAAAAAAATCAAAGTATAAAACAAAAAACAAAAACTATAATAATATGCCAAGAATCATGAGTTGAAGATCATCAAATAACAGATAAAACTATCTATAATAATAAAACTTACCTATAATATTTCAGTTCACAAATTTACGATAATTTGTTAACTGTTTTCTAGCCAAAAGTATATCATTTCCGCTAGTAAAAATAAGCTTAAATATTTGGGAAGCAGTTTGAAGTTCGTTGAGTTTATCGTCAACTAATTGAATTCAAATTTCCCTCTCAAAAGGAATATTGTGTTGAGGATAATGCGGGCTTCAGACAACAATGACATGATTTTAGTGGGCAAAATTACAGTTGGAAGACTATTGTACCCTGATGAAAATGCTTTTGTGTATTTTAGGTTGAAATTAAACTATTATGTACTATTGTGTGGGAATTATAATGGTTTCAACTGTAAAACTATAGTTTCTGGTTGGGCCGAAAATAAATAGTAAGAATGAGTATAAAAATTGAGGTCTTCTCGGGTATAACTGAAGAATAATATGACCTTAACTTTTCTACTACGAGTGCTCGCATACTCAGCCATATACCAGGGGAAAACTTTCCCATGGCATTATATAATGAATATATATTTTCTGAGATAGCCTAGCTTGGGCACAAACATCTTTTGTTCACCATGCTTCATATGGTATTGTTTTTACCCAAGCTAGTCCACAATCTATCGTGTTTATCGAACGCAGAAAGGCCCTATTATGATCGAATTTTTTAGGTCTTCTGATTGGTTCAGCCCAAGTACAATCCACCTTAGATTCCGCGGATATATCTATAGTACTAATTATAACTCTTAAGATGCGGTTTCTTCATACTCCCTCTGACAAGCAATTATATGCATTTTGACAAACATTTGGGCACAAGAAGGGGTATGGAAAATCTCGAATAACTCGAACCATAAGTTGCGACTTTGTTGCAAAAGTAGCTCTCTACTCTCTACAACAAAGACCATTTGTTGCGCGCAGGGTGGTAACGAGGAAGATCTACTACTAGAAACGCAACAATGTTGCGCGACCAGTTGCACGATTTTGTTGCTCATATTTCCGCGCCTAAAGGTCCTCACGCATCACGGAACATGCGCGATAGGTTTTCCGGTGTTGAGGGGAACGGATGGGAATCGGAAAGTATTCGTAAGAAAGTCGTTAATTGAAAGAACCATACCTGAGATGACGCATTACGATATTTGTCTTATGAATCGGAAAGTATTCGTAAGAAAGTCGTTAATTGAAAGAACCATACCTGAGATGACGCATCACGATATTTGTTCTCCAGAGAAGAAAGATCTGCCTTGAGCCTGAGGATCACATCATGACGCTCAGCGACCTAAAAAGTGAAATCAATGATTCTTGTCATTCTTGTGGTGCAACCACTTGACTCAAAATCCCGAAACAGCCCGCGCCATCTTGGTCGACATAACAAGAGAAGCTAATAAGAAATGCTTTGTATAGACCCCTTGCAGCAAGTCGGAATGCAGCTCAATTTGGAGGATACAAGCAAAAAGGTTCCAATTCTCAGAAGATTGAAATTCTTCTGTTTCCAGCTGTACGAAAAACTAAGCGCGAAAAGGATTGTTGTTGTAATTCAAGCGGCCCTCGCCCGAGTCTTAAAAGTCATATATCTCACAGAATTTGAGGAGATGGATCGCAAAGATTTACTTTAATTTTTTAAACAACACGTATACTTCAACTTTTTTTCTCTAAATTCTTTGAAACGTGTGTTTTTGTATTGGGAAGAGACTTGGAGCAAGGGCCACATCGAAGCACGCTGTGATTGGACGGTTCGTGCGTGCTCCGGACACCTGGTTTGTCCTCCAAATTGAGCTGTTTTGACGTCACATGAAAGGGGTCTATAACCAACCAACATGGCGGCTAGTGACGTAACATGCACCGCTAGATTTCAGATAAAAGTGAAAGGTGAAAACATTTTTGGCTTGATTTTTCCATTCGCTTGGACAATATTAGGAAGACAATATCTTGGCTTCAAATACAACAAATTCATTAAACGCAAATTTCTGAGGTCGGTCGGTTAATAGGTGGTCGATAAAGAGAGGTTCTACGGTACCTCGTTTGCCAGAGCATCTCTTTGGTCATCTGCAGAGGATTTCAACCTGTAAAGCTCTTTCTGTGAGTTCTGGACTTGTTCCTGAGATTCTGCTATCTGTTCACGACACTTCTTTAGATCATTCTCTAGCTGCTGGACGTAATACTTGTTTTTCTCGAGCTGAGGGAGGAATAAACAGAGTAAGTTAGAGCGGATTTTTTATAAAAGAAAAATTGAATATAGAGCTGTTTTCGTATGATTCGAAAACGATACGACAAATTCATAGCGTTGTGGTTAATAATAGATCAATTACTGGAAACCAATGGGAAGCCATGTTAATGTTATGGCATGTCGTACCGTGTACGTGCTGTAAGTCAGTACCGTATGTTTCCCTCTCATACGATTACCATTCTTATGGGAAGCCATTTCAATGTTACGTCATGTCGTACCGTGTACGTGCTGTAAGTCAGTACCGTATGTTTCCCTCTCATAAAAAAACCGAAAACCGCTCTATCCGTAAAGCGACGACCACACGGTGCAATATTGCAGACAATGTCACACGACGCAAGTTGATGCACGCAATGTTGCTGAAGTATAAAACGATCCTTATTCTATAACATTGCCTGCAACTATTGCGCGCAATGTTGCACCGTGTGTCGATGTAGCTATAATCGTATCTAAGTGCTTGCGTTAGCTGTGAGCATACGACGGGAAGCCATTTCAGTGTCAGGCATAGTGTCGTGAAATGTATGACTTGGTACGACATGCCATAACACTAAAATGGCTTCCCATTGTCTCTAAGTAAATAATCCTGTCATAAAATATGGTTACGGCTACGGTAAGACGCGGTACGAATACGAATATTCCTATTAGGACGATCCATTTTTACATAAAATTCAACGAAACATTTCAAGGAATTGAACTGTTCAAGCTCTAGAAAGAAGACAGTTATTCTAAAAATGGAAGAATTCTCGGCATAATATATTAAAAAAATCAAGGTGGTCAAAGTGAGTTTTCCGTATTGTTTTCTCTTACTGTTCATCTAGTTTTACCTCGTATTCCGAGTTACTGCGTTGAGTCTTGACCTCACGAAGTTCTTTATCGAGTTGATGAGCCTGAAGGAATAAAAACAATGCCACAGTTAAGGTAAAGTACGTTCAATTCGAAATTGTTGGGAGGGATTCACTATGGGAATCACTAGATGCGTCGTTCATAACCAATTATTGCATACCTAACACGGGTTTCTTTGTTATTTATCGGATTATATATCTGATACAACCCCGATGAATACGGTATTTACTGCAGCAGGTCAATATTTAGATATTGACATAGTAGCAGGTATATATCTTGAAATTAACCTTGAATTTGTAATGAGGTATTTAACTATTACTTTCTATAGAGGCTTCGCACCATCACGTGATGGCAGCCATGACAGGAGGCAGGAACAATTGAATCTGGTCTAATATGATTTACATGAGAAAGAATTCAGTTTCCCAGGGGGGAAGACTCCATTGTTCCTGCCTCCTGTCATGGCTGCCATCACGTGATGGTACAAAGCCTCTATAGCAAAAACTAGGATCTCTTGAATAGACCTTTTCGGCTTGGGCGTAATGTTTTCTCATTTCAGACCACGTGTCATTCTCTTGAGAATTTGATTCTTTGTTTGAGTTGTATCCATATTCATGTGTCTTCTCATGCGCAACCGTTAAACAATGAAATGATACTCTAGAGAATGACAATGGAAATGGGAAAACTTTACGCCCAAACTCAAAAAGTCTTTTCCCTTGCACTAACATGCTGCAAGAGCATCAAAGCCTGTCAGTCAAACCGCGCCTTTTTTGTGATTTAACCATTACGAACATTTCTTCTTAGAGCGCACATTGCATCAGTCATCAGTAGCCAGTAATGAAATAACTGACCGTACCTGGGCTAATGAAGCATTGTATCTGTCTTTCAGGCTTCCAAGCTCTGAATCACGGCTGGTAAGCTGTAGGAGAAAAAAATTGGAGTTAGTTATGGTACGGTTCTTCTTGGACAAACAGTTGAAAGATTTAGCAAACACGTAGCGCGCAAAAAAAGTTTGCGCACCGATCGAATAGCCAATGTGCATGAGCTCGAAATTATAGCACAAAGCATGATGGGAAAGTGAGTTCTTACGCTTTTTTGACTCCTCTAAAAATTCATCTGACAATTTTTCCTTTGACATTTTCTATGGAAATAAAAGGATTTCAGCAGACGAAAAAAAAAACAGAGTAATTTTTTTCTGATAGTTCCTTCTATTCCCCTGTTACATTTTTAAAGAATTCACTTTCCCAGAGTGCTTTGTGAACTTTGATGCACATTGCCTATTGAGGCCGCGTCGTCTTTGCTAATTCTGTCTAATACGTATTTCTTAACAAAACCTTATCTTGCGGGAAATACTGCGCAAGTAGGATTTTTAACTTATTAAAAAACGTCCACTACTATCACAGGGAGCCCACTTAAGATAAAAGTAAAAAATGAAATTAAAATAGAGATTTTTTGAATTTCAAGGCGAAGTTGGTGCGTTCAATATTACACACCAAAGAGAAAATTTATTATCGCGCCTGTGTTTTCTTACATAAATCCGTTATGGTATTTTTTCTTGCGCGATCTAGATCTGATTATCGACTAATCTCAACCCCACCCCTCCTGGGTACTCCTGCCGTTGACGGCTGATGAATCGAACACTCTAATCCTAAATTCCAGGAGGAACTCGTACGTGAGTAGAGTTGCTTGTTGGTTCTCTCCTGTGCTTCGAGGGTTTTTCTCCGGGTTCTCCGGTTCTCCTCCCTCCACAAAAACTAGCTTCTAAATTCCAATTGGAATTTCAGTGGACGAAAAAGCTACTCTGTAGAGACGCCACTGCTAATTCTCATTTATTTATTTTAGTATTTTGTTATTTACCTCTTGACTAAGAACTTCTTGATTGTCTTTTCTAACCAGTTCTATCTCACGCAGTTTGGTCTGCAGCGCCATCAGTTCGCGATTAGCACTCTTTCTTTGGTCATCTGATGCCTCGAGTTCTGCCTGCAGTCGCTTGATTCTCTGTTCATAGTCGTGGGTCACATCAGTTGGTACTGATCTATTGTCTTCCTTGTAAGACCTCACAGAGCTCTGCAATTCTCTTATCACCTCTTGACATCGGGCCACCTGGCAAAAACATTTAAGTACAACTTGTTAGAGAAGTTTTCGTATGAGAGGGAAACATACAGTACTGTCTTACAGAACGTACACGGTAAGACATGCCATAACATTAAAATGGCTTCCCATAAGAATGGTTTTCGAATGAGAGGGAAACATACAGTACTGTCTTAAAGCACGTACACGGTACGACATGCCATAACATTAAAATGGCTTCCCATAAGAATGGTTTTCGTATGAGAGGGAAACATACAGTACTGTCTTAATGCACGTACACGGTAGGACATGCCCTAACATTAAAATGGCTTCCCATAAGAATGGTTATCGTATGAGAGGGAAACATACGGTACTGTCTTACAGCACGCACACGGTACATGCCGTAACATTAACAACATCAACAGCAGTAAACACCCAACTACAGTACAACACCTGCAGAACGATTACAACAACCACCAAAACTTGAACGATCACCATAACGGCAATGATAAATCTACTCACTTCCAACTTGCTATTCTTGTACTGTGTCTCCACCAACTTAATTCTGCGCTCCTTGGCCGACACATCAGAAACTCTCAACGTCTCATTATCCTGGAGTTTCTCAATCTGTCCATCTTGTTTTGCCAGATCCATCTCACACTCCCTCAAGGTTCTGTCAGTTATTTGTTGCTGTCGCCTGGCTTGTTCCAGGTCCATTCTCAGCTGTCGAATCAAGATGTCTTTGTTGGTCATTGCACCTGAACATTCTTCAGTGTGTGAATCATAAGATTTGGAGTCACCAGCAAAAGAACCGATCTTCTCGTCACCATGAGCTTTCTTGTCTAAAAGTTGCTGGTATTGCTGGAAAAATAGGGAGAAAATTATTTTTTGCAATTGCTTGGACAACTGAGACATCTGGGAATATACAGCTATTTCAAAAAAAGGTTGGTGAAGGTTTTGTTACGTTGTGCTGCATGTCGCATGTTGTTTACAAAGCTTGAAATATATCATATTCACACGTAAATGATGTCAGCACAGAAGAGAATATACCGAAAAACGTGCAGACAAAGTTTGGAAAAATACCATATTGTTGTAACCTTTCGCTGATTGCATTCACATCACCCATACCGCATTTCGGACTTGGTATGAAACATGCTACAAGCAACAAAACCTTCACCAACTTTTTTTGAAATAGCTGTATTGGTTTCTGTCAATAAAAAAATATTAACTCAGACCCCTGGACATTTGATTGACAGAAGCCAAAGAAACGCCCATTATTGGTTTCCATGGCAGCTAGTTTCAACAAACCTGTTCTTTGTTCTTCAGGTCTTTCTGTAATCTCTGGATGATTTCATCTCTGGCTGTTAGTTGTCGCTTCAGTTCACTGATGTGGTCAGTTAGACGCTTCTCACCTTCACCCCTGGAAATAAAGAATGATATCTTCTGTTAGTGTCGTCCAACCAAGGAATGCATCCCTGAATAAGGATAACACCACCATACAACTGGGCCTAGGGGTGTAGCAAGGTCTCAATAATATATGGGGCAATGTACCATTTTCTTGCCATATCCACAGGAATTCCTTAATGAAATTTTGGTGCCAATGTCAATATTTGGGTGGGAGCCCTTCCCCCTCAACCATCCCTCACTATGCCACTGCCCAGGTGCCTCAGTTGGTTGAGCATCAGACTATCGTGCAGGAGGTCATGGGTTCAAGCCCTGGCTGGACCAACACTCAGGGCCTTAAAATAACTGAGGAGAAGGTGCTACCTTTGTAATAACATCTGCAAATGGTTAGACCTTCACGGGACTCGGATGATCACGTTAATGGCGGTCCCGTTCCTTTCAACTTAAGAGACGTTAAAAGAGGGCCACAGGTTTATCAGTTGAATTACTGTTATGTGCTACCCTCTATAAACAAGTTGATTTATTTGTTTATTTATATATTGGCTGGCTGCATCAGAGGGATGTCAATAAACCACAGAAACATGGAAAGTCCTCTAGTTAACACAATATTAAGCATACAGCACATTGATATAGCTTGGGATAAACATCTCTTCTTACTTACACATGTTTGGAAGCAGCGGCATGAGCACCAAGAATGGCATCCAGTGGAACAGTCCTCAAGTCCAGACCAGCAAACTTAGGATACAGAAAACACAGGGTTACACAATAAAACACATAAAATATCAAAGACAAGACGATGGATTGCATGTGCTGTCATAGTACTGTCTCTAACATGACTCTAGTTCAAGGCAGCAGGGGTTATGATTATGCATACGCAAGACCTCTATATTTGTCACATGTGAAAACACAAATATTCTATCTTTTAAGCTTTGGCTGTTTTATCACAGCATGAGACATTCACAACAGAGCTAGGTGAAAGTCCAAATATCGAATTGGAATTTAGAAGTTGATTGTTTTCTGAAGGAGAAAAATCCTTGAAGCACAGGCAACAACCAACAAACAACTCTACTCAGATATGACACCAAGCCTGGTAGGACTCACACCAGGGTCGCATTGGTGAGAGGCAAGTTCTCTCACCGCTACACCACCAGTGTGCTACCATGCTTTTTATTAATTTATAATTATGAATGATGAAATATCATACCTCCCATTTTCCACTGGCTCTAGCTGTACCAACCAACTCCACCAGACCATCAATGTCCCATTCAAGATCCTCGCTTCTTGTCTGCAGGTGAGCATACTGCTGCTGAGTCACACTCAGTTCTTCCTTCAAACTCTGTCAACATTTAGATTATAATCTAATTTTAGTTAAATAGGTTCAGAAGTTGGTCAGAAATCATCAGGAATACTTTCTATGGTAGTTTTATTGTTACCTTCAGGTCTTCATTGATGAGATCGTTTTCTCTTGCCATCTTTTCCAATCTTCTATCAGAATCACTTGCTCTAATGGTGACATCCTAAAGCAAAATGAGTACAGAACTGTTAGATTATTAATGCATTATAACCCAGTTAGCTCAGTTGGTAGAACATGGGTCTGTTGTGCAGAAAGTTGTGGGTTCAAGCTGTGGTAGCCAGACCAACACTCAGGGTCTTAAAATAACTGAGGAGAAGGTGCTGCCTTTGTAACTATCTGGAAACGGTTGTAAGACTTTCAAGTCTTCTCAGAAAGGACATTAAACCATAGGCTCTGTCTCCCAACCCTCACTTAACCAGGAAAAAAATACATCACATGACATATATGATATTTTTTCTCTTACAGTGTGTAGTGGACAAATTAAAACTGATAGATAAACAAGATATGATTGACTCCACATTTGCAAGAATATACTAGATAAAGGCTAGAGAAGTAATGAAAGTCGCAATTAGATTAAAATATCACCCTGGGATCCCCATGGTTGCCCTGTATTATCATTGTCTGGCTGTTTCCAGCATGACCGGTCTTTGTGATGTAGCTAGCGGTTAACATATGAGCCGAGCTTGAATACTGAAGACATGGGTTTGAGTTCTGCTAAAGGTACTGTATATAATTTTTTTTCTCTTAGAGTGCATCATGGACAAACTTACTGTCCATTATGCCTAACTGGCATGTAGGGCAGCAGCAGAGGATAACCATCATGGACAAAACTAATTGATTAATCAAACAAGAAAAGTCAACTGCTACTTGCCAAAAAAAAAACAGAATAAATAATGTAATGCTGTATGTGATTGTTCTTACATTTTGCAAATAGTTTGATCTTCCTTTTTGGGATTCTATGTCTTTCTAATAATATTTCCTTTACCTTGAGTGAGATGTTTGTCTTGTTCAGCTTAGACTCCACCAGAGCAACCCTCTCGTTGGCTTCTCGTTCCAACTCTTCCACAGTCTGGACCAGAATCTCATTCTGTTCACTCAGCTCATTGACGTATGTCTGTAATGACTGCAGTTGATGCTGGTAACATAATAAAATGATGGTTATATTAGTGGAGTCAAGTTTTGAGTACTGATTGGTATTAATTGAGACTGTTAAAGGAGGCCTACTTTTCGTTTCCCTTCTCTCAGCCTACTCTAGTCCAATCTATGTGCATCTACAAGAATCCCAAAACTCATCTTTACTGAGGCTTGCGGAAAATGTTTGACTCGCTCGCACTCTAGCATTTAATAATCATAACTCAATGATAAATTTTGGTGTGCTGTCATTGCTCACTGTCAAGGTCACATGGACTTTTTTCACAGGACAGATATCCAATGATAACCCCTTGTGAAGCTACATCCATCCAGTTAAAAAAAATATGCAAAAAGAAAAAAGAAAAAAAAACTCACGTGGAAAACAAAGAAACTTGGTTTTTACAAATCAAATATACAGTATACTAAAATGTGAAAGTAGAGGCAAAAACATAATATATTCAACTAGTTTAGATATTATGTTAACTTAACTATAACTGGCTTGGAGGTGTAAATTACCCACAATGTTGAAAAAACATAACGAAATAAGTAAATAAAGAATGTATTATGCTACTGTCTTTTATATCTGCTTGCCTCAGTCTGATAAAAGATAGAAACCTTTATTTAAAATGAAATAAACTACAGGGTAGTCCTATCAGTGGCGTACACCTTTGCTATCAACAGCAGCTCTGTGAGTCTGTATTCTCATTAACAGTTTTAAGAGGTTACAGTGTCTGTAACCATGGTTACCATGCATGGTACAGACAACAAAGTCTATGCATTATTACTTATATCTACCAGACATGAAATACTTGTAAACATTACTTTTATCCTGATTGGCTACTGAGACGCAGACAACAAATAACCAGCAACATATTCACAAGAGTGTATTTTTATCAAATAGGTTCCTTATTCCATATTCAATAAATAAGGTTGTAAACTTCCTTGATTAAGTACAGATTAATGGAACTGACTGCTTTTAAAGCAAATCTCTTTTGTATTGCCAAATATAAGTATAGAAATCATTCGGCTATGTTTATCAAAAGTCCGTATGAGCAAAAAGAAAGCCACATCATTTAAAGCAAAACATGAATTTTAATAATGGTATATGAGGATGTACAAGTGGTTGTCACAACAAGAACCCTCAAATTTCATTCAAAATTTAGTATTTTTCTTTTTAACTATTCTTCTACTCATATATTATTAATGTGTGCAGCTGTAACGTCGTCCAAGGTCTCTTTTCCTGTCCTAACCCGTTCTTTTTACATCAGGAATGCAGCTTAGAAGTTGGTTATAGGTTTTTAGAGGACAGTAATTGTAACTTAATTATTTTGCATATCTGTGAAATATAGTTAATTTACATTGTACAGACTTGCAGTTTAACGTGAGAAACAAGATAAAAAGAAATCGTTTGACTTTTACAGGTTAGCAATTAGTTTAAGTACAGCCTTGATAATCCTGGAGGATTATACCATATTAAACAAACTCAAAATCACAAACAAGACGCGTGTCAAAGGAGAAAAAAATTCAAAACTGATGTGATAATCTTGAAACTATTCAATAAATACTGTTTAAAACCAAAGATACAGAGCTGCATTGTACAGAGTTTTTGATACATGAAGACAGCTGTTCGAAGAAAATTAGATTTATCTTAAAGCAAGTCAAGTTATAAACGAAACAAAGCATCATTCCACTTTTGCTAAGACGCCAAAAACAAATATACTGTCGCTACAAAGCGATCGTTGGAAATTTGAATAATTTTGAATCTGAAACTTTCGATTAAAACAAAAGCAAAAGACCCAATACATAAACAGTATTTTAGAATTTCAAAAGTTTAAATTTTTCGAGGGATCTCGTGTTTTGACTGACTTGCAAAGCGTGCAAATCTTGTCAACCGACTCCTGGGAATTGAAGTCTTGAATGTCGTCTTAAATGAACAGTGAAATTATGACTTAAAGTCAGTGGTTTTTGTACTGAATATTTCAAAAGTTCCTTATAAAAAATTCTAAATTGACCATAAATAAAGACAGGGTGATATTGTTTTTTTTCTTGACATGACAGCGTGGTTCAAACGTCGAAACATCATGGTAATCATAAGTCACTTCAAACTTTATCAGCTGATCGATAAAAGATAGCATTCAAAACTTAAAACAATACTACTTTCCACCTACCCTTTGTGCACTGTCTCTTTTCACTTCGACACTCTCCATCTCTTTAAGTCGGTGTTTGTAAATATCCCTTAGTTCTTCTCCTAGGTCACTATCTAAATCATCATCATCTAGGTCAAAATTCAAAGGTTTTCGAAGCGGATCTTCGAGCAATTCTCCCCTTTGAGTACTCATTTGCAAATCTCTATTTCATTGGAGCGTGGTTTTTGGTAGTCTATAAGCCAAATAAAGGACAATTTTGGCCTTTTAAAGTGAGGTTTTTAGGAACGTACAGCCATGGAACATTTGATCAGGAAGCCAATGCAGTGCACAGAGACGAACGCGTTGGGAAAAGGACGCTCGAATACTAGTATCTGATTGGTCAACCGTTGACAGGGACTTCTTTTGTTTCCATGCCAAATAAGGCAAAGTGATTGTTTACTTAATGATTAGTGGAAAGCGCGCGGAAGTAAAGTCAAATTCCAAAATATTGACAATAATAAGAACTTTTTCTTGTTTTACGGAGTATGAGACATAAATGATTATTACTGTAATAATATTTAGATAAATATTTTTTTTTAGTTTCATCCAATTTGTTTAAATAAATTATCTCTGTGATTGACGTAAAAGCCACTAAAATGTTGCTAAACTCTGTTAAGATTTTAGAAGTAAAATTAATTATTTCATAAAATATTTTCCTAATGATACAAGTTTTTAGTACATCAGTCTAATTTCTAAAGGATTTCATTAATGTTTTTAGCAGGAATACAGCAGTTTTGGGCACTTCGGCCGCTTTGCAGATCATAACGCAGTTCGAGCTTCGTGTGGGGTTGGTGGGTTATCTCTGTGAGTGACGTTGAAGTCACTAAAATGTTGCAAAAGTTAATTACTTCAGATAAATAAAAAAAATTACCTCTCAAATTCAGTTTTTTTGTAAAACAATTTGTTAAGCAACAGTTTTTTGACACATCACACAGATTTTGTAAAGGATTTTGCAAATGTTTTGCTCATAAATGTAACTGTTTTCGAGATTTTGGTTTAAAGCTCAAAAGTCGGTTCAAACTTCATGTGAGATGAATAAATTATCTCTTTGAGTGACGCTGAAGCCACTAAAATGCTGGGAATCACAGTTTACCTTTTTGTTTACATTACAGAGCTTAAGATTCCCGTTTTTTTCTCCCGCAAACGGCAAACGTGACTAAGTTTTCTTCGTTTTCCTGTATTTCACTTAACGCCGGTTTTGCAAACCTTTTTAACAAAAAAAAAAAAAAAAAAATCATTTTGTTTATCTACGACTTGGAGATTTTTGCGATTCTTTTTTACTAATTTTGTAGAACTCTTCACTGGTCAACTGACGTTTCACGTTTGCCGTAAACGGGATTCTTAAACTCTCTATTTTCTATCTTTTCCTCCCTTAGGCAATAATGCCACATAAAACTATGGATTATTAATGAATGCATCCCTTTGCACAAGAATAAAAGGACAAAAGACAAGGCCGCCGCCAAGACCAATTTCTGTGAACCAAAATGGCGGTTATGACGTCACGTTCGCCCCAATAATATTCATCGCATTAATGTGGATTAATGATTCGTTTATCTGTGTAGTTATTTTGTTCAATCTTTTAGCATCAGGTGTCTCTAACGAACAAGCTATTTCCCAGCCTTTCGCTCCCATCTCCTGTAAGACAGGTGTGACGTCACTTGTGATCGCTTCTTGCTCTTTGGTTGCACCCTGTGAAATGAAAAGAAATATTCTGAAACTGGATGCATTCATCGTGCTTTCCGACAACACAGGCGCAGAACTAACGGGTTAAGACAGCCTCGTGCATGCGGGATTCTACTACTCACGACCCTAAAAGACAGGGGATATATACATAAATATACATCAAATATATATCCTCAAAATGCAAGCTCCGCGTTTCCCCCCCTTTTTTCTATTTCTGGAAATTTTTTGAAATCTAATCTTGAAAACATGCAAAGCCCAAACCCGTTCTAATAACCTACTTCTGAAGTTCGGAATGGCAAAAGTTCAGGTTCCCTCTATTTTCTTAACTTACCCCTCCTCCTCCGATAAACACATAATAAACGATCACCAATCAAGACAGACTATTAAAATTCTAAAAATGTGATTGACTACTCTTCATCCATAACGCTATTTGTGTTCTCTTACCAACGTCTTGATATCACCACTACCAGAACCCTTTTCGAATCCTTTTCGAATTTTTTTTCAAACCACTCCTTTTCTATGGGAGTCGCTTAGACATAGCGATAGTGTACTCGCCTCTCACTCCTGGGGTCTCGGGTTCGATTCCTGGACTCGGCATAAGATCTCAGAGTTTGTTCAGGGTGCCAATAAAATTTGAAGTTCTCAAGATAAAAGTGTTTTAAATTAGGCTAAGAAGTATTAGGATTGTGGTAGAAGTGTTATCAATATGTAACAATATCGATGTGCCAACAACACAGTGAGTAAGTGAGCGAGCCAGTGAGACACACATTTGTATATTCAGACCCCTCATCCGCACGTGTAAAAAATGGATCAGAAAATCCTGTGACATATACTGCTTAGTCTGTCAATATTGATTACCTCACAGATGTGTTTATGTACGACAATTGTTCCCTCGTACACTGGCGATGGGTCGTTGATTCTCATCTTTTCTTTCTCGAAAAACCAAAGAGACTTCAGCCTATTTTTACCTGTTGACGAACAAACATCGAGTTAACACTCCTATGCCAACAGAAAATAGTAAGAGTTGCAAGCCTTTCAAATGTTAGACATGAAAATTCTACAGACTCTTGCGGCAATGCACTTGTAATTGCATGCGGGCTTCAATTTGGAGGAAGAAATATATTTTTAGACTTTTTAAAGAATTTTCCACTTTCAGTTGAAGTGATGACATCCGTTTAACCAAACACTGCGCGCGAAATTATTGTTTATCCAATGAAAATGCTTGGACACGGCACTGTCACGGTAACGGTACTGCAACGCTGGTACCGTGCGCTTTTTTATAGTTATACAGAATTTAATTTGCTCTAACTTTTTACATCTATACCTTCAAATAAATAATAATAAATAAATAATATTAATTTAACAGTGGTTTCACAGAGTGCCTCTTCTTCCACTGGATTCCAATTGTAATTTAAACGTTGATTTTTTCGGAGAGAGGAAAACCGGAGAACCCGGAGAAAAATCCTTGAAGCACAGGAGAGAACCAACTAGAAACTTTACTCACAAATGACACCAATTTCGGGAATGTGAGCACTCTCTCACCGCTACGCCACCTGTGCTTCAAAACAAAGTTCAATACTTCATTCACCTGTATAGCACTGAATGATTCCAACTAATTTCCAGCCCTGGTTCAAGTGTGTTATAAAGAAATCCACGTAGTCAAACACAACAGAAACTTCCTTGTTACAAAACCCTTTAACCCGGTATGGAATGAGGGCAGTGACTGCTTGATAAATGAACATCGCTGGAAGAAGTGTACGAGGGACTTCCAAGAATATGTCAACAAATGAAACTGGAAATATACCATAAAAAAATGTTAAAAGGTTTTGATCACCAAGATCATTTCGAAACCAAGATGTTTTTGAAGGTTTATGAATATTTTTGAATGTCTGTTCATGTGCCTATCTGTCTGTCTGTCTCAGTTCATGTGCCTACCTGTCTGTCGGTCTGTCTGTCTGTTCATGTGCATGTCTGTCTGACTGTATGTATATTTATGCGCGCGTATGCCTGTCAGTCTGTCTGTCTGTCTGTCCGTCCGTCCGTCCGTCCGTCCGTCCGTCCGTCCGTCCGTCCGTCCGTCCGTCCGTCCGTCCGTCCGTCCGTCCGTCCGTCCGTCCGTCCGTCCGTCCGTCCGTCTGTCTGTCTGTCTGTCTGTCTGTCTGTCTGTCTGTCTGTCTGTCTGTCTGTCTGTCTTTCTGTCAGTCTGTCACGGCCGTCTATCGGATAACCTCCTGTCCACTTAATTTTCCACATAGTATCAAGATATTGATAATACTGATCCCGATGACTCTCCCCATTGGAACCGTCAATGAGATTTCAGCTAGAAGACAATTATGATGTTCATTTATGGATTCATTTTTTAAAATTTAGACTCACAAATGCTCTAGTTTGCCCCAAGAACAAAAGCTCATCGAGGGGTCTCGCTATGAATTCATTTGTAAAGCCCAATAAATCTGAAAATGACCAACCTGTATTGAATCTTAACTTTGGATCAAAAAGGTCGACGCGTAAAGCAAATGTTTGGTCTAGACCTCCCATCACTGTTATGCACATGATTCTACCACCCTGTGATGAATACTGAGCTATCTGCAACAATAACGAGACACTGTTAATATGTAAAAAAATCAATCAGTAGGAAATGGACTACCTTAAGCGTGGGAAAACGTTTTGAGCATGCACAGTTTTTGAACTGTTAAAACTCCGCAGATGCGCAGTGATTCACGTAACATGGCGGTTAGGGTCCGGACCGAAGGGTACATTGAACTGGGGTGCTTATCATCCGGTTGGAAAACAAATGGTATGTGTCATTCTGATCGGAAAGTTCCAGAAAACTTGGTCTTCCGGTTGAGGTAATCCACTTTCCCGCTCTTTTCGGTTCTTCCGGTTGACACGTGTACCATTTAACGGACGTTTGTCCGATTACAAAATCAAGATTATAAAATATAAACTACGGAAACACGGTGCAGCGTTGCGCGCAAGGTTACTCAAGTAGAAAACGAGCCTACTTCAGTAACATTGCCTACCATATTGCGCGCAATTGCGCGCAATGTTGCACCGTGTGTCCGCGCCTTTACAATTCCAACCAGATGGCTTGTTTTAAATGGTAAGCACCCCTGTTTCGTGCAACAACACGATTGGACCGTGTGTCCGCTACCTCCACAAGTGTAGTATGCAATGCTGTCGGTAACGGACAGAAGTAGGATCGAAATCTAATTTAGCAACGTTGCGCTCAACATCTGTGAACATATATAAAACTTTGCTGAAAATGGCGGGAAGTTTTCAGCCAAAGACATGTGACTTCTCTATGGAGTTCGCGTTGCTTTATTTATAGTTTTGTTGCAGGAAGAGTTGCTTCGTATTTCTTTCGAAAAACTCTGTCGCTCTGTCGTTTTGAAGGGAAAATCATCTAAATGTTTGTCGAATGATAAATCGATTATTCAACTAATAAAATTCCTTGCAAAACATCATGATTTGTCATTTATCTCGCAGTCAGGTTTTTCTCTCTGTATTCCGCATCAGCAAATATGTGCTTGCTGTTGACAAATCATGACATTTTTCGACTGAAGTTGGGCTCAACAAATGTTTATCATTGGGTTTTGGCCTAGTTATTATTTCCCTCGGAAGCATTAACTTTAACTGTGCTTACCTTTTCCAAAATATCAATATTTTGAGTCGCGCCTTTCGTCCCAGTGCCTTCAACACCGAATGCAGTGTCTTCTACAAGAGACATAGATTCTTCTGTACCGGAAGTTATGTCTTCTGCACCGGATGTTGTGGTCCTTGGACCGGATGCTGTGCCCCTTGAACCGGATGTCGTGGCCCCTGTACCGGAAGTAGTGGCCCCTGTACCGGAAGTAGTGGCTCTTGTACTGAAAGTTCTTTCTATTGTAATAGACCTATTACATTTCGTACCTGATAATCCCTTATCAAAGATCTTTGCCATCATCATTGATGTTTCGATTTGAAAATCGTACTCTACTCCCGCTCCATTACCTTGATATCTGCAAAAAAAATACAAATGACCTTGCAATGATAGAGATCTTTTTAACACCTTGGGCAATTATTCGCGTGTTACATGATTGGTTGAACTAATGTCGTCATTCCCGTACCGTGATCGTGCCGTATTCGCGCATCCTGATTAGATGAATATTAACCCCATACGCTGTGATTGGTTGAACGAATGTCGCCATTCCCCTACCGTGACCATGCCGTATTCGCGCATCCTGATTAAATGAATAGTAACCTCATACGCTGTGATTGGTTCAAAGAATGCCGTCATTCCCGTACCGTGACCGTGCCGTATTCGCGCATCCTGATTAGATGAATAGTAACCCCATACGCTGTGATTGGTTTAAAGAATGCCGTCATTCCCGTACCGTGACCGTGCCGAGTCCTATGTCAACCTATATACTTACTTGTGTGAGGGTACCAGTCTTATAACAGCTCGATGTTTATAAAGGTAGACTGGATCACTCGTACTTGTAGGTACGAGGTTAAACGAAGCGGTAACTGCATTCCCTGCCTGATAATGTTGCATTAATCCAGAGTAAATGTAGTCTGAGCGGATGTCTATCGTCAGGTTCTTTATATAGATATCAGCAAGAGGTTCCAGACGGACTGCTGAAAATAATCAGATAGAAAACGTTGCTAAAGGACCGTTGAGTTAGCCGTGCCCTGACAGAGAAGCAAAGAGGTTGTTACAGGGTTCAATGTGTGAGGTAACGTGCTCTAACTTTGATCAGCCCAGAGGCTGTTTCAGGGTATCCATGAAGGATTTGAGTTTTTCTTTGTTTGTTTGTACCGCTTTCATATCAATTTATGATTAAATTATATTAATGATATGCTAATGACGAAAACATATTAAAAGAGATTGGACAATCCAACAAAGCAAAGCGACAAAACCTATTGTTAAAATGGTTGGTACATTAACGTCACAATGGTAATGTTTGTAGTTCAGACGTCGAACTTTTGCCGCGTCGAATCGCTGTTTACCCTTCAACTAGTAGAAGTATGTAGACCAAACTTGACACATATCGTCTCCTGGCGCTAAGCAGAAGAGCTGATGTCTTATACACGCATCAAGCATTCCGCGCTACTGCTCTAAGCGCATGCTCAGGGGATTAAAAAGTTGGATAATATTTTGTAAAATATGCAATTTTTTGGTATATTTGACTCAAAATTCGCTTAACGGTACGCGATCTTGAATATTTAATGAAAATTGTGTTTGACAAGAAAAATACAACGAAAATATAACATGTTTTACAAAATATTATCTCACTTTTTAATCCCCTGAGCATGCGCTTAGAGCAGTAGCGCGGAATGCTTGATGCGTGTATATGGTAGTTCTCGGCGTTTTCTTAGTACAAAAAATAAATACAGGGGCCCGGTTTAGACATCGAATTTCACATGTGCCAAATCTAATGCAAATGAATTCAAACAGTAGTTGTCTAACAATTCTTCTTTTCAATATAAAAGACTTGAACAGTTTTTGTACCTTTGTCAGATTTCTAGTTTCTAAAAATGTACCTAAACATATCAAAGTCATTGCATACTTATTTGAACATTTAGCATATATCGGCTCCAGTCCTCCAAATTGCTTCTTGATTAAAGTGAATATCGACAAAATTTCTCAAGATAAGCCAAAGAATTGAAAGAAAGCTCAAACTAGGGATAACAGTCTTTATAAGATAGAGATCATAGAGGTCGGCAAATCGATAAACCTGTTAAAATTCATTTCCAAAGGGCTGGTATAGTGCTAAGTATGACAAATACATTTGTTATTCTGCTATTGATTTAACACCATGAATCTCCGATTCTTTCAAAATCTCCTTTATCATTCCTTCTATAACAGGTTCGCTAGTATTTTCGTCTACTATTTGCTTCGAAATCGTATCGCGTAAATAAGATAGCTGAAGTAAAAGAAGTCATTAAGTGCTACGCTAGAGCTTAATAAATCAAGCGGTTTAGCTTGAAATATAACTTTATTTCTGGAACACAACCGCCGATTGACTTACTCGTTTATTTCGCAAGTAAAACTTGGGGAAAATAATTCAATTTTGGGCCGCTTGCCCCATCTCCTATTCTACGCTTCAGTTGCCCCGAAAGGTTAGCACTGAAGCAAAATACCCCCCCCCCCCCGGGAAAATACCACCAGTCTGCATAATTCAGGGCTCATTTCCCGCATTCAAAAAAGGTCAAAATTTCATGTATTATATATCAAAATGCGCCAAAATTAATCTTCTTTTCATATTTGGCGGTACTTTTAACATCTGAGCATGCGCTTTTTAGTTTTAGGCCCAGACTCATCAGACGGTAGCTCACAGAGGTCGGAAAGTCTCTTCAAGAGACGTCAATTGCCAACCTGAAGTCCAAAAATCCCGTGAGAAATATTTCATTCTTTAACAATACGTAATATGAAATGACGACCTCATAAAACGAAGTTTTAGAATCTGTAGGTACCTAAGTCAAAAGTCCACGCGAAAGTACATAAAAAAAGGAAAAAGTACAAAATTTTGCATGTTTATGACTTGACCTCAGCTGCGTGACGTGACACATGAAACCCATATAGGCTGATGTTAACCGTGACTTTGATATGCAACTGAAACTGGAAAATGAAATTGAAAAACATTGTGCTTAGAAATTACATCTAATTTTCTAAATTTAGCGCAGCTACTAAACACGATGCAATTGTTTTGACTATATAAGAAAGAGTTATAGTGTGTGTGGGGGGGGGGGGGGGAGTTATATTGTGTGTGTGGGGGGAGGGGGAGAGGGGGCTTTGGTGTTTCTGTTTCACTTGTTTGATAGCTCCTAGATCCTAACTACAATCCTTGATTCCCTCTTCCTCACACACAAAGGGACACAATTCAGAATATCAGTGCATGTGTATACAATACAATACCCCAATTTTCCACTGGGTTTTTTAAAGCGCCCCAAAATGTTGCTTGCAAAAGTGCTCTGGTTGCCCCTCTCAAAATCCACCTTCTCCCCCCCCCCCCCCCCCCCCAATTCTAAAATTATGAGTGTTCCCTAATAATGACGATAATAAGCCTAGTCTGATAAAGCACTTAAGCGCCTTTAACTCTCACATTCAGTTCACGACAAATGAGGGCAGTAAAGAAGTAGATTTTGGAGCTATAGATCCGAACTGAAGACGCTCAAGAAAACTAAGGTAAGAAAAAAATGTCAGAAAATCTGACCCAAGTTTGAATCTAAAATGTCGTTTGCTCAGCTGAGACGAATAAATAAGTTACTAGTTTTAGCGCTTTTCTTGATATTTGAAAAACCGCGAGATAAATTTTTTAAAACTTTGTGATCGTTTTCACATTATAAGAACATCAAGGTTTCGAAGTTTCATCTGGATTGAAGCATTTTCACATGGTCACTATGGTTTGAATTAATAAAGTTAGTCTAAAATGCAATTGAAAGTTAAGTTTTATTATTATTCCAGCTGAATTAATTAGGTTTCTCCGTCAAGCTTCAATTTGCATTTTCATGTTTCGAGTGTCCGCACTGTAAAATGATTCCGGCAATGAAAATGAAGATTTGGCATTATATTGCCTATAATTTTCAGTAAATATACAATTCAATATAATATTGAATTTAAGGGCATGTTAGTTACCATAACAAAAAAGTCCAAAAATACACCTCATAGCGAACTTTAGTCGACCCAAAATTTTGAATATCAAATGGTACGATTTCTTTCCAATTTTTTCTCATTACTCCAAAGTGATGTACCAACAACTTTACATAAAATTAGGAACCCAAAACAGGTAAATTGAATACTTTTTCACGACGTTATTAAATGATTTAGTTTTTGCAAAATTTCTATGCTTCAGCGAACTTCAACGTCAAATTTCTCGTAAATGCTCTCACAGATTTTCTTCAAATTTTCTGAACCTTGAGCAAAGGACTAATTCTCCAAGAAATTTAGCGTGATTTAAAAAATTAGGTAAAAAAAAACAATATTAGTTGGCGCGTTCAAAGTATTAAAGGCTACGAAACACTGTTTCATGATTGTATTGAATCAAATCGAAAGAAAATACATGTAGATAATAATGGGCTCAGTCTATACACTGCAAGGACGGAAAAGTTGATATTGATTTCTTGCAAACCGTTTCATCCATCCGTCCATCCCTCCCTCCATCCATCCATCCGTCCCTCCCTCCATCCATCCATCCACCCATCCATCCGTCCATCCCTCCCTCCATCCATCCATCCGTCCCTCCCTCCGTCCCTCCCTCCCGTCATCCATCCATCCCTCCCTCCCTCCCTCCCTCCCACCCTTACTCCACCCACCCAACCATACCCATTCACCACTTTCCATCCATCGATTCACTGTTCGAATACAAAGCATTCAGTCGAGGCTACAATGTTCAAATTTGAATATTCCTTTGAAACTACCTTGCAGCCTCGATTAAATGCTTTCTCTGTGACCAGTTAACCGATGTATGGAAAATGGCGAATCTCCAGAAATCTCTACTCGTGTTGCAAGCTAAATTTAGTAGGAATTATTTTCTTGTTGTAGCACCCAAAAGACGACGCCTATAGCAAGTCTGAATCCCTGGAGATTAGAATGTATCCTACTGCAGAAGCCAACCAAGCCCTTATAGATGCATTTTATAACAAGAATAGAAACCTTAGGTGGAGTAAGGAGTTTCCAGTCATCGGTAAAGGCATCCTACTCTTTAATTTTCATCAGGAGTCACCATTCTTTCTGAAGGTGCGCCCAACAGAAGACGATTTGACAGGAGAATCGTGGATAGGCCTTCATGTTGACGAAAGGAGCGTCTCTTTTCATTACAAAAAGAAGAACGAGAAACCGAAACAACTGGACGAAACCACACACGAAAAGTTTTTTGGAGATGACGTAGGCCTTGAACCTCGTAAAATATGCACGTATTGGTTGAGCTATGACAGCGACCGAATGGTTGTCAAGTACGGCAAGGGATATTGCATGGAAAAGACGACCATCTTACAATATCAATTCAAGAAACCAGATGAAAGCGAGAATGAAGCTTTTTTTGATCCATCAGTCAACAGGAAGGTAGAGCTATATGACAACATTCAAGATGGTGATGAACCCGACGCCTCATTCGAAGCGGCTCTGGCTGTTGTGGAACCTGAGGTGGACTTCGACCCAGATCCTTTGGTTACTGACGTCAAACCATTAGTAAAGGATAGCTCCAAAGCTAATCTTTTTGATTTGGATAGCGGTAGATTCATCTATTCCAGCAGTCTTCCCCCAGCGTGCCAGACTCTTTATGCCAACGTTACTGCGGCTAATGTTGACCTTGACTACGTGCCCGCCGGTGTCAAACAATACCCGTTCTTTCTAACAGATGCAATCCGCTACAGTATCGAAACAGAAGGATGTGCTTTGAACAAGAGACTCAAGGAGAAACAGGGCGAGTTTGGCAGCTTGAATCTTACATATCTTCGCATCACACTCGGAAAAGAATACGGTGCTTGTCCTGGAGTGCCATACGTACTTGAACTCTGGCCGAAATTCCATGGCAGTCCTGTCCATAACCATGGTAATGCATACGCAGTTATCCGTGTGCTGCATGGTGGACTGACTATCCACTACTACAACAAGATGACAGAAGATGAAACTAAAGACAGTCAGTGCAAATGCAAAAATGACGACCCAAGTGAAGGTCTAAAGGAATTGGGAAAATTTGACGTGAATAAAGGAGATGTGACTTGGATCTCACCAAGATGGTACCAGACGCATCGCTTGCAGAACGATACCGATGACTTCTGTGCTACCGTTCAGTGTTATGCCTACGGCACCAATGACCATACGCACTGGCCGTACTTTGATTACATGAAAAGCTGTCGCAGAATTGGTGAGTTTAAGCCCGATTCAGATTTTGGCTTCACTCAGATGCACAACACAGTGATGGAAGAGTACGCAGCGAGAAATAGAATAAAGGCGCCGCAAACTGCTGGAAAAAAGAAAAGAAAGGCAAGAAGGAAGTAGGGTTTCGAACACCATGAAATGTTGCAATTGTTATGAGACACAAACAGTATGCACTATTCACTATTCAGTATGCAGTATGCAGTATGCAGTATGCAGTATGCAGTATGCAGTATGCAGTATGCAGTATGCAGTATGCAGTATGCAGTATGCAGTATGCAGTATGCAGTATGCAGTATGCAGTATTCAGTATTCAGTATGCAGTATGCAGTATTCAGTATTCAGTATTCAGTATTCAGTATTCAGTATTCAGTATTCAGTATTCAGTATTCAGTATTCAGTATTCAGTATTCAGTATTCAGTATTCAGTATTCAGTATTCAGTATTCAGTATTCAGTATTCAGTATTCAGTATTCAGTATTCAGTATTCAGTATTCAGTATTCAGTATTCAGTATTCAGTATATTCATTCGTGTTTTTTTCCAGCATTTCTGATATCTATCCGTATAATTCGCTTGCCCTACAATCATCACTGACCACGTTCAAAACAATATCCTTTAAAATA
The DNA here is from genome assembly GCA_964019055.1 of Anthopleura xanthogrammica. Lineage (NCBI taxonomy): Eukaryota > Metazoa > Cnidaria > Anthozoa > Actiniaria > Actiniidae > Anthopleura > Anthopleura xanthogrammica. The sequence goes on along the minus strand of OZ025207.1, from coordinate 11,712,094 downwards.
TGTTACGACTTCCAAATTCGAATTCTAAATGCAACTTGGAATCGTAAGAAATGTAAAGAAAAATTTTCTGAGTATGTTTTAACTATCTATGATTGTATGTAGTCTGCGTTTATGACCTGAGCATTGAAAAAAAAGTGCTAATAGTTCGACAACAATTGCTATTGCACGTTACTTGTTTGTTTGATGATACTGGTTTATTGAACAGTTTATTTCTTCTCCTGATTTTGCAAATGCAAGCGGTAATTTAGACAGTTCATGAGTTCGCATTCCGGTTTTTTATTGCATGAAGACGCAAAAACAACTTCTACTTCGAAAGAATTCTAGTGATACAAAGCACAAAGCAAATTCCATAATATTTTATGAAATTCTTGTCATATATCAGAAATATTTCAATAAAAGATTGTTATTTCTCTATTTAAGACTCCACACTTGGAGCATTTCTTGACTTGATAATGTTGTCATGTTGGCAACTAAACTTCACCATTTCTTATCGCTAGTTTTCTTAGTAAGGCCAAGTTCAGACGTCGAACTTTTGCCGCGTCGAATTTAATTGCCTTTCATGCCAGCGACTAAGAAAACGCCAGGCACTACCACATAAGACATCAGCTCTTTTATTTGGTCTACAAACTTCTACTAGACTTAGCCTTCGTGGCGGCTCTATACTAGATTGGGAAAACAGCGCTCGATCAAAAAGGAATTTAGATTCGACGCGGCAAAAGTTAAAAACAAAAGAAGGTTTAAACAAAAGAAGGTGAGAAATTCGGGATAAAATCGCTTGCGCACTGAAAACGATTCTTAAACTGTGAATGGGCTTATAAACAGATCAATTATGATTATTACGAAATTTAGCTGAAACTTGTGTGTAACGGCATTGTGAGACAAGTTTCACGGAGGTGTTACAAGGCGCATTTTCGTGCAACTTGTTCGCGATGAAATTGCGCAGTTATATTTGAACACGAAACCTGGTCGAAAATGATACGGTTACGGTTACACGAGAACGGTATGAAGTATTAGTCTCAAACAGCGTTTTCAAAACATCACGGTTTCATCACATATTCAATCGATGTAGCGTAAACGCAAGGCGCGACCGAGTAGAAAATAACACGGTTTCAAATGAAACTGCGTCCATGTAAACGGGGCCTTAGTTGGCTACAGCCTGGTTTTTACTTGCGACGGAGTTAGAGTACGAAGCAGCTTGGGACGAAGTGAGAACCAGAAAACGGAGTAGGAATCGGAGTCAGAAGCGCGTCAGAAGCGAAATCGTAAGGATCGGAAGATTTCCTTTTGCTTGGCTTTTGCTTACGCTTATAACGAGCGGTTTTCACTTGCAATTTCACGCATGAATTGCTTCTGACTCTAGCCTCCTTACCGGAACTTTTTGGGATTTTCCAAAAAGCGCCGCTACGCAGGCTATTGCGATTCCGACTCCGTCGTAAGTGAAAACCAGGCTTCAGTCAGTACCTTATGTTTCCCACTCATGTGAATTACTGGGAGACAATTTGGAATCTATTTCAATGTTACGGCATGTCGTACCGTATCGGTACGTGCTGTAAGTCAGTACTGTATGTTTCCAACTCATACAAAAAAAACGCTCTAAGTTAGAGTTTAGTATGCAATTCTCGTAGTTTTAAGGACAGTTACTCTACTTACTCTATGATCTCATCTTGACCCTAAACCTTCAAATTTTTTCGATCCCTGAAACAACCTCTTGACTGATCTACAAGACGGGGCTCGGCTAACTCACACATGGATTTGGAATTTAGCGTGTTAGGATATGCTTAGGGAGGAAAACCGGAGAACCCGGAGAAAATTCCACGAATCATGGGAGAGAGCTAGCAAACTCTACTCACATGCGATGACGAGTCTGAGACCCCAGAGGTGATAGGCGAGTGCACTAGCGCTACACCACCCTTGACTCCCAGTGCTGATACGGATAAGTGGTAAAGGGCAAACCCTTGATCTATACTCGTTTTTTTTTTTTTTTTTTTTTGACGACATGGAATTTATTTACAAAAACTTACGATTTTGTGATGATTCTTGGACTTCTGCCTGTTGACATATCTGCTCTGGGACGGCAGGAACATCGTTCTTGGTCTGCAGATGTTTCGATGGCTTTGCGTTTGCATCACCCATGTTTAACTGTTATCAGCTTTAAGCAGAGAAAGATTCCAATAATTTATCATCCGCATATACATGCAGTTATTTCAAAAACGTTGGTGAAACTTTTGTTGCTTGTTGCATGTTTCATACCAAGCCCAATGCAGTATGGGTGATGTGAATTCAATCAGTGAAAGGTCACAACAATATGGTATTTTTCCAAACTTTGTCTGCACGTGTTTCCGGCATATTTTCTTCTGTGCTGACATTATTTACATATGAATGAAATACATTTCAAGCTTGGTAAGCAACGTGCAGCATGTAGCATCAACATGCCAAAAAACCAGCAGTGGTCAATATAGTGGCGTTCAAATATGGACGCCGGGCAGTGTTGCAGTCCCATATAGGGGTGTTGAAATAGGGGCAAAGCAGGGCTCGAAATAAGAAACAATTATAGCCTGCCAGTCTAGTAAATTTTGGCTGGCCTTTTATTACTTTCATTTTCCATTTGGCAGTTCACCGTTATTTTTGCCTGCCAAACCTTAAATTTTGCCTGGCTTTTGGCCATTTGCAGGCCGCTATTTCGAGCTATTGAAATAGGGGCAGAGGTGTTGAAATAGGGACAGAGGTGTTGAAATAGGGGCAGAGGTGTTGAAATAGGGGCAGAGGTGTTGAAATAGGGGCATGGGTATTGAAATAGGGGCAGAGGTGTTGAAATAGGGGCAGAGGTATTGAAATAGGGGCAGAGGTGTTGAAGTAGGGACAGAGGTGTTGAAATAGGGGCAGAGGTGTTGAAATAGGGACAGAGGTGTTGAAATAGGGACAGAGGTGTTGAAATAGGGGCAGAGGTGTTGAAATAGGGACAGAGGTGTTGAAATAGGGGCAGAGGTGTTGAAATAGGGGCAGAGTTCTATATAACGTAAATATCTTCAACAACAAGACCCTCATCTAGTGAACCTCGCTATAAATTCTCGTCAAAATCCTTACAGTGAAGATGCCTGGTCGAGTTCGATGACAAAGAGAAACTATATCGATTCCATCAAGGCGCCTATTTTTGTCAAGCTTGCACAAGAAATTTCTAAATATTGAATGTGACAAGCGACTGTGAATTAAGAATGCGTTACAAAAGATCGTGATAAATGCTTGGACGGTACTTCCTTACTGAGCACGTCCTCAGGATCGTCACGCAACACGTCATCAGTGTCTCGACTAGGTGTCCTTCTCTGTGAATATGATTTGAATGATGAAATGCCACATCATAAACAACTCTTCTCCAGCATACTTACGTCCGTCTAACGCTTAAGAAAAGCCAACGATTTAAGAACCGCTGTGGCGCTGGAGGAAACATAGTTGAACATGATTCCTGGAGAGAGAACCTGTAGAAACATGTTTAGACAGCTGCATAAGAATCCATCTGACGATGAGCTTAAACAAACATAACGAGACTGAAACACCACGACCTTGGGGTCAAATATAAGAAAACGGATGCTTGAGAATTGAGTAATAATTTCACTTTTTGGGCTTGTTATTAATAGAAGAATCGTATGACGTAAGTTGACGTCATTTTAAATAGGTCATTTGTATTATTGTGTCATTTACTACACAGGTAGCCCAAGCTGGGTTTCTGTGGTGTCATATCATAAGAGAATGTATGGGGAGCTATAAAAAACCTCAATAAAATCGTCAAAATGTGAAATAAAGGAAAGAATCCGAATTCTAACCAGACAGGGCGATAGAGGTTTATTTCTCATTTTGACGATTTTATTGAGGTTTTTTATAGATCCCCATACATTTTCTTATGATATGACACCACAGAAACCCAGCTTGAGCTACCTGTGCTCACTATCACTACTTGTGTAAAATGCATTTACAATCGACGCGCCCTTGCGCAAAAAGTCGTTACACAGTTCAAGTTCAAGTTTATTATTACAAAAAAAGAATTATTACATGGAAAAAGTATATTGTCCTACTAAAAGCGCGGAAATACGAGAAACAAAATCAAGCGAGTTGTCACGCAACATTGTTGCATTTGAAGATGCAGAGTGAATGTGGCTGGTATTACCACCCCGAGCAAAAACAAAATTTTACTGCGTGACTCAACATTCGCTCTGCAATTTGCAACGCAACAATGTTGTGCGACAAGTTACGCGATTTTGTCGCCCGTATTTCCGCGCCTTAATCGAGGCAGACAGTAGTTTAATTAAGGAACTTAAATGACTATCCGTATTACTAGTCGAGAAAAAAGTCTCGCGTAACATTAAAGTACCAAAATATTGCGCGTTTTTTAAACCAACCTTATGTCTTTATTGAATTTTATATCTTTTACGATGACGTCATTTGACTACTACGTCCAGAATGCTTCGCGCTCCTTATATAATGGAGCTAGAATAATGGGGGAGTTAATTCGACGTTCATAGGTAAAAGGTTACAGTTTTAGCATGGTAGATTAAAAGTCCCACATGGGAAAGCCAATTCAATGTTTATGTTTTTCACTGGCAAACAATTTTTTAGCGCGTACATGAAACTTCCACCATAATGTTAAATGCCGCTAGTTCTTTTAGTTCTTTTAGTAGGGTTAACATTTACAGTGTTGTGTTTTGAATAGACTTTTTAATAAAGTATGCCTCTATTAAATAAAGTATTATCTTTCTATTGTCTCGAGTATTTGATTTCCCTTGTGTATTGTTACTAAAGCTGTTCCAGTTGAGTGATAGTGTCTAATAGTCACTAAATAAAAACTATTAGGTAGTAACTATTTAGATTTTATTTCATGAACATAGTGTAAGCACTCTATAAAAATTCACATATTCTTAAATAAGATACTTAATTAAGAGATAGTAAACGTGTGTGGTGGCCAAAGTAGTAATGAACTTTCGAGTTGGCTACCACATGGTGTGGTATATTGTTTAAGATACTCTTCTCTTATGTAGGGTCAGGGTTTTCCGATCCCATCGGCATATCCCCATCACTGAACCACACCTAGTAGCTCTCCCTCCAGGTAAATAGACTACTCCTAAAATAGGTCCCTTGCACGTGGTGACATCAAAGCAGCTCAATTTGAAGGACAAAACAAAAGAAATTCAATCTCCTGAGAATTGGAAACCTATTGTTTTGCCTCCAGATTGAGCTGCATTCCAATGCGCTTCAAGGGGTCTACCGGTATTTAACTCGGGGAGGGGAGGGTACTAGGGGCCATTCACTGATAGGGATGATCCGAGGGGATCCGAAGACCCTGACCCTATCTAAGACAAGAATATCTTGAAAAAACATACCCTGTTCAAGACATAACACTGTAGCTTATAACCCTATCTAAGACCCAAGAGAAATTCTATAACCTGAATATGCCGGCACAGTTGAAAGTTACATTAGTTTTTGGTGGCAAAAAGAAATAGTTTCGAAAAAAAATTAAATTAAATTAAATGCCTTGAAAACTTGAAAAAACTAGTACCCCTAACCTATTCGGCAAAACCAATGACCCTATTCAAGACAATATCATGAAAATTGTATACCCTGCCTAAGACTAAAATCCCAAAAAACCATACCCTATCCAGTGGAACATCCCTGTATAGGCTATGTATGGGAGTGCCCACCCCCCCCCCCCCCCCAGGATTTAACTATTCTATTGTAGACGATGCAGAGTACTTACCCGACACTGTCTTTAATCTACCAAATCTTTCTTTAGGATATTGTGGATCTCTTACTTGCTTTTAATTGTCTACAATTACAAAGCCATGAAAACATTTTTTTATTAGAGTGCTTGCAATATGTCCGTGAAATAGAATCAAAGTTATTTGTTGTTAACTAGTTGTTAGTTAGTAACTATTAGTCACTATTACTCAACCAGAACATTCAAGTAGCAATACGCGAGACATCAAATACACAAGAGACTAGGACCCTGAGTAACAATGGCTTTAATCTTTGTATTTGATGAGCCAGACAGTGAAATCTTTTAAATAAACCGTTATTATTATTATTAGTTATTGTTATTAATACTTATCATTATTCATTAATTATTATTATTAATTACTATTATTATTATTATTAGTTATTGTTATTAATACTTATCATTATTAATTAATTATTATTATTAATTACTATTATTATTATTATTAGTTATTGTTATTTATTCTTATCATTATTCATTAATTATTATTATTAATTACTATTATTATTATTATTAGTTATTGTTATCAATACTTATCATTATTAATTAATTATTATTATTAATTACTATTATTATTATTATTAGTTATTGTTATTAATACTTATCATTATTAATTAATTATTATTATTAATTACTATTATTATTATTATTAGTTATTGTTATTTATTCTTATCATTATTCATTAATTATTATTATTAATTACTATTATTATTATTATTAGTTATTGTTATCAATACTTATCATTATTAATTAATTATTATTATTAATTACTATTATTATTATTATTAGTTATTGTTATTAATACTTATCATTATTAATTAATTATTATTATTAATTACTATTATTATTATTATTAGTTATTGTTATTTATTCTTATCATTATTCATTAATTATTATTATTAATTACTATTATTATTATTATTAGTTATTGTTATCAATACTTATCATTATTAATTAATTATTATTATTAATTACTATTATTATTATTATTAGTTATTGTTATTAATACTTATCATTATTAATTAATTATTATTATTAATTACTATTATTATTATTATTAGTTATTGTTATTTATTCTTATCATTATTCATTAATTATTATTATTAATTACTATTATTATTATTATTAGTTATTGTTATCAATACTTATCATTATTAATTAATTATTATTATTAATTACTATTATTATTATTATTAGTTATTGTTATTAATTCTTATCATTATTCATTAATTATTATTATTAATTACTATTATTATTATTATTAGTTATTGTTATCAATTCTTATCATTATTCATTAATTATTATTATTAATTACTATTATTATTATTATTAGTTATTGTTATCAATTCTTATCATTATTAATTAATTATTATTATTAATTACTATTATTATTATTATTAGTTATTGTTATTAATACTTATCATTATTAATTAATTATTATTATTAATTACTATTATTATTATTATTAGTTATTGTTATTTATTCTTATCATTATTCATTAATTATTATTATTAATTACTATTATTATTATTATTAGTTATTGTTATCAATACTTATCATTATTAATTAATTATTATTATTAATTACTATTATTATTATTATTAGTTATTGTTATTAATACTTATCATTATTAATTAATTATTATTATTAATTACTATTATTATTATTATTAGTTATTGTTATTTATTCTTATCATTATTCATTAATTATTATTATTAATTACTATTATTATTATTATTAGTTATTGTTATCAATTCTTATCATTATTCATTAATTATTATTATTAATTACTATTATTATTATTATTAGTTATTGTTATTAATTCTTATCATTATTCATTAATTATTATTATTAATTACTATTATTATTATTATTAGTTATTGTTATCAATTCTTATCATTATTCATTAATTATTATTATTAATTACTATTATTATTATTATTAGTTATTGTTATTAATTCTTATCATTATTAATTAATTATTATTATTAATTACTATTATTATTATTATTAGTTATTGTTATTAATTCTTATCATTATTAATTAATTATTATTATTAATTACTATTATTATTATTATTAGTTATTGTTATCAATTCTTATCATTATTCATTAATTATTATTATTAATTACTATTATTATTATTATTAGTTATTGTTATTAATTCTTATCATTATTCATTAATTATTATTATTTATTACTATTATTATTATTATTAGTTATTGTTATCAATTCTTATCATTATTCATTAATTATTATTATTAATTACTATTATTATTATTATTAGTTATTGTTATTAATTCTTATCATTATTAATTAATTATTATTATTAATTACTATTATTATTATTATTAGTTATTGTTATTAATTCTTATCATTATTAATTAATTATTATTATTAATTACTATTATTATTATTATTAGTTATTGTTATTAATTCTTATCATTATTAATTAATTATTATTATTAATTATTATTATTATTATTATTAGTTATTGTTATTAATTCTTATCATTATTAATTAATTATTATTATTAATTATTATTATTATTATTATTAGTTATTGTTATTAATTCTTATCATTATTAATTAATTATTATTATTAATTATTATTATTATTATTATTAGAATCCCTTGCACACTATCTTTTGATCAATTAATTAGCATCAGTTGTCTTATTATTTTCTGAAAAGCCCACTCATACCTTCTACATTACATATTGCATTTAAATAATTCATTAAAAAAGTATATCATATAGACGTTCTGTGACTCTCCCATGGTTTTTGATCTTGACCAATCAGAGTCAAGAAGACTCACAAACCATCCAAAGGTTGACCGAGTGTTGAGAAAATTAGTTTTGAATCATTAACAGCAGTTTTCATCTCATTTAAAACACCTTATTTTACATCTTGTGGTGCAGGTGGATTAACCATGTCAGGACCAGCTGACATGGGTGGTGCGGCATTACTTGGGACACCTCCGCCGACGATTTTTCTCTGGAAGAACAGTAGTATTTTGACTTGTGCTGTTGTAAAACCAGTTCGCTTTTGTTCTGGGGTTTCTAGAAGACAAGCCAGTTCCCATCCTTTCATTCCCATCTGCTGAATGATTGGTGTCCAGTCACTCTTGACATTTACTCCACCAAATCCAGACTGAGGATTCAATAAGGATATAATATTAAGGTCGTGCGGGACATTTCAAAACGGTCTAGACAACAGAAACTGCGTTATAATTTTGATACACAGCACGACATTTTTAGGTTTAACAGACATGTTTCAGCAGCCCTTGCTCTAATTGCACCATTTACACTGATGATGGCAGCAGGGCTGCTGAAACATGTCTGTTAAAGTTAAAACTGTTGTGCTGTATATAATAATAAGAAAAGAAAGGGAGGGGTGATTGGAGGGAATGAGGGAGGATGGGTGGGAAGGCAGGGAGAGAATAAAATATAAGACTTTTTATGATTAAATGCCTGTGACAAGATGTTTCTGCAAGAGTTTGCAGGGTCTTGCTGGTTTAGGCAAAATTCTTGTCAGGATTTTGGCAGGGCTAGACCTCGTTTGATCTGACAAGAATCTTAGCAAGATGTTTGACCTGGGAGAGGCTGGACAGGGCAGTAGACAGAAGGTGGGGTGGTGGGTGGGGGGGGGGGGGGGGGATGGTCAGCAGAAGTCCAATAGACTCCTTGCAAAAAAAGCTTAATTTGGAGGACAAAAAAAAAGAATTTTAATCTCCTGAGAATTGGAAATTATTTTACTGTCCTCCAAATTGAGCTACATTCCAAAGTGCTGCAAAGGGTCTATAATTACTGTACCTTGATGATGTGTTGGTAAGTAATAATAGTGCCCAAATACTGTGCCGTTGGGTCATTTAGTCTTAGAGACTGTTTTTCAAAGAACCAGACTGAATTGACTTGGGCTGTCATTGAAAAACCTGAGAACAGTAGAGCAATATAGACATTATATTGGTAAATCAACGACCTTTGAAACCCATAGAATTTTGTAATGTAAATTAATACTAACTAAAGAGGAAGCAAGGGTAGCGTAGTGCATGTATAGGTTTTCGCCTCTCACCACTATGTTCCCGGGTTTGATTCCCCGACTAGGCACCTTAAGTGAGTTGAATTTGTTGGCTCTCCCTTGCTTCAAGGGTTTTTCTCTGGGTTCTTTGGTTGTCATCCCCAAAAATCAACCCTAATTCAATCTGAGCTGTGCTCCTGTGGTCAGATATGAGTCCTATTGGCGCCTGCCTTTGGCACCTTATAATTATGCCTTTGACTCGGCCACATTGAGCTGCATCCTTTGCAATTCAGCTGCAAGAAAGAATGATAGCCACTCCAAATTTGTATTTTTATCTGTAAAAATTGTCCAGAACAATACAAAATACCTCCATGAGTATGTGTTCCTTGGTCCAGGAATATCTCAACCAATTTCCAGCCCTGGTTCAAGTAATAGGCAAAATGCCCCATGAAGTCACACTCTACAGAAACACGAGAGGAAAGCCCAGCATGAACCCTGAAGACAATAGGGACATTGACGGCTTGGTAGGTATACATTGGTGGATTGGGTATACGAGGCATGTTAAAGAACAAATCAACACCCATATCTAGAAAAAGAAATCAAATAATGACTAGTGGTTACCAGAGGTGGACCCTGGACTTTGTTCAGGGAGGGGTGCAGCATTGTAACGGCACCTGCCTGCGAAAATGCCAAAAACCTTGTGTCAGATATTTTTCAAGCTGCAAAGTAGGGGCACAAAGTCGGCCCAGGGAAAAGTGCAACCCTAAGAATCAAGGAAAAAAAACAGTATTTTACAAACTAAAAATAGGGCCACCCTTGGGGTGAGTGCACACCCCCTGCACCCTTCCCCTCGATCCATCCCTGGTTACTGATTGGACTACATTGGTGTGTTGAATACAAGTGATAGGAAGGAAAATTAAACACTGTTTAAAAAAGCTTGTTTGTCTGGTGTTTTGGGCATTAGTCCTTCTTCAAGAAATGAATTAATAGGTTAGGAAGTCAAGAGAATATTTGTCATTCATTTGCCTCATGGGCTGTGATGAACAAACTTATGTGACAGTGATAGCATATATAGAGAATATTTCTGTTCAATACTCACCTCCGCTTATTCCCCTCATAGCATTTCCAAAGCCTTGTGAAGAAATGCATCCAGTCATTTCTATGCATATCAGCTTGCCACCATGTGATGAGTAATAGGCTATCTGCAAAATGAACAAAATGAATATAATTATATAAATAAATAAATAAACAAACAAACAAATAATAAATGAATAAACAAACAAATAAATAAACAAACAAACAAATAATAAATAAATAAATGAATACATAAATAAACAAACAAATAAATAAACAAACAAACAAACAAACAAATAATAAATAAATAAATAAACAAACAAACAAACAAATAAACAAACAAATAATAAATAAATAAATAAATAAATAGATCACTATTTTTATAGTGGGATATGAATTCAATAACTTAATACTGGTTTCCAATTTGGCCCACTGTACTCAGAACACACACTACCACTACCCTCATGGCAAGGGAGAGAACAACACATCAAACAAACTCAACTCACATATGATCCAACCTGAGCCACTACCACTATGCCACCCATGTTCCACCCATACTCCACCCCTGCCACCCACAGTACACATATACCTTGAATATACCTAACAGATCCAAGAGATGAGAGGCAAGTATGCTGCTACTCATGATTCCTGATACATATTGAATTGGATCCATGACCATGGTGTTCAGAGTATTACAGCCACACTCTTATCACTTTTTTCATTGCTACATGCTGATCCAGGCAACCTGGCTATACACTGCTGTAAATCAAACAAATTGCTTGGTACCTTGACATACTCTGATTAACAGCTTTGTATTGCCTGCTTGCCTTGTCGTGACTTTTGTCTCAATCAGGGCATAGCAAGTACTTATTGGTTCTGTTTATCATTAGATATTAGTATTTATCCCACCCCATAGAAAATACAGCCAATCAGAAAGCAGGAAAGCCATTGTATATTCGTCGGTATTTCACTCTTCCTTCCCATCATGCACTGCATGTTGAATCACTACGCATTTTCATTTTCTATGGTGTGGGATAAAATGGTTATACAATGGTTTCTCGAGGCATACCGTGGATATCCCACTCATCACTAACCCTCATCTCATATTTTCTTTGTATACACACTTGCCTAAAGGCTTGTGTGTATACTAGAAACTACAAGTGACTCGTGGGATATTCCACGGTATGCCACTCGAAACCATTGTATAACTAGTATATACCTTTTGTATGATATCACTAGTATTGGCCACAATTGTTCCGCCTCCTGTTATTATCCCATATCTAATCGCCTGGATTTGCATCACTGATTTGTCTATCTTCAATTCATATGGTATTCCTCCCTCTGGTGGTGAGCTGTAGAAAAAGTAATCATCATCAATACATAGGACATTTTCATTTATACCATCATTAACTACCACTATTAATGTCTTGCTTGGTATAGCAATGTTCGTGCTGATGTCACCTATTGATATTAATGTGCAATTTGAACTAGCATTGGAAGCTTACATGAGCCTCTGACGTACATGAGACTGTCCACAGAATGATCACCTTTGATTATATACATAAAGAAAGGGCGCTATATAATTCATAAAATAAATCACTCCCTTCAATAAATTTACATTTTCTTATTTACATATCAAGTTCAATCAAGGTGACTCACGATAAAAACTTGAAATTACATTTTCTTTTTGTTTGGAAGCAGAATTAAACCTCCTTCTCAGATGACAATTTGTATGATAATAAAAGACACAAACAAAGGGCTACATTACTGACCCATCATCTGGTTTACAGAAGACTGCTTGATATGGAACAACTACAGAGCCAAAGCCAGCCATCTGTCCAGCAAAGGGCACTCGGTAAAAGGTTGTTAACAGGTACCCTTGTTGACAGTACTGGACTAGCATGGGATAGTAAGAGTCTATATCTGCTGTAACCATAGGCTGGCCACCAGTAAATCCAAATGTTACTATAAATAAATAAGTGATACACCTTAAATTTCATGACAATAACGTATTACAGACAGTACTACAAAATGACAGAGCACCACACCACATAGATGGCACCACAGAACAACAGGCAGCATCACAGAACGACAGATGGCACTGCAGACTGACAGACAGCATTGCAGAATAACAGAAAACAATGCAGAATGGAAAATGTTCACCAGGAAACAATTGTCAAAGATGTTTTTTGATAACCAGATTGACCTACTGGTAAGCAAGAGGACATTACTTAAGGTTAAATTACTTAAACAAGCTACAGTAACTACATATAGATCTACTTGTAAGATGAATAGCTTACCATTTGAGGACATTTTAACTCGAACTTGACATACCAAGTATGCTTGCCCTGGTCCATTATATGGAACATTGTCGATAGGCAGAGGGGTATGGCAGCAATATTTGGGTTTTGGCTCACCACCCTTTGAACCTGAGCCACCCATTTTGCTGTAAAAAAAAAAATTGGTGCTGATAAACTAGGTAAAAACTAAAAACATTCGAATTTTATTGATGCCCAGGTGTAAAAACCTCTGTAGGGGCAAGGCTTAGCCAACTCATACATCAAATTGGAATTTAGCCTTTGGTTTTTCGGAAGGAGGAAAACTGGAGAAAAATCAAGGGAGAGACCTAACAAACTCTATTATTATACATTTTACTCATTATCTCAATTCTGATTGGTCGATAGCCCTCGCCAATCCCTGATAATGTGTGAACTCGACATGATAAATGTATTATCTGTAGGTTTTACCTACAGACAATACATTTATCATGTCAACAGACAATACATTTATCATGTCAAGTTCACTCGAGGTCACAATGGAAATGAAAAAAAAATTGCCATTTTTTTGAAAGTAGGGATAAATCTTTATTCTTAGTTACAAAAGGTATAATAAGACAACTATTGAATTCGGTTTTCGCATGATATCGTAAATTATCAAGACCTCTGCCGTTTTATCCGCCTCAGCCTACGGCTTCGGCAGATAACACTGCCTTGGTCTTGATAATTTACGATATCATGCTCAACCTCATCCAATAATTCTTTACTGACAGGTGGTGAATGTACAATGTACAATGAATGTGAGAGACGGGGCAGACGAGTGCACTAAAAATTGGCTTGAAAGAAAATACGAATTTATGGTTCAAAACATTCGTGTCGTTTGAAACAGTCGTTTGAAAATTAAACTACATAAGTAGCAAATAATATATAACACAAATTTTACTGCGAAGGGGCAAAACTTCATGGCAAAAATGGGTTACGTAACCTGATGTGCGGTATGTTTGCACAAGGTTAGTGAAGAAATAGGTTGCCATTTTTGGCTTCTTTTGCTCTTCTTTTAAATCAGTTTTAAGCACTTTTAAAAATCAAAAGTCAAATATCGTATACAACAACAACCTGACTTACCGATATTATGTATTTCAATGCTTTTCTGGCCCAAACAACTTCTAAAACACAGTTTCTTTACTATTTACCTTTCCTTCCAGGTTCATGTATGACGTCAAAAAAAACCACAGGAATCCTAAACCTCGTCCCAGTGTCCTCTCGGCCGTGGTGGGCCAAGGGTGGGGGCCCGAAGTAGGAAAATCCAAATATGTATTTTTTTTAACATTTGGATTTAAAAAAAAGATATTTTCATTTATTTTTCTGTAATAAACATACCAAGGTATTATTCCTATTTCATTTTTACATCTTTTATGTCCAGCCGTATAAAAAAATCCAATTTTAACTGCACTTCCAGGTTGTAGTTGTCTTGTGACCAGAGTCTCTCGCCCCTCTCCCTTCCCTTCCTCCCTCCCCCTAGTTTGACTTTTTTCTCTCGCTCCAGTTTTTATGCGGCCATAACCACAACCAACGAACAAACCGTACGCAGGTTAGTGAGCCGATGGTTTTGTTTTGATCGGCTCACCGCACGTGGCACGTGCCCACGAACTCGTGTTTAGTAATGAACCAAAACAAACCAGGAGGGAGGAAGGGGGAGGGGAAGGGCTAAATTGTCTTTCACTCAGCTATCGAACTCTAACCTGGAAGGCTAATTTTTTTAGATTTCTTAAAGAAAGAAAAATATTTTTTTCACTTGAAGTCTGAAAATTATCGCAGTACGCTTTACAAATTCGTGGTGATTTTTTAGTATTCTTTAGGCGTTGAAGACTCAACAATACACAAGCTCATTAGTAGTTTGTCTGTTAAGTAGGAATCAAAAAGCTTTCCACCTGTTAGTAGTATTTTTTTTCGGATTTCAATAGGTTAGGAAGTCCTACTTTATTTCCAAAAACCGTTCAACATTTCCTCACAAAAGAAGGTACTTTTAGAAAAATAATAACCAACTCCAAATTCATTTTTGTTTCATTTTAATTTAATGTCCATTCTTTTGAGCAAATGATTGTAAAATACAGTAATAAAATTCATAGATTTTAAATATAATTTCATAATGTACTTTTTGGGACAAGAAATTGCCATACGACGCTTTGTCGACTGTTGTATATTTCCTATTGTGTTTTTGGTCACGTAGCACTGAAAGGGCTTTCCTCTCAGCCAATCAAAATACAATATCAGCATGTAAACAAACACTGAACGAATGAATGAAAACAAAACTTAATTCACAGACACCAACAGAGAAAATTAAGATAACAAAATAAATATATTTCCAATGAACGAAGCTTAAGATTAATATTTTAGGTTTTAGAAATCCTACGATTTTTGGACTTGATTTTTTTCTACACGTGTAGTTCTTAAAATACAGCTGAAACGTGGCGAGACGCTAAAATCAGAAAAAAAATACGTTTTGAAGTGTAAACAAAAGTGGTTTGTTTTGCACGGAAAACGCTAAACTTGGATCAGCTACCTAGATATTTACATAGATTTTTTCATGTGTTTCTGAGACTTCCTCTTGTTCAAGGAGGCGATCGATCTAGCTGTTCAATTCAACACATGGCATTTGATTATATTACCAATCAATTGTGTATCGTGTTCCAATGACTCCTGGCTGGGTCCGTTGATCATTCAAAACCGTTCTCCATTTGTAAAGAGAAATATAGTTCTAATGTTCACCTCCTGATAGACTTCCCGAAAATGTTCTCTTTCTGTATCTTCGCCCTTCGTCATGCAAGTGAGCTCTGCCTGAATTCAAAGCTCGATCTAAATGAACACTTGCAAAGTTTCTCGGGGCATCAAGCAGGCTTTCTTCAGTATCGTCTCTGGGGGATTTGGAAGCTTCCTTCTCTTCTTCATTCTTAGGTGGCTCTTGCTCCTCGGGTTCTTCCTTAGCCTTTTCTTTTTCTTCTTCTTCTTCTTGTTTCTTTTCCTCTTCATACTTCTTCTGTGCTTCTTCAATGTCTTGAGGTGAGTAATAACATTGGGAGCTGACTTTCCTGTGAAGGCCTTTGGAGTACATGCTTTCCCACACTGTGTTCAAATCGTTTTTCTCGTGAGCTGCATTATTTTCATACATTTTTCCAAGGTCTTGAACCATAGCTACTCCTAGTTGATTCATCGGCAAAGGTTTATCTGTTAAAGACATCTTGAAGGATAACAGCTACAACGTTGGATCGTCAAACTTTTAACAGCGTGCAGGAAAACAGAATGTTTGGCAATATCAAACCCTCAAACCACAATGACTAGTTTTAGCGTTGTTTATAGCTTAAAACAAAACTTTTGAGCTAACCGTTGCCCTCTAATCCAATCTTTATACTGGATAATCGAAGTACCGCCCAAATTTCTGTTCTCTCTTGTAAGCTAGATCCAAACAACTGAATCCAAAGAGCGCCAGATCACGTTATTGTTTATGTTTGACCACGTTGCCTACCAAATCATCTGTCCATAGCGTGATCGGGTCACGTATCTTGATATTGGATTCCGAAATAGGACCGATAATTCCCCGAGGATTAGACGATTTCGAGTCGACGAATATCGGCTCTAGTCGACTGAACATCAGACGGAAACAAAAACCATAGTTAGAAACGAAAGTCATTTATAAACGTGCTGTATTTCATGCTTTGACTTTATTAATAGTGTGAAGACCTTGGAATAAAGTGAATGCCATCTCGAAAATGATTGAAGTATTCTGTTCGTGTAATAAAATGCTTGGACATTTTGAACTTCCGGTACGTTTATTTTCTCAAAGCCTGGTCAACAATTCTATCATATGGAGTTTGGCTAGAGAGTAATATACAACGAAAGTCAAAAGTGTTGTTGATTGAGAAAGTAATAACATGGTCTAACAGAAGCCTGAAAATTTCTTTGTGATTCCAGGCCAAATACATCCCTACCCCTCCCCCCACCATTTTTATAAAAATATTCTTGAACCTCTTTTTTATGTAAATTGTTACTTTATTCACGAAACACATGCACCTCGCTCTCCAAAGAAACCCGTCTTTTACTAGTAAAAACAGTGATTAGGTCTCGGCAATAACTATTCACGGTTGCATCATCAAACACCTCCTTTCAGTTTGGGGGTGGAGTGGGGAGAGGAGATGAAAAGGGGAAAGATAATATAGTCTGGAATCGATCTCTAGGTCTAGCCGTCCCATATTGTTTTCTTCTGAGGCAAATAACTTCTAATAAACCATTTTTGCCATACTTGCGATATATATCAAACACTGATTAGTCATAACATTTTTCATGCGTTAAATTGGCCACTCAAACCCAGTTCAAAGTCATATGAAGGCTTATTCAAAAGATTCCTAGATTCTCACTGATACTCCCAGACCTAAAGGTCAGAATGTTCATTAACTAATGAATATTTTGACTTCAATATTTTTAGCGCAAAAACAAAACGTGATCGAAAATAAGTACGTGCTGACGTTGTCAAGTGAAAATTAAAAGCAAGTTCAAAATGAAAGGCTTTCGATTATTGGCCATTATTCATTTGGTGGCCATGCACTGATTCACAAGTTTGACCTTCGCTGTTTTAGTTTCGTTACACTGAATTAGAATCAGAACTCCTCTAGACAGTCCAGAGCCGCGTGAACGGCAGCACGATTAATTTATAGTAAGCAGCTTAACATGATAGAACACGACCACATAATTTTTCTAATAATATTTTTTTAACCTCATGAGAAAAGAGATCAAACCACGTGATGTGATAGATTGACAGGCCCAAATAAACTGTATAAATACTCTATTATTTTCTGGTGGCGTCTCACGAATGCAAGCTAGGATATCAGTACATGTAGTATTTGTTCAACTGCCTTGATCTAGAAGGGTTTTCTTAACCAAATAACTTTATAAAGAAGAGAGAAATTAGGATTTGACGGGACCCTAACACAGGGAACCCAAACTGTGTTTCCATGGATCAGTCAAGGTTCAAAGTTGATTTTGGAATTCTGATTAGAATAAGTAGCACTTAAATTTCGTGATAATTTAATTTTGATCTTAACCTGTAGAACCGGTAATTGTTGTGCTAAGTGCATAAAATGACATGAAAAAGATTACTTATAAACTAGATTGTAAAATCGATGCATCTTTCGTGCGGGAATTTTAAGTTGAATTCCATGAGGGCTGTTTATTTACTTCGATGTTCCATGCGTGACAACATCAGCAAATAATATCGAGCGTCATTCAATCTATTTATTGACAAGTCGAATGCTTGAATGCCAACAAGTTGGCAAGACTATTTGTTCAACAGCTATACCAGTTTGTTGACTTCATTCACCTGGTTGGGAGGCGCGCCATTAGATTAAGTTCGTTTTTTTCTTTTTTCTTTTTATCACTTCGTACGTGTCAAATGGATCTTAAAAAATGTGCAGACCATGGAAAATAAAGTCTAACGCATATCAGTAGGCGTTATCCTTTGCAAGTACGAACAACGTTTTACGTTTTGAAATTGTATTTAAGCTCCAAATACCTTTGGATTTTGAGCATTCATGCATCCATGGCAAGAGAACGTTTAGCGAGAGAACATGTTCAATCAGTTGGATTTGTCCAATGGGATTTTATATTCGAACGGTTTTCATTCTTCATTGGTTAATGCTGTTTGCACGTGGAATGAACTGACAATGAAGAGCTCTCGTCCAATAGGGAGTAATCTTTGTTTTTTACGCCTTTTTACCTGTCAATCAAAGACTTTCATCCAATAAGATAGCGAATTCTAAATCAACCATAAATTTGAATGAAGAGCTCTCGTCCAATAGGGAGTAATCGTTGGTGCGTTTTTTTTCCATGCCTTTTGAGCTGTCAATCAGTCTTTCATCCAATGAGATAGCGAATCCTAAATCAACCATAAGTTTGAATGAAGAGCTCTCGTACAATAGGGAGTAATCGTTGGTGTGTTTTTTTTCACGCCTTTTTACCTGTTAATCAGTCTTTCATCCAATAAGATAGCGAACTCTAAATCAACCATAAATTTGCATATTCGATACTTTTGCATATTGATATTGATATTTTGTAAACAAACACGACATTCATCAACCCCCACCCCACCCCACCCCCCCCCCCCCCCCCCAAACCCCAATTCGCGCGTAAGGGAGTGTTGTGACAGACAGACGAATTTTATATCTTCAAAAAAGCTAAAGCTAAAGCTATTCTTATGCAATCTAAACGAATCCAAATAATAAACAAAATCAAAGATTTCACATTATCATTTTAATTTTTGTCATGAAATGGATGTCGTAGTTAGTCACATTCGAAACATATATTTACACACAATGGCACAATGACGCACTAATGCAAGCCGCGTAGTGCAAGGGAGAGTACCATGTTTTTACAAAAGTCAAAACGGGGCAAAAGATCGTCTTAAAAACAGCAAATAAAGTCATTTGATGGTAAAACAAAGACCAATAAAAAGGATTTGTGCTTTTAAAGGTTTGTTATTTACACCAAATTTGCAGCCGTCCTTGCGCTCATCAAAAAATAAACGCACTATTGCAAGCCGCGCAGTGCAAGGGATAGTACCCTATTTTTAAAAAAAGTCAAAAACAGGTGAATAATCGTCTTAAAAATAGCAAATAAGTTCGTCGAATTGTAAAAGAAACACTTATAAGATGGATCTGTGTTTTTCAGGGTATGTTATTTACGCAAAAAATTTCGCAACATACTATGTAGACTGACCTCCTCTGCAGACGTGTACTATTGGGTTTCCTAGTATGTAGTACAAGAGTTGAGAACGGAGCTGAAAAAAAACATGATTCTTTTAAATAGACAAACTGTGGTAAAAATCAGCGCAGAAAATATATTGAAAAAAAAAAAAGATAACAGTAAATATAATAATTGAGCAATGATATTATTTGCGTATATTTATTCCATGTCCGGTATACACACAAAAATAACACATTTGAGGTTATTTGTAGTTACTGTGAATAACGGTACCGGTAGTCCTGGGCGCTGAAAGAGAGAAGTTGTGAACAAATCTTTTTAGTGAACCGAGTTCAATCCTCAGTTTTATTTTATTTTATTTTATTTTATTTTATTTTATTTTATTTTATTTTATTTTATTTTATTTTATTTTCTTTTCTTTTCTTTTCTTTTCTTTTATTTTCTTTTATTTTATTTTATTTTATTTTATTTTATTTTATTTTATTTTATTTTATTTTATTTTATTTTATTTTATTTTATTTTATTTTATTTTATTTTATTTTATTTTATTTTATTTTATTTTATTTTATTTTATTTTATTTTATTTTATTTTATTTTATTTTATTTTATTTTATTTTATTTTTTCATAGGTGTCACGATTCCCCCACCGCTCCCCCCTCCATGCTTAACCACGTCCCGATCTCCATTACGTCATCATCGCGTGATACCAGAGGACTGAGAGGACTTCTTGTGATACCGAAACCACAATGCTTGCAATTGGCGGAGAAGACGGATCATTTGCAGCCATTGAACAGTTTAATTTACCCTTTTAAACATGACCATTACAGTAAAGATATTTTCCAAAGGATAACCAAGTAAGTATACTGTATAATCTTTGTATTTTTGTAGTGATTTCTATGAAAAATTTTACTCATTCACTGTTGAAAGCCTAAAATCAAATTTGAATGTCATAAGTTAGTTGATTTTAAGGAGTGGTAGGGTGACTCGCAGGTATCCCAAGCTGGGTTTCTGTGGTATCATATCAGACTTAGTATTCCTTATCACAGTATCCCTCGTAAGAATGAGCCTTAAGTTTCAAGAACTAACTTTAAGTTTTGGCATTTTGTAAAGACTATTTTTCAGGCAATTGTGAAAGTCAAATTTGCATATTTTTACAAATTATAGGCCTTTCCGGAATTCGTGATGAGACTGGGGCCAGTGGAAATATTAACCTAATTAAGAAATGATCCGCATCACAAAAAAAAAACATCATATTAAGTGGCAAGTGGCAAGCTTTTAAAAGTCGCAAAAATAAGTGAGAATGTATGGGGTTTGAGGACAGCGTCCCCAAAAACCATACATTCTCTCTTATTTTTGCGATTTGTTTAACGCCTCTAAATCAGTCAGTATTTGCCCAAACATCCTAAAACTTTAATTGGTAAATTTATTAATTTTAGTGTGGTCTTTCATGTGATGGAGTTTGGTTTTTAATTGGAATATTAAAGCTTTTTGTAAAAATGTTTCCCAATTATCATTTCCTCCTAATATTCTAATTTTTTCCCTATTTTTTTATCTATTTGCAGTGCTGTTTCTTGTGACCATCAACATCCACATCAGTGATGTCAGGAAGTTCGGCCAGCTGGTGCAAAGAGACGGATAAAAAAATCAACTACACCAAGCTTTGTAGGTTACTAGTCGATGGAGGCACACAGGCAGTTCGTTCTGTATTTGATGGCATACATCCACCATCTTCATTGAAAACCACCTTAAATTTCCACGAGGCAACATTACGAAAGCTGAAGAAACCAAAAGGGAAAGTACTCAATAACGAGCAATGGGACAAACTGTATCCACCAAGTTGGAGCGACCCTAACTCTGAAGACTTTGATATCACATTACTGTTTGTTCTTCTAAGAAACATTTGTGGACTTACAGCACCAGCAACTGGATGGGATGTCTTACCACCCGTAACAGATACCTCACTAGAGGCTAACCTAGCCAGGATTAAGTATTACAGAAACAATGCAATAGCTCACAAACCAAACACTGAAATAAATGATGCTGACTTTGAACAACACTGGCAAGATATCTCATCTGCCCTTCTGTCACTGGGACTGAGTCAAGATGACATTGATGATTTGAAGTCTGATCCTTTGGGAAAGAAAGACTACAACCAGTTACTCAATGACTGGTATATATCAGATGAGAATATCAAAACACAGCTAGTGGAAGTGAAGTTAGACACGGCAGCCATCAAGTCAGACACAACAGCCATCAAGTCAGACACAACAACCATCAAGTCAGACACAGCAGTCATCCAGTCAGACACAACAGCCATCAAGTCAGACACAACAGCCATCAAGTCAGACACAGCAGGCATCAAGTCAGACACAACAGTCATCAAGTCAGACACAACAGTCATCAAGTCAGACACAGCTTTGTTACCTGCTATACAAGAGGACATAAGTCAATTGAAGAACATTATTTGCTCGAACAGTAACCTTAAAGATTCACTCATTAATCAACTTGCCAACTCTGACTTCAGCAGCTTGATTGGATCTTTGTGTAAGTCTTTCCATCTGAATACTCGCCAGTGGGTTCTGGATGAAGTCAAATCCCATATTTTAGGAGGTCAGTCAGAGCAATGTAAGATGGTGATCACAGCTGGTCCAGGTATGGGCAAATCAACTATTGCTGCTAAAATCTGTCAGACATACAATAATCTTGGATGTCTTGCAGGATGTCACTTCTTTCAGTTTAGTAATTCTACGAGAAACAATCCAAGATTGATGTTGCAGTCCATAGCAAGGCAGATGTGTGACACTGTTCCTGGTTATCAAGAGGCCTTAGAAAGCAAACTGCAAACAAATCTTGGCAAATACATTGATGACTTGGACTGTGAAGGACTATTTACAGTGTTGCTAGAGGAACCATGCCACAAGTTGAAGGTCGAAGGATCTTTTGTTGTGGTTTTGGATGCCATTGATGAATGCTGCAGTAAACGCAAGCATGAATTGCAAGACATCTTTAAGAACAAACTGTCTCTTTTACCTTCATGGTTACGACTTGTAATAACAACGAGACCTCCTCCGAGCTTTAATGCACTCAAAGCCAAGAAAAGTATCTTCATTGATCCAACAGATGCCAAGAATCAACGTGATATTGAGATTTTTTTCAAAGCCAATCTCAAATATAATGACGATCAATCAAAAGTTACAAAAGAGCTGGTTAAAGTATCGGGTGGTTTGTTCTTGGTGGCTTTCTTTCTTATTGATGAAATGCAGAAAGAGAGAATTTCTTCACCATCTGAATTAATGGGTATTTTTCCTCATGGGCTCTCTTCGGTCTACGAAAAGTACTTTGAACGATTAAGAACTGTTCTGTTGCCTTACATAACAGAAGAAGAAGGGTTTTTCAGGATGCTCGAAGCAGTTGTTGCATCAAAAGATCCAATTCCCATTGACATGATGTACAGCATTCTTGGCCTTAAGAGTGCGACAGAGGTTTCTCGTAGAGAAAGAAAAGAAAGAAGCGATGCATTAGGCCAACTTCACTCCTTGTTTCCTGTTGAGAATGATCATGTAAGCGTATTTCACAAATCCGTGGTTGATTTTTTGATTCTTGAAGAGAGTGAACAAGATTTCAATACTTCTGTTGGGAAGATGTGCGAGAAAAGTGTGGAAAAACTTCCAGATAAAGCGGAGAGTCTACTGGGTGTAAGTGAAGTATCTGATTCCAGCAGTCATGCGGAAAGTCTTGCCACACGAAACAAGAAAAGAGATCAGAATAAACCTTTGAATACGGTTTGCACTGACGAAACACCCAAAGATCATGAGTTCAGTGTCTGTGTAGATGACGGGAATAAAGTACTTGTCGATCAGTGTTACGAAGTCCTAAGTGACATACTGAATGGGGAAAAAGATCCGAATAAACCTTTGGATTTGATAGACAGTGAGAAATATGCTTTGGATTTTGTGTGGGATCTCAGTCTTAAAAGTAGTTCAAACTACAGTAAGTTTCATAACTACTTCTTAATCAGTGCATTGTTATGTTACCAGCAATATCAAAACCATGCCATTCAGCGTCGAGGATTTCATAATGAAGTAGACGATCCTTTTCATCGTGTTTTTTTAAATTGTGCTCTTTTTTTCAATGTGCATCATGGTCATGAAAAGCGGTGTCCCTTTGCTAAACCTCTTAACTTTGGTCGGTACCTTGAGTTTGTTCTTCAAACTGCAAGATTGGAGCACTGTGAAGCGAATCAAGAAGCAACTCCAAATGCACTCAAACTTTTTCAGAAATATAAGTTGTCATATTGTGAGATTAAAGATATCGATATACAACAAGAGTGTCAGGACAAGCTGTCTTCCGTTTCTATTTTGGGATGCGGCAATGGATTTGTTATTATTCAGCAAACAGCAAAACTGAATACTGTAGTCACGAAATATCGACAAGATGGAACATTTGTTTTCCAAAAGTCCTTTCCTGGAAAGAAAAATGTGCATGTATCTCCTAACCATCAATTCTTGGTGGTCACAGGAGTGCTGAAGGAAAGCCAGATTGAGATTATAAACGCCAGAACACTCGAACCTCTAAAGAGTTTCCAATTCCCAAATATTATCCGATCTTGTCACATGTTTGGTGATCAGCCCTGGTATATCGTCGCTAGGTGCTACAACAACAAGATCTATGTGATGGAAGGGGAAACAGGAACAATAGTTAGCGCCATTGCTGGGATAGATCAGTATGTCGAAGTAGAAGCTGTCAGTCACTTGGGTCACATTCTACTCGGTACCAGTGAAAGATATAGTAATGATCTATTCACGGATGAAGATGGAAATTTCTTAGAGGAAATGAGTTGGTCTAAAGATTCAATGGGGCGACCAGGAAGACAAAGCAATATCTATCTGCGTAAACTATTTTTATGCCATTATGAAAAGCCCGAAGAAAAGATCCCTATCTATCCTACAAAATCACTTGGTTGCTGTACATCGAATCCACCAACGAGAGCCACTTATGGTTATGGGGAATCTGTTGCTTTTTCCGGCGATGGCAATCTCCTTGCCTTCCATTATAATGGTTCCATATTCATTAGGAATACAAGAGATTGTTCCCTGTATAAACATGTGTATCTTGGACCAAATAACTTTGTTATATTTGATGACAATGGAATTTTGTTGCTTACCAAGGATTACGTAGTCGTATATAACGGAAGTCGGTTTAATGAAAATGTCATAATGATCATCAATCTGCATTCAAACGAAATTGAAAACATTTACTGCTGCACTTCAGGACTTCAGTTTCTTCCTACAACAAGTGATGAACCTTTTACACTCATCACAAACTCAGAAAATGAGTGTCAAGTGTATCTCTATGCTCTTCACAATTTAGACTTGTAGATTTCATCTTCAATTTCAGATCAGTTTTAGTGATACAAAACGAGTTATTTCTTAAACATATATAGCATAATTAAGATTTGTAGAATTTGTTATCCAAGATAAGATAAGTAGTAGTGAGGTATAAGACAACATGTTATAATGGACACATGTATATAACAATGGGTATTGCATAATGTAGATTTGTAGAGTTTGTTATCCAAGATAAGATAAGTAGTGGTAAGGTATAAAGACAACATGTTATAATGGACACATGTATATAACAATGGGTATTGCATAATGTAGATTTGTAGAGTTTGTTATCCAAGATAAGATAAGTAGTGGTAAGGTATAAAGACAACATGTTATAATGGACCCTGTATATGACAATGGACATTTCATAATTTTGATTGTAGAATTTGTTATGCAAGACAAGACAAAATAAGTTAGAATACTAAGTTAGAAAGGCAATATGTCAGTAAGATAGTACATTATTAAAGAAAAGTTCCAGATCCAACTTGTTGTATCACAGTGATTGCTACATGAATGCTTATGGATGCATTGGAACTGACATAATGTTCACTTAATTTCATACCTTTCATACAGACTCAAAATCATTCACAGATCTATAGATATAAGCCAGTTCAAAGTTTAAGAATCGTTTTCCGTGCGCATGCGATTTTATACCGAATTTCTCACCTTCTTTTGTTTAATTAAAAACAAAAGAAGGTTCAAACAAAAGAAGGTGAGAAATTCGGGATAAATTCACATGCGCACTGAAAACTATTCCTAAACTTTGAACTGGCTTATACAATCACTTGTTTCAAATTAGCAATTATGATAGGACAACTTATTAGAGTAACTGACTTAAAATGGGTAAGATTCCTCTTTTCTATCTTTCTTTTCCTAATATTCCCGCTTCTTTTCTCTTTCTTTTCTCTTTTTTTATTTCAAGCGTTTTTACATTTTGTGTGCAAAAAAATCTTTGCATGAAAAAAACTACTATAATAACAATGTATTCTTAATGATGATTTTCTATAACATCTTATTTATTTTTTATAAATTATATATTTTATTAATGGTATTCTTATCGGTGTTACGATTCCCCCATCCCACCCCACCCCTCCCCCTCCATATCACCACACCCCGAGCTCCATGCGTCATCATTACTTTGTGTCAGCGGCGGATCGCGTCATACAGAAACCAAGATGGAGGCAGAATGCGGAAGTTGTTTCTCTACATTTGTAGCCCTTGATCGGCTTATTTTACCCGTTTAAACATGACTATCACAGCAAAGATATCTTCCAAAGGATAACCTAGTAAGTATACTTTATAATCATTGTATTTTTGTAAGCGGTAAGCTTATGTGCAAGAACTAAAGTTGATCCATGAAGTTTGCAAACTTTGTTTGTATGAATCTCTCAATCTCCATCGATAAGAATTGATTTATTGGCTTGAAAAAAGCCCTAATGAAATCTTGAATTATATTTTATACAAATTATATTTTGTAACGATTTCCATGATAAATTCTCCCTATTCGTTCGTACTGTAAGCTTACAGTAGGTCTTAGGCACAAGAACTAAGGAACTACTACCATTTGCGTTCAACCTTGACGTTTGTTTGAGGCGGTTATTGATAAATGGCTTTATTTCGCAATTTAAAGCACGATACAGTTTGATCAGAAAGTAACATTTCTCAACTCATCGAAAAAATTATCCGAAAACCTCAGCAAATCATGTTTGTTGGAAACAGCTTTTTGGTCACTAACCAACAACAAAGAAAGGGTTAAAAAGTCGCCTTCCTCTGGCCAGATCTCAAAAAGTATTTTAAGACTTCGTTGCCAAAGGATTAAAGTTTGACTTGCTGAATATTTCATGGCAATCGGCGATAATTTATGCATATATGGGGAAATACCGTAAAGTAGACTTTTGGTGCGTTCTCCAAAAAATTGCTATAGAATCATTTCAAAATTCTAGAAATTCATTTCGGGAGAACATCCTATCTATATGTACAGAATTTCAAGGAATTTCATCTCTTGGATTCAAAATTATGTAATGGATAATTAATTTGCAACATGACTTTTTGAGGTGCATCTAAATGTCTCCATGAAAAGCAATGTTAAAAATCACTATATTGATGTATTTCAATTGACTTTTTGCAAGTAGTTTCTTGTATGTCATAGCTACAGTAAAAATCGAAATGTGTTGATACACTACCCCTATAATGCTCCCAAAATTGGCTGTGTGAAATGACTGATGTCGACTGTACACTCCCCCTCCCCTCCTCTTGCAATGTTGTTTAAATGGCCAAAGTTTGGTACCGTGAGCTAGCCACATTCTCAAGGAACAACATTGAATGGGGGAGGGGGCAATTTAGATTATATACGATTTTTAGAGCGCTTTTTCTTACACTGCATGCTTAATTTTTCCAATATTATGAGGTAGTGTATCAACACTTTTGATTTGTACTGTAGTCTGAACGTATCTGAAAAGTTTGGAGTCAATAATTCCTTGATTCCTTACAGAGCTAGAGACTCTAAAAGAGAAACCATTTTTACCTAAGCATCGTCAAATTGGACAACTGGAGTCAGAATGTCCTTTCTCTAAGCTGACTCAAAGACTTTCTTTCATCTTTCTGATCAAATATTAAACCTTAATGAATCAAAAAAAAAAATTCATTTTTTCTCAAAATCCTAGGACGAGCGCAAGAAAAATACAAAAACTATAATGACTTCACTAAATAGTCACGCTTCTTTTGTATCTTTCATAAATTTGTCTGTTCTGTTTTCCGATTCTCTGAAAAATGTCTGGTCCTCCCTACGTACTAATTTTCAGCAACATAACTGCACAAGTATGGGAAGATTTTCTAAGATGAATGAAAAGCTTTTACTAGCTCTGTCCAGGCATCAAAAGGACGTACAGCATGATAGAATGATAGAATGTCATGTATTTGAATTTGTATTGTGTGGTATTTGAATTTGTGTCTGGGTATTCACCACTTTCACATTCCCTTGATGCTTTTCATTTTTGGAGGGCAACAACGAGTCAAAATCATTAATATTACCATGAAGATTAATAAGAATTGAAGAAAAAACATCCAAAAACACTTATTCAACTACGATAGGTTCTATCACAATTCACAAAAATCAGAAAGAAAGATATTTGAACAGGTTTTAGTAAAAGTCATGACATTTCTTGGTAAGTCCATACATTGTCTGTAACACCACACATTTCATTCTCCCATATGTGCGGAATTAACTCTGATTAAACTGATACTGAATTTTTCAACGATAATAGCAAATATACTCAGCATCTGCATGAAAAGTTTTGAATTTTTGAATATTTTTTGCTATTGTTGCCCCCAAAAAATGCAAAGCATTATGGGAATGTGAAAGTGGTGAATTGCATCTCTGTGCCACCGTAGTGCTGTATATGGTAATTACTAAACAGAGTACATCAAAAGCCTGCTTTATTCACATGTTTTATTACCTAAGAAAATTTAAATTTTTCCATACTAGTCTCTTATATAGCCCCCCCCCCCCCACACACACACTTTTTAGGGTGCTCCGTGGTCCCTGATCTAACAATATTCTCAGTATAGATTGATCTAAGCGAGGTGAAATGTTGACTGGCCAAAAAATATTCATAGTTTGAGTGCAGAAGTTACAAAGGTTTTTCCATGACATATTCTAATGACTGTGACGTCAGGAGAGTCATCATTTAATGTATAAAACCTAACTGCTACAGATAAATTGAGTTTGAAATGCATCACTGTTTTACTTATGACTCTTCTTATATATAATTATTGCAAATTAGTTTTTTGGGGTCACGGCCCAAATGTTTTTTTCAAAGGCAAAAATTCCCATACACATAACCCCTCCCCCCCCCCCCCCCCACAAACACCCCATAAATTATGAATGAACCTTAAGGTAGCCCTTATCCATTCAGAAAAGTAAGCATGATCACTATTCATCACTTACATGACTCATTCATATCATAAAGATTTTCACAGCCATGAAAAAGATTTGTAATATTTAAACAAGGATACCTAAACATGAAATCAAGAAGTTTCCTTTATGATTTTTTAATCATAAAAAGCTTATTTTCAACAGGATTTTTTGAAATATTTGTAAATGAGGATTTTGTAAATGTGTGTCCCAATTATTATTTCCTCCTAATATTCTAACCTAGTTCTTTTCCTAATATTTTTATTCAGGACTATTTCTTATGACCATCAACATCCACATCAGCGATGTCAGGAAGTTCAGCCAGCTGGTCCGAAGAAACAGATAAAAAAATCAACTACACCAAGCTTTGTAGGTTACTGGTCGATGGAGGAACACAGGCAGTTCGTTCTGTATTTGATGGCATACATCCACCATCTTCATTGAAAGCCATCTTAAATGCTAACAAGACAACACTACAAAAGCTGAAGAAACCAAAAGTACTGAATAACGAGCAATGGAACAAACTGTTTCCAAGTGGGAGCAGCCCTAAATCTCAAGACTTTGATATCACTTTACTGTTTGTTCTTCTAAGAAACATTTGTGGACTACCAGCACCAGCAACTGGATGGAATGTCTTACCACCTGTAACAGATACCTCACTAGAGGCTAACCTAGCCAGGATTAAGTATCACAGAAACAATACAATAGCACACAAACCAAACACTAAAATAAATGATGTTGACTTTAGACAACACTGGCAAGATATCTCATCTGCCCTTCTGTCACTGGGACTGAATCAAGATGACATTGATGATTTGAAGTCTGATCCTTTGGGAAAGAAAGACTACAACCAGTTACTCAAAGACTGGTATATATCAGATGAGGATATAAAAACACAGCTAGTGGAAGTGAAGTTAGACACAGCAGCCATCAAGTCAGACACAACAGCCATCAAGTCAGACACAACAGTCATCAAGTCAGACACAGCAGGCATCAAGTCAGACACAGCAGTCATCCAGTCAGACACAGCAGACATCAAATCAAACATAGCAGTCATCAAGTCAGACACAGCAGTCATCCAGTCAGACACAACAGCCATCAAGTCAGACACAGCAGTCATCCAGTCAGACACAACAGCCATCAAGTCAGACACAGCAGGCATCAAGTCAGACACAACAGCCCTCAAGTCAGACACAGCAGTCATCCAGTCAGACACAACAGCCATCAAGTCAGACACAGCTTTGTTACCTGTCATACAAGAGGACATAAGTCAATTGAAGAACACTATTTGCTCGAACAGTAACCTTAAAGATTCACTCATTAATCAACTTACCAACTCTGAATTCAGCAGCTTGATTGGATCTTTGTGTAAGTCTTTCCATCTGAATACTCGCCAGTGGGTTCTGGATGAAGTAGAATCCCATATTTTAGGAGGTCAGTCAGAGCAATGTGAGATGGTGATCACAGCTGGTCCAGGTATGGGCAAATCAACTATTGCTGCTAAAATCTGTCAGACATACAAGGATCTTGGATGTCTTGCAGGATGTCACTTCTTTCAGTTTAGTAATTCTACAAGAAACAATCCAAGGTTGATGTTGCAGTCCATAGCAAGGCAGATGTGTGACACTGTTCCTGGTTATCGTCAGGCCTTAGAAAGCAAACTGCAAACAAATCTTGGCAAAGACATTGATGACATGGACTGTGAAGGACTATTTACAGTGTTGCTGGAGGAACCATGCCACAATTTGATGGTTGAAGGATCTTTTGTTGTAGTTTTGGATGCCATTGATGAGTGCTGCAGTAAACTCAAGTATGAATTGCAAGACATCCTTAAGAACAAACTGTCTGTTTTACCATCCTGGTTACGACTTGTGATAACTACAAGGCCTCCTCCGAGCTTTAATGCACTCAAAGCTAAGAAGAGCATGTTCATTGATCCAACAGATCCCAAGAATCAACAGGATATTGAGATTTTTCTCAAAGCCAAAATCGAAAATGTTGACGACCAATCTATGGTTATAGAACAGCTGGTTAAAGTATCGGGTGGTTTGTTCTTGGTGGCTTTCTTTCTTATTGATGAGATGCAGAAAGAGAGAATTTCGTCACCATCTGAAT
Source organism: Anthopleura xanthogrammica (assembly GCA_964019055.1). Taxonomy (NCBI): domain Eukaryota; kingdom Metazoa; phylum Cnidaria; class Anthozoa; order Actiniaria; family Actiniidae; genus Anthopleura; species Anthopleura xanthogrammica. Next base: position 11,680,802 of record OZ025207.1, on the reverse strand, counting down.
TAATGGGTATTTTTCCTCATGGGCTCTCTTCGGTCTACGAAAAGCACTTTGAACGATTAAGAACTGTTCTGTTGCCTTACATAACAGAAGAGAAAGGGTTTTTCAGAATGCTCGAAGCAGTTGTTGCATCGAAAGATCCAATTCCCATTGAAATGATGTACAACATTCTTGGCCTTAAGAGTGCTATCCCTGGAGAAAGAAAAGCAAGAAACGATGCATTAAGCCAACTGCACTCCTTGTTTCCTGTTGAGAATGATCGTGTAAGCACATTTCACAAATCCATGGTTGATTTTTTGATTCTTGAAGAGAGTGAACAAGATTTCAATATTCCTGTGGGGAAGATGGGTAAGAAAAGTGTGGAAAAGCTTCCAGATAAAGCGGGATGTCTACAGGATGCAAGTGAAGTATCTGATTCCAGCAGTCATGTAGAAGGCAGAAGTCTTGACTCACGAAACGAGAAAAGAGATCAGAATAAACCTTCGAATACAGTTTGCACTGACGAAACACCCAAAGATCATGACTTCAGTGTCCGTGTAGATGACGGGAATAAAGTACTTGTTGATCAGTGTTACGAAGTCCTAAGTGACATACTAAACGGGGAAAAGGATCCGAATAAACCTTTGGATTTGATAGACAGTGAGAAATATGCATTGGATTTTGTGTGGGATCTCAGTCTTAAAAGTAGTTCAAACTACAGTAAGTTTTTCAACTACTTCTTAATCAGTGCATTGTTATGTTACAGGCAATATCAAAACCATACCATACAGCCTGAAACATTTTATAATGAAGTAGACGATCCTTTTCATCGTGTCTTTTAAAAATTGTGCTCGTTTTTTCAATGTGCATCATGGTCATGAAAATCGGTGTCCCTTTGCTAAACCTCTTAACTTCGGTCGGTACGTTGAGTTTGTTCTTCAAACTATAAAAAGGATGCAAATGGATCAAAAAACGACTCCAAAAACTAATGCCCTCGAACTTTATCAGAAATATAAGTTGTCATACTATCAGATTAAAGTCATCGATATACAACAAGAGTGTCAGGACAAGCTGACTTCCGTTTCTAATCTAGGATGCGGCGATGGATTTGTTATTATTCAGCAAACAGCAAAACTGAATACTGTAGTCATGAAATATCGACAAGATGGAACATTTGTTTTCCAAAAGTCCTTTCCTGGAAAGAAAAATGTGCATGTATCTCCTAACCATCAATTCTTGATAGTGGTCACAGGAGTGCTGGAGAAAGCCGAGATTGAGATTATAAACGCCAGAACACTCGAACCTGTAAAGAGTTTCCAATCCCCAAATATCATCCGATCTTGTCACGTGTTTGGTGATCAGCCCTGGTATATCGTCGCTAGGTGCTACAACAACAAGATCTATGTGATGGAAGGGGAAACAGGAACAATAGTTAGCACCATTGCTGGGATAGATCAGTATGTCGAAGTAGAAGCTGTCAGTTACTTGGGTCACATTCTACTCGGTACCAGCAACAGATATGGAAATAATTTTTTCACGGATGAAGATGGAAATTTCTTAGAGGAAATGAATTGGTCTAAAGATTTAATGGGGCGACCAGGAAGACAAAGCAATATCTATCTGCGTAAACTATTTTTATGCCATTATGAAAAGCCCGAAGAAAAGATCCCTATCTATCCTACAAAGTTATTTGGTTGGTGCTGTACATCGAATCCACCCCTGATATCCAGTTATGGTTATGGGGAATCTGTTGCTTTTTCCGGCGATGGCAGTCTCCTTGCATTCCATTATAATGGTTCCATATTCATTAGGAATACAAGAGATTGTTCCCTGTATAAACGTGTGTATCTCAGACCAAATAACTTTGCTATATTTGATAACAATGGAATTTTGTTGCTTACCAAGGATTACGTAGTCGTATATAACGGAAGTCAGTTTAATGAAAATGTCATAATGATCATCAATCTGCATTCAAACGAAATTGAAAACATTTACTGCTGCACTTCAGGACTTGAGTTTCTTCCTAAAACAAGTGATGAACCTTTTACACTCATCACTAACCATTATTCAGAAAGTAACTGTAAAGTATATCTCTATGCTCTTCACAATTTAGACTTGTAGATTTCATCTTCAATATAATAATAATAATAGTAATATAGAGTTCTTGAAAACGCATCTAACAATAGTCTCGATGCTTTTGACAAAAGGAGCAAACAGACAGCAGGTTACGATGAGTAAAATGAAAATACAGTTCACAAACTCCTGTTAAAGTTCACAAACTCCTGTTAAAGGAGTTTTAGTTTTAGTGATACAAAACGAGTTATTTCTTAAACATGTATAGCATAATTAAGATTTTTAGAATTTGTTATCCAAGTTAAGATAAGTAGTAGTAAGGTATAAAGACAACATGTTATAATGGACACATGTATATAACAATGGGTATTGCATAATGTAGATTTGTAGAGTTTGTTATCCAAGATAAGATACGTAGTGGTAAGGTATAAAGACAACATGTTATAATGGACACATGTATATAACAATGGGTATTGCATAATGTAGATTTGTAGAGTTTGTTATCCAAGATAAGATACGTAGTGGTAAGGTATAAAGGCAACATATTATAATGGACACATGTATATAACAATGGGTATTGCATAATGTAGATTTGTAGAGTTAGTTATCCAAGATAAGACAAGTAGTAGTAAGGTATAAGACAACATGTTATAATGGACACATGTATATAACAATGGGTATTGCATAATGTAGATTATAGAGTTTGTTATCCAAGATAAGATAAGTAGTGGTAAGGTATAAAGACAACATGTTATAATGGACACATGTATATAACAATGGGTATTGCATAATGTAGATTATAGAGTTTGTTATCCAAGATAAGATAAGTAGTGGTAAGGTATAAAGACAACATGTTATAAAGGTATATAAAAAGGGGTACCTTTTTTCTGAAACGTGGTATATAAAAGGTAAAGGGTCGAGAGTCTGGGCAGAGCTTCCCATATGAAATGCCCTGAAGTATCCCCCACCCCCAGGCATGTATGTTTGTTATCCAAGATAAGATAAGTAATAATAGTAAGTTAGAAAGACAATACATCAGTAAAATAGTACATAAATGTCTGTACAACGGATACAATAGAGATTTTAGTGACAAATAAATAAATAGAATTGTCAATTACAGATGCATTGTGGTCTGGTATTCAGCAGCACAAATGATTGTCATTTAAAGTGCCTTTAAACCCACCTAATTCAAAATTTTCAGCATTGATTCTATATGAAGCGAATAATTGAATGGTAAAATATTTTGATATGATTTGGTGATCTTGTAGATATCAAGGTTTATACTTCCAATATGTTAATGAGTGTGATGTCCTAGGAGGCTGTGTTGTACAAACCTTTTCTGGGTCAGTAAAACATCATTGTCTTACTCAGGGTTTATAGAAAGGATATTGCAATTTTTTTGCAAATTAACATATTGGAAGTATAAACCTTGATATCTCCAAGATGCATCACTCAAATCATATAAAAATATTTTACCATTCAACTATTCACCTCGTATAGAACCAATACTGAAAATTTTGAATTAGGATTTATGAGCACTTTAAGTGACATTTAGCTTTGATATAGACTTCTTTTGTTCTGAACTATAACAACAGTAGTACAGACAAGGACTGCAGAGCACCTTAGAATTGGATGGGGGGGGGGGGTGGAGATGTGATTAGAGGGGCTATAGCACCCTTCCCCTCTGCTGTCTCTTACAGAAAATTGTAGCATTCCATTCAAAAACTATTGTGTCCTGTCACACATTTAACTTATTGATAATTAAAAAAATTGAAGTACTGATCATGAACAGAGCTGTTTGTTATTATTCAGCCCATAATATCTGTGATGCCTGTCAATTAGCTGTCACATTGTTTGTTCACAATCAGTCATAAGCTGTACTCGGGGGAAGATCCTTGGTTTTGTTGAGGGAAGGGTTCAAGACTTTGTGCAAACAGATTGTACCTTTATGTCAGATATCTTGCAAGTTGCAAAGTTGAGTCACAAAGTTGGCCCAGCGAGAGGTGCAACCCTCAGAATCAAAGAAAACCAAAATAATCTTGTATTGGTTATTATCAAAATAGGGGCACAAAGTTGATCCAGGTGGTGCACACTTCAGCACCCTTCCCCTGTATCCGACCCTATCAACTGTCTGCATGGGGGGGGGGGGGGGGGGGTCGAAGGAATCTAGGAGGGATCACAGGTTTTTCTAGACAACTGAAGAAGTGATCCGCTAGTATATTGACAGCCAGGTATGAAAGGGGGAAACCACACAGACGAGAGCAGTACTCATGTACTATTGAAAAAGGGTCAAAAAAAGATAGCACCTATTGGAGGGATCACTTAATTTTGATGTTGCAACAAAAATCCTTGATCCCCTCCTATGCAAGTGGCTGACTTAAAATGGGTTAGATTCTTCTTTGGTATTTTTCTCTTATTTTGTGCGCCAAAAAATCTTTGCATGAACAACATTACTATGATAACAATGTATACTCTTGGTTTAAAAACTCTCAAAACCAAACTTGAATACACATCAAAATTGTTTCATTGAGAGATTCAGTAAATCTCCTCTGAAATCCAGGAATAAAAATCTTAATTTGTATATCTGAATATTCCGGAGCATGGTGAAGGGGTTACACGTTTCAACCCCCATATGAGTTTCTGTTGTTTTTCAATTCTTTATAACCCCTCCCCCTCCATACCTTACCACACCCCGAACTCCATTACGTCATCATTACTCCAGTGATCCAGAAACCAAGATGGCGGAGGAAGGAGGAGGTTGTTTCTCTACATTTGTAGCCCTTGATCGGCTTATTTTACCGATTTAAACATGACGATTATGGTAAAGATATTTTCCAAAGGATAATCTAGTAAGTATACTGTATAATTGTTGTGTTTTTGTTGCGATTTCTATGCTAGATTCCATAGTTAAGTAAACTTTGTTTGTATGATTCTCCGTTGCCTAATGAAATCTCGAATTTTGTTTTGTACAAATTGACTCAATTTAAACCGATTGCGAGGTTTACTCAGTGCCACTATTCATAAGTTTTTATTAGATTCTTTTATTTACGATTTAAGTTACACCTAATTGCAATAACGTTGTCATATAAAAAATAACAAATAGGAATTAATTAGAAATATTTTTCTTTATTACTGGGTTGCTATGGTAGCAAACCAGTCTTAAAATGAGATCCGTTTTTCGGGCGTCAGGTAGACCATAATTTCACACGTCATGATTGGTCGAGAACTTGTAAACAATGTCCAATGTCCAATGAAGTTGCCACACGACATCGAGGACGATGTATTTATAGTTTTTAGTGTTGTGTCACCATTAATTCATTCGTTCAGGGTTCGTGAAGAACTAGTTTGTCTGTAGGCACGTTGCGTACTATTGTCTTTAGGTTTTTTAATGCTACGCTTAAACTACTTACAAACACACACGCTGTAAGTGGTAGACACACACTAAAAGATGTTTTGGAACGGGTTGGTCCACATACTCGAAGAGAGAAGTCTGAGAATCTATGAGCTATCTTTGAGAATCTATGAGCAAACTACGGTATGAGAATCGTAGAACTAGACAAACTAGTCAAAATAGACTAAGAGAATCTATAAACTACCTAGCTATGATCAAACTAGATCTTACCAGATCTCAGATACAAAAAAATATACTGAGACAAACTACAGAACGAGAGACAAACTACAAAACGAGTGACAAACAAAGCTTTGATGAAAGCTGACTCCAAGAACTTGTAGAAGTCAGGCGAGCTGATAGTGATCTACAAGAAAGCGAACTGCCAAGACTCCTTGTTGAATATTTCCATTTATGAAAATACAGAAAACAAAAACTGAGGGAAAAACAAATGACCAGTTAAAAACATTTTGGCTAAGAGTATTTACATTGATAAAACGTTTGTTTTGCAGCGAACAGTTTCGATACTGAAATAGATATGTTTATTTCATCAGCTAGTCTTGAAAAGTACTCTAGTAGGTCAAGTAGAAATATAATATGTCAGTAACGCAACACTAATGTCTTACTAGAATTTGAAATGTTTTTAATAAAGGGGGACTTTGAACCCAAAAGGAACACTTTGGTAAGAAATAATAGAGTATATAGGATTGGTGAGTGGGAGAGCTCTCGCAGAGGCAACCCAGTGAACGCTCCAAGAGCGTCTAGTTTTGATTGTAAATCCGCCTAGATTAATGAGAATAACTGTTTAGTAATATACCACCAAGATTATCTCAAAAATATCCGTCTATACCTTCAAAACAGTGAAATAATTACGTCTGTTTTGCAAAAATAATGAATTCCTATTTGTTATTTTCTGTTTTTATATGACAACCTTACTTCTTGCAATTAGGTGTATATTATTCTTTAACTATTTAGGTATTCATATATATATTTCAGTTTTATTATCATTATTTTTCTCTATTGCATAACCTGCTTCTAAGGGAAGTTCAGCCGGCCTGTCTCAGGTTTTCCCCTCAGTATTTTTCTCTTTATAATATTTAGCACTTAATGACTGGTCCCGAGGGGAACAGTTAGTTTTGTTTCCCGAGAATCTCAATGTTCTCAAACATTGAGATTCGAGGGAAACGAAACTAACTGATTTCCCGAGGGATCAGTCATTAAGTGTTTTATTATATACTCTAGTCAAACGAAGAAAAATTTTCTCTCCATTTTCAAAATTTTTTATTTGCAAAAAAAATTTATTCCCCTCTCACGCTTTGATCACGTGCATTTATTACCCGCGCGGGAGTTATTGAGATTTATTTCCCTCCACGTGATATACTCTCGACCAATAAGAAAACGAGTTTGACTAGGATATATAATAAATTTATTTATTTAAATTTGATATTCAATTTTATTTGGTTTTGTATTTTTAAGCCGTTGAAACCATTAAAGTAAAGTAAAGTAAAGTAAAGAATAAAACATATATAGGCTCAAGTCCTTCAGTGTTTTCGAAGTTGCCAGGGAATAATGCTTTTAAATGTTGTTAGGAAATAATAATGATAATTTACCATTCCCCACACCCTATCCTTGTAAGCTGAGCTGCACTTGATATCTTTATAGCTGTCTATATAAATGATTTGACCTTGGAGGGGGGATAGTCCCACATAGTCTATAGGGGGATGCTCCTATGCTATGGTTTTTCAGGATTTTTGTCTTATACAGGATATACCCATTCCTGATTTCCATGAGCTTGGATAGGGTCATTATATTTGGATAGGTTAGCACCATCTAGCATTTTCAAGTCTACATTCTCTTAGGTCTTAGATAGGGTTTTAATATACAGTGTCGTATCTTGAACAGGGTATTTTTTTCCAAGATATTCTTGTCTGGGGCCAGGGTTTTCAAATCCCAGTGGGAAAATCCCTATCACTGAACTACACCTACATGTAGTACCATAATGGCTCGTGCTTGTCTTCACACTTCTTTCATGCTTATGTCACTTCCTGCATGCTTTATTACTGAACGGAGCACAGCAAAAGCTGTTTTATTTGTTAACTAAACAGTGTACAGAAAAAAGCTGTTTTATTTGCATGTTTTATTATCTAAAAAAATTCACTTTAGTTTTCATTGCTGCTTTTCTAAACTTCTTTGTAAAGCTAAGGTTGCATGTGAGAATATATGGTGACAGCATTGTATCTATTATGCATATTCTCCATTCACAAAAGACGAAGACACATGTTGCAGGCAATTGATGTTGTGATCCATGTCACACAACGGAATTTGTTGCACGCAATGTTCCAATCATTTATCCATTCGTTCGTTCGTTGGTTCATTCATTCATCATACCTTCATTTGTAGCTCTTTATCGGACGAAGCTAAAGCGGACAGTGTTTTAATTTGTCTTTTAGAAAAGCCTATAAATATTCATTTTATCAGCATAGCATAGTTCCTTTCAGTAATCTTTGTAAAGCGCTATTGAGCTTCTGGAAATGCTGCTTTATAAATGTTAATTATTATTATTATTATTATCATTCATTCATTCATTCATTCATTCATTCATTCATTCATTCATTCATTCATTCATTCATTCATTCATTCATTCATTCATTCATTCATTCATTCATTCATTCATTCATTCATTCATTCATTCATTCATTCATTCATTCATTCATTCATTCATTCATTCATTCATTCATTCATTCATTCATTCATTCATTCATTCATTCATTCATTCATTCATTCATTCATTCATTCATTCATTCATTCATTCATTCATTCATTCATTCATTCATTCATTCATTCATTCATTCATTCATTCATTCATTCATTCATTCATTCATTCATTCATTCATTCATTCATTCATTCATTCATTCATTCATTCATTCATTCATTCATTCATTCATTCATTCATTCATTCATTCATTCATTCATTCATTCATTCATTCATTCATTCATTCATTCATTCATTCATTCATTCATTCATTCATTCATTCATTCATTCATTCATTCATTCATTCATTCATTCATTCATTCATTCATCATTCATTCATTCATTCATTCATTCATTCATTCATTCATTCATTCATTCATTCATTCATTCATTCATTCATTCATTCATTCATTCATTCATTCATTCATTCATTCATTCATTCATTCATCATTCATTCATTCATTCATTCATTCATTCATTCATTCATTCATTCATTCATCATTCATTCATTCATTCATTCATTCATTCATTCATTCATTCATTCATTCATCATTCATTCATTCATTCATTCATTCATTCATTCATTCATTCATTCATTCATTCATTCATTCATTCATTCATTCATTCATTCATTCATTCATTCATTCATTCATTCATTCATTCATTCATTCATTCATTCATTCATTCATTCATTCATTCATTCATTCATTCATTCATTCATTCATTCATTCATTCATTCATTCATTCATTCATTCATTCATTCATTCATTCATTCATTCATTCATTCATTCATTCATTCATTCATTCATTCATTCATTCATTCATTCATTCATTCATTCATTCATTCATTCATTCATTCATTCATTCATTCATTCATTCATTCATTCATTCATTCATTCATTCATTCATTCATTCATTCATTCATTCATTCATTCATTCATTCATTCATTCATTCATTCATTCATTCATTCATTCATTCATTCATTCATTCATTCATTCATTCATTCATTCATTCATTCATTCATTCATTCATTCATTCATTCATTCATTCATTCATTCATTCATTCATTCATTCATTCATTCATTCATTCATTCATTCATTCATTCATTCATTCATTCATTCATTCATTCATTCATTCATTCATTCATTCATTCATTCATTCATTCATTCATTCATTCATTCATTCATTCATTCATTCATTCATTCATTCATTCATTCATTCATTCATTCATTCATTCATTCATTCATTCATTCATTCATTCATTCATTCATTCATTCATTCATTCATTCATTCATTCATTCATTCATTCATTCATTCATTCATTCATTCATTCATTCATTCATTCATTCATTCATTCATTCATTCATTCATTCATTCATTCATTCATTCATTCATTCATCATTCATTCATTCATTCATTCATTCATTCATTCATTCATTCATTCATTCATTCATTCATTCATTCATTCATTCATTCATTCATTCATTCATTCATTCATTCATTCATTCATTCATTCATTCATTCATTCATTCATTCATTCATTCATTCATTCATTCATTCATTCATTCATTCATTCATTCATTCATTCATTCATTCATTCATTCATTCATTCATTCATTCATTCATTCATTCATTCATTCATTCATTCATTCATTCATTCATTCATTCATTCATTCATTCATTCATTCATTCATTCATTCATTCATTCATTCATTCATTCATTCATTCATTCATTCATTCATTCATTCATTCATTCATTCATTCATTCATTCATTCATTCATTCATTCATTCATTCATTCATTCATTCATTCATTCATTCATTCATTCATTCATTCATTCATTCATTCATTCATTCATTCATTCATTCATTCATTCATTCATTCATTCATTCATTCATTCATTCATTCATTCATTCATTCATTCATTCATTCATTCATTCATTCATTCATTCATTCATTCATTCATTCATTCATTCATTCATTCATTCATTCATTCATTCATTCATTCATTCATTCATTCATTCATTCATTCATTCATTCATTCATTCATTCATTCATTCATTCATTCATTCATTCATTCATTCATTCATTCATTCATTCATTCATTCATTCATTCATTCATTCATTCATTCATTCATTCATTCATTCATTCATTCATTCATTCATTCATTCATTCATTCATTCATTCATTCATTCATTCATTCATTCATTCATTCATTCATTCATTCATTCATTCATTCATTCATTCATTCATTCATTCATTCATTCATTCATTCATTCATTCATTCATTCATTCATTCATTCATTCATTCATTCATTCATTCATTCATTCATTCATTCATTCATTCATTCATTCATTCATTCATTCATTCATTCATTCATTCATTCATTCATTCATTCATTCATTCATTCATTCATTCATTCATTCATTCATTCATTCATTCATTCATTCATTCATTCATTCATTCATTCATTCATTCATTCATTCATTCATTCATTCATTCATTCATTCATTCATTCATTCATTCATTCATTCATTCATTCATTCATTCATTCATTCATTCATTCATTCATTCATTCATTCATTCATTCATTCATTCATTCATTCATTCATTCATTCATTCATTCATTCATTCATTCATTCATTCATTCATTCATTCATTCATTCATTCATTCATTCATTCATTCATTCATTCATTCATTCATTCATTCATTCATTCATTCATTCATTCATTCATTCATTCATTCATTCATTCATTCATTCATTCATTCATTCATTCATTCATTCATTCATTCATTCATTCATTCATTCATTCATTCATTCATTCATTCATTCATTCATTCATTCATTCATTCATTCATTCATTCATTCATTCATTCATTCATTCATTCATTCATTCATTCATTCATTCATTCATTCATTCATTCATTCATTCATCATTCATTCATTCATTCATTCATTCATTCATTCATTCATTCATTCATTCATCATTCATTCATTCATTCATTCATTCATTCATTCATTCATTCATTCATTCATTCATTCATTCATTCATTCATCATTCATTCATTCATTCATTCATTCATTCATTCATTCATTCATTCATCATTCATTCATTCATTCATTCATCATTCATTCATTTATTTATTTATTTTTACTTTTCCATGTTTTAGAAAATATCTTACAATTGATTAAGAAATCTTAATGTTTATTTAATGTTCAATATTAATGTTTTTTTCTTAAAAATGTGGGAATTGCATGTTGCGTATATTAAATACAATAATGAATATAGTGTTAATGCATGTGGAGGGAAGAGCCCCTTCACGAGGAGTAAAAGACAAGTTTAATTTACATGGTGTTCAATACAAGGAGTGAACCCATATCATGATCAAAGTCATGAGAGGCAGCATATTAGCAGTACATGCCACCTGTCCTTCCCAATAAAAAGGCACCTGTTCCTTGCTGATAATATATTTTAAAAATTGTGGGTGGTGTAGTGGTGACAGTGCTCTCTTCTCTCCAATGCAACCCAGGTTCATTGTTTGTTCTGTGTTGAGATTATAGGTTTGAAATGTGGTAGCTTATGAGTTTCATAAAAAATGTGAAAAAGAAATGAAAAGAAAAAAGTTTTTAATAGTTTTATACTGGTCAGCTGATCACATTTCCATGGTCACCATTAGCTGTCATAATTTATGAGGTGGGGAGGGGGGTACACAGGTAGGGGATTTTTCAAATTTGTATTTCATAAATTTGAAAAAGGTCTATTAGGGGGCTATTTAAAAAATTCAAAGCCAAATATATGTAGTGTCTACTAAGAGTCTTTACTTTGGGGGATCACTGAAAAATATATTATGTTTGAGTGGGGCCCACCCAAAAAAATTAAGATGTAAAAATTGCCATAGCCCCCTGCCCCCCCCCCCCCCCCCTACCCCCACCCACACACACATATAGCATGATCACTGTCATATGGCTTCATACCATAAAGTTTTTCACATCCATGAAATTAAAATAGATCTGTGATAAACAAGGATATCTACATGTAAGCATGAAATCAAGAAGTTTCCTTTATGATTTTTTAATCATTATTTATACAGCTTTCTTGAAATATTTGAAGGCTCAATTTTTGTAAAACTGTTTCCCAATTATCATTTCCTTCTAATATTCTAACTACTTTTTTTCCTAATATTTATATTCAGGACTATTTCTTATGACCATCAACATCCACATCAGTGATGTCAGGAAGTTTGGCCAGCTGGTGCAAAGAAACAGATGAAAAAATCAACTACACCAAGCTTTGTAGGTTACTGGTCGATGGAGGAACACAGGCAGTTCGTTCTGTATTTGATGGCATACATCCACCATCTTCATTGAAAGCCACCTTAAATGTCCACAAGGCAACATTACAAAAGCTGAAGAAACCAAAAGGAAAAGTACTGAATAATGAGCAATGGGACAAACTGTATCCACCAAGTGGGAGCAGCCCTAGATCTGAAGACTTTGATATCACTTTACTGTTTGTTCTTCTAAGAAACATTTGTGGACTTACACCGCCAGTGTATGAGATTACTGGCTCTAGGAAACGGAAGTGCAGTTGGGACAAGCTGCCGCACAAAACGGAAAACTCACAGGAGGCCAACTTAACTAGGATAAAATACTACAGAAACAATATAATAGCACACAAATCAAGCACTGAAATAAATGATGTTGACTTTAATCAACACTGGCAAGATATTTCATCTGCCCTTCGGTCACTGGGACTGAGTCAAGATGACATTGATGATTTGAAGTCTGATCCTTTGGGAAAGAAAGACTACAACCAGTTACTCTATGAATGGCATATATCAGATAAGGACATCACAACACAGCTAGAGCAAGTAAAATCAGATACAACAGCCATCAAGTCAGACACAGCAGACCTCAAGTCAGACACAGCAGTCATCAAGTCAGACACAGCAGTCATCAAGTCAGACACAGCAGACCTCAAGTCAGACACAGCAGTCATCAAGTCAGACACAGCAGCCATCAAGTCAGACACAGCAGATATCAAGTCAGACACAGCAGACATCAAGTCAGACACGGCAGGCATCAAGTCAGACACAGCAGACATCAAGTCAAATGCAGCAGACATCAAGTCACACACAGCTTTGATACCTGGTATACAAGAGAACTTAAGTCAATTGAAGAACATTTGCTCGACTGGAACTTACCTTGAAAACCTACACATTAATCAACTCTCCAACTCTGAATTCAGCAGCTTGATTGAATTACTGTATAAGTCCTTCCATCCAAACACGCGTCGGTGGGTTCTGAGTGAAGTCGAATCCCATATTTATAAAGGTAAATCATGTGGGATGCTGATCACAGCTGGTCCAGGTATGGGCAAATCAACTCTTGCTGCTAAAATCTGTCAGACATACAAGGATCTTGGATGTCTTGCAGGATGTCACTTCTTTCAGTTCAGTAATTCTACAAGAAACAATCCAAGGTTGATGTTGCAGTCCATAGCAAGGCAGATGTGTGACACTGTTCCCGGTTATCGAGAGGCCTTAGAAAGCAAACTGCAAACAGATCTTGGTAAGAAGATTTCCGAGATGAATTGTGAGGAGTTGTTTACCGTCTTGCTTGAAGAACCATCGCAGAAATTGAAGGGAAACAAAGATGTATTTGTTGTGGTCTTGGATGCTATAGACGAGTGCTTTAGTGATCTGAAGCAAGAGCTGCTGCATGTTCTTAAGAGCAAATTGTCGCTTCTGCCTGGCTGTCTGCGGTTTGTTATAACAAGCAGACCAAGTATTTTTAAGCTGGAGAAATATCTCGACATCGACCCTAAAAATCCTCAAAATAGGTCTGACCTTGAGTTGTTCTTCACTTCTGAACTGAAACAAATACATAACAATCGTGATCCTGATCCTTCTGTGGTAGATCTCCTTGTTATAATATCAAAAGGTTTTTTTTTGGTTGCTTTCTTCTTGGCTGACTATTTAAAGAGGCTTAAGATTGAATCGCCAAAGGAACTACTGGGACTTTTCCCTAATGGAATCTCATCAGTGTATGAAAATTATTTCTCTCGTCTAAAAGAAGTACTCTTACCTTACATATCAGAGGAAGAAAGGTTCTACAAGATGCTGGAGGCTGTTGTGGCAACCAGTAACCCATTGCCAAAGAACATGTTTTATAAGATTCTTGGTTTAAAAGCTGATGGAGATATTCCACGTACGAAGAAACGAGCCAGACAAGATGCTTTGAATTCACTTCACTCATTATTTCCTGTTATGTATGATCACGTGACAGCATTTCACATGTCAGTCTTCGATTGGTTGACTCTTGAAAAAGATGAAGAACATGACTTCAGTGTTCGTGTAGAGAACGGGATTAAAGTACTTGCCAGTCAGTGTCATAATGTCCTAAGTGACATACGAAATGGGGAAAAAGCTCTGGATAAACCTTTGGTACTAACTGATGATGAGAAATTTTCCTTATATTATGGTTTGGATAGCTTTCACTTTACGAAGAATGAACTGTCAAGATCTCTTGCAAATTCTTTTATATTGAGCGCTTTAATATGCTCTATGGATGTTGGTAGCGACAGACATTTTTTTTGTTATCATGGTCTCCCATGTTATTCAGATGAGATGAACAACATTTTCCGCATGGGTGTTCAGCTTTTCAGTCGTCAACACAAGCGTGATAGTCAAGATGTGAAGAATTTAACTTATTATCTTTTGAAACATGATGAGACTTGTCCCTTTCTAAGTCAACCGAACTTTGGTCGCTGCCTTGAGTTCATTGTTAATGCAGTAAAACAAGTTTTTAAACAATCCACCCTGATTGAACTCGAACTTCTCAGAAGATTCAGATTATCTTACCTCGAAGTAAAGAAAATTGCTGTGGAATTAGAAAAAGGTGAAGATTTGCCGGACATATCTGTTATTGCATGTGGACGTGGATTTCTTTTGGTGCAAGAGACTGATCACAACACTGTAGTAAAGAAGTACCTCCTAGATGGAACGTGCTTAGCTAAGAAATCCTTTCCTGGGACCAATAAAATGTTGTGTATGTCAACAGATCATCGATATATTGTTGTAACAAATCTGAGAGAAAAAGGAAACATTGAGATCGTAGACGCGAAAACACTGGACCTGGTGACTAGTTACCAGTCACCTGATAAAATTAGATCGTGCAACGTGTATGGTGGGCAGCCTTGGTATGTTGTTATTAGGTGTTTTGACAACATGATCTATGTGATGGAAGGAGAAACAGGAAGGTTGGTCAAGACCTATGCTAACAAAGTAAATAAACATGTGGATGTCAAAGCTGTGGGTAACCAAGGCCACGTTTTGCTGGGAAGGCATTATTTATGTGATGGTATTGCCAAAGGCGATGCTGATGCTTTTTTCATAGGTGAAGATGGAAAGCTATTGGAAGACAATTACGGAGTACCACTACCATTAAATAAGGTACATCTTAAATATTTGATGTTTCACTTGGAAAGACGTGATTGGAATATTCCTATCTATCCACCTAGGAAAACTAAGGCAGATTGCAGTTGCTTGGCTGATCAATTATTTTTCAGATTTGATCCATTACTTCATCATGTTAATGACATGGCATTTTGTGTCTCCGAAGATGGCTTTCTTCTTGCTTACCTCGATGTTTGCTCCATATTTATAATCAACACATCAGATGGCACGTTACATAAACGTGTTTGGCTTGGTCCTAGTTTTAGAATGCTTTCGGGTGATGGTATTTTATTTGTTTCACAAACTCTTTTGGTTGTAAACGATGCAATGATGATCATGTTCATCGATGTGCAAACAAATCAAATTAAACACAGATTTTATTTACCAAACTACTGGGGAAGGTTTTTTGCTGTACCAAATCAGGAAGGTCATTCATTCACACTTCTAACACAATGCTTTACAGGTGACCAATGTGTTCTGCAGTACGTATTTCATCATTTAGATTTTTAAATGGCATATGACAATAGAATTCATTAGAGTATATATAGTAGAGTTTGTTATCCAAGATAAGATAAGTAGTAGTAAGGTATAAAGACAACATGTTATAATGGACATATGTATATAACAATGGGTATTGCATAATGTAGATTTGTAGAGTTTGTTATCCAAGATAAGATAAGTAGTGGTAAGGTATAAAGACAACATGTTATAATGTACACATGTATATAACAATGGGTATTGCATAATGTAGATTTGTAGAGTTTGTTATCCAAGATAAGATAAGTAGTAGTAAGGTATAAATACAACATGTTATAATGGACACATGGATATAACAATGGGCATTGCATAATGTAGATTTATAGAGTTTGTTATCCAAGATAAGATAAGTAGTGGTAAGGTATAAAGACAACATGTTATAATGGACACATGGATATAACAATGGGCATTGCATAATGTAGATTTGTAGAGTTTGTTATCCAAGATAAGATAAGTAGTAGTAAGGTATAAAGACAACATGTTATAATGGACACATGTATATAACAATGGGTATTGCATAATGTAGATTTATATGTAAAGTCCTATTGATCTATTCTTGTAAATAGGGCTATATAAATAATAAATTATTATTATTATTATTATTTGTAGAGTTTGTTATCCAAGATATGATAAGTAATAATAGTAAGTTAGGAAGACAATACGTCAGTAAAATACTATATAAATGTCTGTACAACAGATACAATAGAGATTTTAGTACAAATAAATAAATAGAATTGTCAATTACAGATGCATTGTGGTCTGGTATTCAGCAGCGCAAATGATTGTCATTTAAAGTGCCTATAAACCCACCTAATTCAAACATTTTAGCATTGATTCTACATGAAGCAAATAATTGAATGGTAAAATATTTTGATATGATTTGGTGATCTTGTAGATATCAAGGTTTATACTTCCAATATGTTAATGAGTATGATGTCCTAGGAGGCTGTGTTGTACAAACCTTTTCTGGGGCAGTAAAACATCATTTATGAAACATCAGACATTGTCTTACTTAGGGCTTATGGAAAGGATATTGCAAATTTGTTTTCCCATAGTAATCAGTGGATCAATTTACAAATGATGATAAGTAAACTCAAATGCCTTCTATGACATCACACTCATTAACATTTTCTAAGTATAAACCTTGATATCTCTAAAATGAATCTCAAATCAAATAAAAATATTTCACCATTCAACTATTGACTTCATGTAGAATCAATACTGAAAATTTTGAATTAGGGTTTAAAGACACTTTAAGTGACATTTAGCTTTGACATAGACTTCTTTTGTCCAAACTCCCCAAGGAGAACTTCAGGATGCAGTAAGCTAACTATAACAACAGTTGTACAGACAAGGACTGGGGGTGGGGGGATTAGATTAGAGGGGCTATTGGGCCCCACACCCTCCACACTGTCCCTTACAGAATCATAGCTTCAAGAGAAAATGAACTAGTTCATTTCCTCTTGTGGCATGCCATTAAAAAACTATCGTGTCTGGTCACACATTTAACTTATTTCTAATTCTTAAAATTTTGAAGTACTGAATAGAGCTGTTATAAATAATTTGGCAATCAACCCAAAACATTTTTTACATTTGGCTTGCCTACCCATACTATCTGTGATGCCTGTCAATCAGCTGTCACATTGTTTGTTTGCAATCAGTCATAAGCCACATAGCTGTACCATCACTTGGGGGGGGGGGGGGGGATTTTGTTCAGGGAGGGGTTCAGGACTTTGTGCAAACAGACTAAACCTTTATGTCAGATGTCTTGCAAGTTGCAAAGTAGAGGCACAAAGTTGGCCCAGGGAGAGGTGCAACCCTCAGAATAAAAGATAAAAAAAATAATTTTGTATTGGTTATTATCAAAATAGGGGCACAAAGTCAATCCAGGTGGTGCACACCCCCTGCACCCCTCCCCTGTATCCGACCCTGTCACCTGTCTGCAGGGGGGGTCAGAGGAATCTAGGAGGGATCACAGGTTTTTCTAGACAACTGAAGAAGTGATCAGCTAGTATATTGACAGCCAGGTATGAAAGGGGGAAACCATACAGATGAGAGAGCAGTAACCATGTACTATTGAAAAAGGGTCAAAAAAAGATAGCACCTATTGGAGGGATCACTTAATTTTTATGTTGCAACAAAAATCCTTGATCCCCTCCTATGCAAGTGGCTGACTTAAAATGGGTTAGATTCTTCTTTGCTATTTTTATTTTATTTTGTGCGCAAAAAAATCTTTGCATGAACAACATTACTATGATAACAATGTATACTCTTGGTTTAAAAACTCTCAAAACCAAACTTGAATACACATCAAAATTGTTTCATTGAGAGATTTAGTAAATCTCCTCTGAAAGCCAGGATTAAAAATCTTAATTTGTATATCTGAATATTCCGGAGCATGGTGAAGGGGTTACACGTTTCAACCCCCATATGAGTTTCTGTTGTTTTTCAATTCTTTAAAACCCCTCCCCCTCCATATACCTTACCACACCCCGAACCCCATTACGTCATCATTACTCGAGTGATTCAGAAACCAAGATGGCGGAGGAAGGAGGAGGTTGTTTCTCTACATTTGTAGCCCTTGATCGGCTTATTTTACCGGTTTAAACATGACGATTATGGTAAAGATATTTCCCAAAGGATAACTTAGTAAGTATACTGTATAACTGTTGTATTTTTGTTGCGATTTCTATGCTAGATTGTATAGTACAGTACTCGGTAAAATTCGTTTATATGATTCTCCGTTGCCTAATGAAATCTCGAATTTTGTTTTGTACAAATTGACTCAATTTAAACCCATTGCGTGGTTTACTCAGTGCCACTTCATAAGTTTTTATTAGATTCTTTTATTTAAGATTTAAGTTGCACACATTGCAAGAACGTTGTCATATTAAAGGAGCACCGATGAAAACGCCCCATATTTTGAAAGTCCGAATAGTTCAAGTATTTAAGAATAATATGACTCAATCATGATTATGAAAACCAGATTGGCAAAAAGTTTAGCCTGGGAGCCACTCGCAGTTGAGAAATTTTGGTTTAAAAACTAAAAGAACAATAGGGTTTCTGTTGTTTTTTAATTCTTTATAACCCCTCCCCTCCATATACCTTACCACACCCAGAGCTCCATACGTCATCATTACTCGAGTGATCCAGAAACCAAGATGGCGGAGGAAGGAGGAGGTTGTTGTTGTTGTAAATGACGTCATTTACTCACAATAATTTAGATGCTGAAAAAAAATATAATTTTTATCCGCAAATTTTGACTGTGAAGAAAATATGTTGCTTGGCTACTATTGGGGCCATATAGATAAGTTTAACCAAGTTTCAAGGTATTTCTAATTTTCATCGATTTTCATCCAAGTGCCCCTTTAAAAAAAACAAAAAAACAAATAGGAATTAATTTTTTTCTTCTTCTTTATTTTGATTGTAAATCTGCCTACTGTAGATTAATGGTAATAACTGTTTAGTAATATACCAACAAGATTATAAGGAAATAGGAAAAGCACGAATGGCACTTCCTTTGAGGACAGACATATAAATAAATGTAAGATAATAAGCTGTTGAAACCATTAAAGTAAAGTAAAGTAAAGAATAAAACATCAGCCCCTCCCCTTTTTTACCTTTTGCATACTAGTCTTTTAAACTTTCTATTAGAAAAATCTTAGCGCCCTCCCCCCACACACACACACTTTTCCCCTCTAATTTGCATACTAGCCCCCTTCCCCCACTTTAAAACATATATATATAGTATATCCAAGTTGTCAGGGGGAAATGCTTTCAAATGTTGTTAGGAAATAATAATGATAATTTACCATTCCCCACACCCTATCCTTGTAAGCTGAGCTGCACTTAATATCTTTATAGCTGTCTACATAAATGATTTGACCACCTGGAGGGGGGGATAGTCCCACATAGTCTATAGGGGGATGCTCCTATGCTACATATGGTTTTTCAGGATTTTGGTCTTAGACAGGATACACCCATTCCTGATTTCCATGAGCTTGGACAGGGTCATTATTTTTGGATAGGTTAGCACCATCTAGCATTTTCAAGTCTAAATTCTCTTAGGTCTTCGATAGGGTTTTAATTTACAGTGTTTATAAAAATTTATCAATAATTTGTATCATAAAACCCATGAAATCTTAGAGGGTGCAAAAACCGACTGCACCTTGTTATCTTGAACAGGGTATGTTTTTTCAAGATATTCTTGTCTTAGATAGGGTCAGGGTTAATTTCAAATCCCAGCAGAACATCCCTATCACTGAACCACACCTACATGTAGTACCATTATGGCTCGTGCTTCTCTTCACACTTCTTTCATGCTTATGTCACTTCCTGCATGCTTTATTACTGAACAGAGCATATAGAAAAAGCTGTTTTATCATCATTCATTCATTCATTTTTTATTTTATTCATTCATTCATTCATTCATTCATTCATTCATTCATTCATTCATTCATTCATTCATTCATTCATTCATTCATTCATTCATTCATTCATTCATTCATTCATTCATTCATTCATTCATTCATTCATTCATTCATTCATTCATTCATTCATTCATTCATTCATTCATTCATTCATTCATTCATTCATTCATTCATTCATTCATTCATTCATTCATTCATTCATTCATTCATTCATTCATTCATTCATTCATTCATTCATTCATTCATTCATTTATTTATTTATTTATTTATTTATTTTATTCATTTATTTTATTTGTTTTTTTTAGAAAATATCTTATAAAACATATTTTTATAATTTATCAACTCACAATTGATTAAGAAATCTTAATATTCAATTTAAGTTCAATATTAATGTTTTTTTCTTAAAAATGTGGGAATTCCATGTTGCGTATATTAAGTACAATAATGAATATAGTGATAATGCATGTGGAGCGAATGTACCTTCAAGAGCCCCTTCATTAGGAGTAAAATACGAGTTTAGTTTACATGGTGTTGAATACAAGGAGTGAACCCATATCATGATCAAAGTCATGAGAGGCAGCACATGCCACCTGGCCTTCCCAATAAAAAGGCACCTGTTCCTTGCTGATAATATATTTTAGAAAGTGTGGGTGATGTAGGGGTGACAGTGCTCTCTTCTCTCCAAATTTAATCAACTCAGGTTCATTGTTTTTTCTGTGCTGAGATTAGGCTTGAAATTTTGTTGCTAAATTATGAATTTTAAGAGTTTCATAAAAAGATGTGAAAAAGAAATGAAAAGAAAAACAGTTGTTAATAGATTTATACTGGTCAGCTGACCTTATTTCCATATTTACCATTACGGTAGCTGTCATAAAATACACAAATACCAACGGTAAAGTAAAGAATGCAACACTTCAACAATAAAACACTTTAAAATTCCACAGACCTTACATACATACATACATGCATACTTTGTTTCCTTCCTTCCCAAAAGGGCTTTTCAGAAGCAAATTACAAAGATAACAATAATTAATATACCGGTATTAAGAAGAAAATGAAAAAAAACCTGAAATACTTAATAGTCATAAAATCTATACTGAATACTGAATAGTGTATTCGAAGACCAAAGGGCATTGTGGGTCTCATTAATTTGAAATACAAGGTAATTTAACAGTGATTTGCCCTCTATATGTAGCTAGTATATTGTTTGGGATGAAATGCACTAAGAATAAGATAAATAATTATTATTTATTTTACTCGTAATATATACAATATGAGTGGACGTGTTGTATCAGATATACAACCACGAACCGAAGGCGAGTGATTGTATATCTGATACAACACGGACACGAATATTGTATATTACTTATGAAACGTCTAGGTGTATACATTCATGTTCTACTAAATTTTAAAGATGAAATTTAATTTGGCTGAGAAAATTGAAGTTAAAGTTTATGCAAATCAGGACGATTTTGTATCAGATATACAACCTCCTCCGGTCCACGGACAATGATTTCTATTGTGTTTTCCTCATTAATTATTCATGCGTTTTATAAGAGACAATATATAACATAACCTAAATAATTGCATTTCGGTCTTGGGATGCACTATTAAGAGTTAACTCTTGGATGTTTTTTGAAATAGCTGTATATATATTAAAAAATATTATGTAACTCACTGTAACACATGAATATTTCACACAAAAACAGGGCTAACCCTCAGTAAATGAATCTGTAGTCAAGGAAGATAGCTGTATTCTACAAATTGAAAGAGGTCTATTAGGGGGCTTCAGAAAATATGTCAAAGCCAAAGACATGTAGTGTCTACTAAATGTCTTGACTTGGGGGGGGGGGGGGGGGAATAACTGAAAAATATGTTGTTTGAGTGGGGCCCAAAAACATTTTTTTGGAATGTAAAAAAATTCCCATAGCCCCCCTTCCACCCTCTCCCCCCCCCCCCCCACCCATACACACACACACACATCATGATCACTGTCATCACAGGGCTCGTTCATACCATAACGTTTTTCACAGCCATTAAAATAGATTTGTAATAAACAAGGAAACCTGAAAAAGAAATCAAGAAGTTTCCTTTCTGATTTTTTAATCATTATTTATAACACTTTCTTGAATTATTTAAAGGCTTCAATTTTGTAAAAAAATGTTTCTTAATTAACCTACTTTTTTCCTAATATTTTTATTCAAGACTATTTCTTATGACCATCAACATGTATCCACATCAGTGATGTCAGGAAGTTCGGCCAGCTGGTGCAAAGAAACAGATAAAAAAATCAACTACACCAAGCTTTGTAGGTTACTGGTCGATGGAGGCACACAGGCAGTTCGTTCTGTATTTGATGGCATACATCCACCATCTTCATTGAAAGCCATCTTAAATGCTAACAAGACAACATTACAAAAGCTGAAGAAACCAAAAGGGAAAGTACTAAATAACGAGCAATGGGACAAACTGTATCCACCAAGTGGGAGCAGCCCTAAATCTCAAGACTTTGATATCACTTTATTGTTTGTTCTTCTAAGAAACATTTGTAGACTAACAGCACCAGCAACTGGATGGGATGGCTTACCACCCGTAACAGATAACTCACTAGAAGCTAACCTAGCCAGGATAAAGTACTACAGAAACAATAAAATAGCACACAAACCAAACACTGAAATAAATGATGATGACTTTGAACAACACTGGCAAGTTATCTCATCTGCCCTTCTGTCACTGAGACTGAGTCAAGATGACATTGATGATTTGAAGTCTGATCCTTTGGGAAAGAAAGACTACAACCAGTTACTCAATGACTGGTATATATCAGATAAGGACATCAAAACACAGCTAGTGGAAGTGAAGTTAGACACAGCAGCCATCAAGTCAGACACAGCAGGCCTCAAGTCAGACACAACAGCCATCAAGTCAGACACAGGAGGCCTCAAGTCAGACACAACAGCCATCAAGTCAGACACAACAGCCATCAAGTCAGACACAACAGCCATCAAGTCAGACACAGCTTTGTTACCTAGTATACGACAGGACATAAGTCAATTTATTCAGAAGAACACTATTTGCTCGAACAGTAACCTTAAAGATTCACTCATTAATGAACTTACCAACTCTGAATTCAGCAGCTTGATTGGATCCTTGTGTAAGTCTTTCCATCTGAATACTCGCCAGTGGGTTCTGGATGAAGTCAAATCCCATATTTTAGGAGGTCAGTCAGAGCAAGGTGAGATGGTGATCACAGCTGGTCCAGGTATGGGCAAATCAACTCTTGCTGCTAAAATCTGTCAGACATACAAGAATAAAGGATGTCTTGCAGGATGTCATTTTTTTCAGTTCAGTAATTCTACAAGAAACAATCCAAGGTTGATGTTGCAGTCCATAGCAAGGCAGATGTGTGACACTATCACTGGTTATCAAGGGGCTTTAGAAAGGAAATTGCAAACAAATCTTGGCAAAGACATTAATGACATGGACTGTGAAGGGCTTTTTACAGTGTTGCTAGAGGAACCATGCCACAAGTTGGAGGTCGAAGGATCTTTTGTTGTTGTTTTGGATGCCATCGATGAGTGCTGTAGTAAACTCAAGCATGAATTGCAAGACATCCTTAAGAACAAACTGTCTCTTTTACCTTCATGGTTACGACTTGTGATAACAACGAGACCTCCTCCAAGCTTTAATGCACTCGAAGCCAAGAAAAGTATCTTCATTGATCCAACAGATCCCAAGAATCAACGTGATATTGAGATTTTTTTCATAGCCAATCTCAAATATAATGACGATCAATCAAGAGTTACAAAAGAGCTGGTTAAAGTATCGGGTGGTTTGTTCTTGGTGGCTTTCTTTCTTATTGATGAGATGCAGAAAGAGAGAATTTCTTCACCATCTGAATTAATGGGTATTTTTCCTCATGGGCTCTCTTGGGTCTACGAAAAGTACTTTGAACGATTAAGAACTGTTCTGTTGCCTTACATAACAGAAGAAGAAGGGTTTTTCAGGATGCTCAAAGCAGTTGTTGCATCAAAAGATCCAATTCCCATTGACATGATGTACAGCATTATTGGCCTTAAGAGTGCGACAGAGGTTTCTCGTAGAGAAAGAAAAGCAAGAAACGATGCATTAAGCCAACTTCACTCCTTGTTTCCTGTTGAGAATGATCATGTAAGCGTATTTCACAAATCTGTGGTTGATTTTTTGATTCTTGAAGAGAGTGAACAAGATTTCAATACTTCTGTGGGGAAGATGTGTAAGAAAAGTCTACAGGGTGTAAGTGAAGTATCTGATTCCAGTATTCATTTAGAATGCAAAAGTCTTGGAGCACGAAACGAGAAAAGAGATCAGAATAAACCTTTGAATACAGTTTGCACTGACAAACCACCCAAAGATCATGACTTCAGTGTTCGTGTAGATGACGGGAATAAAGTACTTGCCAATCAGTGTTATGATGTTCTGAGTGACATACGAAATGGGAAAAAAGATCTGAATAAACCGTTGAATCTTACAGACAGTGAGAAATACGCTTTAGAATTTGGAATACAATATATAATTGATAGTTGCGCATTCAGTAAGGACAAGAAGATGGAAGTACTGATGAACTGTTTTATCATTTGCTCTGCTTTATTAACATACAACTGTTTAAACCGCGAAATTTATTCGGTTCCATTTAAAAGCAAATCGAGTCATTTTGACGATTCTAAAGAGGTTCCAAAAGTATTTCACTACGGAAAATTTGGGGGAACTCTTCATGATTCTCATGTTAAACCTTGTTCCTTCAGTCTTCCTTTGAACTTTATTCAATGCGTCGGTTTTTTTCTTCAAGCAGTGAAAGCGATCGGTTTAAATGAAGATGAATTATCACCGAATCCAAAGAACCTTATTAAAGAATATCGCTTGCCGTTCTTGAGTTGCAATCATATTGCTTCCATACCAGATGAAGGTTTTTTGGGCAGAACCTCAGTCATTGATTTTATCCCGGGAACCCAGCTATCTATCGCACCTAGTAAGGATGGAATAATGGTAGTAAAATTCAACAAACGACAAACTCTGGTATACAAGTATAATGAAGATGGGACTTGTTTGATTGAAAAAACCTTTCCAGGTTTAAAAAAGATGTGCATTACACCGGACCAACGATTCATCGTGGCGACTGAGGTTGATAAAAGAGGAGAAGTAGAAATAATAAATGCGATATCATTGGAACTAGTAAAGAAATACCAGTCCCCAAATGTTGTGAAGTCGTGTCACGTGTTTGGTGATCAACCCTGGTATATCGTCGCTAGGTGCTACAATAACAAGATCTATGTGATGGAGGGGGAAACAGAAAAGATACACACTACTTTTGACGTAGAAAACGATGAAGAAGTGGAGGCTGTCAGCAGTTCGGGTCACATTGCTTTAAGTAAAACTTGGGTTTCCACAAGAGTCCGTAATCTTACACTTTTTACCGACGATGATGGGAACTTTCTAGGAGAGATGGTTTGGGGCAAAACCCAATTGACAGATGAACGTTCCTCCTCTACTTATCGCAAATTGTTTTTATTGAATGCTCTAAAGCCCTGCAGCGAAAGAGTATACTTTTATCCACGCAGAGAAGACACTTACCCTTGCAGTAACACGTATATGGATAACCTCTTTTACCAAGACCAGGCAATTGCTTTTTCACAAGATGGAGTTCTGCTTGCATACCATTATAAGGAATCCATATTTATAGTCAAATCAGAAGATGGTTCGTTGCTTAAACGAGTGCATGTGGATAACGGTGTGGGTGACATAATCCAGTTGTCTCACAGTCACATTATATTTAGAAACTCAGGCACGATCTTCATAATAGATGTAACAACGAATGAGATCAAGCATGCATTGTATCTCCCAGGAAACCCGAGAAAAGTGTATGTAGTTCCAAGACAACAAGAAAAACCACTTGCGATTATCGTGAAAAATGATAACATCAATGAAATGCAAGAGAAACCTTCTATGAAGAGGTACAGTATCTTTCGATACGTCTTTCACAACTTAGATTTGTAGAGTCAAGTTGTTATCCAAGATAAGTTACTAGTGAGTAGTGATAGGGTGTAAAGACAACATGTTATAATGGACACATGTATATAACAATGGGTATTGCATAATGTAGATTTATAGAGTTTGTTATCCAAGATAAGATAAGTAGTGGTAAGGTATAAAGACAACATGTTATAATGGACACATGTATATAACAATGGGTATTGCATAATGTAGATTTGTAGAGTTTGTTATCCAAGATAAGATAAGTAGTGATAAGGTATGAAGACAACATGTTATAATGGACACATGTATATAACAATGGGTATTGCATAATGTAGATTATAGAGTTTGTTATCCAAGATAAGATAAGTAGTGGTAAGGTATAAAGACAACATGTTATAATGGACACATGTATATAACAATGGGTATTGCATGATTATAGAGTTTGTTGTCCAAGATAAAATTGGATTAAGTTAAGATTTAAAGAAATGTTCCAGATCCAACATGTTGTATCATAGTGTTTGCTACATGAATGCTTATGAACGTATTCTAAAACGCAAATAATTGTCATTACAGTGACATTTAATCACAAGTAAACAGTTTTTAACTACAACGACAGTTGGACAGAATGTATAGCGTTACATTCACAATCTATCTTGTCCGGTCACACGTATAATTCTTAAACCTTAGAATCGAGGAGTACTTGCAGTGCGTGTTGCGCCTGCTGCTGCTTACGCGTTAAATAGAGGTGTTTGCTCTCCTGTGTATAGACCCCTTGCACGTGACGTCAAAGCAGCTCAATTTGGAGGACAAAACAAAAGAATTTCATTCCCCTGAGAATTGGAATTCTATTGTTTTGTCCTTCAAATTGAGCTGCATTCCGACGTGCTGCAAGGGATTTATAGCCTAGAGTTATCCTTCGTGTGGTTCTCGTTTTTTCGTTTTTGCCTGCGCAACAATCAACTTCCAAATAGCCCCCATAACAGTTCCCTGCGCCATCTTGAAAGGTATCCGTGCCGTTGCATCGAAGCGAGACGAATGGTGAGCTTGCAATGATAGAGCTTTTTTTTTATCACGTTGGACAATTATTCACATATATCTATCATTGCGAGCTTACCATTCGTCTAGCTTCAATGCAACGGCACGGATACCTTTCAAGATGGCCCAGTGGACTGCGAAGGGAACTGTTCCACGCTCGAAATGTCGATGAAATGAAGTAACTCGGAATTATGGTTTAAATATGAGAATACCGACACTCTGGCCTCATTCGTTAAAATTTATCGTTAGATAAAAAATATATATACCTTGCAATAGACCTTTTTGCTATCATTTTCGACATTCTCAAAGTCTCGTGCTGTTGAAACAAAAGATGTGCAAATTCTTTTATGATTTTGTTGTTTAGAAATAATAGCAGCGTTAGTAATGATAATTAGACTATTATGCATGTTGCATTGCTCGTGTGAAACGCTGAACCAGCC
The DNA here is from genome assembly GCA_964019055.1 of Anthopleura xanthogrammica. Classification (NCBI taxonomy): domain Eukaryota; kingdom Metazoa; phylum Cnidaria; class Anthozoa; order Actiniaria; family Actiniidae; genus Anthopleura; species Anthopleura xanthogrammica. The sequence continues at coordinate 11,652,695 of OZ025207.1, read as the reverse complement.
TTTCAATACACCGATTCCGAACATGGCGGACACAAACGGACGGCCTGGATCGAGGGGGTGAAAACGAGGCTAGTCAGTAATTCATTATCCGTGTGCAAGCTTCATCTTTGTTACTGGTGTTACATGGTGTTTACATGGTGTTTATATCCATTAAGAATCGTTTTAGTGATGTCTAAGGGAAAAGCCAGCTTTCCACATATCACGGATGACTGACTAGCCTCGTTTTCGCCTCCTCGATCCAGGAAAACCGCGTATGTCCGCCATGTTCTGAATCGGGGTATACTGCTATTATTTCTAAACAACAAAATCACAAAATGTTCGTTATAGCAAAAAGGTCTATTAGGCTAATACCACCTTTCACACCCTAAAAAGTATTTACAGTCGAACCTCTACACAACGGCTACCGTCGGGACAAAATTCAGTTGTGCTCGTTGTAGAGAGCCAGTTACAGCATACGTATGAACTTATTGGTAACCGGGCACAAAATGTCCTGGACGTTGGGTAGAGGTGGCCGTTACTGGAGGTTTGACTGTACTTTGGCAATTGGTTAATTTTGACGCATTCCATCATGAGATTAAGTTATTAAAATGGCAATGCGAGGGTATAGTATTTTTGTCTGACTTCCTGATTCAGTTTCCAAACATGGCTTTAATTGATATTAATTATCCCCACCTTGCGTGACGTAGTACATGTTGTTTCGATGCATATTTTATCATATGACACCACGTTTTCTCGGAAATTTTACTAATAATGAAAAGGGAACAAACCAACGTTTCAGTTTTTAGTTTCAATTGTCAAATGACTTCCTGTTAATTTGAGTGCGAAGTTCAGATGAATTAAGAACCCCATGCCGAGAGGATCCTGCTGAGTCACTAGTTGTCTCCATAGTTAACTATTAACTATGTTGTCTCTGAGCAAAATGAGTAACAAGCATCAGTATTGTTTAGTTATGTCTCAATACTGAAGCTGATGATACTAAATTTTTGACCAAACCAAGACAAATAAGTACGTCTGCAATCTTATTGTGGGATGCACTATGCCAAGTGAATACATATGGCAGGAAGTTCGGCTAGCTGGTCCGAAGAAACAGATAAAAAAATCAACTACACCAAGCTTTGTAGGTTACTAGTCGATGGAGGCACACAGGCAGTTCGTTCTGTATTTGATGGCATACATCCACCATCTTCATTGAAAGCCACCTTAAATTTCCACAAGGCAACATTACAAAAGCTGAAGAAACCAAAAGGGAAAGTACTGAATAACGAGCAATGGGACAAACTGTATCCACCAAGTGGGAGCGACCCTAACTCTGGACACTTTGATATCACTTTACTGTTTGTTCTTCTAAGAAACATTTGTGGACTTACAGCACCAGCAACTGGATGGGATGTCTTACCACCTGTAACAGATACTTCACTAGAGGCTAACCTAGCCAGGATAAAGTACTACAGAAACAATACAATAGCACACAAACCAAACACTGAAATAAATGATGTTGACTTTGAACAACACTGGCAAGATATCTCATTTGCCCTTCTGTCATTGGGACTGAGTCAAGATGACATTGATGATTTGAAGTCTGGTCCTTTGGGAAAGAAAGACTACAACCAGTTACTCAATGACTGGTCTATGTCAGATAAGGAGATCAAAACACAGCTTGAGGATCTGAAGTTGGACACAGAAGACATCAAGTCAGATACGACCTTGATACGTGTCATCCAAGATGACATCATTAAATTGAAAAGTCTTGTAATAAACAAAGAAAGTCAAAAAATTGCGAAACTCGCCAAGGAGGAATTCAGTAAATTAATTGAGTCCTTGTGTACGTACTTTTACCGAAACACTCGTCAATGGATTTTAGATCAAATCAAATCCCATGTTGACAGTGATCAACCAGAATCATATGCATTGCAAATCACAGCTGGTCCAGGTATGGGTAAGTCAGTCATTGCTGCTAAGACTTGCCAGATGTACAAGGATCTTGGATGTCTTGCAGGATGTCATTTCTTTCAGTTCAGTAATTCTACAAGAAACAATCCAAGGTTGATGTTGCAGTCCATAGCAAGGCAGATGTGTGACACTGTTCCTGGTTATCGAGAAGCCTTGGACAGCAAGCTGCAAACAGATCTTGGAAGAAATATTTCAGAATTAAAGTGCGAAGAACTGTTTACCGTGTTGTATGAGGAGCCACTGGAGAAGCTCGAGCTTGTTGAGTTGAAGTTTGTTATCATTTTGGATGCCATAGATGAATGCTGCAGTGAATTGAAACATGAATTACAAGAAGTGCTTAGAAATAAGTTATCGCTTTTACCTTCATGGATACGATGCATTCTTACCACTAGACCACCACCAAGTTTCTCTGCTCTTGCAGAGGCCAAAACCATCTTTATTAACCCGTGCGACTCACAAAACAAACGGGACCTCTCGATTTATCTCGATGCAAAATTGAAACAGTTGTATGGAGACGTCGAGGAGAATTCGTCTGTCACAGAAGAACTTTTAGAAATTTCGAAAGGGTTGTTTTTGGTAGCATTCTTTGTCGTTGATTATCTGCAAAAACAGAAAGTAGTTGACCCGTCTAATGTAAAGGGGATCTTTCTCAATGGACTCTCTTCTGTTTATGAAAGATACTTTAAGCGTATCAAAGAGGAAATGAAGCCTTACATTGCTGAAGAAGAGAACTTCTTCAAGATGCTCGAGGCAGTTGTTGCATCAAAATTTCCAATTCCTATTCAAATGTTCTACAGTATCCTTGGCCTTAAGTCTGACCGTGATATCCCTCGCGCAGAAAGGAAAACAAAGAAAGATGCGTTAAACTCTCTTCATTCGTTGTTTCCTGTTGAAAACGACAGTGTTACAGCATTTCACAAGTCGGTCGTTGATTGGTTGACTCTTCACGAAGATAAAGAACATGACTTCAGTGTTCGTGTAGAAGAAGGGAAAGAAATACTTGCCAATCAGTGTTATGATGTCCTGAGTGACATACGAAACGGGAAAAAAGATCTGAACAAACCTTTGAATCTTACAGAGAGTGAGAAATATGTCTTAGGGTTTTTGGCGAGTCAAGAGAGTTACAGTTTGGAATATAAACAGTCTGAGATGTTGGAGAAATATTTCATCGTAAGTGCCTTTTTATGTTATGAACGAGAGTACGGTCCTATTTATGAGACCTGTGAAATACCTGCACTTTCGGAAAAATTCAACCACATCTATCGCCAGGGTAAGATGTCTTCTATAATGCATCTTCCAGATCCCAATGCTGATTCGGCTTCTTCTTCAAACGTTCCCAACTATTTTCACGTTTCCAACTTTGCACTTGCTTTGGAGTTTTGCCTGCATGCAGCAATTCTGTTTGGGGCGAGAGAAAAGGACATGTCCTCCATGCCAATTGACTTGCTTAGGAAGTATCGGCTATCTTATTTCGAGGTGGAGAAACTGCCAATTACAACACAAGAAGAACAAGCATCCACCTTTGAAGTTGTTGCAAGTATGAACGGATTTCTTCTGGTAGAAACGAGAAAGCAAAAAACCGTGTTAATGAATTACCAACTGGATGGAAAATGCTTGGGTACGAAATGCTTTCCTGGACAAGTGGAAGTTCTAATGTCTCCTAACTGTTGTTTCGCGGTGGTTGTTGCTATCCGTAGATATGAGGTGATAGATTTGAGAATATTGGAAGAGGTAAATAGCTACGAATGGCCCAGCAGTGTCATCACAGCATGTCACGTTTTTGGTGATCATCCTTGGTATATTCTAGTTACCCTTCTGAATGGCCAAACCTATGTCATGCACGGAGAAACAGGTCGACCTCTAGAAACAAGAATAGGGGATTATTTCAAGGATACGGAAATAATTTGTGTCAGTAAGTCGGGCCATTTTGTACTGAGACAAAAATTTGATAAATCCCACGAATACTTTATTGAAAAAAGATCGAATGCTGATGGAACGACATTTATATTGTACTACCGTAAATTTTATCTGATTCATTCTACTCAGCCCAACTACCTTCCCAAAGAAATACGGTACAAATGGCATGGAGGCATCAAAGGAGGCTTGAAGTTTTCAAGTGATGGTCTCTTTCTTGCATACTTTTCGGTCGGATCCATTTTTGTTATCAGAACATCAGACGGTTCAGTCCATAAGCGAGTGTGCATGTCTCAGAGCATCGTTTCCGATGAAGCTAAATTTTTGCTTGTCTCAGAGACAACCATTATCCTACACTTTTCCAGTATTCTTTTTAGGATCATTGTTGTGATCAGTTTAAAAACCATTGAAATTAAGCACATGTTTTGTGTCCCTCAAGACATAGGGGACCTCCATGTTGTACCACCACGACAAGGAGAACAACTGACCTTGCTAACGGACTACAACAAGGAAACCAAATGCGTATCAAAATACGTGTTCCAAAATTTAGATATGTAGGCTATGTCAACTAAGATAAGTAATGATAATACAGCGTTCTTGATATATAAGTGTCGAAATAATAGGTCATAAAAAGGATGTGACTCAATACTAGTAACATTTTGGGCAACGTGATTTTAGATCTTGTTCAGTAGTTAGAAAAAATTGCAGGGTCTGTCATTGTTCAGTAGTTTCCAAGCGTCGCAGAAAAAACTTCAAACATTTGAACTTCCTGTAACATTTGTTATTATCTCACCCCAGTTCACACCTTCGATTTTTGCCGCGATTTTTGCCGCGATTTTTGCCGCGATTTGAGTTGCAATTTTTGCGGCGATTTGCATAAGGTGCGATTATTACGGCGACGGGAGATCGCGCGTGTTTTGGAAATTCACGTCGCCGCGATATCGCAGGTGTTTTGAACATGGCTACACGTGCGAAATTCACCGCGCGTTGGTGAGTTTAAAAAAAATCGCGTCGCCTGTGCAACGCAAAAAATCACTCGTGTAGCCGCGGCTTACAGCCGGGTCATTCCCTTGAGGATCAGTTCTTTATCCACTAGTTAAGTTGATGAATGATCATGTATTCATTAGCTATAGGGAACTTATATTATTGTTCAGCCAAGCTATGCAGGGGTCAGCTTTAGTTTGTAGTGAACTAGCAGTAAGCTGTTTGTATAAATTTATCATAAAAAATTGAATATATAAAAAAAACCGTAAAGCAACGTAAAACCACGAATGTAGTTTGCTTCTTTGATTTCTATGTCTTGATTTTTTTTTTAAATTGTTGTTTGTTTCGTGTCTAGCAAAACTCTTGCCGTGGACTCCCTGTGGACTCCTTCCCTCCCCTCCCCATTGGCAAAATCATGTAGCCCTGGATACAAAATGGCCGTCAAAGGAGTTTCACGTTTTCGTAAAACTTCTTTATTATCATGTTCTGCTTTGGCCCAAGACAAAAAGCCTACTAACAGTTAGGAAAGATAACTTCTTGGTGGTAAGTTGCAATGAATTTTCTATCTATTTTCACAGCATTTATCTCTTTCTTTTGCAAATAAAAGAATTCTTTAATTCACGAACACAACTTGCAAGAACGAAGAGCACAGCTTGTTTTAGCTTAAGAATTTTGAGCATTTCATGCCACTAGTAAGCTAAACCAACTGCTTTATATTTGTAGACTAAGAGACGAAAAAAGCACAGTTGGATAAACAGGTTGTTGGAGAACCAGTAAGTGTGACTAAAATATTCATGTGTTGTTCAACATTTTTGTCATAGTTGTCTTGAACCTTAAATAGTCAGTGGCGCACTTTTAGGCAGTTAGGCCACAGCATTTAACAAAAAATATACATCTATCTTTATTATATATTCAAATATTCCCAGAAATACTCCAAACCAGACATTTTTTCAGGGAAATTAAAAAAATTCATTTATTCTATTTCTCTATAATCTGGAAAAAAGTCTGAAAAAAAGTTTACTAAAAGTATATTTTAAGAGTGTGTTTATTTATTGTGTCATTATTTACAGAAAGGGAGGGCTGGTGCAAATAGAGGGGGGTTAAGCAATTTTTTTATGATTAACAAATGTCACTGAGGGCTGAGAGAGACAAAGGGCACTAGGGGGAGGGGTCACAAAAACTTGTGCTAGTGAGAATGCAACAGCCCTCCTCTCTGCAAATGATGACTGGTCCCTAATAATAAGTTATATTGTCTGAGACTCCATGTCGTTGTGAAAAAGTCAGTACATGAGGCATATAACCTATATTTTAATTCAATAAGCCATATTTAAAGCTCTTCTTTATTGTTTTCTTGCAACCTTGTCACTTACTGCAAAGGGTCTCTCTTCACTTGCTCTGCTTGCAATCTTGAGTTTCACACTGTCGTTTATCATCATGAATATTCAAAAACTTATATAGAAATTATCCTATTACCTAAATTATTTTTTGTAATAGATCTAGATTATACATACACAGGATCTTCAACTTTCAAATTTTATTGGTACCCAGAAGCAACCTCTGGGCTGATGAAAGTCAGGGCATTTACTAACTCATAGATTGAACCCATAAACAACCTCTGGGCTGATTAAAGTCAGGACATGGATAATTCACATTTTAAAACAGTTACCATCGCCATAAACAACCATATATTTTTCCAATGAACTTTATTCCACATTTTGAAAAGTTACCCTTGTACAATATTTATGTAAGTCAGTAATAGATCTACTAGATTATACATACACAGGATCTTCAACTTTTAAAATTTTATTGGTATACCCAGAAGCAACATCTGGGCTGATATGAGTCAGGACATTTACTAACTCATAGATTGAACCCATAAACAACCTCTGGGCTGATTAAAGTCAGGACATGGATTAAATTCACATTAACAGTTACCATTGCCATAAACAACCATATATTTTTTTCAATGAACTTTATTCCACATTTTGAAAAGTTATACTTGTACAATATTTATGTAAGTCAGTTATACATTTTTTCACTGCCTTTGATTCTGTTTTTTTTTGTGTGTGTGTCCTGGCAATCCTACAATCCTATGTGCATATTGAAATAAGTGGAGGAATCCTGGGAACTGGCAACTCATTGATTGAAATCTAGAGATTCACAACTTAAGTGTCTGTGGGTTTGGTGGGGAACCCTGGGTCATGTTTGTTGAACTTTTTGAATTTACCTTGATTTCATCATGAATATTACATCTCAAGAATATCAGTTCTACAGATACCTAATAGACTGTTTTCAGAAGTCAAGTTTATTAAACAAAAGTTTCAATAATGTAGAAATCATATGTTGATAAATAATTCATGACCTGAATCTCCTTAGTTGCCATTGCTATGTCCCACAAGCTCAACAAATTAGCTAGAATATCTCAGAATTTCCAGTACGACGTGCAATAAAGTAAAATATTTGCATACTTCTATGCACTGGCTTTTTCTGCCAAACTTGCTTTTACACACCTTATTTAGTAAAACCAGACTGTCAGCTTCATATCAAATGTATCAGTTTAACATACAAAAGCCAGTGCATAGGAGAGCTGTTAAAATATCATGCACAGTCACATAACTTATAGCCTTGCTAAATGATTGGAGATAAAAATAATTGCAATTGCACTGGAATTTGAATTTGGCATTAAAATTGAGTATAAGCTGCAAATGAGGACATGACAAAACTTGGTGCAAAAGTAATGTTGATATGATGCCAGTAGTGATGAAATTTGTTGCAATAGGGAAGATGATGCCAATAGGGGTGATGATACCACTGATAAAGATGATGCAAATAGGGAACATGATGCCAATTGGGCTGATGGTGCCACTGATGAAGATGATGCAAATAGGAGCATGATGCCAATTGGGGTGATGATGCCAGTGATGAAGATGATGCAAATAGGGAACATGATGCCAATTGGGCTGATGATGCCAGTGATGAAGATGATGCCAATAGGGGTGATGATACCACTGATGAAGATGATGCAAATAGGGGCATGATGCCAATGGGGTGATGATGCCAGTGATGAAGATGATGCAAATAGGGGCATGATGCCAATGGGGGTGATGATGCCACTGATGAAGATGATGCAAATAGGGGCATGATGCCAATGGGGGTGATGATGCCACTGATGAAGATGATGCAAATAGGGGCATGATGCCAATGGGGTAATGATGCCACTGATGAAGATGATGCAAATAGGGGCATGATGCCAATGGGGGTGATGATGCCACTGATGAAGATGATGCAAATAGGGGCATGATGCCAATGGGGGTGATGATGCCACTGATGAAGATGATGCAAATAGGGGCATGATGCCAATGGGGGTGATGATGCCACTGATGAAGATGATGCAAATAGGGGCATGATGCCAATGGGGGTGATGATGCCACTGATGAAGATGATGCAAATAGGGGCATGATGCCAATGGGGGTGATGATGCCACTGATGAAGATGATGCAAATAGGGGCATGATGCCAATGGGGGTGATGATGCCACTGATGAAGATGATGCAAATAGGGGCATGATGCCAATGGGGTGATGATGCCAGTGATAAAGATGATGCAAATAGGGGCATGATGCCAATGGGGGTGATGATGCCAGTGATAAAGATGATGCAAATAGGGGCATGATGCCAATGGGGGTGATGATGCCAGTGATAAAGATGATGCAAATAGGGGCATGATGCCAATGGGGGTGATGATGCCAGTGATAAAGATGATGCAAATAGGGGCATGATGCCAATGGGGGTGATGATGCCAGTGATAAAGATGATGCAAATAGGGGCATGATGCCAATTGGGCTGATGATGCCACTGATGAAGATGATGCAAATAGGGGCATGATGCCAATGGGGGTGATGATGCCAGTGATAAAGATGATGCAAATAGGGGCATGATGCCAATGGGGGTGATGATGCCAGTGATAAAGATGATGCAAATAGGGGCATGATGCCAATGGGGGTGATGATGCCAGTGATAAAGATGATGCAAATAGGGGCATGATGCCAATGGGGGTGATGATGCCACTGATGAAGATGATGCAAATAGGGGCATGATGCCAATGGGGGTGATGATGCCACTGATGAAGATGATGCAAATAGGGGCATGATGCCAATGGGGTGATGATGCCAGTGATGAAGATGATGCAAATAGGGGCATGATGCCAATGGGGTGATGATGCCACTGATGAAGATGATGCAAATAGGGGCATGATGCCAATGGGGTGATGATGCCAGTGATGAAGATGATGCAAATAGGGGCATGATGCCAATGGGGTGATGATGCTAATATGGGTGATGATGCCACTGATGAAGATGGTGCCAATAGGAGTGATGATGCCAATAGGGGCATGATGCCTATAGGGGTGATGATTTCAGGGATATAGTAGTGTCATTAGGAGTCATGATACCAGTGATGAATCGAAGATGGTGCAAATAGCGCAGAGGATGCAAATGATGAAGATGGTTCCAGTATGAGAGATGTTGCGCATGCCAGTAGGGGAAGAATTCGGCACCGGTTAATATGTTGCCTGATTATTTAACCTCTCTTACGCCATATACCAAGAGAGAAACAGAAAGCATTCTCGAAACTCACTGATTTTATTTCCTTTGATCTAGGTTTTTCTCAAAAAGATTAATGAAAAACAACAAGTTTTCCGTGTTTTTTTTTTTTAATCGGGTGTTTTCGAAGATGATATGTCTTTTATGCGGAGAAGAGGAAAGAGGTGTAATTTCTTTCTTTTCTTTCTCTTTCATGTTATTCACTAAGCAACATGATTTATGTACAATCTACCGATAATTGATTTGCTTGCTTGCTTGTTTGTTTTGTTTCTTATAGCTATTTTTAATTACAGCCCAATGTTCTCGCGCGTTATTTTCTCGTAATATCTGCGTATTATAGTGTCATATATTTATCCATCTTTTTATTCACTTGTTTACCTTTGTCTTAATTATTTTTTATCGTGTGTGGTCAAGATATGAAGTTAATCCCCCGCTCATTCATGACGTATAAAGGATCTATAAATAGTCTTTTATTAACGTTAAGTACTTAAGTGCTGTAGTTGAAATGTCAGTTCCCATAGAACTATCGTAAATCTCTGTCCCATTCACTGGTGGCCAAGATGTAGGGCCTCTTAAAGACATACTATAGTACTGATAAAAAGTATAATAATCCTTGAAAAATATAGCTTGGCTTAGTGTGTTGTTACTTTCTATACAGATGTCTAGCATCTCAGCTCTAGTTTAGGGACCGGTCATTTTTATGGTCTGGTCGGGGGGGGGGGGGGGGGGAGAGAGTTCGGAGAATTTAGAGGGATATCACATGCTTTTTTTAGACAACCGGAGGGGGGTTCAGCTATAAATTGACAGATATCGGGGGGGGGGGGGGGGGATCACAGAAAGATTTGAGAGTAGCAACCACAATTGAGGGGGGTCGATAAAAAAGATAGAGTCTTTTAGGGGATCAGTTTATCTGTCGCAACAACCCCCCCCCCTCCCCCGCGATAAATAATGACCGCCCCCTTAGTTATAATTGTGTAGTTGTTTTGAACATTTTGTCTAAAGACGAAAATTATTTTATTTAATTGACGTTGTCTGTGCTATCCATTGGCCTTCGGTTTAGTAAAAAGCTTCCAGAAAATTAACGGTTAATTCATTGTCAGTTTGCCAAACAATGATAAAGTGCTGGATTAAAAACTAACGATGATGTCATTGTTGTTGTTTTTTAATCTTTTTTTTTTTTTTTTGAAAAGGTTTTCGCGTCGACTTTCTGGATTGAGATTTTAAGTCATCCAAATGTAGTTGAGTTAATTTCATAAAGCAAATTATTATTTTCAACAAAATACCTTTATCAACGGTTACTGTCATTCTATTGATCAAATATAGCTCGGTTCAAATTTAAATTAATGATGTCAGTTTCTATGGAATTTTTTGAAATCGTTCAGCGATTGGACGGCGTGATCTAAAGTATTATCGTAAGGCGTTTTTGAATATGTCAAAATACATATCTATGGATTATTGATTAAACTGCTATTGACGTACAATCCACTTATCCACGCAACGTTGCACTGAGATGTTTTTCAGTTCTAGTTTGTTATATTTAGATGAATGTTATTGAAAGAATTTAAAGTGAAATACTTGAATCAAGTCGTGCGTATGAAAATTTAAAAATACTGTCCAACGTTAAAGTATTACTTAGAAAAGAATGTGCGTGTGAATGTGTGTCAGGCTATTGGTTGTGTGTCCCACGTGCGAGGGCTTTCTTTTTTATTATTATTACTAACTTAGATGTTTTGATCAAGAACTGGAAAAGTAGTGGGGCGCTGTATATCTCAATTTTATGAACCACCAAGAATGGCTTGCAATAATCTATGGATTATTAATTAAACTGCTATTGCATACAATCCACTTATCCACGCAACGTTGCACTGAGATGTTTTTCAGTTCTAGTTTGTTATATTTAGATGAATGTTATTGAAAGAATTAAAAGTGAAATACTTCAAGTCGTGCGTATGGAAATTAAAAATACTGTGCAACGTTAAAGTATTACTTAGAAAAGAATGTGCGTGTGAATGTGTGCGAGGCCATTGGTTGTGTCGTACGTGCGAGGGCTTTCTTTTTTCGCCAAGTCATTATTACCAACTTAGATGTTTTGATCAAAAACTGGAAAAGTAGTGGGGCGCTGTATATCTCAATTTTATAACCCACCAAGAATGGGGTGCAATTTTTATTTATTGATTTAGTCCATTTAGTTGTACAGCAAAGTTTGTAATCATCAATTTCTTTTTCTTTTCTTTCCTTCTCATTTTATTTCTCAATTTTTGATCATTTTTTTAAATTTGTGTAATTTTTGTGTTCAACCACCCCTCCCATACCAGTCGCCGCAGCAGGACTCGATCCTGAAGCTATCGTTACAAGTCCTGAATAGAAACACCAGCTCAGCATTTTCATGGTCTGTCATGCTTGCATCATCTATTTGCAGGTGGCGATGCCCTTGCCTTTTGTTTTTCGATCGAGCTGTGTCTAAACTTGCCCCGCAAAGCTCATGAATGCCCGCCGCCAACAAAGAAAAAAGTCTCACAAAACAACCATTCAAATTTTAACTTCTTTTTCTTCCAATATCTTCTAAAATAACCTACTAAACTACACCTCACAAGAATCTCCTGATTCCAATATATTTTACACTCATATTTTTTGACATTCTTATATTCAAATTTCTACTATTTTATAGTTTATTTATTCATATTACAAAATATACAAATAGGGCTCGCCTTATACGGTACCGAACGAATTTTAAACCGTTCAAAACGTTGTACGTTTAGACGTTCAGTTTACATGCATGGAACTGTGCTATCCGGATAAAAATTTCAAACGCCTAACCGTGCAAATTAAAGAGGTTCCGTAAATGGTATGAACTGGTCAAATTTTTGATCGCTTAAAAATTCGTGTAAGGCCAGCCTAAAAGCATTGGGATTTTATAAGATTATAATCTTGTTCTCCATGCTCGTATCAGTTTATCCCACTAAATCAAGCTTTCTCCTGTTTACTAGGTCACAACAATGACACGGCGACCGGTGCTATATACAATCACTTCTCGTCTCTATTTACCACCATATATTTAGAATTGCTTCAAGTACGCTTTAACAGCTCAGAACTAATTACTCGAACCAATAACTCGAGCTTATTGTTCGGACTTTCTAATTTTGTACATGAGTCATTGGTTTTCTTTAAGTCATTGGCTTCACTCGTTCAATTGTAAAATTGACTAGACTGTTTTAATTTAAAGAATCATAAATGTAACGTGAAGTGGCCTACGTGAGTCAGATTCGCTCTGCACTGCGCTGTACAACCTTATTACTCTTCATTCCAGGATCTTCAAACCTTGAATGCTGTTCTAACTGTCTTTCATATTGACTGAGACGAGGATTCCGAACTTTGCGTCTCTAGCGAACTCCCGTAGTTTTTCTTTCTCCATCTGCGGCCTTTGTCTTTACGGAGTTTGCCGGCGTCTAACGCCCTTTCGTGGTGAACCCGCGCCAAATCTTTCCCGCCTTTTACCACTCGATTTTCTTCGTCTTTTCCCACCGTTTCTTGTTCCAGTGGTTGATGAGTATAGTAACAGCTTAGCTGTTTTCTCAGTCCTTTCTTGTACATGCTTTCCCATACTGTAGACAGTTCATCATAATACGTCGAAGTCTTTTTGTCGTAAGTTACACTGTAATGACAACTCATTTCTTGTTCCAGTAAGCTCATAGACAAAGGTATTTCCATGTACGAAGAAGTCATCTTTTTCTGCGAGTCCTTTCAGTTCCTTTTTGATTTCTTTGTTTTTTTATCTCACCGCGTTAAAACTATGACTCTATATTTTACAACTCTCTCGCTTGCTCTCGTCTTTGCCTCCCTGATCAACCTGTTTGTTTTCGTCGACTTGTCGACTTGTTTTTACCATGTGCTTCTATATTTATATCAATGACATAATCTCACCGAAGTCAGTCGTGAATCGGCTTGAATCTTTTATTGACGATAAAGCTTCGGTAAAGATCGCCAGGTATTCGCGTGGCGATAACCTTATATGGGTATGTTGTTGAAGCACCTGGCTTCAATGACAGACTTAAAGGAGACTATTATTGATAACTTTATTCAAAAACGTTTTTATATTCGTTTTGTTTCATTCGAATTATTCAAGATTCCCAGCTAAATGAAAGTCTCTTTGAGAACAGCGTTATACAAGGAAAGGGTTTCTCCCAAAAATTCAACTTGAATTCTAAATCATGTGCGCGCGTTTTTACTTTAAAAGAAAGAGAAAATATATGACAAATATTTGAAGTGCGATGTTTGATAAACGATGGCTTAAATTAGACGGCAGACCATCATTGTCTGAACATTATTCTAATGACCAAGACTGCCTGCGTTACATGATATGATATTCTTGATCGCCAATCGGCCTGTCGGGAAGGACTTCGGAGTCACTATCAGCTGGATTCACTTTATCACTCGATTTACTTAATTGATTTTCGCTTTTTTAAAATCTTTGACAAACAATACTCTCATAGATATTTCTGTGCTCTCGATAATGCTTTTCTTGTCCATCCAGTTCTATTTAAAAACCATATCTGACTTTAAATAAATTTGCTGTGTTGTTTCCGCAGCATGCAGAGAAAACCTCCATTGGTTTGCTTGAAATGATCAGGAAATGATTCATCATTAGGTAGTAAGACTAATATGCCCGATATAAAACAGTATTCTAGATCTTTTTATAAAAAAATGGCCGGGGAACATATATAGTATCCCAGTGAGAGACGTATCAACGCAAAAGGAAAAGAAAAAAACACCCACGAGAGACTATACTACTTACTATAGACACTAGACACTTGAAGTCGAGAGCTATATAATATTCGATATTACTGAACCGCGGTCATATTGACTACCAAGGCCAATTGAATGAATATTTTGAGTCCTCAGATATATTTGTTCTAGTGATTACCTTAATCTAGATTCCACAAATGTTTTCAAGTTTATTCATTGTTATTTCAGTATCTCGTCTTAGAAATGCGGGCAGTTTTTTTTTTGGGAAGGATTCCCTAACACCAACATTAAAAAGACTTTTGCAGCACTTGTAGCCTGCGTAGCGGCCCTCGTTTGGGATTCGGAGGGGCTGAATCCCAACCGAGGACCGCAACACAGGCTAAGTACTTGGGAATGCAGCTCACTAAGAGGACAAAAAAATAGGTTCCAATTCTCATCAGATTAAAATAGCATGTCGTGTCCTCCCAATATAATCTTGATTGAAACAGATATCTTAAGCCTTGATCCTATGTTAAGACACGAACCCTTGCTGCTTCTATGAAGAGCTATCCCACCTTCATATCAGATTGCTGATGGGTCTTTCGTGGCAGCTAAGTTGTAGGGCAAAAAATAAAAAAATAAAAGTTATTCCTTTTGGAAATAAAATCTCTTGTCCTGCAAAATCATTGCATTGTTCCTGCCCTACAACATGGTTGCAGTAAAACAAGTAGAAGGTTTTTCTGTCCGTTTTTCGGTCCTTCCAAAGGTGTTTATTTCCTACAATTTAAGTGAAAGACAAGACCCTGAAAACATCCTGTTGTCCACTCCAGGATAGCGACTTGTTGAGATGTGTAATCAAGTCGATTGAAATTTAATATCTGTACTTAAAATTGTACAAATTCATTTTTAGAATATATTTTGATAAAAATAAAAATAATAAAAACTGAGAGAGATAGAAAGCCAAAGAAGTACTACCACCAGTTTGGATGTCAAGTGGCTAAAATTCTAAAAAAAAAAAATGGTTCGCCAAATAATTAATTAAAAAAAACACTTAGCGCAGAGGAAAAAGTCACGATAGATTTGAACGCAGCTAGCGTGGACAGTATGCAGTCAAAGTACAATCGCAAATCAACATGATATTTATATGATAAAGTCTTGTCATCGAACATCTAACTTAAAGATTAAGAGGTTATCTTAAAAAAGAAATCGACAATCTCATACACATACCCTGCTAGCAGAGCCTCCTTAACTCCTGCTCAGCAGCAGGTCTGTAACATTTATGATATAGCAAATGTTCTGCATCAATATATCAATATCAGTATAAATTAATTTGTATGTTTCAGAATTCTTTTACTATATTGATTTTCCATGACAATATTCATATACACATACACATATATACACACATACATACACATACAATATACATATATGTACAACACTTCTTTTGTAAATAATTATCACACCTCTTGTATATAAATATCATAGTAATAGGAATATTTTTCATTAAAGTCTGTCTGATGAGTGCGCAAGCATGAAACTCGGAGTAACAGAGAACATGTCTCTTCTTTAATCTAGACTATACTATATTTATGCTCTGCACTTCTGTGTATCGAGCACTGTTATGCAGCATAGACAAGACATACTGTGATACATATATATAGCGTGTATAATAGTACATATATAACAGACACCCATATATATATCATTGCAAAACTAGATGAAAAGAAATAATCTATTAGAAATTTAGTGATTGACATTTGTACCAATGTTTTTCAGACAGCCGAGACTCTGGGCAAGAATTCTCATGGATCTCAATTTGGAGGACAAACAAAAAGTATCAATCCTCAGGAGGTTAGAACAGGTTAGAACTGTTAGATTTCTAGACCCTCTTGTTATCACTGTTTTTATCTAATATTTGAGCTCTAATGGGAATTCCTAAGAAGGTTGGACTGCCATCGAATATTCTGCACTTGCTTCACCTGAAATAGTCTTTTTCAATGGATTATTTTGTCTTAAAATGATTATCATAAAAATCAAACCCTGAATATCCGATAGTGATCCGGTCTGCTACACTAGGTCACACTAGGTATTAGCATATTCGAAATATAATCATCACCAAATAAAGAGGCTTGGCATATGTTTTGACTGGAAGAAAAAAAGACACAATTTCAAATATTCCGAGAAATTTCGTGGGCAAAATGGTCATCGTAAAGCATTCTTTAGTTAAGTGGCACTAGCCATCTTTAACGACAAATATGTTCAATATCATTTGGATATTCTGTGTGTGCAAAATACCGAGGCGATGATTGGTATGGCTATTTTTATCTTGTTTTGAACTGACACATGATAAGTCATGTGATCGCAGGTCACGCCAAGATAAGTGCTTTATTTACAACGCCTACGCATCCTCTGAGACAGCGGTCTCAGTTAACACGAAAACATTTGTGAACAAGACATAGAATCACTCGCATAGTAACCGGTTCAGTTGTTGTTTCAAGCGTACGACTTAACCAAGGAATCCCGCTGGTCTTTCCAAAGTAAATTTTGATATAACCAAACGAAATTATAATACAGGGTAAGTCCCAGACGAGAAAATACTAGAACGAAATTGTGGCTTAAGCTATTCGACGTCCAAGAATTGCAGAGTCATCGATACAGTCAGTATTGTATTATGGCGGTATCAGAGCTGCCCGTCTCCATAACAGAGCCAAAACCTCACACAAGTTACGATTATTTTGCTCATAAATATGAACATAAGACAGTGGTCCAGTTCAAGGAAGATCTAAAGGCTATCGATACGAGTTTACGTACAATGGGAAGCCCCAAGAGAAGACGGAAGCAAAATCGTCGACATAAGAAGGCGAAGTTTCCTTCAATGTCTATCGTGCCTAATTTGGAGGACATAAACGAAACTGAAGAAACACACTCGTTCGACGATGAACATAAGAAAAAAGACTTAGCTACAATCCACAAGGAGAGAGCAATAACATCTGGGAATTTGATTAAGCAAGAGGGACGTAGTTTTCGACACAAAAAGTTCCATAAATCTCCAAAGGATTGAGTTTTGCAGCAAAACTTGCAGCTCAAGGATTGGTCCAGTAGCACAATCTTGTGGTGGTAAAGTTGGCAATACTGCTGATCAAAGTCACTTGTGTAAATATGACTTGACTGGAATTGTACATTGAGTCAAGCAGGGATAAGATGAACTCTTCGGTAACCTACATTTGCGCGGGCAAAATCTATCGCCACATCTTCAATGGATGCTGGATAAATAAGCTAAATATTCAACTATCAGCAAGGGCTTCTATAAACAAGGAAAGTGTTTATTTTAAGGAGTCAAACAGGATCTATTAGTAAGTCGTTAAACTAGTGGAAGTCCGAAGAGATATTTATTAATAGAAGTGAAAATGATCTCTGTGCTTTTCGGCAAATTCTTCGGTTTCAACTGTCGGTGGCTTGATCGCTGATGCGCTATGAACTTTCCTCTTCCATAATGCAAATATTCCCTTTTATCGTCTGCTTTAAAAGCTTTGACTATCACCCCCATAATTATACGTTTCTAAAGTTTGCCGATGCCTAATGAGAAATTAATTTAATTGATCCTAATGCAAGCCGAAATTTGCAATTCATTTAGCCGACAATATCACGAGAAAAGATTTGCATGAATGAGACTCGCTATTTCAATAGAATCGAATCGTATTCAATAGCGAATGTATTGTCCAATTTGTGTAGCTTTGAAGGTGCAATAGTCAACCGTGATTAAAGAGTTGTAGCAAACCAGCACAGATGCTATATTAAATCAGGAAACCAGTGTAAAAATATAGAAAGAATATTTAAAATAAAGAGGACATTTATTTGTTGATCTGCCTTGGTATAGACTTTGTTGTTGTTGGTTATTTTCCTCTAATCTGATGTTGCTTTTGTTCAATTCGAAATTTCAAATTTTTTTGTTTAGTTGGCATTTTATTGTAGCTTTTGTATTCTGGTAGTTTATGCTTGCCTGTGTCTTCTAGATTGTTACTTAGGTCAGCAAATGAAACAAAAAAGGAATTTGAAGGCGGAATAACTGCTGAAGTATGAAACCTCAACGAAATAATTAACTTTAGCTAATTCTCAATTATTATTGTTTTACAATTTTTGGCTCTTGAATCAGGAACATGGAAATTATTTTGAAAACGAAAAATAATAATACTTGTTTGATATGTTGCCTTTGAAGCATTATCAATGTGAATTCCAACCATGGTCAAATGGTCAGGCAACTTTCTAATTCGACTAACCAACTACTACTATAATACTAAACTTCAAGGACGGACTATAATCTTTTCCGACTTGGTTAAAATCATAAGCAGCTGAACATCTTTATAACTTTAACTTGGAATATTGTCAAGCTTTGTCACTAAAGGAATGTCTATGACGAACGTTTCCTAATTAAGAACTACATCTTTTCCAGATACTTTTTTTGACCAGTTTTTATCGAGTTTTCATTTTTTTGAAAGCTAACAAAACATTTCACCAAAAAAAATTTATTCTATAGAATATTTTCTTTTATTTCCAAAGCAAAAACTCGTAAATTCAAACAGAACCCATGGGAATAGAATTACATATCCAACAACTGCTGCAGAAGGTGCGGGCACCTAGTACGTTCAGGAATGTTTTTATGGTTTCTCATCAGCTCAAAATGTCATGTTCTCGTATTCAGATATATTTAAGATATTTCCTCCAAAAGGAAGACCAAAATCCTTAAGTAAACAGCAACTGTTTTTTAAACAATTTTGTTATTTCGTCATGCAGTAAAAGTTCATCTCGCAAAGTTGCGTAACTGCAACATCCCTGTCGTATCATTTCATGTAGTCAGATTTTTTATATCTTAAAATGTTTTTTTTTTTAAATGTCATGTTTAGAACTCGCAGTGGTAATGGAGAGTGCCATCTCTTAATGAAACGTTTTTGCGTTTTACTTTTTATGTCATTAGTTTAAATTCTCAACTTCTTTAAAATATGAAATGCTAGGAATGGCTTCCTAAAAGGGGGGCACCACTAATGGCACTGCAGTTAATTAAGTTTGACGTGAAATGTTACAGTTAAAATACCATCCAATGTCATTAAGAAGGGTGTTGCTTGTCGCTTTTTCTACAATACTAAAATAACATATTATTTCCTGGGTTTGGAAACTGATAGCTATGATGTTGCACAATATGGTTAAGGCTCTCTAACTGTGCTGCAGTCAGTGTAATATGTACAATCGGTGTCCTTTAGGTTAAAAGAGGGAAAAAATCTGTTTAAAACCTGATAGCTATGAGTGTTGCACAATATGGTTAAGGCTCTCTAACTGTGCTGCAGTCAGTGTAATATGTACAATCGGTATCCTTTAGGTTATAAGAGGGAAAAAATCTGTTCAAAACCTGATAGCCACGAGTGCTGCACAGCAAGGTACAGGGCTTTCTAACTGTGCAGTCAATTCAATTCAGTAGCTCAGGGATAAAAAATCCGGTCAAAAACCAATAGCCTATTGAGCTACAATATTGCACAATGTTTAAGGCTTTTGTAACTGGTGTTGCGCCATGCAGTACTGTACCATGTATCGCTTTGATGTTGCACAATGTATACGTAAGGCTTTTCTAACTGTGCTTCCATTAATTCAGTATATGTACCATATATCGTTCTGGGATTAAAATGTTGCACAAAATATAACCGAGGCTTCCTAACTGTGCAGCCCCATCAATATCTATACCAACAAGTACCCGCCGATAGCTGTGCTATCTCTAACAACTTAGTATCCTTTCAAGGATCTGCAGTCTTCAAAAGTCATTGCTAATTATTCCTTGCCCACTTAGGACTATGTATCACTAAGCACTTAGGTAACATTTTTTTGCAAAGAGTCTCGCATAACAATTATTGGGGAATTATTTCTTTTTTTGCCTGAGGGTAAATTTTCGATGGCTCTTGACAGGTGGTGACCTTTTACTAGCGGAAAAAAGAAAGACGGACTTTCGCTAATACTTTAACTGTCAAAATAGTTGAATCACTTTGTGACAGGCTTAATTAGATCGTATCGAAATTTAACTCATGGAGCCGTTCCATGATCGAACAACTATAGAATCTGTACTGGGTAGCTGTCAATTCAATCCAGGGGTCTTTTAGATCTAGAAGAATCTATTCTCCCCTTGAGGCTGCTGAAGCCACATCAGTGAACGGTCAGTTCAAAGTCTACGAAAATCAAGATTGTTACAGTAAATTATGTGTATATTTTTTGGGGGTGGGGAGATTTGCTCTCCTAGCCCAGTAACTTTTATTCGTTAGCGCGTCACCTCTACGAAAATCATCTCGTACAAATGATTCTTGATTCATTATCACTTAAATATCGACTTATAAATTTTCCTCAAACTTTGTCTACATGTTGTGTTCGTAGAGTGTCTGACTAGATTTCGAGAAAAACGGGAGGATGATTTAAACCTAGGGTCTTAGGTTCGTTTTGCTATGGTAACAGTTGTTGCTTGACAACGAGTGTCAAATAGAACTTTGATTTGATGTTATAGCCTTGGCGAAGTATCAAAGCATGATTATAAAACATGCACCCAAACGCGAGAAAAGACTAGTGCGAGCCACCTTAAATAAGCAACCTGTACTTGATGGCCAGCTATGGCGGTTTCTATACCTCTTTTAAGCCGCGACCAACATCTCAGTTTAACGGTCACTTAACAATATTCCCTGAGGCTGGCCGACTCGACTTTAAATCTATCAAATACACAAATAGCAATCCACATTTCAAAACACTTTGTAATTTCGATATTCTATATAAAGCTAAAAGGGATGTAGGAGACTAAAAGTGCGCCCTTTTCTATTCCGGTAAAGGTGATGGGATATTATTGATTGTCAGTTATAAAGTGCTTTTAGACTCTAGAAATGCTGTCTCTAGAAGTAATACCCACACGAGTCATCTACTTAGGCGCGCATGTACAAGCACAATCACCGGGACTATTTAAAGAAATCGTAAAAAATCACTTCAGGAGACTTGGCATTTGCGCATTTGCTCTGCAAAAATTTCATTTCATGTTTCCTAAACAGATTTGAATTCCTCTTTTGCTTTGACCACCTTTTATTATATGACTATAGCTATTTCATATCAGTTTCTCAGCCTTTTACACTGTCTACATGTTTCTCTAGGTTGACCTATAGGTTCTGTAGAAGGCGAAAAGTTCAAATGTCAAAACCTACTACTTTTAGTTCGTAATTCGAGGTAAATTGAAAAAGTAAGGTACTTATATTTTAACGTCGGTAGTTCCTTCTGTTGAATGTTGAATGAGACCTCGAAGTTCTTTGAGATTAAGGCATATTTTGCTTTGAGATTAAGACATACTTTGCTTGGGAAATATTTATTAATGCTTTGTGTTGTCAGTTGGAGTTTCAGTTTGTGGTCCACTTATGAATTTGGAAAGGTCGTCTTCTTGAGATGGCGAAGTTACTTATCGCTCCTTTCTTGTTTATTTATGTAAATACAAGTATCATGCCACCATGTGTTAACCGGTCAAACCAGTTTATCGGGTTTACAAAGAAAATCCGACTCTAATTTCAAAAGCATATCAGAAGAGCACTTGTCAAACCAGTTGAACCAGTTTAGTAAGATCATTCGACGTCTTACTTGATAAAGAGCACTGGTCAAACCAGTTGAACCAGTTTAGCAAGATCATTAGACGTCTTACTCAAGTTTTAAATTCATAGATCATCGGATATGTAGTTGTAAAACCGGGCAAACCGGTTCATCTGCTCAAACTAGTCAAACCTGATGCCGTACTCCATCAAAACAAAACTATTTCAATCAGAGGTTCCAGGTTGTTTCAGGGTTCGATAAAATTTCAAGTTTTTTTCATATGTAATTATAAAATTTTTTTAAAGGACTACCTAAGGCAACCAAAACTCTGTCAATAAATAAACCTAACGTTCAGTTTATGCGACTGATTCACAGACTTTATAATTCTGAGACGCAATGGCTATCGATCCTATAGTGCTGAGGAATGAACTTGCGAGAAAGATAATTAAACGTCTTTTCAATATAACTCGTATAGTTTGAATAGTTTTGAATAGAAATACTGATAATTTAGCTCAGTAGAAGCCGCCACAGAAACTAAGAGGGCTACCTAAGTGAAGTGGTGCATAAAGCCAGCCTGTCGCATTGAACAGTTGAAAATGAAATAATTACAATAATATTGTACAATAACAGAATATCAATACTACAATAGAAGGTCAATACTGTACGACTAACTATCTGGTTCATACTAAGTCAAACTGATACGACAGGATTAATGTACTTGCAAATATTCAACCACACCTGCCATATCTTGACTCAATATATGCAGCCTTGGACAAAATGACAAAAACAGAATTTTTGAGTTTGTCATGAAGAAAATCTTGTGTAATACACAGTTTTACTTCCACTATTCTACTGCGTGTTATGACTCCGCGCATTCATACACGCGCTGTCCGGACTTCGCATACATTGGGACTAGATGAACTGAACACCTTGTTACTGTGATGTTCGCCTCGTATGTTATATATGTAAACCTTATCCAGCGTTGCGCACTTCCTTTTTCGGATTAACCTGGCAGCTTTTTTACTTTTATGTTACCTAAACTTTAAGTTATATATAACTGATATAAAAATATTTCAGATCTAACATTGCGCGCTTCTATTCTTAAATTAACCAGCCCAGGTTGGCTTTTCCAGGAACAAATTCAGTCTTATGTTATAACTTCAGTAGCATATATTATCTGAAAGGCTTATTATCTAAGGGGGGGGGGGGGGGGGGGGGGGGGGCGGAGCGAGCAGTACCGTTATAACAAATGAAGTGGAAAAATCCGCGTTGAATACCATACTTATAGACGGATTTATAAAGATTTTACAAGAACCATAACGTTTTTCTACGTTATTCTAGAAATATAAAGATTTGGCTCTAAATATACCATCGATTGCTACATTTAGAGTCTATTTAGAGCTATCCTTGATTTATAACAGATCTTTAAAGGAAGCAGGGTTCATAAGTGCAGAGCGTAGGCAGTAAGAACTTAATGCCCAACGGCTATACCCTGTGAAAACCTATCTATCACTTCAATAATGTTCAATTAA
This sequence comes from Anthopleura xanthogrammica, assembly GCA_964019055.1. Classification (NCBI taxonomy): domain Eukaryota; kingdom Metazoa; phylum Cnidaria; class Anthozoa; order Actiniaria; family Actiniidae; genus Anthopleura; species Anthopleura xanthogrammica. The sequence goes on along the minus strand of OZ025207.1, from coordinate 11,629,404 downwards.
CTTTATAGGACGTTATGTACCGCACTTAGGAAGGCCACTTGGATGGCGTTAACGTGTAGATAATAAATCTTGCAAAGTAGCCTTCTTAGGGCTTTCGCTTCTACTTGAGCGTCTCGCTATACTTGAAGGTCTGCGTTTGTTTATGGTTGCGCCAGAGCAGGCCCAAACAATCATAATTGCTAAAATTTCTTAGTGTTCAGTTAACTTTGTAGGACGTTATTTAACGCACTTATGAAGGCCACTTGGATGGCGTTAACGTGTAGATAATAAATCTTGCAAAGTAGCCTTCTTAGGGCTTTCGCTTCTAGTCGCGTGTCGCGCTATAACTGTACTTGAAGATCTGCGTTTGTTTATTATTGCTTCATAGCAGGCCCAAACAATCCCGGCTTTATTTCTAAAACAATGATGAATAGTTCTAATACATCAATGTTTTCTCAGGGCCTCACTGAAAATCGCTATTGTGAGTGGGCTCCCTGACGAAAGATTTATTTATTATTATTATTATTATTATTATTATTATTATTATTATTATTATTATTATTATTATTATTATTATTATTATTATTATTATTATTATTATTATTATTATTATTATTATTATTATTATTATTATTATTATTATTATTATTATTATTATTATTATTATTATTATTATTATTATTATTATTATTATTATAATATATATTTTAAGTTCCAGCTGGACAGTTAATTAACACAAAAACCGAATGAAACCCAGAGCGACCATAGATGAATGACTTTCCTTTTGTTAAACTTTATGTTATATATTTACATATCGTTACTTTACGTTAGTTTCATAACACTGACGAGGCTCGACCAGAGCAAAATATATTTGTTAAACTAAACTAGAGTGTCTAAAGCTATACATCAAATCAAATTGAAACAAAATGGTTATTATCATTATTATGTTTTTCCATTTCAGACAACGTGTCATTCCCTAGAGTATCATTTCTTTGTTTAACGGTTGAGCATAAGAAAATACATTAATATGGATACAACTCAAACAAAGAATCTTATGCTCAAGAGAATGACACTTGGTCGGAAATTTAATGGAAAAACATTACGCCCAAGTTAAATAGATCTATTTGGTAAATTACATGGTTTGACGTAGTCATCCCATGGAAAAGGAGATATTCTCAGCTTGCCTTTCATTTTTTTAGTTGCATTTTTCAAATGTATTTTCATTTTGCGCGATTGCCTTTGTTTCTCTTAACCGTAAACTTCAACAGTCCCCAACACATTCCGCACATAAACTCTTAACCCGACCTCAAACTAAGTAAGAAAAGCCTATAAAATGAGTTTCAGTTAATAAAGGCATCAATGTGAACTGGCCAAAGCAATTAACTTTTAATTGAATACGAGCATCACGACAGACTAGTCAGTTGTCAACACTTATTATTAATTACATTATTGCATGTGTCGAGCAAGTTCGGTTTAAATATAACAGTGTCGTGCGCTATATATGTAGTCTATCAGTGATCAGTTTACGGAATTTTTCAATTTTCAAATAGTGCGCAATTATTCTTACGTCTAATGATTATTTAGTTTTTTGTTTTTGCAAAGTGCGCATCCATGCCCGAGAATGACCTACGCTCCCATAATAGTGCGTCTTTATTAATATCAGTTTTTAAATGGTGCACAATTATCATTTACGTCTAACAATTATTTATTTAATAATCAGTTGATGTCTTTTCTAAATATATTTATGATTTTCTGAACTTTCGGATCTTAGATCCATCATCAGGGAATATGGTGTTACAGCTATAACTGAAAAACGACTCAACTGATTTCATGCGAAGCCAGCGTAACCATTGATGCGAAAGCTCGGAAAATGATAAATATATGTAGAAGAAACATCAACTGATAATACTTAAATTTAATTAATTATTTATTTGTTAAGTGCACATCTAGAAATTACCCACATACGGTCCAGTGCGTCAATATTATTTTCATACCAATCCCTAAATAGTGCGCAATTACTCGTTATATTTAATAATTATTTTATAGATATTTAATAATGTAATAAATGTTTGAAAAGTGCGCGCCGCCTAGAAATTACTCACACAAAATGGTGCGCAATTACTCATTACGTCTTAGAGTAATTTCCTTAATATTTAATCATTTCTTTGGAAAGTGCGCACCTAGAAAATACCCACACATAGTCAAGTGCGTAAACTTTTTTGAATTTTTGAAAGATCATTTTTCAAGAGGTTTATTTTCGTCCTTTTTTATTGTAAAAGTAAATGTTTTTCTAACGAAAAATGTGGAACCAGGAATTCCTTAGCTACTTTTAGACTACGAGTTCTGAAATGACTTGTCTTTTCATCGTGGTTATTACTACCTCTCGAGACAGCATCCGATAGATGCTTCAATGCTTTGACATATCATCAAATTAGTTTTAAATGAAAAGCCTGCCCTCTCCAATTTAACTTCCGCAACTATGATAAAAACGAGCACTAATAGTAGTGTTGTATTTTTAGATCAATTCAACCATTATATTTAGCGCAAGTTAATCATACAGCTGAATGTGGAGAGCTACTCTGATGGTCAAAGAACTATACATACATGAGTTGAGCTTTTTTTCTGCGGGAAAAAATATCGATTAGTACCACTTGAGGTTGTTAAAGCTTCTGAAAAGCTTTCCCAAATATGGAAGAAAACACCTTGAAGAACTTCTGATTTGGATGTCAGTTTATAGATCATTTTCTGTGCAGCCATCTGACAGGATAAATTATTTATTTGTTCCCATTGCCGGAGATTTCTATTTTTGCGTATTCTTTCCTACCTTTTGCATATCCTCAATAGTATTTTTAACGAAATCCCATTTGCTGAATTAGATTGAACATTGTTAGTTAACAAAAACTCTAATTTATGTAATCATTGAATAAGGAAATGTCTAAGTTTTACACAATTAAGCTCTGCGCAGCCACTTAACAGGATCACTTATTTGGACCCATTGTCAAATATTTCTATTTTTGTTCATTCCTTTCCAATTTTATGCATATTCTCATTTAAGCGAAATCCCACAGATCGAATGTTATTAGTGAAGAAAAGCTCTAATTTATGTAATTACTGACTTAGGAAATAAATTAAAGTTTTGCAGGATCACTTATTTGAAACTATTGTCAAATATTTCTATTTTTGTTCATTCCTTTCCAATTTTATGCATATTCTCATTTAATGGAATTCCCACAGATTGAATGTTATTAGTGAAGAAAAGCTCTAATTTATGTAATTACTGACTTAGGAAATAAGTTATTAAAGTTTGCAGGATACTTATTTGGACTTTTGTCGAATATATCTATTTTTGTTCATTCCTTTCCTATTTTAGTCATATCCTCATTAGTATCGTTAACGAAATCCCTTTTGCTGAAACAGATTGAATGAGTAGTCAAGAAGAGCTCTAATATATAATCACTAGATTAGGAAATAAATCTAACTTTTACACAGTTTAAAAGGTCTGCGCACTGAGCAAACTAAGAGGATCACTTATTTCCTTTTTTATGAATGTTCTCTTTAGGATTTAGTGTCTAAGGAGAATGAAATTATTTGGTTTGTCCTTCCAATTGAGCTGGCGTCACGTGCAAGGGGTCTATTACTTCTTAATATTTAATTGGCTAGAAGGTAGTTTGATGTCTTTCTAAGAACCCTTAGCTTCGTGGCACCCAACTCGCACCCCCTGTCATCCATAAGGTCCAAGGTCCACTATCTCCGATTTTCATTCCTTCGCAAAACCTAACACGCTAAATTCCAAATCGATCTCATATCGTGAGTTATCAATACCCTGACTTTGATCAGCCAAGATTGTTTCAGGATTCGATATGTACCAATGCGAGTTAGCCATGTCCTGACTTTGATCTGTTTGATCAGCGCAGAGCTTGTTTCAGAGTATCGATAGATAAAATTTGAAGGATCATACCCCATCCACCCTTGTTAGTGCGAACATTGGATATATTTTGTAATAATTTGAACGCCTTTTTTAAAAAAAGCCTCTGAGATTTACGTAAAGTTCTGCGTAGACGAGCGCGCAATCACCGAGGGTCAAGCACTCCTGCATTAAGTTACCACAGCCGTATACAGTCTTCACTAGTTTAAAGCTCTAAGCCTCCTGTTCAAATGATAATATATGGACATGCATTCTGCTATGATTAGACTATTTCTTTACCCTTTACCCTAGAATATTTCTTCAACATCTCGAAAACTGAAATTTACGATTCCGATTCCGATTCCGCATCTATAGTCGACGGGTTAGAGCCTGTCGAGGATCAGGTATCTTCTTATGCCGTGTACTTAGGCTACGCCCTCCGTATATGTTTACGAGCTATCACAAGTGTCTAAATTTACAAAGCCTTATAATCAAATAATACTGACGATAGCAGCTAAAGCAAGGCAGTTCTATTTCCTTAGTATAAATTGTTTAGCTGTTATTTGTAGACTGTCAATAGCCATCGACACATTCCCATTCAGTTTTGATTGCTTCATGAACACCATATTGGCATGATTCCGAGTTGTTTGTATTCTTGTCTGCGTGTGAGGCCAGAGGTCATGAAAACAAATATGCATTAGCGTCGAAAGAATTTAGTGTTCGCTCCGTGCGCTTACGGAGATCTAGGCTTGTGGTGGGCGATAACTAAACAAAGAGTGCGCCTCGAAATAGAACCCACTTGAATCCCTTGCTCTATTTAGTAATCCCTGCTTAATGGTACTACGGGATTATGTATTATCCTTGAGGGGTTTTGTTATGCTGTAAAACCTTAATTCTTTCATTGAAAACTTGATAAACAAAGTTGACTTCGTGAATAGGGAATGGGGTGCGCAAGGGTGAGTGAATGGGGAAAGGGGGGTGCGTGAGGGTATGAATGCACTCAGTAAAAACTTGATAAACAACAAAGTTGACTTAGTTAATAGGGAAGGGGGGTGCGTAAGGGTGAGTTAATGGGAAAAGGGGGTCGCGTGAGGGTATGAATGCAGTAAAAACTTCATAAACAAAGTTGACTGAGTTAATGAGAAAGGGGGTGCGCAAGGGTGCACGAGGATAAATTGTTACTTAAGTTACAAGAGGAAAGCTATACCCCTCAACATCGTAAACCGGGTTCTGGTGAAATAGAAAAAAAATAACTGGGATCAAGGCCGCGCGAAACGTGAATATAAGAACAACCCAAATTCAAAAAGCTTCACCTCCCCACCCTCGCCCTGAAATAGTGCGCAATCAGACCCGCATGTCTTCAGATCGAAGCGATCTTCTAAGTCGCGACAAGAAAAGACTTGAGGTCAAGAAATGACATGAATCTCGCCATTGTGTCTGTAACATTATAAGCGATCATACTAGAACTATATATGTTTAGGATCTTTGAAGTTCCATTATTTTGTTTAATGCAAACCGGAAAATCTATTTAGGATTGTACTCAAAAAGGAGTCAGTTAATTTTCCTGTATCAGTATTCTTAAGATACCCTAAACCGGGCCTAAACTCATCAGTCTAGATCATAGGTTCCATAGAAATATCTTTTATTTCCCTCTCGGCTTGAGTCCATTGTTTCGCATATGTTATGAAAGATCAGGCTGATCGATTTGCTTCTTCTATTGTGATCTAGGTTTTCAGGGTTAGTATCATGTTGACACAGAAGGGGCGGGGGGGGGGGGGGGGTGGTCATGAATGCGGGTAATTGGCAAGAATGCTACTGGAATCAGAACAACAATTACCATTTCAATAAGTGTTTCTATACGTCTCCTTAGAAATCTTAGAAATTGAAAATCAAAAATCAAACAAAAGTGATGATAAATTGCATTAAAAGTTCTTCACCTCTCACCCCTCATATTTTGTCCTCGAATTTACGATTCATATTTTGAACTCTGTGAGTATTGTGCGAGTATGTGTTCATCTTATATGGACTTAGAGGAGTGTTTTTGATCCATTTTCAAGCCTCCAGCAGAAAAGTTAGAATTTTAGAATTGCCATACAGCCATCTAGAAAACATCCCTCGACTGATCTGATCTACCGACTTCAAAAAGTCACCCAAAAGGAATCTCTCAATATCTCTCTGATGCAATATTATTCCCGTCTTGCATTCAAGCAAATCACGTATACATGTCCTCACATGACTTTTTATTTACCCAGACACTGAAAAAATCATTTACACCGACTATCTTAAATTCAATTTCACTGACTCTCTCACTTGGCACTGACTTGGAACTACAAATACCTGGAAATATGCTGTTAAATTTTGAAAATAAACTGGGTTTGTAACAGGCTGGCTTTATTTACAACGCTTAAAAACAACCTTGTTATTGTGGAGTGAAATACTTTTTGAATAATTTATTTCTTACCCGCAATATTCAATCGACTTGGCCCCGGGAGAGTGCTTACATAACTCAAAAATAATAGACAATTGAGCTGAAAAGATAAGAAAAACATAAAATTTTTACTTTAGAATTGACTAAAACGGTGGATAGTTTTGCAATTTAGAATGAAAAACTAGTAAAATTGTGATTTTTTTAAAGAAAACCAGCAATATTTACAGTCGGATCTTTCGAAGTAATCGACACGAGGTCGTCAAACCGGTTATAACCGGTTATTGTCTTGTTTATCTTCGCCATCTTTGAGCAGAGTGGGACGTGACGAAGAAGAAATACTCGATGTGTGAAGTTTTTAAGAAAAAAACAAATACTTTACTTTGATCTTTAAGAAACCTGAGAAAATAATGTCACGATAGAGGGAAATTTTATAAGTTTTAGAGCTTGCAAGCTAAATAATTCTGCCTAAAAGCACTCGCTTGAAATTCGAAGCTTGCCTCTCAGCGTGAAATATAATTCCACACTGTTTGAGCGCGGCTAATCGAAATAACATCTTGCTAGACTAAAACCCTTCAGAATTTTGCCTCCAAAAAGAATTTATATGATTATTTATAGCATGAAACACCAACCAAAAGCCAGTCGGTAAACATTGTATGTTGCTTGCAGAAATACGTTTCAGAAATATATTTCATAAGTTGTTAATTTCATCACAATAAACAAGACATTTTTTCCTTCAAAATAGTTTATTGATATAACTATTCTTTTTAACGTTTACAACGTATGGATAAGTATATTTTTTCTTCACTTTTATGTAATAAATAGAGTTATTTGATCTTAAATTTTTTACATTTAGTGATCTGGTAGATCGTGTTACATCAGCCTAGATCGTCTTGGGTTTGGCCGAGCTTCGAGCTCGATATTTCTGAACTTGAAAATATTTGACGAAATAACCTTTAGTAAAAGAATATAACATTCTATGTCGTAGCTACATATAGTTCTTTCTAGGCTACCTAAGGATTAATTTATTGGATTCGATCTTAACTAGAAATATGCTTTGTAAACAGATTGTTAAGTGAAAATCACTCAACCGGTCATTGATGAATATGATCAAGCTAAAGAGAGTTCTCTAAACTAGAAATGCTTGCCTTTTTTCAAATGACAACGGCTAACAACTGTTCTTCAGTCATAATTCTCCAAGTTTTTTAACTTAGGAGAAGTAAAGTTCAGTTCTTTCGAGGTCTTGATCTGTATTCTTGGGACCCGTGAATGTTGACACGTCCTTCCCAAACTGGGATTGTCGGTAATCTAAGAAGACCTTCGAGCGAACTTGAACATTTTTCGCACAACTTTTCGCTTGCTCTTGCTGTTCAATCTTATATATTGTGGGAAGATTGAACAAAAGTTATCTTTGAGTCCTTACAGCAACGTTTTGCCGAACTAGCTTGAAAGGTAACTGTTCTTGCGAGCTTGCACTCTTGAAGTTGTGGAGCGGACAGTCTGGTCCGAGTTAAAGGCGAAATATTTTCGCCAATATTGATGCGTTTTCCAGCAAGGATCATCAAGATCGTTGATCAGCTTTCAATAAGCATTTTCAAGTTCAGTTTAAGTGCTTGCTTTTTCTCGCTTGAGGTAGTGGCGATGGCGAAAACGACGACCATTTTCGAGACTTGCACGGGTTCCTCCTTGCAGTGCTCTTTCGCGGTGTTTTGACGAGAGATTTTTCTCCTTTCTCCCCAACCTAAGAGGGTCGATTTCGATCTCTTTCTCTTCATCAATGTTCTCAAGGCAAGGCTCAAAATAAGTAGAGGGAAACCTGTACTTCTTCTTCCCCTTTAGTCTTCTGCGATGATGTTTACGTCTTGCCCGTGGACTTGGGCTTCTTGTTCGGGTCTCCGGCATTGAGTTGTCCAAGCATTCAAAAGCTTTGCTCTGCCCGTATTTGAAATCAAAATCAAATCCCTTGTCCAAAGTGTAGTCAGTCATTGAGACTGGGCTTTCAGAAACAGCTTGTTCCTTGGGTCTTTCGAGACACATGTTTATGTTTTCTTGTAAAAAATCGCTTGATAAATTTCGATAGTCCTTACAGTTCTGATGTCTGATAAGAATGAGGGTCTATGGTAATGAGTGGGCTTTTATAGGCACGTCCACCAGAAACTGTGGACGTGATGTCCGAGCATACATAACTATAAAAAATTGATTGCCTTATATGTTCAACCAATCAGAGCGCGAGTTTGGTCTCGAACATTTACATACATGATAACCTCTGACAGCATTGACAATCAACAGCGAGGGGTCTTCGAATTCGCTTTCGGTTCTGGTTCAAAATTCCACCTCTAAATTCACTAAAATTTCAACTTTTACCCCGGTAATCATATTATTACATTCATATTTAGTGATCAATGTATATTTCAGGGTTGATTTCAGCAGAAAGAAGCCAATTATGTGCTTATAAACATAGGAACGTGCCTCAGGGTTGAAAATAAACACGCTGGGTTCACTTGCTCTGTTGACATATGAAAATGATTGACAGCTGTAATTGAAGCCATGGATCCCGCCTATCGCCTCATTATCATACGAACATAACAAGCCCGGGCAAAGCGCTTTCATAGGGTCATGATTGACTTCGATTGAAGATTATATTAACTTATCAAATTTCTTTTATGCTTCGAATTTTTCCGAAACAAAGATTTTCAAAAGACACTTAAGATTATTCTTTCGAATTCTTTAAAGAATTTGATCAATTTTTATCGTTCGCATTTCTTTATGAAATTTAAACGAGATGTACTGAGCCTACGTGGTTGAAATTTACGTAGACATGTTAGAAATTGAATCTTAGAATACGAACGTGAGGAAATATTTTTAGGGGTTAAATCTGTGAAAAAAAATGATTGAAAATACAGCTGAGGTCAGGCTAAAGTAAACGCAGTTTATTCACCCTGTCACGATTGACTGAGTAATCATCACGCTCCAAAATATGGAAAAAAAAACTAGAATAATCAGCATTTTTGTTTTTCTTGAAATATGAACACTTTCCACCTGTACACAAACAACTTTGTCAAGATGCGTCATTTTTGGACCTGCATATCGCGAATTGATCTAATTTAGATTATTGTAACGCGTCTTTTAATCATTTCAACTATAGTTTCTCTTTCATCGAAGCGATGATTGTCCGTGGTCACGCCGCTACAATAGTCAATTACGTCAAGCCTTGCTGTGACGTCAGGGATGTGTTTGTTGGGAGGGTCGTTCGGGCTACCTTTTATGGAAGCCAAAGACGGATAATTTTTTTCTTTACAAAACTCAACCAATATCAAAAATGCTTTCTTCTAAAACACATGCAATGGTAATCCTAGCTTAAGGCGTTTTCAAATTTATTGAATTTATGTTAAACATTTATTGTTTTGAGGACAATTGATATTGATAACTGGCTATTGAAGGATTTGTAGGGAAGCCACTTAACTGTTCCCAAGAGTTGGACACTTTAACGGCTTCCTTACATTTTTTACGCTTTTTTCTCGGAATCCATGTCAAGTTTTAGCAAAAATAACTTTGTAAATAAGCTAGAAAACAAAGGGAAGTTATGGAATGCTGGTCAAATGTTTCCTAGCACTGGAATAAAAACATCTTCTCATCTTTGAAATAATTTGAAATAATTTGAATAGCTATTACAATTGTTTTGCTCAACTCTCTGCTTGATACCGATCCAAACCCACAATGTTTTCGAGGATAGAAATTATTTATTCAACTCACGTTCCAAGGGATATGGCATATAGAATAGCCAATCACTGAGCAGAACAACCACCTAATGATCTATTTTATTTATTAGAAGACAAATACACCGGTTCCTGATGTAATGAAGTCGGAGCAAACTTATTGTCAGTCTATCCCTTCCTCTCGCCATATTTTGTTGTTTAATTTGTTTTCGTTTCTTGTATTGAATTCTTTTATTTCAACGGTTCTATTCTTGATCGCCAAATAAGTTTTTTCCCTTCTTCTTCCAGTGCTAGATGATTGATAGACCCCTGCGTTCTGACGGAAGTTAGCGAGGGTGTATAGTAACCTCGAACAAAGACCAGGTCGATACAGTTCATTTCATTTCATCAATGAACTAAATCATTCATTTCTACTACATACTGGGAAAAACATCGTCCTGTTATATATTTCGTAGTGTTGTTTGCTTCACTTTTTTGCTATCAAATATAATCTGTTGCGGTTTTCATCTCCGTTTTAAAAGGGCTTCTTATCGAGTAAAGTTGATTGTTATCCTGCGAAATACGAATCAGTCGCTGTAAAACAAGTTTATTTTCCTAAAAAGTATATTAGAATTAGCTCTAGGCACTGTCAGATGAAGTAACTTCTCTGCAGTTTGTATTGTACCTGAGGCAAGTTTGGTCACAAGATGTGACCCAGTGAACCATACAGACTCAGGCACCAAGTGTCCCGGATCAGTTTTTTTTCTTTCTTTCTTGTTTTCATAAATTTTTATCTAATCGCTCAGCCGATCATCAGTGGATAGTCACGTCCTGTTTTTCCTACTTTACCGGGATGTTTTTCAACTCTAGTCGGATCCAACTCCATATCATCAAGCTATCAAAACATTTTACAATTTCTTCGATTAGCTTACAAACTCGATAAGTACTTTGCCTTTAGTTATATAAGTCTGCAATAAATGTTTAGGAGGTCGGCTTCTTCTTTTGATGACTTAGTATGGAACTTTTTTTTTCCAAGGGACGTGGCTGTTAGAGGATGTTAACTGGACGTGATTATTTTATATGTCACCTTTGAGTTAATAGACGTCCTGTCAATTAAGCTAATCCCATCGTCTCACCCTTTTAAAACATGGTTCGCTTTAGGGGTGTCAATCAATCTGCAAGCTATTAACACACGTTCCCACTCATTTTCTACCACGGAAACTTCATATATTAATTATTATTTAATAATACTAAGAAATACAGCTTTCTATCTTGTTTTAGCGTTGCTGTTTAATTTTGAAAAACATTCTCGCGCATTTTGCGGAACGCAGTGCTAAAAAATTCTTGTCCAACCATCCAATCCCTGACCATTTTCCGTCTAACTTCTACATTTAGCAAAAGCTCTTGAGCACCAATGATTGTGACACGTATAGCATTTGTAGCAGGACAATGATTTATGCACAGAGGTTAAAGGTAGTCGGCATGTTATTGAGACTGAAAGGGTTCCTGGCGCCAGTCAGCTCTGTTGGACATGAGCCCAGTTGTGAGATAATGTATGCTAAATTACCAGCTAGTCAGGAAACGATTCGTTTTCGTTGTTCATCCTTCGAATATTAGTAGTCTTGTGGTTCAAATATTTTATTCATTTCTTAATCCGCGCCCACACTAAAATCTGCTTGCCTATTGCAAGAATATTGAGTGAATTCTTCTGATCGTCTTTGGATTTTTGGCTGGTATTGAATTGATTTCCTCAAACATTTGGACATAATGATTTTAGAAGGCAAAATTCAGTAGCATAAAACTAATCGCTTCAAAACAGGATGGACAATATACCGCTAAGCCTAGGCGAACGATTAGTAGGAAAACTGAGGAAATCGTTGCTAGGAATTGATGACAGTGAGGGAGGTCAAAATAGATGCGCGCGCAGCTAGAATTGTTGCGCATGCTGGGAGGCGGGTAGGAACAGATCGGTAGACCTTGCGCAACGTAGAACATAACGGTATTCAGTTCTGAGTGTTGCAATAAACTTGATATACATTATCTGTTCTCGCAGCTGGGTCTTGATTTCTTATTGTCTGAAGAAAGTTAAGACCTTATAATCCCTTTTCCAGGTTTGCTGGGACCTCTTAAGAAGACCTCTTGAGAAGACTATTAGCAAGACCGTTGGGTCAATGCGAGACTATACCATCTTAATGAACGTGCAGAAAATCATGCCTGCGCATTTATTCAATACGAGTAGAAACATTTTGTTGAAAAATGAAAAAACTTATAACGTCCAATAAATTATATAACGCTGAGAATGTTCCATCTCTGGAACATAAAGATGCATGAAATGCAGTAAAACGCCCGCGCATCGGGAATTGGTCAAGTGACAACTGATAAAGGTTGGCTGCTTTAGGACTTTGGCAACTGGTCGTTAGACGTTGCTCAACTATCACCAAATTCTTAGATATTTTTAGGATTTAGTTGTACGTTTTTCACATCCTTTGATGATGGTTCGATGACCTGAATGCTTGGATAACAAACATTATTGTTAAATTGCTCAAAACTGAACTCGACGTGGAAGAAACCAAATAGGATAAACTATACTTAGATAGTTCTTCATCTGATCTGGTACTAGTACAGAGTTAGAAGCTAAGCTTATGATTTATCAAATCAGCATTGAACGTGCAATAAATAGTCACTATATATTTTCAGTTCTAAAGAATATAGTTTTTTATAATTAAACTGACAACTGGTGACCATAGAAACACTTTCGTTCTCTACCAATGTATTTTCCATATGCTAGACTTTTTCGCTTTCTACACTTCAGTACGCGTATGGCTGCACGATTTTTACAGCCTGACCTTGGGTAGTATAAGGCTCAGTATTAGAAATGTTAAGCCCTCATCTGGGGGTGATATTTTAAGGAGATCTTAGTCTTCCTACAAGTCATTAAATATATTGGTAGTGTGTGTGAATGAAAGTCGGCAAGTTGGAAGCTAGTAGCAATACTGAATTTGGATGGATTAAATGAATAACTGTTGCATTCATAGCTAAGTTTTTCTCAAAATCTAAGTTTTTCTCAAAATCCAAAGATAGCATTGTTTCTAGGTAACGCCCCTCAGACTAGGTCCTTCCACATTCACACGTGGGCTTTGAAATTCCACCACCTCTCCTCCCCAGTTATTGACTAATTTTCCTTTTGTTAGCTCAAATTTGAAGCTAGAATCTTTCTAGATCTTTTCTATCCCATATTTAGAATACATTGCTGTATATAACATTGTTATAAAATTTCATTGCCCTGCAGGGTTGAGAGACCTTAAAAGGAAAATCCGCGAGAATATGTGGAAAAGGGGTTCAAGTCAAGTGGTCATAGCGAGCAATATTTTGACTTCACTTTTCTGTCACTCATTCTAACTGAACAGCTAAAAATCCTTCTAGAAGAACCGTCTTTCCATACTTTTCTCAAACCGGTTTTGAAAACATTTTTTTCCATGTATTTTGTATATATATTTTAAGACCTTTCATAGTTTTGTGAGCTCTCAAGCGCTGAAAAGTTGTCAACTCTAAATTTGATTTCCAGAAAAATCTTTTTGTTTCAAGAAAAGAACCGGGTCAACTTCTAGAAGATTCTACTGTTATTTCAACTCTCTCATTTTGACACAAAAAATCTAGTTAACCAAATTTCCCCGCCTACCTCATCCTGGGGTCAGAATGTGCTGTTACCATGGCGACATCACCAACTTTGCCAGTTTCCGAGAGATTTCCGATTACGTTAATGTTCTGAATTTAATTGTTTTTCGGCAGAATAATCACGAAAAAAAATTCTTCATCAAAACCAAATGTATTTATTTTTATACCTTGGTTATTCCTAACTATGTGCGAACAAAGATATCACGGTTTTCTGTAAATGTCTTTATCTCCAACAACCGTTACTTTTTAGGTTAGAACTGGTTTATGAAAAGAAAAAAAATGTTAAAAATAGGTTTTGATCACTCAAGGGTATTTCTATGAAATATTATGTTTTCTAGCATGCGATTAGAAGATGAAATCCACGGTTTTATCTGCTCAGATAAAGAAGCAAAAATGGCCCCCCAAGCTGGTCAAAATACTGACAAAAATAGCTTCAATCTTTTATTTTAGAAAAAAAATCAGAAGAGCTTGAATTTTGGTGTGAAAAGCACAGAAAATTTTAATAGAAGGGAAAAGTTTAGAAAAAGAAAATCTTAAATAGCTATTTTAACAATTTAAGGACAGAAAGTCAAGAGTTGAGTTCGGCATATATTGGTGTCTTCAGACCCAATCATCGTTATTTTTAGACCATTACTTGATATTCATCATGATACACTGAAGTCAATACATCATATTTTGACTTCCAACCATAACTAGTACACCATGCCCTTTTAAAGCCAGCAATACTTGGCCATTAGTGGGATTAATTATAGTAACTCACTAATACCTACACAATACTATCCACTAAGAATTCACTAGGCTATTCATAGCACTAATATAGTAGTTGTGTATAATATTTTAAATCGAATCTTTACACGAAAAGTGTTATATTTTTACAAAAGTAGTACGATTGCTGGTGTAGTTTATCTGGGTTTTATTCTACAGGGTCGTAAATTATATGTGCTTAAAGCGATAAACTCTATTACACTGAACACTTATGTCAGAAAATTCCTTGACAAATATTGCGTCTTCTTTTTTTCATGTTAAATATAACTTAGTTGTTTTTGATTATTCATTAACGTGTTGGAATCCACTTCTACAGCGATAGTTCACTAGTTCCCCTCTTAGATATGTTATAATTTTAGGATTTTTTCTTCACAAAAACGAAAGCATATTAACTTAATAATTAAATACGGGTTTATATTTGGAATCAATACTTATCGTTCAAAAAATAACAGGTCTAATACCAAGTTTCAATTTCTAGGATTATAAATATTATTCGTTCGTTCTATAATCACTCAATTTAGAGTCTTTTTTGGCATTCGCTATTAAGATTATGCACATCATTACAAGAACTAATTCAAAGACTGAATTTCTTCATGTACTTTTTCCCAAAATATATCTAACAGCAATGAAAAAAAAAAGAATAACTCAAACGTTTTGTTCACAAAATGTTTTTCGCCTGGCCCAAAATTCCTAAATAAACAGCAAACCAAACATTTTGGCGCGAATATTCGATCATTTCCTAGAACCGGACGATCAAATATTCTTTGTAACCATTAAAGGTTAAGAGCATACAAGCTATATATTGTTTTTGATCATTTGAAATACTGGGTTCAATAGATCCGGAAGCCCTTCCTGAGTCTAGAAATTCTTCCATTTGAGAAACTTTGATGTCATTATGTTAGTCAGGCGGATCCAACAGATTATGGAACGGAAATGGCGCGAAAACAAGATCACGTGAATTCGTGGTTATTCATGATTATTTCAAAGGGAATGACCTAAGCATTAGTAAGACTTGTTTATTGACATATTTGCGGTCTGACTCATAGACGAATGGAGTTAGACGCGTGTAGTGGTTTGTTGTGTATGTTTGACTCTTTGAATAAATAACGTAAGCAAAACAATGCTACAGTTGGATGACGTGTTTTCTGAGTCGTGTAATGTGGTGTGTCAACAGGTTGTAGAGTGAGAAAAATGGCTGACGAAAGGAACGAGAATAGACATGAAAGAAGCACTGAAAAAGGGCGAAAAATGTTGATGGAGTTTTTATTTATACGCATGATTTTTAAAATTTGCACATTATTCATTATTTATTATTATTTATCATCGTTTTGCTTTGGTAACTTCTTTTCACTGGCTACTATGTGTAACGAGATTTTTTTAGCAAACCGTCATATGACAAGATGACGGTTATTAAGTAGATTGGTAACCAAATGCTGACAATCTTATTTTTCCTTACTACATTACAATATGGTCAGACATATTCATATCTAAATTTCTTTATATTGTAAATCTTCCGTATGTATTTTATCTAAGGTAGATTAATAAAGCTTATATTATAGACATCCATTTCCAACACCATCCAGTATTTTCGTTTTTATATGTTGTTTTTATTACTTATGTTAATCGTATATGAAGCACTTGTCTTAAGTTCGAGGCGAGAGGAACTCCTTGATCGTAAACGTATCTAGACCGCTGACCACATATCAGTGGTTAACGTTGTTTCTCTTTCAAACAATACCTGCGTGCATCCGATACTGTATCTAATAATAAAAATAAATGGCATTCGACGCTCAACAAGTGTGACTGTTATTGATGAAGTATTTCGTCCAGTGTAGCATGATAGGAAATATATTTTACGCAAATGAGGATTTTTGAGGTTTTTTAATCTTACACAACGTTATGCTCATCCTCCGATCATGTGACGTTAGTTGACGTACCGTATATCCTGTTCCTCTACCTGCCCGTCACGTGAAGGGAGGAAAGCGTGGGTCGTGACGGTGAACATTACTAGTCACATGACACCGTTTATTCCACTTGTGCACGCTTACTGCACTCTACTGGTCCTCTACCTGCCCGTTATGTGAAGAGAGGGAAGCGTGGGTCGTGATGGTGAACATTACCAGTCACATGACACCGTTTATTCCAACCTGTGCACGCTTACTGCACTCTACTGGTCCTCTACCTGCCCGTTATGTGAAGAGAGGAAAGCCGAAACATTTTCAATCATCTACATGTTTGTGCTTATTTACTTCAGTCTCAAAACATAGAAAAAACAGAAAACAATTATATTCAGTCTTAAACTTAAGAAGTTAATATAATTGTATCTGGAAGAATAACTCTGCATGCACAAATCCATTACTACTGATCATATCTATATATCTATATATGATACTCAAGACTTGATCGTATCTATTAAAACGTAAATTAGTCTTGGGTTTTTCCACGTTTCTGTAATGACCCTTAAGTGTTAATGAGCTGATCTCAGGAACTATACCGGTAATGGTATGTCAGCCCGGCTAATACCACTACAAAACTGCCAAAGTTGATTGGCGCGCAAGATTGGCTCGACTTTGAATAGAGCGTGCAAATTTGCACGGAGGGCAGAACTTGGTTGGCAGCGATCTATGATGTCTTGCAGGCGACTCTTGACTTGGTCAGCAATTTATCTTCGGGAATAAAAAGATGATCATGGTTATTAATTTTCAGAAGCTGGGTTTGATAGCATAGAATAGACTCCTTGCACGTGATGTCAAAGCAGCTCAATTTGGAGGACAAAACAAAATAATTTCGATCTCCTGAGAATTGGAGATTGAAAATTGAGCTGCATTCCGATATACTGCAAGGGGTGTATGGAGGTTACCTTTATAGATTAGTTATTACAGACTGTAAATACATTATTAGTGATACATATTACGATTCTTTGAGAGAAACAGGGGGTGGGGTGCGAGTGGGTTCGTGTACCTTGTCTGTAAATATAACCACTAATATACCAGAAAATATACCAGATATAGATAATGTATATATAGGGAAGGGTGTAGTGTTGTTCGTACTGCAGATATGACCATTGCATAAGAAACAAAAGAAACACCAGCATATTGCAGTGGTGCAATGTTTTATAGAGATTGCGCAGTTCTTTCTCAGTTCTTTCTCAGTTTTTTGTTAGAAGAAAGCTGCAAAGATTCAGTTGTTCATTGCTCATTAACAGCAGTTGTCTTTCTTCATGCCTGTTAGAGAAGAGCTGCACTGAGTGTGTGTATGTTGCTGATGCTTATATTTGTGTTGTAGACTCAGTTGTGCATTGCTCATTAAGAGAAGAGCTGCACTGAGTCTGTGTATGTTGCTGATGCTTATACTTGTGTTACAGACTCAGTTGTGCATTGCTCATTAAGAGAAGAGTTGCACTGAGACTGTGTATGTTGCTGATGCTTATACTTGTGTTACAGACTCAGTTGTGCATTGCTCATTAAGAGAAGAGCTGCACTGAGTCTGTATGTTGCTGATGCTTATACTTGTGTTGCAGACTCAATTCTCACAAGGAAAACGAATCAAGCAGAGCTGCTACCGATTCAACGATCACCATGACAACGATAACGTCCCTTTACCATCTGCATATTGGCCACCAAGTAATGTATGAGTTACCGCACGTTCATCCACGACCTTGGCAAGCCATGAATAAATCAAAAGTCATAAGTTAACGATCGAGGGCTAATCAAACTGGTAAGTATCTTTTTTACTTTGAAACCTTAAAACCTGACTTGAAAGACTTTATTCGGATATTTTGATAAATCCTTCCTTTTTGCAACGCGTTAATCACGATAATTTCGTTCTTATCTCCATCTTTTGTTCTTACAATCGTCATAATTAGGTTACCATGGAGACAGGTCTCGTTAATAATGAGACTTAAATATTGGACTCATTAGTTTCCGTCTGCAGCGCGTGATATGCTGCACGTGCATGATGGACTTCGATCCTTGTACTTCATGCAGTAGAATTTCGTAAAAAAAGTATTGATTTGTATACACTACTTAATGTTAGTACAACCTGAAACAATGATAGAACGCTTGAGATATATTTAAAATTAGGAATTTTTCCTGTAAGGGTTTTATGTTAACCGTCGGAGGACAAGTCTAAATAATCAAGATCTTAATATATTTTATCTTTGTTATTTTATTTCTTGTCTAAGCTGAACCCCGGTCATACAAACACTCTGGAAATGTCCCCCCCCCCCCCCCTGTTAAAATATTATTATAAAAACTGCTGACACATAGATCATATTTAGACATTCCTTTGAAACATTTCTATTTTCCTTGCAAAATTAGAGCTTGTACTCCCATATTTTATAAACCTATACTGATCAAGGAGGTAAAATTTTGACCATTCAATAAAAATTATAGTTGCAATGTTGTGCCTGAATAAGGAAATATTTTCAACTACTGCATTGTTTCAAATTTTTGCTTTAAATCATATGAGGGTCTGCATGGCGAGGGGTGGGGGTTGGGGGATGGTCCAGCTGTCAATTGTCAGTTAAAATTTCGCTTTTTTGTCAGTCGTCAGTTAAATCTTTGTCTATGGTCAGTAAACCCCATTCAGGCCCTGTCATATGAGTAGGGTCACAAAAATAAGATAAGTACATCGCTTGGAATAAATTCCCTCAGCGCCAATGTTTTTGTATATTTTGTCTGCAGTGTTGTCAATTTGAGTGGTATTAGCCTGGTGGTTGTATTTTATGAAGAAAAATTAGCAAGACAATGGTAAAAAAAAAAAGCCATTTTATCGCAGCCAAATTAACACCGATGAAGAGAATTCTTAATGGTCAGACCAGCCAGACGAGATAATACGAGGTTAAGGAGGAGGGAGTGGTCTGATCTAATATTTGGAGTGCTTTGTGGACTAAATATTCTCGACATACGAAATACACAAGGTCAAGTTCATTTTTCTATATTGAAAGCAAAAATGACGCAAATTGAATCAATTGAAAGCAAAAATTATATTTCGAAACTTCAAATCGTGAAGGACAATGAGTGATGTCTTGCGTCAGTTGTCGACTAACTTGACCTTCGTTTGGAAACTAAAATCTATCCATCATTATTATTGTTAGAGTCTGTAAACAGAAAGATAGATATGAATATCACAAGTCATTATGAAATACCTGAACAAGAAAGAGCTTTGGCATGAAAACACTCATAATCATTATACTATAGGCACAATTGTTTAATTAGTCCATGCGTTTCAAAAATATTCCTTTTTTGTATTTAGTTATCAACATAATTATATATTTACAAGGACATCTAGTTTAGCATATAGCGGCATCTAATCTAAATAGAGCGCTCCCTCTACCCCTCATGCCAGCTCTTCCATAGTGAGGCCGAACAAGGTTATAAATTTGGTACAATCCATGAATTGCCCACACAGGTATGGCTGGCCGTTCCAAACCAAAGTCAAAGAACTATCATATTGATATGCTGCTATTGGCATGTCTTTTAACCTAGAAAATAAGATAAATAAATGAATAAATAAATAAGCATAAAAGAATAAACTAAACTAGACAGTGATCAAGAGCGAAATAAAAAAATATCCAAATAAACAGGAAGAAAGTATCTATTTTATCATTTGAATCAATAGCATGTTCCGGGACGCTTTTAGTTTGTAGAAACGTCTGGAACGGAAGGCGTGGCACGGTCTACTTAACGAACTTACGTAGGCGTGGTAGCTTTCAGGTCATGCTATGATGATCACTTAATCCCAGTTAAGGATATGAATCGGAAAAGGGTTCGAAAATTATATTTAATAGTTAATAATTTTGGTTAAAAAGGAGTTGATTTCAGGAAGAGTTTTAGTGCATATTTGCGGTGTTACTCATGGACAAGACGTGTGGCTTGTTTATCCTGTGGTTCTTGTTTATTCGATTATTTTATTGGCACAAACACACTAAACGAAAGTTGGTTTTAATGACGTGTTTATGTTTCCATTCGTGTCTAATGTGAAGCGTCAACAGGGTGTGACGAAAGATGGCTGACGAAAGGGATGTGGACAAATATAGACCACGAAAAAAAATAAAATCACGTTTAAAAATAAGCATTTACATTCACCAAGAAGATATGTGTTTCTCGAGTTTTCGTTCCTGCTTTGAACTTGGATTCTGTTAATAAATAATTCAATGTTTCTAGGCGCATGTCGTGTGGGATTGAACTCAACAAGTACTTACTTCATGCAAGAACAGACTTGAACAATAAGAAAACATTGCAAGCAGATCTACTTGCCACGCACAGATCTAGAATATTCTCTGTAAAATTGCTTTTGTACTAATTTGAAATTTTAATTCCACACAAAAAGATATCGAACGATTCATAATAGTAGTTGTATAGTGAGTTTTAATATAAGAAGACACTTTGGCTGTTTTGGTGGCTGGAAGTGTTGTTGTATGCACATGCCGTGAGCGTGTGCGCTTGCTCATTGGAGCTGTAATCCCACGCGCTTTAATTTGGTTAGCTTAAGGGGTGCCAATAATGCCGTACCGTGACCTGGTTCCTTGATTTTCTTTCAAGGACTCATGTGATTTCTGATCTGTAGCAACCGTGCGTAAAGACACGAGCCCTAGACACGCAATACAAAACTACGACCACTCATCCATGTTCGTTGATGCTGTTTATTATTCAGTTGATACTGCAGTTCACGAACCGTTGGTTGTTACTGCGCATGCTTCATCAGGTAGTCCTATACCTGCTATAGTTAGTGAATTACTTTGGGTGTGTCATATAACGAGTATTGAAGGGTCTTGGTCCTTGGTAGCATTTTTAATTTTTGAGAAGAATGAAAGAAAGAAAGAAAAGGAAATGGGAGGTTTGTAAAAGAATGCCCTGCTGTGTTCGTCTCCCCAACCTGGCCCATTTCAGATCACATGCAATACTCTATCGATTTTTTCACATGCAAGATTCTTTCGTTTCTAGTTGTTGTCCGAGAAATTCATGGAAGATTCATGAAGAAAAACACTTTTTAAAAACCCTACTTTAAATATTATCCCTTACCAAATTTTTTGTCAAACAATTCCTCTTATCTTAATCCAAATTTACTTTTCGTCAAAGAACAAGGAGCCCTTGCTCAAATCCCGAACTAAATTTCAAAATCCGAACTTGTACTTTCTTTTAGTTTTCACCGAGTTTTATTTCTGACAATTAACGACAGAAAAAAGGTGCAAGATATTGAGGGCGTGGCACGGTGTACAGGGAGTCTTTTTCCAAAAAGTACTTGGACCAGATTGAATAACATATAGGAAATTTTGAAATGCTTAAGAATAAAGCTACGGACACACGGTGCAACATTGCACGTAATGTTGCAGGCAATCGATGTTGCGAGCCATGTCACACGACACAATTTGTTGCTCAAATGATGCTGAAGTATAGAAAAGGATCCTGCTTCAGCAACATTGCCTGCAATATTGCGCAATGTTGCATCATGTGTCCACGCTTTAAGGGTGTATGCATTAACTGAAACGAATAAAATCTAACCATGTAAAAGCATCCATTTTATTTTATTAGTCAAGACAACACTAAAGTAAGTTTTACAATTTACATATTCTACAATCTAGTTTTTCTATCATCAAAATCTAAGTTTTAAATTGCACTATAATCATACTAAATTTGCGCTGAGCTTGTAACATGCGACTAATTGGAGAAAATAATTCAAAAACTATTTAAGGCTGTAAGCGTAACGTGCGCGCAAATTATAAAGCAATGCACTAAATCAGTTAAAGGGTAGTCGAAACACTTTGGAATTTTCGCGCGGTTTTCTTATCTTTTCGCCTTAGCATTGGGTAAAGACTTAAACAATCTAGTGTACCATCTACCTTGTATTTCATTCTAGCAAACAGCTAAACACTTAATTCACTAACAGGAAAAAACGACTTGAATCTATAAACATATCAAATTTGATTTGAAAATCTTTCTTAACATTCCCTGTGGAATATTGAGTCTTATTCTTTTGCCATCTCATATCATATATCTAAAATAAATGTCTACATTTGGAACAAAAATATATCTGCATTTGTCAATGTTCGTTAACCTTTGACTTTTGAATAACATTTTCATTTAGAAACATATTTTTTGTTAAATTTCTGTGTTAAGGTGGCTCGTGACTATTATTACTATGGCAACCTCTAGGGTTTATTTATAAGATGCATGCCGTCTGACGTGCTGTAATCTCTTAGGAAGAAGATTTCTTAGTAGATTTGGCTTCTGTTCTCGTGTAGAGTTTATGATTGTTCGTCGTTTTCGCTGGATACCTGGTGAATATACATTGCATAATATTAAGAAGCTATCGTAGAACTTTCAAGGTTACACATTAGTATTATAAGGTCGAGGCGCATAGATCTTAGATCTTGAATTCTAGAAATGCGCAGTTACCAAATCAATAGCGAATAACTGATATTGAATTTTTAGAGGCAACGAACCAATGCGCAAAAAGTGCGCAACATTAATTTTAGGAGGCGCTAAAAGAAATAAAAAATCCCTGCGCATTGATTCTTGTTTTAATTCTTCAAAAAGTTCTTAAAGTTGGCCACTTTTAAGAACTTGGTTAGGTGAGCTTTCACTCATTTATTGACGTAACTCTTTATATTCTTTCCCTCGCATCAGAAACTTTGCTGTGCTTTGTGCAGTCGGGTTATAAAGCACTTGAGCATTGCCAGAAAACTCGAGATGTGTTGAGAATCTTCCACTAGCTTCGTCTTTCTCCTAACACTTCTCTCGTGTTCTGCCAATCCCTTCGTACTTTATAACTGAATATAGCACGCGGGCGCCTTAACAATTTTTTAAAATTTCGAATTCATTACGTAAAAGGATATCATAGTTAGCCAGGGACTTACCACATGTGTCGTTACATTCCTCGATTGAATCAAAGCTATTGCTGTTCCCAAGGCAACCGTTATACAACATGGGTCGACACATGCCTGCTTCTTTGTTAAAGGTGTATTTTGTTAGCAGTGAGCTACATTTGCCTGGTTGCCAAATCTTCTTACACACTTCTTGTTCGTTTTCAGGCTCTGTAAAGAAAATAGACCATCATTAGCTTTCATTAGATATTTTTAAAGTAGTCTTTTTCAATAATGAATACTAAGGTAACCCCCGTATGTGTTTCTGAAGCTATATACTGGCTTTCTAGTTAACAATCATCCCACCCCTCCCCTTAAAATCAACCTGCATCCGCCACCGCCCAAGTAGGATTCATATTTCCTAGGTTCATAGCCAGGGAGTCTGCCATAAACCTCTTTGTACATAGGATTGTGACAATGAATTTTTGCGAGAAATAAGTGTGTTATTACAACTCGCACAATTGAATAGCAGACTAAAACATTTCATTTAAGAAATATAATTTAAGATCCAATTTTTAAAAAAATCTCATGTATTTAGCAATTTTTATATCAACTATGATGACACTCAAATAAAAAAGAAAAGATAGGAGGGAAGAAAGAAAAGAAAGCGAGTCAACACGTGTAATAAAATGTATGGAACCCTTTCTTTAATAGCATATATACATATATTTATGTTTTTAACTTCAAAGGTATCGGTGAGTGTATGCCCCAGGGCTGATCATGATATGCACGACTGATCTTCAACAGGTCATATTGTATATTGTTTGGTCGACTGCCGATATTGTCTCACTGAAACATTTACTCTAGCGCATTCAGTGAGGCGTTAGTCATAGACTATGTTTTAATGTTTATGCTAAAAGCTGTATATTTAAAATGGATATCGTTTAGTTGAAATTTTTGAGAAAAGCCGGCCCTGCCCTGAGCGCGCAAATTCAGAAATGTCCTTCTCTCAAACCCTGTTTTTCGCGATTTTTTATTCTTACTTAATTTATAAGGAGTTGAGAATTGAAGACAGTTGTCTTTAAGGAT
The DNA here is from genome assembly GCA_964019055.1 of Anthopleura xanthogrammica. Taxonomy (NCBI): domain Eukaryota; kingdom Metazoa; phylum Cnidaria; class Anthozoa; order Actiniaria; family Actiniidae; genus Anthopleura; species Anthopleura xanthogrammica. The sequence continues at coordinate 11,605,066 of OZ025207.1, read as the reverse complement.
GTAAACAAAATGACCAATGATTAGTATGCAGAACACGTTCATTTTTATTGAGATTCGATACATGGTAGGAGACCTGTAAGACTTTCGAGCTACGTGCTTGTTTCAGTTGGTAGTTTCAAGAAACTAGAAAAACCTGTTTCAGTTCTACCCCGGGGGGAGGGGGGGGGGGGGTGTTAGGTAAGCTAGAAGACTACTACGTGCTATGTTGCTTCAATGATAATGATCATAAACAATTCTTAATTGAAAATCAAAATTAGAAACCCCACAGTTTGTCACAGGGGGAGGGGGTGGGGATATTTGTCAGTATGTCTATAGAACAGAGTAGTCAAGAATATTATTAGTTAGCCTATATTTTGGGGCTTTTTTTTCTTCTTTGAATGTAAGAAACCAAATTTTCCTTGCAGTATCTTAAAACCTTAAAAAGCATCAAGCCAGATATCTAGATCTATCAGCCAGAATTACTAAAAAGTACTTCATACTTTCCCCTGTATTTTGTTGATGTTCTAATGTAAATATAGCTCTTTATGGCACGTGAGGCGAGCCACATGGAAACACTTAAAGGACTTATACTATAAAAATGAAATGTAATCAACTTATCTGGCCATACTAGCACGTATGATATCACCTGTGCAATTTGGTCTGATCCAGTCAGCCAATCAGTTAATGATAATCTTTATCCTGGGTCAGTACATTGTGTAGTACGTGCTCCATGTCGAACTCCAGTACAAACAACTAGTCTCGTGATATATATCAACAACGCTGACTGACTGTTCTATATTCATCTAGTTATGGAGCACGTTCCTTGAATACTTAATAACACTCATGAAAACAACTTAGAAAATGAAAAAAATGTCGGAAAATTAACACCATTTTTAGTTTAGATCAAAAAAGGCCAAAAAAGGAATGATCTTATAAGATGTGATATATTGTACTTGTTGAATGCCGAGGTAACAATGCTGTGGAAGAGGTTTTAAATGAGAGTGAAAAAGATAGAGAAGTCGCGACGGACGTGATGGGGTAGTTTCGGTTTGTTGAATGAAAAACAAGCTGGACGTGACCACTGGATTAAAGAGTCGGTGAACAATATGTTAATTTAACAGCATGTGAAAACCTTGTTTACTAACGTGGAAAATACTGAACCGAAACAGCTCTAAGTCTGTATGAAACTTGTATGAGATATAGATCGAAAGATTGAGGAATATAATATATATAAGTGGAAAATAAAATAGGGAAAAGAATATTATCGAAATTGGAAATAGAAATGCAATTTGCTTAAGATAAATAAGCAGCAGGAAAGATATTAATTAAGTCTTATTTTTTCTATGCATCGTTTTTTGTCACATCAAAATCTAAATCAAAACAATATAAACCCTGTTAGTTTGTTTCCTTAACAATGAAACAAGATTCTTGCATTTGAAAAGAAGTAAAGTTTTAAGACGAAGGCGAAGAAATTGAATCACCCTTAATATGGTAATCAAAGGACGAGCGTCGACAATTAGGATTCGAGTCTGGTCGAGCTACAGTTAAAATCAAAAGTGTTGATACACTACCTCATAATGTTGGAAAAATTAAGCATGCAGTGTAAGAAAAAGCGCTTTAAAAATCGTATATAAACTAAATCCCCCCCCCCCTCCCCCATTCAGTGTTGTTCCTTGAGAATGTGGCTAGCTTACGGTACCCAACTTTGGCCATTTAGACAACATTGCAAGAGGAGGGGAGGGGGAGTGTACAGTCGACATCAGTCATTTCACACAGCCAATTTTGGGAGCATTATAGGGGTAGTGTATCAACACATTTCGATTTTTACTGTAGCTGGATCATGGCAGTTTTCATTTCTTTGCTTTTTAGTATAAGACATTAAAGTTTTTTAGCCAATTCAGTTTATTTCTGGGAAGAAACAAGACCTATAGATGTTTACTCTAATATAATTGAAGGGATCTACGAATTAAGAATTATATTTTGAAATTACACTATGAAATTTTTAGTAAGATATATCATTGTGCTTTCAAGCCTCGTAGCATTATTTTGATCTTTTTCGCCAGCCTCAACCCGGCCAGTCCCACGTTTATACTCTTTACTCGACAAACCCTTCTACACCCTATTCTCTACCGACCCCTCCCATCGCCTACTCCGCTGACCATTTTAGGTTCTCTCCCTACACCCCCTCCCCCCCCCCCCGATCCCCGGCCTACCCACTGACTTACCGCATATTCGACTGCATTCCTCCATGTTATAAGACCCGTTATTAGCCGTACAGCTTTGTAAGACATCAGTTAGGTATCTCTTACATCCTGTGGTTCGGTTTGACTGGGCAAAACGACTTGCTGCTCGGTATAACTCGTGGAAACAAGGTCCTGGGTCGCTTGATAAATCACATATAGATACTGAAAGAGATATACAGAGAAAGAATCATAGTTAATCGATTGTACTATAGTATTTGGCCATCACCAATATAAGTTTGGACTCTGATTAAGACACATTGATACTGCGATATTTATACAGAGATACAGAGAGAGAGAGAGGGGGGATTAATGGTGGTGCTAGTGTGACTTCTAACCATAATGTTTTCCCATTTCATACCATGTGTCATTCCATTAAGTATTATTACTTTGTTTACCAGTAATGTTTGAAAAGATATATTCATATGTACAAAACTCAAAGAAAAAATTACCCCAAAGTGGCTTAAAATGGGAAAACATTACGCCCAAAGTAAAAGGGCGTGTCGTACTATTATAGACATAGATAAGCCAAAAGATATACTACAATGAGAAAATAGTATTAGATCCCTTGCAGCACTTCAGAATGCAGCCCAATTTGAAGGACAGGTTTCCAATTCTCAGGAGATTGAAATTCTTTCGTTTTGTCCTCCAACTTGAACTGCTTTGATGTCACGTGCAAGGGGTCTATAGCCAGAAATAAGTAGGCTAAACACGAATATATACTTAGATATAAAGAGTATCGTGAACCACGAAATCGTTAGCCTATGGTAATGTGAGTCTAGGTGATTCTAATACATCCTGCTGCATGGCAATTGTGTTAATCAGTTCTCAATGCTCCATACCTTGTTCACAGTATTTGCCTGAGTGTCCCAGTGGACACTGACATGATCCATCCACGCACTGCCCTCCATTCTCACATTTAGGAATACAACTCGCTGGTAAAGAATACAAACAAATCAAGGGTCTTTAATTCAAATCTCCGTAAAAAAATTAACAAAAACGCAATTAGCCCTGTGGTATAATATTCATGAAGAGCTCAGATGGGATATGGGATGGAAGTACGGGTGGCGTGCACTGCTAATGCCTCGCCTCTCAACAATGCGACCCGGGTTCGAGTCCTGCCGGGCTCGGTGTCGTATGTGGGTAGAATTTGAATTTTGAATTTGAATCAATTTGATCAAGGATTGAGGGCCAGATTGGAAACAAGCCTCCATGCTTTATCTGTTATACCCTCGTAAACCAAGGCGTCTAAAGACAGTACTTACATATTTCACATTTGGTGCCATCAAATCCATTGGGACACGTGCACTGGTTGGGTCCTGAACATGTTCCTCCATTACGGCAGTAGTCACTGCAAACAGCTGTAAAGAAAATGGTTCAATGCTTAATGCTAAATGTTTGTCATAACACTGAACAGGTAGACTTGTAGCAAGGAGGATATCACTATGGTAACAAGTAGACCTATGGTGTTTGCCATGGTAACAAGAAGAACAAGATTTGACAAGGATGGTCCACCATGGTCCCATGGTAATAGGATGACCCAAGGCAAGGCTGATGTTATCATGGCGACAAGAAGGCTAATGATAAAGATGATGATAATACCATGAAAACAAGAAGGCCTTTGGTAAGTTTGATTGAAACCGTTTATACTTACGTTTGTCGCAATAGATTCCAGTAAATCCCTCTGGGCATGCGCACTTGTTCGAGTCAGGGCTGACACACGTTCCTCCGTTCAAGCAAGGTACTTCACAAAGAGCTGGAATACGAAAGATTATGAAGCCAATGAATAAGCTAAGCTAATAGGTCAAAAAAAGGCAAAGGCTATTTATTTTACTTCGAAACGCGGGAGTGGTTGCCCAATTCTCCCAAGCCAGGGACTCGTATATAAGGCGTTCGAAGATGCGCACTTTACCCCTTCAAGCTATCAATGCTCCTTATCACGGGTAATTAAAGCTAAAGCCACAGAACAGAGAGAAGTCAAAACAGACGTAAAGATCCTGATATCGAACCGTGGACCTTGTAGTTCCGAACTAAGGCCGCGCACTAACGAACTGAGCCACGCCTTCTCCTAACAAAAGCTAGTAGATCACGTGGGTAGCTAACAGATCACGTGTCTAGTCACGTGAGGAGGATACATACCGTTTTGACACTGATCTCCTTCGTAGCCCAGTCCACACTGACACTTTCCGTCAATACACAAGGCATTGTTCAAACATGATGGTACACATTGGTCTTACAAAGAAAGAGAAAAACAACTGTCAACACAATCGTCCCAATCACACGTGGTGAAAGTGAAGCTAGCACATAAGCAAGTTTCTTTTTGTTCTTACCATTTCCAGCCATTGGATTCTGCACATCTAATAGCTTGGCTGTCACGTGATCACCTTGCTTGCTATCCAGCCAGGAATTGACGCTGAACTGATAAGGTTTTCCCTTCATGTCTCTGACCAAAACCTGCATATACACCAAACCAAATCAGTTAAAACCTTCTACTCTTTTTATCCTAGTAACGTGGCGCCTTCACACTGAGGAATTACTAATGTCCGGAATTTTATTGCACGAGGTTCAACTTACTTTTACCTTATACACTGACGTAGCTCAAACTAGTTTACTCTCTAGATTTCTTTTGGGAGATATAACTGACTAGTAGAGTATAGATGTTCAATGGTTAATCTACAAAATTTTACGCCAGTTCTTATTCCCCTATACCCTTGCAGCACGTCGGAATGCAGCTTAATTTGAAGGGGAAAACAATAGGTTCCAACTCTCAGGAGTTTGAATTTCTTTTGTTTTGCCCTCCAAATTGAGCTGCATTCCGACGTGCTGCAAGGAGTCTATTCTCGTTAGCTTCTTCTATGATATAGATAGAGGGAACAACGCTAAAGGAAAGAAGCGTTTAATTTAGGGAAGAAAACCTTGGGGAATACAGCTACAAAAATTGACCAAATTTTAAAATATCCATGTAATAGTTTGCGCATCATTTTCTTAATCAGCTAATCTGTCCTTTGTAGTATGCGGAGCCAAGTATAGTGTAAGCCAAGCGTTTATTTCTCACCTTGTCAAGGAACCAGTTTGGCGATTCACCCGAGTCATCGTGCCTCAAGTAAACCTTCTGAAGCTTGCCAATGTTGGTTGCCTCGATACGGAACTTGTCTTGACTGAAATAACCAAATGAAGATAAATGAACACCCAAAGAAGAAAAAGAACCAGGAACTCAACGCTATGCTCATTAATGTTCATCAACTGAATTTGCATGTTTAATTTCAATAGAATTATTCCTGGTTCACATGGTGGTCAGTGTTTGAACACCATTTGGAGCAGATAATTGGATTCAAAGACTTTCTTCAGCAGATTTAAACCCAGCAATCCTTACCCGCCAAGTTTAAAGTGCGTAACTCCCTTATGGGCCAGTGGTAGTTCTGGTGTACTTCCATCTTCACCAATTAACTTTATGAAGACATTTGCTTGTGTGTCTGCGCTTTCTTGGTTGCCAGTCTTGGTTATGATAGTATAGAAGAACGCTGGAAAAAGAGGACGAGAACCCGGTCAAAATCAAAAATTTATTTCTTGGAAATAATGAGAAAGAGGTGGAGAACCCTCTCAAAATATCTTGCGAATGGTGAGAGTGCGCATCATTAATATTTACAGAATCGATTTTGTACGAGTTTGAAAAATCACCGCAAAAATCACCAAAAAATTCACGTTGGAAAAACTTGTTGAACCAATGTGCAAAATTACGGTGTTTTACTTCGTTGTTAAACAAACCTGTGCGAACTGCCAAAAATAAGCAATTTATTAATCTAGAGTAGATTTTGTACAACGTGGAAAAATCGCGGAATAGTTGGTATTCGAAAGAGAATGCTGCGCACGGCTGCATGTACAAGACGCAACATTTCCGTGTACACCTATTAAAGGGAGTGCGTATTAGCAGAGCTGTTATTAGACAATCGAATAGAAGATGGTTTCGGGTTAAGATGGTGACATACCTGGTTTGTTGACATTGACCTCGGTGACCTTTTCCGGGTTATCTGATGGATATATTTGCAGCAGAGGGTAGTCATTCAGCCTCAGAGATTCACCTAAACACAAATAGGCAAAAATTGATCATAAGACTTGATCTGTACGATATGTGCGCACAAGCACCAAGGTGAATATTATTGCACAATACGCACAATATTGCGCGCGTATTATTTCTAAAAATTGATGAAAAGTACGCATGTGTAACTTACCAGAATCGGCGTAGATCGCACGGAACACCGAGGGATGTTTCTTGGTAGTGGTGAACTTGACATGAAGTGATTTTCCTGGGGGAAGCAAGTTTTTCTGCTTGTGTCCTGTCGTCTTGATGACTTCGGCTTCGTTTCCAGCATAATTATTGAAGCGTACATTATAATAGTATAAATCACTTGATTCTCGACCTACAATCAGAACAAGGAGTCAAATATTATCGTTCGGTGACAAGCGTTAGGTTACGTTTTATTAGTTTGGAGTACTGAAATATTTTTGATGGGAGTGGTCGCATCCAGAAAACTAAACACCAAGCACTTGCTCGTAGGACGTTTTTTATGGCATTTCAGGGTGCATCGCGTGCTACCGTGTCCAACCAAATTAATCCGTTTTACTCGTAGCACCCATGGTATTTTAAAACTTGTTAAAAGTCCCACCTTCTCCAGCGCAAGAACTGATGTCGGAATGCCATGTCATCTTATCTGGACACATCATGCTGTTAGGGTTCTTGTTATCGCAGTGGATGTATCGAGCATTCGAGGTAGGATCTGAGAAGAATCCATTGGGCTGCGGGCACGAGACTGTAAAACAACAACAATACCACAATCCGCCATTGTTACTAATTAAGCTAATCATCATTCCAATTCGATCTAGGAGATATTCTCGATAGGGCTAACCTCTAATATCTTCATTCGCACTATGATGCGAACAAAATTTATGATTGATTGATACCGTGCGCGATACAAAAAGGATTATGCGCAAATGCAACAAATTGGAATTAAAATGGCACGCTTAAAATTAGATGGACTATTTATAAATGATTAAAAGGCGCTTTTTATGCCATAGTCAGTGCTTATTTTTTCAAATTGTTTTTCAAATAGTTTTCTTGAAATGAGCAGGCAAACAAATAATGATGGCGGTTATGGTGGTAATGGTGGTGGTGGTGGTCGTCGTCGTTTTGTTTAAAACGGGAAAGCACCATTGTCATCAAAAGACCAATACTTGTCAATCATAATTCTCAGAGCGCGCGCATAACGTATGCTAAAACATAGTGTTGGTATTTGACTTACATGAAGATGAAATAACAGCCTCAGTGACAGCGAGCTTAGATGGATTAGGTATAGTTCTCAGCACACCAGAGCGACCATTAATGAATAGTCTTTCATTGGTGGCTGGGTTGAGCGCTAGGAAGGTGACCGGGATGTTATTGAAGGGACCTTTTTCAACGTAGGATAGCTGAAGATTCATATGCGGTTGTATGTTATATCCCTGGTCTTTATTGTCCCCTTTGCTGGGGATGACCTTGATGGGAACCCCGGCTCGGTTGAAGAATTTGACTTTGATGAATCTATCTGATGATGACTGAGAAACTGAAAAACGATAAGGAAAACACATTACAATCAAATTTAGACAATCTTTTAGTTTTCAAACGCATCAAAAAAATCATAATAGACCATTTTCAAATTTGTACGAATGTGTACGTGTTTCTAGATTACAGACTCATTTACTCAGGGTTAGCCTCATTTCAGCGTCAAAATATTCACAAATACCAACGGTGAAGTAAAGGATGCACAACTTCAACAATACGAATACTTTGAAATTCCACGGACCTTCGCTGGAACTCGTGAATATTCTAGACAAAATCGAGGCTAACCCTGAACAACAGAGAACTCGAAACTGGAGTATAGTATTAAAATCCCCTCATTTTTCACAATCAACAGGTTGTATTTCCACCAACTTACCACTTCCCCAATAATACAATGAAATCTTCTTGGCATCTGGTGAACTGACATGATGGTCAAAGAACACAAGAGAAGACATCGCCATCTTGGTGTTGCCGTATGGTGGACCTGCAGTATTGCGGCCAACAGCAAGATGAGTGAACGAATCTTGCATATGATCTCCTTGCTGAGGAACCACGGCTTCAGAAGATGCCACAGGGTTTCCATCCATGTAAAGTGTCAGACCATCTTCTTGTTTCCAGGTTACTAGGGCGTACTGCCATTTGTTGGTGGTGTATGGTGCTTCGACCTGTGATGTTGTCAAGGTAAGTCTATTAGTATCGTGGTGCTTGTAGAGACTAGCTTTACTAGCGACGCAAGGGCAACGAGGAGACGAGTATTTGCGAGCTTCGGCGTGCATGGCTAGTAAAAACAGTCAGAGCTTATTCCTCTTTTGCAAACATGACATGTATTAAGAAATCAATGTTTGCCTTTAAGCTCAAATCGCTGTAATAACAGCACAGTTTTTTTCGAACAGAATAAAAAGAACTTTGAAAAGTCATTAGGCGCGAAATTAAGGCAGGCTGCCGCAATGAAATCGACAACCAAATTCTCCGACCTTGGTTACTCAATTGACCAATCAAAAGCTAAAGCAGATAACAATGCTGCATACGTGCATTTTAACAATGTTTTTGTTAGTAGCGCATACTAAAGATATGGTGCAGTTATAAAGTCTGAATTAATCTTGTAGTACTGACTAAACTGAGATGGACAAAAAATCCAATAAGAGTAGAAATCATTGAATTTGTCATGCTTACCCTCCAAGCACTGTTTGATTGGGATACAACAGCATAGAGCTTCTTATTCTTGACAAACACCGTAAATCCTCTTCCATTGCTGTTCGATCCACCAGTGTCTAACACATAATGAGGCTCATGTGTGTATGCAAGGGAGTCGTCATCGAACTTGACCTTGAATCCGACGGTTAAACCTGCTGGGCAGCGCTGTGGGTCACTCAGACATGTGCCTGAAGAAAAATAATTTTTACTCGTTTAGATTTTTGAAACTCTGAGATTTTAACCAATCAAAACTTGGAATAAAAACAAAGCATTCTAACTTGAGCAAATCATGCGCAAGCAACAAACCCAAGATCTGATTAAATATTAGACAGTTTAAATGTTATGAACAACTCATGGGAATGGGACTTTGTGATTGGTTGTGGTCAGTATCCTACTGATGCCCGGCTCTCTGTGTTGATTGGCTCCAGTTTGAATCCTACGTCGTGATTGGTTCACTTTGTGAAAGTGAGAGTATCCACCTAACCACGTTACTGTAGTTACTAGTTTGTATAAATAAGTACAGATAAGCCATACCGTAACCTTGACAACACTAGGTCCCAAGACTATTGGCACTCGGCATATAATTAGGTATTTTGCCCATTTCGGACCACTTGTCATTTCTTTGAGAATAGGATTCCCTCAACCGATCGAGTAGCGCATAGCATTTTTTTTTCCATTTTCTGTTCATTTTCTTGTAGCTGTAATTTGTACTGTAAGTTTGTATTTTGATGTTTATGTATTTATGCTCTCGTGGTTGTGAAGTTGATAAATGAATAAATAAATAAAATAGAAATTCTTTATATCATTTGCGTCCAAACAAAGAAATGATTCTCAAGGGAAATACAATGACACGTGGTCTGACGGAAATGGTTTTAAACATTACTCCCAAGCTAAGGAGGTATATTATTTTCACAAACCTTTAAAATCTCCGGCATCAAGCCAACTATCTTTTCCATCCAATTCTAGACCGTCATCTAACTGCTTCAGTGTGCCGTGTGCCTGTACTGTTGGTGATGACCCGACGACTGTGCCATGCTCTACCTTCTGTAAGGTCCACATTGCCTTAGGAACGACAGAGGGCTCTGAGGAATACAAATAGATTACATTAATGTTGTTGTGTAAGTATTGCAGAGGATAAAATTGTTTTAATTTATACGCTAAAAATAGATCTTTTTTGAGATAGTGAACATGGTGCATCGTGGTCTAGTTTGGGTACAATCATTCCTTATATGGTGTTGTTTGTACCCAAGTTAGACCAGGATGCATCTATCGATCTAAGAAAACGTCCGGCTATGGGATGTAATTTACTGTGTATCTTTGGGTTTTTCCACTGTTCACCACTAGGACCCCCATAAATTGCCAGATCTGGGTTACTTCAATGTTCATCACTGGGACCTCTATACTAATCTTTATACTTACGTGGAACAGCTACAACCATAGTAGTAAAATCATTCTTTGATTCCCTAGGCGTGACCGGGAAAATGTTTGGACTGTTATTGATTTCCAAAGGTGTTTTAGTAGCAGCATCAGTGGCAGTGAACAACACAGGACTGACAGGGGTACCATCAGTTGACATGGACATCAGGGTCACTTCCAAGGTTGATCTCGGTATCATCTTGAATCCATGAGGATTGCCTTTGTTCGGCTTGACGATAATGTCCCGACCAGCTTCGTTGGTTATTCGTATTGGGGCGTAAAAGATTTTAGCTGACACTGTAGCAGAAAGTAGAAAATAACTCGTAAGTTTTCTATTTGAGGGAGTTGAATTGAAATATGGCGACCAATTTGAATAACTATTGTTCTGGACTAACTAGCCTCTCATACATGTAAAAACACTTTTATGTTTCCACGTGAACACGAGCTAGGCAAGTCAGTCCAGAACAATGAAGGCACTTTGTAAACCAGCCTCTGGCCGAAAGTTAACCTTAATGAATTAAAGCTGCTATTATTATTATTATTATTATTATTATTATTATTATTAATATTATTAATATTATTGTTATTATTATTATTATTGTTATTGTTATTATTATTATTATTGTTATTATTATCATTATTATTATTATTATTATTATTATTATTATTATTATTATCAATCAAATTGGTCGCCATATTTCGATTCGGTGTGTGCGGCTTACAGCACGTAATTGTGAAAATATGATAATAGTCAAAGCAGTCCAGTCCATTTCCGGTCTTATGGGCTGATTCATATTTAATCATTTCTAAAGTACAGCAACAGCATTAAGTTATTTTATTATTCCTTCTATATATCAGATATACTTACAACTGCTAGAGAAGAAAATGAACGCCTTGTTGATGTCTGATTGGCTTAGAGCCTGTCCAAATGTTGTCAGAGATCCCATGTCAAACTTAGCATAGCGTATCTCTCCATTACTGCTGACACTCCGTCCAATGGTCATGTTCTCTTCCAGGTCGATGGTTGTCGAGTTATCTGCGGGGCGCCCCACCTCATCGTCTGCTCGAAGGACAGAGTCTGTGTAAAATTTCAAGCCTTCTTTGTTGTTCCATGTGATGGTAAGGTACAACCATCTATTGGGGTTCAAGGACTTGGATGCCTGGTAAAAAGAGAGAAGTGAGTTTAATTGATATTTTTGAATACTAACATCGTTTTCATCGTTACCATTATCACTATCATTATCATCTTTTTTAGCATCTAAAAGCATCGTGATTTACTTAGCATTTGAGTGCTACATCTGCTCAGTAAATATTATCATCATCATCATGACCATGGATCATTACCATCATCAGCATCTTATCATCTTATCATCATCATCATCATCATCATCATCATCATCATCATCATCATCATCATCATCATCATCATCATCATCATCATCATCATCATCATCATCATCATCATCATCATCATGACCATGGATCATTACCATCATCAGCATCTTATCATCTTATCATCAGCATTATTAAGGGCATTATCCATCATCCTCAACAACATCATCATCATCATTGTCATCATCTTCAACAACAACATCATCATCAATGTAACAACATCATCATCATTATCATAATCTTCAACAACATCATCATCATCAATATCATCATCTTCAACAAATCAGAAATTTCAGAATCATCGTTCATGATCGCATCTATCGTTATCATCATTGTCACCAACAATATCGGCATGGTCACACTTGTGACGACAATCATCATTGCTATAAAGTGATATGTATTCTTACCGTCCATATTCTGTCCAGTGTCTGCACCTCAGCGTACAGCTTTCCACTATCAACATACAAGGACATTCCCCGCTTGCCCTTATGGTGTCCACCGGTATCCAAAACAAACCTGGGCTCATCTTGATACTCCATGGCCTCTGGACCAAAACGTATCTTAGTAGCCACAGTAAAACCTGTTTTGCTGTTATCAGGGTTCACAAGGCTGTCATACTTTGGTAAAACAGCGGTCATGTAAGTGTTACTACCATCAAAGGCAAGACCGTCATCTACGTAACGATAGAAGCCATGCGCGGTGAGGGGAGGACTGCCGAAGATTTTGTTCGCCTTCAGAGCCAACATGGACCATGAGTGCTGAGGCTTGACGGAGGGTGCTGTGGAAGTAAGTTGGAAAAATCATTTAGAAAATGCGGTGCTTAAATAAGCAGTTTTTATCAAGGCTTTGGTTGTTTAATGAGTTCGATAAACATGGTGCATTATGGTATAGCCTGGGTACGAGCATCGTTTGTTCATCATCCCTTATATGGTGTTGTTTGTACCCAATTTAGACCACAATGCATCATGTTTATTGAACTCAGAAAAAGGCTTATGATGAACGAAAGATGTTTGCACCCAAGCTAGACCAGAATGCTCCATGTTCGCTAGCTCAGAAACGGTATATGATACACGAGAATGACTTGATGTGAAATGATAGAAAACGCCCCAAGTATTCTTATATCTGTCGGACACTCAGTTAAGCAAGATTTCTAGTTAGTTCGCCTTGTGAATCTATACTCCGTGTTTCATAAGATATTATATCTATTGTCACGCTAGGAGACTTACCAGGGGCAGTAATGTTAAACTGTGTCACGACATCTGACAGCTCATACGGTTTCACGCTAATGGGCGTGATCTTCTCATTGATTTCTAATGTCGATTCGGTCTCAACGTCTTCGGCCTTGAAGTTTATTGGTGTAGGCTCAGTGGGTCCACCCTTAACGATCATCAGTACTTTAATCATTGATTTTGGTGCAACCAAATAGCCTCCTCTCTTTCCTTTGCTGGGGATAACTCGGGCTTCACGGTTCAGTCTGTTGTTGACCAAAATCGTGATGAAATGCTCTTTGACTTCTGGTTTCTCTGTGCCAGCTTTAATACAAAATAGTTAGACATCAGTTAATGACTGTACGAAAAAGTACGTTGCCTTCATAATGGAAGTGTGCCCCCAATATTCATAAAGGATCACCCAAAGGATATTTATAATGAATTTTAGAATAATTGTTAAAAATCTCACGTCACTGATTGGCCATGGCTGAGAGCGCGCGCGTGCATTATGAGAGCGCAGAGCACTCGCGCGCACTTTCTATTTTGTCGTGCTTTAGAATAGACGCACTCATACTTGCTATAGCAGTAGGCCACTTCGAAGCACGACCACCCTATCTCAACACAAAAACTCGAGGATGTGCAGGTCACAGATAAAAAAGGTCAACAACCCAAAAGCAAGGAAAATCTATCGTAACAATTAAGGCGCTACTTACTTGGGTTAGTGAGAGTGACCTTGGTAGCAGGGTCGTCAAAACCTCCAGGTCTAATGAACATATGTTGTTTGTTATTTATCAGCAGTACTTTTCCAGTCAGGGGATCGAATGCCTGCAGTCTGAGTGGATGGTTTTCAGTGTATTCCTTAGTGATCTGCATAACAGGAGCACTACCGATATGTAGTCCTTGGGAGATGTCCTTGAAACTTGGTGCAATGATGGACTTCTTGCCTGCCTTGTTGAAGACTTTGAGGGTGACATAATAGACAGAGGACTTGGGCGCTAGGGATAAAGAGGAGGTAACTATAATAAGAGTTTTTGATCGTGTGTGTGGAGGTAGGTGGAGGTGTAATGTGGTATAATGTGTTATTGTGTGGTTTGGTTTGACGTGGAATGATTTGGTGAGTTGAGGTGAAGTAAGGTGGGGTGAGGTCTAGGGTGGTTAGTTGTGTTGCGTGGTGTAATGTGTCTGTTATGGGGTGGGGTGGTGTGGTGTGTGGTGTAGTGTGTCTGTTATGGGGTGGTGTGGTGTGGTGTAGTGTGTCTGGTCTAGGGTAATTAGTTGTGTTCTATAGTGTAGTGTGATGTAGTGGTGTAGTGTAGTGTGATGTAGAGGTAAAGTATGTAATTTGTAAGATATGGTGGAGTGTGGTCTAAGGTGGTTAGTTATTTGGTTTAGTGTGTGATGTAGTGTGGTGTAGTGGTCAAGTTTATGATGTGTTGTAAAGTGTTATATTGTAGTCTACTATGGTGGAGTGTTTACCTGTAGAGGGAATCTTTTGTTTCTTTGAGCCAACAGCTGTAGAATTAGAAACATTGCAGTTAGTTATTATAATTGTGGAAGGAAAATGATGATGCGCAATGACTAAGAACAGACAGACAGACAGATCGACCAAGCAGCACTCTGACTGACATACAGCCACACAAACAAAAGGACAGACAGATCAACAGGCAGACAGTATCTGAAGACAGAAGCAAAACAGGCAAATAGACAAATGCAGTGGAACAGACAGACAGACAGACAGCAAACGGACAGACAGACCAACGAACATGTATTCATTTGATGATAATCGCACTGCCTTACCTGTAGACCTAAGAGTTAACACAACTCGTTCTTTTGTCAGCTGAGGGGTTATCGCCAGGCTCGGTTTACCATTAATAGTAACGGGTTTCTGATCCTCCTCCCCGACTGCATACATCTCTACAGGACCATTAGATGTGGTGCCCTTGAGAATATTCATCTTCACGTTCTTCTTCACCTTCCACTTTCCAGAAGACGTAATAAGCTGAATGTTTTTACCAGATCGATTGATGACTTCTAGTGCGATGTAGTACTGCTTGCCTGCAACTAGAAACACAAGGTATTTCTATCAATCTTTTTGACTATTCATGGATAAATAAACACATTTGCTAAAGTTTTTAAGAAAAGTGCCTTGTAATTCTTGTAGTACTCCTGATAACAAGTGTTATTTGTGGGACAACATGTGAAGGAGATCTTTCCCAAATGGTTATAGTGGCCACGAAACAATGGTTCCAAGTCGAGGTTGGACTTCATTTGTTCATACATTTACTGTATTTTATCAAGTCCAACCTCGACTTGGAGCCATTGTTTCGTGGTCACTCGCTGCTACGGTGAGATGTCACACCAAAACCGAAGTGCATTATTGGTCAATTACAAAATTAAAATTTGGTTTCCTTGGCAACATCTGAAAAATACAAAAAAGCTTAACATACCAGGTTTGTTGCCATTAGTGACTTCAAATGTAATGGGTGTTCCTTTCTGAGCTGTTGGCGTGACAGTCAGTTCCTTCTTTCCGTTAATTGAAAAGGAAGTTTGCGTGACGGGATCGATGACAGTAAAGGTGATGGGAGCGTTGCCTTTGACTGATTTGGTAATGGTGGTCTGGAATCCCTTCTTGACTTGACGATCTTCGAAGGATTTGCTATCTGAGGCTTTGAGTACCACATCTTTGCCAGATTTGTTCAAGATCTTGATGGAAATGTAGAATATCTGTGTGGTTGTTCCTGTGCCTGACGTGACAGATAAAGACGTAGTGAGACGACAGACACATGTGATAGGACTAGATGATATTAACATTAAAAATTGAGCTGCATTTCGACTGCTGCTGCAAGGGTTCTATAACAATCTAATGGACCATTTAATTGAACTGATAGATCACGTTGCCTTATCCCACCCACCTAAGCAAAGCAGCTGCATCAGAAATGGAAAGATCACCTTGATATTCATAAACAAGGCAAAATTGCAGCTCATTTCATATAACACAGACACATGAGTGTTGGGTGTGACTAAAAAAACGACATAGCACAAGCCCAAGATCATGTTTTGAGAGGTTTCCACATGTGTTTTCAAAAAAATCTCATTGATGGTTTTGCTGTTCTTGTTCTTCAACTAGCCATCATCAGACATATGACATATAGTATTGACTGCATTTTACCTCCTCCAATCTTTGTTTTAGACACAACAATAGAAAATGGAACTCTGTCTGATAGTGTCTCGGTAACAGATACACTTGGTTGGTTGTTGAGAAGTAATGGACTCTTGGTTGTTGTTTCAGTAGCTTTGATGGTGATGAACGAGCCTGAGGCGATTTGTTTGTGGTACGTCATCAGATATCCCGTTGGTAACTGGAATAATAACCAAAATTACAAGGTTAGTATCTTATTCTCAAATGGAATGACACGTAGTCTGAAATGGGAAAACATTTCGCCCAGGGTAAAGAGGTCTAAAGCACGTGCGCAATCGTTTTCGCGATGAAGTAGGTTTTGGTGGACGTCAATCAAGGCGTTTTCGTGACATTCCATAGGCACGTGCCCTTGAAAACTTTGTGTTTTCTGAGAATGTCATTGGCATAGACTGGCTTCCTTACAAATTCAGCGCAAGCAGACAAGAAATAAAAGCATGATGACTGCTCGTAAGATTGTTCAAGTCAACTCACCGGAAGTCCTTGTCCCGGTTGTTTATCACTCGTGTCAATTGTCGCATCGACGCCTGCCTTATTGACGAGTTTGAGAGCCACAAAACCGACAGGTGCAAGACCAGTTCCAGCTAAACAAAGAAACACAATCATTGATCGTTAAGAAATGAAGAAAATTTAACCAAATGTATTAACTAATGGTGCGCAAATCATATCAGGTCGAGGTTAAAGGTAAACCCTTGCTATAGACTTTCACGTGACGTCAAAGCAGCTATATTTGATAGCCAAAATAGGAGAATTTCAATTTCCTGAGAATTGGAACCTATTGTTTTGTCCTCCAAATTGAGCTGCATTTCGACGTGCTGCAAGGGATCTATTGCTGGGTTTCAGTTGATAAGATTTTCTGTCACGTACGGGATGTTCATCATCTGAATCACCAGTTTTCAGTAGCATTCTTTCTGGCTGACAATACATGGTGGTCCGACTATCATTTGGAGCAGATAATGAGATTCAAAGACTTTTATCAGTTGATTGAAACCCAGGAAATGTGGATGCTACCTCTTTCTACCTATGAGTTGTATCTCCTCTTCAATGCTTGCATAGACTTTGAACGACTAATATGAGAAGAAAGATATTGGAGCAGTGTTTTGTACTCACCATTTCTCCAGTAGAATGTATAAGTAGCACGCATAACTAAAGGAGACAAGTACGAATTGAAACTCAACAAAGATGCCATCATAAACTGCGCATAATCAACTCCACCGTCTTTAGCGTCTCTTCCAACGCACAGGTTGTTGTTATGGAGATTGATTGCTCGACCGCTGTCCAAACGACCAGTTTTGTCTTCAACCTTTTTCACGCCGTTGAAATAGAGAAGGAGTCCATTATCGTTGGACCAAGTGACACTGATGAAAAGCCATGAGTTCACATCTACTGGCGAAGAAACCGTCCACACTTTACTAGACGTTGCAAGCTCGAAGAAAACCTTGCCGCTCATGACATACATGGAAATACCGCGTGCCTTGGCACTGCTGGCTCCGGTATCTACTATATACTTTGGCTTGGCATAAGATGCTACACTACTGTGTAGGAATAGCTTAGAGGCGAGCGTGAATCCACTGATACACCTTCCTGGGTCTATGAGGCAATCTTGCTGAGAAATGGTTGCTCCAAGCCACGTGGACTTGCCATTGAATAGAAGACCTCCGTCACCCAGGTCGAAAGGACCCACAGCAGACAATGGTGGGATTCCAGGTACGGTCTTGGCCTTTAGGGAGATGGCATTCATTGACCAGGAATGTCTGGCCAGGACAGGAGGAGCTGCAAAGACAAAGTGATTGTCAGTTGAGGTATGCAGGAAAATAAATAAATAAAAATCACCGATATGGAGCAAATATAAACTATTTACCTTTGGAATATTTAGTGGTTGAAGTGTCGACTCCCGTCTCGGTATCAACGCCTTAAAACAACAGTACAACTAAGTTAATGCAACTATCTCTAAAATTTGGTTACCATGGTGATCTTAGTTTACCACAAACAGGTTTCTATAGCAACCTTCATCGGCTGATATGGCGACATTAAGGAAAACCTATGATCAAAACTTTAAATCGAGGTCCAAAGATGAAAAGGTCTCAAAAAAGAAGCTGGTGCAGAAACAGCATAGTATTCAACAAGCATTCGCCATTAAATATGGCGGGAAATATCACGTGGGATGTCCAGATTAACCAATCAAAGCTCAAGATTCACTAACCAGTCAAGGACAATGTAGCACGTGTCACTACATCCTTGGAATGCGTCGCCTGCACTTTGATGGCATCTACGTTGTCTAGGTAGTACGTAATGAGACCCTTCGTGTCTGTGGCCCTGAATGTGATGAACAGTCCCGACTTCAGTGTCTTTGCGATCTTGACTTTGGTTCCTTTGGGTACTCGGAATCCCTCGTTAGGCACCCCATCATCGGTCAGGATCACTGCGTCTGTCTGTAGAGGGTTGGTTACTTCGAGGACTGCATAGAATGTCTTGCCCTCACCGCCTGAACCTACAGGGAACGGACAAGATGGTTTTTAATATATAGCACAAGTACGCGCAATGTAGTTGTTTGCACAAACCCATCTGTATTTACCATATTAATGAAATGTTCACATGCATGATTCAGAAACGTGTGATATTGACACAGTAGGGGAGCAGTAACATTGACATGGCTTTCCATTGCTTCAATTATACAATCTTCATGGTTAGGTACGATTACGTTCAGTACCATAACATTGAAATGGCTTCCCATTTTCCTCCGTAAACTTTCATTTCAATCACAATGGTTAATGTTAGGCACTTTTAAGGTTTTTTTCGTAACAAAATGCAGTAACATTGACATGGCTTCCCATTGCTTCCTTTTTTTATTTCCATGATTGGGTACGTTTACGTTCAGTGTGATAACATTGTAATGGCTTCCCATTTTTCCCGCAAACTTTCATTCCCATCACAATGGTAAGGCACGTTATGTTTCTTCGTAACATTGAAATGGCTTCCCATTGCTTCCGTTCAACTAATCTATTTTACAATTCGCGAACTGAGGGCAGGTAATAAAGCAATAGGACATGAAGTCCCTTACAAGTGTAGCCGCATATTAGTAGACATTTGTAAAACACTATTCTCCTTCTCTTACCTCGTATCCAGAAGAAGCGATAGTTAGCCTTGACGTCACCACTAGACAGCAGCTGCTTGTATGTCGAGAAGGACCCAATGTTCACCTTGCTGTAGTACGACGCTGCTGTTGCGCTTCGCCCTATCACAAAGTTGGGGGTCTTGGTATAGATTTGGTAGTTAACACCCGACGTGCCTGACGGGACAGTAGAGACGGGCCTGTCGTCTATATACACGGTTAACCCTGTTCGTCTACTCCAGGTGGCGGTCAGGTAGAACCAGGTGTCCCCAGTAACTGTCACAGCACCCTAAACATAAATCAATAAAAAGTTGACGTGACTCTGGCGAACCTAGATTGCGTGACTCATGGCCAAAATTCAAAAACGTTGCGTGACTCTGGTGAACCTACTGTAGACTGCGTGACTCCAAAAATTTTAATAATGTAGTGCTTTTTACCTTATAGAGGGCATTGGAAGTCGCGATTTCCACGAACAATTCCTTCATAACCAGATACACTGCAATACCGCGGCCCTTGGCTGTACGTCCGCTGTCCACTACATATCGCGGCGCGTTGACCGTCAAGGAATCCGTTGTGAACTTCAACTTGATGCCGAATGAAAATCCCTCGGAGCACAAGTCTGGGTTGAGCATGCAGTCTTTACTGTCAAGAGTACCCGATAAGAAAGCTGTTGATCCATCAAAGTTAAGACCTCCGTCTATCCTTAAGATCTTGCCATTCGCAGTAAGAGCTGGATTTCCTGGTACCGTGTTGCCGTTAAGATTTGCAAGCAGCCAAGAGTGATCGGGTCTGACAGGTGGGGCTAATAATTGATAGATTAATATTAATTAAATGAGTAAATAATGTCATTTTAATGTTAAAACAATTTGATCAAAGCACTATTTGATAACTTCCACATGGCACGACACGACTTGCACGACTGGCAAGACTGCTTAGGTTTGCAAAGCTTTAGTCGGATATTAGGTAATGTCCTCAATATTTTAGAAAGGGCGAATAAACAGTGTGTCTTAGCGCTCCATACTGTACGAAGTGTGTAGGAACGGCGAAAATAGGAACATTTTCATACTATCTTAAATATCCTAATTTAAGGTTAGACTTAGTGTACCTGTAACACCAGTTTCTTCTGTGACACCTCCTACAATACAGCAAAAAAAAAAAACACATTAGAATGGCTAAAATATTATGATAATGGTGATGATGATGGGGCAATCATTCACCCCTTGCACGAACTCCGGCCTACCGGAGGATCAAAACAAGTTTTTGCTAATTTTGACCCCTAGTTAGCGACTTAGTGAAGTCATGTGAAAAAGAGACTATATGCAATTGGTACATAAACAAAAATTAGGCAAAATTCATTGATTATTGATGTTAGAAGCATTACCTTGTGGTAGTGGTTTCACTGTTTGACCTGGATTAAGTAGAGGGAAAAAGCAAGTGAGTAGAAGATTACTTCACATTTTCACGAATTTTTTTCCCAAACCACGTCAGTGGTTTGAGTGTCACGTCGTTAGTTGCCAGCAGCGCTTGGTCACGTAAAATGCAATATAGTTGATAATAAAGCTGCGATGATGTAGGCAACAACGTTCTTCAATGTCGCGCTAAAATATTTCGTTGAAGGTTCCTCGTATTACCACCTCGCGCGCAACATATTTTCTTTGTTGCACGAAGAAAATCTCTGTTTTCTCTGAACAACAAAGAAAAATTGTTGTGCGCTTGATGGTAATACGAGAAACATTTCCTCTGCGCGACTTGTAACGCTTGTGCCACATTGTTGCGCGTAACATTCCATTGATTTTGTTTCCCGTGCGTATCTTACTGGTGAATACAACGCACCTTGTTCAGAAACAGTTATCTTAACAACATCAAGCGGCGATCCAGAAGGTGTAACGTCGAACCTTGATTTTCCATCCAGGAACAGTATCTTGTTTGTCCCTGCAGCACGTGCCTCGAACGACACCTGTGATGGGGTGGAAACCTCTTTCTTGATCTTAGCAATGACCTTGGCCTTGATAGGGAATCCCTGGTTTGGATAGTTGTCGCTTGGTTTGAGGATAAGGCTGTTGGTAGTGGGGTTGGTTACTTGTAGTATGATGTAGTACTTGGATGATGGCCGAGTAGCAACTACGGAAACAAAACAGAATATGTATTCAATATAAGAAACATATTTGCAGGAAGTTGATAATCATTTTTTTTCTTCCTTCTTTCCTTCCTTCCTTTTCTCCCTCCCTCTCTCCCTCCCTCCCTTTCCAATTCTCCTTTCAATTTTGTTCTTTCTTTTTGTTTTTCGCTTAAATTTCTATGATTCAGGCTTTTATTGGTTTTCAATTAATCTTGCGGTTAGTGTTCTTAATATACCCTATTCCATAAAAATACATAGCTTTATCCAACGTATTTACTCTTCAAATATCTATGGATATCTCCACAGATCAAACACCCAGGCCATCATATCAGAATCTCCTGATAACTGGGCTACCTGTGGCAGACCATTTCACTCAAGACTTCAACTTACGTGATTTGGAGAAGTAGTTACTGACTGGTGCAATCATATTTGTCTGTATGTAAGTATTAAACACGACCAGTGAAGACATCTTAAACATGCCATTCATTGCTGCACTTATGCCATTGATGTTCCTTCCAACGCTCAGGTTGATCTGTTCTGCGGTTGGTCGCTTCTCCGGGTTGGGTTTGCCGTTTCTTGCCGAGGATTTCACCTGGTTATCTACGTATATTTTGACACCCTCGTTACGATTCCACGCGATTAAGACGTATATCCACTGACCGCCGGTAACAGAAGATGAAGCCTATACCGAAGAAGAAAAAAGACGTTGATTAAAAAAGGTATGTCCAGGAATAAAAGCCCCTTTGAACCCATTTAAGGTACATTAGAGGTTAATTCTGTCTATACGATACATCCTTTGCACGTGACATCAAAGCAGCTAAATATGGAGGACAAAACAAAAGAATTTCGATCTCCTTAGAATTGAATTTTTTTTTTGTCCTCCAAAATGAGCTGCATTTATAACTCTAATTTTGTAAGCGTTGGTTATTACCTCCCAAGTCTTGCCAGTAGTTGCCAAAACAAACACCAGTTTTCCGTCCATGGTATACAACGACACACCACGTTTTGCGGTACTCTGAGCACCCGTATCGATGATATACTTCTCCTCCTTGGAGCTGAGTGCACTTGGGTCTATATTGATCTTAGTACCAATGGCGAATCCCTTTGTACATCGTTCAGGGTCAACTAGACAGTCCATCTTGTCGACGTGTGCTCCAAGCCAGCCTGTTTTACCATCAAACGCGAGGCCCCCATCTGATGGTGTCACTCCTCCGTTCACCTTGAATGCAGGGTTTCCTTCTACGAATCCTTTGTTTATTGATGATAGGGACCAGTAGTAGCTGAAAGGCACTGGAGGGTTGACCACGAGTTCTTGTTTTTCTGGATAGTAGATATTAAGTATCATATTAACTTATTGGTTTTAACTATGGATTAGTTGAGATGTTATCATCAAGTAAAAGTGTATAATAAAAATAACTTGCACCATCGATTTCATCTTCATCAAAATGAAAAGCGATACAGTTTAGAAGGCAAGTGATGCCGAATGAGGGCAGATACTGCATACGGCGAAGGATGATCGATACTGCACACTAACGGGGGATAGCATACTGCAGATTGGTGGCAGATAGAGGACAGAAGCTTTTAAATACTGGAGATGCAGTTTGGAAGGCAAGTGAAGCCGAATGAGGGCAGATACTACAAACATGCAGTGAATGATGATACTGCACACCAATAGGGCATACTATAATTTGAGGGAACATATACTGCAGATTGATGGCAGAAAGGGCGCAGAAACTTTAAATACTGGAGATCCTGACTTTGTGAAGATTTTCTTCATTGGATACTTATGTAATCCAAAAAATACTTCTTGTCAACCCTTGCTGCCGTTTATCTTGTCTCATGATCAGAGAAAGAGTTTGGCGGAAAGAGTTTTGACTGCACAATGTTGTCTTCTACATGCGCGTCTACTGAGATGCTTCATCAAAGGTAAATATACCCTTGCCTTATCCTTAAAACCGGACGATTTCTTATTGTATATGTGACTTGTATTATATACCTGATGAAGTTATTTCCAATGCATCTGGGTTCCCTCTTTCTCTAGTTGGCATCACACTATAAGAACTCTCTCCATTAATAAGCAATCCCTTGTTTGTAGCAGGATCATAGGCACGGATAGTAATCTTCTTTTCACTGAAGACTTCCTTGGTGAGAGTCTCGTATGACATAGGGCTGAGTCGGTATCCATCAGATGGATGGTTGTCGCTTGATATTATGATCGCATTGGCTCGGTATTTGTTCTTTAAGTTTAAAGTCACGTAGAAGCGATCACGTGGTGCGGGCTTGCCTGTAGAAATAGAAAAAATTCAGGATTTAGAAATAGTGCAAAACAATGCAACACAATAACATCATCACAGAAGACTATCAGGAATCAAAACGTTTCATAATAGATCAGCCTACACATTTATTTTCCCATTTTGATCATTTAATCAGCCAAAAAATATTCTTCCTTTACATATTTGATGACAAAAATAGGAAATTTTCAATTGTGTTTTAGGGTGTAATCGATGGACTAACGACATCAGTAGCTATCAGTGGAGTAAATGTTATTCGAATTCAACCATCAAATTCATCAAATTCAACAAGTACAACATTTTAAGGCCAATCTTTTTTCTGAGCTTTGTTTCTTTTTCCTTTCTCTCTGCCTCTTTTTTTGTGTCTCTCTCTCTCTGACTCTGTTTTGTTGCTGTTGTTTTTTAATTTCTACAAGTGTATAATTTTGAGGATAATATTGCACAAAAGGTCTTTCTAAGTATTATTTTCTCATGAAGGAACATCTTACCACTGCTTCCAACAGGCGTGATGGTGACAGCGGTCATCTGTTGCTTGTACTCGCTTGGTGTCGCGATGTATTCTAGTTCTCCATTGATAATCACATCACTAGCAGTTGACACATCTTGAGCAGTGAACGTCACTGATGTGGGTGACGATAATTCTTTACGTATGGCGACTACTTGCTTGGGTTTGATGTGGAAGCCTCCTGCTGGTTGCCCGTCATTTGATAATAGTTCAATTTCCTTGTCAAGGGTGTTGGTCACGTGGAAGTTGATGTAGTACATCTTGGAAGGTTGGATAACGGCTGGAGAGAGTGAAATCACGAGTAAGTCACTACCGTAAGACTGTTGGCAAATGTTTTAGTACTTGAACTATTCTTTGGCTTGATTTGTTTCAAGATAAACCAAAGGGCACTTAACTGCCATGTTAGTAATGTAATGTTACTAGTAATATAACAATATAATTCATCCGGAAAGTTTAATCAAATGTATCCAACATGGCGACTATAATAAGCGCATATAACTTCAGATTCATTGTTAGAATCTCAAAGAAATCTCTCGTTTTCTTGGAAATTTAACTGCAATTCATGTTCAGTTTAGCCATCGGTTTTCGTACCATTTATATAAAGTAGTGTCAGGGTACTGGTACAAAACGTATCGTACTTTATCAAGATAAAGAACCCAGCTACTCTTAAAGTAGGAAGGATTAGGCGGCCTGCATTTTGATGTTTGGCTTTCAACAATTTTTACTGAAAAATGAGTGACAGCTAGATGTGCCCTACACTCAAAAAAATTTGTTTTTCATCACTCCTACTCACCATCAGTTACATAATACTTGTAGATATCAAAGGCAAGTGGCGCAGATAAATCCTCCCGGAAGATTGCAAACGATGAAATATAGAGGCTAGCAAAGTTGGGTGCAGACTCTCCAATATTTCGTCCAATGCTAAGGTTTTCCTCTTGTGGTGCTGCCACGAAGTTAGTGACCCCCATTCCTCCAGAGTCTCCGCTCATTTCCTGCCCGTCAACAAAGAGAGACAAGCCTTTCTGCATACTCCAGGATACGAGGATGTAAGTCCATTTGTTGGTTACTATGTCCGTTTCCGCCTGAATGAGAGAGGAAAAATGAAATGCCAGGAATGAAAACAGCGCTTAGTTTTTCTTGACATGTGGAAAAATGGTTGGATAAAAGGAATTAAGGAAGGAAGGAAAGGAAAGGAAATTAGGTGGCAAACTTCTCTAGGTTGGCAAGAGAAGCAAGAGAAGCTGAATAACGCTAGATTTACAATGTATGTTGCATTTTGCATTGGATATATTCTTGGGCGTTATGTTGTTCCATTTCAGACCACGCCTGCGTGTCATTCCCTAGAGTGTCCTTTCTTTGTTTAACGGTGGTGCATGAGAAGACACATGAATATGGATATAAATCAAACAAATAATCTCATATTCAAGAGAATGACGTGGTCTGGAATAGGAAAACATACCGCCCCAAATTAAAGAGATCTATACACTTATTTATATGGTCAAACCGCTGTACCTTCCATTTTGTGTCTGACGTAGCAAGTTCCGCGACCAGTTTCTGTTCCAGTATATACAATGATACTCCACGTCTCGACATACTCTTCACACCGCTATCAACCACGTACTTAGGCACAGTATATCCTTTGACTGTATCAGGGAATTTCACTTTGAGGCCAAAAGCAAATCCTCTAGAAAATCTCTCTGGATAAACAAGGGCGTCGTCGGAGTTCAAATGCGATGTAAGGTATGCAGAAGTACCGTCAAGGAAGAGCCCGCCGTCGACGATTTGGAAGTCCCCGTGGGTGATGAAGCTCGGGGAACCAGGGATTGTGCCGTTGTTGACGGTATAGAAGGACCAGTAGAATGCTGGAGTAACTGATGGTAATTCTGAAGGGAACAAATCGTTAAGTTTACTTTAGTTTGCAATCTTTAATATGTTAAGGAGGCTCGCGCTAATTTATGTAGATGTATGGGTTACATATTTTTCACTGACTATATCCGCCGTACTGCTGCAGGCCTAGGCCTGTTGGCTGATAACTGAGAGCCACAGAACAAACAAAGGTCGTTAAAAGAATTAGAAAGAATTTTTCAGCCAAAGCTGATTAGCAACTGGCCCGTGGCTTCGATTCCAATATTCGAGATTTCAGAAAAAAGGTTCTGTCATTACAGATCTCGCATCGTTGAACGGAAATATTTATAGTATTACAACTAATCCAGGAAGCAAGTGGTTGTGTCCCAGTATCCCTTTTCTACACGTGCACAACCTATGAGGGGGCTATGAGGCTATAAGAAAGGTAGAATGAATAAATAGGTGAAACAGATAATTGACTTACTTGGTTTTTGTTGTGATCCAGCTGAAACAAAAACGGAAATACTATTAGTAATAAATTAATATCACATTTATTTAATATAAGAGACATTTTTACTAATTTTAAGGTGTGTTCTCGTGCACGACCGTTTAAGAAAGAAATGATGCTCTAGGGAATGACACGTGGTCTGAAATGGGACAACAAACTGCCCAAGCTAAAAGGGTCTATTGAAATTTCAGAGGATGATTTCAGTTCATCTAGTAAAAGGTATCAACAGCTCTCCTATCTTATGTCACGTGTTATTCTCTTGAGTATTATTTTCTTGGTATATTTTTCTCTCCTCCTTTTCGTTATAAATAGCTTATTTTCTTTGCCCCTATGTTATTTGTTCAAAGTACCTGGTGCAGTAATGGACACTGGAATCCTGCTCTCATTAGTACTGGGAATTATCCTTCTACTCTCTTGACCATCAATCCGCATCACCGTCTCCGTTTCTATGTCAACAGCAATGAAGTCTACAGGCGTTGTGCCATTGGTTGTCTTGGAAACTATCACCATGGTACCGGTAGGGATTTCGAATCCGTCGTCCGGTTTGTTGTCACTAGGGATCAAGCTAACATCTCTGCCTGCGTTGTTGGTGACTACAAGGTTGATCGTGTACACTCCTGTTGGGTTGGGTTTGACAACTGAAAAGAAACCAGATAAAAGGTCAGCAATTATTTTCTCTCTCTTCTTTCTTTCTTTCTTTCTTTCTTCCTTTCATTCACTCATTCTTCGTTTCTTTCTTTCTTCGTTTCTTTCTTTCCTTCCTTCCTTTTCTACTTTCATTCTTTTTTCTTTCTTTCCTTCTTTCTTTTTCAGCATTATATTATATTGACTGAACAAGTTTAGTGAATCTTATAAATATATTCTATTAAGATAAACAACGTAGTCACTAATATTCGAGATGACTTACTTTGTTTCTTAATCTTGACTTCTGTAAACGCTCCTTTGTCGTTTTTAGGCGTCACAATAAAACTGGGAGCATTATTGATAGCCACTGCCACCCTACTCTGCTTGTCAATCGCGGTCAGAGTGATCGGGTTTTTGCTTCCTACCGTCTTTGTAATCTGCATCATTGTGTTTTTCTTCACGTGGAAACCACCCTCGGGTTCGCGGTCACTGGTTTGAACAACGACGTCACTTCCGGCATAGTTCTTAAATGCGAGTTGAAGGTAGAAATGTCTGACAGGTGAAGCTGTAGAAACAGAACAAATGTGGATATTTATGATCTAAACTTTTCTTATTATTTGTCTCAGGCAATACTATTATAGTATGAAAGAGTAGTGAGGTTATCGTATGACTGAAAAATCTCGGACAAAATAATCGTTATCTATTCACTGGTTTCTTCTTCTCGACTTTTAGGGGCACCGCTTTTGATAAATACAATAGCTTGTTATCCTTCACTGTACATGAAAAGTATTGTGTTTATGCAAAGTGCCCCTCGAATGAGCCAAATCGAAATGCTTTATGGGTCATAAGAACTAATGACAGCGCGCGAGCTGAAGATCATCCAGTATTACTTACCGGTCAGGGTGATGGTCAAGGGGATCGCGTTTCCTTTGGTTTCTGTTGGTGTCAGGAACAAGTATGGTTTGTAGTTGATGAACAGTGGTTTACCGGTTGTGTCCACTACTGACATGTTCACTGCGAATGATGAACTGACCTGAGGTACAGGAAAAGAACATAGTGAGATAGAGAGCCTGACTGAAGGACTGAATGAGTGACTGAGTGACTGAGTGACTGAGTGACTGAGTGACTGAGTGACTGAGTGACTGAGTGACTGAGTGACTGAGTGACTGAGTGACTGAGTGACTGAGTGACTGAGTGACTGAGTGACTGAGTGACTGAGTGACTGAGTGACTGAGTGACTGAGTGACTGAGTGACTGAGTGACTGAGTGACTGAGTGACTGAGTGACTGAGTGACTGAGTGACTGAGTGACTGAGTGACTGAGTGACTGAGTGACTGAGTGACTGAGTGACTGAGTGACTGAGTGACTGAGTGACTGAGTGACTGAGTGACTGAGTGACTGAGTGACTGAGTGACTGAGTGACTGAGTGACTGAGTGACTGAGTGACTGAGTGACTGAGTGACTGAGTGACTGAGTGACTGAGTGACTGAGTGACTGAGTGACTGAGTGACTGAGTGACTGAGTGACTGAGTGACTGAGTGACTGAGTGACTGAGTGACTGAGTGACTGAGTGACTGAGTGACTGAGTGACTGAGTGACTGAGTGACTGAGTGACTGAGTGACTGAGTGACTGAGTGACTGAGTGACTGAGTGACTGAGTGACTGAGTGACTGAGTGACTGAGTGACTGAGTGACTGAGTGACTGAGTGACTGAGTGACTGAGTGACTGAGTGACTGAGTGACTGAGTGACTGAGTGACTGAGTGACTGAGTGACTGAGTGACTGAGTGACTGAGTGACTGAGTGACTGAGTGACTGAGTGACTGAGTGACTGAGTGACTGAGTGACTGAGTGACTGAGTGACTGAGTGACTGAGTGACTGAGTGACTGACTGACTGACTGACTGACTGACTGACTGACTGACTGACTGACTGACTGACTGACTGACTGACTGACTGACTGACTGACTGACTGACTGACTAACTTTTCTAATTATCAGTTGTTTTTATTTACCTGTTTAGTGATGTCAGCGATCAGATTGGGTTTGATAGTAAATCCCTCAGAAGGCTGTCCATCACCCGTAAACCCGTAAGCACACGTACATCACGTTTGGCCATGTTGGTTATCCTCATAAAGATGTAGTACCTCTTACCAACCACTACAAATATAAGTACAAGCAGGTTAGTACATACATTGGACCAGCACTTGTACTAATAGCCCACTTTCGATATTCTTGTTGAGTAATCATGCACAAAGCAATTCAAGTCGAGGCTCCAGGGAGTAATGGAGTAATACTAATATATTCTTTTGTTTTCCCGGAGCCTCGCCTTGAATTGCTTTGTGCGTGATCACTCAACCAGAATATCAAAAGTGAGCTATTAATAGACCAAATAGGATCGTTGCGTTGGTCCTTATTTCGGTATAAGTATCGCTGGCACTGTTATATTAAGATAGGTATATCAAACAAGATGTCTTACCTGGTTTATTAACGATGATGGTGTAGGGATACTGCTTGGTGGGTGTTGGTGTGATAGTAATGCTCTCTGATTGGTTAATAGCCATCTGTTTCCCACTCTCCATGTTGTAGACAGTAAACGTGGTCTGGATATTTCCTGGCACCGTCTTGGTGATCTCAGCGATGACATTCGCGCTTATAGGGAACCCTTGAGCAGGCATGTCGTCACCAGAACGAACGATAATCCGCTGACCGACTTTGTTTGTGACTCTCATGTAGATGTAGTACGTTGTTGGAGGGGTGGGTGACACAACTAGAAAAATGTTACAGATGGCGTTATTGACTACAAGACAATATACCCCTTGCAGTACGTCAGAATGCAGCTCAATTTGGAGGACAAAAGAAAATAATTTTAATCTCCTGAGAATTGGAACCTATTGTTTTGCCATCCAAATTGAGCGGCATTCCGACGTGCTGCAAGGGGTCTATTATACTAAGAATTCCGATATGAGAAAAAATATTCTCGTTTAAAATGAAAAGGCAGCATTCAGGGAAGCTCTTTGACCATATACAAGAGAGTAGGACGAAGTGGTTGTCACCATGGTGACAGTGATCGAAAACAGTTACAGTTTTCTTTACCGGAAGTCTGGTTATGGGTCGCTCGCAGTGGTTGCATTTGACATAAACCGAGCCAACACTTTTACGTGATGAAAATATTTCATGATGTATGGAAAAAACAAACATGTGCATGCATATGAATGTGGCCTGAAGTCTCAAGTTGTCACGTGACTATTTAGTCACGTGTTTATTATAGAAGTTATGAAGTGTACTTACTGTTAACCCAGAAGAATCGGTATATCCTCTTGACCATATTAGCGTCAACGTACTGTTTGAAGATAGCAAGAGACGACATGTAGAACGTACCACACGTCCCTCCTGCAGAGCCCAGTCCCCTACCGACAGCAAGGTTGGGATTCTGGTCGTTGATTGGTGGGTTGTTTGCAGCCAAGGGATTCACTGTGCTAGCTTTTTTGTTTTCGTTGATGTAAATATTGAGACCAGCGGTTGGCTTCCATGTTATCATTAGGTAGAACCATCGGCCGAGGGTGACCTGGGTAACAGCCTGAGAGGAGAATGACAATAAATTGTTCAAATCTTTCTTATTTATTTCAGGAATACCTCTGTACATGTGGTAAAGAGGTGCTTTTGGATATGCACGACCAATGGTCTATAGGCCTATCGTTAAACCTCTTATTTCACCAGCGAGAAAGCAAATAAAAAGTCGGAACATGAAGGATGAGGAATCACAGCACCAGCACAAAAGACAAGCACAAGGGAATAATCACGTGATTCTAACTGTGTGACACTGAAAGACAAGCTGGTCTGTTATAAGACCACTCTGGTGAGTACGTTGCATAAAATAACATGACTTCATATAAAGTTGGAACACGAGGGATGAGGAATTACAATACTTGCAAAAAAGTACACAAGGGAATAACTACGTCTGCGTCTTTTAGGGCGGACCTCATCATAACACACCTTTACTAGCATATGAATATGAGGCTGTAGGATAAATAAATGTCAATACCTTGTAAACATTTTTAGCGGTTGTGATCTGTACCGTCAGAGTCTCCCCCACAACAAACACAGACACTCCTCTTGTCATCAGGCTAGTAGCTCCAGTATCTAATAGATATCTAGGTTCCTGGCAGCTAGCGATGCTCTTGTCCAACTTAATCTTAAAGCCAATGCTCAACCCTGATAAGCATGCCTGGGGGTTTAGTAAGCAGTCCTCTTTGGTGATCCTGGTCTGTACCCATGATTTCCTGGAGTTGAAGAAGTATCCCAGATCGATGAGTCTGTACGTTCCTGATATCAGTAGTGGTGGGCTTCCTGAGATCTGGTTCCCATTGATGGCCAGGAAGTACCAGTAATAGCTTGTTGGTACCGGTGGTGCTGGAAATAAAATAGGTTTTTATTAGATTGTTTGTGGAGAGGAAAATGTTTTCAACTCATAAACAAAGTCAAAGACGGCTGGACCAGAGAAATAGAAAATCAACCAGTAAGATAAATAGACAAAAGTACTTTCAGATATACAGACGAAGAGAGTGGAAGGATGGACTTACAATTAGGCAAGATCCTCTTAGATATTCTGACTGACACATTGGCAGAACAAGTGAGACAGACAGACAGACAAACAGAAAAACAGACCTAGAGATTTACAGACAGAACAGACAGACAAACAGACAGACAGACAGACAGACAGACAGACAGACAGACAGACAGACAGACAGACAGACAGACAGACAGACAGACAGACAGACAGACAGACAGACAGACAGACAGACAGACAGACAGACAGACAGACAGACAGACAGACAGACAGACAGACAGACAGACAGACAGACAGACAGACAGACAGACAGACAGACAGACAGACAGACAGACAGACAGACAGACAGACAGACAGACAGACAGACAGACAGACAGACAGACAGACAGACAGACAGACAGACAGACAGACAGACAGACAGACAGACAGACAGACAGACAGACAGACAGACAGACAGACAGACAGACAGACAGACAGACAGACAGACAGACAGACAGACAGATTGAGTGAAATACTTACCATTGCTTTGTATAGTAGGCGTAAGTACTGTTGGACCTAAACAACAAAACAGACATACATCGATTAGTCAAAAGAACCGTTCTTACCCTAGTTGCGACTCTACAGCAAGAACAAAATAATGGCTACGGATTCTTACTTTAGTTAAGGTCTATAATTATAGACCCCTTGCACTTGACGTCAAAGCAGCTCAATTTGGAGGACAAACAAAATAATTTCAATCTCCTGTGAATTGGAAACCTTGTTTTTTTCCTCCAAATTGAGCTGCATTTCGAAGTGCTTCAAGGGATATATTGTTATTATACTCACCGTAGTTACCACCACTTGCGCAATTCTGCTGACACGAAGTAGACGTTGGAAACAAGTTTTGGTTTCCTAGGCAACCATTATATACGATCTTCTTGCACTGACTGGAAGCAACGTCATGGTAGTATCTGGTTTCATTGGATTTACATAGAAGTGGCATCCATATCTTTGCACAGATATTAGAAGGTACCGAGTCTGTTGGTACAGTGATAAAAAACGAAAATAACTATCGAGGTTATGAAGATATTTTTGGTAAAGAAAAAAGTGATTAAAACTTCAACAGGATGCTCATAAAATATCATAAATGCTGAAAAAGGGATAAGTGCTATTTTTACGTCTCAATTAAGTTAATTGGCGGTTTTTGAGGGTCTTGATGCCGGAGTTCAGCTGTCAGTTTTGCTTATTATTTGTAAGTTGTCAATTATATTTCAGGCCTTTTTTTCAGTTGTCAGTTAATTTTTTAGGACATTTGTCAGTTGTCAGTTAAATTGTTAGGACATTTGTCAGTTGTCAGTAACCTCATTCAGACGCTCTTGATATTTTATTGGAATGGTGCACGTACAAGGCACCACACCAAGTGATCCATAAGTATGCGCGCATGAATTTCATTTATGATACAATATCAATTCAGTATAACATTGGATCGTGGAATCAAGGGTGGTGAAGTGTATGGCTGACTCGCCTCACCTCTAGAGTCTCGGATCGATTCCTGGACTCGACATCACATGTGAGTAGAGTATGTTTTATCTCTACTTTGATTCGAGAATTTTTCTCTGGGTTCTCAAGTTTTCCTCCCTCTGCAAAGCGCTATAAGCTAAATTCAAATTCGATTTCTGGATTCGCCGTCCTCTAAGTTAAACCCAGAGGTAAACCTGGGTTGGAATCTTACCGCATTCTTTTTCACACAGTTCGCGAGTCAGTTCCGGCAAGCTCCTAGATGAACAGCTCTGGTAGACTTCTCTCAAGAACGTCATACAAGGAGTGTTGAAGTCAGCTTGGTCAGCCTTCTGGACCTCTTCTTTAAGTGCGCTATAACAGGGGCCGTCTGGTTTGGGCAGTAAACAGCGCTGAACTGTTAAATACAGAGGTAAAAGCCTTCATTAATACACAGATGATCACCTCAAGGTGGAGTTGTTGCGCTATCCTCTTAAGGTGCGGAAATACGAGCAACGAAATCGTGAAACTTGTCCCGCAGCATTGTTGCGTTGCAAGTTGCAGAGTGAATGTTGCTCGCATTACCACCCGGCGTGAAACAAATCATCATTGTTGTAGAGAGTAGAAAGAGCTTCTACTTCTGCAACAAAGTCGCGCAAAAAAAATGGCTGCACAAAGTTTTCAAAGTGCACTGAAGCCATTTATAATGTAGAGATATCAAAAAATGTGTTTATATTGACCTACCGTTTTCACATGCAGGACCAGAATATCCATTTGGACACTGGCACACTTTATTGACACATTTGCCGCCATTGACACAGTTGGTTTGGCATGTTGCTGAAACAGTACATACATTTTCAAGTAAGTTATGGTTTCTAAGGCAACCAATTATGGTTACTAAGGGCAACTGATCATTAATGTAAGGGAGCATAGGTATTATGGGCGTATAAACTTACAATTTTCGCAGCGTTTTCCAAAGTAGTCGGGCATACATGTGCATGTGTTGGGCCCGCTGCAGGTTCCTCCGTTCATACAGTACTTGGCACAAATGGCTGTAGAAAGAAACACACCGTAGTCAATGAATTGTATTTTATGGACGGGAAAACTCAGCCAACCAAACAACCATCCAATGACTCAGGTTAAGAACCGAAGCAAGTCGTAGAAAGCAATTATTACAAGTAAGGAAGCCAAAGAAAGAAAGAAGGAATGAAGGTTGGAAAAAAGGGAGGGAGGGAGAGATGGAAAGACGAACAGAGGGAGAGAGAGAAACAAAGAAAGAGAAAGGAAGGAAAAAAGAAAGGAAGGAAGGAAGAATATTTTTCTGTTCACTGAACAAGACTTCAAGGCGATTACCAGTAAATGCTGGTAACTTACGTTTCTCGCAATACTGTCCTCTCCATGAAGGTGGGCATGAGCAGGTGTTTGCTTTTGGGTCAACACAAGTACCACCATTCTGACAAGGGTTCTTACAGATTGCTATACAAAACAAATAAAAAAAATCAATATAAAATTCTAGTCACTGAACAAAATGTACGACAAGAATACAAACCTGTTTGACAGTATGTTCCTTCGTACAGACCCGGAGGACACTGGCAGTGGTTATTGACACAAGCACCACCATTCTGACAGGCAGGGCTGCAGGGACCTGTGTAATATATTATCGCTTTTAATACTAATATTATTAGATAGGTATTTCTATATTTTATTTTCGCCGTAGACATGTTTATATTTGAGTTGAAATGAAAGTTATTTTGTAAACCAGGTTCACAGGTTCACCATAGAGAACGTTTTTGTGAATGGAATATGTTGAAGCAATCTTTTGCAGGGCTCAAAATAACGGTCGAACAACGGTCAATGTCTGGCCAAATTTGGTACTTGACCGGTCAAATACGGTTTCGAACAGACATGTTGACCGGTAATATTTGAGAAAATAAAATTTAAAAAATGGCCGTTATTTTGAGCCTTGCTTTTGTAGTTTCCTTTTCTTACAGCAACGAAGTTGGTCTATGTAAATTCACTTCATGTCATAAATAAGGACTTTTTATACAAATATAAACCAAAATAATTGTAATTGTTCTTACTAGGGCAGGGTTTAGTGTTACAATTCCTGGTTTCCAGCTCGTTCCCAAGTCCCTGATCGATACAGTTTTTCCCGCCATTCTGAGGCGCTGGATCGTCGCATTTGCGTGTCCTCATCTGTGATCCTCCCCCACATGTGGCAGTACATTCTGACCAATCAGACCAAGGTGAATATTTTCCATTAACTGAAAATATAACTCAATAGATTAGAACTGAAATTCATTATCAATATACTCTAACCACTCGATACTTAATTTTTCGAGATTTCATTAGTTTCCGTTCCCTTTCCCTAATAGAACCCTTGCAGCACTTAGGAATTCAACTCAATTTGGAGGACAAAACAATAGGTTTCCAATAGCAGATATCAGAGGTTACGCTCATCTAATGACTTCAAGTCGTGGCATTTGGATCAGTTTCTATACATTTACTGTATTGTTGACCCAAATGCCTCGACTTGAAAAGATTGTATGAGGGCAATATACTGTAACTCTGAAAGCTGCTATTCTCAGGAGATTGAAATTCTTTTTTTGAAAATCTGTTTTGTCCTCGAGATTGAACTACTTTGACGTCACTTGCAAGGTATCTATCCTTAGTCAAAAATAAATGGTGAAATCAACAATGATTATAGAATCATTGGCCAAACTTAACTCTCCATGAACGGGATGTACATTTTGATGTCATCCTATCACTTATCATTTACATTTGAGCATTTCGCAAACTTTCTGTTGTAAACATTCTTCCAAAAGTACCAACAGCTTCCAACCCTTGTCTTTTATTGAACTTTATTGAACTGAGTATATTAAATTTCCAGTAATTTACCAACCTGTTTGTCCAGGACAAGGCAGAGTGTTACATTCTCTTGTTTCAATGTCTCCTCCCTGGGCTGAGCAGTCGGCTCCACCGTTCAGCGGTTCTGGGTTGGTACAGTTCCTTGTTCTTAACTGCATTCCTCCTCCACATGATCTAGGACACGGGGTCCAGTCTGACCACTCGTTATAACCACCAGCAACTAGTGAAGATAAAGAGAAATATTTCAAGGACATGTAGAAGTGAGCTGGAGGAAGTCAAGACACACCGAGCCTAAATTTATAAGGTAAGATTTCTTTGAGTGGAATGGCATAATAAACTGATCCTAAATTCATTGTTCGACCTCCTTAGTTACCGTTGCTACGTCGGACAAGCTATTATATACAGCGTGGAACAGACACCGACTGCTGAAAATTGTAAATGTCTGTATAAGAGTTTCTTTGAAATAACGAAAAGTTAGCTGACTACAAACCTGGTGAGGGACACATCGCGTCTGGTTCGCTTTCACTTGGAGCTGTAACGAGAAAGGATCCATAGATATTACAAAATACTTCCATATTCTGCAGAAATAGTCACTGGAAACCCGATTGAGAAATACAGAACAATACGAATAGAACATTTTAGCTTGGGCGTAATCTTTTTTCATTAAAACCATATAGCAGTCCCTAGCAGTTCAAATAGCCTTTGTTTAACAGGAGCGCATGAGAAGACATATGAATATGGATACAAACAAGAATCTTACTCTCAAGACAATGACATTCAAATGGTTTGAAATGGAAAAACATTACGCCCAAAGTATAGAGGTAAAACATATTTTTTGTTATCGTTATTAAAGAAATAACTTATGCTTACGTTTCAGCATGGACGGTGCCTCCTTCATCCAGTACCAGATCAATCCAGGGTTATCTATTTTGCCCATCATCCAAGGTGCTGGCTTAAACTGAGGTTTCTTAGCAACAATAGTACCATACCATTCCTTGCCAACCCTGTCTGAGGTGGTAAGGTAGGCATACTCATCTTCTTGTGGTAACCATGGCATTCGGTTACCAAGGGATGTGGGACCGTACTCCCATGAAGGAGGAAACTTCTCTACTTCAGTTAGACCCGTCAGGTTACCAGATGTTGAAGTAAAACTGTATTTCAGAAGAGCAAAACAGTTAGGTGACCGGCTATACGGCAAGCATAGGGTATCTTAGCAAGGGCGTAGCTACCATATACGCATATACGCATATACGCATATACGCATGTGCGTACACTTGCAATCTTCAAACTGTTTTCAAATTTTTAGTGGTTCGCACCTTTGGTGACGTGCTTAATGTTTAAATCTTTGTGCGTACACTACGAAAAGGCCGAGCTACACCCCTGCATAGAACCATTTCTGCAACCTCTTTATTTACAGATGATAATTTTTCTTTCATCAAACAATATTCGATTCCTGGATAGAGGTTTCGAAATATTTGCTTGTTGAAACAACAATTTTTAAAACTCCAAATGGAATCTATGCCCCTTGAATCCATCCTTGTACGGAAATGTACAAATAAAATATCTGTCCTCACCTGTAGGTCTGAGGAGCGCTCCATATTCCTCCATAAACCATACGTTCATTGGCTTCCAATCGATACTGGAATGGACCAATAGAAATGGCTTTGATGGCATCGCCCTCGCCGAGGATCGAATAATCCTTTGTCAATGAAGGTTCGTCTGGATTTCTAACATGAGGTATACAAACAGTCAGTTAACTATAGCAACTCAAGGTACTTTCTCAATAGATTGCTCGCAATCATTACAAAGCGTATCACTTAAATAGCCTGCGTTGCTGGCGGTTTGCGTTTTTGTGGGCGGAGAAAACAAAACACAAAACCGCAGACCGCCAGCAACGCAGGCTACGTATCACATTAAGAAGACTTAGCAGCCATGTTAGTGGTATTAACATAGTAATGTAATGAAATATCGAATAAATAAGTTCCACCATCAACATGGTCGTCATGCAAATATGAATTCAGTTAAGGGCCGAAAAGTACGTA
This sequence comes from Anthopleura xanthogrammica, assembly GCA_964019055.1. Classification (NCBI taxonomy): domain Eukaryota; kingdom Metazoa; phylum Cnidaria; class Anthozoa; order Actiniaria; family Actiniidae; genus Anthopleura; species Anthopleura xanthogrammica. Next base: position 11,566,891 of record OZ025207.1, on the reverse strand, counting down.
GCATGTTGTCCCCCACCAGATTTCCTACCTCGACTTGATGTTATCAGCGGTCCATCCATCGTTAGTTGCCGAGGTAACCAGTAGAGTCCAGCCTCCCTGGGAGTGTGTCATATCACAATAGACAGTTATCTCTCGTGCTGTTATCTTCTCATTAATGTAGATGTTATAAAGACCGTCTTGACGCTTATGACATCGCTCGTAGAACTCTCGGCATGATCGGATGGGAACTAAGGTTTAATAGGGATATTAGTAAGAACGTTTCCATTTCCAGTTATAATTATACGTGCGTGTTGAAAATAGACCCCTTCAAGCACCTCGGAATGCAGCTCAATTTGTAGGACAAAAAAATAGGTTTCCAATTCTCAGGGGATTGAATTTTTTTAGGTTTTCTCCTCCAAATTGAGCTGCTTTGACGTCACGTGCAAGGAGTCTTTAGCTTTAAGAAACACGAGGATGGCGTCTAGGAATGTATATCAAAGACTTGATCTAGAAACTTTGTTTATAAACTTCTGACATTCAGCCAGGAGGTGTAAGGAAGAATATAGTTAGGGTCAGTATATGAGGCACCAAAGCGTAAATGACAAAGTCAAGGAGAATTAGGTACTTACTTTTAGGTGCTGCAGAAAGTCATCCAAGGAAAAAAGAAAAGAAAAAAAAATCATTAGCATATTGGAAAACTAAAAATATTAGTAAACAAATGAATCTCATCTATATGGTGTCGGAACAGAAGATAGACGCCTGTGTTCACTTTCCAGGCATCGGTTTACTGGTTAAGCACTGAGCATTCAGTCGAGGCTGCAAGGTTCAAATTTAAACAATCCTTTGAAACTATCTTGCAGCCTCGATTGAATGCTTTGTCTGTGACCAATGAACCGATGTATGAAATATGGTTTCAGATCGAGTTTGTACTTGCTGTTTTCATACATTTACTGCATAAGTATTATACTAAGTTCAACCAATACTTGGAATCATAGTTTCGCGTTCACTCAAGCCAATTCTGAAAGGGTGTATAGATGATATCATTACCTGGACATTCCTGCATATTACATTGTTTGGTTTTAACGGGTCCGGCAGGATCTTCACACCGCTGACCACCAAACATTGGAATGGGTTCTGTGCATGTGCGTGACTGTGATGTCACGCCACCACCACACGATACGGAACACTCGGTCCAGTTACTCCACTTAGAATAACCTCCATCAACTAGAAAATAGCAAGAGAACGAAAAAAATGTTAAAATTTAGTGCTTTTAGTGCTTAAAAGTCTTTGGATTTTACTCAGATTTTTTGATTGACACGTGATTAATTCTGCGAATTATGCAGCTTAACTTTAGGGGAGAGAAATGTAAAAGGAAAAAATAGAGTAATATAAAATGGAGGAAAAGCGTAAGAAAGAAGGAAAGGAGAAATTAAAGAAATGAAAGAGAAAGGAAGGAAGGATAACCGTAAAAGGAAATCTTATATGTTTTTAATGGAAGATGGAAAGCAATCGTAGCAAAATACGAAATTTTGATATAAATCGGAAAAAAAAATTAAGAATAAAATGGTTGCGGGAATTGAAAAAAATGAGATTGACTTAATGTTAACTGAAATTTTTTTTAACAAAACGAAGACTTTTTGGTATTATTAAGATATTAATAAGCAATTAATAAGCAAAAGGAAATAATATATCAGCACTTCCCTTTGCTCCGCAATATAGTATGATTGTACATCTACATACCTGGACAGGGATTAGGTGCACATGTCTTGGTTTCATTCTCAGTCTTGCCATCCTTCAATTTCACAGTTCTCGACTGTACACCAACACCACAGCTCTTGGAACACTGTGACCAGCCCACATCAGGACCCATGTTAGATGCTATAAATAACACAAACAGTAAGTATTTTATCTGTTTATGGGGAGAAGGGGGAAGTCCAGGAAATTTATTAAAAGGGGTCCAAGCTAATTTTAATGGAGTCTGGAATTGAGCTAGCCTCCTTCGCAGACGTTCTTTCGGTGGTCACGTCGTCACGCAACGAGCGTTTGCGTAAGAGGCTAGAATTGAGCTGTGTCCCACAAAAAATACTCAGAATAAAGTGGAAAATATTAGACCAAATCCAACGACTCTTCAAGTATCTGTCTTTTCCTGAACTAATATATATTAAATTTCCCTTGCTTTATAGGTACACTTTCTTTGTCCTAACTCCAATATGAACGCTTGGGCTCCCTGTGTTTTTCGTACTCGCACGCACCGAACATTCTTTAATGCCCGTGCGGCAAGATAATTAGCATACGAAACATGGACAGAAAAGTTTATTTACTGCAAATTTTCAGCTTTTATAGTCGTCTATCTGAGGATTCTATGATGAATTTCCTTATTTTCTCTATTGTAAAGGCACCATACACTATCGGGTAAGCTTTATTTTATGTATTTTCTCCAAAATAACACGATAATTTATCGTTTTCTGTTTGATATCTTAATGTTCAAATTCGCTTCAAAATGCACTTTTTAAATGCAGGAAAATACTTGGATTCTAGACTGAAATAATCACGATGTTGTTGACGACAAAGAGCTAGTTGAACATAGAACATAATGGTAAGTCATATATCGTATTTATAGCCTTATATCTTATAATATTATACGAATTTTGAAAACTAAATACAAGTGTGCGCAAAACATAATAACAAGTCTACAGACGTCTGTAAATTAGGTCTGTATTTTAGGTCAGAGATAAAAAAAACATTTCTAATATTATTTCAACTAATGTCGTCGGACTTCTTACTACCGAAAGTCGATGATAAAAGCACTTTTAGCTTATTGTAAATTTAAAAAAAATTCGATTCACCTCGGACACTAAATGGTACATTATATATATCGTGGGCTTCCTGTGTTTAATTTAACGTCATTTTGATGAAATTATTGCGAGATCCGAAATGAAAATCAGTAATTCACTTTTCCTTTAATCCAGAACTTCGAATTTCAATTTTTTCCATTTATTTTTTCCATCCTTTTTTGCATTCTTATAAATTACATTGGAAAAGATAACGCCACGAGTAAAACTCCCTCTTAGTCTTACTTAGCTAGAGCCATGCTTAGATAGGCTTTATATATGTAAAACTGAGGCATATGGTTATAATACTTTCTACTTACGTTCAGTTGGACAAGGGTTTTTGACACAGGCTTTCTTATCAGTCGGGCTGCCCAGACTACTGCAATCAGAGCCTCCAAAATCTGGTGTGGGGTTTGAGCAGTTTCTTGTTCGATACTGTTGACCTTCTCCACATGTCACCGTGCATTCACTCCATGCAGTCCATTCAGAATAACCACCGTTAACTATAGAAAAAAACGTAATTGTATATAAGTATACACAAATGAATTTTATAACTGAAAATCAATAATTTTCGGACGGGAGCTAGTTCCTACTGAATCATATTAAAAATACTTAATACCTACTCCAGCAACATTGCCTAAAATATTGCGCGCAATGTTGCATGTATAAGCTAGAGTAAAAAAGAAAGGTCTCGCGCGCAAAGATGTGTCAAAGATTACTTATCACAACCTCAAAAAGTAGCATATAAAATAAGTTGTAGTAGATTCCACAAGAAATATCTTACCAGGACATGACTGAATGTTGCATTTGGCACTCTCGGTGGATTTTCCAAGCGACGTACAATCTGTTCCTCCATTTTCAGGAGGAGGGTTGGTACACGTACGAGAGCGCATGTGTTCACCTCCACCACACGTGGCGGTGCAGCTACTCCACTCCGCCCAGGCAGAATAGTTACCATTAACTGATAAAATAGAAAACAGATCTTTAGTCGATAGATATATGTTAGATACTAATAAATACTAAATACCGGTATTCGTATACCCATGGCAAGTTACCATCAAGAGAATCAGAAACTTTAATTTACTTTCCTGTCCAAAGCTGTAAGCGATATTTTTGGACCATCGCACAAGTATTTTTTAGCAACTCTTTCTTTTAATAACCAAAAAAGAAATTGCAATAAATTCAAATTTTAAAATTCTTCAGGAAATAAAAAAGCTCCTAGAGCTGCCTCTAGTATGTTTGCAAGGAAGATAAACGAGAAATCCCCTAATATTGTTTTTTTTATAGGCCTTTCAAAATCTATAACGGTACTAAGGGAAAGTTCTGTAAGCCTTAAGGCAGGCTAGAAAGGGTTTTTGAACTTGCATATAGACTAACAAAAATGAACCTGAAAAACTTTATATGGCTAATATATGACCGTAAGTTGACCCATAAGACGAAAGACCATAAAGTAAAGGTTGGAATGAAAAGAAAAAAATGACGTAACACGTTGCTATGACAACGAGAGAACACTTCAAATGTGTGCAAAGTTCATAAAAAGTTATAACTCAAAAACCGCACGGTGAAAATCGTTTAAAATTAAGGCAGTGCTTTCGTTGCACCCTATTTCTACAAACCATAAACATTTCATTGACTTACCTGGACAAGGCATCATGTTGCAAGACTGGGACTCCTGTTCTGCACCAAGAATAGAACAATCTTTTCCACCATTCTGAGGCTCTGGGTTGCTGCAGTTTCTAGTTCTCTTGATGATTCCTCCACCACATGATAGGGAGCATTTTGACCATTCGGTCCATCCCGTGTATCCGCCTGAAACTATTTGTACAACAAAACAAACAAGAAAAAATTTCGGGATGAGATTCCACATGAAAGACACACTAGCTAATGACGGACGAGTTTTCCCAAGTTTTAATTTCTGAGTTTTTAGTTGCTGGTACATAAATGATAGATTTGTATACTATAATAGAACACTTCCCTTCCTTGGTGTTGGCTTACGCATCCAAAAGTTATGCCATTGGCACCAAGAACGAGATTGACCGATAAGGAAATTGCAATCAAACAAACGCGTTTTTTTGCCTCCTCACAACAAGTTAAAGGAAAGGAAAGTTGAATTGAAATCGGAGTCTTACCAGGGCATGCATTGGTGCTGCAGTTTCTTGTCTGATGTGAAGGGCCAAGAATAGCACAACTCCTTCCACCCTGAGCTGGTGCAGGGCTGCTACATTCTCTGGTTCGTTGTTGGGTTCCTCCGCCACATGATGAGCTACATGGACCAAATCTACTCCATTCATTGTATCCACCATTAACTAGAAAGACAGACAGATCAATTATTGAACATGTGACATTCACTATGTAAACCTGCTTATATCGCTATGATTCCTTAGTCGATCCTTGGATCGTTGGCACTGCCTTACTCAAGACACTTTGCTCAATTTCTATTACTTATTGTCTTAATTTGAATATGGTTTCTCAATTGCTTATCTTTTATCAAGATTTGGTTTTGGTCATTTCAGTAGCGCTGGTGCACCAATACCTTGACTATTTTTGCCAATACTAAGACTATGTATTGTTTACAATTTCATTAAGTTAAAGAAAAGCATTGACTTCTTCTTTGTATTTTACCTATCCAAACTTTAAAACTTAAATCCCGTATCTACTGACACAGACAAATGGCCAAATCTACACAATGTTGGTCAGTTCCATAGGATTAAAAATCATCACCTAATTTATTAATACGATGTAAGTTTAGTTCGGTACGTGTATCCTACCTGGACATGGTTGGATGTTGCAGTCTCTTGTTTCTGTGGTTGAACCTGTGCAGGGATGTCCACCATTCGCTGGTGCTGGATTAGTACATGTGCGCATGCGCATCTGTGTGCCTCCACCACACGTCACCTCACATCTTGAGTAATTACCCCACTCACCAAACCCTCCATCGACTGCAAAAAAGAGTGTTAGAATCAGGATCATTACATTGGCACTGATTGTTACAAATGCACAATGACATTAGGTATTCGCATAATGGTGTCATTTTACTACCAAAATGCTTCAAGCTTCATGCTTTTTCGTTTCTTTTGCCTCACAAAAGGAGGTTTAGTGCAAAAAAAGAAGAATAAATGAAATGATGAAATAGTGCAGAGTTCAGACTTGTACATGTGTGAACTGTTTTAGCATAGCATTCAATCACTAACTTCAGGATGATTCAATTCATAATCATAGAAAGCTCACTTGGTAAAGAATACTTACTTGGACATGGCTGCGCGTTGCATGATCTTGTTTCTTTGTATGTACCAGTGCAGTTCTTACCACCAAACTGGGGCTCAGGATTAGTACAAGAACGCAGTCTCACTTGCACTCCACCACCACATGTCTTACTGCAGGTGGAGTAGTTTGTGTAAGAAGTGAAGGCGCCGTCGACTAAGACAAAACAAGCATCCCAGGTATTAGACAACAGCATTCAAAGATTATTTAAGATTTAGGACTCTCACTCAATAATATTAGCAATATAATTTTACAAGGGAAAAACGAGCGTCTAAAAATACTAGGCCTTTATGGCTTGGGGGTAATGTTTTCCGCTGGAAACCGAACAAAAGACTTACCAGGACATAACTGTGTGTTGCACTTTCTTGTTTCAAAGTCAGGCCCATCTTTAGAGCAGTCTTCGCCACCATGCCTTGGTGGTGGATTTGTACATGTTCTTGTGCGGATTTGAGTCCCTCCACCACAAGTTACTGTACAGTCTGAGAAATTACTGAACGTAGAGTAACCACCATCCACTGGAAATAGAATGGAAAAAATATGAATTTTCACATCACACTGCGCTTTCCGTTAATGCAACTGGGCTGGGCTTTGTCCCTGACTCAAGACTTTAGTCAGATAATCAATATTTATCGTTATCGTATTAGCTGCACCATTATGTTTGGATTTCTATCCAGGAGTATTATTAAGAGAAGCTCATTTAGTGCCCCCTTTCCTGTCCATATATATACTAAGTATTGTAGCACCTTTAGTTTTCTGTTCTCACTTGCCATCCAATAATGAAAAGTGATAACGTAATCTGTGGTTGCCAGCTGAGTTGATCGCGTTCCCCGAAAGGAATTATGGGTCAACTACTTTTGGTTAGCATTTTCCGAGAAGGGACATGGGAAAAATGCTAATCGAAATACAATGTCGAATACTCAATTTGATTGGCTGACCTTGAGTTCGAGACAAAAGACATAAGACATACCTGGACATTGTTGGGTGTTGCATTCTCTAGAAATGCGTGGTGGACCAAGTTCAGAGCAGTTTTTTCCTCCGTGTTGAGGAGGAGGGTTTGTACACATGCGTGTCTTGTATTGGATACCACTACCACACGTGGCACTGCACGTCATAAATTCTGACCAATCACTAAACCCTCCATCGACTGTTCGAAGAGATTGTAAATAGATTAGAAAATGATAAAGTTATAAAAAACATCAAAGTTGTTTTATCTATCGAAAGATAAAAAAAGAAGTTCTAGTTAGTCTTACTTGGACAGTAGAAAGTATTACAAGCTCTTGTTTCATTGGCTGATCCGAGTCTTGTACAGTTCTTGCCTCCGTACAATGGTTTCGGGTTATCACAAGTTCTTGTCCTGTATTGCATTCCTGCTCCACAAGACTTACTGCAGTCTTTAAAATCACCCCAGTTACTGTATCCTCCGTCCTCTGTTGACATCAGAAAGAGAAAATATTAGGTTTTTGATAAGAAAAACGATATTGGAGTTGGTCACTATTGCATGAGTAACGAACCTGGATAAAGTAAACAGTCGGTCTAGCCAAAAATGATATTCGAAATAAGTCATATCTGTAAGGAATTTTTATCAGAATTCGAAGAAGACGTCCTTTTCTGATCAGTGTTCAAAGTAGGTTAAATCGTCGCGCAGGACTTACGGAGCTGCAGAAAACCAATTTCACCAACTAGTACAACTAAATGTGAAGCTCTATTTAATGCGAAATACTTTAATGTAGTCTTTCTTTTTGAATTTCAAAATGGTGAAATATGTTGTAGCATATTGTGAAGACTTGTTTAATTACCTGGACACGGCTTAGAGTTGCATTTCTTAGTCTCGAAGGCCGGCCCAAGTACGTCGCAGTTTTTGCCTCCATTCTTTGGAGGTGGGTTCGTACACGTGCGAGTTCTCTGCTGCACTCCACCGCCGCAGGTTGCAGAACACTCGGTCCATTCCGTCCATTCAGTGTAGTTACCAGCAACTGAACCAAATCATAGTAAATGCATCATTAGAATGATCAAGAAAAGATAGTTCTAACTGAAACCAATATTGACACTGATAAAACAACTGTCATTCATCATCATTTGACGCATCATCTAAATATCATTATCATCATCCATCATCTATAATACATCATGCGTCATCCATCACCATCATCCATCATCTATAATACATCATGTGTCATCCATCATCACCATCATCCATCATCTATAATACATCATGCGTCATCCATCACCATCATCCATCATCTATAATACATCATGCGTCATCCATCACCATCATCCATCATCTATAATACATCATGCGTCATCCATCACCACCATCATCCATCATCTATAATACATCATGCGTCATCCATCACCATCATCCATCAACAACATCATCATGTTCCTCCTGTAGAAATTCCCATTATAGCAGTATTGCTTACTATTTTTTTTAAATAAAGTTTTGTGGCGATTCTTACCTGGTGGTAAAGGAGCTGAAATGATAAAAAAATCATAAAATGTTATTCAATAAAGTTATTCATAAACATGTCGATATTAGAATTATAAACTTGACAAATAAATGTAAAAACTAAGACAAATACAACCAAGCATAATAAATATCTCAGAGATAGATCCTTACTTGTTGCTGGTTTTGTAGTTGAAGGCGTAGTGGGTGGTGCCTCAGTAGTAGAAGGTGTTGTTGCTTGGGGCGTGGTTGATGCAGGAGTGGAAGGTGTACTTGGTGTTGTTGGTGGTGTTGTGGTTGATGCAGGAGTGGAAGGTGTACTTGGTGTTGTTGGTGGTGTTGTGGTTGATGCAGGAGTGGAAGGTGTACTTGGTGTTGTTGGTGGTGTTGTGGAAGGTGTTGGTGTTGGTGGTATTGTTGGACATGGTGCAGGACAAGGAACAGGACAAGGTGGTGGACAGTTCGGTGGAGTAACGCAAGGTCCACAAGGTTTTTGTGTCGTTACTGCAGGAGGTGTTGTAGTTTGTGGTGGTAAGGGTGGAGGTGTTGCAGTCTGTGGTGGTAAGGTTGGAGGTGTTGTAGTCTGTGGGGGTAAGGTGGGTGGAGTGGTAGTTTGTGGTGGTAACGTTGGTGGAGTTGTAGTTTGTGGTGGTAAGGTTGGTGGTGGTGTTGTCTCTGCTGGTAACGTCGGTGGACACGGAGGAGGACAAGTAGTTGATGAAAGACATGGCCCGCATGGAGTAACGGTTACAGGCGCTGAAGCAGTAGTAGAAGGAGGAGGTGGAGGAGTAGTCTGAGGTGGTAATGGAGGAGGGGCTGTAGTCTGAGGTGGCGGAGAAGGAGGGGTGGTAGTTTGTGGAGGCAGTGTGACCGGAGGAGTTGAACTCTCTTTTGGTGGCGCTGTGCTTTGTGGAGGACATGTAGTTGGGCAGTTTGGCGGCGTTAAACAAGGTCCACACGGATTTGGTGTTGTTGAAGGTGCTGGAGTAGTAACTACAGTCACTGGTTTGCTAGTTGCTTTTGTCACCGGAGGTTTAGAGGTTACCGGTAGAATTGGTTTGTAGTTGGGAGGTGGACATCCAAAATGATGGTAGGGTATGCCTAATCATAGCCAAAGAAAAGAGTAAGAATTTTAATCAAAAAGTACAAGCTTCAAATCGTTTTAATCAATGTTTAGTTGTAAAAGAGTTAAGCAAATGCACCATGAATTTAAACAAACATAACCAGATATTTAAATATCAATAAAGTATGTTTAACAGTACAATTTTGTGAGCTACTGACACATCAGAAGCTTACTAGAGTGCCTGTACGTTTTTTTTCTTGAGGGGTAAAGAAAAATGAATGATTTGTTGGGGTAAGTAGAGAGTTGCCTCCTCCTTAGTGTCAAGTGGGAAATTTAGGCTACGCCCTTTTAGAACACCACTAAGACATAACTGAAAGGCCATGCATAAGACACTAAAGACAAACTACATATAAAAGTACTGGTCGTACTGTATTAAATAATTAATCCATACCTAGATTCCTAAGAGATTCTTGGAAGACAGTTCTTCCTGCGAGCTTTTTTGACTCGTCGATGTTATCTCGGAGAGTCGCTAGAGGATCGGCCACGAGATTACGGAAGTACAGAACGAAGAATACAGCCAATGCCTTTGGGCCACTTGGATGATGTGGATTTTGCTCAGGCCTAAATGACAATAATAAAGTATGCATTCATTAATTATTTTGTTCAGCAAGAAGTATTAAACGGAGACACGTGCAGCTTTACATAATTAGTGGTTTATCGACCGATCTTTATAGTTATTTTCTTAAAATCAGTTCCGCGATTTTTTGCTATGTGCCGTTGTGATTCTTGTCCTATGGTACGTGCTCAGTAAGCGGAGCTCTGTAAAATTCAGCTAGATTGACATGAATGGTATTATTTCTCCATTGTCTTCTTCTTCATCGTCATCGTCATCGTCATCGTCATCGTCATCGTCATCGTCATCGTCATCGTCATCGTCATCGTCATCGTCATCGTCATCGTCATCGTCATCGTCATCGTCATCGTCATCGTCATCGTCATCGTCATCGTCATCGTCATCGTCATCGTCATCGTCATCGTCATCGTCATCGTCATCGTCATCGTCATCGTCATCGTCATCGTCATCGTCATCGTCATCGTCATCGTCATCGTCATCGTCATCGTCATCATCATCATCATCATCACCAGTTGTCATCATCATCACCATCATCGCCGTCATCATCATCATCAGTTGTCATCACATCAATCATCATCATCGTCATCATCATCAGTTATCATCATCAGTTATCATCATCATCATCATCATCATCAACATCATCAATCACCATCATCATCATCATCAGTTGTCATCAACATCATCATCGACATTGTTATCACCAATTTCATTATCAACAATTTCATCCTTCATGATCATCTTCAGTGTCATCATCATTTTCATTTTCATTTTCAATATCATATTCACGATCATCAATATATCATCATAATTTAACATATAAAGATAAAAGCATGATTCCACTCTGCTTCCACGTCTTATTACATTCAAAGATTATTATCATTAGTCGCATGTGGATATTTACGGAATGAAAAACTAAGGAAATAATGAAGGAGAGACAAGCAAGGGAGAGAACACCACACTACATACAATCACTTAAAAACTACAATTACAGCAAAAATATAAATGATTAAAAACACAGTTAACTAACCTTGCTTCGCTAAAGTGAATTTTGTTAAAATCTGGATGAACCTTGTAAATTTGTTTTAACTATAACAAGAAAAGATAAAACAGTTAGGTCGAATAATAGCACGATGAAAAGCAAACATTTAATAATAATAATATAATAATAAGGGGTATATTGGGAAAAACTAAGTGCAGTATCGTGCCCGCTTAATTCAATACTAAATATAAAAGACTGTCAGTACTGTATGCGAGGTTCAAATGGATGATGTATAACAACCTGGCGCAGACGCATTCGTGGAAAAGGCAGTTTTTTATGCCAATATAAAGTCATGATAATTCTTTTACTATTTCTTACCGAGTTCTCGACCTCTTTTTGAAGCTGAATGTAGTACAGCCCATTCTTGTCTTTCAGTTGAGGATACCATACTTGCTTAAACTTCAGGGTCACACAGAGTTCATTGGCTGCACCTGTGTAAAATAAACACAATAAACCGCTTGAGCAGAGAGTATTTTGTAATGAACGGTATTCAAAGTTCAACGGTTTAAATCAGTTTCCTATCGTAATCGACCGATACATCACTTCAAAGACAAAAGATTATTTGACTGCAGGCTCAATAGCTATTTCTTACAGACAGAGGTAGATAGATAGATAGATAGACAGACATACGTGAGTTAGGGGTATCGTTGTGGTTTTCAAAGATTGCTGGACAGGAACAAGTAAAACGGCCTGAGCAACTATTAATACTAAACTGTTGCTTGCTGCATGTAGTTGCAAGGTCTCTGGTTTCCCTCGTATCCGAGGCAACCTCCTTATGTGAACTCCAAAACAAATTATCCACTTTAAACAGGCTATATACTCTAGCAATTGACCAATCTCAGTATCTTTCTGATCAGTGCTTTGCACTTCTTTGGCAAAAGGGAGTTATATAGAGCAGAAAGAAATTATAGGTTATTATAGGCCCCTAATACGTGACGTCAAAGCAGTTCAATTTGGAGGACAAAACAAAAGGATTTCAATCTCCCGAGAATTGGAACCTATTGTTTTGTTCTCAGTCCAAATTGAGGTGCATTCTGACGTGCTGTAAGTGGTCTATAGGACACTTACCTAGTGGTACAGTCGGTCTAGCTGTGGTTGGTGCAGGAGCCACTGTTGTCGTTGGTTGCACGGGGCAGCCTTCATTATCGGGGCCCTTAGCAGGGGTAACTCCATCAGGACAGCATTTAAATACTGTCACGAGACAGATCGTGAAGGCGTAAGGACGAGGCTTAGTTGGTAGGACCGGTGCTTGACAGTCAGGTTGCTTTTCGTTGAGTCTTGTTCCAGGTCGTTCGGCGCCAGAGTCCTTATCGACACACCAACATTCGGTTTTTCCAGTGACGGGGAAGGTGTAGCATTGTATTTCATCATACTCGCCGTTTGGTTGGCAATCTGGAATGAACATGTCCAGGGCTCCGTTCTTTGCTTGTTTTTTCTCTTGTTGGCATTTTGAAAGATGGCCAGGAACAGTAGTAGTGCATCCTTCTTGGTTTGGTCCCTTGGCGGAAGTAGCGCCGTCAGTGCAGCATCCATAAGGAGATGTGTCACAAGTCATGGCTGCTGCTGCTGCTTCTTGTGTATTTCCTATTGATACAAAATAAAATGCATAAGTACTGGGGGAAAAAACGGTAACTTTGTTTACTTCAAATAAGGTTTTCCAAAATATAAATGCCAAAATGTATATAGACTCATAAGTAACAGTACTTAGAAGATAAGAATGATCTTTCATATAAGTTTTAGGAGATTCAGTATTTAAATTCTAGAGACATATACAATGCTTCTAGCAATGGTGTTATTATACCAAGACATACGTATTTACAGGACACAAAATAGTTGAAAAAAATCTATTGGAACTAATTATGAAACATATGCACCGAATTGAAATCTGACGACCAATTTGAAAACTATTGTTCTGGACTGACTAGCCTTGTTTTCACGTGGAAAAAAAGCGTTTTTACATTTATGAGAGGCTAGTCAGTCCAGAAAAATAGTTATTTAATTTAATCGCCCTTTTTTAGATTCGGTGTATAGAATCTATTCTTACCGCAAACGGGTTTAGTTGCGCCATAAGTCTTTGTTCCCTTGATTTGCTGTCCTGTGTTGTCCACACACCAGCACTGCTTGCCGTAAGTCGAGTGTTCAAAGCATTGCATTGGTTTAAAGTTTCCAAGGTTATCACACGTTGGTACATAGATATCTGGTACGTTAGCAGAGCTGACTATCTTACGTTCACGCTCACACTGTGTCTCTTGGTGCACTAAAAGTCAGAATTCACAAAGACATGTGTTATAACATTGTCCTAAGATTCCTTAGGATTCCTTTGTTTTCGGTTGAACTTTTGACTGGTTGACCAGATTTATAATAAGACGCTGACAATATGTTTAGTTTGGTAAACTTAGCATAATGTCAGAACCTCATTATGAATCTAGCTTTCGACTGGACAATAAAAAAATGTCAAAATACTTGAAGTGTTCACGATTTGAGTGCCCGCACTGTAAAAGCTTATATTATTTTTAGTGGTATAGCATTGATAAAATTCAAGATGAATAACAAACAATGAATGCATTAACTAAAATTTCAACGACAACCTGTGACTCAAAAGAAGAATCCAGGATGCGCTATGCAAAATAATTCCTGTTACATTGCGAACATAACTTTTATGCCATTCGAAAGATATTCTTTGGTTTGCACCGGACGTCCTAGCCGGAAGAATTGGACAAAATATTTTCAATGAATTTCTGTTACGTCTTCCAACTTGGTGGCCATGGCTTTTGTTATTACACTCTCTTAGGAATGATTACAAACCAAGAATATGGTGAGACCTCTTACCTCCACTGCCACAGGATGGCACCTCATCACCATAAGCTCGTGTCCCCTTTTTCTCGTGTCCTTTCTCATTGACGCACCAGCACTGTTTGCCATATCCCTTGTGTTCGAAGCACTGAACATCTTCGTAATCGCCGTTGTCTTTACACTTGGGTGTAAACGTGTCCTCAATTTGCGCAGCGATCTTGCGTTCAATTTGACAAGGTGTTTCTGTTTTGCAACAAAACATTTAATATTGAGTTCGTGCATTGAATTAAGATTTTGATTCAGAGGAATAACTTTATACCCGTCATCCAAATTAGCAATTTAAAAATATAGCATAAATTGTGCTAAGTTTTGTAGACCACCACGATTCGATTGTCGCCTTCATGTTAAGGGATCGCTTTGCGATTAATAATAATCTATATTAATGAGTCATAGGTTATTACTCCTTAAAGATAGCTTTATATATCCCACTTGGATGCTAGTACTTTGCCAATATTTATTCATCCATTAGTAACAGTTAACATAGATTCTTATATAAGATCAGCATTAAGAACTTACTTGGTTGCTGACTTGTTGAGGTGTTTGCCGGGTTGGAAGACTGTGCAGTGGCGTAGGAAGGATAATTATTGTACGATTGTGGAGGAGATGCATAAGGTGCAGGTGATTGTGATGGTGATACTGCAGGGGCTGGTGCTGGTGCTGGTGAAGAAGAAGATCCATATTCCTGGTAAGGGCTAGAAGCATATGGAGCAGGTGCAGGTGCTGGAGCCTGTGGAGGAGATGCAGCTTGGGCTGGAGCTTGAGCTTGCGAGGCAGCAGCATCAGACTGTGAAGGTGCTGAGGCCGGTTGACTCGCTTGTGACTGAGTGGCTGAAGATGATGAGGCCTCGCCCTGTGTTTGATACGATGCTGCCACTGGGGCAGGAGCTGAGGATGCTGTATTATCATACTGTTGTTGTGATGGGGCAGGTGCTGGTGCTGGGGCAGGAGCTGAGGATGCTGTATTATCATACTGTTGCTGTGATGGGGCAGGTGCTGGTGCTGGGGCAGGAGCTGAGGATGCTGTATTGTCATACTGCTGTTGTCCCTGAGCTGCTGGTGTCGCAGAGGCTGAAGTCGATGGCGCTTCATTCTGAGTTTGGAACGATGCCGGTGCTGGTGCTGGGGCAGGAGCTGAGGATGCTGTATTATCATACTGTTGCTGTGATGGTGCAGGTGCTGGGGCAGGAGCAGAAGATGCTGTATTGTCATACTGCTGTTGTCCTTGAGTATCTGAAGCTGCAGAGGCTGAAGTTGATGACGCCTCATTCTGGGTTTGATACGGTGATGCCGCTGGGGCAGGAGCTGAGGATGCTGTATTATCATACTGTTGCTGTGATGGGGCAGGTGCTGGTGCTGGGGCAGCAGCTGAGGATGCTGTATCATACTGTTGCTGTGATGGGGCAGGTGCTGGTGCTGGGGCAGCAGCTGAGGATGCTGTATTATCATACTGTTGCTGTGATGGGGCAGGTGCTGGTGCTGGGGCAAGAGCAGAAGATGCTGTATTATCATACTGTTGCTGTGACGGGGCTGCTGCTGCTGCGGGAGCCGCATAACTTTGCTCTTGCGAGGAAGCTGAAGGCTGCGCATAATCCGCAGTTGACTGCTGACCACTAGTTGCTGCAGCATTATAAGATGAAGGATATAAACTATTATTATCTTGCTGTGAAGTTGAGTCTTGTGCAGCATTAGAATATGAAGGATACCCTGCATTTGACGACGAATACTGATTATTAGAGTCGCTTTGAGACGGCTGTGATTGGCTGCTTGACTGTGTATTTCCTCCTCCAGCAGTTGCATTATCATCATGAAATGATATTGAAATACGATATGCATTATTTGCATCGTTACCAGCATTTGCAGTGCTGTCATAGCTTTGCTGTGTTGACGTTTCATTCCCCTGAGCATAATTCTGTTGTTGATTATAATTTACTGTATTTCCTTGTTGGGTGCTCGTCGTTTCACCTCCAGGGTAATTGCTAGTTGCTTTTGTTCCATATTGATCATTACTGTATCCTCCAGCTGCCTGATAACCATTTTCTTGACCACCAGTCGCCGTGCCGTACCCTTCTTGAGAGGTGGAGTTAGAAGAGCCTGCTCCTGAAGGCGTATTTGAATAATCTGACTGAGCTTGATTGGTCTGCTGCTGAGCATATTGCTGCGCATCATTCGATTGCTGAGGATATCCACTATAGCTTGTACTGGTAGAATTATTCGATGATATTTCCTGCCTTGTATTAGCTGGAGTATCATACCCGTACTGACTACTCCCAGCTGCAGTGTTCCCATACTGTGTATTACCAGATGTGTATTGTTTAACACCAGCATTGCTTCCATATTGATTATAATCACGATTATTAGATGGATCCTGGTTATTGGATCCGTAGTATGACAAAGTGTTTGGTTGGTTTGAGTTATACGAGTTCAAGGCGTCACTAGAGTAGGATCTTTGGTTTCTTGTTTTCTCGATATCAGTTTCTGGGATGCTGGAGTATTTCACTGGATCCACGTCGATAGAGAAGACACGAGAGTCTGAAAATAATGATGATAGTTAAATGTAAAAAGACTGATAGATAATGTTAGTTGATATCATCAGTCATGATCAGTTATTCAAACAATGAATGTAAGGTGTGTTTTTACCTTGTGTTTGGTACTGCTTTGGTTTGTTAAACATAACAACATTATCTCGCTTGTCGTGTTTATGGAAACTTGTCTTCGGACGTAATCGTGGAGGCTCGTACCCTGTACAACATAAGATTAATGAAGATAGTTTATTTTATTTTTATTTATTTATTTACATTACTTCATCCATTGAATAAATACTAATGAAGGGGGTTAGCACAACAGAGCTGGGCTCCAAATTAAGTGCGCCCTAACAGAAAATAAATAAATCTAACCAAAGAAACTTATTATTCTCATTAAAAAAAAAGGAATCGATAAAGAAACATATATGGGCTGTTAAGACTGTAGATATATAGTCTAAGGGCTGTAGATATTAAACAGATATTAAACAGATGATAGATTAATAACTTTTACTGAGTTTATGCAAGATAAAACGACCGGCAAATATTGCCCTTTACATCCAATTGCTTCTGTTGAAAATTTCCATTCAGCTCGGGAAAAAAGGACTTTCTACGAGACCGGAAATGACATACACCTGTCAAAAGCAAGTGTTTCAGTTAATATAGATATATAGAAACCTACCAGTTTTAAAAATGGAGTTAGCCCACTCCCCACCACACTGTGTATCATTCTTATGTTTGCAATCACTGTCGCATCTTCCGTTAGGAAGCTGACCAAATCTACCATGCAGGTTACCGCAGAAGCATAAGTAGGCAAACTGGATCCCAGCAAACCTGAATTTCATGTCTTTACAGGTTTTGACGCAATCCTTAACGCTGCCACTATGCTCGTGGACCCGTTGCGGGAGATCCCGCGGGTCGCTATCTTTGAAGCATCCGACAAATTGGAGTGGTTCTGAAAAAAACGAAAAAGATCATCATCAGTGGAAGGATACCACATTGTTTTTGTAATCAAATTGTTTGCTTACCTTCTTTTGGAGTTTTCTCTTTCTTGGTTTCTTTTGATTTGTTTTTAGCGTAATTATGAGGGATGAAGACCAAGAGACAGAAGATTATTGGTATGAGTGTCTTCATGGTCTTGCGAATGGCAACCTCTTATAGAGGTTTGAACTTCACCTGAAAAACAACTTGATTTGATCAAAGACTGCTTTGTTTTGCGCAAAAAAAGCTCAATAAAATAGTACTAGGAAAAGTGGAATAACGAATAGTGAAGATAATCTTCAAATTTTATCTATACCCAGAAACAACTTGGTTGATCAAAGTTACGGCAGGGCTAACTCGCCGATAAGTAGGATAAAATGAAAATAACGCATTAGAGGAGGAGGAGCAAGAAAAAGAAGATGATGATAATGAACAATAGGATATAAGAATAACCGAGGGTGAAAAAGTGCCTCATTGATCTGTAGTTGAGCAGTTTATATGGTAGTGCATTCCAGGTCATTTATCTAAAAAAAGGTCAACAGAAAACTAAACACCGTTGAACTGTACTGAATTTATGGCTTTTATCTTGTTTTCGACGTCTCTTTCAAAACATCTTTTGCACTCTTTTTTAACACTTTTCATCTCGTTTTCATCGCTTTTTCTCAGGCTTTGTTTTTTATTTCTTTTACTATTGTTTTTTTTAAACTGAATCTGATATAATTAAGAGATGACACTTATATTTCCAATTGTTTTTGAATATGTTTTAAGCATGGATAACTATTTTATAGCACATATTTTGAAAATTTATTACTGACTTTTCACCTCGCTTATTGCAGCTAAAGAAAATCTTTGATTCTTTCTATGTTGCTTATCTTAGTGGCGTTCAATATTTACAAACAATTTTCACGGGCCATGATTTCTACATAATATATGTCTCTATTACAAAAACAATTTCCTTATAAAGATTACATGGAACACACGAGAAACTGCGGTGCAAAAAAGCTAGGACGAACTGCACTGAGATGACTTCCCTCTAAGAATGCCTTTACAGCGTCTTAGGACGACTGAGATCAATCAAAGTTCAAGTTTTTGAAGAATTTTCACAGTCCAAAACCTGTTTGGTGTCAAATATTTATGACCTACTTTTCAGGAAAAGACAAAGATCCAGGAGTGATTGCACGGAAACAACCTGTCTAAAATGAAAGCCTTCCTACGGCAACAATAGAGGAGTCTATTCATGTCGTTTGACTTGACTTCAACGGAAAGAATAGAAATTTTGACCTGTATTCATTCTATGCCTGGTGGTGGCGAATTTTGTTTGGTGCCGGTTGAACTCACCTGTTAATGACTAGATTTGATCATCGACTAAAGACCCTGAAAGATCATTTCGTTTTTCAAAATACGAAAAAATATATGCCGTTCCTTATAGTTCTATCGCTTATTTCAGATACATATAATGAAAGAAACAATTAAAATCACAGAAATCAAATAAATTATGAAAACTTAAATGGTAGAATAACAAAGACATAACAAAAATTCTAAAAACTATTTTTAAGTTTTTTCTAGATATATTCCAAATTTTATCACTAATTTTAGAAAAATGTACTGTTTGTTATGTAATAATCGTAGAAGACTAATAATTTCTTCGTTACGTTATTTCAATAATTATCAAATTTTAGATCGATGTTAACTCGCGTAGTTTAGTTTAGCCTTGGTATGTCATTAGTGGCAGAAGTTAGGTTAGAAATATTAAGATTTATCTCTTATTCTCTTAGAAAAAACTCAAATACAGATAAATCAAATTATATAAGATTTACTCTTGATAAAGTTTTTTTTCTTTTGTTAATTTTTTTGTACTTAAGTATTTTTTGTGAAGAATTTTCTTGACAAAACTATGGCTTTAAAACTATGAAAAAATTTGAGGCTCAGAATTTTTTTTTCTGCGTACATTTCACAGTATGGTACGATCATATACACATTTTATATATAGTATCTAGTACATATATTTTCATATTTGTTCTCGGTTTTGGTATTGCGCTTAGGGAAAGTAAAACTGAAGCTCACACGTAAACACTAATCCTCTCAACTAGATTGACGCTATTTCTCAAAAAAAAAAAACAGAAAAAAAAAAAAAAATATATATATATATACATATAAAAGCAAATCAAAGAAAAGATATTAAAATATAAATGGGTGTTAACTACTAACAGCATCTCGTAAGTAATAAAAACCCAGATATATATCAACAGCCCTTACTACCTAACTCAACTTATAAACTAATGTAGGACAACTATAAAAATGATTGATAATTTAAAGAAACGATCTTAAAGAATATTAAAAGGACATTTTTTCATAATAGTAAAAAGTAAAAATCATTCTACATTTTCAAAATCTTTAAGTTCCAGAACGAAATTCGTCTTTCAATTTCTAGATGTTTGGTGGAAAAAAAATTTGGGTGTTTGAGTTTATTGACGTATGTGGCAATGGAAGTCCTAGTCTTTACTTGAGAGCCGCTATATTCCTTAATTCGACTACTATCATTATATTTACTCGACTTTTCGTTCTCTAGATTAAAATTCGAAATCAGAGGTTAAAGAAATGTTATCTATTTTCTCATTAGAATAGTCCCATTTTATCTTTCATTATCGATCTTTAACAGCGGCTTTCAATAAACAAAAGACCTTTTATATATTATTTTTACAGTTTTTTATACCCTACCTTTAACGGCCTTAAATTCCTTCAAAGTTTCAACCAATATTTCTTATTGTGTCCAATCCAATTTTCTCGAATTATGTCATTAGCGAGCCCGAAGAATTTCCTCCAAATTGTCGCTGACTGTTCTCTTGGTCAATTCTTCTAACAAAAGATCTTCTTATACAATATTAATTGGGCTGAGAAACGAAGATTCTGTCGTTGAATTTCACTGGAATGTATGAAAGATTAATTAGAAAGCCGCTGAAAAATATCGGGACCATCATAAGAGAACCTGTTCCCACCTAACGACTGGTGGTTGGACGAAAACACTACGAGGATCAAAACAAACACCAAGAAACCAATGAAAATTCTGTCTTTCTAAAACAATCAAGGTCGATGTAAATTAATTCGAAGTTTTGGCGGTTTGTTTTCAAGAAATTGTATGTCACAACTTTCATGTATCTTAAGTGTTTCCCTCACGAAAGTTTACATTTCTGCATACTTGTTCTCTTTAAAGCTATGGCTGGTCCATTTTATCCTGCAATTCTACACTATATCGATTGCATACATGTCTGTAACTTAATACAATGAATTGGAAATCCATTAACGAAAAAAACTGTATAACTTAGCCTCCTTAAACTTTCGAGATAAAGAAAATTATTTTTTTTAAAGATTATAGTGTGGTGTTTTTAATATAATCAGCTAGTTTACACTCTGGTTAATAAGTTTTTTCCCCTTTCGTTCATCACCAGTTGTGATGAATAGAATTAGTTTCGCATTAAAACTTTTGAAGACGAAATGCTTGCTGATACATCCATTAGTTTAGCATAACGAATTGAGTCTACTTGGTGTGTGTTTTGCTGTTCCCTACTTATGGACTTGTAGAAGTAAGGGAATTAAAATAAAGGTAAAGAAAATGGACAGAAAGAGAGAAAGAAATCAGAGAAAGAGAGAAGGAAAGACTGAAACAAAACAAGAAAAAGAAACGAAGAAAGAAAAAAGAAGGAAAACTAGCTAGAAAAAGTAGGAAAAAAAAAGACGAAAAAATGAAAGCCAACTCCCCTTCTCTTCCTTCTGTCTTCCCACAACTCCCCGCGGTCTTGGTTCGCCCAGGGCTTTGAATCGAGGCTTTGCTAATCTGCTTCAAATATTTCAACAAGTTGTAAAAAGTTTTCACCTTTAAAATTGTCCCAAAAATGTATATTTAGAAAACGTTTTTTACTATCTTGCTACAGAAGTAACAACTTTGGAATATGGACCAAATAATTCCGGAGTTTAATGAAGAAGACTCAAGCAAAGAAGGAGAAAAACGACACAGAAAAAAGTAGAAAAATATGGCTACTCACCTTTGAAAGCAGCGCTCAACATATCGAAAACTTGTGGTTTTAAAAAGAGAAGTTGGTCCACTAAAGCTGATTCAAAGAGAGATTAAAGTACTGCATTATTTTGGCCGCCTGGAAGACTCTTCCCTCGAAGAACTGAAATAGAAACAAAAGATTGTGCAAGTGTTTTATAAAGATGCCCAGCAAAACTCGATTGTACAGTGTGAGAGAGTTGGATGTGTTTTCCACAGTTTCAGACGTAGAAATAACCTTTCAGTTCGAGGTCTTTCAACCTCTTGGTATTCTTCTATCAACGATGGTAAGTATTTGAAGTTCTTTCTTTCATCTTTATAGCATATAGATATATTTTTAGCGAAGAAAACACTATTTATGAGCCCTCGACATTCCGGCCACCAACTGCCTCAAACTTTTAGACTTTTCTCGTATCATAATGTATAATTTAGCCCACTTATTTCCCAAATTTTTACACTTTTTCGAGCTTGGATGTGAATAAGAAGTGTTATTGGAGAAATCTGTTCTAAGATTTGATGGTTATAGAGATTTTTTCCTTCAAATATTTCGTAGCCTCCTGCGCAGCCGCTGTGAGGCGCTTCCGGTTCCCGTCATTCCCCCACTAGCGTCTGCTCCAACTGGAACAACATTCCTTTCTATGAATTTGACCAATCAGAGAGAGCCCCACAAAAGCTTGTGGGTACGACCTTGACCTTGGCCGTCTTTCCCTAGAGAATGAACGTATGGATGACCATTATAGCAAAGTAAGCCAGGATTTTTGTATAAATAAGTTCAAAATTCATCAGAAAAAATTCATTGATGCCGTACTTTTAGTAAATAAAGACGAGAGCGTTTTTGTGAATCTTTCCTACTTGGTGATATTGATTATCCTCGTCATTGAAATACTAATCACGCTCGTTTAAAAGTATTAAAATTACTGAGCTACAATGTACAAGTAAATAAACCCTACGGGCTGTCTCTCTTCTACTATTCCTCGGTCCATCACAATATAATGTAGGACTAAGTGTTAATATATTTGAACTTTTCACGAGTACTTTTATGAATACTAAACACACCGCATTCCGAGAAGTCTACTCTTGTTTACAGAGTTTAAATCACTAATTCCTTCGGTTAGAGTTAAATCACTAAACCAGTGAATTAGATATTAGACTAATACACTTTAGTAGACCCTAATTTCATTGTATATTTGACAATCTAGCAATTATTATCTCACAGGTTTAGCGACTTCACTAACACTATAAACAGCAACGGCTACTCAAAATAGAAAATTTGCATATCATCTAGCGATTTGATTGGCTAATAGAAAACAATGTAGAAAGGAATGTTGTTCCAGTTGGAGCAGACGCTAGTGGGGGAATGACGGGAACCGGAAGCGCCTCACAGCGGCTGCGCAGGAGGCTAATATTTCGACAATCTCCGAGTCGCTTGGGCAACACGCTTCAGTCATCCGGTATCTCAAACCGGTTTTGAACCTGTTTCCCGCCAGTGAAAATACCTACAAACCATTTGAGTGTTGACATTTAAAACGAGTGAAAATCTTTATTTATGTTGACTTTTTTATTTAATTCTTTCAGTTTATTAACATTTTTAAAGATTCTTTTTACAACTAATTCCAATTTATGGGCAGGTTTACCTACGATACATTTTCAGGCTTAATCGGTAATGCGTTATTTAGAAACCCGAAGTTTAGAACACACAGGTTAGAACTTTTCGTGCAGCAAAAAAAGGAAAAATTGAATTTGCGCGAGGGGATGCCAAACATGAAAAAAACGCTCGTGCAACCTGCAATAATGTTTTTCGCGAGACAAGTTGAATTTCTGGTTTTAGTTACGATCTCTTGAATAATCACACAGTTAAAACAGCTGCATGAGCTGAAAGTATTGAGAGTGCTTACTGAGGAAGAATTCTCCAGTAAGAAGAAGTTTATTTTGGAAGAAATGAAGTAAACAACTTTATACGAAATAAAAATGTATTGAATTGAACTGAACTGAATTAAATTTAATCAAAAATTAAAAAAATTAGATCAGTATTTGTCGTCTGTTTCCGCTCGCTTAGATTGTGGTTATCAGTAAATAACTGTGTGATTATTCAAGAGATCGTAACTAAAACAAGAAATTCTAGTGCTGCCTGGCGTTACCTGGAATGATCTGATTCGGGCGCCCGCGAGTCTGACGTCACTGATAATTTATTCCTAATCTGCAAATTTACTAATTCACTAAAGTACTAAAGTTTATTTTTCAATTTTTCTATGACAACCTTTTTGCATTAGGTGTAACGCAGACAAAGGTGTAAGTTTTTTTCAGCTGACTTATCTTTCTTTTTCTTTTTTTTTCCTTCCCCCCTCTACTTCCTTTCTTTGTTTTATTTCTTATTTAAGTTTCTGCCTTTCATTCTTTTTTTTTTTTTTTAGCTTGCTATCTGATTGGTCTGTTCTTATTTAATATAATTCCATTTCTATATGTTTTCTTTTTTTCTTTCTTTCTTTCTCTTCTTCTTGTCTACTGTATGGTGGTTTGTTCTGCTTTGCTTCCTCCTCATAATCTTTTGTTTATATCTTAAACAAAGAATATAGTATTCCTTCGTAACTTCCCCTACTTCGAATTGGCATGCAATATTTCATGACTAAGCAAATTCTTTTACGATAAATCATCCATTTCTAGTATAATAATACGCACGTTCCGAAAAATAGTTATGACATGAAAATATTTTTAAATCATGTAAAATAACAATTTTATTGAAATATTGCGTTGAAATTTATATTTTTTGCTATCAAGTTGTTCTCGTTTTCTGATTATTATATTCGAAAAGATGAAATCAAAAACACTTAGAGATTATTTTAACGCTTAACCAAAATGATTCACCAGTATTTTAACTAAACGTTAAGTACGCATTTTTTACGGGGCTGTTTTCGAAAGTGAAAGCAGGTTTATACTGGAAAAGGGAAATCCCCTCCGATACAAGGAGTAAGGTTCTCAAAAGCTGATTTTTGCCTCCACGAAAAAGCCAACGATCAAACTTATTCAGTAGAAATACTCCTATAGCTATCTATAAGCAACACCGCCATTTTCTCGACCCGTCACAGTCAGTGTCGTTCAGTGTCAAGTATTGTTTAGCAGGTTTTATCACGACCGATTGCGTGACCAAAATCAAAAAAGGTACGATGAATACTAATTAGGGAAATTTCCCTTTGGATATTCGATAGAATATCCCTAGATATACAAAACAAGTTTCGTTTTAGAGGAAATTTCCTACTTAGTATCACTAGAAATCTTTTCTTTGCGTGACAAACTATTTGAATATTAATTAGGGAAAATTCCCTTCGGAAGCGAAAGCATGTCCAAGCGAGGAATTCATAAGTAAAAACCCAATGAAAATCCTGATACAACGTAATGAAGTACAGATTACTTATTTTTTAATCATAAAGTATAGTCTAGTGAAATAACTATCTGTAAAATAAGTTTCGCTATTTTTTTAAATCACTACGTTAGAAAATTATCGATTGCGTGACACAAATGAATATTAATTAGGGAAATTTCCCTTTATCGGTAAAACAAACATACGATGAAGAAATTCTACCGACTATGAACTTAAAGCGAAAGTAGTGAATTTTGCTGATTTTATGTATAACATACATAATATAATACTATAATTTCACTATTAATTTTATATTTTTTGAAATTATATGAAAAATTAACGAAATGAAACTATTTTTTTTCTTTTTTTACTAAAAAAGTAAACTTAAAAAAATATTGCGTTTGTATTAGCCGAGAAATTCGGGAACCAAGGCCGCGATGAAAAAAGGGGAATCCCCCAAACCAAAGGGGGGGAACCCCCTTTTTACTGCAATTTGATTGGACGAGAAGCAAAGAAACATTAAAAGAAAGCCTTTCTGCGGCAGTTCGCTTCTACAGTCGGCAAGCCGAGGCGGCGATTGAAGAACCTGCAGTAGTTCTACAGTAGTTGCTGTAGTAGAACAATAAACTATGGATCTCAAAGACATGGAAACATTTTGTGAACTATCAAGTCCTTTGACACCAAAGGACAACACACAACCAAATGGAATCGCTTTAACTGATGAATGGTTCAGTCAAACTTCGACTTATGATATTTTCGAAGAAATGGAGGAGACACCATCCTTTAACCAGATGTGTGGGGCTTTTGAAACTACATCAACCATAAGCACGGCACCAAACAGTCCTGCAGTGAATGATTTCAACGCTTTTGAGATCTCAGACGAGGATTTAAGAAACCTGCCTGTAAAACGACTCAACCAAAAACTGCGTGACCTTCCAAAAAACGAGGCTGTCAAGATGAGAAAGCGAAGACGAAGTCTGAAGAATCGAGGGTATGCTTTAAACTGTCGTAATAAACGCGTTAACGAGAATGAAGAGCTCCAGATCACAAACAAAAAGCTCTTGAGAGAAGTTGCAAAAATTAAAGACGAACTTTCTAAAGCCATAAAAGAAAGAGATACTTATAAACAGAAATATGAGCAAATCAACAATGTATTTAGTACGATATGTACCACTTCAGCCATGTCGGCAATGAAACTCGGAGTTCCCGTATCCAAAAGCTAGGCCGAGAAACTACGGCCCTGAGTGACTGAGAAAACACATACACTATTTACTGAATTCACATCGCAGTGTTTTTTGCACACATTTATCTTCAAGCAAAGCTCTGTCGTCGAATATATTTAAGACTTGAATCTACGCAAGGAATAATATCATGAGGGATACTTGGGAACACAGACTGCGTGACAACTTAATGTCGTATGTTACATACATTACCACCCTTCCCTTCCGCTCCATCGCCTTGTATCATCAAGTTGATGATACAAGGCGATGGAGCGGAAGGGAAGGGTGGTAGTGGATGCTCTTAATTACCCTCCCCCCTCTAAATTTTTAGTTATAGTTAATTTAGAATAGTTAATTTATCAATGCAAAGACTTTGCCAGTCACCTGTAGTTTTAGCTCCGCCGCCTATGTAATCGGAGTTCTTTTAAATTATTACTGGTTTGTCAAGTTCGATCAGTTTAGGCAGATACAAGTGAGTTTTACTGCCAGTTAATTTATCAATGCAAAGACCTTGCCAGTCACATCTGTAGTTTTAACTCCGCCGCCCACGTAATCGGAGTTCTTTTAAATTATAACTGGTTTGTCAAGTTTCGTCAGTTTAAGCGGATACAAGTAAGTTCAGTACTGATTACTCCTCGTTAAAAAATAATTAATTTGAATTCGCTTCTTAAAGATATACACGAAATTGAAACGAGATGTTTATCAATAATACATGCACCTCTCCTCGATTCCAGTCAAAGAAATTTAATCGTTTTGACTCATAAAATGTATGTATATACCTTGTATAAATATAGATATTGTAAATATTTCTGAATGAAAAATTAATAGTTCATGAAACTATATCATTGATACTTGCAAAAAGGCATATATGTGTGTTGTAATGTTTCTAATGCTGAAACAATAAAAAATATATATTTATAGTACTATAATGATTTGAGTAATAATTTCAATATTTTGAATAATATTAAATATTCAGTGAGGTATTTCAAAAAAAGGTTTTCTACAAACGATATATCTATTTCCCTTTGAAGTCTAACGTACGCTCAACCCCAGAGCCATTCTTACTACGCATGCTCGACGAAATGTCAGAGACAGGGAAAGCCAGAATTGTGGCGATTGGGTGTAATACGTCATCACCACATGGAATGGCATGCTCGAATTTGAATTATCAATCAGAGCGCACGCTTCGTAAATCAACGGTTTTTATTTTACTCCCCAGAAAGCCGTTCTTATTGCTTTACAGCAGCACTACCATTTAATCGACTATCAAGGCAACAGACCATTTTCGAGATGCGCTTGCCCGAAAATGCCTCTTTTTCATGTCTACGCCTGCGATATTTTTGAAAGCGCTCGCGCATCTCGAAAATGGTCAATTGTTATCCATTATTTCAAGGGCTCTTGTGATTGCTAGACTGTCAGAACTCTTGACATTCTAGAGTCTCTGGCATTTCGTCGAGCATGCGCAGTAAGAATGACAGGGCTCGGGGGTCGAGAGTGAGTCTAACGAACATAAGACCACAGAAAGCCCAAACTCAGCGACACGTTAATTAATTAAGATAATCAACTAGTTTATTATTTAGGATCTTACGAAACCGTACTAGTTTATTCATTTTTTTTCTCTAGCTCCCAGTGATGCCAGATATATACAAGCATGCAATATCGAGGCCTTTCCTGTAGAGCGGGTGCGATTGAAGCAATACCGGAGAAAATAGAATACAAATTTGAAAAGCCTAAGACATCAAACGAACAAAGAAATATTTATTCTGTTCATTACATTTCTAACAAGGAAGTATATTTATTCATTTTTTTGTCAATGTAACTCCCGTGCATTCTTCAACAACAGTGATGAGCTCATCATCTTTGACTCCTTTAAATCTTCCATTATCCAGCTCTTTGATGCTTTCTTCAAGCGCTTGATCCGTGTATCGACGGAAATGCGACCAAAAACGACTGCGGATCATATCGTACCACCTACTTTTGGGAATTCTGAAAGTAGGCTCCTCATTGGTCACTTCTGTAATGACGTCATCGCGGCTTTTGACGTAGGGTAATATGATATCAAATGGGTTTGACTTCTCCTTGAGGTGTTGTAAGTGAACAGCTGTCAGTGGTAAAGATGTTAAGGATTTTTCACTAAACGGTGTAGATAATATAAAGCAAACACCATTCTTCGGGAGGTAATCGAGGATCTGTCCGAGGCATTTGGCAATGTCATCAAAATGATGGATTACACCAACAAGAAGCACCTTGTTGAATGGACGCTAAAGAAATAAAACATGTTAGAGCTGCGACAAACAAATTTAATAAAGCGTTTGAGATCTTGACCAACCTGGTTTGCCACTTGATTTTGAAATAAATGATCAAAAGCCTGTTCTGCAGTTTCTTTCACTAGCACAACACCATCCAGTTTGCTCGCATGTTCAAAGAATGCTTGACAAGGCTCCACACACGTGACAGGATTCTTGAGTCCCACTTGCTTCCATATCAGATGTGCTTGTTGACCTGTAGCAGCGCCAATGTCCAATAGTAGATCATCTGGTGTCAGTTGTAGCTTGTTGATGATGATTGGTGTGTTGGCTTGATTGGAGGGCTGGAACAGATAATCGTACTTGCTGGATATGTCAGTGTAATGGGAATCAGTTTTGCTTAAAAATAAGAACGTTACAAATGAGTTAAACATTTTTCTTGTCATGCGACTCAACTCATTATATTCTAGATTCTGACTGACTTGCCCAAATGCAAGTATAGTTAACAAATGTTGGTAACCATCTTGTTACTTATCAAAAACTATTTGGCCTACAAGCCATACACTGATTCTAAAAATGGCGATTCTTCACTTTTCTATTCAAACTTCTTCAATCAAACATTTTATCAGTATATCACTCTTACTTGAAAAAAACATCCAAACGTGAGTGAACAGGGAAACTGTCAATGCTGTGGTAATTTTTCTTTTAAGTTATTACGGAATGAATTTACGGATATAAGTATGAGATTTTGCTGATCAATACTGACTAGCCTCGCTTTGGTGTCATTTGCACAGCTTACACTGCAGTAACGCCTAAGATAATCACTTTTTTGTCTCAGATTTTTCACAGAATCCTTATTCAGTTATGATTAACTTTTTTTTTATTGACTTGTTTTATTTTTCTTGAGGCATTAAATTTTGAAAACATATAAATTAGAAACTGCCATTTTTCAAATAGGTCTATATATATAGGTTAATAAGGTTTGATGTGATACCAATAATCTGTTCTTTGTTCTCGAGCCCAGCTCTCATCTTAGCTAAATGTAATATCAATTTTGCAAAGTGCTTAGAGTGCACGACTAATTAACAATTAGTCCTCGAGTCCGAATGGTCTACGAGTCAATAGCCCTTGAGGCCGAAGGCCGAATGGGCTATTGACTCGTAGGCCATGAGGGCGAGAGGTCTAATTGTTTTAGTAAAAACCTACTAATCGGTCCAATAAAAGGATGCAAAAAGTTTTGGATTTTGCTTTAAATATATATTTTTTGGTTTTCAAAACCGGCGCTTTTCGCTACTAGAGGTCTATCACTAATAGACCCCTAGTAGCTCAGCCAATCACAGGGCTCGATTGGTGATAGACTATTAGTAGGTTTTTTCTAACAACGTATATCATCTAGTATATCATCATGTCCTCCTCTAAAATCAGTGCTAGACTTTAGTCGCTAATGAGGTACCGGTGACTTTGTTCCTATAATCTCCTATTCGCATTCCTATAATCTGCAGTTTGATTGTGTCGGACAACATTTTTATATATTCATGCAGTCATAAATAAACTGGTAATATTCCCATTCTGCGTTCAGCTTAACTGCTTCGGACGTAACAAGCAAGAGATTAGCCACTGCCATCTGCATCGAAATGCGCTGAAGTATAATATTTCATTAGGATTTTTAAGTTCTTGCGGACCTGCGAAGACCTACGTTATTCTGATCCGTGAAACATACATGTCTATTCTTCTTGACGATCCGTCTTATTTCGTGTGTATTGCACAACCCTTCATTCAATTCCAAATTTTACTTATGTGCCATGCACTCGGCATCAAATTTAACTGAGCGTAACCGCCGACATTCTAATTTTATATCAGATTTCATTGGATTTCTACAGACAAAACGGCTCAAGCGTACCTCCCTAGGCTCTATTAATGATTTCCTTATTCACTTTGAGTTTTAATAACAAATCGGAAGACTCCAAACTTCACTTTCATTTCACATTTAAAATTCTAAGGGATGGCCTTTCTGGGGAGTTTTCCTACCTTGGCATGGCAATTGCTTAAGAATCCAATCAAAACTCAAGTAGATAATTCATTTTCAAGTTTGGAGTCAGAGTGAATAATGAACTCAATATTCGAATAATC
This sequence comes from Anthopleura xanthogrammica, assembly GCA_964019055.1. Classification (NCBI taxonomy): domain Eukaryota; kingdom Metazoa; phylum Cnidaria; class Anthozoa; order Actiniaria; family Actiniidae; genus Anthopleura; species Anthopleura xanthogrammica. Next base: position 11,536,289 of record OZ025207.1, on the reverse strand, counting down.
ATTAATGGATTCTAGGGGGTACGCTTGAGCCGTTTTGACTGTAACACTTAGATCAAACCGTCTACATCTGATTTCTTTGTTTGCCATGAAAAATACCCAGTCTTGCTCGTGAAAATTACTCTTTGATAAATATAGACAAATACGGGCAAGGCAAGGTTGCTACAAAAATAATCATCTGTGATGTCTAGAAATTTATCCTTACCATAATAAATTACAAATAAATCAACTAAAAGAATTATCAAAACCTACTAGATAGATTTTTATTTGGTGAATTCTAGGTAAAAAGGTTCCTTAAACTGTGCATATACCATTGCATATACCATATACCATCCTCATGCTTGGATACGCTTGTGCTCGATTGCTTACTTATTAATCAAAAATCCTACTTTTTAGTATCTTAGTACCTTACCTTTCTCCTTTTTCAGACGGAAAAAGTGAACCACAAGAACCAACACCAGACATCATAAAAGCTGGAAATTCCTTAGTAAGAGCTAAGAATCCTTGAGCAAGGAAAAAAGACACTTTTGAGGCAGTGAAGAAATCGATGGTATCGGCAAATAAGACTGCAAGGTTGGTTGATTTTGATGCTATTTCCATAATTGAGGGACCAGTAAATACTAAATTTACATATGATTGTTAGTTGTTACGCTGTAGTTCCTTATTTCTGTGCCTGCACGATGATATTAGTTCGTTCCTTTTGTTTAGGGTGCAATGATGCGGTTGGCAATACAGCGTAACAACTAACAATCACATGTAAATTTAGTATATTCTATAAAGTTGTACAGTTTTAATCAGTCCATTAAAACTCCTGATGAGTGAGACCTTAAGGTCTTACGAAACAGCGTTGTAGAGAAACCGTCATCGTTATTACTCTCTAAACCTTCTACTATATACATATATATATGTGATATGTATATATATACAGCTTTTTGCAAAAATTATGGCCGGTTCAAGTATATATACAAGTATATCAAAAGTATATCAAAAATTATGGGATATCATTCCTGATATTTTTTTCAGAAAGCCCTAGTGATAAACAACTTGAAAAAAATATCAGGGATGATATCCGATTATACATACATATATTCTGATATACTTTTGATATACTTGTATATATACTTGAACCGGCCATAATTTTTGCAAAAAGCTGTATATATATATATATATATATATTTATTATATGAAATAGATAGAGATTACTTCATGGAAAGTGCGCGCGTACGGTTTTTATTCACGAGTTGTGAAGTATCATAAAACGAACAAGCGAGTCTTCGAGCGCGTGAGTTTTATGATACGAAACAACGAGTGAATAAAAACTGTACAAAGCACTTTCCATGGTGTTTTCTTTTTATTTTATTCATACCGAGATTTTCAATTTGGTTTGAATTAGAGACTATTTTAGTTTATAAAGTTTGTAAACAAAGCTCAGTTTCCAAACTAAAAATTATATTGCAATAATTCTTTATTTTACAACGCTGTTTTACAAGCATAATAAAAACTTATTCTTATTAAATTCTAATTCGGTTTCTAAGTTTAATCTTTTCAACTTCTAGACTTTTAGTTTACACTAAAAATGATTGCGAAAGCTTACCGAAGTTTCTGTCGCCTTCTTACACGACAAAGCTGCCTTTCAATTCCTCGTTGTTGTTTAATACATTTTTAAGAGCTTTTCCAGCTTTTCCTCCGCTCTACTATTGGTATTTCATCGATTTTCTCTTTGGTTTCGTCGTCTAAATTATATTTTCATCCATGTTTTGAACTCAAACTTTCTAGTTTAGGTCTCACCGAATTGAAGTCGTCTTCTTACAAAAGCAACTGAAGCTGACTTTCCTTGTTGTTGTTCAAGTTTTCAGTACTTTTAAAGAACTTTTCCAATAGATTTACATCTCAGGCAGCTTTTTCTCCGCTTTACTATAGGTAATTCATCGATTTTCCCTTTGGTTTTGTCGTCTAAAATATAGTTTCATTCATGTTTTGAAATAAAAACTTTCTAGTTTAGTCGAAAGTCTCACACGAAAGAGCAGTGGAGTCCGTTGCTGCCGGCTTCTGATTGGACGTATCGTTTTTCTCACACGTGAAGAAAAGCCGTACGTGGCTTCTGATTGGACGTATCGTTTTTCTCACACGTGAAAAAGCGATACGCGCATTGTGATTGGTTGGGAAAAGTGAACGAACGAAAATTTATTACACAGGATTTTACTGAGTAAATCTCGGTATGTATATAATAAAGTGTGATATTGAGTGACATCAAAATGATAAAATTGATATCCCCACTCCCACCAGTGGCCAGTGGGGATACGATTTATATCATCACTGGTGGTGTCAAATTTCGACTTTTTGCTCAGCAAGTCTCAAATTCTCCATTATTTGTCATTGAAGATTTCATATAATAAACAGAACATTACATGGCCGCTTGGAGATACGAATTTTATCTTCTCGTGCTGATATTATCTCTCACTCGTTCGCTGCGCTCACTCGTGAGAGATAATATCAACACTCCAAGATAAAATTCGTATCTCCGCGCGACCATGTAATATCCTCTATATATATAATATGAAATCTTCAATGAAAAATAATGGAGAATTTGAGCGAGCTGAGCAAAAAGTCGAAATTTGACACCACCAGTGTTGATATAAATCGTATCCCCACTGGCCACTGGTGGGAGTGGGGATATCAATTTTATCATTTTGATGTCACTCAATATCACACTCTATTTCATATAATAAATATATACATACACCTACTTGCAAGAACGTTGTCATACAACATTTGAGCATTTGTAGTTTAGTGGATTAGGAATAAATTAAAAGTACAAAAGAAGATCATTGAAGCAGAACTCTTTCTTTTGTACTTTGAATTTATTCCTAATCTTGAAACTACAAATGTTCAAATGTTGTATGACAACGTTTTTGCAATTAGGTGTATATATATATATATATATATATATATATATATATATAGTATTATCTTATTAGTATAGTTTTAATGTCCTATATATTATTCGTATCAATATCTTCCTTAATTTAATATTAGCCTGACTTGGGGGTTGACTTTATATGGGTATTTAGTTCCTCTCTGTCGACACCCTTATTGCACCTTGTCAACTCCTTTGGTATCTCAATTGGAAATTCACAAGATGAATGAATGAGTCATACTACTCGCCATCTAAGGTCTTCGCTGAAAATGGTGCAGGCATTATTTAGGAATGAATTGATGATGAAATTCTTATTAAAAATGAACATGCTTAGACATCAATTGATACGCAGCCCCGCCTCCCATCAGTCACTTTGGTAAGGTGATCTGTATATCAGTTTTACTGCAAAAATGGAATTAATAAACAGACATGATGATGATGATGATGATGACTTATCCATGATTGATTATTATTATTTTCATTATTATTATTATTATTATCATTAATGATGATCATGATGATTATTAATGATGAATATTGATGATGATGGTGATTATTATTATTATTATTATTATTATTATTATTATTGATGATGATGATGATGAAATTAACAACGGTCACATAGTAATAGATAAATAAGTAAATTTAAAAAAAAAACAGTAAATGCTGTTTGGTTTCGTTCTTCAGGCTTTCGTAAGTACCTATGACGTCATATGATATCTGTTCTAGCCAATGAGAATACGAGACGTTTTATTTTTAAGATGTTTCCTGTACAAAGTATTTGGCAATCATAATGTTGCAAAAAAATTTTACAACTAAACGACCAATCATTGTTTTACTACAATTTTTACCCGAGCAATAATTATATGTTTTAGTGTGCATTACATTTTATAAAATACAGTACAATACTTATATTTTGGTTATTTTTACTCCAATATATTTATCAACAACACTAATGAATTCGTCATCTTTGACTCCTTTAAATCTCCCATTATCCAGCTCTTTGATGCTTTCTTCTATCTCTTCTTTTGTGTATTTTCGGAAAGTTGACCAAAAGGAATTACGAATCATGTAGTACCACCTACTTTTAGGTACCTTGAATATGGACTCCTCATTGGTCACTTCTGTGATGACGTCATCACGGCTTTTTACGTAAGGCACAATGTCATCAAGAACCTCTGGTATCTCCTCAATGTCTTTCAGTTGAAGAGGTGTGAAGGGCATACATAATCCGGCAGATGGTTGATTAAATATAAAGCAAACGCCATTCTTCGGGAGGTAATCGAAAATCTGTCCAAGGCATTTGGCAATGTCATCGATGTGATGAACTACACCACAAAGAAGCACCTTGTTGAATGGACGCTAAACAAATAAAAGAGATTTTAAAATTAAAATTAAAATTAAAATTAAAATTAAAATTAAAATTAAAATTAAAATTAAAATTAAAATTAAAATTAAAATTAAAATTAAAATTAAAATTAAAATTAAAATTAAAATTAAAATTAAAATTAAAATTAAAATTAAAATTAAAATTAAAATTAAAATTAAAATTAAAATTAAAATTAAAATTAAAATTAAAATTAAAATTAAAATTAAAATTAAAATTAAAATTAAAATTAAAATTAAAATTAAAATTAAAATTAAAATTAAAATTAAAATTAAAATTAAAATTAAAATTAAAATTAAAATGGCACAAGAGATCAACATTGAATAGAGGGAAATTGGGATATTAAAATCTTCCACCCACTTAGACAAAATTTAATTTTGTAAGGCAAAAATAATGTCATTCAACTTTAAAGTGCAAAAATGAAGTGAATAGTTGAATGGTGAAATATTTCTATATTTGAGTGTTGCGTCTTTAAAGTTTATACCGTTCCAATATGTTAATGACCGTGACGTAATCCCAGGCATCATTAAATATACAAACAGTATTTAAAAAGCATCGTCATGATGCTCGTGGTTTCTACAATGTTTATTGTACATTTGGTGTCTCATAGTGGCCAGTGTTTAATATTACGAGTAAAACCAATACACGCAAAAGCCTGGGATGACGTCACACTCATTAACATATTGGAAGTATAAATCTTTATAACTTCTTTAAAAAGAAGCAACACTCAAATGAAGAAATATTTCACCATTCAACTATTCACTTCATGTAGAATCAATACTGAAAGTATTGTATCAGGGGTTAGGTGCAATTTATGTATTCAAAAAGTGTGGGTAGGAGGTAGGCTCATTTTTGATAGCTGCAACGTAACCTAAATGAATAAAATCATACAATAGATTATACTTCTCATCACCAAATCAAATTACGTCTTATTATTTGAAAAAGAGGTTATAGTAATACTGATAATAAATTAATTACCTTGCTGCACTGCTTCTCAATTAGCACTTGCGCTACCGGCGTGCAATTTGACGTCTCGACGAAATAGGGTTTTGGTTGACGTTATTCAAATCGTTTTCATGACACAAAATGTGTTGAAGGGAACGTGCCGTTATGACATGGAAACGCCTTGGTCGACGTCCACAAATACCTATACTTTGTCGCGACGACCGAGCATGCTATTAAGAAGCACTGTATTTATTATTGATTTGATATATTTACTATCGTAACTAATAAATTAGAACTGCATTACCTGGTTTGCTACTTTATCTTGAACTAAGTGATCACAAAACTGTTCTGCTGTTTGTACCACAGGCACAATACCATCCAGTTTGCTTCCATGTTCAAAGAATGCTTGACAAGGCTCCACACACGTGACAGGATTCTTGAGTCCCACTTGCTTCCATATCAGATGTGCTTGTTGACCTGTAGCAGCGCCAATGTCCAATAGTAGATCATCTGGTGTCAGTTGTAGCTTGTTGATGATCAGTGATGGGTTGACTTGATGGACGGGCTCAAACAGGTAATTGTACTTGTTGGATATTTCAGTGTAATGTGAGTCCATTTTGCTTGAAATTGAAATTATTACAAAATGGGATGAATATTTGCCGGATATCGCTATACGACACAAACCTTATTCTAAATTCTTCATGGTTATTGTCGTTGCCAAGTGAGATCCCCTTAGGGACGGACCATTAGATAGTTGATGGGGGGAGGGGGGGGTGTGTAAATCCCCAAAAAATATCGCGCAAGCTCTTAAACCTCAAAAAAAATATCGAGCAGGCTCTTCTGTGCGAAAAAAAAATCGAGCAATACTGGTCAAAGGTAATGGCACGAACTTTATAAATATGTTGCGAATGCCCCTCAAATCACTGGAAATCGTATTTCCGAGGGTCTCAATTTCCAAACTTTCTCGTTCGCCCGCCTGTGACGATCGTTAGGCCTGGTTTTCACTGACGACGCAAGCACAAGCGCAAGCATAAGAGCAATACAATTCGGTCCTTGATAATGCATAATTGCATGGAACATCAGAATATAATGCCGAAACTAGAACAGAATTCCAACTCAAAGCTTGTAAATTAACTACTTTTCCACGCGTTTCTAAATTCTTTTTGTTTTTCTTTTCTTTTGAACTTCAACTTCAAATTTCTAGAAATACTATCACAGATTTTCTTCAATTTTTTTGAATGTTGAGCAAGGTACCTATCCTCCAAGATATCAAGCGCGATTTAAAAACTTAGGTCAAAAATTCAGTGGAGATAATAGGAAGTAAAGAAAACGCACTACTACTTCACAGGGGTTTTATATTAATTCTGATTTCAATAAGAACATACTCATTCAAAAATTCCATCTTTCTCTTAAAGCCTTGATAAAAGTTTTTTCCCAAAGCATTTTTTTTCTTGCGTCCGCGCATTTGCGATTTGATGTTAAAAGCCACCTTAAAAAAAGGTCTCTATCATTGCAACCTCTATAGGTTCGAATATCGATTTTTCTTTCATACTTTTCAGGCTCTGCTTGTAAAGCCATAAGGAGGTGGTGACGCTGTTTCATAGTGTTTTTCCTCGCTAAATAGATAATGCTCGTCAAAACACCTATTTACTGCTTAGTATTAGTACCTTACCTTTCCCCATTTTCAGATGGAAAAAGTGAACCATATGAACGGATAGAAGACATCATAAAAATTGTAGATTCCCGAAGAGCAAAAATATCCTTGAGCGAAGAAAAAGACGCCTATCGAGGCAGTGATGATGTGGCAAATTGTTGATGCTGTTGCCATAGTTTCTGCAGTTCTGACGTATAAAGGTCCTGACAAAAGGCCCTTGGCAAACAGCCCCGATATCTGACACAGCTGTTTAGACTATTGCCTGATTTGCACGAGTTCGAATTTCTAGTACATGACTTGATTGGAAACTGAGTCCTTACGCTTTTTGGGCTCCTCTAAAATTCATCTGACAATTTTTCCTTCGACATTTTCTATGGTAGTTTACAGCGAAAATCGTTGCATCGCGACCCGCCGTTTCTAAACTTTGCTGGGATTTTGTTTTTTCCGATCCGTCAATCATGTTGGGATTATGCAAATAAGTATTTGAACACGCTCCGCTCAGCTTCGAATCAGCATAAAATCAAACTTTTTTCGAATATCCAAGAACAAAACTATTCCTAAAACTATTATAATATAGGATATATGCTAAATATATATATCAGAGCTCATAAGGTTCATGTCCAGAGTTATTGCTTATTCATATGCAGGATTCGTCTAAAGCCAGCATTCTACTTTTGGCCAGCGGTTTATTTTAGACACCGTTTCTATGGTAACTCAACTTGGTTCCACCGGTCCAGCAGTGTAATAGGGGTCAAGACAATGACCTTAAGGCCCGTCATTAGCGAATGAATAGTCAACTGAAAGTATGAAAGTCTTAAGTCAAAGACTAATTGCTCTGTTTCGACGGCTGTGAATGCGACGTGAATCAATCGAATCAATGACGTGATTGGATTCGACTGCACCCGGCAATCGAACGAAATCGAATGCTAAAATATGTGAATTCGAGTTGCATTCGATTCTCGAACACAATTTGGAAAGCAACATTTTTTAACCATGGCTCAGTCTTATACATAAAAACTATTGCTACCAATAAACAGGACGCAAATGACTATTTTAACATCACAGTCATCAGCATTTGACAGGTAAAAAACTTTATAACTTCAAGACATAACTTTTTTGGATCACTGAACAGCTCACTATTGTAATTTAATTTTCAACCTGTTTTCCATGCATGGGCTTTCGAATACCTTCGTTTCTACGTTATCAAATGTCTAAGTGATCACTAAGTGATATTATTTCTTATAAAATAGTTCAGATATAACGCGCGCTCTGATTGGCTGATAGCCGTGTTTACATGAGGCTATGTAAACACGGCAAGTTTCAATATTTTATAAAACATATAGAAAACGTTTTCCCGTGTTTACATAGCCTGATATAAACACTCGGGAAAGTTTGGGAGAAGTCTTGAGCTCAATGTAAACCTCGCCTGCGGCTCGGTCTTACACAACAGCTCTCGACTTCTCCCAAACTTCCCTCGTGTTTATATCACGTTTTCTATTTGTTAAATTGTTATCAATAATTTACAGGTGGTTAAATCAACTAGTTAGTTAAACAGTAACACAAGTGTTCATAACGGCAGAGGTCATTTTACTGTTTGAGTACGACATCAGCGAAGTTGTGGTACAGCGTAAAGTTTTGCATGGGCATATAAAGGAAAAAAAGATCCTCATGCTTGGATACGCTTGTGCTCGATTGCTTACTAATTAATCAAAAATCCTACTTACTTTTTAGTATCTTAGTACCTTACCTTTCTCCTTTTTCAGACGGAAAAAGTGAACCACAAGAACCAACACCAGACATCATAAAAGCTGGAAATTCCTTAGTAAGAGCTAAGAATCCTCGAGCAAGGAAAATAAGACACTTTTGAGGCAGTGAAGAATCGATGGTATCGGCAAACAAGACTGCAAGGTTGGTTGATTTTGATGCTATAGACCCCTTGCAGCACGTCGGAATGCACCTCAATTTGGAGGGCAAAACAATAGGTTCCAATTCTCGGGAGATTAAAATTCTTTTGTTTTGCCCTCCAAATTGAGCTGCTCTGACGTCACGTGCAAGTGGTCTATATATGAGTGACCGGTCAGGTAGACAAACAGACTAGGGGGAGGGGGTGGGTTCGGGAAATTTGGGGGAGAGATCACATATAGATTTTAGGTAAGGAAAGGATCACCTATAAATGTATTTTATCATTTTTCTCAGTCTTGTTCAGTTTTGAACTGTGTGAAATGTGAACTTTACCTTTACAATTCCATTTACCTATTTTTTACCTTATTTCCCCCCAAACGTTTTACAAGAAGTGATAACTAATTCCCTGATTACAAAATGCTCTTTTAATCTATAATTGGCTGTTTATTGCCGGCTCATGAATTACAGTAAGCACAATATTCATTTCTTTGTCATTTTGACTCCATTTTGTTCAAATACTACAGTGATGAGCTCGTCATCTTTGACTCCTTTAAATCTTCCATTATCCTGCTCTTTGATGCTTTCTTCTATCGCTTCTTCCGTAAGTTGACGGAAATGCGACCAAAAACGACTGCGAATCATGTAGTACCACCTACTTTTGGGAATTCTGAAAGTAGACTTCTCATCGATCACTTCTGTGATGACATCATCACGGCTTGTGACGTAAGGTAATATGATGTCAAATGGGTTTGACACGTCTTTGAGGTGTTGTAACAGAAGAGATGGGAACGGTAGAGATGATAATGTTTTCTCGGTAAACGGCGTATTAACTATGAAGCACACGCCATTCTTCGGGAGGTGATCGAAAATCTGTCCAAGGCGTTTGGTAATGTCATCGATGTGATGAACTGAACCACAAAGAAGCACCTTGTTGAATGGACGCTAAAGAAATAAAACATGTTAGAGCTGCGGCAAATAAATTTACGGTTCACGGAAAGACACAAAAATCCCCGATGTACTGAATTTTAGCATGACGTCACGATCATTGCGCGCCCGCGATTCAGGCAGCGGTAAACAAATTAGTATCCATAGCAACTAACTAAGAGCGGCCGGCCGGCGATGAGCTGCGAAATGGTTTACCAAAATAAAGTGAAAAAATTGCTTGCTGTTTTTAACTTTGAATGGGATTGTTCTAATTATTTAGCTCAAATATCTACTTATATGAATGCCAAGGCCAAAGAAAAGGCCTCATCAACAATTTAATTCCAGCAATCAACCACCGAGTCAACCAAAAACAAAGAAATTACACGAAAATCAATCTCTTACGTCCGTAAATGTTCAATGCGATCTTTGTTGCTGTTTGACTGTTTCGGCCGAAAACCAGCAATTGAAACTTGATCTTGGCAAACAACGAGAGCTAGTAGATACCTGGAAACTCAGCTATGAAAAAGAGAAAGAAAAAACATCGAAATTGGAAAAAGAAGTAGTCGGACTACGAGAAGAATTACTATGCGTACGAGATAAGTATGTAAGCAAAGTAGCAAACTTAAATTTACGAATTAGAGAGCTTAAAGATGAGGGAGAAACGTTGAAGGCCGATATCAAAAATGAAAAAAGTAAAACAGTACAAAGAGGCCATGAACTTCGTGGGGCAAGGGCAAGACTTACACGAGAAAAAAAGAAGACAAAAAGTGATTTAGTAGAACAAATCAATTTAACCAACACTTTTAATCGAGGGGAAAACGGAAAAAAACACCAGAACAGTACAGTTTATGAGTTGTATCAGGTTTGCACAACATGCTGGGTTACTATCCGACCAGAAAATGAGTTTGACAATTGATTTATTATTTACTACATTTTTCAACCGAGACCCTCCCCCCAATTTCGTTGTTTCCCCTACAACGATAGCCGATTGGAACTTGCTTTTGGCGGAAGCCGACAAGATTCTTTTAAAGCGATTTCTATCAACAACGGAATATGAGATTCATTTTTGGGGTGATGACAGTCACAAAAATCACGAAGATAGGCATGTCTTCGGAGTTCATACCTGGCATCCAGAAAAGGGTCATCCAGTCAGATATGTTCTAGGCAACCTTCTTATTGCCAGTGGTTCAGGCAAAGACCAAGCAGATGCAGAGTATCATGTTGCCAGCAAAATATATGGGGTGAAAAATGCTGGGGCATTAATTGGTGACAACGCCTCAACACAGTGTGGAACAAGAAATGGAATGGCAGCTATGTTAACAGCAAATTTCAAAAAGGAAGTTTTCTTTGTTGGGTGTTACCCACATGTGTTGAATATTATCTTGAAGCGGGCAGCCTATGCTGGGTTTGGTTTGAAAGGGGACCAAACATCATTCAATGTCATGCAATTACATTACAAGGTAATACATTGAAATTATTTGCCTTGTTTAGTATATTATTATTTTTTATATAGACAACTACTGGACATGAGCAAGCATGATTTACCATTATTGTGTTGTGAATGGGGAGGGGTGGGGGGCTTTTTAGAGAGAGGCTAGTGGCTTGAGTGGAATAATGATTGTTAGGAAGAAAAACAATCAAAATACAGTAATATTTAGACTAATACTACTCATTATAATAATTGGTAGGTTGCCTGGGTCCATCATGACAGGCCATCCGAATACAAAGCTTTGTATGTATCTCTCAAAATATTACCAAAAGAACCTCCCCTTCCCCAGACCTTCACCGACACAAGGTGGACATACATGCATGATCACCTTCAATGGTGGAGTAGATATGGTTCTGAATGCATAAAGCTGGCAAAGGTAATGGTGTCAAAGCTGAAAAAGAGTGATACACATTATTCTGTTTGGCAAGAAATCATCAAGATGTCTGCCCATCCAATGATCCAGGTATTCAAAAATCATTTACTCAACATACTCAATGGCACATTTAGAAAAAAAGCATTAAATACAATGTATATGCACTTTGTTCATTTTGATTGCTTTGTTAGTCTTTAAATTAATAGTATAACAATACTGTATTGAGAATAGTTAGCTATCAAGCTGTTTACACATTTACACCTAAATTTACACCCAAGGTTCAAAGAGCCTTCCTCCAAGAGCTGCTGGATATTTTTATTATGCCTGCACTGAAGAACTCAGAGGGTCCAGATAACGAACTTGGTTTTGGAGCAGGATATCTTGCTAGACTTTGGCCTGGAGAAGTAAGAGCAATTATTAATGTTGATAAACAAATATTTTTGGTGGGGTGAAAGGGATTAGGCTAATGTATAAGTTTGAAAGAAAAATAAATACAGTGTAGATAAATAAAAACCTCAATATCTACTACCAAAAAATAGCAACAACAACAACAACAACAAAAAAGAGGGGAAAAAAAGTAAGATAGAAAACAACAATGAAAACAGTTTTAAATTTTTTTCCTCCTTTTAAATACTTACTAAATTAATTAATTTTCTTTGCATATCTCATATCTCAGCCAATGAGAAGTAAGTTTGTTATTCATTGAGATAGCTATTTACTTCAAATTGGCTGAAACATGGGATTTACCAAGAATATCTAGTTTATATTTTTAAATGAAGTACAAATTAAAATTGGGTTGTATTCTATGTGTTTCCTTTGACAGGTCCGGGAACATATTATGACCATAAAGAAATATATACACCAACCTGCCAAGTGGTTTCCAAAAACAGAGAAAGCCATTGTTAACTCACTGAAGTGTGATGAAGTTGCAAAAAATCACATGAGACAAAATGTACAGAAACCAATGCTTGAAGAATGTCTACTTGTTCTTCATGATCATGCAGCTAAGTGGTTTACATTTCCCAAGTTTTTTGCAATGGGAGCAGATACTAGATTTAGACACTTCTTCTGGAGAGCTGTGCTGAGAGTTCTGGACATGCTGCCACCAGTCCTTTTCACATTTGATGATCACTCCCATCCATGTGAGGACTTTTCTCCCCACTCAGAGGAAGGCCAGTTTCTTTATGAAAGTCTTGTTGATGCAGCATTAGTTCTGAAGTCTGTAGAATCTCTATTATCACACTGTGAGGCAGAAGGACTGTTGGATACAAATAAGTACCTCAGCCAAACTCCTGATATTCATTGGTTTACAGAATTTGAAATTTTAACCATGGTTGCAGCTGATTCATCTAATCTTTGTAAGTGGTCCTCAAAATGGACAATGTATAATGACAGTCTCCTCATGGAGATTAAATCAGTAGCTGAGAGCCAAAACCCTCAGCTCATCAGTCCAAAGTATGAGCCTTTTCTTTATAAATGGTTTGCAACATACTTGTTTGCAGTCCCTGTAAATAATGTGGTAGCAGAGAGGCAATTCAACATTGCCTCCATACATGTCGATGTCAATCAGTCAGAGCTAAGCAAATAGGCAACACAGCTTTTTGTTGAGAACATTTTGCATGAGCCAGAAGAGAGATATAACCTGTTGGGAAAAGTCAAAACAGACCATCAGGAAAATAAGGAAATAAAGATTCGAATTACTGAAATGGTGAGAAACCATGTACGCAATCAGATGAGGAAGTATGCAAATCAGATGTCTCCAGTATTACTGTTAGAGGCAAGGAAAAATCTAAATAACATAAAGCAAAAATCTGGTGCAGCTGGACCCCTCACAGCTATGGATTTGTTTCCTTTAAAGTTCTCTGAAATGAAATCCCAAGACCCTGATGAGTTCCACCAACTACAAGATGAAGGAAGAGAAACAGCATTGCAATGGGTGGCTTCACGCAAAAAAGACAAAGGTGCCATAGAAACCAAGAGGACCTACAAACCAATTATTCCTAATTATAACAACATGCTGCCAGATGACACTGTCCCTAGTCTTATGATGATTGCTGCACTAAAGCTACAAAGATACGGTGAAGAACTTCCCCTTATGAATCTACCTAGAGAATATATGCAGTATGTGGAATTTTTGCCAAGAATAATTGAAATGAATCAGAGAGAAAACACACAGCTGGCCCAACAGAGTCCTTTTCCCTCTGCACATTCAAGAGTGCTTCCAAAGTGGTTATCAAAGAGTTCTGCAAATGTCTCACAGGCTCAACACATGACAAGCTATGAAGAATAGCAGCTGTCTATTTGTACATGTCTAAAAAAACTAGTATCTTGCATATGTTGTAGTTGTTTGTTTTAGCCATTTTTAATCAAAAATGTACCCAGTTTCTATGGCTTTCAACTTTTCATACTGAATTCATAATTATTTACATTTATATATGAATTAAATTTGTATATTAATTTCATTTTTGGTACAATGAGGGGATAAATTTGAGTCATATTCTTGATTCATTGTCAATAGATGAAAAGGAGAAATCATCACATTCAAATACATGTAAGATTATTCACCTGTGTGATGATAGCCTAGTGTGATTCTAAATCCCAATGTAAATAGTTTACCAAAATACGTATTTAACCAAGTAGGACACTCAGAATTGAGCATTTCAGACAAAATATTGTACGCGGAAAGATTTATCTTTGGAAATAGATGAGATTAAATTTATTTCAACAGCAATATAGCAAATTAATTCAGCTTACTAATAAGCTTATATCACAACCAGTTCCAAAAAAATGCAAAGCCAGCTACTAAACAAAGACTAAGCTTATATACATATATAGAGAGAGAAATAAAGAAAGCTAAATAAAATCAAAAGTCGTTTTTAGTTTATATCATTTCGTAAAACAATATATAAGCTTAATACACTTACCATAGTTCCTTGTAGATTATCAGCTTAGGCACTCGATCGATCCTCCATGATAATTTTCCAAGTCCAGTCTCGTACGTTTCTTCGTCATTTCCTTCGATTTTCCGACTCGAAGCAGCTTTACAAAAATCATTATAGGATTGCAAGGGAACTCGACAGCAACTACATTTTGCTTCCAAGACCAAGACAGGTAAATTTTAAAAATTGTTATCGTTTCCTTTTTGGAAATTTTGATTTTTCCTCGCTCCAAATCTGTCTTCAAACAATACAAACGGAGCTTATGGTCGCTTCTTGACTAAATTTGAAAAATCCGAAACGATAAAAACCTAGATAATTTCATTAACCTGCTTTCTGGTCGCTTAAACTTTAAATATTTTTAAATACAGCATCGCCATTTCGAAAATGAAATCTCGCCATTGCCGCCATTACACAATGCACTTTTGTCCATGCGCTATTTTGACACGTTCGTGACGTCATGCATAAATTAAAATCAAAGTAATCTGATGGTCCGTGAACCGTAAAATTTAATAAAGCGTTTGAGATCTTGACCAACCTGGTTTGCAACTTGATTTTGAAATAAATGATCAAAAGCCTGTTCTGCAGTTTGTTTCACTAGCACAATACCATCCAGTTTGCTCGCATGTTCAAAGAATGCTTGACAAGGCTCCACACACGTGACAGGATTCTTGAGTCCCACTTGCTTCCATATCATATGTGCTTGTTGACCTGTAGCAGCGCCAATGTCCAATAGTAGATCATCTGGTGTCAGTTGTAGATTGTTGATGATGATTGGTGTGTTGGTTTGATTGAAAGGCTCATACAGATAATCGTACTTGCTGGATATGTCAGTGTAATGGGAATCCATTCTGCTCAAATATTGAAAATATAAAAAATTAGTGTTTATATAATGTGCTGCTCATTCTCCCACAAATAGTGCAAAATTTAAGTGAGTGCAATTTTTTTGCTGCCGGTATCACTACTTATTCTTCTACTACTACTACAATAAAAGTAGATTTCATATGAGGATCAAAAGTTTAAAACGGCCGAAGTCTGTAAAATTCAATTTCATCTACAGGTTTTAAATACATACAAATACAAATACAAACTTTATCAACATTCCCATAAAACAGGGTATTTTATATTAATTCACAGAATGATGAAAATACAAAAATACAGTAAAATGGTAATAAAATGTCACGCTAATTTATTTTGTCGACTTAATCTCTTGCATCAAGTTCAACTTTAGCTTCTTTTTGAAAGTCAATATGTTTATTTGTCAGTAGACTTGAGAAATGTATCAATTATATCAATTATATTTCTTTGTTACTTTTATTTCATTATTTTTATCTACAATAGTAATCAGTTTGTCATCTTTGACATTTACTCATAAAGCTGAGCTGTTCAAATTTCTTTCTTTTTGGTTTTTGCTAATTCTGATCGATCCATAAGTGTTTTTAATAATATTAACGACGCAAAGGATTATGGAGATGTGAAAGTGGTTAATAGAGAAGCACAATAAACAATTTTTCAGAGAGAGATAGAACATCATGTAAAAAATATATGGGACAATAGCCAATGTGCATGAGATCGAAATTATAGCACAAAGCATGATGGGAAAGTGAGTTCTTACGCTTTTTTGGCTTCTCAAAAACTTCATCTGACAATGTTTCCTTCGACATTTCCTATGGAAATAAAAGGATTTCAGCAGACGAAAACAACAGTAATTTTTTTCTGATAGTTCCTTTGATTTGCCTGTTGCATTTTTAAAGAACTCACTTTCCCAGAGTGCTTTGTGAGCTTTGATGCACATTGCCTATTTACTAGACTGTGAACAGTCCCTCTTTTCCCTCCTAACTCATTCGAGTCGTGTTTTTTCCTGCCTTGGACGCGCGAAGAGTGGGGGCGAGTTTGAAGCGGCACGCGGGGAGAGGAAAAGAAGGGACTGTGGACAACACACAGGGAAATGAATAGACCATTTTCGAGATGCGCGTGCACTTTCTAAAATATCGCAGGCGCAGACATGAAAAAGAGGCATTTTCGGGCAAGATCACGCGCGCTATTGACTCTGCCCGAAAATGCCTCGAGATCATGTACGCGCCTGCGATATTTTTGAAAGCGTTCGCACATCTCGAAAATGGTCTATTACCACCCCTTTTTCACACTTAATATTAAGAATCGATCGTGGGTCACTCGGTATTAATCGGTAACGTACTTCACGAGGTCCCGAGTGACCCACGATCGATTCTTAATATTAAACAGACAAACATCACGAACTTTAA
Source organism: Anthopleura xanthogrammica (assembly GCA_964019055.1). Classification (NCBI taxonomy): domain Eukaryota; kingdom Metazoa; phylum Cnidaria; class Anthozoa; order Actiniaria; family Actiniidae; genus Anthopleura; species Anthopleura xanthogrammica. The sequence continues at coordinate 11,519,501 of OZ025207.1, read as the reverse complement.
TTCATTCGGCAAAACAACACAAGTAAACGCAATCCAATGAATTCGAAGCCCAGTGAGTGGAATCATCTTTCGTAAACGGGGTAAACTCCTCGCCAGGCTGAAGTTAGCCGCACATTCAGTCGCACATTCGACTTTCGCTCATAAATCGCGAAATCGAAAGTAAACCCCACTCGATAACCACCTAATATTGTGTAGAAAATTACCGGCTTCTTCCTGATTACAATAATATTTGGCACAAATCGGTTGGAAGCTCCCAGCATACTATAGCACTCGACACTTCAAAATCTTTTTGATCGTTCGCCCGAATTACAATCATTTTTTTCAATCCTTAATAACTCATCTAAAATGTATTTGATTCCTGTGTAAATTGTAATTCTTTCAAATTTATTCGATTCCTCTAAAAATAGTAAACCAAATTGATGTTACCATTTCGAACAACAATTTTGATGCAGCCTTGTATTACTGCTAGTTTCTCTCACTAAACACTGCCGGTCACGATCTCAAAAGACTAAATGCCCCAGCGGCAGTCCAAACTTTCGCCAATATCGTTGTGAAAACGTTATCAAACCAAATCAAAGTGAACTACCTTTGTTTAGAAATGTCAAGCGCTTCTCGTGAGCTACATATATGCCGGGCATATATTTTATTCTTCGTTCACTTTCAGGCACTTCAATTAAAACAACCGTCTGAATGTCTGCTCCAAAAGCTGCATGGCTTGTAGCCTCCTTTGTAAATTTCTAATTTCGTGTTGCTTACGCGTGAATGCTAGTGAATACTAGTGTACCGTGACCTTTCAATCAGTAGGTTATGAAATATATGTATTTCAGTATGTTAACGTATCCATTCCAGTGTTAATGACAATAAATCGAGTTGACCAAATGAGATTCTGCTCTGAAACACAGCAATTCAATAGAATAAAACCGATTATAATTACATAAATAAACAAAGAATTCACCAAACTAAGATTCTCATAGTTTGCTCATAGATTCTCAAAGATATCTCATAGATACTAACACTTCTCTCTTTGAGTACGTGGACCAACCCGTTCCAAAATCGCTCAATAACATCTTTTAGTGTGGGTCTACCACGTACGGCGTGTGTGTTTGTAAGTAGTTTAAGCGTAGCGTTAAAAAACCTAAAGACAATAGTACGCAACATGCCTACAGACAATATAGTACTTCACGAACCCTGAACGAATGAATTAATGGCGACACAACACTAAAAACTATAAATGATAATAATAATATTTAATACTTATATTGCGCATTTTAACATTTGAAATGTGATCAAATGCGCAAATACATCGTCCTCGATGTCGTGTGGCAACTTCATTGGACATTGTTTACAAGTTCTCGACCAATCATGACGTGTGAAATTATGGTCTACCTGACGCCCGAAAAACGGATCTCATTTTAAGACTATTGCTACCAATAAACAGGACGCAAATGACTGTTTTAACATCACAGTCATCAGCATATGACAGGGAAAAAAACTTTATAACTTCAAGACGTACAACTCAAAGTATAACTTTTTTGGATCACTGAACAGCTCACTATTGTAAGATGTATATTATAGGCAATTTAATTTTCAATCTGTTTTCCATGCATGAGCTTTCCAATACCTTCGCTTCTACATTATCAAATGTCTAAGTGATCACTAAGTGATATTAGTATAAATACAAAGGTGATTATACAAAATCGCGCGCTCTGATTGGTTTTCTATCTCGGATTATCAGCCGATAATCACCTTTTCGGACAAAATGGCTGTCAGCGTGACCGTCGCGCTTTTAAAAAATAAAATATTTTCACTTTCAATGTTGTTTCCTTCTTTCTTTTTTGAAATAATCACCTTTTTATTTATACTAAAACAATTATTCACCTCAAGCTCAGTGGTTATCGATGAATATTTACCTCGCAGCTCGAAGACTCGCCGCTCGGTAAGTATTCATCGATAATCACTTCGCCTTCGGCGAATAACTGCTAATTATTTCATTGTTATCAATAATTTACAGGTGGTTAAATCAACTAGTTAGTTAAACAGTAACACAAGTGTTCATAACGGCAGAGGTCATTTTACTGTTTGAGTACGACATCAGCGAAGTTGTGGTACAGCGTAAAGTTTTGCATGGGCATATAAAGGAAAAAAAGATCCTCATGCTTGGATACGCTTGTGCTCGATTGCTTACTAATTAATCAAAAATCCTACTTACTTTTTAGTATCTTAGTACCTTACCTTTCTCCTTTTTCAGACGGAAAAAGTGAACCACAAGAACCAACACCAGACATCATAAAAGCTGGAAATTCCTTAGTAAGAGCTAAGAATCCTCGAGCAAGGAAAATAAGACACTTTTGAGGCAGTGAAGAATCGATGGTATCGGCAAACAAGACTGCAAGGTTGGTTGATTTTGATGCTATAGACCCCTTGCAGCACGTCGGAATGCACCTCAATTTGGAGGGCAAAACAATAGGTTCCAATTCTCGGGAGATTAAAATTCTTTTGTTTTGCCCTCCAAATTGAGCTGCTCTGACGTCACGTGCAAGTGGTCTATATATGAGTGACCGGTCAGGTAGACAAACAGACTAGGGGGAGGGGGTGGGTTCGGGAAATTTGGGGGAGAGATCACATATAGATTTTAGGTAAGGAAAGGATCACCTATAAATGTATTTTATCATTTTTCTCAGTCTTGTTCAGTTTTGAACTGTGTGAAATGTGAACTTTACCTTTACAATTCCATTTACCTATTTTTTACCTTATTTCCCCCCAAACGTTTTACAAGAAGTGATAACTAATTCCCTGATTACAAAATGCTCTATTAATCTATAATTGGCTGTTTATTGCCGGCTCATGAATTACAGTAAGCACAATATTCATTTCTTTGTCATTTTGACTCCAACTTGTTCAAATACTACAGTGATGAGCTCGTCATCTTTGACTCCTTTAAATCTCCCATTATCCTGTTCTTTGATGCTTTCTTCTATCGCTTCTTCCGTAAGTTGACGGAAATGCGACCAAAAACGACTGCGAATCATGTAGTACCACCTACTTTTGGGAATTCTGAAAGTAGACTTCTCATCGATCACTTCTGTGATGACATCATCACGGCTTGTGACGTAAGGTTATATGATGTCAAATGGGTTTGACACGTCTTTGAGGTGTTGTAACAGAAGAGATGGGAACGGTAGAGATGATATGGTTTTCTCGGTAAACGACGTATTAACTATGAAGCACACGCCATTCTTCGGGAGGTGATCGAAAATCTGTCCAAGGCGTTTGGTAATGTCATCGATGTGATGAACTGAACCACAAAGAAGCACCTTGTTGAATGGACGCTAAAGAAATAAAACATGTTAGAGCTGCGGCAAATAAATTTAATAAAGCGTTTGAGATCTTGACCAACCTGGTTTGCAACTTGATTTTGAAATAAATGATCAAAAGCCTGTTCTGCAGTTTGTTTCACTAGCACAATACCATCCAGTTTGCTCGCATGTTCAAAGAATGCTTGACAAGGCTCCACACACGTGACAGGATTCTTGAGTCCCACTTGCTTCCATATCAGATGTGCTTGTTGACCTGTAGCAGCGCCAATGTCCAATAGTAGATCATCTGGTGTCAGTTGTAGCTTGTTGATGATGATTGGTGTGTTGGTTTGATTGAAAGGCTCAAACAGATAATCGTACTTGCTGGATATGTCAGTGTAATGGGAATCCATTCTGCTTAAATATTGAAAATATTAAAAATTAGTGTTTATATAATGTGCTGCTCATTCTCCCACAAATAGTGCAAAATTTAAGTGAGTGCAATTTTTTTGCTGCCGGTATCACTACTTATTCTTCTACTACTACTACAATAAAAGTAGATTTCATATGAGGATCAAAAGTTTAAAACGGCCGAAGTCTGTAAAAATCAATTTCATCTACAGGTTTTAAATACATACAAATACAAATACAAACTTTATCAACATTCCCATAAAACAGGGTATTTTATATTAATTCACAGAATGATGAAAATACAAAAATACAATAAAATGGTAATAAAATGTCACGCTAATTTATTTTGTCGACTTAATCTCTTGCATCAAGTTCAACTTTAGCTTCTTTTTGAAAGTCAATATGTTTATTTGTCAGTAGACTTGAGAAATGTATCAATTATATCAATTATATTTCTTTGTTACTTTTATTTCATTATTTTTATCTACAATAGTAATCAGTTTGTCATCTTTGACATTTACTCATAAAGCTGAGCTGTTCAAATTTCTTTCTTTTTGGTTTTTGCTAATTCTGATCGATCCATAAGTGTTTTTAATAATATTAACGACGCAAAGGATTATGGAGATGTGAAAGTGGTTAATAGAGAAGCACAATAAACAATTTTTCAGAGAGAGATAGAACATCATGTAAAAAATATGTGCATGAGATCGAAATTATAGCACAAAGCATGATGGGAAAGTGAGTTCTTACGCTTTTTTGGCTCCTCTAAAAATTCATCTGACAATTTTTCCTTCGACGTTTTCTATGGAAATAAAAGGATTTCAGCAGACGAAAACAACAGTAATTTTTTTCTGATAGTTCCTTTGATTTGCCTGTTGCATTTTTAAAGAACTCACTTTCCCAGAGTGCTTTGTGAGCTTTGATGCACATTGCCTATTTACATACCAAGGTAATTAGGTGCATTAACGTGCATTAACGATCACTTTATATGTGCGAGAAAAGTAAAAAAACGTTCAGGTCAAGAATATATCGTTGGTCAATATTATTTTTTCGGTAGCTGACCTACCCAGACGATTAACTATTATAATCAATGCAAACTCGTAACGCAACCCTGGGGTGAAAACATCCATGCAGAGCATGTAATGAATACATTGCTTCTCATATAAAAAAATTGATGGCAAAGTATTCATTTGACTGATTTAAAAAAGTGCTAATAGACAATTCAAATAGTTGACTAGTAGACTAGTATAATGGTTGTTTACGGGTTAGAGACTGATACGAGGGTTTTGTGGTGAAATATACGCACGAGCAGACTGTAGAATGAACGAGAAATTTTCAATACTGGTATTGAAAATTTCGAGTTCATGCTACAGTCTGCAAGTGCGAATATTTCACCACAAAACACGAGTTTTAAGTCTCTAACCCTTTTAATATTCAATCTGAATTCACTGAATGAATAGCATATAATAAATGAAGTTACAGAACGGCTGTAATCTTTGTTGTTTGCTTGCTTCAGCTCTTGATAAAACCTTCCCAGTCGCTCGGCTAAAATTTCTTTGCTTAGCGTTTCCAATTCCTCACTTTGAAACCTCAACTGCAACCATTCTAGATTTAAATTGATAAAACTCTTTAATTCAATCGAAGTTTAATTCAATAAAAGCTTTTTTTTGTCTAACTTTCGGGTTAACTAAACGGACTAAAGATGACAAAGCTACAAACTTGTGGTTTCAAACGAACCCGCTTTGAATGAAAACCTTACCTTTGAAGATTCCAACACTCCAGTTAGTGTTTTTTTAGTGTTCTTTGGAATTGATTCATCGATAATGCTACTAATTTCTTTTTCGTCAATGTTGTCATAAGAACGACTTGAAGCCATGGTCGAACTGGTTAGAGCACTCAAAATTCTCGCTCAAAGGGCGGTACCGACAGATAAACACAAAACACGTGATCAATTTCAGCCAATCGTGCGCGCGAATTTTGAACAGTGAATAAAGATTGAATATTAATATAGCATATATCGTGATATTCGATGTGGCTATATGCCGGCCGGCAGCCCGGCCGGCAGCCCAGCTGGTCTAGATCTCAAATAGACTAAATGCCCCAGCGGCAGTCCAAACTTTTCGCCAATAACTTTGTGAAAACGTTATCAAAGCGAATCAAACTAGCTAGTCTATCTTTGTTTAGAAATGTCAAGCGCTTCTCGTGAGCTACATGGATCGGTCATTTGGCTTTTCGATTTTTCTCGGTACAGTATACAATCGTGGCACTTGGAAATGTTTTCCTAAACAATGCCGGTCAAGATCTCAAATAGACTAAATACCCGGCAGTCCAAACTTTCGCCAATATCTTTGTGAAAACGTTATCAAACCAAATCAAAGTGAACTACCTTTGTTTAGAAATGTCAAGCGCTTCTCGTGAGCTACATATATGCCGGGCATATATTTTATTCTTCGTTCACTTTCAGGCACTTCTATTAAAACAACCGTCTGAATGTCTGCTCCAAAAGCTGCATGGCTTGGTGAGTTAAGATTTGTTTCATGTTAATTTTATGTTTCGTGGCTCAGTGAATAAATTAATTAAGATCTGTTTCATGTTATTGAAACATTCATTTATTATAATTTCCATACCACCGGACCAGTTTTTTTTGCTATTTCAAAAATCAAGTCATATGATCAATATTTCGAATCAAGTTATTGCTGATTAGTGGTTTTCTTCAAAAAAAAATTCTAGCCGTACGTAAATAAATATATTTCAGGAGTCCAATATGCACAGTTGTAATTTTTAGCCTACCTTTCACCATTTTCTTCAGTAAAATGCGATTTTTATGTATCGACAGTACTTGTCTTGAAGCAGTATAATTCAGTTTACTTTTTTCTGATCTTTGTTTTTCGCCAAAAAGAAATTGCATGTGGCAGTACGTAAATGAATATATTTCAGTAGTCCAATATGCAAAGCTGTAATTTTTAACCCACCTTCCTGCAGTAAAATTGTACGTATCTGCAGTACTTGTTGCCATGTTCAGAAGCAGTGTAATTCAGCAGTCTTAGCCGATATAAGAATCGTTAGTGTCTGTGCCACAAATAGTGATTAGCGACTGATGAGCTACTGAAAGTAGAAATAAGTAGCGACGGGATCAAACTTAATTTATTGGTCTGACTCAGACAATAGCGAACCAATCACCGTTGCAGCAGTTTTTCCAGTTGGTGGACTTAAAATCATATCAAGATTCAAAGTTCATATCTAGTTTCTGTTATTTTTTCCTTTCGTAACACTCCTCGCCCACCCCTCGCTACGCCACTGCTTTAAAGCGACTGTGCCACAAAGAGTAAAAGAGAAGTTATCAGCCACTGCAAGTAAAAAAACGTGCAAGAGCTTTGCAACCCGTGAATCCCATACATTTTATGATATGCATGAAAGTGTTCCTTTTGGGTTCGAATACCCCTTACTAAGCACATGTAAATTTTTAATTTCGTGTTGCTTAAGGCGGCGAAATACGAGACACAAAAACCCTCAACTTGTCGCGCAACATTGTTGCGCTGCAAGTTTTTGGTCGATGTTGCGCGTTTTTCACCTCGCGATCTCAACTTGTCACGCAACAAATAATGTGTTGCGCGATTAGCGAATTCTGCATCTTTATTGGCTAGTTGAGTACAAGTTGCAATTCCAAGATGGCAGCTGCAGCGCAACAGCGAAAGCGTGCTGTAGCTGTTGTTTTGCTTACTTTGCCACTCGAAGAGCCTAAAATTGCTAGATAACGCAAGAAAAAGAAGTCTACAAGAGAGTGGATCATGAGAAGGGAGGAGAGAGGCGCATTCCATCAGCTAATCAAAGAAATTGAAGTAGAAGACGAGACTGGCTACCGAAATTTCTTTCGTCTTACTCGGGAGCAATTTAAGTTTATAGCGGACAAGATCCGCCATTTTGTTTGTTTACTTCAGGCGCACGCTAGATAAGTTGTACTTTGACCTCCATAAACATGTGACTCCTTTTGACCAATCAAATGAGAGCTTGGGCGAAAATGTTGCGTTTCAAGTTGACTGTGTGATGAAAAACGCGCAACAAAAACAAAATTTGTTGCGGAAAGTAGACCGGGTGCCAACTTCGCGCAACAATTTTTCTAAACGCGCAACACATTATTTGTTGCGTGACAAGTTGAGATCGCGAGGTGAAAAACGCGCAACATCGACCAAAAACTTGCAACGCAAAAATGCTGCGCGATAAGTTGAGGGTTTTTGTGTCTCGTATTACGCGTGAATGCTTGAATGCCTATTAGGTTTCTACTTGACCTACTAGAATACCGTGATCTTTCAATCGGTAGGTTATGAAATATATGTATTTCAGTATGTAAACGTATCTATTCCAGTGTTGAAGTGTTCACTTGAAAAAAAAATTGTATCTCTGTAAATGCTCTCAGTGAAAATGTGTTTAAATTATAATTTGTTTTATTCTTACTGTTTGTATTTTGTATTTAATAAATGGATTTATTCCACAGCAGTTTCAACTTCTTATTTTCCTTTTGAATGCGTTCGCTAAAAATACGTATTGCATACTCTTCGAATCATCCTCATGCAGTTACAGGATTCTTTCGTTTAATAATATCAACTATTGCTGGAATAAGAGAATTGGTGCGAGTGATCATTTGAAATTTATCCAGAGTGCCATCTTCATGGAATGCTGTTAGATAAAATTTTATGCTTTTATTTTTTGTATTAGTTTGAAATATGCAGCTTAAGCAATGATGTGAAAAGCATATTATGAGTCCAGTATTTCCATTTATGTTGTTTAATATCAGTGTTTGGAGGTCAAGTCTGCTGCTAGTAGTACGCAATTAAATATGCCTTGTTTATGCGCTGTATAAACTATGTCGATAGCTGCATCATATATCTTAAGTTTGTTTGGAAGTTCATTTACAGTGACACTGCTTTCAGTACTTGTACATGTTAATTGTTCAAAATAGAACTGTTTTCCATGATCAATAATTGCGTCTAAGGTTTGTGAATCCCAGTATCTACAGGATGTGACAAGGGAAAAGCAAATGCTGTAAAAAGATAAAGCACAGCAATATTTATGTCATATTCACTGCTGTTACTGTCTGTAGTTGATATACCATTCTCATTGTGCATTCGAGACATGTTTCAGTCACAAGAAGAATAATTAGAAATGGTTTCTAACTCATTTTCCAATGCTGTAATGCTTACACCCTTTAACTCAAACAAAGTATTTACATTTGTATAGACATGCTGAAAATAGTGTATTACATCATCTATAGTTTGTGCCTCTAACAATACACAAGTACCATAAGGATGAGCCATACCTTCTGCATCTCTGGCATGAGAGTCAAATATTTTATATTTACCATCAGGGGTACAATATATACTGACAGTACGGCACTCAATTGTTAAAAGAAATGACTGGTAATTCCTCCTTAATAATGATTGCATAGCATCAGCAAAAGGGATGCAGTAATCAAAATCCTGTATAGCACAAATAGTAGAGTGTATAGTACCATTATAGCTTGCACCGTATGTAAGCTGAAAGGTATTATTAAAGACTATAATCCTTTCAGGTACCTCTGTTAGTAGTAAGAAGGATTGTTTGAATAATATAGATAAGTAGGAATACAATTCATTACCAACATTCATGATATTTACCAAGTCCATGGGGGTAGTAATACCATTACTTCTGTAGTTATAGATCAGTGAAGTTAGAGACATGGCAACACATTGGCTACCCGCATTAAATCCAAACACTGCTACATTGCCTTGACTATAAGGTGCCTGGATTGTCTTTGTATGATCAATAGGACCAGGATTAATCTCAATATCATTGGACAGACTAAACCTACAATGATTCACTCTGTGATTCAGACTCTTATACACAGATTTTATACTGCATGTACTACTGGAACGACGGAAGAAGATCATGCTCGGTGCACTTTAATTTTTCTCTTTCATTGCAAGTTTTTCGTTTCTTTCTTCTACATGTCATGGACCAACTACAACTTGCACATTTGTCTTTTCTATATAATACATACATATGAGCAAATAAATGGATATTAGGAGACTTTGGATTTATTTTTTTTATACATTTTCTTAGCGCTTTTCTTTGTTTCCTACTTTTTTTTAAATCACGGGCTAGTTTTTTAAGAGGAATCCTGCTTGGTTCACGATCACGTCTTACAGCGTCGCATTGTTGTGGAATTACTTAATATATAAAGCGCCTTTCCTGGTGCTCAAAGCGCTGAATTACAAAATTATAATCAAACAACTAAAACCTATTATGCTAAAAAATATACTATATTTATATCACTTTCTCTAGTAAAATCTATACTTAATTAAAATAAGCTAACCTAAATAAGTACGTCTTAAGCTGTTTCTTAAAAATATCAACAGAATGACTATTCCTAATGTTAATAGGAAGTGAATTCCAAATTTGTGGAGCATTAATTGAGAAGGCTCTATAGCCATACGTCTTAAGATTATAACTGCGAGTTTCTAGTAAATTCTTTGTGGAAGAGCGAAGAGAACGAGCAGGCTTATATGGCGAGATAAGATTTCTAATATAACATGGTGCTAAATCGTTCAAGGCTTTGTAGGTAATGAGATCTACCTTAAATAGAATACGTTGCTTAACAGGCAACCAATGCAAATCAATTAATGATTGCATAATATGATCAAATTTCCTAGTCATTGTGATAAGCCTGGCAGCTGAGTGAAGAACATGCTCAGTGGAGTCTGTCTAGGAGATTATTTGGCAAGCCGTATAATAGTGAATTGCAATAGTTAATCCTAGAAATTACAAATGCCTGAACAAGTTGTTTGGTGTCCTCAACATTTAAGTATCGCCTAATGCGAGAAATTCATTTGATGTGATAATAGCATGACTTGCATACAGCCCGGCATTATTTGACTGTCCATCGACATAGTGTTATCAAAAACAATGCCGATGTTTCTAGCATCGCCTACAGACAATATAGTACTTCACGAACCCTGAACGAATGAATTAATGGCGACACAACACTAAAAACTATAAATACATCGTCCTCGATGTCGTGTGACAACTTCATTGGACATTGTTTACAAGTTCTCGACCAATCATGACGTGTGAAATTATGGTCTACCTGACGCCCGAAAAATGGATCTCATTTTAAGACTGGTTTGCCACCATGGCAACCCAGTAATTGGTATGCAATATTCGCGTCTAATCTCTCAGTATGGGCCTCCGGCTCGCATTGGAAATGCGCGCCCATACTACTTAAAATAAATAATTGGCATGGGATTCTGCTCTTAACTGGATGAGAAACTTTGGGGCTTTTTGCCTGAAGTGCTTTCAGTGCTTCAAGCTGAGCAAGTTTGACCAGTGTAACATGTGAGTGTTGCGTGCACGAACCCAAAAGCCAATATTCATATTTGCATTCACGCGTCCTCTTTCTTGTTTTCACGAAATTCAATTTTGTTTAACCTTTCTAAGTGATTTTTTTTTTCTTGTTTTCACGAAATTCAATTTTGTTTAACCTTTCTAAGTGATTGAATCATTTCTAATGCACTGCTAAACGACTATAAATACTACACCGGCAAAGTAATTTTTTGAAATTTTAGAGGAAAAAAAATGATAGAAAACGACGACGGTTTCAACGCATGCAAACAGGAGTATGAAGGGATATGAAGCATCCTAAGTGTCGTGTATAAGCAAGATGAAGTTTTGACATTCTCGACGGCCCACTAGCTTATTCATGTTTCAACTCGAAAAACGTGATCGTACTTAATCGTATACTTGTTGATGTCTTTGCAATCAGCATTGGAGACTTATTGTTAGAGTTTAAAAAAACTCCATTTGAGAATGACCTGTCAAGGAGTTGTCACAACTTCTTACCTGGTTTTTAGATTCGTCTTTGTTTTCTGTCTAGATGTCTAGATCATTTCATCCTTTCAAAATTCAACATAAATTTTGAGAAGTTTTTGAGGAGCACGAGGAACGAGCTGATGCTAAATGTCTGTTCTCAGAGGCTGGCCTAGGATTTCCGTTTGAGATAGGGTTTAACATTTTACGTTTATAAAGATGTTATCATATCGTCGTAACATTGGTTGGTAACTGAGGTCACATACCCATACAACTTATATTTCAAATTTTCCCTTCCTTTCCATCCCTCATCCCTCCCTCCCTCTTTCCATCCATCATCCCTCACCTCCCTCCCTCCATCCGTCCCTCCATCCGTCCGTCCACGATAGATTTTCCTTTAAAACTGAAAAATGTTTTACTGATTTGAAATAGTAGACAGTACCACAGCGAAATGACTACGACAACTTGATTAGGTTTAATGTTTAAACAACTGATTACTGACTGATTTTTCTTAAACCTTGTACAACAATATTAAGTTTTTCCAGCTTCAAAAAAGATGTTTCCATTACTTCAGACCACGTTGAGTATTTTTTTCCTTCTTTAACTCTAATGCTAGAGAAGTATTATTCAATTCGTTACCTATAACAGCCTATGGCTCACGCATTGGTTATACATCGATATGCTTTCAAGATGGAACCCAAACAAAAATACCTTTTCTCTAAGAGCTTTAGCTGAAACGGAAAACGTGCATGACTAATGTATCACTCAACAAGCCCTTCAGCACGTGGCTGGCATTTCAGAGAGCATCCATTCAAATCTGTTGTCTCTGGTTTCACGAAATTTCTTGCAACTAAAGTGTGTTTACACTAGACTTATCGTCCGGCTGCCAGTAGCACTTGGCAAGTACTTGAAGGTAACTATAAAAAAGATGCACAACTTCTGTATTTTTTACTGCTGGTTATATCCAACGAGAGAAGAGACAAAGATAACACCTGGCAAAATATTTTGTTGGTAAGTTGCATTACTTGCTGTTAGACTAGTATAGCTTACTTGCAAATGATCATGAAGGCATCTCCTGCATGTTGTTGCTTTTCCCTTCTAAACTGATATATTATTGTTGTATCGTAATAGAAAACATAAATAAGAATCTTTTAAAAAAAATCAAAAACGAAATCTCCTGCATGGCAAGTGACACAAACATTACAGTAGCGAACAAAATTTTATCTTTTGCGTAGTTCCAATGTAATGGAAACAGCCTTTCTTTAAAACTCCTCTAGTATTCAGTTCCCAGTGCTGTTATAAAATAGATTTATGCAGGATACGAAAGCTAGGGACATTGAAAAACGACCGGTGTAAATTAACGTCAAAGCACGTAATGGCAATATTAACAAAATAAAAATATTATTAATATCGATATTGCTTTCTTTTATACAGTTAGTCAATGCTGTGTATCATGATTTGGGTCATCGCATTGTTGTTTGTGCTTTCTGGCGTGGATGCAAGAAGTGATTACGTTACTTCTATCTCCCCTCATGCCAACACAGCATGGGGGTCTTGGGCTCATGCAGAATGGTGTCCCTTTGGAAATTACGCGTACGGTTTTCAGCTCAAAGTAGAGAAACGTCAAGGAAAAGGAGATGACACAGCGGTTAATGGGATCAGGCTGCACTGCAGGCAAGTGACCATGGTTTTAGTCAATTTGTTTCGCTTATCTATCTATCCGAATCAACTATTCATGAATCCATCCTGCCTTTCCATTCAATCCTCTGTCCAACTATCCTTTCGTTTATCCACCCAACATCCATCCATCCATCCATCCATCCATCCATCCATCCATCCATCCATCCATCCATCCATCCATCCATCCATCCATCCATCCATCCATCCATCCATCCATCCATCCATCCATCCATCCATCCATCCATCCATCCATCCATCCATCCATCCATCCATCCATCCATCCATCCATCCATCCATCCATCCATCCATCCATCCATCCATCCATCCATCCATCCATCCATCCATCCATCCATCCATCCATCCATCCATCCATCCATCCATCCATCATCCATCCATCCATCCATCCATCCATCCATCCATCCATCATCCATCCATCCATCCATCCATCCATCCATCCATCATCCATCCATCCATCCATCCATCCATCCATCCATCCATCCATCCATCCATCCATCCATCCATCCATCCATCCATCCATCCATCCATCTTTTATTCCAGACTTTTTTTAAATGTCACTCGTTTTCTGATCCTCAATGATATTTTTACTGTGCCATCTCTGTTCAAGAAATCATTATTGTATTTTAGGGCTCGTTGTGGGAGTCATGTCCATGACGTCACTTCCCGCGTGATGGTGTTTGGAAGATGGGGACGTTCACAATATTGCCCATCGCATCATTTCTTCCAAGGAGTTTCCATGAAGTCAGAATCATGGCACAAAAAAAACGATGACACTGCAGGTATTCTATATATTATTTAGCCTGAGTATCAGGCCTTCGGAGCCCCCCTCCCCTCTGAGAGCCTGATACTCAGGCTATATATTATTGTGTGGCCGTGAGTACATGGACGAAAAAGAGCCAAACAAAATGAGTCAAACTGAAATATTAGCTAGTCATTCCAGTAACTGAAGCCCTGTTCAAACATCGATCGTCTTATGAGCCGAACACCGCATTGGAAAGAATGGATAATGAGGCGGTCTTCTTTGATGTCATTAGGTTCGGCTCATAAGAAGATAGACGTTTGAACTGGGCCTGAGTCGTATAAATCAGTCTGTTCAAACCAACATTAGACCATTGGAATTTCACTGATTCAAATCATTCTCACTTGTGAGGTTCGCTCCACACGCACTACCTCTACACATATACATTCTATATTTACGACATAAAACACTCAACTCACTTGTTGATTTTTACGGAGGGAAGAAAACCGGATAAACCCTCATGGCAAGGGAGAGAACAACACATCAAATAAACTCAACTCACATATGATCCATTCTGAGACGGGGCTGGAACCCCGCGGACCACAGCGGTGATAGGCTAGGCGAGCGGTAAACCACTACACCACCCATGCCACTTTGACTAACATTTTGTTCTTTAGCTAGCGCGACCAGCTCAGTGCTACGTATATGCGCCGCGCCGAAATGCAACAAGAGTTTTTACAAATGGCGAAATTTCGTTATTTTTTTAGTGAACAATTTTGCTTTCTTATGCCAATCAACCAAGAACCGGTATGATAGCTATCGTCTTATGGGCCATGGTATGCCCTGGGGGACGTGGAGCAGTCGTGTTAGCTGTCCTGCAAATTCTTACATCTGTGGCATCAAAACCAGAGTGGAAGGTCAACGGGGCCGTGTGGATGACACTGCTCTCAATGATGCTATCTTCTACTGCTGCAGGCTTCAGTCAGGAAACTGGTATGTATTTCTATAGTGCTATTGGGATTATTGCATAAGTTTCTATTTGGCACAAAGTTGACAATGTAAATCATGGCAGCCCTCCCCTCCCCTCCCCTCCCCTCCCAAAATGCACACCTTGTCTTTGCTGTACCTGGTCTTGGTTTTCCGCACCTCTAAAACTGAAAAATTGCTTGGTTGGTTGATTTGCTCCTAGTTCCCCCCTTACTTCGTTCCCTCTTCTCTCCTTCTCTCCTTTTCTTCTTCCCTCCATTTATCTTTACTTTCTTATCTCCTTCCCCGCTTCCTCCTTCCTTCCTTCCTTCCTTCCTTCTTCTTCTCCTCCTCCTCCTCCTTCTTCCCCTTCCTCTCGGCACTATTACTCTTCGTCGCTCTTTCCCTCCTTCCCTTCCCTTCCCTTCCCTGAGAGTAACGCCTGCGTCCTTCCTTGAGGTCGGTCACGCAACGTTTCTCTCCCCACGACGTGACGACCCTAAGAACGTATGCGTAGTAGGCTACCTGCACGAGGATTTATATGTCTCTTTTTATCTCATAGTTGACTGTCGACCTGGAATAGGAGATCAAACTTTCAAGTCAGTAAAGAACAGAAAAAATATATATAATCAATGAAAGTGATACTGAGTAGAAATATATGACATTTTAAATTAATGTATGCATGAAATTCCAAGAAATAAATGTCAAAACCACAAAATATGCATAATTGTTTGCTAATTTTGTTTATTGGAATTCTTTTAGTTAGAGTTAGGGAATGCAATGAAGTAAGAAGGGTGTTCTTGCCCAATGACATTCAGTAGTGAAAATTCATAGTCTGACGAGTGAAATTCCGTCGAATTCCCTAGTAAGATAATAAATTTGTCTTGAATTCGATAGCTGAAGGATTGAAAATAAACTTATTTACACAAGTTTTATGCGATTTATGGGCGCAACAACAGGGCAAACAACCATCGCGAGCTTCCTTTTTATTGAATTCAAATTCCCCGAATCTTATGTCTAATTTCCCTAATTTTTGGAACACACATCCTATGTTAGTTATTGTTTCCTTTGTTTCTTTGTAGGTTTCATATTTTTTTGGTGTTTTTGTGGAAATTGAAATTGAAAGCAAAAGAAAACGCGAGTTTACCGTAATTCTCCCAAAAATACTAACAAACGTCATCTCTAGCCAATCAGCGCGCGTATTCATAAGTTTATTCCCTACAATACAGATAGTGCTGACCAGATGCTGATTGACTCGAGTAGAGAAGTTTATACGAGGGAAAAATCCAAGCATTTGTGGATTATGTGGCTTTAAAGATGGCTTAAAATACAATCAGGTAAGCAATATATCCAATCGAAGCTTGAGACGGTCTAATTCGTATATAGTTTAGAAGCCTTTCAAAGTTGTGTATCATAACATATCAAGCTTGTATCGTTGTATTCATAGTGTGGATGATAATATAACATGAGGATTCAGTCCCTGGAGAATATTTTCTGCTAGACTAGTTCGTCCATTCTAAGTTAGAGTATTATTGTCGTATGTTTAAACACAAGCTTACCATAAACTGTGAGTATTCTTGGGGTGCAACCTCGTGACTCAAAATCGCTTGAGATATTAATAACAATGAAACAGCCGCCATCTTGGTTGATATAACAAGAGCATTTTATTGAGGAATGCTTTGTAAAGTCAACCACGTGGCGGTTAGTGACGTAAGGTGCACTCCTAGAATTAGTACCCACAATATCTAAACCTCAAAGGCTTACACTACTTTGCGGAACGAAACAAAACGAAATGGAATGTTGGAGTCTACTTTGCGGAACGAAACGAAACGAAATGGAATGTTGGAGTCTACTTTGCGGAACGAAACGAAATATTTATAAATTAAATTCGTAATAATATACCTTCAATATACAATAATATACCTTCAAGTGTAGCGTCTTTTTCTTCACTTTCTCTGCAATAGTTTATAAGCTGAATAACTTGACAAAAAAAACTTTTTCCATTTTGAATATCACAGGGACCCCAGCACTGAGCTTTTGTAACGCAAAAGCGACTGGCAACTTTGGCGCGAAAAGTCCATTAATTCACTAGTGATCTTACAGTTCAAAACAATTCCACAATATTCAGTAAGCATTTAATTTATGAAAATTATTTTTGCAAATGGTCTATATTGCCGGTACATTTATTCATGCGTTTATATGTTGGGCTCCCTGTGTTGCAAAAGCTCATTGCTGGGGTCCCTGTGGTATTCAAAATGGCGCCTGCTAACAGCCCAAGGAAAAAGCTTTATTTGTCAAGTTATTCGGCTTATTCAAGAGTTATAGCCAAAGAATCGCAAAGTTAGCACTAAGAGTGGGTAAAGAGAAGGCTATTTATTGTGAAACGTGTTTTAATGGCCTCGACAGTGCGTTGGAAAGCTGCATGTACAGTCTGTACAAGAACCCAGAAAGAACCCTATTTTACGTATAGCGAACGTAAACTATTGCAGAGAAAGTGAAGAAAAAGACGCTACACTTGAAGGTATATTATTGTATATTGAAGGTATATTATTACGAATTTAATTTATAAATATTTCGTTTCGTTCCGCAAAGTAGACTCCAACATTCCATTTCGTTTCGTTTCGTTCCGCAAAGTAGACTCCAACATTCCATTTTGTTTCGTTTCGTTTCGTTCCGCAAAGTAGTGTAAGCCCTTGGTGGTTGTTTCCATACAAATCTTTCTAATTTCAAACAGCTGTAGCTTTTTATCATTTCATGTTACTAGTTAATTAAAACTGAATTTTGTGAAGAATACTAATTCCGATATACTCTTTACAATGAAAGCAATGGTGTCTTCAATAACTGATAAGCTAATCAATATCCATAGCCACACCTGTTTTCATATGGTGTATGGTTTGTCCCGCTCGAAGCAAACCATTGTAATGTATACACATGTGTGCTATTTCAAAAAATCTTGGTAATTGGATTATTACTGTTTTATTGAATATATTACAAATCCAATTTAATTAGGTATACAGAATTTATAATTAGTTGACCTGGTGTGCTCAGACAATATTTAATCATTGGCTATCAACTGTCAGTATGAAAAAATATATATATCTCACATACTAATTGATGTTTGCATTTGATGTTCATGTAAAAGTATAATATTATTATTAATAATTAACAAAAAATTTTGAATTTGTGAAAATTGATTAAAGAAATAATGGATGATTACTTTTACATGAAATAATGGATAATATTATTATAAAAGCTCTGCATGATCTGGTCTGCCACCAGAAATTATCTTTTACAAGGAATGTAGGTGTCATTAGATTACAATAATGTTTCCTCTTCCTAATATATGTTTTATTCTAACCGAGCTTTCGGATCATAAATCTATCTTCAGGGAAAAAGGTGTACGATGATGTATCTTGGATGAAAATTCATCAACTCAGGGTTAAATAATTAGCTTCTCTTTTCTACTCAGTGACCCTAAAGGTTAATCCATTCTAAGGATGTATCTTTTTTGTTAATGCTAATTCAGACACTGTTAATAACACTGTAACACAGAAAGAATGTTTCAAATTTGAATATCAAATGCATAAGTTTTTTGAAAAGTTTCATCTTGTAGAGTTTGTGAACAATTAGACAAAAACAATAAATTATAGGCAGTTACAGCCTGTATATACTCATCATTTTTTTATACCTGGTCTGATATTAGTAGGACACACTGGTACATGAGACAAATGTCTTATGAGCAAAGGGTCTATTAGTTTTTGTTTCACAAGTTAAATGAAACCAAGTACTTCCAAAACAAAGATTTGACAAAAATGTGGAAAATAGCATATGAGCATAATAGCATGTGAGGTTGGCATTTGTTTATGGAGTGAATCATCCAGAATCCTAGATCCATAACTGCCAACCCCCGGTCCATGTTTCTGTCCCATTGCCCATTGCCTCTCCCTCCCTCTCCCACTGTCTCTCTCACTCCCCCTCTCTCTCTCTCCCTGACTCTGCTTCTCCCACTCCCTCCCTCCCTCTCTTCCCCTGTGCCTGTGCCTCTCTTTCTCTTTCTCTGCCTCCTCACTCTTTCCCTTTCTGTCTCTCCCTCTTGCTCTCCCTCTCTGAGTCTTAGTCTCCCCTTCTATCCAATAACAGCTTAGAAAAATACGAAATCTAATTTGATGGATGAGACAACCTACGTAGAACCCAGAGTTAATATTTTCACCAAATCTATTGTATTCAATTGTATTCTATTGTCTTTCTATTGTATTCTATTCTATTCTATTCTATTCTATTCTATTCTATTGTATTCTATTGTCTTTCTATTGTATTCTATTGTATTCTAGTGTATTGTATTCTATTGTCTTCTATTGTATTCTATTGTATTCTATTGTATTCTATTGTATTCTATTGTATTCTATTGTATTCTGTTGTATTCTATTGTATTCTATTGTATTCTATTGTATTCTATTGTATTCTATTGTATTCTATTGTATTCTATTGTATTCTATTTTATTCTATTGTATTCTATTGTATTCTATTGTATTCTATTGTATTCTATTGTATTCTATTGTATTCTATTGTATTCTATTGTATTCTATTGTATTCTATTGTATTCTATTGTATTCTATTGTATTCTATTGTATTCAATTGTCTTTCTGTCTGATGTGTTGTTCATAATACCGTGGAATTCTGGTTATAAGCCTTAGGCTCATATTCATTCATAAGGGTTTTTGATGGGCTATTTGCTTATTCAAGGAGGCTCATAACTGGGGGGGGGGGTAACTGGGGGGGAGGTTTAGGATAAAGAGGAAACGATTATTTCTTACTTTTATTTTCCTAATTTTTTTTAAAGTGTCCTCTGTGCCATGGACGCAAGATGTACCAGGCTTATAACCAGGGAAGCTTATATATAGCATCAACAAAGTGCCATGTAGATTCTTCAAGTGGTAGAGAGCATCCTTCAGCCATTTGGATTTCTATTGGTTCTTGCAATAGATCGTTATTGTTTCAGGTATCGATCATCTCATTGAATCACATCTAATGAACTTCATCAGTGAATAACAGATATCAGATAAACTTCATTGGCTTTAAGCAGTTCCTTCAAGTCGAGGCATTTGGGTCAACTCAACAATACAGTAACTGTATAGAAAATGACCCAAATGCCACGACTTTAGTATAATGCCATGACGGAGTATAACTCTGATATTTGTTATTAAAAGGGCAAACACTGCCCTCTGTGCTCAATCAGCTATTTCAAAAAAGGATGGTGAAGTTTTTTTGCTTGTTGCATGTTGCATACCAAACCCGAAATGCAGTATGGGTGATGTGAATTCAAGCACCGAAAGGTCACAACCATATGGTATTTCCCTAAACTTTTTCTGCAGCTTTTTTCAGCATATTTTCTTCTGTGCTGATATTATTTATTTATGAATATGCATTTCGAGCTTGGTAAGCAACATGCAACTTGCGGCATGCAACAAGCAACATGAAGTGAACAAAATCTTCGCCAACCTTTTTTGAAATAGCTCTTTTTATAGAAAACTTGTCATTCAGCTGGCAAAGACTCAACGCTAGACCGGAAATGACGTTCAATGACATAATCTTGGTAATAACACTACTTTTTTATTTACTTACTCAGTAATGGCTTCATCCAGTTGGTGCAAAGAAACAGATGAAAAAATCAACTACACCAAGCTTTGTAGGTTACTGGTCGATGGAGGCACACAGGCAGTTTGTTCTGTATTTGATGGCATACATCCACCATCTTCATTGAAATCCATCTTAAATGCTAACAAGACAACACTACAAAAGCTGAAGAAACCAAAAGGGAAAGTACTAAATAACGAGCAATGGGACAAACTGTATCCACAAAGTGGGAGACGCCCTAAATCTGAAGACTTTGATATTACTTTACTGTTTGTTCTTCTAAGAAACATTTGTGGACTAACAGCACCAGCAACTGGATGGGATGTCTTACCACCTGTAACAGATAACTCACTAGAGGCTAACCTAGCCAGGATTAAGTACTACAGAAACAATACAATAGCACACAAACCAAACACTGAAATAAATGATGTTGACTTTAAACAAAACTGGCATGATATCTCATCTGCCCTTCTGTCATTAGGACTGAGTCAAGATGACATTGATGATTTGAATTCTGCTAATTTGAGAGAGAAAGACTATAACCATTTACTCAATGACTGGTATATGTCAGATGAGAATATCAAAACACAGCTAGTGGATGTGAAGTTAGACACAGCAGACATCAAGTCAGACACGGCAGTCATCAAGTCAGACACAGCAGGCATCAAGTCAGACACAGGAGATATAAAGGAAAAACTAGATGACATTAGGAATGTGTGTAGTGAGGCCAAGAAAATGGATCAACTGGTTAACAAGCTGGCTATTTCTGACTTTAGACCAGAAATAAGTACAAAATGTAAGTCTTTCCATCCAAACACTCGCCAGTGGATTCTAGATCAAGTCAAATCCCATGTTGACAGTGACCAATCAGACTCGTGTATAATGCTGATCACAGCTGGTCCAGGTATGGGCAAATCAACTATTGCTTCTAAAATCTGTCAGACGTACAAGGATCTTGGATATCTTGCAGGATGTCACTTCTTTCAGTTGAATAATTCTACAAGAAACAATCCAAGGTTAATGTTGCAGTCGATAGCAAGGCAGATGTGTGACACTGTTCCTGGTTATCGAGTGGCCTTAGAAAGCAAATTGCAAACAGATCTTGGTAAGAAGATTTCTGAGATGAACTGTGAGGAGCTGTTAACCATTTTGTTAGAGGAACCATTGTATAACGTGGAACAAACAGACTCTAACTTTGTTGTCGTTATAGATGCTCTGGACGAGTCACATGATCCTAAAGATAAACTACTGAAAGCACTTAGGAAAAAACTATATTGTTTCCCTTCTTGGCTTCGATTTATTATCACCAGCAGACCATCAACAAATACCCCTGCACTTGTTTCAACTGTTGCTGTAGAAATAAGACCAGAACATCAATCTAATATCAAAGATCTTGAACTTTTTTTCAGCTTCGAGCTTAAAGCCCTCTATCCACAGTACGAAAATAACGATAACGCAGGCCTTGTACAGAAGCTAGTGCAAATGACAAAAGGATTGTTCTTGGTGGCTTTCTTTGTCATCGACGTTTTGAAAAGAGAAAATGTGGCACCACTAGAGAAAGTTTTGGAGCTGTTCCCTAAGGGAATCTCATCAGCGTATGAGAATTATTTCTCTCGTCTAAAAGAAGTACTACTACCTTACATATCAGATGGTGAAAGGTTCTACAAGATGCTGGAGGCTGTTGTGGCAACGAATAACCCATTACCAAAGAAAATGTTTTACAATATTCTTTGTCTTAAGAATGAGCGTGAAATCTCTCGCGAAGAGAAAAAGGCAAGAAAAGATGCATTGAACGCACTTCATTGGTTGTTTCCTGTGGTCGGGGATCATGTGGTAGCATTTCACAAGTCAGTCGTTGATTGGTTGACTCTTCAGGAAGATGAAGCGCATGACTTCAGTGTTCGTGTAGAAGACGGGAATGAAGTACTTGCCAGTCAGTGTAATGATGTTCTGAGTGACATACGAAACGGTGAAAAAGATCTGGATAAACCATTGAATCTTACAGACAGCGAGAAGTATGCTCTAAGATTTCTTTGCCACCTTGCAGAGAAACGCTCACCAATCGTCATGGCTGATAAGTATGGATTCTTTTCTAACATTTACATTCTGACTGCTTTAAAGATTGAAGTCTTCAGCTTAGACGATTTTTCCGATATCATATCTTGGTCTCTACTCAATGTACTTGAACGTGTGACAGTTTGTTTCCCCATTTACAGTTTCCCTCACTACCCTTCTTGTCACTTCTTTCATCCCACTTCATTTGGGCGTTACCTCGCATTCGTTCTTCAAGCTGTACATGCGATGGGAGTGAGCGAAAAAATAACGCCAAATCCACTTGATTCCCTTAAGAAGCATTTTTTTCCTTATTTTGATGAGAAATGTTTATTAGAAACAAGAGCATCTTCCCTACAGTATCTATTCAAATTTAAGGAGGGGTTTTTAGCTGTTGTCTCCGTAAATTGTTTGGAGTCAACTGCAGTATATATGTATCAATTTGATGGACACCTTATCAGGTCGAAATCCTTTTTTGGCAAAAGGCTCATAACTGCCTCTCCGAACATCAACTTCATCGTTGTGGCCGAAAAAAATGGGAATAAGATTGAGATGTTAAACGTAACGACACTTGAAGTGGTCAGTCAATACGAGTTTCTCCATGACAACATAAAAACATGTCATGTGTTTGGGGATGATCAGGGCTGCTTCGTCGTCATCATGGGTTGTCACGACAACAAAGTATACGTCATTGAAGGACTAACAGGAGAAGTGCGTAACACCATTACTCTGGATGAAGAAAGTGCTGTAATGGACGTTAGCTGTCAAGGCCATATTGTCGTGACAAGAACATGGGAAAGCTTTAAGAAAAAAAGACTAAACACGTTTACAAATAAGGATGGTGAAATTCAAGTGAAGCTAATGAATTGGAGACGTTCGGTTACTCGGTCTTCTGATCGTAAACCGAATTACATGTACATATACCGAGAATTGTTCCTTTATCGCTACGACCGTAGACAGGAGCCCATTCCCATCCACCCACCAGTAGGAAAGACATGCCATTGTCCTTACCGTCTGCACGATAATAATGTAGATGAAGCAGTTCATGTTTCTGAAGATGGTCGTCTTCTTGCATACCATTATAAGGATTCCATCTTCATAGTCAACATGTCAGATGGCTCTCTGTTCAAACGCTGGGCATTTGCCGGAAACGTATGGGTATCATGTCTTGACATTTTGTTCGTATCAGAGTCTTATCTCGTGATTATTGATAAAAACATCATGTCCGTGATAAACGTCCAGACAGATGAGATTGAACACCGAACCTATCTTCCTTATCCTGTTATTCCAAATGAAAAACAATACCTTCTGTTTCCAGAAGAAGACGGCAAGCCTTTCACCTTGATCAGCAATCATCGCAAACCTCAGAATTATGAAGTATCAAGTCTTGTGTTTCATAATTTAAACCTTCAAGGTCTTCGATAAAGAGACACATCTTCACGGTTTCACATACTCAATCCAATCTTAGTTTAGAAAAAGTTTGACAAGTTTGCACGTGACTACATACTCAATCTTTAGAAAAAGTGACTGAACATAAGGAGAAACTGACACCGATGTTACAACTTGATATTGGTCTGTTTCGCATGTATTGACCCGTAAGCCTCGCTTCCATGACTTCAAAAAGGAAATAATTATTGACTGCGGACTCAACGAAAAATCCTTACAGCTAAAGTGAACATAAGGTTTTCCATAAGACTTATGTCCCTTTCTGGTCGATATGGTGAAGCGTCATGTTGGGGTGAACTATAGGGCCTTCAGAGCATCAAACAGTCATAGTTCATGCCGGAAAGATATATATCAGCGACGACTGATCGTAATTTAGAACTCTAGTAAATACTGAATAGCACAGAAACAGAAATTACTTTAAAAGTTTTCTTTTGCCTCGAGGAATTAAGAATTGACTTATATACCAAGCAGAAGGATATCCATTTTACGTTTTGTCAAACTGTCTGTAAGACATTTAATTATATATGATCTGAATTAGAACGATTATTTTACTAATGTTGTGTTCAAGGCGTCCAAGGTTTTATGTATTTCTAATATCCCCTTTCACAGTTCCCTGCGCCGTTTTGAAATTTAGCCGTGCTTTGCATCGAAGCAAGACATGAGGTGACCTTGCAGTGATAGAGATATTTTTTAACACCTTGGATAATTATTCACATGTCTCTATCATTACAAGCTCACCGTTGGTCTCGCTTCCATGCAAATGCACGGCTACCTTTCAAGATGGTGCAGGGAACTGTGAAAGTGATTATTCATTAGAAAGGAGCCAGAAGAAAGCCCTGTCCATCATTTATTCCAATTTAGATTATGACGATGCACTAAGTAAAATGACCTTACATTGGTAGATCACCATCAGGCTATCTGTTATTCGATAATATACAGACAAAAGATAAAGAACATCGTCTTCATAAGCTAGTGCCTATCACCGCACTTATAGTTCTATATATAGCTTAGGACGACCTCTTACTTAAAATGTTCCTCTTTGCAAAACAATAGATTTAAGAATCATTTTATTATACAGTCTTGTATAAATGTAAATAGATCTTCATAACTTTTAATTTGTTTCTCTTGATTATTTTTCATATATAAGTTCAAGCTTTTAGTGCTTTTTTTAGATGTAATACGTAATTCAGCCTTGGGCTGCAATGTATTCAATAAAGTACCTATCTATATCTATCTGTGATATTTAATTGATATAATTTATATAATAATAATAATTTATTATTATTATGAGGTTTATTTCAACTTTTGTCTGACTTGACTTTTTACGGAAGATTGCGGAAATATGGCATGATTACTAAGCAAAATTATTAATTTCCGTACTGACAGATCCAATGGCATTATACTTAGACAGTATGCAAAGCCTATTATTATTATTATTATTATTATTATTATTATTATTATTATTATTATTATTAATGTTATTATTAAGATGATTTGCTTATTCAATACCTTATCTATGTGATCTGTGGATGGATGTGCTGATGAGGAGTACCACGTCACCTTAGTTTGGCATTGTACCTGAGAAAAACAGCCTTGAAAGAAAAGAGGAACTCACAAACTTTACCTACATGTATTGTATGGTGAAGCTTTAGCTTCAGTTTATGCAGTAGATGGCTGGGAATCTGTCAAAGACCGAAACATAGACAACAGCTCATTCGACACCCTGTAAGTATTCCCCAAGTTTTTTCTACTAAGTTATCACAGACGTCGGACCCAGTTCGCGGTTTTAATAAGTAATAAGTAACGCTCTTGAAATATCATGATTTCACTTTCACCCGATTCTGACGTCAGTGATAATTTATTCCTAATTGTTAAATTCGTTATTTCCTTAAGATTGCGCACGTACTCAGTAACCCCCTCCCCCTGTCCACCACCACTACATTTTTATAGAGCATTTGTGCTGAATGAACTGTTGTAGATATAGAAATGATGAATAAACATGAGTGTTTTAACTACGACATAGACACGCAGTTAAGATCTACAACGGGTCAGTAAGCACATATGCATGTATTAGCATGTATATGAATTATTATTCACCTCGCACTGCCATACATATATATTCAAAACCGCACCCAACGTTCTATAGTTTGATGGACATTAACCCACTAAATATGTCACGTGTTTATTTTGTTCCACACGATTGGCTCTTAACCTCATTGAGTATTAATGAGTTTTAGAATGTCTCTGTGCGTCGTCTGATATTGAATCGCGAGATTAAACCCTACAGAAAGAACTAACTAAAATCCTAAACGATTCCGTTGAATCAAGTGGAGTGGAGATGTTTATATCGAGGAAAAGATGACTTAAAACACACTGAGTCAGGTAAGCCGTGAATGTTTTTGGATAGGAATATATTCAATCGAAGCTCGAGGTGGTCTATATAGTTAGCTATAGAAGTTCTTCAAAGTTGTTTAATTGTATCATAACAAGATAACAAAATACCTTGATTATCTATTAGACACTCGGTGTTGCTTGTATCGTTGATCAAACCATGTATTTCTAGTGGATATTGTTAATGGATGCTAACAGAACAATGAGGATTCAATCCCCGGGGAATAATTTCTGCTAGACTAGTGACATTTCATCCATTCCAAATGTTCAAGCACTAAACCTCAAATAATTTCTTGAAAAACAACAGAGAAGCACAAAGAAGCAAATAAAAGACAAATTGAATATCTAAGCTACATTTTGACAAAGAATTGGAAAATTAAAGATGATTTTTTGTCGCTTACCCTCAGCATACAGATGACGTTTTAACCCCCACCCCCTCCCACATTGTTATAGAGCAGTGCTTGATGAACCGTTGTGGATATAGAACTATTTAATAAACATGAGTGTTTTAACTACGACATAGACGCAGCTAAATGTAGAACGGGTCAGTAAGCACATATGCATGTATCAGCACGTATTTTGAATTACTGTTCAGCTAAGATGACATTTGGTCTAGAGTAGTTTTCATATGATTGGGATACATACAGTACTGACTTACAGCACACAGATGGTACAATGCCATAAAATTGATTTGGCTTCCCATTGTCTTTGAGTAATTCATCATTTCATCCATGCAATCACAAGGCCTAAGTTACGGTAATAAATGGTACAGCTGTGCATGGATTTGCTGCATCATTTCCCACTAGTACATGTACGCAAAGCGATTTTACTGTCATTCAGCACATACTCTAGCATATTTTTATATATAGGCTTTGAGCCATGTAAAACTTGCAAGCAAAATTCGAGAAACTTCCATTCTGTTTTGGTCTTTTGCTGATTGCATTCACACAGTCCATAGTTTAATTTAGGCTTGATATGCAGCATGCATATTTAACAAAACTTTCGCCAACATTTTTGAAATCGTTGTGTACCAAAGGTTGGCATCTTATTTAACCACGAGAGCTTATATGCTACATCAACTGAGTGACCTGTAGCTAGGTTGTCGTCTCTGTGGTGGAAAGCATCCTTCAGCCATTGGATTCCCATTGTTTGTGCAACGCACATCCTTATTGTTTCAGGTATCAATCAGCTGATTGAATCTAATGAATTTCATCACCAGCCTTCAGTGAATGGCAAACACCGCTCTCCTTGCTCAATCATCCGCGTATATTTCTATAGTAAACTTGTCATTCAGTTGGTAAAGACTCCACACTAGACCGGAAATGACGTTCAGTGATAGTAACCTAACGTACAAGAAAATTTATTAAAAGCTTCAATGATAACGTTACTTTTTAATTTTCTTACTCAGTGATGGCCTCATCCAGCTGGTGCAAAGAAACAGATGAAAAAATCAACTACACCAAGCTTTGTAGGTTACTAGTCGATGGAGGAACACAGGCAGTTCGTTCTGTATTTGATGGCATACATCCACCATCTTCATTGAAATCCATCTTAAATGCTAACAAGACAACATTACAAAAGCTGAAGAAACCAAAAGGGAAAGTACTGAATAATGAGCAATGGGACAAACTTTATCCACCAAGTGGGAGCAGCCCTAAATCTGAAGACTTTGATATTACTTTACTGTTTGTTCTTCTCAGAAACATTTGTGGACTAACAGTACCAGCAACTGGATGGGATGTCTTACCACCCGTAACAGATAACTCATTAGAAGCTTACCTAGCCAGGATTAAGTACTACAGAAACAATACAATAGCACACAAACCAAACACTGAAATAAATGATGCTGACTTTGAACAACACTGGCGAGATATCTCAATTGCCCTTCTGTCATTAGGACTGAGTCAAGTTGACATTGATGATTTGAAGTCTGCTAATTTGAGAGAGAAAGACTACAACCATTTACTCAATGACTGGTATATGTCAGACGAGAATATCAAAACACAGCTAGTGGATGTGAAGTTAGACACAGCACACATCAAATCAGACACAGCAGGCATCAAGTCAGACACAGTGGATATAAAGGAAAAACTAGATGACATTAGGAATGTGTGTAGTGAGGCCAAGAAAATGGATCAACTGGTTAACAAGCTGGCTATTTCTGACTTTAGACCAGAAATAAGTACAAAATGTAAGTCTTTCCATCCAAACACTCGCCAGTGGATTCTAGATCAAGTCAAATCCCATGTTGACAGTGACCAATCAGACTCATGTATAATACTGATCACAGCTGGTCCAGGTATGGGCAAATCAACTATTGCTTCTAAAATCTGTCAGACGTACAAGGATCTTGGATATCTTGCAGGATGTCACTTCTTTCAGTTGAGTAATTCTACAAGAAACAATCCAAGGTTGATGTTGCAGTCCATAGCAAGGCAGATGTGTGACACTGTTCCTGGTTATCGAGTGGCCTTAGAAAGCAAATTGCAAACAGATCTTGGTAAGAAGATTTCTGAGATGAACTGTGAGGAGCTGTTAACCATTTTGTTAGAGGAACCATTGTATGACGTGGAACAAACAGACTCTAACGTTGTTGTCGTTATAGATGCTCTGGACGAGTCACATGATCCTAAAGATAAACTACTGAAAGCACTAAGGAAAAAACTGTATTGTTTCCCTTCATGGCTTCGATTCATTATCACCAGCAGACCATCAACAAATACCCCTGCACTTGTTTCAACTGTTGCTGTAGAAATAAGACCAGAACATCAATCTAATATCAAAGATCTTGAACTTTTTTTCAGCTTCGAGCTTAAAGCCCTCTATCCACAGTACGAATATGACGATAATGCAGACCTCGTACAGAAGCTAGTGCAAATGACAAAAGGATTGTTCTTGGTGGCTTTCTTTGTCATCGACGTTTTGAAAAGAGAAAATGTGGCGCCACTAGAGAAAGTTTTGGAGCTGTTCCCTAAGGGAATCTCATCAGCGTATGAGAATTATTTCTCTCGTCTAAAAAAAGTCCTACTACCTTACATATCAGATGGTGAAAGGTTCTACAAGATGCTGGAGGCTGTTGTGGCAACGAATAACCCATTACCAAAGAAAATGTTTTACAATATTCTTTGTCTTAAGAATGAGTGTAAAATCCCTCGCGAAGAGAAAAAGGCAAGAAAAGATGCATTGAACGCACTTCATTGGTTGTTTCCTGTGGTCGGGGATCACGTGGTAGCATTTCACAAGTCAGTCGTTGATTGGTTGACTCTTCAAGAAGATGAAGAACATGACTTCAGTGTTCGTGTAGAAGACGGGAATGAAGTACTTGCCAGTCAGTGTAATGATGTTCTGAGTGACATACGAAACGGTGAAAAAGATCTGGAGAAACCGTTGGATCTTACAGACAGCGAGAAGTATGCTCTAAACTTTCTTTGCCACCTTGTCAAGAAAAGGTCATCAGTCGTCAAAGCTGACAAGTATGGATTCTTTTCTAACATTTACATTCTGACTGCATTAAAGATTGCAAGCATTAGTTTTGGTACTGAAATAAGAGACGGTGTGATATCTAGTTCCTTACTCGATGTACTTGAACGTATGACAGTTTGTTTCCCCATTTACAGTTTCCCTCATTACCCTTCTTGTCACTTCTTTCGTCCTACTTCATTTGGGCGTTACCTCGCATTCGTTCTTCAAGCTGTACATGCGATAGGAGTGAGTGAAGAAATAACGCCAAATCCACTTGATTCCCTTAAGAAGCATCTTTTTCCTTATTTTGATGAGAAAAGTTTATTGCAGACCCCGTTAGGTGCAAAGTTATTTTCCAAACAAAATCTATTCAAATTTAAGGACGGGTTTATAGCTTTTCTTCCCACATCTGATTCCAATTCATTGTCAACTGCAGTATATATAAATCTTCTTGATGGACGCCTTATCACTTGGAAATCCTTTCTTGGCAAAAGGCTCATAACCACCTCTCCGAACATCAACTTCATCGTGGTTGCTGAAAAAAATGGGAACAAGATTGAGATATTAGACGTAAGGACACTAGAAGTTGTCAGTCAATACGAGTTTCCCCATGATTCAATAGAAACATGTCACGTGTTTGGAGATGAGCAAGGCTGCTTCATCGTCATCAAGGGTTGTCAGGACAACAAGGTCTACGTCATTGAAGGACTAACAGGACAAGTTCGTAACATCATTACAGTGAGTGAAGATAGTACTGTAATGGACGTTAGCTGTCAAGGCCATATTGTAGTGACAAGAACATGGGAAAGCTATAAGCAAGAAAAACTAAACACGTTTACAAATAAGGATGGTGATAATCAAGTGGAGCTAATGAATTGGAGACGTTCGGGTACTCGGTCTTATTTTATGTTTCTACGTCAACGTGAACCGAATTACATCTACATCTACCGGGAATTGTTCCTTTATCACTACGACCGTAGACAGGAGCCCATTCCCATCCACCCACCAGTAGAAAAGACATGCCATTGTCCTTACTGTCTGCACGATAATAATGTAGATGAAGCAGTTCATGTTTCTGAAGATGGTCGTCTTCTTGCATACCATTATAAGGATTCCATCTTCATAGTCAACATGTCAGATGGCTCTCTGTTCAAACGCTGGCCATTTGCCGGAAACGTATGGGTATCATGTCTTGACATTTTGTTCGTATCAGAGTCTTATCTCGTGATAATTGATAAGAACATCATGTCCGTGATAAACGTCCAGACAGATGAGACTGAACACCGAATCTATCTTCCTTATCCTGTTATTCCAAATAAAAAACAATACCTTCTGTTTCCAGAAGAAAAGGGAAAGTCCTTCAACTTGATCAGCAATCATGACAAACCTAATTTTTATGAAGTGTCAAGACTTGTGTTTCATAATTTAAACCTTCAAGGTCTTCGATAAAGAGACACATCTTCACGGTTTCACATACTCAATCCAATCTTAGTTGAGAAAAAGTTTGACAAGTTTGCACGTGACTACATACTCAATCTTTAGAAAAAGTGACTGACCATAAGGAGAAACTGACACCGATGTTACGACTTGTTTTTCAGCGTCTAAGGATTTATATGTTTCTAATTCAGTTGAAAAGAGCCAAAGTTTGTGGCAATAATTTGCTTATTCAATACCTTATCTATGTGATCTGTGGATGGATGTGCTGGTGAGGAGTACCACGTCACCTTAGTTTGACATTGTACCTGAGGAAAGGAGCCTAAAGAATAGATGAACTCACGAGTATGATGAAGCGATGTAAGTATTCGCAAACCTTTTTTCTTTACTCCTTTCACATTCCCCATAAGACATTGTGGTTTTTGGGAGTAACAAAGGGGGAAAATGCACATATTATGCTGAAGACTGATCACTAGAAGATGTTATAAAGGCATCTTGTGATAGTTTAAAGATGTATAAGAATTAAACAACCAGAAACAAAACGAAAGAATTTTGAACAAGTTTAAAGTATATGTTAAGCACTTCTTCGCGAGTCGGTATACATTAACACTAAACCTTTTGATGTTCTGAACGTGGGAAAATAACTCGGAATGAACTGATACTCTGCAGTATTTTACTGATAAAAGCAGATATAAGAAACATCTGATTGGAAAACGTTTATTAGTTTCTGACAGTTTTTTGTCCAGTTACCCCCCCCCCCCCCCCCATGCAAGAAGCAAAGCATTATGGTGAATGTGAAATGACGAATACGGTGTATTTAATTGTGATAAAATAAGTATAAAGTAGTTAGTATGCATTCGATGCGTGTAAGGTTGGGTAATATATGTTGTAGTATTTTCTAGCTCAAAAGTAAAGATGTGATTTAAACAGTTTATAATTGCGACTGTCCCTAGTTACCGTTGCCAACAAGCTTAACATTTTAACAAGCTAAGAATCTGTAATCGCGCGATGTTGATAGTAGGTACAAGAAAAATATACCTTGTAATCCTTGTAGCACCCTTGATAACAGATATCACCAGTTGTTTGTAGGATAAGATGTATGAATTACACTGGGAAAACTGTTGTAGAAGATTGGTTCGTTATTGTCTGAGTCTGTAAATTGAACCACACGTCACGTCAAAATCGATAACCAGCAGACATGATACTAGTGTTACCACAGCAGTATTATGATGTATCACGGGAAATAAGTCTTAACTGAATAATTTTTTCAGATTCAAGGAAAAGCCGGAACTAATTCCAGAGAACATCATGTGTGGCTGTGTCCAGAGAACTGACCACCGACAACATTAGCTATTAAATAGTTGAAGGAACATGGCAGCAGACACAGTAAGGTAAGAGAGTTACCTTCGAAAACGTCCTCCTAGTCTACCCCTCAAATCAGGGATATTCAGTTCTGTTGTGTTTAGCACGTACCTCTATTACAAGACACGTACAATCAAATACTCCCCCTCTCCTCCCATCCCCTCAAATCAGGGATATTCAGTTCTGTTGTGTTTAGCACGTACCTCTATTACAAGACACGTACAATCAAATACTCCCCCTATCCTCCCATCCCCTCAAATCAGGGATATTCAGTTCTGTTGTGTTTAGCACGTACCTCTATTACAAGACACGTACAATCAAATACTCCCCCTATCCTCCCATCCCCTCAAATCAGGGATATTCAGTTCTGTTGTGTTTAGCACGTACCTCTATTACAAGACACGTACAATCAAATACTCCCCCTAACCTCCCATCCCCTCAAATCAGGGATATTCAGTTCTGTTGTGTTTAGCACGTGTACCTCTAATGCAAGACACGTTCAATCAAATGCTGCCCTACCTTCATGTCCCCACGGCGTTTCTCTGATTTAGGGAGCATTCGTTTTTTAGAAGAGGAGGAGGGCTGAAGAAATCTGAAGAAATCAAGATTTTACACAACCAAAAAGGGAGAGTCATCTGTATTTTCATTCAATCCAATGAAAGTTCTGTCACCTCCATTTTCTTTGCCGCCATCGGCTCTGATTTCTAAGGATTCTGCTCTCATTAAGTTTTACAAGCCGTAAAATTTCATTATTTTTAGTGAACAATTTTGCTTTCTTATGCAAATCAACCAAGAACCGGTTTGACAGCTATCGTCTTATGGGCCATGGTATGCCCTGGGGGACGTGGAGCAGTCGTGTCAGCTGTCCTGAGAATTCTTATACATCTGTGGCATCAAAACCAGAGTGGAAGGTAAACAGGGACGAAGAGATGACACTGCTCTCAATCCATATGATGCTATCTTCCACTGCTGCAGGCTTCAGTCAGAAAGCTGGTATGTATTTCTATAGTGCTATATAGGGATTATTGGATCAGTTTTTATTTGCCGTGCTCAAATTTCCCTCGCCTTGCCTTTCCTCCCCTCCCTAGACAAGATACACCCTGTACCTGGTGCTGCTGGTTTTCCGCATCTCTAAAACTCACAAATTGGTTGGTTATTTGGTTCCTTCCTTCCTTCCTTCTCTTTTCCGCGCTTTCTCCCTACCTCATTCTCTCCTTCTTTTCTTCCCACCCTCCCTCTTGTACTGCTTCCCCCTTTCTGTGGCCCTTTTCCTCCCTTCCTGGTTCATCTGTTTGTTTTTCTCTTTTTTCTGTTTAAGTTTCACCCCCTTCATTCCTTTCCCCTTCCCTCCTTTCTCCCATCATCTCACTTTCTTTTTCGTTCTTTAATTTCCTATCTTGACATCTTTCCTGCTTCCCACCCTCCTTATTTGCTTCCGACATTCTTATCTTCCCCCTTTCCTCCTTCTTAATATCTTCCCTACTTCTTAAAACTTCCCTCCTGCATTGCTTCCCTTTTAATATCGCTTTTTCCATTTTTCCGTCTTTTTCTGTTTTTGTTTATTTTTCTCTTCTTTCTTTTCCAATTTCTTTTTCCCCTTCTTTTTTTTCTCTTCTTCTTTATTTGATTTCCTTTCCTCCTATTAAACTATCTAGCTAATACGGTTATAATAAATATTACCTGTCTGTGAGAGTAACGCCTGCACCAACATTTACACGCTCTATGTCTCTTTTTATCTCACAGTTGACTTTCGACCTGGAATTATGGCATTTAATTTAATGTATGCATGAAATAACAAAAAAATAAATGTGAAAAACACAAACTATGCATAATTGTTCGTAAATTTTATTGGATTTTTTTAATTAGCGAATGCGACAAGAAGGGGATTTGTTACCTTTCGAACTGGTCACCCTGTGTTGTTGCCCTATGACACTCCATGCCTCCATGCACCTCTATTTGTCTCATATTTCTATTTCTCCAGACATGTTGAATCGAGTCGACTAGAGGAGTTTATATCAAGAAACATTTCCTTGCATTTGCGAATTGTGTGGCTTAGAACATGGCTTAAAATACAATCAGGTAAGCCGTGAATGTTTCTGGATAAGAATATATTCAAACCATTAGCTTGAGGCGGTTTATTTAGTTCGTTAGAAGCCTTTCAAAGTTGGTTAATTGTACGGGATTGTATCATAACTAATAACAAAAAACCTTGATTATCTAGAGATCACAGTTGCTTGTATCGTTGATCAAACCATGCATTTCTAGTGGATATTGTTAGTGGATGATAACAGAACAATGAGGATTCAATCCCTGGGGAATATATTCTGCTAGACTAGTGACATTTCGTATCATTCTCATGCAGTGTTCTAAAACAAGCTTATCAAGCTCAGTATTTTACCCACAAACCTCATATAATGTCTTGAAAACGAAGAGAGAGGAACAAAGAACCACATAAAAGACATATTAGTTATCTGAGCTACATTTTGACAAGCAATTTGAAACTTTGACTTGAATATTTCTTGCTTATTTTATACAATGTTCGAACAACTAAATAAATAGAGATAATGGAATGCAATTTATCATAAGAGAGGGAAGAAGACAGTAGGATTCGCTTTTTAACCCACACAAGAAATATTTCCCTCGTCTTCATTTTTCCATTGTGTAGTTCCAGAAAATACCCATACCCCACCATGGAGGAAATCTAATTTTCAAACCCCCACTCCTTTCCGATTTGGAGACAAATTGATGATCCCCACCCCTCAAGAATTGCCATGAATACAAGAGCCACATACATTTAAGCAACCCCTGGAAATTCAAAATTTTTTACCAGTAGTAATTACTTGGATGTCATCAATATAAGACTTATGACACTTTCAAGAGTGTTACATTAGTAGTTTTAGTCATGGTAGAGTACACATGCAGTGTGCAAAACTTATCACTATTTAGTCCTAAATAGTAGCAATTAATCAAAAGAAAAAGAAAAGAATTAGCATAAAATATCACTATTTAGTACTATTTATGTTGCACACTTTCAGTGTTTGTACAGTCTCTAGCTGTGTAATAGCATTTTCTACGGTTACTAAAAATAGATTTATCGCAAAACCTTGTGGGATCGAAATGCAGACAAACTTTCTAAAAAAAGGCTTTGGCATGGAAAAAAAGATCAATATCAGTCGAAAAACTATGGTTTTCCACGAATTCACCATTCCCCTTATTACTTCTTGATACCTGTACAACTAGAATCCTCTTCGATTCATTTTTCTTATTCAAATGTTTTAACTCCTTTGGAAGTCGCAAGATAATGGTCTTAACTAGGCCAACGAAAGGAATTACGAACAGGATTCTGTAGAAGTGGTATCAAGGGTGATAAGGGACAGACCATTAGATAGTTGATGGGGGGGTTGCGTAAATCCCAAAAAAAATATCGCGCAAGCTCTTAAACCTCAAAAAAAATATCGAGCAGGCTCTTCTGTGCGAAAAAAAAAATCGAGCAAGCACAGGTCAAAGGTAATGGCACGAATTTCATAAATATGAAATGCCCCTCTCAAATCACTGGCAATCGTATTTCCGAGGGTCCCAATTTCCAAAATTTTTCGGGGGGCATGCCCCCAAGCCCCCTACCTTCGCCCGCCTTTCACGATTGTTACCCTTCTTCCAAATAAAATTCGGTCCCTGATAATGCATAATTGCATTGAACATCAGAATATGATAAACGAGAACAGAATTCCAACTGCATGTTCACTTTTCAATCCTGGAATTGTTAAACAAATTTCATTTTACATGTTCATTTTTTTACATGTTCAGTCAATTTAAACTTCAAATTTTGCCGAAAAGCCCATCTCTGATTGACCAATAAGTAATTTTGCCCTATGATGATTAATAACATTAATTATTCCATACTAGTTTTTTTTTTAATATTGTGTAAGGTCATGATGTTCAAAAAAAAATAACGTGTAGGGGGTGGGACAAAAAAATAAATATAATGCAACTAAAATTCCTGCAACCCCCCCAACAATTATCTAATGGTCCGTCCCTAAGGGGAATCAAGAATTAGAAACAACAAGAAAAGAAAACATTGTTGCAGCATATTAGTATGTGTATTGGGCTTGGCTTGTCTGCATTTCAATCCCATGATGCATCATTGTGATGTCATCCATGGAAAGCGCTATTTTAAGTAGAGCTATTAAAAGATGGTCAAAAACATAAGGGAAATGTGCTTGACTTTAGAGTTCTTTTTGAGGCATCCAAACAAGTAAAATAATTAAAATCTAGATTATTAAGAGACTCATTACCAAACTCAATAACTTTTTAAGGTGGATTGATGGGATTTTCTTGGCATTCTACCTTTCAACTTCAAATCACAAATATGCCGACGCAAACAATTCATTAAAGGCAAGAACTTTTCAAAGTTTTAAGAAAAAGATGAAATTTTCAAACGAGCATGTTTTTACTGAAATCAAAATTAATATAAAACCCCCCTGAAGTGTTAGTGTGTTTTCTTTGTTGCCTGTTTTCTCCAATTTTTGACCTAAGTTTTTAAACCGCACTTGATATCTTGGAGGATGAGTTCTTTGCTCAATGATCAGAAAATGTGAAGAAAATCTGTTAGAGCATTTTCAAGAAATTTGAGACGCTGAAGTTTTGAAGCATAGAAATTTTGCAAAAACAAAAGAATTAAGTTTGTGGAAAAATATTCAATTTACCTGTTTTGAGTTCCTAATTTTATCTAAAGCTGTTGGTACATCACTTTGGAGTAATGAGAAAAAATTTGAAAGAAATCGTACCATTTGATATTCCAAAATTTTGGGTTGACTAAAGTTCACTATGAGCCATATTTTTGGACTTTTTAGTTATGGTAACTAACATGCCCTTAAATTCAAAACTACTTGATGAATTTTTTAAAAAATTTCTGTACATTTACTGAAACATATAGGCAACATCATGCCAAATTCATTTTCATTGAATCATTTTAAAACCTTCAAACCTGAGCTTGAAATGGGGACAGTTCGGGGCCTGTAATTTTGCTTATTGCTTGTTTATTAAAATAAATAGAAAATAAATAAACCTTGTTTATAGAGGGTAGCACGTAACAGTAATTCAACTGACAAACCTGTGGCCCTCTTTTAACGATTCTTAAGTTGAAATTGACGGGACCGCCATTAACGTGATCATCTGAGCCACGTGAAGGTCTAACCATTTGCAGATGTAATTACAAAGGCAGCACCTTCTCCTCAGTTATTTTAAGACCCTGAGTGTGGGTCCGGCCGGGGCTTGAACCACGACCTCCCGCACGAAAGTCCGGTGCTCAACCAACTGAGCCAACCAGGCGGCGGTTGTTTTTGATTATTCATCACTATTGTCATCTCTTACCTCATACCTGTGAATTCCTGTATGCCTAGTTTCATTAATTCATCCAATCACAACATGTAGTTATTTATGAATTTGCTGCATCATTTCCCACTCGTACATGTAATGAAAGTGCTTTTACTGTCATTCAGCTCATAGTCTAGCAAAATCAAATGTTTGCAGATCAGTCTTGATGGGATCTTAATCTCTTGTGTTGATTAAGTTACTCCAACTTAATGAGGGTTTATCAGGTCTTGCGTGACATTTCAAATTTTAATCCAACAAAAAAGAAAATATGATATTTGAAAAGAGCATACTAAAATTAGTAAAATTGGAAAGTTTGAAGTGGTTTTATTGAGTAGTCCCCTGTCCCCTGTCCCCTGTCCCCTGTCCCCTGTCCCCTGTCCTCTGTCCCCTGTCCCCTGTCCCCTGTCCCCTGTCCCCTGTCCCCTGTCCCCTGTCCCCTGTCCCCTGTCCCCTGTCCCCTGTCCCCTGTCCCCTGTCCCCTGTCCCCTGTCCCCTGTCCCCTGTCCCCTGTCCCCTGTCCCCTGTCCCCTGTCCCCTGTCCCCTGTCCCCTGTCCCCTGTCCCCTGTCCCCTGTCCCCTGTCCCCTGTCCCCTGTCCCCTGACCCTGTCCCCTGTCCCCTGTCCCCTGTCACCTGACCCTGTCTCTCCCCTCCCTTAACTATCAAATGTTGGTGGTATACATTTGAGAAAAATATAAATTTTAATTTGGTATGGTGGATGGGAGAACCAACTTAGAGCTAAGAGTAATTTTTTCATCAAACTTTTTGTATCCTATTGTCTTTCTATCAACTGTTTGACATATTTATAATGTGTGTTTCCAGAAATTATCTAAACCCCCCACGGAGGAATTTTTTTTCAGATAACTTGCCGTACAGATCGTAACTACGGATCTTTCGTCTGTATTACTACATAAAATGTCTCTCAAAAATGAAATTTACTAGTTCTCAAAAGTAATTATTAATTTTTATTTGCTATTGGACAATTTGTGAGGCTAAATAACAGTACTTGAGGTATTTTTTTTTTGTAAAACCCTCCGGAAAACACGTTCCTTACGTAAACCCCCCCCCACCTTCTGGAAATTTAGCACATTCATACCCCCTCACCCCTCGGAAATTCCAAGTTCCTCCGTGGGGGAGGGGGGATATGGATAATTTCTGGAAACACACAATACCTCTATATGTAGTAGGTTGTCCTTATGGTGGAGAGCATCCTTCAGCCATTGGTATTTCCATTCGTTTTTTGCAACGTAGATCCTTATTGTTTCAGGTATCAATCAGCTTATTGTTGATAACTTGGTTTTTGTACTTTCTTTCTTAGTGATGGCCTCGGCCAGCTGGTGCGAAGAAACAGATGGAAAAATCAACTACACCAAGCTTTGTAGGTTACTGGTCGATGGAGGCACACAGGCAGTTTGTTCTGTATTTGATGGGATACATCCACCAACTTCATTGAAAGCCACCATAAATGCTAACAAGACAGCACTACAAAAGCTGAAGAAACCAAAAGGGAAAGTACTGAATAACGAGCAATGGGACAAACTGTATCCACCGAGTGGGAGCGACCCTAAATCTGAAGACTTTGATATCACTTTACTGTTTGTTCTTCTTAGAAACATTTGTGGACTTACAGCACCAGCGTCTGGATGGGATGTCTTACCACCTGTAATAGATAACTCACTAGAGGCTAACCTAGCCAGGATAAAGTACTACAGAAACAATACAATAGCACACAAACCAAACACTGAAATAAATGATGTTGACTTTAAACAACACTGGCATGATATCTCATCTGCCCTTCTGTCATTGGGACTGAATAAAGATGGCATTGTTTATTTGAAATCTGCTCCTTTGGGAAAGAAAGACTACAACCAGTTACTATATGATTGGTATATATCAGATAAGGATATCAAAACACAGCTAGTGGAAGTGAAGTCAAACATGGCAGCCATCAAGTCAGACATCAAGTCAGGCACAGCAGCCATCAAGTCAGACATCAAGTCAAGCACAGCAGACATAAAGTCAGACACAGCAGCCATCAAGTCAGACATCAAGTCAGGCACAGCAGCCATCAAGTCAGACATCAAGTCAAGCACAGCAGCCATCAAGTCAGACATCAAGTCAGACATCAAGTCAAGCACAGCAGACATAAAGTCAGACATCAAGTCAAGCACAGCAGACATAAAGTCCGACACAGCAGCCATCAGGTCAGACATCAAGTCAGGCACAGCAGATATAAAGGAAAAACTAGATGACATGAAGGCCCACAAAATGGATAAACTTATCAACAAGCTGGCTTTTTCTGACTTTAGTCCAGAAATAAGTACAAAATGTAAGTCTTTCCATCCAAACACTCGGCAGTGGATTCTAGATCAAGTCAAATCCCATGTTGACAGTGACCAATCAGACTCGTGTATAATGCTGATCACAGGTGGCCCAGGTATGGGCAAATCAACTCTTGCTGCTAAAATCTGTCAGACATACAAGGATCTTGGATGTCTTGCAGGATGTCACTTCTTTCAGTTCAGTAATTCTACAAGAAACAATCCAAGGTTGATGTTGCAGTCCATAGCAAGGCAGATGTGTGACACTGTTCCTGGTTATCAAGAGGCCTTAGAAAGCAAACTGAAAACAAATCTTGGCAAAGACATTGATAGCATGGACTGTGAAGAGCTTTTAACCATTTTGCTGGAGGAACCATTGTGTAAGGTGGAACAAACAGACTCAAACTTTGTTGTTGTTATAGATGCTCTGGACGAGTGTTCACATGATCCAAAAGTTGAACTCCTGAAGGCACTAAGGAAAAAACTGTCATGTTTCCCTTTTTGGCTTCGATTTATTATCACCAGCAGACCATCAACAAATACCTCTGCACTTGGTTCAACTGTTGCTGTAGAAATAAGACCAGAAGATCAATCTAATATGAAAGATCTTGAACTTTTTTTCAACTTCGAGCTCAAAGCCCTTTATCCACGGTACAATGACGATAATGCAGACCTTGTACAGAACCTAGTGGAATTGACAAAAGGTTTGTTCTTGGTAGCTTTCTTTGTCATCGACGTTTTGAAAAGAGAAAATGTGGCACCACTAGAGAAAGTTTTGGAGCTGTTCCCTAAGGGAATCTCATCCGTATATGAGAATTATTTCTCTCGACTGAAAGAAGTACTACTACCTTACATATCAGATAAAGAAAGTTTCTACAAGATGCTGGAGGCTGTTGTGGCAACGAATAACCCATTACCAAAGAAAATGTTTTACAATATTCTTTGTCTTAAGAATGAGTGTAAAATCCCTCGCGAAGAGAAAAAGGCAAGAAAAGATGCATTGAACGCACTTCATTGGTTGTTTCCTGTGGTCGGGGATCGCGTGGTAGCATTTCACAAGTCAGTCGTTGATTGGTTGACTCTTCAAGAAGATGAAGAACATGACTTCAGTGTTCGTGTAGAAGACGGGAATGAAGTACTTACCAGTCAGTGTAATGATGTTCTGAGTGACATACGAAATGGGTAAAAAGATCTGGATAAACCGTTGGATCTTACAGACAGCGAGAAGTATGCTCTAAATTTTGGTTGCGCTTTTATCCAGAAAAACTTAATGATCAAAGGAGATAAAAATGAGATCTTCACTAACATTTACATTCTTACTGCGATGACGATTACGCACTCCTTCGACAATATTGGTAAACTGATTAATGTGAAGTTCAGCCGTCTATTGGAAGATGGTGTATCGAATCTTGATATTAGTCATTTTCACAAAAGCAGTTGTCGCTTTTTTCACCATGCCCCATTTATACGTTACTTTGAATTTGTTCTTCAAGCTGCACATGCATTGGGAGTGCCAGTGCATGAAGGGGTATCTAACGAAATAGCTGGAGATGCCCTGAGGAAATATCATTTTCCTTATTGTGATAAGATGGCAGTGCCTGAGGTTTTGATGTCTAATGAAGTAATAAGTGCCGACTCGATTGAGTATCTATTAAAATGTAAAGAGGGGTTCGTAGCTGTTTTCTATTTGGAATCTTCAAATTCTCTAGAAACTGCGGCATATAAGTTTCATCTTGATGGAAGCCTTGTCGTCTCGAATACCTTTCCCGGTACAAAGTTCATTACTACCTCTCCGGACATCAACTTCATCGTGGTGAGTGAAGTAAAAGGCAATAAGATTGAGGTATTAGACGTAAAGACCCTTGAAGTGGTCAGTCAATACAAGTCTCCCCATGATGCAATAGAAACATGTCATGTGTTTGAGGATGATCAGGGCTGCTTCCTCGTCATCAAGGGTTGTCATGATAACAAACTCCACGTCATCGAAGGACTAACAGGAGAAGTACATAACATCATTACAGTAACTGAAGACAGTTATGTGGAGGCTGTTAGCCGTCAAGGTCATATTATTGCCGTAAGAAGAATATGGACGGGTGATGAAGCGAAAGAAAGCAATTACATGTCTCATGAACCGACAAACAGTTTTATCAAAAAATACGGTACCCAGATCGTAGAAAGCATGAATTGGAAAACCCATGTATTTAAGGACGGGTCTTCTCAACTTCCTGATGGGAAGTTATATTTTCGTACATTCTGTCGGGAGATGTCCCTTTATCATTATGAGCATGCAGAGGAACCCACTGTCATCTACCCACCAGCAGAGAAAAACTGTCAGTGTTTTTTCTATGAAATCCAGATGAATAGTATGCATTCTTCTGTGAATGAAACCTCTAAGTTTTCTGAAGATGGTCGTCTTCTCGCATATCATTATAAGGATTCCATATTCCTAATTAACACAACAGATGGCTCTCTGTTCAAGCGTCTCTCATTTAACAGTCTGTTGGGGAT
The DNA here is from genome assembly GCA_964019055.1 of Anthopleura xanthogrammica. Taxonomy (NCBI): domain Eukaryota; kingdom Metazoa; phylum Cnidaria; class Anthozoa; order Actiniaria; family Actiniidae; genus Anthopleura; species Anthopleura xanthogrammica. The sequence goes on along the minus strand of OZ025207.1, from coordinate 11,476,570 downwards.
AGTGCACTTCATTAGCATTCTCTTCGTTTCAGAACGTTATGTTATAATGCATGAGGAACATTCGAGTAGTTTATTAGTTGGAGATGTTACAAAAGATGAGTTGAAAAACATTTTCCTGTTTCCCTCTTTTTATTCAAGTATTTTTTTTCTTTGCCCAGAAGAAATTGGAGAGCCGCTTGCAGTGGTCATAAATTTTGACGGGATATCGAGACTGGTTTTCCATAATTTAAGACTCAAGCCGGGAAATACTAAATAACACAACAGCAGCAGAAAATTAATTAAAAACTTGATTTGTTCATTTTTAGTGCCTGTAACTAATCAGTGTGGGGCACTAATGCTTTCATTCTCTTAAATATTACTCTAGTACAATCATAAGGATTATTGTCAGTATTGTTCTTCGTATCTTTTCTATATTTTTATTGTACATTGGACTGAAACGATGGACAAATGCTCATTAAATGTGATTCAAGACGCCCTTCTGATTATCAGGTGAATCATTCAAGTCACAGGAACTAAGAACTGCCTTATATACCAAACAGAAGGATGTCAAATTATTGGAAACTGAAGTCTACAAGCTGTCTACAAGTCAAAACTGTTAGATGTACCATAAAGTTATGTGATATGAAATACAACGATTATGTTCAATACGCCCAATATTTTATCTGTTTCTAATTCCGAGTTGAAAGGAGCCAAAGTTTGTGAAAATAATTTGCTTATTCGATACCTTATCTATGTGTTCTGTGGATGAATGTGCTGATGAGGAGCACCACGGCACCTTAGTTTGGCATTGTACCTGAGAAAAGCAGCCTTGAAAGAATAGATGAACTCACGAGCCTTACCCGCCTATGGTATGATGAAGCATTAGCTGTGCAGTAGATGTCTGGAAACTTGTCCAGGACCAAAACATGGACAACAGCTCATTCTAATAACCTGTAAGTATTCGCAAACCTTTTTTCTTTACTCCTTTCACATTCCCCATAAGACATTGTGGTTTTTGGGAGTAACAAAGGGAAAAAATACACTCGGGGAAAGTTTGGAAGAAGTCTTGAAGTCTTGAACTCTGCATGTGTAAACCTCGCCTGCGGCTCGGTTTTACACAACAGCTCTCGACTTCTCCTAAACTTCCCTCGTGTTTATATCAGGCTATGTAAACACGGCAAACGTTTTCTATTTGTTAAGTAGTTTCTGACGGTATTTTGTCTCTTTACTGACCTCCCCAAGAAGCAAAGCATTATGGTGAATGTGAAATGACGAATACGGTGTATTTAATTGTAATAAAATAAGTATAAAGCAAAACATTTTGCACACCTTACTACGTCAGTATGCATTCGATGCGTGTAAGGTTGGGTAATGTATGTTGCAGTATTTTCTAGCTCAAAAGTAAGAAGTTGATTGAACAAACAAGAAAAATATACCTTGTATTCCTTGTAGCACCCTTGATAACAGATATTTCCAGTTGTTTGTAAAATTTATTTTTTGAATTAGGCGATAATGTCATCCAGGCAATAAAATTATCCACTGGATAAGGATTTATGCATCGGCTAGCGCTATCCACCCTTCGTACAACCGGGCCCAGAGTACACGTAGTTTTCGCCGACTTATTGGGGACACTTTTCACAAATTACCACTATATACCGCCATTCGATATTCTATGCACACAACGCTCACTCACATGTTCAAGTGATTTTTACGCAAAGAACCTTTTATAGTTAATACTTCTTGTAAGTTAATTTGATTGATTAAGCTCCAACAGGTTCGAGTACCTTCAGATACCACCTTTCCTCCCTTCATATCAATGAAGTTTCTCTTTAGAGAAAATTTGAAGCATAGGATTAAAACAATTATTCTTACTACATTTCAGTTCTCAATATCACTCAATTCTACAAAACGGCTTTCAATTAAACAATGTTTAATTTAGGTTTCCTGGAAAGAAATCGTCAAAAACTTGATTGCTGGTGGCGTGAATAACTCGAAAACCGGCATTCGGTTTAATCCTAGCCATCTCTTTTGTTCAAATTCAGTCGTAATTGTCGTTGCCGTCTCACATGTCAAAAACGGTTCACTAGTGGAAACCAGAGATTGTTCTAAGTATGGACTTCCGTGAAACTGAAAAACGGATTATTTCACGTCAGTGTTAAAACTCGTCGTTTCTTCTACGACTTGACAATGGCAAATAAGAATGTAAAAATATTGACTCCATGAGACTAAATTGTTGAAAACGAAAAACAAAACAAAAAGAACCATCCTGTGCTTAATTATCAAAAGTTTTCCCCAATTTTTTTCTATATTTGAATTCTTCACTGGACTGTTTGTGACTGAATCAAAATAAACCAGCAACCCGATCACGTCAGTCTTGTCAGTTTTCAACTTAATTACATTAACTCAAAGTGTTGTATTACAAAAATAATAATTATTATAATAAATAATATAATAATAAAGCTTATTAATTTAGAAACACTTGAAATGTTATGGCAATATAAATTGAAACTGAACTCAAGCTTACATGTAAAGAAAATAAATAAGTCACTTTCCTAATATATACAATATGTACAATAAATATAAATGAGGTCATGAATATCGTCCCAGTTCTTAATAGCCTTAGGTAGAAAGCTGTCTTGGAAGCGTTTAGTACGACATTTTAGCGGTATAGCCCGAGGGCGCCTCAGATTGTACTTACAATAAGAACGTGGAGGCAAGATGACATATTTGCGGTTTGAACTGTCCAAAACAGACGAATAAAAAAAATTTAAACAAATAAGAATAAATTATTTTTTTGCAAAACAGTTGTAATTCGCCGTATTTCTATTCGGTGTATAATGATATATTTATTTATATAGTAGTATATAGAGATTACTTCATGGAAAGTGCGCGCGTACGGTTTTTATTCACGAGTTGTGAAGTATCATAAAACGAACAAGCGAGTCTTCGAGCGCGTGAATAAAAACCGTACAAAGCACTTTCCATGAAGTAATCTCTATGACTAACAGTTATCGACTGCTCTGTTGTTTATGGACTGATGTGAAAAATTGGTAAGGTAAAGCCTTAGTGTGTGCGGCGTGTGAGGGGGAAGGGATGGGGAGGAGGGTTTCAATGGAAAAATCATAAGCAAGCTTTGACTACATAAGCCTGTACCATTATTGACGTATGTTTCCGCTTGTCATGCATCATTCGTTTCAAGTATTTTTTCTTGTTACCTTTTTGTGGCTATCAACCAAAACAATGAATCCATAAAAAGCACTCGTAATCATTCATTCACTATGATTTGAAGCAGGATTCCTACAAACACGAGATCGAGAACTCAAGCAAGGCTGACTATCTGAAACTATTGTTGTCGTCAAGTTTTCGGTATTACTGTGATGTTAGTATTTGCCTTATACCATCCACAAATGACTATTCAATATTGCTGTTTAATATTTCATTCATTCATTCATTTCAGATCTGTATAACTCATGAACATGACAATGTTGTTCTATGTATTTGTGTTGTGCCTGACCTCGTGGTCTGTAGACGCAAGAAGAAGTGATTATGTTCGTGCTATTCATCCCGCCACCCACACTAGCTGGGGCTCCTGGGGTCACCAAGACTGGTGTGCAGCAGGTTCCTACGCCTACGGCTTTCGTCTAAAGGTTGAAGGATCACAGGGCATCCCCAACTTCTGGGGCCAAGGTGGTGATGACACAGCACTCAATGGAATCAAGCTACTTTGCAGGTTAGCCTTTGTGATTTCTTCATTCTTTTCATATATATATTTATACATTTGCTCGTTCAGGATTGTGACGAGGATTTGGGATCAGGAATCACATGCTTGGGATCGTGAAGGGCTTGGGATCGTATGATTAAATTCAGGGATAAAAAAGTCATTACATTTTAGGATTTGTGTGCCAAAAGCGTTGGGATCATGGATCAAAATTTTGTATACAAATTTCGAATCAATCCCCCAAAAACACCCTTCGTCACAACACCTGTGCTCGTTACTCTGTCGCTCGCGAAAATCCTCGTTCTTTTTCTTCGAATTCGTTACACCCAAATCAAAAAGGAATCCATCTTTCTACCACGTAAGAATATAAATCTTTCCTACAGTGATAGGTTAATCACGCTTGAATTGCTCCGCATGCAATTTCTTACTGGTTTGAATGTTTAGTCCTCTACGAAGAATACAATGGCTGAGTACAGACTATAAACTTAATCTAGCTAAAACCTCTACGTAAATACAGTCACCTATATATTTGCAAGAACGTTGTCATATATAAAAATAACAAATAGAAATTCATTATTTTTGCAAAACAGACGTAATTATTTCACTGTTTTGAAGGTATAGACTGATATTTTTGAGATAATCTTGGTGGTATATTACTAAACAGTTATTCTCATTAATCTAAGCGGATTTACAATCAAAATAAAAAAATATTTCTAATTCCTATTTTTCATTTTTTCCATGAAAACGTTCTTGCAATTAGTTGTAAATAAATAAATAAATAAATAAATAAATAAGTAAGTTAATAAATTAATTAATTAATTAATGTATCAACTATTACATTTTTTGCAGAACTTACTGTGGGTCACATTCCCATAGCGTCACATCCAGGGTTATGGGGTGGGGAAACTGGCGAGCGACAAAGATTTGCCCTCCTCATTATTTTCTGAAAGGCGCTCAGGCCAGATCTGAGCCACAACAAGGGAGCGGTGATGACACGGCAGGTGAGAAATATTCAAGCTGATTCGTCTCTCTCAGTCTCACTTTCCCTTTTCTTTCTGCGTGTGTGTTTTTTGACTACTTTTTATGAACTTTTAACAGTCTAACTACAGTCGACTCTCTTTGAACAACCACTCTCGTAAGCGACCATCTCCCTAAGCGACCACCGTCTCAGATTCCTGATTGACCATCTCCCGTTAGCGACCACTTATTAATCATGTTTTATGTCAAGGTGGTCGTCAACGAGAGAATGAACTGTACTACAAATCTTAATTGGTATTTCAAACGTAATTTGATAGGATAAGTTTGACTTCTTGCAGTGAATAACTACAATTTTCTCTGCCAAAATTCCCGACACCCGAGCCACCATCACCGCCTTCAAGGTGATGGCATGTCCTGGGGTCTTTGGACTACCCGAAGAGACTGTCCCGCTGGCTCGTACATATGTGGTATCAAAACCCAAGTGGAGCCATGGCAGGGCATGAGGGGAGATGATACGGCTCTCAATGACGCTGTTTTCTACTGTTGCAGATTGAGAAAAACAAGATGGTTTGTAAATTGCTATTTTTATCTTTCTCTTGTGTGGTGGTGGTCGGTCATAATAGAGGTGATCATTGAGGTGAAGGGCAAGAATGATTGGTTTATCTATGGCATATAGCACATTTTCTAGATCTGTGAACAAATTTACGGGACTTAGATGCTGTATTCTGATTGAATAAGCAATCATCTTGTGTGTTGTTTGGTTAAGATGATGTCGTCAATTCGTGCGGTTTCGTTTCACAGTCACGACATTTCAGTGACTATATTCTTGATAATAATGATCATGATGACGATGATGGTACTTGATGATGGTGATGTCGATGATCATGATGACGATGATGGTACTTGATGGTGGTGATGTTGATGATCATGATGACGATGATGGTACTTCATGGTGGTGATGTTGATGATCATGATGACGATGATGGTACTTGATGGTGGTGATGTTGATGATCATGATGACGATGATGGTACTTGATGGTGGTGATGTTGATGATCATGATGACGATGATGGTACTTGATGGTGGTGATGTTGATGATCATGATGACGATGATGGTACTTGATGAAGGTGATGTTCATGATCATGATGATGATGTCGATGATAGTAATTGATGGTGGTGATGTTGATGCCATGATGATGATGATGATGGTACTTGCATGATTGGTCTTGCATCACTAAATTTACTTAATAGAATATATGTTATATACTTCTTTGCAGCCGTGGTCGGCGCTAAAATTACAAGAAAGATGAGTTTATCCCAGAACCGGCTCAGGACAGGACAAACGAGGCAAAACTAATTTACTAAAAGGATAAGAAATTAAGTTAAGCAACCGGGTTAACCATAAATAAAAATGTGTTACATAAATTAAAGGGAAAATTAAAAATTGTAACTAATAGACTCACTGAATAAAAGCATCAGATGCAATTTAGTCATTCTTCTTATTTAAGAAAAATGAAGAAAAAACTGAGATATATTCCCTTAAATAACATGATAGTTTTATAACAGTGGTTATTTTGCATCGGTCAGTAAAATACACTCATACACACAAATTTGCGCGATGCATTGCATCGCATCGTAAACTGGAATTGAACTGATGACTGGACCGGCATCACTGATGAAAAATTATATCAGACAATTGACATAAAATTCACTACATCGTCATTGGTTGAAATCGTAAACGTGGTCCCATAGTTGTGTCGTCCGTTCAGCTATGTTTTTTCCATAAACAGAGAAATAATATTCAAGGGAATGGTACCTGATCTGAAATGAAAAAATCGGCCTCAGGATGAATTAGTCTTTAACAAAATGAACGGAAGAAAAAAGGGATGTGGCTTTGATTCCCTGATTTTCAAATGCAACAAGCTTGTCTGGATATCTGTAAAATATATTTTACACTTTACACATGGAACGCTGTAGTCAGTGGCCGCAAAAACCCACGCTAAATTCCAATTAGATCTGTGAACTAGCTGTGCCCTTACTTTGATCAGATGACTGCGGTTTTTTTCGGCATGTCATTCAACTATGAAGTAATTGGGGTCTGTTTTTCTCACCCTCTTCCTTGGCCCCACCCAAATCCTACAAAAAGACCGTCTCATATTGATGGATACAGTGATGCCAGATCACAGAATTAGTTCGATATGGGGGTGTTCCAAGTTTAACACACTATTAAATGAACCGCATTAATGTTTCAGAGGCGGTTGAGAGGGGGGTGGGGCGTGAATGATAGTGAACCGTACTATAAATAAAGTTTTTGAGAGCTTCCTTAAAATACAGAACCTTGCACTCAAATCATAGATATTCCACAAGCAAACGTAAATACAGAAAATAGACAGCTCAGCATTACTTTAGCTTATAATGCACATGCGCTTCTCTGTTTTATCTTTTCATTCTTTTTCAGTTTATTTTTTGACTGTAAAAATCCACTTGTTGGGTTCCCTGTGTACCAGTATCACGTGCTCCCATCATGCTTCACGATCATCACTGTCCAGAAGAAGAAAAAACGAAGACGTTGAAGACGAATGGCGAAGATTTGGTTATAAAATCACCATTTACACGGTAAGAAATGCTCCTTAACTACACTATTCTATCGAAATATAAAGATAAGCATTAGTTCTTTCCCTTTAGCTAGAAATATTATTTTTGGAGGGGTTTTTCGTTGAGTAAAAACCATTTATTCTGAACTCACTTTCCGTTGGTTGCTGCACGTGGCTGGCTTTTCAACTTTAAAAAAAAGCCTTCGTACTCTAAAACTTCGTACGACTAAAACTGTTTAAAAAAACCACTCACTTTTCTTTACTGCTTTTAAAGTTCAAGTTGTCGCAAACTATTTTTTTAATAAAATTTTTCGACATGAAAAATTTCACCTTTTTGCCCTCCCCCATATAAAAGACACTCTGATATTCCATATTAGTTTGAAATAAATTTCTTTGCATGCCAAGGAGTCTATTTTGGGGTTCATAGTACTTTTAGAACTGATTTAAAACCAGATATTCCATTGTAAAATCAGAGAGTGGTTATTCTAAGGGGGGAGGGGGTGAGGTACTTGTGTGTCTTGAAAACCATTATACTGACATTGGTGTTATCTTTTCTTATTCAGATCAGCATCAAGACCACCAAAACTCCTGAGAAAACCAGAAGAAGAAGCTCTTAGATATAATGTTTATGTGGTAGAGTTAATTGTTAGTAAAATCACCCAGGTGAATACAAAGTTACTGTGATTTTAGTTTCTTTGTTTTTCACCTGCGTAATTCTACTAAAGTAATAATTCTCCTTGGGCTCAGTGAATATTAGTTAATACTTGCTCTGACTTTGTCTTGGGTAAATATTCACATATATTCACTTTGTCTGTTGTGGAGAATTATTGTTAGTTATATATAATATTATCTACATAGAATAACTCATTGTATGTAGATCATTTTCACCACTTTAAGCAGTATATTGTAAAGGGTGTGGCATCTTTTTATTATGAAAAGTGACCACAACCTTTATTGACTTGACTCGTTTGGTATATTTATTAACTGAATGTTGGTAAACTATGCACATATCCATTGGACACAAGTACTGGCTGGCTCGGCTCTGTGGCTTCATGGCATCATATATTTATGCATTTGATTGACGTTGAATTGCTTGTTTTTTCCCTATTATTGACTAATTGACATTGATTGATTGCTTCCCAATGATTTATTGTACTAACTTGATATTTATTGATTGACATTGTTTTGAATGATATCATTTATGCATATGAAAAAGTTTCTTTCTAAATTTTGTGCATAAATTCTTTCCCAAAAATTCACTCAGTTTCCAAAAAGTCTGGCATGAAATTACTTTCTTGAGCTTGATAATTGTTTTAGAAGTACACTTCTTCAATGATCTTTAGAATCAGAAATTCAAAGTTTTACTAAAAAAGAAAAAACAACTTGAACAATGTACAGAGTTTATGAAAAAAGCTTTTTCACTTTTTTTTCATTGTTGATTTGAGTTTACAACTGTTTCAGTACACTTTCACTTTGTTTTGATTAGCAACATTTTTTCAAAGGAAAAATTTATGATATTAGTGATTTGGCATGGATTTTATTTCAAATTTTATTCAATGTTTTGTCTTGATTCTTAAATCATATTTAGTGAGAGTCTACTATACACAGTGATTATTATTTTCATTGATGCATTGGATGATACAGATGAATCTTGATAACTTAGACTGCTTACGATTATAAAAGTTGTTTATTTTTGATTTTGATTTTGAATTTACATTTGATTCTCATTTTTTCTGCTAATACTTTAAATTCTTTTCCAATTTTTGAGAGTTTAAGTTATTAGGATTCTACTGTATAAATGATTTGAGTACTATATGTTGTTATAATGTTGCCATGGTGATCTTCTGGCTCCTTCCTGGTTTCCATCCAACTTCACAGTAAGTCAAAGTGCATGGTTTATCAACATTCAGTTCACTGTTTATTGTTCCACTTATCATCCTCTTCCATTTCATTCTCATATTTCCACACAGTTTTGGTACACAGTTTGCTCAATTCTTGAGGTTTTGGTTTGAAAGTTTCAAAAATTATGTATTCACTGAGGATGTTAGATGTAAGATACCAGTTCTAAATTTTTTCATTGTAATTTACAAGCTTTCAATTCTTGGGGTGCATTTGCCGTTGTTGCTCAAAATTGGCAATGTAAATAAAACATTTTTGGCTTTTTTTTAAAGAAATTGAGCATTACAGATATCATGTTTCTCAGTTTGAAATCGTTGCACCCCAAAAATTTGGAAAGTATTCTCTCTAAGCTAATGAATTACCATATTTGACAAAGGTTAAAATGATGCATCATCCACATGTCATCATAGATTGTTAATACTTTTCGGCACTTTTGTTCTTTTATATGAAATGGAAGAAAAGTGATAATTCTGAATTTTTCCAGCTGTTTTCAAATATGGTAATATTTTTGTGCAAACATAAAAAGCAATGAAAATTACTGACAAATGCTTTGTTTTGAAACACGTGTACTGGCAAAAATGAAAAGCAGACCATTTAAATTTGGCTGGAATTCAAGTATATCATGAAAAACTTGCTGATTCAGATAAACTACTGCAAAGATACCAAAATGTACTATCAAAACAATTCACTACTGGTCAATCTGTTGCAATTGCTTTTTATGTTTGTGCATTATTCTACATGAAATGTTTTTCCAGAAATTATTTCATGTGCTCTTAAAGTGGTGAAATTTTAACATTAGTGACTATGATTGAACACACCAATGGTCAGATAGGGGTCTGTGCACATAATTCTGTTTACATCTTTGAATGTATATTTTGGCTCTACTACATCAATCCTTTAATGGACAATGGTTATTCTTTTTGATCAGCTGCTTTGTGCCAACTTTGGCTCTTTTCTAAATTTTATTTCTAATTCAACTCCTAAATTTGTCTCACCTAAATAGCAAGTGACATCTGGCTATTTGATTGGCTATTTACACATTTCTGTTTATCAGGATTGATGTGGTACCTTAGTGCGCAGTTTCTTTACCTGACATACCCATCAAAATTGCATTTAATTGGGTTGAGATTTCATTCAATCTAAGAAAATTCAAAAATTCATCTAAGTTATAATTAATGGCATTTTGGAGATGTTGCTCCATGGGGCTTGGTGTGTTCATATCATAGTCTGACATAGGTATTGCTTGAGTAAAAGTACACAAGTGTGATAAATGGTATTATAAAATGCAGCAAAAAAGAAAAAGGAATCTTGATCCACCGGACAATTTCAGAGAGATATTTGATTGGCATCTTTCAATATCTGTTTGCAGGGCTCAAAATAATGGCCGTTCAACGGTCTGTCCTGCCGAATTTGGTACTTAACAGGTCAAATATGGTTTTGACCAGTCATATTTGAAAAAGATAAAATATCATACACCGGGCATCTTGACTGGCCGTTATTTTGAGCCCTGGTTTGACTTTGAGCTAAATTAAAATTGTTGTGTCCCTCTCTTAATTCCTATTCAAAGTTGAATCTTAAGATGCATAATTATGAGCCTCTGGCTTGGGAGATTGAGCAATCACTCCCTGCGTGATCAATACAAGATCAATGAAATTCAACATGTTCTCTAAATTCCTATTTCAATTCAGTAAAGTGATTGGATTAGATAATACCATTTGTCATTCTTGCTGTAATATAGAACAGTTCCTGTAGGATTGTGATAATCCATGGTACATACATGCCCTGCTGGAACGAATTATTTATTGATTTTAATTACTCTCACCTGGGCCATACCAGGGCTTTGTCATGTGCTATGGTTTATCATACTCCTACTAAAACTGTTCTACTTCTGCTAGTACCAGTAAGGATCATGCAGTAAAGACATTGAACTTTTTATGAACCAAAATAATTCCTCAGAACCAAAAATTGATTAATTGAAGCCACTTTATTTCTATCAATTCTGTACATGCAAAGTTCAGTGTCTTAACCAGTCCTATCTGATGCTGTTAAATAAGGCATACAACTGGTGTTGTCCACCATGAAAACTGTCCAAATTAAATTCCTACACAATCTTCACTCAATTTCTAATACGGAAAGTGTTGAAGATATTTACTGGGAAGGAAACTGCAATGTAACTTTGGCATTCTAGTTTGGCAACTTTTTCAATCATTGTTTTGAAGGACAACTCCAGTTATATTTATGCTTTGTTACAGTATTTTGTACTAGTCCTTTTACTCAAGCAAAACCTATGTCTTTAGAATCCCAATCAAATGGACTGTCCTGGAGGTCTTTAGTTCATCCTATTCAAAACCCTTAAGGGTACCCCTCAACACTTTGTTGGGGGGCACTTTTTCTTAAGGGGAGGGTAGGTTTGAACTTTTGATCTCCGGGACCTTCTTCTAATTACCCTAGGGGCAAAAAAATTTACAAAAAGACTTAGTATACATTTTTCAAAAATTTTATGGCTTTTTTCCTTTTTTTTCACATTTTTTTATTTGCCAATTTGAATTTTTGTTATTTTTTAAAGCCAATTCGATTTTTTTTATTTTTTTTAGTTTCTTTGCCAATCTGTGAGCCAATTCTCCTTACCTTGTCTATGGTTACCTGACTTACCTTGATCCTGGCTTGTGGGTGGCTGTTTTCTTGCTTGTCCAATTTTTCATCAGAGAATCTTGACCTAACCTGGATTTGAACCTGAACCTTCAACTTACCTTTGGCTCTGTAGTCCGGCGATCTGTGCTGTAGACTGTCGATGTGTTTGTTGAGGGTAAAGGTATTAAAGTTCCTTAAAACATAGTGCTTGTAATAGTTGGCATATTAATGACCTAATAAAAATTCTTATGAATAATTAATGTCTTGTTTATTGTCTGACCGAAACAATGGGATACTTGACAGAACAAAAGAAAGGGATTAGATGGGTGGGTAAAGTGCTAAGATATGCACGAGGCACTAGAGGAATATTGATGTGGTAAAGTGACCATGAGGTGTAAGAGCCCTAGGCGTGGCTAAGAGTGTCAAGTGGTATTCAGAAAATGTTCTAAGTTTTTTGGCGGAAAAATTGCGAGCTTGAAAAGAGGCCAATGAAAATCAAGGAGTGAAGAGCTCGAAAAATTTCTAAGTTTTTTGGCGGGAAAAAAAGTGCGATTTTGAATAGGGGTATAACAAGGAATAAACCAGACAAAAAATATTTCAAATTCATTTATTTTAAAATATAACATAGTACAATCGAAAACAAAAGGAATAAAAAACTGGTTGATTAACCTGGTCATCCGTTCTTACTCCACTCATTTTTCTTGTGTCAGTTCTTGTCTGTGGTACAGGAGTTCTTGCTTTGTGGGTTAGTTTTGCAATCTTGCCTTCTAGTAATTAAGTAAAAGAAAAAAATCCGTTACTGTAAGCTTTGATAAATATATAGGTATAAAATTAAAGACAAGACATCACTTTAGCTGTTACTCAGAGTTTCACGCTTACGCGATCATCAGACAGGCTTAAAATTATAGGTATAAAATTATATAGAAAACGCCGCAACTATGATAAATTGGAAAGATATATTTCTCAACGAATGAACGTTTATTTTTCCATGTACAAATGAAAATATGCGTGCATGATTCATCTTTATAAATAGTTGTAATTTCCTTATTTTCTACGAAAAAATTAAATGGCTACTCAGATATATAGTAAAAAAAAGCTTGACGCACTAAAAGGAAAAATTGTGCGGCTAGCAGAGAGATTCAGCTTTGCACACTCTTATTAATTATGCGCATATCGTTAAAACTAAAAACTATCGTGGAAATATTAACCCCTCTGATGTTCATTAACGGAACAAACTGGACAAAAAAATATATATATCAAGAACGAAATGAAAAATTTGCGCGTTCCTGAAGCAGCTAAGAAAGCCAGAGGTGGATGGTAGATAGATTACTTAGTGATGAAATATACAGACTTTACCGATTAACTGAAAACGCTAACATTTCACTCGATTTTCTTAGTTTTGCCGTGCTTGGATATATTTAATAAAGTCTAAAATCCAAGTTACCTTTGTTCCAGACATCCACGGGGCTTCATACAGCTTTTTTCTTGACTTATTTGGCGTTATTTCTCGTTGCTTGATTCACCAAGTCTTCAAGATGGCGGACTCAACCAGTTCGAACACACCGAATCCCCAGAGAAGAAATACCCGCGAGATGAAAACAAAACATATTCTCTATTAGGATTAAAAAGTGAGAAAATTCTTTTATTGTAAAGCTGTGCATTGGGCTCCCTGTGTTATTCGTGCTGCTCAGAGCAATATACAGGAAACCCAATTTGCGTGTAATTTAAACTCATATTCCTCCTCGTTTCAAAGAGATTTCAGAAACTTTTTTTGCTTTATAACATAATGCTTCTAGAGCTCTATAATGTGCTCTAGTTTCGTTTCAAAAAGAGATAAAAAAGCGTTTGTAATGACGAAAATGCGAAAAACGCTATACCGCTGACCAATCCCTATTTTCATCAAAAATTACCACCCCTATAAAATATTTAATGTGACTCTAATCGAGAAAATAATTTCAAAACCATGTTGGCACGGTCCTCAGCTTTACAACCAGGTGTATTTTGTTTGGATATTCTTCAAACAAAATACACCTCGTTGTGAAGCTTAGGACCGCCTAAACATGGTTCTGAATCTTTTTTCGTGATTAGAGTTATATATCAGATTTTATAGGGGTGGTAATTTTTGATGAAAATAGGAATTGGTCAGCGGTATAGCGTTTCCAGCATTTTCCTTTTTTTGGGTGGTTTTTTATCGTGTTTTGAAATGAAACTGACACACGTAATAGATCTTTAAACACCTTATATGCTGGCTTCAAGAACGTTTTAAAAGCTTACCAAAATGACTGAAAAACCCGGGTATAATATGTAGCTTTTTGGGATTCCTGTGGCTTGCGGCCCACATGACAAAATAACACAGGAAGCCCACCACTGTCATGTGCGTGATGGTCTTTTTACCAAAAAAAAATTTTTCGACATTTTATATTAAGTATAAACTTTTGTAAAGCTTAAATCAATGCATTGGTAGATAAGCTTAGTTGTCCGAGAATAGAATGTTGAAGATAATCAGTCAGAACGGACAAGTGCTGAAATAAGTTTATCTCACTTCAAGAAAGCTACAGAACTACGTTATTCATTACACACACAAAGACCGTTTACACTGGTTTTTTTGTGGCGATTTTGGTGATAGTCAAGTATGGTAAAGGATTAACTTGTAAAGTTTTATTTTGGACACCAAGATTACCTGGAAAAATGTACGTCTCTTCGAAGCATAAAGCAAAATTCCTTATATTTCCCCCTGAAATCGCCGCAAAAATCGCAGCCAAAATCGCCGCAAAAACTGGTAAACGGGCCTTTAATAGGGTTAAGAATCAACATTACCTTTGTTCTTGTCTTGTACAAACTAGAAAGTAGTTAGTCGTTTGGTTTCCTTTGCGTGTTGAAGTTGTTTAGGCTTGAGTCTTCAACGTAACAGACAAGTGATGCATTTGTTCGTACATACGCGCTTCCCTCGAGACCAAAATAGTGGCGGGTTAAGAAGTTATGCGCAAATGGAGTTCAATAAGAAAAGCATTCACAAAACAATACATGTAGTGTACATACAATATTGTAGTGTAAGTTTTGTAATGTCTTCTATTGTCAGTCGTTCTATTGTAACTTGGACATGAATTTATTACCAGAAAAGCTATTTGTTTGCCGGCGCCTTTTTTTCCATGTCGGGATCCCTGTTGCGTACATGCCACATTTGTTTTTATTATTCTTTCAATCTAGCTGAGGAATATCATATAGCCTTTAAAATAAAAAGTGAATACAAACCTGATGAAGTCTATAAATGTCTCACGATATGAGGGTCATTTGTAGAAAGGACCGCGACATTTCGACTGCAAACTGCTAGTCTTTATCAGGCGATGATGAAGTCTCTTCCAATTTGTTCCATACACCGAAATTCTTCCTATGGGTCGGGGAAGTTGGGGCGTAGCATAGGAGGTAGTAGGAGGGGGTGTTGGTATGTGAAAATAATACATGGATACAAGACTGTTATGCCGGAAGTGCCCCACCCAAAGAGATACTACAAAAACATTATGGTATAGATTATTTTATTAGGTACGAGATGATAGGAATAAAAAGGTCCTTCGGTTCATATCACAACCTTCATCCAGTTAAATGAAGATGATACATAAATAGACTATCCACTGCACTAGACTTAAATGAAGGTTGGTGAACGTTTGTTGTATGTTGCATGTTGCATACGAAGCCCGAAATGTAGTATGGGTAATGTGAATTCAAGCAGCGAAAGGTCACAACAATATAGTATTTTCCCAAACTTTGTCTGCAGGTTTTTCCAGCATATTTTCTTCTGTGCTGACATTATTTACACATGAATATAATAAATTTCAAGCTTAGTAAACGACATGCAACAAGCAACATACAACCAAAACTTCACCAACCTTTTTTGAAACAGTTATATGCACTCAGTGTATACTAGAGAACGCGAGCCTTGTAGATGTAAACGCGCGCACCAAAGTGAACGTGGATGTTTATCAATATCAAATTCAGGTGAACACTTGTTTCCATAACCCAAACTGCCCTTTATCGAGAAAGGACTGGAATCGAAGTATCGAAGTATATCGTTTTTCTTTAGTTTTTCTGATCTCCTAGTATTAGCGAAAGTAATAAAATCGAAGTATCGACTCTAGGGTTGGTTAGGTTTAGCGTAAGGTTTAAGGGCATTTAAGGACAAGGGCATTTTAGACTATAGAAACAAGTATCTACTGTTTTTTCATGAGGATTGTAAACTAACTATCTATGACGCTGGGAAAAAAACACATGACACACCCACTTTTTAATTGCACGCAAATGTTAAATGAAGACGTGCAATCTTATAACAGGTGCATTTGCCTTCCTTCCTTCCTTCATCAGTTCAAATATTGATCACTATTTTCAGCTGATGAATGTTCTGCAGTAGACATTAAATGACATCAAGTAAAGCCTAAGGGACTAGTCTATTAATAACTGGGGGAAGGTCTGCTGTGTTTGTCTAGGGAGCATCCTAAACATTTTAAGCATATTGAAGCGTGATTGGGGGGGCATGTCCTCTGGAAATTTTCTTAACATTGAGACCCTCAGAGATGCGATTTCTCAAGTTTTGAGAAGCATTTGCAACATATTTATTGCATTAACGTTATGACAGTTGGAAAATTAATTTTGATATCATTTAAAATTAAAATTGAAATAAAATCTTTGCTGAATAAAGCCTGTGGCTTAAAAAATTATGACCTTCCCCCAAAATAGGCTAAAAAATCCCTAACCCTCCCCAAATAGGCACTCAAAAAATTGTGACCCTCCCCGCAAACACAGCAGCCCTCCCTCCCCCCAAACTTATTAATGACTAGTCCATAATGACCACTTTTCAGGATCAAGGTTAATTTCCACTGAGCTTGTCCGTACATGAAGCATACAACGATAACCTCTAATTTAGTTTCTCTATTAATGTTACAATATCTCACTATTTTAATTTTTCCTAACCTGTGGATGTCATTATTTTCCCTGACTCTCTTATTCTTATACTTGATAGACAGACATCCGTGGTAACAGTGTCACTCACTCTGCCATGACAGCAAAACCAAATCCAGGCGTATCTATAACGATACAAATATATATATGAATTGATACTATCATCATCACTGAACAATAATGAGTGAAAGGGAAAGAGAAAAGGAAAAGAAGAAAAAAGAGTGAAATGAAAAAAGTATGAAAGAGACAGAAAAATAGAAGCATTATCAGTCTGAAGAGAAGAGAAGAGAAGGCAAGGCAAGGCAAGGCAAGGCAAGGCAAAGTGACCCTCAAATTTGATGCAAATGAGCCAAATTGAAAAAATGCTTTATGGGTTGTAAGAAAGCTGTGTAACAATAAATAAATAAATCACTTTTTCATAGTGGATTCAAATTCAGTAACTTAATAATGCTTTCCAATTTGGCCCACTGTCACTCAGAACACACTACCACTACATTAAATATTCTATGCATACAACTCAACTCACATGTTGAAAACCAGAGAAAACCCTCGTGGCAAGGGAGAGAACAACACATCAAACAAACTCAACTCACATATGATCTGACCCAAGCCGGGGCTCGAAATTGGACCACAGCGGTGATAGGTGAGTGGTAAACCACTACGCCACCCATGCCACCTGATATACGTAATAGAAAGGGTGCTATATAAATCATAAATCATCATCATGACTGTATGGCACTTCAATGTGAATGGTGACCATACCAGTCTTCCAGGCTGACTTACCAAATGTCCTGACAGGATATTCCTGGGGCAAATGAAACAGCCAACATGCTGACATGCAGTCATCTGTGGGGTCTAAAACAAAGGCATTTTTAATTATTGAAACAAAGCAAGGTCACTATACGGCAGACTATCATATATGCACCTATTTCGATAAAGGTTTTTGTAGCAACAAGCAACAAGCAACAAGCAACAAGCAACAAGCAACAAGCAACAAGCAACAAGCAACAAGCAACAAGCAACAAGCAACAAGCAACAAGCAACAAGCAACAAGCAACAAGCAACAAGCAACAAGCAACAAGCAACAAGCAACAAGCCAAGACCACCTGCAAACAATGCTTTAATTAGATGAAAATTCGTAACAACACTTAAAGAAACGAAAAAGTTGCAGCCTACCATTACAAAACTACTAAAATAATCGCGTCTAAATGATGAATAAGGAGTAAAATACAAATGTTCTTTGCCATCTTGTATTGTTGCTTGTTGCTTTCAGCGGGGCAACCTTTTTTGAATAAGGTGAATAACACTAAAAGCAGGATGGTAAAGAGGTTTTTCGTGATCTGTAATTTGGCCTTTTTTAGACCATGAAATCCAAAAAAATAAGTCAGTGATTTGTGAATTTAAATTCCCCCGTGATAAGTGATCTGCTAATTTTGAAGACCATGGTTCATGATTTTGCATTGGTTTCCCTGAGTCTTTGTATCAAGGTTATTCATTAATCATATTTTCATGATTTATGAATTTATGAAATTTTTTCGTGATTGATATCCCTCTTCATCACCCTGTAAAAGTGCATGAGAGTTCCATGTTAGCAGATACTTGCAAAAATTCCAGGGTGCATGGTGTTTAGCCCCTAGCCCCTTCCACTCTGCATACCCTGTGTGATTCATAGTTGTTATATTCTAAGTTATTACCAATAAGAGATGGTGGAGGTTTTGTTGCATGTTACATGTCAAGCCCGAAATGCAGCATGGGTGATGTGAATTCAGGCAGTGAAAGGTCACAACAATATGGTATTTTACCAAACTTTGTCTGCAGGTTTTTCCAGCATATTTTCTTCTGTGCTGACATTATTTACATATGAATATTATAATGCATTTCAATCTCAGTAAGCAACATGCAGCGTGCAGCAGGCAACAAAACCTTCAACAACCTTTTTTGAAATAGCTGTATGTATACCCAAGGCTGCAAATTAATAATTTTACTGATAGACAGTTCATTTGTCAGGCCAGAGGAATATGTAACTTATCAAACCCAAGTGTGGCTGGTCAAATGTCCAGACAATGGGAATTATTTACCAGTCAAGTGGTCATTTTTACCAGATATTTGTCTCATGACCGGGGCTTATTTGCAACCTTGTTTATACCCATATTTTCATGAGGGGTTGTTTTACAATAACAGACAACCTATAACATCTATGCATATGGTTGATGCATGCAGTTGTATAGAATAACTGTTATAAATCTCACTTTATGGTTGGCTGGTGGTGCATGCTTTATGAGAGCACACAGCACTTTCTATTGCATCATTCATATCCAAAGTAATGGTTATAATTATAATTTGCATTTTATAAAAGCAATAAACTTTCTTGCAGCACTGTGTGCAGTTATAAAGCACTTGAGAATTGTCAGTCGAGAACCATTGAGAAGTGTTGAGAAGCACTCTGCTACATGTCAAGCTTCTCCTAACACATCCACTTATGTCCTGCAAATCCCCAAGTGCTATATAACTGCACACAGCACAGCAAGCAATTTTTTAAATTTATTTGCAGCCATTTATTATCATATAGCACAAGCCCTCAACCAATCAGAAAGTGAGATTTATGAAAATTATTTTGACACCAACCAGCTGATCTGATATAGCGACATAGAAGTAATGTCACTGCAAAACAGAGGTGTCATATAATTATGAACCAGCCTGTGAAATTAATTGCTCCAGTGCATATAGCCCTTTTTCAAATTTGTAAAATACCTCTGTGTTCATTGACTACAGATTCATTTATGCAGGGTTAGCCTCAGTTCAATGTCAAAACATTCACAAATACCAACGGTAAAGTAAAGAATGCAATACTTCAACAATACGAACACTTTGAAATTCCACAGACATTCACACTGGACACCCTTCGCAAATAAATCTGTAGTCAAGGAAGACAGCGGTATTTCACGAAATGTTAAATTTATACCAATACTACAGAAAATATCTGAGGCACAAAACCTCAACAAAAACAAAAAAGTGAAGAAGC
This sequence comes from Anthopleura xanthogrammica, assembly GCA_964019055.1. Lineage (NCBI taxonomy): Eukaryota > Metazoa > Cnidaria > Anthozoa > Actiniaria > Actiniidae > Anthopleura > Anthopleura xanthogrammica. Next base: position 11,456,799 of record OZ025207.1, on the reverse strand, counting down.
ATGCAATGCCTGGGGGTACAGCCAGTACTAGGCATGGTTCATTGATAGTGATCATGAGTTGCTGCTGAGCCCTCCAAACCCTGACCCTGTTCCAGAGAAAAATGTCTTATATCACAACCATGTTCCAATAAAGTAAATCCCATAAAAATATACCATTCCAGAGGAAATTTTCACATACTTTGTGAAAATAGATACCTGTTTCAGAGAAAGTGTGATTTTGTATACCCTGTTCCAGAGTAAAAACACTGAGAACCATACCCTGTTTGGCTGTACATACCTGTATAGCGAATATAGGGGAGTACCCCCTCCCAGGGTGCAATGTTTTCTTATCTAATTGTAGCAAGCAGGCTACTATAAGGGTGACACCTCAGTTTTGCAAAATTTGTCAATTCTGATCAATCAGCATTTTCCCCAAGATCAGCTGAAAGAGACCATTTTTTATGGCCTTAAAGAGGTTGGAGTACTTTTGTTACAACATGATCCTCCTCAAGACACTGTCTTTTGTTATGATCCCCCTTTCTAGTAGTTGCTCCTCGTAAACCCCCTTTGATACCTTTGTTTTAAATTTACAGGGACAGTGGAGCACGGGAGGGGGGGGGGGGGGGGGGCTAGTATGCAAATAAGGCTGGAAACGTGCCTAATTGGAAAAGATGTTGATGGAATTAAAGGGAAAACGTGCAGGGGGGCTAAGATTAGAAAATATAAATTAAATACAAGTATGCAATCTATAAGTTGTGTCAAGCCAAACTGTTTGCGCATCAAATTTCACAAGTGATTTCTCATTCACAGTGCAGAGAATTCAACCACTCCCTAATTCATTCGCAGTCTTAGCCATCAACAAGTCATCAACAAAGCAGCTAAAACAAGGAGAACAATGCATTGATTGGTCTTGATTGGTCATGTATCATCAGCTGGTGCCTGCGCACAATACGTTTTTCGTCTTCAAACGAAACTAAGCAAAATATTAGAGTAAATAGCAGTTTTAGAGCTACAGCGATAACCGTAGTTTTCAAACATTCCATTAATATAAAGGTTAAGATCTAAGAAAGCTTGAAGATTAACTTACCTGCTAAATACGATACAGTCCTTCCAGTTGTTGTGGTGGCCGCCATCTTTCATTTGAGGCCGCAAAGCATATCAGGAGCTTTGTTCGGGTTTTGGACGAATGGAATGGTTTGAGGGACTTTGGATCCGGGGATCGACAAGAACAAAACAAACTAAAAGTCTCAAAAAAAGTGTGTATTGCACTTTATACGTGTTAAGATTACATAAAAATCAGTCAGTAACAAAATAATAACAAGTGCAGATGATTAGAAACGTAATTTGGTTAAACTGTGAGAAAAAACCAGGCCATTTTTAGAGCATTTTCCATGTTTCTGCGACCCAGAAAAATTTTGAGCTCCGTCTATCTGAGTTAGTAAATTCAGTTTCATTGACAGAGCCAGACGTCGAAGTTGTAGCCGAATTCCAGCAATAAAACACGGAAAACAATCTAAAAACGTACAATGTAAAGAGAGCTAGGAGGGACGCACACGTTGCAGAAAGAGCTTTCTCTTTAAGCATTAGCACAGCAGAACTAAGCTTTGATTTTTTACATCTAATAAACATCAGCTTGGGGAATTTCTTTTGACTCTTCTTGATGGTTTTGTTCATATAAATTATTCGTAGTATTGTGCTCAGTGCATCATCTTGAAAAGTAATGTGCGGTTTTCAAGTGATATTCAGTTACTAGATCAAAGCCAAAAAAATTTGACCTCTAGTGTGACCTCAAAACAATTGTTCCAAGACGAGGCCGGATGTGAAGTGTTCATTTTGTCAAGTCCAACCTCAACTTGAAGCCCTGATTGTTTTGTTCTCACTCAAGCGAACTGAGGAAAGGAATTATTAAGTGAAAAAAAGACGTTTTTTTTTACAGCTCTGGTCGTCTCCCCCACCTCACAGATACTGATATTGAGTGTCGCCGATACACGTCAATAAAGTCATTGAATGATTGATTGTATGAATGATTGATTGAATGATTGATTGAATGATTGATTGAATGATTGAATAATTGATTGATTAATTGATTGAATGATTGATTGAATGATTGATTGATTGAATGATTGATTGAATGATTGATTGATTAATTGATTGATTGAATAATTGATTGATTAATTGATTGAATGATTGATTGATTGAATAATTGATTGATTAATTGATTGAATGATTGATTGAATGATTGAATAATTGATTGAATGATTGATTGAATGATTGAATGATTTATTGATTGAATAATTGATTGATTAATTGATTGAATGATTGATTGATTGAATAATTGATTGATTAATTGATTGAATGATTGATTGAATGATTGAATAATTGATTGAATGATTGATTGAATAATTGATTGATTAATTGATTGAATGATTGATTGATTGATTGAATGATTGATTGATTGAATGATTGATTGATTGAATGATTGATTGATTAATTAATTGATTGATTGAATGATTGATTGATTGAATGATAAATTGAATGATTGATTGATTGATTGAATGATTGATTGAATGATCGATTGATTAATTGATTAATTGAATGATTAATTGAATCATTGATTGATTGATTGAATGATTGATTGAATGATCGATTGATTAATTGATTAATTGAATGATTAATTGATTGAATGATTGATTGATTGATTAATTGATTGATTGATTGAATAATTGATTGAATGATTGATTAATTGATTGATTGAATGATTGAATGATTGATTGAATGATTAATTGATTGAATGATTGAATGATTGATTGATGAATGATTGAATGATTGAATGATTGTTGAATGATTGATTAATTGATTGATTGAATGATTGAATGATTGATTGATGAATGATTGAATGATTGAATGATTGATTGAATGATTGAATGATTGATTGATGAATGATTGAATGATTGAATGATTGAATGATTGATTGATTGATTGATTAATTGATTGATTTATATAATCTTCTACCCTATGTCCTTTTTCGCAGCCATAATGATAGTTTGATATTGTACTGCATGTAATATCTCTCTATGACATCCTCCCTTGTTCGACAATTCCCTCAGTTGGTTTCAGTCGAGCGATATTGTATTCCTCGATTAAAGATTGAATCTCGACACTCAGCTGTTTCAGACATGTGTTGGTATTGGTCAACTGGTTGATCTCGTCCTGTGTTCTGATCCCTGGGGACCCAAGCATCTCGTTATCATGACGTCGAACTAGAAACGGAATTGTTATTAGAATAGAATTGAATTTTCACGAACGTATAAGAATAGACGTAAATATTATAGGTGGATGGGTAGATGGATGATTATAAAGAATGGACAAAAAGATGGATGAACAGATGAATGGGTTGTTAGAAGAAAGGAAGAATAGATACCGGATGCATTGATGTATGGATGGATGGATGGAGGGAGGGAGGAAGGGATTCATGAGAGATGCAAGTACGGATTGATGACTAGATGGACTCAATGGATGTGTAGGATGGGCGTGTCGATGCATAGGTGGAACAGTATTTGGCATAACAGTTAGTTATACATTGAATGCGCAAAATCAATAGATGGATGGATGGATGGATGCATAGATCAGTGGAACAGTATTTGGCATAACAGTTAGTTATACATTGAATGCGCAAAATCAATAGATGGATGGATGGATGGATGCATAGATCAGTGAAACAGTATTGGGCATAACAGTTAGTTACATTGAATGCGCAAAAACTAGTACACTGTAATTCAAACGCACCAAAAGATGCAGGATAAGGGACCCTGGCTGTCAAAGTTTTCATATCTACGGCAGACTCTCTTGGGTGCTGCTTATTTTTACAACGAAGGCAATTGATTGCCTGTGGGTATCTGTTGTTAACAAACTCCAACCCTAACCCAATCACCAATCCAGCACAAAGAACCACAAGAAGACTGTAAATGACAATCATGGTGTCCTCAGAACTGCTTGATAAGAGACTCTTGTAGTCATCACTAAAGCTGAACGTCTGAAAAAAAAGGGGTAAGAAGGAATTCAGAATAGCTACTTTAATAGAGTTTACCCTTCAATTATAATTTGACTTGATTCGATCTGTGAGTTAGCTGTGCCCTGACTTAGGTCCAAAGTTTTTTTCGTGGTTCAAAGTTTAGAATCGCCTATGCATCTCAGATGTTATGCGCGCTCGTTCTGATTGGTCAATACTACTGGACTATCTTTACAATATAGCCATTCCTGCGCGCCGGCATAAACCATATAAGACCAGTTATATTCTCACTTGTGCTGTTATACCCATTTTCATAATTACGCGACCCAGACAACTAGCTATAATTTGAGTCTTCTTGGTTTTTGGCTTCCGTCAATCAAATTTTCAATGGTTTGAGCTAGTAAATTTTTGATCGACGGCAGCCAAAATCCAGACGTCTTGGGCTGTGTTGGTCGCGTAATTATGAAAATGGGTGAAATATACAAGGCGATTAATTTATGACATATCTTTATAGATATTTTTCACTTCAAATCAAAAGTTCAATCACAATAGTGATGTTGCGCAAGGATTTCACGCGCGTATGGAACATGAATATATGGTAAACCAATTTCTGGACTCAGTATCACAAGTAAGCACATTTTTGGACCTCTCCCTTCATTGGAGTTAGGGGTCTTTCTCCGCGTTCTCCGTAGCACACTTATTCCAATTCGATCCGTGAGTTCGCTGTGCCCTCACTTTGATCAGCCCAGAGGTTGTTCCAGGGTTAAATCTGTGAGTTAGCCGTGCCCTGACTTTGATCAGCCCAGAGGTTGTTCCAAGGTATGGGCAAAGTTTGAAGCATGGTGCATATCCGTCAGAGTATTCTCCACCGGCGCTAACTAACCAGCCAATACAATGGTCTCATACCTTCATTGGCAATGAATACTTTTGTAGTAGACGATCACACGAAGAGTGCGCTAAAGCTTCTTGCAGACATATATTCGTGTTGATGTTTTTATATGTCTGGGCATTCATTGCTATCGAATAGTCGAACTTGGCTTCAATGACGGTCAAAACGCGCAGGTTTTTATCGGAGATCTCGTTCATGTAGTGTGCTCCTACGTGCTGATCAATGAAAATCCCTTCCACTTGTTTCAACGTCAGCGCTTCATACATTTCTTGGAAAGTATCGTATTCTATGATTCAAAGAGACTAGTTAAACGTGCATCTATGATCCCAGGGCAGAGAAAAGAGAAAGCTGCAGTTTATATTAACAGTGTATGCAAGCATATGGGTTGTAAACATTAGTACTATAATGATAACGCCTATCTGTTAGGATCCCACATGGAAAAACCAAACCATAGTTTATGTAAGAAAGGGGAAGAAAATTCTCTCTTTTGTTTTTCCTTCTTTGGTTTTGTGCGTTGAGCAAAACGTTGAGCAAACGTGCACAAATTCAATAGCCTTCTTCACAAATTCCTGCGCCATCTAAAAAGGTGCCATGCCTTTGCATCGCTACGAGACATGAGATGACGTAACACCTTGAACAATTATTCACGTCTCTTTCACGGCTACCTTTTAAGATGGCGTAGGGAACTGTGAAGGGGACTATTGATGATTGGTTAGTTTTTCCAGGGAATGAGCAAAGAAAAAACCACGTGTCAGTCAACAAAACCATACGTAGTTTGAGTGCGTTGTGTATCCCGCGAACTAAAAAGAACTGGTTACAAAACTTTTCCATTGCGCATACCTTTTGGTTCAGCTCCTTTGTTGGCTGCGCTGAGTGATGCTGAAGTAGAAGACAAGACAGCAACCTAGGTACAGCGGTAAAAAGGCAACAGACTTTAGCTACACAGTACACGTGAAGAATAATTTACTTGGATTACTACTTTAAGAAAATGTTCCAGGAATGTCTTAAAGTAAAGCCTGGCTCACGCGGCGTCGTAGTCATAATCATAATCATAATCATAATCATAATCATAACGTACAGAGCGTGTGAACCACAAAATCATGCATGATCTTTGTCATAATCATAACAGCCGTCATAAAGAATGGAAACAGTTTTCCATTTTCTTATGATTATGACTAAGATTATGACGTTATTTTATAATTAATGTGAATCATAGTCATGATCGTTAGCCTGGCTGTCCAAACGTCAGTGGGCATTCACACAGCCTGTGAAGCAACATGCAACATGCAACATGCAACATGCAACATGCAACATGCAACATGCAACATGCAACATGCAACATGCAACATGCAACATGCAACATGCAACATGCAACATGCAACATGCAACATGCAACAAAACTTTCACCAGCCTTTTTTGAAATAGCTGTTTATGAATACCTTTTTGTTTTCAATTCCCGAGTTAATCAAAGTCAAGGCGTTGGTTGCTGTTGCTGTGAACATGGCTATCATCACAATACCAACTAGTATCCAGATCACACCAAACACACGGCCAAATACAGACTTAGGGGTCTTGTCTCCATACCTGGTCGTCAATCATTCAAATTTGATTTAATTTCTAACTATTATTAATAAAAGTATAATGAATGAGTAAATTTCATGAACTGCGCATTAAAAAAACATTAAATTTTCATCATCATCAATATTATTATTATTAAAGTGGTCTTACCCGACTGTTGTCATGGAAACAAATGCCCACCAGAAGCCTTCCCACCAACCCTTTAAGAAGGTGCTCTGAAACTCCTCGCTGTTACAACGCGATTCCTTGAAGATAAATCATTAAAATGACAAGATACAAATGAAAAGAAGCAGCTTGTATGACCAATATGCGTGACCATATAAGCCATGCGTGACCAAAATAAAACATGTGTGACATTCATAATATGACACGGGATGCGGAAACATCAAAGGGAGTTATCATTAAAATAACAAGATACATTTGAAAATAAATCGCTTGTGTGACCAATTCGTGACAAATCAAAACCTTGCGTGACCAAAATAAAACATGTGTGACATTCATAATATGACATACTATGACATGGGATGCGGAAACATCAAAGGGAGTTATCATTAAAATAACAAGATACATATGAAAACAAATCGCTTTTGTTACCAATACTAAACATGCGTGACCAATCAAAACCTTGTGTGACCAAAATAAAACATGTGTGACATTTATAATATGACAATGGGAGTGCGTCACCATCAAAGAGGGAATGTTTGCAATAACTTACCAAAATCCAAATACAGATCCCTGATACGCCAGCCAATATGAAAGTGTACACGAATATCGGCCAAGTATCAAACAACGCTTGTAGCATCAATTCCTTGGACCTTTGATTAAAATGGTTTTTATCTACGATCAGAGCCCCACCACTTACTTTGGTGAGGTCCTTAAAGTTGAGCGGGCTCCCTGTGTAATCAGGCCAACTCAGGTTGTTCTCTAATCTTGATGTGAGGGGCAAAATGATGTCACTACGACCTGAAGTGATCTCTTCGAGCAGCTCATGGAAAGAATCGACAACCTCGGGGGGAATCATTTTAGAAATACGTTATTAATCACGATAATAACCCACTTTCGATATTCTGGTTGAGTGATCATGCACAAAGCAATTCAAGGCGAGGCTCCGGGAAAACAAAAGAATATATTAGAAATACTCTATTGTTTCCCCTTAGCCTCGTCTTGAATTGGTTTGAGCGTGATCACTCAACACCACAACTCAGCAAATCAAATCACAACACGTCACATCACATCACATCAAATCACATCACATCACATCACATCACATCACATCACATCACATCACATCAAATCACATCACATCACATCACATCACATCACATTACATTACATCAAATCACTTCACATCACATTACATTACATCAAATCACATCACATCACATCAAATCACTTCACATCACAACACATCACAACACATCACATCACATCACATCACATCACATCACATCACATCACATCACATCACATCACATCACATCACATCACATCACATTACATCACATCACATTACATCAAATCACTTCACATCACAACACATCACATCACATCACATCACATCACTTCACATCACATCACATCACATCACATTACATTACATCACATCAAATCACATCACATCACATCACATCACATCACATCACATCACATCACATCACATTACATCAAATCACTTCACATCACATCACATCACATCACATTACATCAAATCACTTCACATCACAACACATCACTACACATCACATCACATCACATTACATCACATCACATCACATCACATCACATCACATCACATCACATCACATCACATCACATCACATTACATCAAATCACTTCACATCACATCACATCACATCACATCACATCACATCACATCACATCACATCACATCACATCACATCACATCACATTACATCAAATCACTTCACATCACATCACATCACATCACATCACATCACATCACATTACATCAAATCACTTCACATCACATCACATCACATCACATCACATCACATTACATCAAATCACTTCACATCACAACACATCACATCACATCACATCACATCACATCACATTACATCAAATCACATCACATCACATCACATCACATCACATCACATCACATCACATCACATCACATCACATTACATTACATCAAATCACTTCACATCACAACACATCACATCACATCACATCACATTACATCAAATCACTTCACATCACATCACATCACATCACATCACATCACATTACATCAAATCACTTCACATCACATCACATCACATCACATCACATCACATCACATCACTTCACATCACTTCACATCACATCACATCACTTCACATCACATCACATCACATCACATCACATCACATTACATCACATCACATCACATCACAACACATCACATCACATCACATCACTACACATCACATCACATCACATCACTTCACATCACATCACATCACATCACATCACATCACATCACTTCACATCACATCACATCACATCACATCACATTACATCACATCACATCACATCACATCACATCACATCACATCACATCACATCACATCACATCACATCACATCACATCACATCCCATCACATCACATGGCATGAATTAATAATAAATACCTTCCATGTTATATTCAAGGGACTTGGACAACTTTGGTAGCACATTTGGAAGTTGGATATAAGATAGTCGACTATTACCCCTAAGACAATCGGCCCTCGCTCCTCCGCACCATTATCGTTAATACTGACATAGACATACGGGGGGTTGTCAATCACTGCTATCGTCACTCCCTTGTCACCAAGGCAACCTTGTCTCTGCTCATTACCACTGATTTGGCTGCTTGATGATGACGATGATGTTGATGATGGTGATGATGGTGGTGGTGATGATGATGATGATGATTGCGATGATGTTGATGATGGTGATGATGGTGGTGGTGGTGATGTTGATGATGACGATGATGTTGAAGATGTTGATGATGGTGGTGGTGATGATGATGATGATGTTGATGATGATGATGTTGATGATGATGGTGATGATGATGATGGTGATGATGATGATGATGGCCATGGTGATACGGATGACGTATTTGATGACGTATATGATGACGCGCTTGTCGTTAAGGATGCGGATAATGATGATAGTAGTGATGATTCGGCTGTCGACGGTGGAATACTTGAGGCCAGCTTGAGAGGAGAAGCTTTAATGTTGAAGGATGATAGCGATGAGCCCTCAACAAGTTGAAAGTTGTTCACCAGCATCCAAACGAACACAGGCAACCAGACCAACAGCATTGTTGGTTCTTTCTGCTATAATAAAAATACATTAGCAAATGAATACAAGATGCAAGGTACAATAAACCACGTTCGAGATATTAAGATTCTAGCACAATATACCGAGGCTAACCGGAATAGAACGTTCAAAATTGCGTTAAACCTCGAAAGGATCAGTAGATAACGTTTGTTGAGTAGTGAAATGACTAGCATTTCATTTTCATTATTGCCTAAAGGTAGGAACGTCATATATGATTTATTCTATTCCCGTACCAATAAATGTATTTGGTGATTCACGTGTTTGTACCATACATGAAGTACCATACATTGGAAGCCTCGCAATCTGAATTTCAAACATAAACATGTTTCAGCGATTTATTTGAAATAAAACAGATAATTTTTCTTGAAACTTTTCGATTTAGTGTGCTACACTTTGTCAATTATAGTGCAATTATTCGCATTTCGAGGGTAGCCCGATTTCGAAAGTTATTCAGGAAAAACTGTTTTCTAAGTTTGTTAATCGTTGCTATGGAAACGCTAATTAGCATAAAAAGACCATCGTTCAAAACTTTCATCCAAGTCTAACATCTGGTGTAAAATTCAGATTCATTGAGCTAAGGTAAGAGTATGTAAAAGTGAATTCTAAAATGGAAGTGTGACTCAAAAATAACTCCTTGGAGCCACCTTAAATCTGAAAAGTTATTACCGATAGGAAAAACCAATTTCCGTTCCCCTTATTACATCTTGATACCACTAATACCTGCAGAAAGCACTAATTCAATTGTGCACAGTGTATAGCTTCGGATGGGCTTCTTCAAAGTGACATTTGATGAAAGACTAATCTGGATAGCAGTATCAGAGTTTTGTAGCCCAAAAAATATTGAAGTTCTTACAGATGTATGAAGAACTGGAAACTACTTAAGCCGCGGCTACACGAGCGATTTTATTCTTGCACAGGCGACGCGACAGCTGAGAAAATCGCGAAAAAAAGTTGCGAGAAATCAAGAAAGTTGAAATTTTCGCAACAAACTCATGGACTTTATTGCTTGTGTGGCCACTCTGCAACTTTTTCCTTGCACTCGCGACGCAACTAAAGCTTATTTATGTGCAAAACTAAAACAAGACTTCGTTTCTTTTAGAAATGTTGGCCGTTATAGCCAGCATTTGTCGCTCGTGTAGCCACCACAGCGCGTTGGTGATTTTAAAAAATCGCGTTGCCTGTGCAAGCAAAAAATCGCTCGTGTAGCCGCGGCTTTAAAGGGGAACGAAATGCAAATCTTCCTTGCGATAGAGTTTTCATTTGCCTCTAATGTTTCGAATTCTTTTTCAAAGTGAAGACTAACTAATAACTAATTTCAAAACAGGCTATAAACACACGGTACAACAAGGTAGAAATTGCGTCGTGTGACATGGCTCGCAACATTGATAGCCTGCAACATTACCCCGGTCCCGTTGCTGAAGTAGAAAACGATCCTACTTCAGCAACTGCAATATTGCACCGTGTGTCTTCGCCTTTAAGAACTTCAGTTAAACTATAAAACAATACGCAAATTAATCTTTTTCCTAACAAACATCTTTTCCACTTTCTACTTACCTTTCTCTTGTCCTTCTCTTTTAAATTATTTTCTTTGTCCTCAGCTTTCTTGTCTTTTTTTCAGTTCGTCTTGCTAATTCTCAATTATAACAGTTAGCCATCTGTTCCCCCTATTAAGTTAACTCAGGTGGTACCAGTTGAAGATTAAATCGTGAATTATTAATGACAAGAGTTGTACTATTTATTAATATAGAGTGCAAACAGTATATCCGTGAAACATTAGTTATAATAAATAGTACAATTTTTTTTGAAAATTCTATCGTTTTCTATTGTTTAATTTGCACTATTTTGTGCTATTTAGTAATTTGTATTTCACGGATATACTGTTTCAACTCGAATGAACAACCAACAAATTCAGTTGAACTAAAATTAGTTTCTCGTCGACTTGGCTTCTAATTGAATTAAGACATTAGAAATATAACAGAAAACTGAGAATGAAAAAGATGATGAGTTATACTATATTCTGAAGTAGAACATATTTGTATGGAAGAATTGAATGCAACAACCTACTGCGGTAACCATAGCAACGAACTAATAAATTTTGTTTACTAAATTGTTAAGCTAATTGAATATTAGAAAAAAAGAAAAAAGAAAAATAGAGCTCAATACTTTAGATTAGCTTGGTTATATATTAGTAAGGAAGATTAATATTTAATGACGCAGCAGGTTGTATTATTATTTAGATTATTAGATTCAAAAGTAATGATGAAGGCCTAACGAAGCCCCCTGTTGTTGGTTCATCGTCGCCCTCAATAGGACGCCAGGTGCTTAGTTAAATTACATATCTTATTCCTTATAATATAAATGTTCGGTTCAAATGTGCGCCGTGCCTTGACAGTGATGGCCGTAACATTAAAATGGCTTTTCAATGTCTTACAGTAATTCATCCAATCACAATACGTAGTTACTGCTGCGGTAAGATACGTACGGCGTTTGCCACCCACACGAAAACCGCTCTAATCTACGAAACAGTCCTAAACTTATTTGCACTAAATAGTACAAAAAGTGCAATGTCTATTGTTCTCTATCGTTTCATCAGTGTTAATTGTGCAAGTTAAAGCAAGTTAGTATAGTACTGTTTCATGGATATAGTGTTTAGTGCACTCTAACAGTTCACAAACAAGAAATGATTATGTAACAGCTTATCATACAAGCGCAATAAGAACACTAGCTACAATTGTAGCACTCAAGTTTGGTAAGTGAGCGCGCACGTACCCACAATTCAACGCGCGCCCTAATCCTAATTTGTGACGTACACAATCTCGAAAGCAAAAAGCTACATAAAAAAACGAACTAGAAAATTTACAGAAAAGTTTGTCGATAATGAGTGAAGACGAAAAGCCGGATGAAGGAGAAGGAGGAGGGAAGAAAAGAGGTAAGGATACGGGTCCATTCCCAGGAGAAGGTATTCGGATGTCTACAAATGGATTAAAAACCTACACCGCTGAACAGGAAAAGGAACAGTGGAGAGAGAGTGTTAGGGTAAGTTGGATGTCAAGCTTCAGATTTTATCGATACCTTGAAACAACCTCCGGGCTGATCTAAGTCAGGGCATGGCTAACTCACAGATCGAACCCTGAAACAACCTCTGGGCTGATCTAAGTCAGGGCATGGCTTACTCACAGATCGAACCCTGAAACAACCTCTGGGCTGATCTAAGTCAGGGCATGGCTAACTCACAGATAGAACCCTGAAACAACCTCTGGGCTGATCTAAATCAGGGCACGGCTAACTTACAGATCAAACTCTGAAACAACCGCTGTTTTCTAATTTTTTAAATTTAAAATTTATAACTTTTAACTGGAAATAAATCACTTGAATAAATGTTCCTACGATAGAAACCAATCGAGATCCTTCCTTATACTGTCGTTTATGTTTTGTACTAAACGTTATTATAGCGCGAGTATAGGATCAGCAAGAACCACTTTATTACCTCCGGTAAAAGTGCTGATGGAGAAGTGCCTCTACAAAGCATCAGTTATTTCAATACGGGAAAACAGGTAAGAAGCAACCTAACTGCTGGCTTTGTTCACTTCATTTCCCATCCATGATACTCTCAAGGATGGCAGCCAACGACACAGGATATATCACAGTTACAGTCCATTGCAAATAACAATGGTTTCAAGTCGAAGCATTTTGGTCAACAATACAGTAAATGTATAGAAACTGAACGTAACTCTGACATCTGTTATTATATTCTTTTTGCTCTGCGCGCTCTGATTGGTCGAGGACTGTGTTGTATTAAGGTTCGGACACACGGTCGGCAACATTGCGCGCAATATTGCAGGCAATGTTGCTGAAGTAGGATCGCTTTCTACTTCAGCAACATTGTGTGCAACAAATTGCAACGTGTGGCATGGCTCTCAACATCGATTGCCTGCAACATTGCGCGCAATGTTGCACCGTGTGTCCGTAGCTTTAGTGAACGGAGCACGATGCAAAACCTATCCGTCCCCGCACAGACTATTTTGTGAAGTAACATTGCATTGGTAAGAAAACAACATTCAAAACTAGAACGGATTGGAATTGATGTGCTCATTTCTGGAATCAATCAGCTTGTCTTATGCTATCATCGTGCCAAGTTTTGTGCTTGTAACCAAAATTGCACAATTGGACCATTTTTTGTGTGCACAATATTGCTGGACTATTTCTAAATAATGAAACAAATAAATCCTTTCGGTAAGGAACGTTCACTTAGGAAGCATCGCAAGCACTCAAGAAGTGCGAAGAGAGACACGAGACACGTAACAAAACCTTAAAAAATTATTAGGCGTGCAATCACTGATTTACAGCTAGCCTTCTAACACCATATATAACTTGATAAAGGATGTTACCTAACACTAACACTAACGCACAACACCTCTATAAATTACCAGGTGCGCAACCAACACGAGAAACAAAATTGTGCGACTTGTCGGCAACAATGTTGCGTTGCAAATTGCAGAGTGAATGTGACTCGTATTACCAACCTGTACAACAACAAAATTTGTTGCGCGTGGGGTGGTAACACGCATATTCGCTCTGCAACTTGCAACGCAACATTGTTGCGCGACAAGTTGCACGATTTTGTTGCTCGTATTCCCGCGCCTTAACCACCAGGATAGAAGTGAGCCTACACTGTAGAATCAAACAAAACCTCTATTCTTGATTCGCAATCATTTCCAAACGGAGTGAAATCACAGAAGACATGTCCGCCATGTTGGAAGATGTAACCAAACAAAATCATTGAAAAATACTTTGTCAAATTCTTCCAACATGATGGCTATGAATAGTTTGATCACTTAAGTCTAAGTGACCCTTATTTTATTTAGAGTAAGGCCTTATCCACTTATGACAGGACATTCCACATCAAGGAAGGATATTGCAGTAAACTGCGCCGTGATGATCGACAGAACAGAAGCGCATTAGATATCTATTCAGAGGTATGTTACACTAACGACGACCTCTTTACCTTGGGTGTATATATTTATGTGTCTTCTCATGCGCAAGTGTTGAAAAACGAAATAATACTTTTAGAGATAACCAAGATAAAAAGGTATATTTTTTTAGTACTTTTTATAGTACTTTACTTACTGTAGAGCTAGTACTTTTCCGAAGAGCTTATGGTCCCTACAATCTTCTTATTACTTAGCTATATGTTACCTATAGGAATGCAAGAAAGACGTACCAACACTAACATCTTCCCAGTACGGGCGCCGTCCCGCACTCGAAATACCACAACGAAAACACTGTCGAGTCTTGACGGTGAAGAGAGACTTCTACCGGGAATCTGGTGCGCATATCATGGGAGATTTATCCAGAATACAATAATGACAATATTACAAACTCTTTATTGTTTATAGCAAAATTTTGACTTATGTTAAGAACTAAAAATAAAATTATCGATAGAAAAGTGCAACTTAATTTCTTGTCTGTAGCGGAGTGAAATAAGGTGGGAATGATGGGGATTTGTCATCGAGCACGGGCGAGAAACAGTTGGTCAATTTTAAGTAAAAATACGGGGAAAGTGCGCAAACTACTCATGAAGATTATTTCACCCGTGCCAAGCTAAACGGTTGTGAATTCAAAATATCTAATGATGATAATCTGATTCTGTTAAATAATATTCAAAAATATTGAAAATAATTATTGATGCTGTTACCTATTGCTAAAAATTAAGTGAAATTTAGATAATTTAGAATAGGAATTGCTTAAAAATTATTTGTTTTGTTGCCATAGTAACATTGCTTCGCAACATTGATTATACTCTGGCGTTGCTATGCAACAGTAGAAGGCACGTGCTGTTGATTCGCTACTTAGTAAAAGCGCGGAAATACAAGCAAAAAAAATTGCGCAACTTGTCGCGAAAAAATTATATTGTTGCGTTGCAAGTTGCATAGCGAATGTTGCTCGTATTGCCACCCCATTCAACAACAAAATTTTGTTGCGCGACTTTGTTGCCCAAAGTAGAAGCTCTTTCTACTTTCAAACAATAAAAAAATTTCAGTGTTGTGCACAGTGTGGTAATATGAGCAACATTCTCTCTGCAACTTGCAACGTAACAATGTTTCGCGACATGCTGCACGATTTTGTTGCTCGTAATTCCGCGCATTAAAACCATAACGAAGATTTCAATAAAAATCATCTCATTTCCTGAATCTGTTAAACGTATGATCAAGTAAATAAATAGAATAAAGGCGAATAGGAATACTGAATCAAATGAATGAATGAGAAAAACTAAAATAAGTGCACCGTGTAAGTCATCTGTTGGGATCTACTTTGATGTTCTTTTCCTTATTCGTTGACATTTTGGACAAGAATCCTTTTTGAAACACAATCTAATGAAAATTGAAATTAAAAAAAAAAGAATAGATGAGAATAAAGAAAATGGCAGGTTAAGTATCTGACTAATGGCTGACATGTTGTATTTGTGTTTCTCTAGGTGTTCACTCATAGCACGTCTGCCCACCTTTTAATTTTCTTGATATACTAGTTCGCTATTTTCACATTCTCCATGATGATTTGCTTTTTGGGGGGTGGGGGTGGGGTAATTAGTCGAAAAGACTGACAGAAAATTAAACGTTCGTGAATCAGATATCCGCTTTTAACTTTATATCTGCTTTTATCATTAAAATACTGAGTATCAATTCATTGTGAGTTCATTTTCAACATTCAGAATAATTATCAAGACGTTTAGTAACTTTGGTGTTACAGAACATGTATTGACTCACGAAGAAGTGCTTAACATTTACCTTACTTTACTTTAAAATTTACTTTACTTTACCGGAGAACCGGAGAAAAACCCTTGTGGCAAGGGAGAGAGAAAGATATCAATTCAAACAAACTCAACTCACATAGAACCCGCAAACCCAGGCGTGAACTAGACAGCGGTGAGAGACAGCACTGTGGCAGCGCATGCCATCCATTATTAGAAAGAAAATGAAGACAGATTGCCTTACTTGTGGAATAAGTATATATGCGCGCAACGACAAAAGAGTGATGGGAATATTGTATGTGACATGTAAGATCTTCCTACCACTGACTACACTAGTATTATCATAAAGAAAAAGAATGTAGATTGTCTTACTTTTCGACAAGCACATTGAAAGTATATATGCGCGCAACGACAAAAGAGTAATGGGAATATTGTATGTGATATGTAAGATCTTCCTACTACTGACTACGCTAGTATTATCATAAAGAAAATGAAGGTAGGTTATCTTACTTGTGGAATACCGTCCTGCACTTGACGCACTGTACAGCATGAGGATCGAAGGCGAAGATGATTTCATTTGCTTTGCATATCTCACAGACAAAGCCCTTGGCTTGACACAGCTGTTGATTCACATCAAAATACCATGATTAGAACTAGTCTACTAGTCTACCTCAAGGGAAAAGATGAACATATATTTACTAGTCTCAGACTAGTGGGAAAAAGACCTTGGGACTAGTGATTATCCACAGTGACTAGTCCAAAAACTAGTACCTAAAAACGTTAGTGTCGAGCCCTGCATTAAATGCGCGGAAAGAGAATCAACAAAATCATGCAACTTGTCGCGCAACATTGTTGCGTTGCAAGTTGCAGAGCGAATGTGGGTCGTACTATCACCCCGTGCAACGACAATAATTTGTTGCGCGCGGGGTGGTAATACGAGCGACATTTGCTCTGCAACTTGCAACGCAACAATGTTGCGCGACAAGTTGCACGATTTTGTTGCGCATTTCCGCGCCTTAAGCATGAGAAACACCATATTGTACCAGGGAAGATAAATAATTTATTGTGAATAAGAATTCATAGCTCACCCCACAGTCTGATTTAATGTGCGTCAAGAACAATGAATGAACTCTGGTTACAAAAGGAAGCATGGCTCCATTCTCTACTTCTAGGATATCTTGTAACGAGTAGACATTAGAATTATCGACGAAATGCTGGTGATCTTGAAGCTACAAGAACAATGGTAACATTAATTTAGGGTGCTCCAAGGGGTGCTAAACAGACCCCTTGCACGTGACGTCAAAGCAGCTCAATTTCGAGGACAAAACAAAAGAATTTTAATCTCCCAAGAATTGGAACCTATTGTTTTGTCCCCTAAACTGAGCTGCATTTCAAAGTGCGGCAAGGGGTCTATAGGTAGTGATGATTGCGTTGGGCTTTTTCAATCCCTGTAATGGCACGTCGGATCAAATTGGACTTTCAGAGCATTTCTTTTCGTGTCTCAATATTGTGAGAAACATATTCTAAGTGATGAGAGTCCACGGACGCATTTTAAATCTTGAATAAATAATATACTATTTCTGCATTAGTGCAATACCTGAAAGAGTGCTAAATGGAGAAAAGAGATGGATAAATAAAGGAAAGGTGGAGGAAGGGAGGAATGAAGAGAGAAAGGAAGGAAGGAAGGAAGGAAGTAAAGATGGAAAAAAAGGATGGAAGAAAGGATGGAGGAAAGAAGAAGAAAGGAAGAATGAAAGAAAGAATGGAAGGAAGAAAGAATGGGAGGAAGTAAGGAAGAGAGGGAGAGAGGAAGGAAACTGGATTGATAGATGGAAGAGTGAATATTGGATGGAAAAAAGTTTGAATGAGAACTGATTCACTCACATGTAACAGTAATTTGCTTTCGAGTGCCATTCGACAACTCATGAAGTATTTCTTCATGATCAGGATTTCTTCTCGTAGTCTCTGATGGATATAAATAATAATAATAACAAAAATTAATAAAAGCATTAACTGTTTTCTGTAAAACATACACAGCTACTTCAAAAAAGGTTGGTGAAGGTTTTGCTGCATGTTGCATACTAAGCCCGAAATGCAGTATGGTTGATGTTAATTCAAGCAGCAAAAGGTCATTATAAAATGTAATTTTCCCAAACCTTGTCTGCAGATTTTTTTCAGCATATTTCCTTCTGTGCTGATATTATTTACATATCAATATAATACATTTCAAGCTTGGTAAGTAACATGCAACATGCAACATGCAACATGCAACATGCAACATGCGACATGCAACATGCGACATGCAACATGCAACATGCAACAAGCAACATGCAACATTTAACCTTCACCAACCTTTTTTTTGAAATAGCTGTATATCCTATACACAAGACATAAACTTGACTTAATCTATGACACATCGATTTTTTATCCCTCAGTACAAGTATTCCAATGTTGTTATCAAGATTTTAAAATATTTCAAAGTCCTACTTATACTACATTGCCTTTAGTGGTGTGTGCAACCACTTCTGGCATTGTAGTATCCTGCGCAAGAAAACATGTGATGCATGTGACATCCTCCTTTTTAGGCTTTATCTATCTCCAAAGGGGGTGGCTAGTCACCCATTCCACACACCCTGGATCTGCCTTTGGCTTATCTTTCTTCAAATGCTTTGACAGCCTGGTCAGGCCCAATAGGAAGGGTCCCCCTTCTTGTAGGTCTTGTAGGATACTGTTATTGGTGTTATTGACTAACCTTTATCTCTCTCAACTCTCCTACAAACTTAAATAAAGCAGGATTGAGTTGTTCAAGGTCCAGTAATGGCTTCTTGATCATTAAATCCAGGAATTGCTTGGTCTGGCGAGAGACCTGTGAGATCATCAAAACAATTTTAGAAATGAATAAGTATTCCAGTACTTGTTTATTCTAGCATGCAGTTATCTTTCTAGTTTATACCTGTGTTGCTATAACTTCTGGTGCTGATGTAATGTAAGTGTGCTTTTGCTATTGCTGCTGTTTGATGCTGCTGTTGTTGCTGCAGTTAGTAGTTCAAGTTGTTGCGCTTGCTATTATTAACATTCTTGTTTGTGGTGGTGGTAGTTGTTGTTGTTATTATTGTTGTTATTATTGTATTTGTGTTTGTCATTGAGCTGTTGATGACAAGAGTGTTGCACTACTGGATAATGCTGTGCTAATGTTGTTTTTGTTGAAGATGATAGTGATGATAATAATAATAATAATAATAAGTTTATTAAGGTACTTGAATGGCAATTTACAAATTGAAAAACTCAAGTTTACAATGATATAAAAGGAAAACTAAGAGATAATATTAATATGCATATATAAAAAGGTCAATATAAGAATATAAAAAAGTTTGAAAACGTTTATTGTTGCATTTGATAATGGGGAATGTTCTGGGAAATCTTGTTGAATACTTCCGTTGGACTTTCTTTGGCAGAAGATCGTTCATTTTGTCTCTTTTTGTCAACATTGATTTATAAAAACTGATAATCATGCCACCCCTTAAGGCCGCTACGCAGGCTAGGTACAAAGGTGTTTACCTCATCAAGGACATCATGTCATACCTTACACAGAGAGAAGTCCCAGTTGTGTATCACTCTAGCAGGTATAATAACTTGATCATTCCAGTGACAGTCTTCACAGAAGAACTGTCCACTATAGTCACACAGACGTGCTTCACTGTGTTCACCTTCTGCAGGAAAGGAAAACAAGGATAAATAAGATGGTGATATGCAGGGACGTATCCAGGACATATATTAAGAACAATGAAAATCGCTATAGACCCCTTGCAGGACAAAACAATATAGGTTTCTAATTCTCAGGAGATTGAAATTATTTTGTTTTTCCTCCAAATTGAGCTGCTTTGACATCACGTGCACGGGATCTATAAAAGGTCAACAAATCACTTACTGTTTAGCGATATTCTTTTACGGCATTCCACACATTTGTACTGTTGCGCGTTTAGACCATATTCAGGAGAAATGTTTAAATTGTATGTCGACACTGACACCTAAGATAACAGAACAAGTTACATAAGTTACAACCTATAGTTTCATTCAATAACAGGACCATGAAAAACACTAGTTATTTAAATGTATGTTGATAAAGACAATGGGGCTAATTTTTAGGTGTGACGTCAATCGTATGGAAAAACGACTTCCGGGTCCAAAACGAAGGGCAGATCTATAAAGATTTTTCTTACTTTTTTTATGACAGGATTTGTCGTCCAAAGTCCTAATTGTTTCAGGTGAAAGTTAATAAATCTTTCTTTGAACATTTCTCGCTTTATTTTAGTGGGTTTCGTGAGCAGTTGGACCCGGAAATACATCACAGCTTAAAAGCTCTATGACACAACAGAATCAGCTATCATACAGTTTCGGATAAAAAAAAATTGTTGATCAAGATTACAGTGTTTTTGTTAGAAAACTTAAAGAGTGGAATGAGATATTAAGGTTTAATACGCACACTTGAAATTATTGCAGAAATTCCCTGGAAGTGTAAAAAAAGTGCGCAGAAAATGCTTTTATGAAATGGCACGGCATGGGTACATCCATTACAGCATGCGAAATCATCGATCATTCAATGAAAATGCCTGTACATGATACTGTGCAGACCCATGGTGCAATATCGCTGAAGTAGGATCGTTTTTTACTACAGCAACATTGAGTGCAACAAATTTCGTCGTGTAACATGGCGCGCAATGTTGCACCATGTGTCCGTAGCTACATGGTTACGGTACTGTCACGGTACGGCACAGTGCAGCACTGCTCTAGTTACCTTACGACTGGCACAGGGTCTTCTGATCAGTTCCAGACATTTACGATGAGAACAAAATGAACAATCTGAAAGAGAAGAACTCAAATATAACAAAATTGTTACTAGTTTTAGTTCGAATTTGTTACCGGGTTTAGTTTGTTTTAAATATTGTCGAAATGCCTCATTAACAATCTTTTTTAATGTGGAAATGCAGAGGAGTCGATTGAACCATTTGTATGTTTGGGCAGTAAATGACTAGAAATTCTGTTCTCTCTTCCCTGGTAGAGCAGATTTCGTATGAGTGTAAAAAATCATGGCACAAGGCACGGTTACGGCGCGGCGCGTACACGGCACCGGATGTCGAATGTTTCCATACACGGCACGGCACTGACACGGTCAGGGCAAGGCGCGGTTCGTGCCGTACGTTTTTCATACTCATACGAAAACTGCTCTAACAATGTCAAGGTAACAACTGCGCTTTCCTTATGATATCCATAGCATGATATACCTTTACATATAAATAACGATTGCCACATGGTCCATATCCATTTACCACAGCGATCACAAAGTCGGCTGTCAGTAGTACGAGCACTTTGTTCCTTGACGAACTGATGGCCCAAGATCTTCTTGGCGTCAGGCACTTTGACAAACGTCGATTCGTCCTGAGATATTAAACGAAGGAATTATGATAGAAAGTTCAACATTTGATGGTGGCAACCAAGCAATGAAAAACTCTAGTCTCTTTGTGTTTAATATAACTACACTACCCAATTTGTTGGGGTTACTAGAATTACACAAAGTACTATAGAATAGAGTAGTATAGAATTTAGAAGTTCACTTTTTGCGGAGGGAGGAAAACCCGAGAACCCGGAGAAAACCCTTGAAGCACGAGAGAGAACCAACAAGCAACTTTACTCACATACGACGACGAGTCCAGGGATCAGATTAGATCAGATTTCGTATGAGTGTGAAAAGTCACGGCACACAGCACGGTTACAGCGCAGCGCGAACACGGCACCGAATGCCAAAAGTTTTAATACACGACACGGCACTGAAACGATCACGGCAAGCCGCTGTCGGTGCCGTAAGTTTTCCATCGTCCTACGAAAACTGCTTTAAGTAAGTCATTAGTGTGAGCTGAGCCAGTTGTTTCATCTTGGTCAAGACTCACCCTGTTTTCTTGTAGCTTGACTCTCAGCTGGATCAATCTCTCTACCAGTTGCTTCCTTTCCATTGAGTTTGGTGCGGCTGTTCTGATCATGTCTTTACATGAACGAATAGCGTGTTCAAGTTCTTCTGAAGTTGAGAAACCCATGAAATTCTAAAAGGCAAACCAAAGCGTTAGAGCAGAATCTTCCCAATGACTAGTGAATCAGACGTTAAAAAAAATCATACAAGGCTTTATATAGCTTGATTGGATGAATTACTGGAAGACAATGGGAAGCCATTTCAATGTTACGCGGCATGTCCTATTGTGTACTTGCTGTAAGTCAGTACCGTACGCTTCCCATTCATATGAAAATTGCTTTATGATTGATCGTGCGCAACAATTTTAATAAGTGCGGAATATGTCTACGACGCTTTAAAAAACTCAGTTATGCCTTTTGCTCGAACCTTGACTTCGTTCAGCTTGCAATGTTACTTCACCGAAATATATAAAGAAGTAAAAGAAGTACCATTGTTTTTTGAACTGAAGATACCCCGGAAGTTGGGGAGATGAGCTAGAGGAGAAGATTTGATTAAGGTATCAGGGTACCCCAAAACTGCTCCAAAAGGTCGATTTTTAGGTTTTTACATTTTTCAAGAGAATACACAATAAGCTATTATTTTCCAAAAATATATTTCCAATGGCGATTTTTAATAACGAGTAATAAACGAAAAACGATTTTTTTGCTTTAATAATCTTCAATTTGTTGCTGACATCACTTGTCAACGATTTGTTGTCACGTCTCTATAAACCATTGTATTTTGATTTAAGGCGCTTGTAGACATTGGTTTTGTTTTCTTGTCGCTTCCTAGCTTTTCTCCATACTTAGGCGTATGAAAACAAGACCATTAGCAAATCAAAACGTCTAACTTGGATAATATCGATTAATTCCTCAAAAATTATTACTAAACAACTAAGAATTTGCCGGAACTTTCCGCTCAAAACAACAATAATAAAGTAATACGATCTTGGTTTCTCGTTACTTCATCTGTCATCGGGCAACATCTTGTGGTATCTTAATCCCCTTGTGTCAACAAAGGCACTTCTGAGCTTCAAAAACAATTTTGCGTTTTTCTCGAAAGTGAATTTGCGTTTAGTTACCCTTACGTTTTTAGTTCGTTGTCAAAGGGAATTTGACCGATTTACCTGAAATTTTGCGAAAGTTATGTCAGATAGTTGTTCTTCAAAAGTGTGTCTCCGATTTTTGATATCTTGTTTTTTTTTTAAGTTATTGTAGATTTTATATCGGATACACCTAATTTAGCAGTGTTACAATTTTAGGCGCGTATAAAAACGCAACGGGGTAATCAATCAAAAATCGGAGACACACTTTTGACAAGTGATATCTCGGGATCTCAGAAAGATAATAAGCATTGGTTTCAGATCAATACCGGCTGTTATCGAACTCCGCGAAGAGACCCATGTGAAAATTTGGTTAATTCGCTCTAACTCAAAAGGATAAATTTATTTTACAAAATTAAAGAAGTGAACAGCTTCTACATTTATTCAGCTTTCAGAAAATGTATACTTTATTGGGGGTTTGCTGAAATGGTTTAGCGTTATATTGAGTTAAATGAACACCGGTCGCTAGGGGTACCCTGATACCTTAACGGAGAGAAAGGTCCGTTCTTGGCCCGGGAGGTAATCGGCAGTCCTTTTAGGGTTCAAAATATTTCCTTATGAACATTTTATAGGGTCAATTGTTATTTATTAATTTTTCTTTATTGAACAAAATGAAAGAAGAATAGAAAAATGTTGTCATGTCACTGATTAAACGATAACAAATACTGTATTTACTCGAATAAGCGCTTAAATTTTCCGCGCCTTGCGGCGCTTATTCGAGGGCGGCGCTTATTTGATTAAATACGGTATGATAATATCTTTTAGGGTTTGAAATCAACATGGCTTCAAGAGCTCTATTAATTTATGCACACCTTTTATGGTTCGTTTTCAAAATTGACTGCCGAACACCCCTCCCATTTAGACAAAGGGATTACCTCCTCCCCTCCCCCCGGGGGGTTCTTGGATTGAAAGAATTTACAAATCAAAACTAAATGACTTACATCAGGAGTAGAGAAGTGGTCTTCTTCCATACCAAGAAGTTCTTCAAATATTCCCAGATCACTGAAACTGTCTTCCGTAGCAACACTCATATCATCAGCCCTGGAGTCCTTTCTTCTCTTAGACGCTGCATCATCCACTAACCTCCACAAATCATTCTGCACGCTACCACTCACCGAAGAAGACTTAGTTGAATCTAAAGTCAATGATCTTTGGACTTTCTCTGCCACTGGTTTAGGCTGGGAAAACGAACCAGAACTATTAATACTACTGCTGCGAGAGCGCCAGTCGTCGTCTTTGTGTATCCCTGGCACAAAATTAAGATCCTCGTCCTCTTCTGGACTGAGGTGATTTTTATCTTGCTTCGTTTCATCGTCAAAAGATGTTTCAGTAGGTGTTCCAAACTCATACCGTGCGCGAGATACTTTATATTCCTCTTCATCTTTTATCTCCTCCAATCTGGTTTCAAAATTATTTTTTCCTTTTTCTGAAATTTCGGACATTTGTTCTTCATGAACTACAGATTGATCAAAAGGTGTTGATATATTTTCAACATTTTGTTCACAAAGTCTTTCCTCTTCATTTTGAGTTTTCCTTGTGCTATTAACAAACGCTTCCGTCGCCGTCTCCGTCGTCGTATTTTCAGACAATCCCGTAGTTTTTCTAGAAAAGTCGTTTAAATTTGCACCAGAAATATCATTCGTTACCACAGAATCTTTGTTCCCTAAGTTTGTTATATTTTCATTCAATTCTTCCTGCTTGGAATAACTATCTTTTCCTGTTGTGTCTTTTCCATCTAATGTCTTATCAAGCTCTTCTATTTTTTCTCCATTTTGCTGGACATCCGCATTCGCTAATACCGCACTATCTGGTTCCAAACATAAATTATCCAACTTTTTTTGCAAGCTTCCGGTATCTTTACTCTCAATGTCGTCATTTATAGCTTCTAGAGAGCTCGACAGCTTGCTCGAACTTTTTATATTTCTAGACTCAAATGCTCCTTCATTATTTGTAGCCTCACACTCACCAGAAACAGTCCTTGCTAATCGAATGCTAGAAAGTGACTCCATATTAGTGTCTACATCATGAAGAGAGTCGTTTTGAACTTCCTCCTTTTTAGTGTCATTTACTGATGACGTCATATACTTCTCCACTGACGTCAACCTGCCGCCCTCACTTTCATCTAAGCTGTCAGCTATCTCAGCAACTGATGACTTAATTTTTTTCTTTTTCTTCTTGGGTTTTGTTAAGCTGTTGTGAGGCGATTGTGAGAGGCTTTCAGAGGATGTAATAGATGAGGAGTAGGAGAAGTGATAACCATTTGCTGTGCTAGACTTGTCTGGAATGACTGCTGTCGCAGATGCTATAGTGAAAATAGGAGTGAATTGTAAATATAATATAAAATAAAATAAAATAAAATAATTAAATAAACAAATTTGTTTATAGAGGGTAACACTTTGAGAGTAATCTAACTGATCAACTCGTGGCCCTCCTTTAACGTCTCTAGTTGATTAGGGGTGGGGCTGCCATTAATGTGGTCATCCTAGCCACGCAAAGGTCTAACCATTTGTAGATGTAATTACAAAGGTTGTACTTCTCTTCCGTTATTATAAGACCCTGAGTGTTGGTCCAGCCAGGACTCGAAAAATGACACAGTCCCGCACAACAGACTGACGCTCTTACCAATTGAGCTAACTGGGTGGCAGTTGAATCCCAAGGCTCGAAATAGCAGCCTACCAATGGCCAAAAGGCAGGCAAAATTTCAAGCTTGGCAGGCAAAAATGACTGTGAACTGCCAAATGGATAATAGAAGTTATAAAATGGCAGGCGAAATTTACTGCACTGGCAGGCTATAATTTTTTCCTATTTCGAGCCCTGATTTATCCAGATCTCAACCAACCCATGAATCTCATGAAATTAATAGCATGTCACACCCATCCACCTCCTGTATAGGGTAAAATGTATACATCTAATCATCTAGCCCTCCCCTCTAAAGGATCTATATCCCCACACCACTTAACCACCAAACCACCTCATGTATAAGGATAGCATTTTGTTTTTGCAGTGTGCATATGTTTACATTTAAACAATTTCCACAATTCATGCAGTCTTATTTCAAATAAAACTCCTGATATAAATGATAAGCTATAACTGTCCCTCACCTGTGCTGTCTTCTTGTCTGTGAACATTCTTCATCGGTGTTTGATGTGGGATATCTAAAGATCTGGAAAATATTTTACTTATTATAATATATGAAAAAAATATTTTCAATTATAATAGATAACCCAATATCAGCCAAGTAAACTTAATTGAAAATTGACAAATTTACAGATGTTTGTATGACTGGTTTTTCACTCAGTTTAAATTTAATTCATTTGAATTTAGGGTTGTCATTTTGGAAAAGGGTCCATAGGCCCCTTATAACACTTTGGAATGCAGCTCAATTTGGAGGACAAAACAATCGGTTTCTAATTCTCAGGATAATGAAATTCTTTTGTTTTGTCCTCCAAATTGAGCTGCTTTGAGGTCAAGTGAAAGGGGTCTTTTAATAAATCCTACAATGCTTTATTTTCTGTGTTTGATGTCAAATTTATTCTTTTCAATTTAGTTCAAAGGAACAAATTTTAAAAGAATAAATTTGACGTCAAACGTGGAAAATAAAGCATTGTAGGATTTATTAAAAGGGTCTATATAGGTTTTAAAAGGTCTTATTAACAGCATAACTTACATATTGAAGTCTAGGTGGGACAAACCATACAATAGCGCTGTCTTAGCTGTGTCAACCTTCACTTCATCGAAAACAAATGCATGAGGATGATAAAACTCCCTGAAATTGTGAGGGGAAAAAACGATTAACAAAATTATCTTCTATATTGCCACTGGTATTTTTTTTTTAAATTTGCATCTATTTACAAACCAGAGACATTTTTTGTGGTAAATGAACAAACAGCAGAATAAGCATATTAATTTTAGAGGTGCTATTTGCACTGAGAGGTCATGAGACCCTGTCCCCTCAGGGCCATAGCAACGTTAAAAATATTGGGGGGCCCTTGGTCAAAAGCATTGGGGGTGCTATATTCTAAAATACCCTATGTATTAGTAACAGACCTAAATTATTGGGGCGGCCAGCCCCCCAGGCCCCTCCCCCTGCTATGGCCCTCACAAATAAAGGAAGTACACCTGCAGTGGCATAGCAGTGAGAGCACTCGCCTCTCACCAATGTGATCCAGGCTTGAACCTGCCAGGCTCAGTGTTGTATGTGATTGAGTTGCGTGTTGGTTCTCTCCTGTGCCTTAAGGGTGTTCCCCTGGGTTCTGCAGTTTTTCCTCCCTCCACAAAAAAATGGGTCTAGCTATTTTGTGGGCTGCAGGTTGCGGACCAAGATTTGTGGGTTGCAAAATTTCACAAAAATATTAGTAAAAGCTACTGAAATAATAACAATGGCCAACATTTGCGGTGAAGTAACTCAGAGTTAGTAGTCAAACTGGTCAATCATCCACAGTTTCATATGAGCATATTTGCTGAGTAATATATTTGTGTTGTAAAAAAGAAGCTGTCACCTACTAAAGCAACTGACTGGTCGAAAATATTCACAAGACCACTAACAACAGTTGCAGCTTCAAAAAAACTTAGAAAATCTATGACCTACCTTAGCAATTTGTCATCTTGGGTGACAATATTCAGGTAACTTCCTAAAGAATTTTCTTGTGCAGCAACACGTACCCAAACTTGGCACCTTTCTCTATCATTTCTAAGTGATGTGTGACTGAAATCCAGAATATATGACATATAATAAGCAAAAATAAATAAACAAACAAACAAATAAAATTTAATAATAGGGCTGTGGTTCAAGCCTCCGTGGCCAGACCAACATTCAGGGTGTTACAGTGCGAATCATTGAACAAATAATTATCTGAAAAAACTTTCTAACTGGAATAAGATGGTGATTTTTAATTCAGATAAACTTCTTGTAGTTAGAGAGTTGTTTCAGATTTCTCAATAAACAAATAACTGTGCACCCTGATTGATATTTACATTAACCAATCAGTGGTGTTTGAGCTGTGTCTTACCTTGTGATATCTTGAATGACTTCTTTATAGGTGATTTTCACCACTAGTGGCCAGTAGGTTGTTTCTGTACCTGACGCCCAGCTAAGAATCCTGTTCAGATGTCAGAGTAAAGACAAGCTTGATGATTAGATAGGCAAAAATCAAAACATGATTGACCAAGCAAGCAGAGTAATAAATGTAAAAGTAATAATACTGGTAACCACAGTAATGAAATTGGTTATTAAATTATTAGAAAAATCATTGACACACCCATTATTGAATGCATGAGTCAAAAGTGTAAACTATGCTTTGGTTAACTGTCAATAATTATTTATAGTTCTGATACTAAACAATCATCCCCACCAAAGATATATATAGGATTGCAAATTCTAAGGGGTGATAGGGTATGATGATTTACATGAAGTATGGAACTTCCTTTAAATTTGTGTGCACTAAGTAGTGTAGAATAAGGGATTTCATTAGAAGCCAACAACCATCAAACTCTGGCATCTACTTTCCCTATCTGAGTCACCTACTTTTGCCATGTTAACTGTACCTGTTAATGAAGGCTTTTTTCTTGATGCAGCTGCCTGATTACCTTACTTAAAATTTCAATAAAATCCCTGAAGAATATACCAGTCGTCATCCTGCATCCAATATTATTACTTCTATTTGTGCATGCTTTGTTCTACAAAGAGTTCTGTAACAACTTTATATGATTTGCAGGTTATTCTATAGTTATTCTTCTTGTATATTGAGGCATGCTTAGAGGTACGCAAATTTAATCCTGTTCAGTCTCTAGGTGAGGACTATTTACTATAATATTTTGAATTTAAAATTACATAACATGAAAGAGTTTTGTGTCATTATCACTTACGTACCCTTCCTTCAGACCATGACAAAAGATGTCATCTACGCTTTGACACAGTTGATTGACTCCATCTCCATCGTTAATAATTCCTTGTCCAGACGCAAACTCTTCTTGAACCTGTGAAAACAAAATCGTAGACTAAATTAAGACATCGTAATTCCATACATTTACAGTTTCACTATAATGATAAATTGTGTTAAAAAATGCATTTTTATTTATAAAAAGATTGTGAAAATAATTTCCATGTACATACAAAAACAACCACACACTCAATGCATTCAATATAAACTTAAGGAAATATCCCAATTTTAAAATATACTACAGCGATATCTATTCTGAAAGAAAGAAGTGCGCCACATGAAATATGAAATGATGTCATAATAAAGTAAGAGATATGAGAGAACGAGGAACGAAGCACCGAAAAGAAATTGCAATATTTCAGTTTTATTCTTAGCTTGCAAGATCAGACATAAGCTTATAATTGAGGAAAATTTGCTTCCATTTTGTAATTATAGTCTTTTATTCTCGAGTCAGTTTTTTTTGGGGATCGAAACACATTTAGCGTTCAAGAAACCCACCTTTTGAACAGCCGAGCAAAGCTTTTCTAAGAGAACTTCGGCAAGTGGCTCGTGCATCTCACGAGATGCTTGTTACCAAAAACAATGTTCTTGTCTGACAGAGGGTTGACCCCAATATGGTGTCCAATTTCACAGTTCTTTAGAGATATCTATTTTTGTAGATCCTGCGATGACAATATCCTACCATACCGTATAATATGTCATCTTTGAGTACGACGTGACTGGTTATTATTCAAGCCAGACAAATGTCACGAAATTTCTGAATCTGTTTATCCTTTCTTTTCAAAACATTACCAGTTCATGAACGGATTTTGGTCCAATTTTTAACCTTTTATACCAGAAAAATTCTCTCGTTAGTAGCATGTATGCTGTCCTCTGTGTTAATATTGTTGATAACTTGATATTTTTGCTCTATGGCACATAAAAAATAAAAAAATATGAGCGTTTTTTCTTTCATTACACAACACCGACCGCCATTTTATTTTTATCCGGGTTCTTACGCTCACAGCGATAGCCGCTGGGCATTACATTGCTGACTCATTATTCAAAATGGCGGCCATATTTGAAGCCTTAAAAACTTGTGAGTATTTAGAGTCTGTTTTGAGAGATTCCTTTGGGCCTTGCGGTCTTGATGTGATGTTAAATTCATCGTCTGGGAGTATTCTAATCACGAATAGTGGCGGTGTGGTCCTTAACTCGTTAAATATTGGACATCCTTTGGGGAGAGTGATTGTTGACAAGATGAAGTCACACAGTCTGGTCACAGGAGATGGCGTTACTTCGTTTATTATTGTCGTGACACAAGCATTGAAGGAGATTATTGGACTTCTAGAGATAAAAGAGGGTATTGGAGAGCTGGAATTAAAGCCACAGTCCTGGCAGACTCTTATTTCTTTGTCAAAAGCTTTTTATAAGATTGCCAATGATGTTGCCCCTAGCAACATATCACCAATGATAAATAATAAGGTTGCCATACACACGAATTTGGACCCCAAAAATATGGAT
The DNA here is from genome assembly GCA_964019055.1 of Anthopleura xanthogrammica. NCBI lineage: Eukaryota > Metazoa > Cnidaria > Anthozoa > Actiniaria > Actiniidae > Anthopleura > Anthopleura xanthogrammica. Next base: position 11,425,720 of record OZ025207.1, on the reverse strand, counting down.
GAAATTATGCAAAAGTTGACACAATTAATAAGAACTACTTTATATGGGAAGTTTTCTGTTCGTTGTCAAGATCTGTTCACATCTCTGTTAATAAATTTTATTTTAAATGCATGCAAACTTGGACATGAACTTTACCAAGGTATTATACAAGCATTGGATGACTTCCCTCAGATTTGTACAGAGCTTCATGGTAACCCTGTGCAGAACTCTTGTGTAATCCAAGGATTTGCTATCCCAAGACAGTTCGCTACTAAGAATACAGAAATTGTCCCTAAATCTGGAAAAGAGGTTTTTGCATTTCTGGTCATTCAATGTTCATTGGATGATATTAAACTGACGGCAGATGTAACATTTAATATCAAAAATGAAGCCATGCTTGGTAAAGCTCTGAGTCATAAAAGAACCGTTGTGTTTTCCATATTACAGTCACTCAAAGAGCAGGATGTACAACTTATTATCTCATCCCAAGGTGTGTCAGACATGGTCCTGCACTTGTGTCAACAATTTGAGATAGCTGTCATTCAAATGGTTCCCATGGAGACAGTAAGCCACCTGTGCAAGTATGGGAAAGTTCAACCACTCTGCCATCATGATCTCTTTGAACTAAAAAGGCTGCCCCATATTTTTATAGGAAAAGGCAAGTTTTGTAAAGAAAAATGTCTTGGGGTGCAAAAGTTTATCCACTTGGGGGCTATTGAGCAAGATAACAATGACCATATTACTCCACATCAAATTTTACTCTGTGCACCAACTCAAGGACTTTGCCAGCAATACTACATTGCACTTCATAATGCATTAAAAACTATTAAAATGTCATTTTCAGATAACAGACTGCAATTAGTTATACTTCCTGGTTGTGGAGCAGTAGAATTTCTTCTTGCTAATGAGTTTGGAAAATGTGCTAAAGCCATACAAGAAACAAATGTTTCATTGGCATGTTCAGTTCTAAGTAAGTCTCTGCTTCAGGTTCCTCACACTTTGTATAAAAACTCCCATTTGTGTGCTTCTAGAGACAAAAATTTTCTAAGAGTAAGACAGGAAGTTGAAAAATCACTGAGAGATGGAACTGTATTGGGTGTGGATGGCATGACAGGGGGTGTTATCGACCCTACCAAGGAAGGGTTCTATGAACCTATGAGTGGAAAAATGCTCTGGATCAGTCACATTTTGCAGTGTTTGTCAATGGTTCTAAGAGTAGAAAGAATTATTGGTGTAAAAGGTATTGCTGGTAGAAAGGATGAGAAAGAGTCTAGTGACTCTGAAGATGAAGAACTCTTTGTATGACTGTAAATCAAGTAGTAAATAAAACTATTTGCTGTAAGCTGTCAGGCAAGCAGCTACAACACAAATGTTGATTAATTCCCTGTGTTCATTTTGCAAAGTGGGACCTGGGCACCTTGACATATTCAGCAAACTCAATCTATGATTTTATGGCATGGCTAATGATAAGCCCCATCAACCAGCAATGCCCAGTCAAAATTGGCATCACCAAAAAACCTCTTAGACCAGTCCTCTAGAACAGTTGAATTGACTAGTTGAACAGTTCATTGTGGCTTGTCATCATGTCTTGCCATTGAACAGATTTTTAGCCTTGCATGAAGGGGAGATGGTGAACCTGAAAGAAAAGTGCACTGCCTGGTTTGGGTTGAATATTATTTTTTTCTAAAAAGTGATGAGATTCTGTGCACATGTAGGTAAATAAAGGATCAAAACAGTTGAAGTTAGAAACCCCAAAGCAGAAATAAGTTTGGGCTACCTGTGTTTACTGTCGTTGCTTTGCACTTCCGCTTCCGGTCACTTTTTGACAGAGGGAAGCCTGGGTTAAAAGTTTGAGCCGTCATTTTTTAGTCAGCGATTATTACTTTTCAAGATGGCGGACAAACGAAAAGAAGAAAACAAAATGGAAAACGAAGAAATAACAGCGAAAAAACACCGATCTGATCCTGTGCAAGGCCAACAAAGTGATTACTCAGCTTACTCATATCAGGTGTGTGAGGCAAGAGGAAACTGGATGTCGCTGTACGACACTACAAGTGGATATTTTTATTACCAAAATACCAAAACTTTTCAAACTCAGTGGGAAAAACCAACAAATTGGGACAACTTACCGCCGGTATTTAATCCTTGGGTTAAAATGAAAAATCCACAGGGGAATTCTCAGTTACCTCAGACTATTACGGAAGAAAAAGATGATATTAGTAAGCCTAGGTTGGCAGGTAAAGACATTGAAGAAAAGCTTCAGTTATTGATGAAGAGGCCAGCGAGAAGACAAGTAGAGCTGGATGACAAGAAAAAAGTGCATTGGATACCAGAAGGAACTACTGAATATAATATATGGTATGATAAATGGGTTGGAGAACACTGGAGGCCTGATGGAGGTATGGCTTTGGTTTAGAAGTATAGTTATATACCCTTGTCTAGGACAGATGTGTGAATGTGTGAGTCTTCAAATCATCCATGTTTCACAAGAATAATGTGAACATCACCCAATGTGTGAACGTTTTGGTTTGTAATTGATACTGTTGATTCAGAGTCCCAATAGTAGCAGAATCGAGTCCCCAAAAATGTTTGGAACCAATAAACCTCTTTACCTTGGGCATACTGTATTTCACCATTTCAGACAATGTCATAAATCCCTTGAGAATAAGATTCTTTGTTTGAGTTGTATCCATATTCATGTATCTTCCCATGTGCAACCGTTAAACAAAGGAAGGATACTCTAAGGAATGGCGTGGTCTGAAATGGGAAAACGTTATGCCCAAGGTAAAGAGCTGGTCTATTGAGGACCCTAAATTCATCTGACATGTGGATCCTAGGACCCACATGGACAGGACCTTTTACACTTAGGCATAATGTTATACCATTTCAGACCACTTGTCATTCTCTTGAGAATGTTATTCTTTGTTTCAGTTTAATCCATATTCATGTGTCTAACAAAGAAATGATACCCTAGGGAATTACATGTGGTCTGAAATGGGAAAACATAACGCCCAAGGTGAATAGGTCTATTGGAAACCCTTTTAGTGCAACCCCTGACCATATTGGATTTTTCTCTTTTTAGGGCCTGCTGAGACCCGCTGTTGCATTGATGATGATGCTGGTTATACCAAGGCAAATATCCTGGACCCAAAGACCAACAAGCATTTTTTTTGTTTATACTTTGCCAAAGGATGCTGTCATTTAGGTAGTGAATGTGGATATCTCCATTCTGTACCCGTAGACAAGGATGAAAGAAGGTGTGCCGTAATTTCTATCTATTCCTTCAGACATTACACTACAAAGGCCTCCTGTAAGGAGTATTAACCTAACATGCATGCAGTACAGCACTTGTCCACATCTAAATGATGAAAATGCTCACTGTAACAGGGCTGTAGCCACAAGTAGGGTTACAGTAGTCTGGTTTTAACCCAACCCCTTTTTTCTGTAAAACCTTTTTTTTCATTGTAAAAAATGGCAGAATTGTAGAACGTGTTTTCGATTCCATTTTTTTAACAAACCAGACTACTGTCCAAACATTGGCTACAGCCCTGCATAAATACATTCTCTCAAAAATGTTTTCCAAAATGGACACTTTTGAAAATGCTGTTTTTACAACTTCTCATGTGGACAGAGTAAACTAATACTTTTGAAAACATTTTAAAGACACTAACATCATAAAGCACACTCCCAAGTGTGTTAAAGATTTCATTTTTCTCTTTGAATTTCAGAATTGGTTTGGCACTGGATTGCTTTGGCCGTGAGCGGCACTTAAACCACAAGGAGAACCTGGGTGGAGTGGGATCATTTGAGAAAGACTGTACTACACTGTATGTTGGTGGTCTGGGGAACCGTAAAGCACTTGAGGAGGATATGTGGGAAGAGTTTGGGGAATGGGGAGAAATAGAGGTACAGTATGTTCACTACTATCAACAAATTTTGAGACTTTTCATAAAGGAAATAAAAAAATTGAGCTCCAAACATGATGGTAGTTACATTTTGAAGCATGGCTGGTACAGGCTGTCAAATGAATATAGTCAAACCAAAATCTTTCTCCTAGTTTGTCCGTCAAATACTGCCAAGTTATATTCTCTTGTAATTGAGGTTTTCTCTTATTACAGGATATTAGAGTCATCACAAAACTTAAAATTGCATTTGTAAGATACAAGAATAGAGTAAATGCTGAGTTTGCAAAGGTATGAACAGTTGCTTCTTCTGCTATTTTTATTTATTTAGAGCAAAGTCGAGTGCTACTCTTTGGTGTTGTTTTACTTGGACAAACCAACTGATTTTTCGTGTCAAAATGTGAATGCTATTGATTAATAATTTATTATAATGCACATTCTTTATATATGGCTTTAGGTTGCTATGGCAGATCAGAAATTATCCAATAGAGATTTGTTGAATGTCAGATGGGCTAATGATGATCCAAATCCAAAGGCTTGTATAAAGGTATGCATTTGTTTCTCTCACTTGACACTTGCATTTTTTTGCATGTGATGCGGCGACACCTTCAATGGTTAAATGGATACAGCTAAGCACTTATCTGGTTTTAACTACAGGCCAAAACTATTTTGCCATTCAGATGCTGCATTTATTCAATCACATTAATTTTTTATATTTTTCCTTGATATTAACTTTTTTTTCTTACCAGGAACAAGAGAGAGCCCAAAACAAATTATTGGAAGCTGCATATGACAGAGGAATAGTACAGGAGTTAGAGTCTCAAGAACAGCCTGTAAGAGGTGAAGGGATAACAGCACCATACCCTAACACAGACCATCAATACTCTGAACATGAATACTGGACATGGTACCAGCAAACCATGGGCACTATGGATACCGCATATAATGATTATCGACAACATACTAGTGGTGCGGCAGAGGTAGAGTCTACTGGGCCAATGACACAGCAACAGATTGAACAGGTAAAGAAGACATTCTTTTCTCCATACAGAAGGGGTACAAGGTTAGACTTATTTTCATAATTATGTGACCCATATGACTAGGTATAATAAGAGTCATCAGATGTGTTTTTGGCTTCCGTCAATCAAATTGTCAATGGTCTCAGAGCTAACGGTAGTAGATTTTGGATTGACGACAGCCAAAAATCCAGACGTCTTGGGCTGTGTTGGTCACATGATTATGAAAATGGGTACATGTGGTACATGTATTTTATAGAAAAAACTCCGATTTAAATTTTATTGAACCCTTAGCCAACTGCTGGGATAATCTAACGAAAGTCAGTTTATGGCTAACTCACACTCAGATGGAATTGAAAGTTAGCATGTCAGATTTTGATGAGGGAGAAAACCTGGAGACCCTCAAATCAAGGGAGAGATCTAACAAACTCTATGCAGATGTAATATGCTGAGTCCAGGATTTGAGCCTGAGACCCTGCAGGTGATAGACCAGTGTACTACATCTACCCCACCCTTGATTCTGATAATTATAGATATCTAGCTGCAGTGTGATTTTATTTTTGAATTTATTAATTTGTCAGTAATAAGAGCTGTTCATTATGATCATTTTCAGACTCAAGTTTTTCAAAGTGCGTATGAGGATTGCTCTCGCCTGGACAGAGTTTTTCGAACAATGGAAACCAAGGACAGTAATAATGTGGGTAATGACTGTCTGGCCTCAGCAGCTGGTGGAGTGAATGATACTCAACCTGAAAATAAAAACAATTGTAATAGTGAGAGAAAAGACAATATGAATAAGCTAGTTGATACTACTGGTAACAGTGATTCATCAGCGTCAGAGAAATCTGAAGTGTCTGTCAAAGACCCATACAGACTATAAAATAAGGAGGCAGTACTTAAAATTACCAGCCTACAGGGCAAAAGTAAGTTATTGGTTCAGATTGGGATGCTGGGGTATTAGGAATGGTGTGCAGGAATAGAGCAGTTTTTGTATGACTGTGAAAAACTTAAGGCATCGACTGCACCTTGCTGTGACCGTGTCAGTTCCATGCTGTGTATAAATTTTAAAATATTCAATTTTTGGTGTTGTTTCTCACCACGCCATAACCGTACCATGTGCTGTGACTTTTCACACATGTGAAATCTGCTCTAAGGTACAAATGACTGGTGGGGAATCCCCCTACTGACCACAGGAATCCCAATCCTAAACAAAATAAATACACAGAGGTGCAAACAGAAAGAACATTTTGTGGACTTACCATGAATATCAGACTTTACATGTTTGGGGGGAAAAACATCACTTTCAAACCCCTTTCAGTAAGATCATAATAATTATTACTGATGGAACTGTCTTCAAAATCTTGGCTCAACTCAAACTTGATTCTGGAACAATGGAATGGACTCGAGTTGTCACCTCAAATCCATCACTATTGTAGCTATAATAAATTATATAAGCAGAATAGCTATCAGCAGCTGGTTAATGTAATACATGTTTTCCCGTTTCACACCTTGCCCATTCCCTCGAGACAACAAGCTGGTAAGCCAAATTAAGGTATCTTCTTAGATATTACTTGCAAATAAAGAAAGAACACTCAAGGGAATGCAGACGAGGAAAAAGTTATCCACACTAATGTTGAGAGAGCAGTTCATCCAGCTTAGAAATACATATTCAATATACTATGAATATAAAAATCATAACAATTACTTGTATATGGCTCGTTTGGTATAAAGAGGAAGGATTGGTATTTCCCAGTGTTGGAGATCAAGGGTTGTAGGGATCTTAATGCTCACTTCCTTTAATATTTGTGGAATATAGAGGTTTTGCACCATCAGGTGCTAGCACCCATAATATAGCTTGGGCTGCCTGTGGTTGGATGGCAGAACAATAAAATCCCTTATCTCTCGGGAATTGAATTCTTTCTCATGTAAAACAATTGTTCCTGCCATGCAACATGGCTGCCGTCACTTGATGGTGCAAAACCTCTATACTGGGTAAAGGTATTGCATTGTTAAACATATCGCATTCCTTAGTTTCCATGGAAACAAATTTTCCTTGAAAATTTATATAATTATTACATTTATTAAAAAATTTCAACAAACCTGTTGCAACGTCTTAGCTACCGGTACTTGATGACATGCTGTAAAAGGATTTGCTTGAGTATCAACTGGTAACACCATGACAGGACCGACAATCTTAGAAAGTAATGTAATACATACATTCTTCTGAACTCCCTCCTATCAACCTACAATCAAAAAGAGGAATAACACCTGTTAGGTGACTAGTTGATTTCATTTGGATTTACAACCAGTGATCAGGGTGGTAATATAAGCACTTAAATGTTTGATAGCTTGCACAGGAGCAGATCCAGGATTTTCTACAGGGAGGGATGCTGCATTGGAAGAGCACCCATGTGAGAAAAACACAGAACAAGAAAAAAAACCAGAATATAAAATATCTTCAAAGCTGCAGAAGGGGAACAAAGTCAACCCAGGGATGGGTGTGTGCGCCCCTTAGTTTAAAAGGGAAAAAAACACTGTTTTGGTCATCTTCGAAGTAGGGGCACAAAGTCAACCGAGGGAGGGGCTGCGCCCCTTAGTTTCAAAGGAAAAAAAACAGTTTTGGTCATCTTCGAAGTAGGGGCACAAAGTAGACCAAGGGTGGTGCACACCCTTGCATCCTATTTACTGGGTAATTATTGATTGACATCTATAAAGAACCTAACAACTGAAATATCAGTAGTTATGTCTTTTTTTCAAATATGTTACTTGTAGTGTTGTCTTGTATGTGTACCCCCTGGAATGAGCACATTTCTAGGGCGGAACCAGAAAAAAAAGTTGACTGGTTTTTGAACTCAACATGAAACAGTAACTCCCTATCCCACTCATCCTCTATAATACTCATGTGTGTGTAGTAATGTCTGAAAATGACCAGTTTCTATAAACTGCATGGTCTGGATTTGCACCTGCTTTTATAAATGCATTGTAATTTGGTATACCAGTGTGTCTTAAGGGGGAATAATTCCTACATTATACATGCAGTGCCAGCGTAAGAGTAAAACCTCATTAACAAAACATGAAATATCGGGGAGTAAACATTACAAAGCTTATTAATAAGTTTCTCATTGCCAGAAATCCGGGGGAGGGGTACTCCAATAATCATGAAGAAGGGTGGGGATTCTCATTGGAACCCCTAAAAATATTAAGCCAGTGGGCGTGGCAACTAATGTTTACCCTAGAGAAAACAGTCATCCATCATCTAAGTGATAGAAGTAAGATAATGAACCAAAAATAAATATCCCAAATTACAATTATCATTAAATTTATATAATCTTGGGTATCTTATTGCCTGACAAACACAATACTCTCTTGTGGTCCTTTTAACTCTGAGACAATTAATACCCTAAAAGGTATAAGCATCTCCAACCTTTTCCATTCGAAAGACTGTGATGTCTTTGGAACTTTCATAAAGCACTACCTTCCACACATTTTTATTAACCAATGCTATAATATTACTAGTGGCTTTCAAGTCAGAAAATCAAGGTAAAAATTTAGAAGTAGATTGGATCAGAGGAGCTTACAAATTAGATGACTACCATACCAACAAGAATGTATCAAAATTAATATTGTTTGCGCAAATTAAATAGAACTGTTAAAGTCCAGGTCGTTCGGCTAAAAACTAAAACTTCCTATATTCAGTTTTAGCTACAATAAATAAAATAATCAAAGTTCAGATTGGTTGGCATTGTAACTCCTGTAATCATATCAGCTTGAATATTGGAGTGCATTTGGTGCCAAAATATTAAAAGTAGAGACCAGTTTAATATGTATGTCACTGTAGTAATGACTCAAGGTCAAATAGGAACTGCTATTTTTAAAATAAATTTTTATGAGCTTTTCTGTGTAAAAAAAGGTTTGCATTGAGAACTAGTTAACCACCAGAACGCAAGTAACACAACGTTTCTCTGTAGTATTGAATATGCATGTTGAATTGTGATTCTTTTTAGTCATGTCACTTAGAAAGGTCATGGAGATAACCTTAGCTGTCATCAAGTTCATAATTACTTTTCCATATAAAAGCCCCCTGATTGGTTGATTGACGTTCTCATCCCAAGAGGCTAGGTATAGTATTATAAATCCTTAATCTGATTGGTCAATTCCAATGATTTTAAGACTTCCTATTGGTTGAAATACGTGATCATTCCGAGAGCCTTGTTTTCAGAAGTGATTACATTTTTAAATGGAGTTTTCCATTTTTAAATGAACGCTTGTTAACATTAAAAAGGTTCCCTCCTGAATAAAGTAACACTAAACCACAATTTAAGCCTGATGATGATGCTGTTCAATTTCTGCCGAGAGAATTTTGCAGTTTCATTTAAGGAGGCTAGAAAGGGTTTTTGAACTTGCATATACACAAACAAAAACAACCCTGAAAAACTTTATCTGGCTAATATATGACAGTAAGTTGACCCAGAAAACCAAAAACCATAAAGTAAAGATTGGAATGAAAATAGAAATATGACATAAAACGTTGCTATGACAACGATAGAACCCTTTAAGTGTGAGCAAAGTTTTTCATTAAAAAATCATAACTCCAAACTCGCATGGTGAAAATCGCTTAAAATTGCCATGGTATGTTTTAACCAATGATCCAATCTTTGATTGGACCGGGGGGGGGGGGGGGGGGGGAAATGTAAATAATGAGGAATTCTAGAAAATCAATGAAGCTTAATTTAGGACGTTTCTCATTACAGAATTTTTTATTTTTCTTAGCACTTATGAACTCTTAAATAAAAGCCACATGCAAAGTTTAGAAAAAATTACTGTCAGTGCAGTTTTTGAGTTATTTTAGTTTTCCTATTTCTAAATTCAAAAGACTCATTGCTACGTCATTTAAAAGTGGGTGCTCGTTCAAGGAAAACCGTTTTGAGCCTCCTTAAAAAGCATTCCACAAAAAATGCACATGCATCCACTTGCTCTAACACCAAACAATAGCAAAGATGCTGAACCTGGATGCATGTGCCATCAATTCTGGAGGATATAATAGCCACATCATTGGGTAGGGGAGAATGGTTGTTGCCACCTGTTGTTCCCAAACCTACCATTTACAAGCTCAGAGCACAAACAAAGAAGAGAGCTGATACTCAAGCTTTAAGGATCATGTTGTCAATAAAGAGGGGAATGTGGGGATTTTCAGATTCGGATAATATGTTAAATTTACATGCAGTTCAGGGGTGGATCAAGGGGGAAGGTTGCTGGGATTGAGAATTTCGATTAGCTGGCTGAGTCAGTTAGAGAATGATGGCTAACTTGAATTATAGGCACATGTTACTTGAATGTGCTGTCATTGTCAACATATACAAATCAGTTTAAAAAAATCCTGGATCCACCCCTGCAGTTTCTTGGACCGTCTGTTTTTTTTGTGGTTTTGCTCATTCATTGAGAAATGTAGAATTTTGATATTTTTTAATTTTCTTTGTGGATTCTTGGTTTCTAGCTGCTGACTTGCAGTTTTTAACAACCCCCAACATCCCCCTCAATGTTCATAGCTTAATATTTTGACTGTAGAGGGGACATCACAAAGCTGGGAATGGCAGCTCTGCACCCTCACTTTTAGGGATCTAACTGCTCATTTTGTCTGGGCCAAAAGAAATGCGGCAATTAGCACTGGACCTGGTTGTACGAAGGGTTGATAGCGCTATCTGATGGATAAATCCTTATCCAGTGGATAAGTTGATGCTGTTATCCAATAAATTTATACACTGGATAAGATTTATCCATCGGATAACGCTATCCACCCTTCGTACAACCAGGCCCTGGTGAAAGCAGGAGGAGGGTCCAGACCCCCCCCCCCCCCCCCCCATCATACCTGAGGTTCAATTTGCTTGTTTTATCCTAGAATTTAGTTTTGCAGTACATGCATGTACAACAACAGTAAGGGTGCTATAGAAATATATGTTTAATTTGTTACCAGAGGGGAAGATAGAAGTGCGTGGTCATGCAAAGGTCCAACAGGTTTGGCTTAGAATACATTTGGACCCCCTAACACACACACTAAGCTAAAGGGGCTTAGGGCTGCCACTCCCACCTTTGGGTCTTTTAGCATAAAATAATTCGTAAGAATTTAGCAATATTGAAAAGGGAAGGAGAAAGTTATCAGTCACAGGTGAAATGGAGAAAGTCTTGATCAGGCAACCCCAGCCCTGTTTTCAAACTTTTCTGCTTCTTTCGAGAGGTATGTTGAGCTTTACTGTAGCCCAACCACTTTTTCATCTTTTATGACGATGATTATCATAATGTGAACATGGATGAATTTCAAATAAGCATTACTGACATCGACTCGAAGTTCTGCATCCTAGAACATTCAAGTACTAACTTAAAGATGCTTTGATAATTACATGGATATTTCTGCGCTTGAAAGGTATCATCCTCAGTTAAAGGATGGAAATACAAGCAAATATGAAAAGGTGGGCGTGGCCAATAAACAGGTAGTGCAGGGGCTATAAGAGTAAGGGGTACATTGGAATAAGAATAACCCAGGTTACAGTAATTCTTGCCTGGTAAAAGAAAATATCTGCAAAATTAATGGTACATGAAAAGATGGGTGTAGCCAATAGACAGGTAGTGCAGGGAAAAGAAAATTTACCCATATCTGTATGATAATAAAACCACTGCAAATAATGGTATATGAAAAGGTGGGTGTGGCCAATAGACAGGTAGTACAGGGAATATAAGAGGAAGGGGTACATTGGAATAAGAATAACCCAGGTTACAGTAATTGTTGTCTAGTGGTAAAAGAAAATAATTATTAATATAGACATCTGTATGGTTATAAAACATCTGCAAATAATGGTACATGAAAAGGTGGGTGTGGCCACTAGACAGGTAGTGCAGGGACTGAGGAAGGTGTACATGAGAATACATGAATAACCCAGGTCACAGTTTACTGACAATATGCCATTATAGAACATCTGCATAATTTTAGCTAGACAATATGTTTCATTGAATTTGATAATCAAATCGGGGCAACTGGAAAACCTTGAAGTTCATACTTTATGAATCATGTTACTATGCTCATTTCGATCCTGTTTTAACATCAGGATGAAGACTTCTCATTCAATGTGAAAATAGTGGCAAAAATTTGCTCTTCCTATCAAATTATGAATAATTAAATGAAGAAAAACACAAAAATCAGTCACCCAGGAGAAGTCTTTAAACTGGATATAAATTTGCATTTAACTTTAACATGGATTTTCTCGAAGAAACTCATTCATTTGATAAGCAATCCAGCTCACCATCGTAACGTCCATACAGAATGATGACCATTTATATTGTAAAAATTACTTTAAAAACCCTCCAGCCTTCATCATCAGTTATCTATCCCTTCAAGGTACTTTGCTTAACAAATTGTTTTTCCATCAGCAATCAAAGCCTTGTAGGACAGGAAAAAAAGAATAAAAGGCAGCCTTTCAACAACTTCCAAAACAAGTACTGACAACATCAAGTTAGTACTCACCTTGTCACTTGTCCAAAGAAAAGCAGTAATTTAAATACTATTAATATTGAGTAGTGAGTTGTAGTATCAGTTATTTTGATTTCCAGATATTATTTTATAACATCCAGTTTTTCCCCAAAGCAAACGGACAGCATTTGTATCCTGTTAGCAGTGCTGCAGAGGGCAATAATTAAAAGGAGTCAACATTAGACTTTTGTAAGGTGGTCAGGCTATGGATGCTGCATGTGTCATGTTCCATTAAAATTTAAGTTTCACTGCACTGTGCTACCTGTGATAGCACTCTCGAGTTTGCACAATATTTAGTGTCAGTAATTGCTTCCCATTGATACAGAAAATTTGATTATGCCAAGGAAACAAAGGGATCAGAGAAGTTTAAATTTAATATGATGTTTAAGTAATATTAATTAAGGAGTTAGAAAGCCATTGCAAGAAACAACACGAAATTCCCCTCTTTTCTCATCACAATAATGCCTCGTGAACTTCTAGTCAGATCTTCGAAGGTACTCATTGCAGGTATTTTTACATGATTTGCAAGATCTTAGGTATATTAAATAAATGGTAGTTACCGGGCATCTTGAAAAGGAATAATTATTCTTTGTGAAACTGCATTTTAACACATTTCCATTAATATTTAAGTTGAAGATACACTTTTGCTTCTGACTTTAGTTGTTTATTCATTTAGATGTTTTGACTAAAAATCAACACTGATTGAGTCTTCATCAGTTATAACAGTGAGAAACTCTGTGTGCCGATATGTTTAAAAAAAATATGAGAGCGTGCTTGAGCCAGCGTTCAGCTCTATCACACAGTGAACATCTGGAAATATGCTGATTTCGAATATGAACAAAGCAACGCCATTATTTCCCTATATGACATAAGAACCCATTTAGAGAAGAAATAATATAATGAATGCTATTTATAATGCATTTCACAATTTTTTAATAATGATTTGTAATGTCATAAAAGTAAAATTGTCACTTCTAATAAAGTTAAAATTAGAGACATATATACCGGATCACTAATACTTGAAATAATCCATAAGTATTTATTTAACAGAGTAACACATCGATAAAGTTTTTCAAAGCTCCTATAAATGTTGCCTTCGCTTTACAATCTCAAAACTTTAAGAAGACATTGTTGGTGTATTCTGAAATGAGTACAAGGTAAGAAGTTTAATCTAAACATGAAAAACTGTTTAGATTGATTGTTAAATGATTGCCGTCAATATTCAAGAGTAAATCATACAACCGCATTAGAAGCAAAAAAATAGTCTCTGACCAGAAAAAAATGTGGAAGTCAGAAATGAAAAAAAGTTTTAATTTGCTGCCAACACTCTGACGAGTTTTTTCAAAAAAAAAATACATGCTACTCAACTTAAAACAGCTAATCTAAAAATGTCTCTATTGGATCTATAATAACAGCCATCATAGCCTTTAGTCGTGTTCAGATGATGCTACTGTTTAATAAGGTCTTGGTGGGGGTCTGCCTCTTCCTTGAACTGTAGTAATAGGTGCACCTCTGGGAGGAGGAGGGCCTCCTCTGAATGCTGGTAATCCAAAACGTGGGGGAGGGCCACCACTTGGAGGCATCCCAGGTCTGCCATGTGGTCCCCCAGGTGCAGGTCCTCTGGACTGGAAATGGCTTCCTCTGGAAGCTGCATGTGGACCACCCCGTGCGTTAGGTGGCGGGCCACCCCGGGCATTTGGTGGTGGGCCAGCCCTTGCATTTGGTGGTGGGCCACCCCGTGCATTTGGCGGGCCTCCACGGACTGCTGTTAATCCTGATGGTGGACCTCTTGATGCTGTATTACCTTGCTGTGATGGTGGCATTCCCCCTCTGCCAGGTCCTGTACCCAAAATCCCACCTCTGGAAGCAGGTGGGGGTCCTCCTCTGCCAGAAGGAGGTCCATAATGTGATGACCCAGAGGCTGAACCAGGCTGAGATGCCAACACTGATGATCCCCGAGCTGTGGGTGCATGTCCTCTATTGTTTTGGAGGGAACCTCTACCTGCAGGTGAGGGTGTTCTAGCTGACGGTGATGCTTTAGGAACTCCATAACTAGTAGGAGATGCTTTGGGAACACCATAACTGCTTGAAGAAGCCTTTGGAACACCATAGCTGGTTGGGGATGCCTTTGGAACTCCATAGCTGGTTGGGGATGCCTTTGGAATGCCGTAGCTGGCAGGGGATGTCTTTGGAACACCATAGCTGCTTGGAGACGCTTTGGGTACACCATAGCTTGTAGATGAGGGTCCCATAGCATAGTTTGTTGATGTTGTCTCTTGAGCACTTGGCTTACTAAATGTGTATGGCTGAGTGGTTGGCTGGCTGCCACTATACCATGCTGGTGTTGACTTAGGGGCTCCATAGCCAGCTGTTCCAGAAGCTCCAGGTTGGCCATATTGATTGGTGGCAGCAGCAGCTGAACCATAACCAGATACACTCTGTGCCGCTAATTGACCAGATGTAGCTCCAGCAGAAGTACTGCCAGTCATATTGTTTGTTGATGTTGATCCAGATAATGCTTTAGCTGCGGGAAACAGAGGAGCTGAAAGCTTGGACAAAGATACCCCATACCCTACTGACTTGTTTTGTAAGGAAGAAAAAGATGTACCAGAAACAGATTGTGCAGCTGTTGTCAACCCAGCAATAGACACCTTGGATAATGTACTGGGATTCAAAATACTAAGAATCTTGGCTTGTAGATCGGCTTGTTGTTTTGCGATAGACTGAGCATCGGAAGTAGGTTGTTGACTTGATAAGGAAGCGCCTGATGAAAAATCAGTTTGAAATGCAAAATGAAAAACATAAGATGCTCAGTATGTCAATGTTATAAGACTTAAACATGCTACGAGAGTTTCCATATGAAAACTTGACCATGTAAAAAGTTACTAACCAATCTGGACTAAAAATGTCTAACTTTGATAACTTGAATTAATTGCCTTCAACAGTCTTTTGATGGCTAACACCGTTTATTAGTTGAGAATTAAGGTAGTTCAGGACCCTTGCTACTGCGCATCCATGTCGCGGACCTTGTGTTTCATCACATATCTAAGTGTTTTTGATGTTTTATCCTAATATTATGTAAATTCAAGACCACCTACACAATCAACCTAAAGATTTCTTGAATTTAGCTCTATTCCCGTTGTAATTTTTCCCTAACACATTCAATATTATTGCCAGTTATCAGCTCCGTTTGTGTCGTTTTGCAACAAAATGGTTCTTCACGAAAACTCAATCTAGGAAAAGTAATTCAAACTGTGAAGACCCTGAATTCAATTGGAATATATTCTAGAGACATGAGAGAACAAAATGACTGACAAATACGTCAAAGAGGGATACATTTTTGCTTGACATATTTTTTGCTTGGATAGCTTCCAATGTGTAATTATGTGAATGATATATTAGATAAGGAAGGTTGTTTCCATAACAGTTTGAAAAAACGTCTGAAAAATGCCTTTTTTGGTCAAACGTTTGCTCAACTTTTGCAATAGAAAATACAAGAAAACCTCCCCAGTCTACCCCCCTTAATTCGAAAATGAGCAAGGTGACCCCCATTTTTTATTTCATCTTTGAGTTTCACCTATGAAGTTCTTTTTGTAGACAAAGATTGAAGAAAAGTTTATTGCAGGATCTATGGGTCCCGAACCACCTTAAAATGTTTACTGCCATAAAACAAGAGATGAAAAGCATAGACAACTGAGTCAAGCAGGAAAAAGCAGAAACAAGCCACACACTGAGTAAATTAAAGTCAAAAGCTATTGCCACAATTAGGCAACCAGTAAAAGATATAACTGTAAAATGCAAGAGGTTGAAATAAATTAAAATTAATTACTAAACTACAAAAAAATCAAGTTATCAAAGCAGACTGAAAGCTGGAAACATGTTTGAACTTAATTTTATAAAACTGATCTGTAAGCACATTTTCGAATTTCTTTTATGAACTGGCAAAACTTTGTGATAGTTGGAAAGAAACTTGTAAAAATAAACAATTAAATAATTAAAATTAAAAATCAATGGACAAATAAATAAATAAAACAAACAAAACATTGCCATTAAAAATAATATACTAGTAGTTGGATTACAGCAAAAATGTTGCATTTTTTTGTGAAGGAAAAGAGAAAAATAGACATGATGCTGATCATTGGGCTGACCTGAACAGGAGTCTCAACAAACACAAGGACTTTTGCTAGCATGTCAGATGAATGTCCAAGAATAACTACTCATCGGAAAAGATTCATGATTGTAAAAATATTGGGTCAACTTTTTGCAAGATTTCAGAGGCTAATGAAATATTTTCAAAAACATGTCACCAAAAGACAAAGGAATATTACCTTTGAAAACGTCATCGTGATAAAAGTGTTGAACAAAAAAAACAGGAAGAAGTGTCTCCAAATTTTGAAAGCGGATGACAAGACAATGTCAGAAAGAAAATAAAAAATTAAGATTCAATTTTAAATCCGAGAAAGTTTTCATTCGAAAAACTCCATTATGTGAATAACTCAAAACATTATTGCTTCCTATTTGTAAACCAAGAAGGAGAATATGGCATGACAGAAAACCAAGGATATTACCTCCCACACTGGTTGATGTTCCTTGACCGTCAGAAGCTTTCTTTTGTTGTTTTGATAAATTCTCGATGAGCTTAGACAGCTCATTAGAAGAAAGTTGAGCACCAGCAGCAGCTTTACTGAGCAATTTTTTCGTGTCATCCCCATCATGACTCATGGGTTTAGAAGGTGGTGGGGCTCCATGAGAACTTCGGCCGAAACTCTTTTCACGCTCTCTCTCCCTCTCTTGCTCCCTTGCACGCTCTTTCTCTCTTTCCCTCTCCCTTTCTCTCTCCTTCTCTCTTTCTCTTTCCTTCTCCCTTTCCCTTTCTCTTTCCTTCTCTTTTTCCTTCTCCCTTTCTCTCTCCCATTCTTTATCTTTATCTTTACCGCTATCCTTATCAAGTTCACCAGCTCGCTTACGAAGGTCTTGCATGTACTGTTCAAAATTTTGTGAGACCAGTCTCATTGCATCTTCAAGGGGCATATTCCTGTGCTCTGTGTAGAAATAAAATAGTCATAAGTATAGCAAAAGGCAAAGAACTATTCCAAGCACGACACCTGTTGATAAAACCAATATGTGAAGGAAGTCAAGGTGTAGAAAAACAAAACCAGGACTAAACAAGGTAAAAGTCTTGACCAGCAAGATGATTATAGTATGCCAACATTCTACATTGTACTGAAGTACCAGAAGAAAGAAAAATTTCTCCAAGAACTGGTTGAGATTACTGTATTAAGACTTATGAAAGGATATCGAATTTCAGTTTTATACTATTAATATTAATTATTAAATACATCTCCTTGTTGTGAATATTTTACCAACATTACTACACAAGTACTTTATAATTATAGTGTCCAAAAATCATTAGCTTTCTTTTCAAAATGTCATAAAATGTCAAAAAAAATACTTGTTGATTCTGCTGCAAAAAGCACCACTTCATAAAACCACAAGTTTATAAATAATCCAATCATTTAGGGTGGATGAATTTTGGATTAGAGTAAAACATGATGTTCAAGATTTGGAATATGAAGAGTTCAGTTAATGCCCACCTCAAACAGATGTGTATGTGAGGGGATGATGTTAATTCATATCAACAAGAGGTAAGCAAGAATTTACAATCACTTTTCAAAACAAATTGACTTATCTACAGCAACCACTCCCACATACTGACCCTTATATGAACTCCTTAAAGAAACCACACATACCCTGTATTGGTTATGGGTGTAGCCCCTACCTGGTCCATCACACACACACACACCACTACAAGTAATCCCTGTTACACTATCCCATAATACATCCCTGTATTGGTTATGGGTGCAGCCCCTCCCTGGTCCATCACACACACACCACTACAAGTAATCCCTGTTACACTATCCCATAATACACCCCTGTATTGGTTATCGGTGCAGCCCCTTCCTGGTCCATCACACACACACCACTACAAGTAGTCCTTGTTACACTATCCCATAATACATCCCTGTATTGGTTATCAGTGCAGCCCCTTCCTGGTCCATCACACACACACCACTACAAGTAGTCCTTGTTACACTATCCCATAATACATCCCTGTATTGGTTATCGGTGCAGCCCCTTCCTGGTCCATTTACACATCTGCAGTCTCTCACTATTCAATTACAGCTTCTAATACCTTTATTCCTGTTGTAAATTATGGGTCTTGTTCATGAACATATTATTAATATTTTATGGTAATAATGACTAGTGTTAGTGTTTCAAGAGACAACAGTGGTCCTTCTACATTCAACAATCAATGTATCTTGAAGAGATAGAAGAGCTGATCATAAAGGTCGGTATCTAAGCCAGAAACATTTGCAGAAACTAAATATCTTTGACATTATTCATGTTTCTTTTCACTCTCCTTCCAGTCACAGAAAATGACATAGTTACGTTATCTTATTTAACCAATGAAATATCCATTCTCCCTAAAACGTTATTACCAAATAATAAAAAGGAACTGAAACAATTGTTGTTAGGTTTGTTGTAACCCATGAAATATCCATTCTCCCTAAATCTTTATAATATTATACTGTAATGGAAGGAACCGAATACTCATTGTTTTTCATTTCAAATCACAAACAGGCTTACAGTCAATGCAATATTAATATCTCCCACTTTACTGACCAATATGAAATGTGAAAAATGTTTCATTAGAAAATATTTTGGTTACTACTAATATAAATTTTCAAAATGACAACAAGTTATAGTCCACATTACAATGAAATCATATGCACCCTGAGGCAAACTTGTGGATTCAGGTGAAGTAATTTTTATGGTCATGGACAAAAAAACTCTTGGATTCAGATGAAGTCATTTTTATGGTTGACAAAAATGATCTGTGAACTTCTAGTAGAACGATTTTATGTAACTCTTAATACCATGTCTAGATTTGGCCTCAGGCGTGGTGATATTCTCCCTTCGATGAAGTCATTTTTATGGTTGACAAAGTGATCTGTGAACTTCTAGTAGAATGATTTTATGTAACTCTTAAAACCATGTCTAGATTTGGCCTCAGGTGTGGTGATATTCTCCCTTCGATGAAGTCATTTTTATGGTTGACAAAGTGATCTGTGAACTTCTAGTAGAACGATTTTATGTAAACTCTTAATACCATGTCTAGCTTTGGCCTCACGGCTGGTGATATTCTCATTTTGTAGCAGACATACAGCCACAGCTTTCTCAGAGAATCCTCGTAGAGTCGAAATTTATGTGTGCGCATGATCAATGGTAGATTGCACTTAGTGTTAGATAACAGCCCACATCAAACAGCAAAATACAAATTCCTACATGTAGTATAAAATAATTAAGTTCTTATCCAATAAAGCTTCAAGGAGCTTTCATATTTGTACAAAAGCTGAAACTAAATTTTGTGTAACATTCATAAAGTATAACATATAGAGCAGAAGATCAGAGTTAACATGATTGATAATCATTTAATTATTGATCTGCAAACATCTTAGTGAGTGAAAGAGTGACACATTTGAATATTCAGACCCCTCACAATAATTCATTTCAATGTTTCGTGTCTCCAAAAATTAAAGAAATGAAAAAAATTCAAAATGTTGACAGTTTGAATTGAAGCAAGAGATAAAGAAATAAGTTATGATTGAAGTGATACATTAAAAGATAATTGTTTTTGGTATAAATGTAACACGGGAATGGCAATAAAATAGGGGCTACATGTGTTACTAAAGATAATGAGATTCCTGAAAAGATATATATTTCTGGCTCATAATCGTGATTCCTGCTCTGATAAATAGGTGATATGCTACACTGTAATGCAATGGATTTCTGATGACATAAGAAGATTCTGAATTAATAAACTATTCACTGAAAGATTATAATAACCGGGTAAAAAGCTTGGAAGTTTGTTTGCACACAAAAAATCCAGAAGACCAGTTGCATGAAGAGGGTAGAAGGCAGGGAAGTAATATAGAAAAAAGTTGTTGGTAGAAAATTATGCTCAAAAATAAGTTATTCCTATTCATTTAAAAGTGGAAAGATATTGTTTACAATGTGAGCTTTATGTTGACCAAATAAGCTGGAAGATCTATGTAAATATGGAAAAACTAGGTTTGTTTGTATCAGATAGTGAAAAAATAATGTACTTTTAAATGTCCTGGGAAAACAAGAGTTACTGCTGAAACATGTCTAAACTAAAAGTTGTCCTTTTATTTACCAAGATATTAACTAAGCTTCTGCTTTTATTAAGACCATTTGAAAACAAGAACCACAGATAAAGAAAAGAGTGCAAAGATGTTAAATACGAAAATTTGAAAAAGAAATCAAATCAAAACAGACAAATTCCAACAAAATAGATAACAAAATACCAGAGTTTTGAAGGAAGTAAAAGACAATTTAATTTTACGTTCATATTCTAAGTTCCATGAAAAAAAAAACAGTGACTTTATGGTAATCTGAATAGGTTTTTCCACATTTATATATTAACTCAGATGTAGCCTTATATATAAATAATGTTTTAGGAAAACAAACATTGTACATATGCATGCAATTGTGTGTTTGCTTCATGTCAGCGCTTTCCATGGTGTGTGAATAGCCCAGATCCAGCTTTGTTTGAGTGACCACCAAAAGATCAGTTGTTTTCCCAATGGAATAAAGAATTCCATTTGAATTCAGAAGGTTGCTCTTGTAATTATCTATATTTTTCTTAATTAATGTACCTTAAGAACGCATTTAAGTTCAAATCAAAAAAATATAGCTATCAATGAGGAACCTTCTTCCAATAATAGCAAGTTCTACCATGAGAAAACTGGCAAAGTGTCATCTTTTTTTGTTTAAAAACTTAAGATAAATTTCCATTGTGATATGTATATCCCCAAAGGTTTAAAGATAGTTTATACAATAAAGGGTTTTCAAACAATCCTTTTTCTCTCTCGTATGTTTAACACTGAATATTATTTGATATGCTAAAAATGCAGACAAGGAACGGACACATAATTGTGTTGAAACAATTCTATTTCAGTAAGCTTGAAAGAACATGTCCAATAACTAAATTTTCCCAATAATTTCTAATTTCAAAAATTTAAAGCTGGAAGTTCATATCACATTGAGATGTTATTGTGATCTCATACAGAGTAATGAAAAAAATTGTTATCACTTATGACCAAAGCAAAGTATTGTACATTAGTATAGTGCAGCTCAACAGGGTCAAACCGAAAGCATGGAGAGTCGTATGAACATCAAAATAAAGGTAGTTCACATCAGCATGATGAGGTTTACACATGTAGAGATCTTCATCATTATTGTCACCTACTCTAGATTCAAATTACTCTGAAGTCATTGATAACAGGTACATACTCTGTAGGCACAATATAAAAAGCCGGGGGGGGGGGGGGAATGGTGCTACAATTAGCAAATTGTAAAAAAAGATGTTGTTTACGTGCTTGAACAGACAATTATCGAACAGAAATGTTGAATGAAGGTAGTCGAACCCTGCTGAATATCCTTATTACATGCTCCAAAAATCATTGCAAAGGAATGAGGGAATCATGACAAATATGAGATTTTTTCTGGTATCCCACAGGGATCCCACACAAGGAAACCATCAAGATTAGTGTGGCTGCTTGCCTCATGGCTTGCAGCAAAAAGTGGACAATAAAAGTCATGTTACTGGGCAGATATATATAATATTATATAAAATAATTGCTCATTCAACTTCCTGATACCACACTGAACCAGCAATCAACAACCACGATATCCAAGATTCAACGAGAACAATAAGAAATGCAGGATGTTGATGAAAAGGTTACCGAAACCAAAAACTCATAATTGACACTTATTCTGTAAAAAAAATTCCTGCTGAAATAATTTAATGCAATATCATATACCAGTATTCTATAGATATCAACCTAAAAAATTGCTCTTTGTAAATGACCATCTTTATTGGTGACAGCCAGCTATACATCATAGTGATATGTTAAGACTGGTATTGCAGGTGTTAACTATGAAAATCCTATTAAGAATACCATTGTACGTGGGTTTATCCATGTTATGAAAATCCTGTTTCATTTTGCTGACTGATCAGCAATCTCACTCCTTTCCCATAATTCATAAACAGCACACCACAATAGACCACTTCACGGTTGCCCTCGCTCAACCTCGGCCTCGATAGTGTGTAATATATTCTTTAGAATTGACTACAACTCACAGTAATTTAAGGAATGTACACATCAAACAATAGACCATTTCCGAGATGCACGAGTGCTTTCAAAAATATCTATTGAAACACTTAAAACTTCCATGGGCTTTAGTCAAATTCTAAAGAATAAATTACACGCTATTGAGGCTGAGGTTGAGTGACTACAACTGTGAAATGGTCTATTAACGTAGGAAACACTATTATAATAATACAATCAACATAGTTTACCTTGTGGAGTACCATGTAGAATATTGACTGTTACTGATCGATGCACTTCGTGTTGATTGGTGATGACAACGGCATAGAGTACCCCATGGCGAGTCACATTATCTAATAGCTCTGCCATTGACATCATCCCAAGAAACTGTAGATCTGTAACTAGACCAGACTCCTTGAACTTTCTCTCAACCAACATACCATAATCACTGTGTTAAAAGATGGACAAAAATTTGTTACCAAACATGATTGACATTGTAACAGGCACTACCACTACATTCTATATTTACAACACACAACACTCAACTCACATGTTGATTTTTTCTCAGATTTTTGATATCTTTTTTAGAGCGCGTGCAATGACACGTTAAATCCAGATGTTTGAGTTTTTGATGGTTATTACCTGTATTCCAAAATAGACATTGTCTTTTGAACAGAAAATTATTTCAAAATTCTAAGACACTGTTTTTTAGATTGCCTGGTGATTTATCGTAATAAGTTTCAGAACAATCTGATACAAACCAAACGAGCTAGAATGTTTTACAGAAGCTATTTTGTTCACTCAAAAACTTTGGAGAAACCCAATAACCTTTTTTTGTGTTGCGAAAAAGAAAATTCTAAATTGATTTTTAAGAAATATATTCCAGAAAATATATACTTTTATAATATATAATAATATTGAAAAGGCAGCACAAAATTTGGCTCGTACATAAAGTGATCTAGAAGGTCTCAAAGGTATATTGACACCTTAAGTGGTCTATCAAAATAATCGTTTAAAAACTTACCGGAGGACTTTGTTGACCACGATAATGACACAATCAGTTGGAGCTTGAATAGGCTTATTATAGGAATCCTCATACTCTGGACGTGATTTTTTTGAAGGTGGTCCATAATCGTCTTGAAAATCCCTGCTGTAACTATCATAACGGCCATAGGTGTCATCACGACGAGGATCATCTCGACGAGGATCATCTCGACGAGGATCATCTCGACGAGGATCATCTCGACGTGGAGGATCACGTCGTAAATCATCTCTCCTGACATCATCTCTTCTGACATCATCTCTGCGGGGACCTTCATGTCGAAAGTCGTCCCTGCGTCCTCCATCCCTAGGCATATCACCATAGCGATCATAGTAAGGATCCCCTCTTGGTGGATAATCATATGGATCTCTTCTGTCATCATATGGGCCCCTTGGGGGAGGTGGAGCATCACGTCTGTCATAAGAATCTCTTGGGTGTTCATCCCGATATCGGCCTCTTGGGTAGTCATCAGGACGATCAAACGGTTCTCGAAATGGAGCATGTCTAGGTGGGGTTAATGGACGAGCATAGCGTTCTGACTCTGGATGATCAAACCTGGATGGGTACCTACCAAAGTCATCTCCTCTGCCTCTTTCTCGTGGGGGGGAATGCCTGCTTCTTCCTCCTCCTCTTCCTCCTCTTCCTCCACCTCTACCAACATCTGGAGGTGGGGGACCTCTCCTTTTTTTATCAGATACTAAATGAACATCTGAAAATAGGTGAAAAGGGAATCTCAATAATTGAAAAAACTTTGACGTTAATCATGCAATGTAACGCACTGAAAAGCATTTACGAACATAGAAAATCAGAAAACTTAGCCATCTCTTCAATTTAAGGATTGAAGTTAATTACCAATTTTCCTGCCATGAAGCATTCTTGCATCTTCCTTTGCTACTGCCTCATCAGCAGACTTTTCATCATCATACTGTACAAACCCAAAATTTGCATGTACAGAGCACCCACTAATGTGACCATATTTCATAAATATGTCCTCTAGATCCTGCCGAGACATCTTCTCTGCAGCCAAATTTCCTACAAATATCCTACAACGGACAGAGTGTGGGTCCATTCTGTTGGTTTCATATCTTATTTCTGCTGTCCTTCTTCTGTCTCTGTCAGGGGATTTACCTCTTATTGGTCGGTCATCTTTTTTGTCTAGCCCAGGTGGCTTGGCTGCCATTATGTCAATTCTCCCTCTCTCTCTCTTCACTGGAACCTTTATAAAGTTGTTCTAGGTAGGGATAAAATGGAAAATGATTAAACCTTTAGTAAAGCACTTGTTACAAGTATATATCCTAAACTTCTATAAGAGAGTCAAAAACTTCAAGCAACAGTAAATGTCAAAATCAATGTCAAAACTAAAGATTTAAAGATTTAAAGCAAGTGTTTGAAAACATTAGTAATCAAACTATCACTGTATGAAGCTCTGCTTTCCTGGTAGGCATGTGCCAACTTAAGCCTGGTTTACTAGCATCGTAATCGTAATCGGAAACAACATACGCAGACTCAGTACATGTAGCATACTGCTCATTAAGAGGGCTTGTCTTTTTTCACGCCTAGGTGATAAATGCGATACCTAGTCTGCGTATGTTGCTTCTTCAATGGTCCCCTTTGCAGTTCCCTTTGCAGTTCCCTGTGCCATCTTGAAAGGTAGCCTTGTCTTTACATCGAAGCAAGACGAATGGTAAGCTTGCAATGATAGAGACATGTGAATAACTGTTCAAGGTGTTAAAAAAGGTATCTATCATTGCAAGCTCACGGTTCGTCTCGCTTTGATGCAAAGGCATGGCTACCTTTCAAGATGGCACAGGGAACTGTGAAGGGGACTATTACGATTACTTCCTACTTATGATTATGACGCTAATATGAAGCAGCCTTTCTGGTACAAAATAGTGTATGTCTGTCATGAAGTTATGTTATGTTTTTTTATTTTGAGTGTGAGAGTGTGTGAGTGTGAGAGTGTGTGAGTGTGAGAGTGTGTGAGTGTGAGAGTGTGAGAGTGTGAGAGTGTGAGAGTGTGAGAGTGTGAGAGTGTGTGAGTTTGTGATTCCCTTGAAGACAGCATATGTATTTACATAAAGATAACGTGTGTTGCAAAATAAATGAAGCAGAAGAACTCAAGTTGGTCGTCTTGGTTTATCAGGTTTTAGAACCTGTGACAATGTCATATAGAAAGCAAGCAAAATGTGTGTATAAATGTAATAAGAACACCTATGACTTTTGTTAACAGCCAGAACACAGGTCTTAAACCACCCAGGCTTTAAAAATAGCCAAGCTGAGCCACTATTTCCCAAGTAAATAAGTGTTAAATTTTTCATTAAACTTTAAAGATTGTGAATGCTGCAGTTTGGACAGAAAACATCAATGAAAACATACAAATTTTAAGACACCAAACCTCAAAAAACAACACAACTTCAAGTTTGTTTTCTTAGAAAATATTTTTTAACCGTCTTGCACAAGAAATATAGGTAGACATACATGTATATGACCAACTTTATACTTGTTAGTGTAAGCTTACAAGACACAGACTGTCAACAACTCAACATTATGCCCGCATTATGTGATTCCAAAGCGAGTTTTCACAACAATATTCGGTCTACGCTTTGAAATAATTTTCTCGAAATCTTGTCTAGCCTTTATGTGAAATTGTTGACAGATAATACATATAAATAGCTATGAAGAACTTAAAAAGAAAACGAAATTTTACGAAACAGCAGGAACACATGGACGGAACATCCTGCCCAGAAGCGATTCATTAGGGGGCAAAAGACGTAGTCTTTTTTACCAAATACTATAAAATTTCGTTCTCACAATATTGCAAAATCACTTTACTTACCTTAAGAAGCCTTTTAATGTAGTTTTCTTGGATTTTGCAGCTAGAATTAATGATTTCTTTGAGATTTTCGAGACTTTCCAGACAGACACATGTTGTACTCTAAGAATATTATGGGATACATGAAGTACTTACACAGGCAACCCAACAGATTTATGGGCCACTCCTGCACAGTTTTCCCGTGGATCACGGAGATGAACTTTGAAATAGATAATTTTGGAAGGAAAAGGGGAATAACCACTGTACTATGATGCGCATTTGGTACCCTGCTTGCAGAGGTCTTTTTCTGCTCTCCGTTCTGGCTTTACGTACGTCGGGGGAGAAAAACACGTATTTTTCTCCCGATTACCCTGCCGCTCAGCCCTACGGAGTGGAAGAAAAATAACCTCTGCTTGTAGTGGTTTTTGGGGGGGGGGGGGGGGTGGGCATGCAAGCAAACCCATAGCCTGCAGTTCAGATTTGCAGTCACCTCACATATGAACTATAGCACTCTAAAATTTTAAAATGCCCCAGTGCAACCAATTCATGTGAAATGAATAAATGAAAGCCACTAAAATGTTCCGCAGCTCACTCCAGATAAAGATTTTGACAATGAAATTTCCTATATTTTATTTCAAAATCCTCAAACCGAGATTTTTACAAATTACTAAAATCTATTTTTTCCTACCTAGAGTCGCTAAAACTCAGTTCCATATATTACTTACAATTATATATTTCTATTGTTTTTCTTACACCAAAATACCGAAAAGTGAATTGCGTGTATGCTGGCTCAAATTCAGGATAAAACGTGTTCTAAAAGATACGAGCGACGCCAAAATTAATCTGTGAAGTTGTTGTGCATGACGTTGCAACAGTTTTCGACACAAATTCGCAAAGGCTTCCTAGCACTGCCCCTTCTTCAACTCTTTTCGCAGTGGCGCGCAGTATGTTTGGAGTCATGAAGCGCATAAGCAGTCTTGCGCAAGAGAAACTTATTGCGCGCAACGTCACACAGTTATCGTGACCATCAGAGGATTCCTACTGCTCTTTTTTCGACGCTTTTCGTGGTCGCGCATGATATGCAAAAAAAATAGTCGAACTCCTGAATCGTTGTATATCAGGTGCAAAGATAGAAATACGAAGCAAACTTGCGCAAAAGAATTGTAGTGCGCGCAAGTGGCACAGTTGTCGTGGTTATCAGAAGTTGCACGAAGAGTACACGATGCATTCTTGCGCAAGGTTGCTTTGTAATACGAATCCTAAGACGCTTGAGTATATAAGTCCAAACCCTTTTTTTGAAATACCCTTATTCTGTCTATGATTGCATAATAATCATTGTAAAACGAAAAATCCAAATTTTAGTACCATTTCTGATGCGGTATATATTTTACGACCCTGCAGTAATACTTCGTTCTAAGGCAATGTATCTAGCAGTCAAAGGTGTATATATCTCATGCGCATCTGCTCGCGGCTTGACTGCCAGTTGGTAGGCTGGCGCATTAGAGACTGCTTTCTTAAAGGAGTGATCAGGTCCAAGCCATCCATGTTTGGCACGGTATGCGCACCCTAAGCAAGCTGAATTAGCCGTGTCTTTAATGGTATAAACAGGAGCATTGAACACATCGGCAAGCACTTGAAGGATGGATTTGTTTGAAGATGCTCCTCCTGTTGCAAGTACTCTGGACCCAGGACCTACGAAAAACAAGGTTAGAATAAATGAAAGGTTGTCCAGGATGGTACTGATAGATCAGACGATCAAGCGATTTTAAAAAGGTGCCATGCTGGACATCGTGTTTCCACGACAGTGCATCTTGTCTGCGCTTTAGAGGTGACTTCGTATGACTGTAAAACGGGACAGCAGATAATTGGACATGGTGCGGAATTGATGATATCTTTTGAACCAATAACACCATGCAAGATCACTGTTTTTTAAAAATGACATGTTCATGGACATGGCACCGTGATGGTCACGGAACAACATGGCACATCCGTACATGGTTTTCTAAAAATAAAGGATGAACAAAGTATGGGAACTTACCAATGCTATAGCCAAGAAGTTCAGCATGTGCTCTCTTAGCCATGAATTGCCCTTCGATCAATGCTCTTATCTCAACATCCTTTGGAAATGTCTCTACCTTGTCATTGTTTTCTGAAAACCTGTGAATCCCATCGGCAAAAGGAGTAATCTCCTTCACCTCAAAGTATATGCCAATGTTTCCATGGTTACCAGGTGGGGTAGAGCTAAGGGCCTCATTGAATTGTTCCCATGATCCATTGGAGCATGAATTTCGGATTGATTCTCTTGTGAGTGAGCCATTCTTGAAGCAAAGTAGAGCCATGTATGCATTTGCTATAATTAAAGCAAGCATTAGATATGCAATTTATTAGATCAAGAATGACTGCACACAAAATCTTTGTTTCATTATTTTTGGAATTATTGCATGTTTTGGATGCCTTTATCAATACAGCAGTGCAAACATATCCATGGCATGTCATGCCAGCATTCAGACCTAATGAGCATTAATCACAATTGCAACATCCATGTCCTCACTGTGTTCATGCCATGATTTGGGCATTGGATGGAGACTAAATGTGATTTTTCTGGTGGCAGTGCCTTGCCATGTCACAACCGCTTTCATGCTCCAACCTTTTCACAGTCATACAAAAACTGCTCTTTGAGTCAGTGGTCTGTATGATGTTGCAATATAGCATGCAATATGACTTCTAAATATCTGAGTGTCAGGTAATACCAGATACTTACTATCAACTGGATTAACAAATATATGTCCTTCAAGTGCAGGTTGAGGAGTCTTTAGCCACAACATCAGAGTATCACTGGTGCCCAGACTAACAGCAATGTCTCCTTCATCAAGTCTCATGCCTGCAAGGGATGCTGGGTTATCACCAGTAAAAGCAACAACTTTACAATCAGGAGAAAATCCAAAATGTTCCACCAGGTACTGCGAGACATTTCCTACTTGAGAACATGAAGAACTAAGAGGGCCAAGTTTTTCTCTCAGATGTGGGGAACAAGCCTGGATAAGATAATCATATGTCAGAATAAAAAAAAATGGTGTTTCTATGAACCATGTGATGTCCTAACAATATATCTAATCATTGGAATGATGCCCTAACACCTTCACAGTTCTCTGCACTATCTTGAAAGGTAGCTGTGACTTTGCATCAAAGCAAGACCAGGGACCGCGGAGCATAATTTTGATTGGGGGGGGGGGGGGGGGGCTAACCACCACCAAATACTGGAAGACCTAGGGGGTTTGGGGGCATGCTCCCATTATTGGGGGGGCTATAGCCCCCCATCCCCCCCTGCTCCGCGGTCCCTGAAGACGAACAGTGAGCTTGCAATGATAGAGATCTGTGAATAATTGTCCAAGGTGCTAAAAAAGGTCTCTATCATGATTGCAAGCTCTCCATACGCCTCACTTCAATGCAAAGGTACAGCTACCTTTCAAGATGGTGCAGAGAACTGTGAAAGAGACTATTGGTGCAAATGGCATTTATCAATGAGGTATCAACAGATGATGGCTCAGTTAAATAGCAGGACAAAAAGTAGACATCTAGCAGTTCTTTCTATTTCCCTTAGTTACAGTCTTGGCTATGTATGTATAAACTGGTGTGCTTGGGTTAATTTGGCCAATTAGAGTTAGTAATGAGTCTATATTGTCCCAAGGATAGGGTGCTCATGAGAAAAAAAGGGACCTTAGAACAAGGGAATTTCCATGGAAAGAACTAGAACCCAGTAGTTTGTTTATCGAACCTTTTGGGAACAGTAATTAGTGCTGGATGTAACAATACTCTCCTTGCAGGATAGAGTGGTTTTTGTATGAGTGAGAAACCTACTGTGCCAACTTACAGCACATACATGGTAAAACATGGTGGAACACTGAAATGGCTTCCTATTGTCATCTAATACTTCAGCCAATCACTATAATGTGTAGTTATGGTCAAAGTAATATATATGGTACAGCTACAGTACAGTTATAGATTTGCTGGATATTTTATAATATTAATTATGATAATGTAAAATAAACTGACAGAATTCCCTTTCCTTACCTCTAAACATTTCTCCTCCCAGTCTTTAGTTTCAATATTCATTAGGTTCATTCCTGACCCATCACTGTAATCAATAGGTGCGTAATCACCAATCAGAAGGCTGGGAGCAAAACTGCTGACCAGAGAAATCCTTTCACACTGGTCATAAACCTTTGGTTGGGTTTGGAAAATCTTTGCTATCTGATTGCCTGTGAAACGTTCATATGCTCTAGAGCCAGTTATCTCAGCAAGCCTCTGGGGACCCCCCACAACTTTTTCAAGTGAATGACACTGGGTACTAGTGCTGGAGTCCATCCAGATAGGAGAGTCGAGGACTGCAAAACAATCCTTTGAAAACAATAAAATAATATTTTTGAGAAAATATCAGGGGAGAGGTGGGAGTGATGCCTGCAAATATTGTTCATGTGTTTATGATTATTTCATACATGTATCTTTTGGTAGTGTTTTTCAGGGCTAAAAACTAACATGATGTCTAGTCGCTGGTCGATCATGATGCATTAGCTCAGTCATACCTTGTTTCTGGCTCAACATTACTGGTCAATATGACCAGCAAGGCAAAGATTTCACTGGAAAACTTTCAATTCTGGCCAGACATTGTCTGATGAACAGCTGTTATTTTTAGCCCCATTTTGGGGGTGTTACCCCTCCTGACCAAAAAATAATGACCAGTCCCTAGTCCCTAATATGTGACATATGATTCAGTGGAGTCAAGAAACATTTATCAATGAAATTAAGTACTTTATTAATCATCAATTAATTATTAATTGAATTTTTTACCTTCAATTGATCATGAAAAGAGCCTCCACTTTTGAGGGACTTCAACACTTCTTTAGCTCCTTTCTTCCAATAAACACTCCCATGTTGTTGTCCCGTGCCTGACATACATGCAACAGACTTAAAATCAAAGCCTTTAGACTTCATTCTATCGAACAACAAGTCCCAAGCTTGAACCCACAATAAGCAAGGAGCAGTCACAGTCAAGTTATCCTCATGTTTGTGAACTCCTCCTTGCGTCTTGTACTCTGGTAAATCATTATCAAAGTGCACAGATGCCTCATGTATTATATTCAGGTCGTTATCGATAGCTAAAGCCTTTAGTTGTTGCGTGCTTAAGTCAAAACCAAGAAAAACAGGAGACGCCATATTTTTCGTCTGGTACAAATGGCACCACAAGAAAACTTGAAACCGTGGGATTCCTGTGGACGACAAAAAACTCTAGTATACCCCCCAGAGGTTTTTGTCGCTTAAATCCAAAATGGCGGACGACAAGCCAGCCGAACCTTTTGATCTTCTTGAACAAACTATAGAGCAATTTGTCGAATCAACGCGACAGATTGGCATCATTGTTAGCGATTTTCAACCAGGAAGTCAAGGGGTATTGAATCAAAAGATGTGAGTTTGACTATTCTTCTAAATTCGGCAGAAATTCAAAAGCAAAAAGATAGCTAGTTATGTCGACATATTTTGATAATTTGTTCCTCACTATGATTAATTTTTCCAATTATTATCACAGGAATTGTTTATCTACATCTACATTTTTATATTCTTTAAAATCAAAGGGTCACAAGAAATTACAAAAATGTAGATAGGATACCGAACATTTACGACAGGGAAATATTTGGGCAATAGACTGACATCAATCAAACAAATATTGTTTGGTACCTTTACATTCTCTGATTGACAGCAGTGTTTTGCCCAATTCCCATGTTGTGACTGTTGTCTTAATCAGCACGTAGCAATGAAAACACTGGTAAATTAAACTGTTAAGGTTTTTCCAAAGGACTGAAAATATATGGTTCTATAACAATATATTGTACCCCTCCCCCCCATGGGGCAATGGATGTACAAAGGTTCCCTACCCATCCACCCATCCACCACTTTCCCTGGGGGGAGAGAAGTATAGCCTATTTTGAGTAACATTTCTTGTCTTTTTCAGTAACATGATGGTTGATAACATGAGGGAAATAGAAAAATGCAAAGCCCTAGTCAAAGATGTTGAAGTACCTCTGGAAGTTTTTGAGTAAGTTTTGTAACGCAGTATCATGAATTATATTTGCCATTATAATTCTGGCTTTTATTCAGATCATGAATGTTGAGTTAATTGTCATCAACTCAACATTCATGATCTGAGTGAGGCATTGGTAAAGGGAGATGTACTTGAATATTGGAGGGTAAAAATTTGACTCCTGCATTCTTAGGTGACAACTTTTAACAGCATCAGTAAATTGTTAGAGCAGGGCTCAAAAAAATGGCCAGTCATACGCGGGTCAAGATGTCCGGCGAATGATATTTTATTCTATTTTTTTCAAATATGACCGGTCAACATGTCCATTCAAAACCGTGTTTGACCAGTCAAGTACCAAATTTGGCTGGACATTGACTGTTGACCGGCAGTTATTTTGAGCCTGTTAGAGTAATCCATGCAGGAAGAATAGTAGTACTCTAAAAACCCTGACAAACCCAAAATTTGACAAAACATTTGACCCAGCATTTACAGTAGCTAGGATTTAGACCCAACAATGACAAATGTTTCAACCATTGATCCTGACAAATGTTGGCTAAATATTGGGTCAAATGTTGGGGCCATTTGTCAGGCCTTTAGTTGATTATGGCTAGGCCTGAAAGTTATAAACTAAGATATAAGTACCAACATTAATGCTTAGTTATTGTGACTCTACTCATCTATAGGTACATTGATCAAGGTCGCAATCCACAACTTTACACAAAGGACTGTTTAGAAAAAGCACTAGTGAAAAATGAACAAATAAAAGGAAAAATAGACTCTCTCAAGGTAATGAGCTTCAAATTTATTTTATATGTTGTATTTAACCTCATTAATTTTCTGGAAATGTCTTCAGATGTTTTCGGCAATGATTATATTGGGATTTTGCACAGATTCAACATTATCTGTGGCCTCAGAAGTGAGAAACAGTTGCATTTTTTAATGATTGATGTGATAGTGAAATATTGATTTGCTAATAACAGGAGCCAATTATTCACAAATGCACTCCCTGCTCTGAAAGCACACTACGGTCCTGATCATCCTTGATGGTGGTACAGGCCACAATTCTGACTGATTCTTGATTTGCATTTCAGAATTTCAAGTCTTTGTTAGCATCTGAACTGACAAAATCCTTTCCAAAAGAAATGGATGAGTACAAACATGCAAAAGATGGCCAAGGCACATGAATGAGAGAAATGAAAGGAAAATAATAATCATTCCTCGTGTACATATTTATTGTAACTGTAAATAGACATTCTCTGCTAAAAATAAATATTTTAAAAACAATTGCTTCTATGCTCTGTTAAATATTTTGGTTTTAATTACTTTTTAAAAATAAATGCCCTTAGAAGTGAGTATCATCTCATATCTTCTTCAAGATCACATAGGTTCATACATTTCAATAAAAAGGATTCTTTTTTTGCTGTACACTCATGGTTTTTACTCATCTTTATAAAATACCTTAACTGTTATAACTTTCTCATTCTGATTGGTTGACAGCATGTGCTTTATAAGAGCACAATTTAGTAGGAGCACACACTTTATATTGCATCATTCTTATCCAAAATAATGGTTATTGTAATTCGTATTTTATATAAGAAATAAAAAACCTGCTTGCTTTGTTGTCTGCAGTGGAAGCACTTGGGGATTGGCAGAACACTCGAGAATGAGAACTTTTGTTCTTTTGAGAAAGTTCTGAGAAGCACTCTGCTTTATTATTGCACAAAACCCATGCATTTTTTCTATTTCTTAATGAGAGTAACTTTAGCACCTATTTTAATAACAAAGGTCTGAATAGGCAAATGCACAACTTGCAACTAAACTTTGTTTGTTGCTTCTTTTGCTACTTCCAACTTGCTCTCACTCCCTTCACCACCCTCTGATATAAAAAAAAGATCACTACTACAGCATGATGGGATTGTGCTACATTGTATGTATTTTTGATTAGGGTACTGGGACCTTGTAACCTGCTCAATTTGCAATTGTGCCCTTCACAGTTCCTGTGCCATCTTAAAGGTAGCCATGCCTTTAAATCAAAGCAAGACATGAGATTACCTTGCAATGATAGACCTTTTTTAACACCTTGGACAATTGAGTGAGTGATGTGATCGTCCAGGTGAGTGTAGTCTTGAGAAAGACTGTTGTTGGTAGAGACTGACGTTTCGACAACCTGAGCGGAAGTCATCTTTAGAGTACAGTGGGGAATGAAAGACAGTAGATGGTATTTATAGCTCTGGTGCTGCGGTCGTAATTGTAAACAGTAATTAGTCGGTATTGCGTATAGTCGCGTCGGTATAGTCGCAAGTAGTGGTCTATTGTTCTAGGTAACGTAGGTGTTATCACAAAGTGATAGTCTATTGTTCTTCAGTAGCGTCATCGGTCTGTTTGAGGTCATGGATGAGTCTTTTGTAGGGAGCAATTGGACAATTGTTCACATCTCTATCATAGCAAGGTCAACTCATGTCTTGCTTCGATGCAAAGGCACCCTTCAAGATGGTGCAGGGAAACTGTGAAGGGGACTATTGGGGTTCAAAGCATGCACTGTGTTGTGGGTGCCAATGAATGAATATTTAGGAAGCCCTTGTCAACACATCCTTGGGAACCCAGGGGTAAAATTCTGTCACTCGTGAGCAGCAGAATTCACCCCTGGGTTACCCGATGGTGTTTTCAACACAAGTGAAGTTAGGGGTGCATCAAACTTGTGAAAATGCATTTTCAGGTCCATTTTGTTTTGCATAAACTATGAAGCATTCCTTATAACAATTTCAATTGTTTTATTCTATATAAAAACTGGTTGACAATGAACAATAAATAGTATTATTAAATACCTCTTTTAAAATGCTGTGATAATGATACAAATTCATACAAACCATGTGACACCAAATGGTGATAAAATCTGCTTTTTGGTGTTTCAATTCAAACACATTACTTAACAATTTTATAACTAGATCTTAACTTAATCCATAATTATGATTTTAACTTTAAATTTTAACTATTTTATTACTGGTATTCAATGACATTTGATGTAAAATCTGGTAATAGGGTTTCATAATGTATATTTAGTGGTGTAATTATTATCACATCAAAAAATATACATACCAAGTCACTATTTACAGATTTTGTTTGATTTCTTTCACTCTTTTCTGGTGGGTTTACCAGTGTTGACTGCTTCTTGCGATTCTGAACATTCTATGAATTCAGACATTTCAACAGCTTATTGTGAAATTGGTTTTTCACTGTTGTCAATCAAAACTAATCAGTCAGTACCTTTCATATCTTTGGCTGGCGACAGTGAAAAAAACAAATTCCAATGGGCAACTACAGAGTTCACAGAATATTGAAAATTGCAATAAATGCAAGACTTTGTAGTAGATGAGGCAATGAAAATTCTGATTCTCGTTAGCTTATATATTATAGATAGTTATCAGAGAATTTTAAATAATCATTGCCAATAGTTCCACAAGGTTTAGTCTTTGGGATATCTATATTTGTCTAAAAACACATTCCTGGCCTGCAACAAGGATGCTGTGAAACCCCTCTGTTACATGTACATGTACCAGTAACTCACAAAAGAATCTTATCACTCAACATTCAGTGGTCAATTCTGTAATGTAAAAACACTAAAGGAATTGTAGAAAATAACTAAATAAGATAAAATTAAAAAGAGATCTAGCTTCATACAAGCTAACTATGTTTTTAACTTCATTTGTTTAATGTCCTTCCTTTCAAACTTCAGCATTGTCATTGAACTGACAATGTAAGATTCTTATCAAATCAATTTAACTGACATGCAATTTACCAGCTCATTTTGAATTTTGAGTATCTTTAAATCAAGATTTCACCACAAAATTCATCATACTTGTGCGAGATCTATCGCATTTCACTTGTCTGTTCTTTCTTCCTTGATCTGCACATTTTGCGTGCTCTTTCTTCTAGTTTCCTTGACCCATGTCTTTGACCAGTATCAGTCACTCCATCACCATGTGTCCATCAATTCACTGATTGTATTACCATTATTAACCACTCTTACAGTGTTACCAAATTATCACTCATTCATGTACCACAATTATCATGATTTCCCTTCACACATAGCCTGAGGTATTCTAGCTGCTTGCTCAAGTCCTTGTTTTGCTTGTTCAAACTCTGAGTTGATCCTTACTGTAGCCTGTTCCAAGTTTATTGCAATATCTTGAACTTCTTTGTTAATTACAGCAATAACATTCTCCATTGCTTGTCTTCCCTAAATTAAACAACAACAAAAAACAATGTCAACAAAGGCATAGAGAACTTGGGAATATTATTGAATGTATTGCTCTGTTTTGCAGATTCAAGGAGACAATTTAAGCTGCACGATTTACCCTTCTCAAAATTATCTTGGACGTGAGTCTAACATGAAACATAAAATAAATCACACTTTTTCTTGATGTTAGCCTTGCATTCAATATGACTTCACTCTTCTTTTACTGGCCAATGCCATACTTTACATACATACATAATTTTATGGGTTATTAGGTAATTATTCAATATTGGTATTAATATTAGTTTACCTTTCCAGCATTGTTTGCCATAGCATTCCTGATCATGCTCTCACAGTGATCTCCAAAGCTGATTCCAAATACTTTGATAACAGCTTCTTGATCAAGATTTGTGCTGCAACAGAAGAAGCTTCAATTCAATATATATTCACCATATGATATAGACAATATAGTATAATTATGTATAAATAGTTCTATCATCAGGAAAAGCAGTTGAGCAGAGACTTTCTTAAAGCCAGTTATTTTTACCCATCCTTGTAACCATCTTCAAGTCAGCTATGTTGACAAGGAGTTTCATTCCCCAAAGGGAAAAATTGCAATCAACAACAAAGCTGCCGTGAAACCCCTCTATCACTATCAATATTCACATGTGTCAAAGAATGAATAAAGTTTACTTACACATCTGCTTTTACGGGATCTTGTGAATACACTAGTGTTTCCTCTACAGTACACCAACTTGACAACGACCAGTTTTTACTGTGTAACGACATGGTCTTGTTATTAGGATCCACCACAGATTCCTCTACCGCATAAGCCAGGTCATCTAAACCAAACATTCTATTTACCCAGCCAGGTAGAAAACCATCTGTACCTATCAAACGCTTAGTATGTAGTTTTCCTTCACTGTCAACATATCTGTCCAGAATGTCTATAGTTTTGACCCCTGGGTTGAGTTCATTGGGGTACTTTCGCCATGCTGCTTGGGTAACCTTTTCCCAACAATGTCTGTAGAAATAAAATTGTACTTTAATGACTTTTTTATCCTAAACAAGACTGCTCTAATATGAGTCAAGTATTTAATAAAGTAAATTTCTTAAGCTTACATAAGTTGAAGTGATGGGGAATATCAATAAGCTTATAATGTGTAATATTTTTTCAAAGACCCCCCCAAAAAATACACTGTGACCTTCTAGTGCCAATAATAAAAGAAATGATTTTAGACTCCTTTACTTTTAGATGATTACTTACAGACCCAAGGACATGACCCAAGGACAAAAGTTAAGCCATAAATAAATTTTGCGCCTCTGCAACTGAACGGAAATGTACGAGTAGATGAACGAAGGCAAAGGCCAACATCTTCCGCAATACTGATCTTACGACTCTAGTAATTTATAATATTTCCCTGATAACAATTCAACTATATAATTTTGAATTAAAAAAGAAGAAGAAGTAGGAGAAGAATCTCGTTGTTACGTAACTAAAGAAATATAAGAGATTAAATGTTGAAGCCAACAAGATGCACTTGAAATGGAGGGGCCATAATCATACCATTGAACATTGCACGCTTTTTAAGGCAAAATTCATTAGTAATAATAACCATTAGGAATCAAAAATTGTTTAGTTTAACTTTAGGAAATAAGACACAAATGATGATAAACTTTGGATTGAGAAAAAGGAATAAAGATGCCGGTTTGTCGCAGCAGATCGATGTACGCAGCCATGCATGTAGTAAGCCATGTCTTGTGACAGATCGCCGGCAGATCGCAGTTATTTGCAAAGAGAATTCATTTTTACTCACTGGAAAATATGTTGTGATGTCCAGAGCTTCATTTTGATATTCCAAAGCCTTTAAAATCCCTTTTCCTGAATCCTTAATAAATCTTTCGCAGATAGCACGTTAGTTTAGTGTGTGTAACTCATTTATGCTACGTAATGGCGGGATCAAAGTCCATTCCACCTTATGCAATACTTCGCGCCACGCTTTACGTAATTTTAAAACCATCTCTGATTGGCCAACTCGTTTTATATTACGTCATTTAGCATACCAGAATGACGTCACAGTACTTACAACCCGCAGTGAAGACTGGGTAAATTTTCCCATGATTCAATAGGAGTATACGCTGAACACATAGTATCGCGGGCGGTAGTTGTAAGAAGCTGATTTTGATTTGAAAAGATGAAGAAAGGATGTTTTGAAACTGAAAAAATAGGAATCTGTACTCTGATCGAGGACGTTTGATAAGCTGATTGTAGATTTAATAGCATGGATGATTATGGTGCAGAAAATGGCTGGGAAGAGGCTGCAGTGAGTCGTATACAATCATTTTTATTTGGTTTTGTGATTAGGATAGTTGACTTTCAAAGAATGATAATAACATGATCTTTAAGCTTTACTTACGATGCTGTTATTCCCCATGTCCAGCCTCTCAGTCCAACAGACGAAAGACGAGACCATGATACGTCGTTTCAGGACTTGGAGCAGATATTTGCGACCAAAGATTTTGTCATGGAGCCCGATGTGTTTTCCCACATCAGAAGGTATAAATCTCCAGCTACACAATAACTGAGCTACAGGCCTAGGGATTCTACTGGAATAATTAACAATTAGTCCTCGAGTCCGAATGGTCTACGAGTCAATAGCCCATGAGGCCGAAGGCCGAATGGGCTATTGACTCGTAGGCCATGAGGGCGAGAGGTCTAATTGTTTTAGTAAAAACCTACTAATCGGTCCAATAAAAGGATGCAAAAAGTTTTGGATTTTGCTTTAAATATATATTTTTTGGTTTTCAAAACCGGCGCTTTTCGCTACTAGAGGTCTATCACTAATAGACCCCTAGTAGCTCAGCCAATCACAGGGCTCGATTGGTGATAGACCATTAGTAGGTTTTTTCTAATAGTTGATATTATTAAGGTTATGATAATTAAATCTAACTTCCTTTCCAAGGAAAACAAAATTAATAATTGGGATTGATAGTGGGAAATTCAACTAGTTCACACCTCAATGTTTTCATTGTACACATGCACCATGATCAAGATAACAGTAACGACAGTAAAATCAGGCAAATATATGCTGCCGTCAATCAAAAAAATTGTTCAGAACCTTGTACATACTCTGATTGACAGCAGTGTGTCGGCCAATTTCCATGTTGCGACTGTTGTGTCGATCAGCATGTAGTGGTAAAAACAGTGGTAAACAATTATTATTGGATGACGTTGAGCATAATATCGTAGATTATCAAGGCTGAGGTTGTGTTATCTGTCAAAGCTATAGGGACGTATGTGAGGTAGAAAAAACAACAAAGACTTCATACCTGTGAAATATGGCACATCTACAGCATGTCCTGTACAGCAATAATATTTATGATATCTAATAAACCAATCACAGTGCAATAGTTTGACAATTGTTGTATTTGCTAGGTACTTATTAAATGCTGGATCTCATGAAGAGCTTATCAAGCTTTTGTCAGAGAATTACAGAGGGATTGCACAAAGTGCAAACCTTTTGGCCAACTGGTTAATCCTTACAGGTAAAATCTATATATCTAAAATAATATTTATTATGTTGTAAAACTTTAATTTGATTGATTATGAATAAATATAATAGGATAAATAAGAAGGATTTAGCAGTGGCATTTCCACAGAGTGGCTCTTCATCCACTGAAATTCCAATTGGATTTATAATTTGATTTTTGTGGAGGGAGGAAAACCAGGGAACCAGAGAAAAACCCTCAAAACACAAGAGAGATCCAACTAGAAACTCCACCAACATGACACTGAGCTTGGTGGGACTCAAAACCAGTTTGTAATGGTGAGAGGCAAGTCCTCTCACTACTACATGTATGCCACCTGTGCTTCCCCTCCATTGAAATTAACATAATTAATGATAATATATTCCAATTTTAATAGGTGCAGATGTTCATGATGTAGAACAAATGGTAGAAGATCATCTCAAGATGCTAATTATCAAGCATTTTGATCCAAAAAGAGCAGATTCTATTTTTACTGAGGCAGGAGAGGTAATAACAGTTTATCAAATTAGTGTAACAGTTGTTTAGGTTATATTATATCCTAAGGCTTGGTTCATTAATGTCAAGCTTCTTACAAACCAAATGCATTAAAAACATTCTTCTTTGATGTCATTAGTTTCAGCTTGGTGGGAAGTTCGATGTTTGAATCGGGCCTTATGTGGCAAATTAAGAATATTCATGTTTACGAATTAAAATTGACAAGTTTGTAGTAACAGCTGTCTGTGCATCTTATTTTTGGATCACATTTTCTAGACCCCACCATGGCTAGAAACTATGATTGTTCATCCCACATGGAGATCAATGTTCTATAAATTGGCTGAACAATATCCTGACTGTCTTATGCTTAACTTCACTATCAAGGTAAGTAATAATAATAATAATAATAACAATAATAATAAACTTTATTTAACGATGAATAACCAATTTAGCATGGCTAATCTTACATTGGGTCATCAAGTATATATATACAGTCATACGATATTTTATTTTTTATTTTATATATACAGTAACAAATGTGAAAATTTGTTTTGCTTAGTCTTGCATTATGGTTGTTTTTCAGCTCATATCTGATGCTGGATATCAAGGAGAAATCACCAGTGTTTCTACAGCTTGTCATCAGATTGAAGTATTCTCTAGGGTTCTACAGACATCAGTTAATGGATTTGTTGAGGAAGGAGAAATGGCTATGGAAACTAATATGCCGGAATTTGCAGTAAGGCCTTGCTTTTGTCATATCATAATGATAACTATAAATAAGAATTTTTTTTAAAGTTTTTAAGTTTAATTTTAAGTTCCATTGACTGAAATCTAATTCAAATTCAGAAGTTGATTTTTGTGAAAGGAGGAAAGACTAGAAAACCCAGAGAAAACCCTTGAAGTACAAAAGAGAAAGCAACAAGCACCTCTATAATACTCACATCATACAACAGGGTGTAACAACAGCTATGTTGTAATGTTTTGTTGTAATGTCACTGAGCTAAACTTAGTGCACTGCTTAGTGTCATTTCCAAAGATAACTAAGATTAAGGGTTACATTAATTTCATATTTTAAACCAGAAAATGGTGAACCATGGCCAGCACACATACTTGTATGCACAGTGTCTGTTGAATGCTGTAGCACAGGAACAGCATGGAGGAGTAATGGTCAAAAGAATCTGCCAAGAAATAAGGAAAAAGGCGAATGAAAGGTAAACATTTAAAATAAAATTAATGATAATTAACATTGGATTCCACAGAGTGGCTCTTCTTCCACT
Organism: Anthopleura xanthogrammica; assembly: GCA_964019055.1. Lineage (NCBI taxonomy): Eukaryota > Metazoa > Cnidaria > Anthozoa > Actiniaria > Actiniidae > Anthopleura > Anthopleura xanthogrammica. Next base: position 11,383,644 of record OZ025207.1, on the reverse strand, counting down.
GGATTCCAATTAGAATTTAGAATTTGATTTTTTTGGAGGGAGTAAAAAATGGAGAACCCGGAGAAAAACCCCTGAAGCACAGGAGAGAACCAACAAGCAACTCTACTCATGCACATACGACACCAAGCCTGGCAGGACTCGAACCTGGGTTGCATTGGTTGGGGTAGAGCGCTCTTACCGCTATGCTACACATGTGCTTCCCATCAGAAACTAAAAGTGAGAAGATTTGAAATAATTTTGTTAAACCTTATGGTTGATAGACTAACTAATGATTAAGAATTTTGTATCATTTTGTTGTATTTAGTGGACGAGATGTTACACAGATTTCATTATGTCTCAATGGGGCTCCTTCATTCCCGAGGGTGTGTTCAGCCCTGTCATCAATGTTAGGGAAGAATACTCTTAACCCTGGTGACATCACAGTGGTAAGCTTTTTGACATCATCTCAGTAATATAATAATGTCATCACACTATACAATATGACATGCCCCTATTTCGCTGTCATTCAACATTTCCTACATGCCACAGGGACCACAGAGCATAGTTTTGAGTGGGGAGGGGGGGGGGGGGCTAATCTGGAGGGGGTTTAGGGGATTGTCTTCACTCCTGAAAATTTGGAAATTGGGGCTCTTGGAAATGCAATTTCCAGTGCCATGGTCTTAAGTGAAAACTGCATCATACATATACATCACATTATAGTCATTTCAAAGCTTTAGACAACTCATTAAAAAAAACATTTTTGGGTAAGAAGGGGGAGCTAAGTCCCCAAGCCCCTCTCCCTCCATGGTGCCTGTGCTATATACTAGGACTTTACACAAGGTTCATTTTAGCCTTAGCTGAACAGGAAGATCCTGTCTGAAGAATGGAATAAACTAAACTAAAACTACTAATTACTTGTCTGTCTTCCTCTTGTAACACTTGCCATTTTATAATTTCTTTCAAATATTTAGTTGTACAAGCTTTACAGCAATGAAGAGCCTCCTCCTTGTGAACTCTTGAGAATCCCACAATTTCTAGGTGAATATATTGTATTATCCTTTAAGAATTTACTGTTCTTTCCATTATCTAACATTCTGAGTTCATTCATTTCTTTGCTGCTATGTTGGCAGAGGTATTTTATGCTTGCAGGATAAATTCTTTATTAAAAAAGTTTGAAGTAAAAAAAAAATTAATTCCTATTCCTTTCTCAGTACCTCAATTTTTTGTTTAATACTCTTTTCAACCTTTCACTTTTTTATTTTATTATCATTTTAATATTATCCTTGACACTTTTATTTCAGATCTTCTGATTGATGCGCTCTTCAAGCCAAGCCAGCAAATCAACAGAGAACACAAGTTTAAATACATATATTTACTTGCCTATGCTGCATGTGTGCATGAAATATGGCAGGAGGTAAGACTATCAAACTGTTGTGTGTTGAATAGGCCACGTCCAAGATATTAAAATTCTAGCATGATACATACCTCAAAAAGCTCAATAGATATAGTGTTGTATATTAATCGATTCATATAACATTGTTGAGTAGTGAATACCCTTCTTTGCAGACATTCTTAGGGTCGTCATGTCGTCACGCAGAGAGAAGTGTTGCGTGACGACCCTAAGAGCATCTGCTTAGGAGGCTAAGTAGTGAACTGACCTGCAATTCTACTTAATTTTTTTTATTATTGCTGAAAGGTAGGAATGTAGTATAATATATTACAACATAACATATTATGTTACATTATCTTATTCCTATCAATAAAGGTATTTGGTGTTCCACGTGTTTGTACCATACATGAAGTACCATATGCCTAAAGCCTACATAGTAATCAAGTCTGAAATTTAAGATCTCAAATGTGGCCTATTTACTCCAGTTTCTAGTGACTTGTTTGCATGCAAGCATGATTCTTTATTATATTTTTCCTTGACATATTGGTCCTACTTGAATATGATCACACAATCACACAATCAAACAATCACAAAATTTCAAAAATTATTATTTTTTATCTTTTAAAGAATGAAAGAGTGTCACTGAACATAGATGAGCTGAAGGCAACATCACAGGCATTAGATAAAGTACATAATATGTGTATGCAAGAAAGCAGTGGTGCATCTCATTTATCCTCTGAAGTTGGTGCTCTTTTCCAGTGTATACGGTAAGCAACTTCACATAGCATGTTGTTGTTTTTTCACTCTGATTTTCCTTCCAATTAAACAGTTACCGCGCAAATCGGAAAACCGTGGACACCCAGAAATATCTCAGAAACCGTGTTGAGCAATCTGAAAACAGCACTCTCTAACTGCAAGAAGTTCGATTGATTTGTAGACAGATAGACTTTGTGTAGTTGGGAAGTTGTTTCAGATTGTTCAACAAACATTAAACTATTTCTGAATTACTTTTGGGTGCCCACAATTTTTTGATTTGCACTGTAAAAGGTGTTACTGAAACTCTTTTGTTTATTTCATAAAGTTGCAATGTTTTTCAGATACCCAGTAGTTGCCATGGGAATACTAAAGTGGGTTGACTGCACTGTCAATGATCCATCATTCTTCAAGCTTATGACAGACTCAACGCCAGTCCATCTCTCCATGCTTGATGAGGTATGAGTTTCTTTTCTGTAGATTTGTTCCTGATGAATTTTTTTTATATGGGACTAAATCTGTTATTTTGATTTTGCAGCTTGTCACTTGCCACCCTCTTCAGCATCGTTTGGTGCTTAATTTATTGATTCGTTTATTTGAGTCTCCCACACCTTTGGATACTCTAGTTGAGGTAAAACATGCTTTCATATTTATAAATTATGCAATTCAGCAAACCTTGGCTGCAAAGTAATTTTTAATAAACTATCCATCTATCTATGGGTGGCATGCACTGGGTAGCATTAGGTGGCATATAGACTTTCCCATAGTCCTCCATCTCCGTCCGCTGTAATTAACGCACGCGGAATAAAGCACGGGTTGCTGAATTGTGCTCCCGCTCTTGATCAACGTTCATAAATTTAGCGCACGCTATAGAAATACATGTCATTTTTGGCGCGAAACGCAAATGAAAATCCTGCAAAAGGAACAAGTCAACCTCTCGCGACTTCGACGTTCACTATGTTATCTTCTTTTTTACATTTGCTTCGCTCGTGACTCTGAGTCTCAGAGAGTTCGACTTGGAGCAAGTCTAGGTGGCATATAATTACAGCATTCTATCACCCCTGTGTAGTTTTTTCCTACTAGCAGAGTCTTTTTCCCTTTGTTATAATTGAGGGGGATAGGGGAGACTCTGCTCGCAGGGAATGTAATTTAAGCCTTGGGTTTGATAAACTGCATATGTGAGTTGAGTTTTTTTATGTGTTTTCTCCCTTCCCACAAGGGTTTTACTATTGTTATCCTCTGTAAAAACCAGCATTTGAGTTGGGTGTTGTGTGTTGTAAATAGTGAATTTTGTGGAACTGTGTGCGGAACAAACTTTACAGAAGAGACCCTTAAAGGGAATGATAAATCATAGTTGTAATATAATTAATATCTTATTTGCGGCATTCTGAGATTAAGGTGTGGACATTAATTAATTAACTGATTGATTAATTGTTTTAGCTTGAGTTCAAGAAGACAGTCCTTGATCGAATGGTACACATGCTAAGCCGTGGATATGTCATTCCCGTATTACGCTACATACACAAATGCATGAAAGAACAAATCGTAGACAACTCCCTCATCAGGCATTTTGTTACTGAGGTATGCATATCAGCTGTAAATAGTTCTTCATTTGTTCGCTCAGTTTAGGGCAAATTTCATCTAACAATAAGAAAACTATATAGTTCATTGATGGGGATAGAGCGGTTTTCGTATTAGTAGGAAACGATAGAGCGGTTTTCGTATGAGTGGGAAACAATACGGCTAATTCATAGCCGTACCGTATCTTAGCGTAGCCGTAACAACGCGTTGTGATTGTAAGTCAGTACCCTAGGTTTCCAACTCACACGAAAACTGCTCTATGGCAATTTTTTAGCCGTGCTGTAGCCGTAACTACGCGTTGTGGTTGGGTGAATTACTGGAAGATAATGGGAAGCCATTTCAGTGTTACGTCATGTTTTACCGTGTACGTGCTGTAAGTCAGTACTGTATGTTTCCACTAATACGATTAACCGCTCTATGGTTCTACTGTGATTCGAGTTTATATGTGACAGCTCCCCAGTAGAGAAAACTGTCTAGCTATTTTATACCTATACCCTTATGCATGAGCTTTGAGCTATGGTTCTAACTGGTGTCGTATCACAACATTCTGATTACAATCAACGTAATTACATTTTATTTGTCAGGTACTGGAAATGATAGCCCCGCCGTATTCACCTGAATTTATCCAGCTTTTCTTACCAATCGTCCAAAATAAGGAAATCACAGGAAAGCTAAGGAAAAGTGAAGGCTCTGATAACGTGTCATCTTTTATTGGTAAGTGAAGAAATTCAAATGCATGTGTATGTGAGTTGCCTCTAGTTGGTTCGCTGCGAGCAGTGTCTCCTCTCTTTCTCTCCCTCAGTTATAACAAAGGGAAATAGACTCTTCTAGCAGGGAACTAGTTGGTTATCAGAAGTGATCTTTGAATCATATTCTCTCAGCCTGCTTGTATCCCTTCATTCCTTCCTTTTTTTACTTCCTTCTTTCCTTCCTTTCCTTTGCCTTTTTTTTCACAAGAACTTGAAATCCTGCCTCTTTATTTTTCAGCTCACTGTTCAACAAGAGATACAAACTAATTTTATCGTATCTTCGATCGAGAAAAGAAAACGAAACGAGGAAAAGTATTTTATAAACAATGTAAATAGGGAAAGTAATACAATAACTTATGGAGGAACTGATACACAAGCAAAAATATATACGATAGTGTTGAAGAAAATAGAAAACGCGCGCGTGTGCTGTGTGCAGTTATAAAGCACGCGGGAATTGGTAGAACACGCGAATGCCTTTGATATAAAGTTATTTAACAGGACCTCGAAATGTAAGCCAACGTATTTAGATAATAAAACTGCTCAAATAATGAATTCCATATAGTTTGAAGATAGTTTAATTTTGCGCGTTTTGGATCTTAGCAAGTGCGCACTCTCGCACACTCTGTTTTTATTTAGCAGTTATTCGCCGAAGGCGAAGTGATTATCGATGAATATTTACCGAGCGGCGAGTCTTCGAGCTGCGAGGTAAATATTCATCGATAATCACTGAGCCTGAGGTGAATAATTGTTTTAGTATAAATAAAAAGGTGATTATTTCAAAAAAGAAAGAAGGAAACAACATTGAAAGTGAAAATATTTTATTTTTTAAAAGCGCGACGGTCACGCTGACAGCCATTTTGTCCGAAAAGGTGATTATCGGCTGATAATCCGAGATAGAAAACCAATCAGAGCGCGCGATTTTGTATAATCACCTTTGTATTTATACTAACAACAGTTAGTGCGATCGCTGCATGCGCTGACCATTAGAATAAAGTGCGCGCGCTCCGGTGTCTGTTGTCTGTTGAATGCGCGCGCTCTTACCTCATCAGGAGCGAGTGCGCGCTCTGATGTCACAATGAAAATTCGCAAACATTTCATCCATTCAGACTACATTAAGTGAATGAAAGAAGCTTGAAGTACATTTCCTTTTAAAGTAAAAAAAATGGCATCTGCACGCAAAGACTCGAGAAAACAGCTCGTTGCCAAACTGCGTAAGATAGAAAACGACCTGGTTATGGCTCAAGAAAAAGTTTACAGTTTAACAAAACAATTCAAAGAAGCAAAAGATGTCTATGATACAGCCGTGAACAACGTTGATAAAGCTCTCAAAGAACGTGATTACAAGATCAGCAGAGAACAGAGAGAATACGAATGGAAGAGTAAGTTCATAAGCTGGAATGATACCAACAAGAGAGACGTTAAATCGTTAAGTGAGCAGGTTGATTACTTAAAAAATAAACTTGTCAACCAAGATCCGCCTCGTATCACAGCCAAGTACAGTGGAACGACGATGATCAAGAGGGTTGTTATATATGGATTTGGACTTGCCTTTGGATTGGCTATGGGACTGGCCATGACTGCAATGCCAAATTAGCCAATCACATTCATCGTGTAGAGTCTCTAACACCGAATTAGAAGATCAAATTAGAAGAACTGAAATATTAAGTATTTATAAATCAGCTACGTTTATATGTAACTGAAAAATAGTATATTTTTGATATTTGTAAAATATTTATTGTATATTGATATTAAATGAATTAGTATATTTTTATGATGAGTGTTGCGATAAATGTTTTGCAATTCATTTCTATTCGTATAATGCGCACTAAAAGGCTTCTTTAGCTTTAGCAATGGTCTCAATGGTCCTATGATGCTAAGCATCATTACAACCCATCATTATCAGGGTAGTAAGGTACGGTGTATGTGTTCCGTGCTTGATGTAGTTTGGAAAGAGAAGGAGAGTATAAAGAAATGGAACGGAAAGGGGATGAAACACAACAAAAGGAGGCCGCCCATTTAACTAGCTTTGAAAAAGAAGCTAAAAAATTCTAGATTTACAACGTATTTTAGGCTAATAACGCCGAACTTCACTTGAACCGTACGTATTACTGCTATTTTCATAAACATGCGAACTCGGTATCTGCATGCTGCACGCAGAAATTTGGTTTTTCGCTTCCATCAATCAACACTAATCAGTCGGTACCTTTTATATTTTTGACTGGCGGCAGTGAAAAACCAAATTCCAACGGGCAATTCGCAACTACAGAGTTCGCATTAAATGAAAATTGCAGTAAAAACAATGGAAAAACGATGGTCTTCTTTTATTTCATTATAGGTCGGGCTCAAATAGTTCGACGTTTCACCTTAGCATAAGAGGAAATGACATACTTCATGATTTTGCTTCGCTGCTGCTGCGCAGTATCCAATCTCGAGGAGTGGTTTTCCCCTGGTGTCATTCGTGCCCTCATTGGTCATGAATGTGGTCAAGCACGGGCACTGATGATGATACCACGCACCACCAGCGACGTCAATTCATTGTATCAAGAGAGCATAAATAGATTTATGCTCTCTTGATTGTAAAATTAAATATATTTGGTGGCTAGGCACAGGAAAAAAAAAACATATTCAGAAATGTCAAAATTTTTCACCTTATTGATGGTATCTTAAAATCTTTTATAGAAGTTGATGCTGATGTTGCTTTGCGGTATGATTCAAAATCAAATCTAAGCCAGTTTCCAATAAATATTCATGAACTCTTTGAATACGACCAGTTCCTAATCTTGGGTTGCCTGTGTTTCTGCCAAGTTCTTTAAACATGACGTCATCTCAAAACACGTTCATTGTGTGAAGCACGAGGTTCAAGTCGATGGAATAATTTGTATATAGGCGAAGAAAATATGCTTTTTACAGGTTAGTAATCCAATTTCTATATCTTTTTAAGGTTATTCATTTAAATATTGTAGCTATATAAGGATTTTTTTTAGTAGAACTTAAGAATTAGAGGTGAATATTGTACAAGGTGTATTCCGAGTCTCAGCTAGCGTAAATCATAATAAAACACCGGCCAGTCTAGTCAAATCGATTACGTATGTAAACCACGTGCTCCAACGTGGCAATTTATTCTTAATGCTTATATCAAATAATCGAGATAAATTGCCCAATGGTCATCAATTCCCTTTATGTATCGGCCAATCCCCACTGAATAAGATATGTTGCTTTTGTTTGTAACCCAATCATAGCATGAGAAAACAAAGCTGTTTTTTAGCCAATCAATAGGCGGCTCGGCCTTTGCACCTGTTTATAGCAAATGATTATAATAATACCGCTATAAGGCAAGAAAAGCTGGACGCAAAGGGAGAAAAAAGTTGAAAATGTCGAAGCGGAAATTCGAGGATGATTCGCACAGCGTAGACAGTACAGAAAGCTCAGATAGCGGCGATTCGACTTCATCGAAAGGAGGGAAACGCGTTCGGTTTGATAAAAGAATCGTATTTCACTTCCCGCGTACTCAGGGAAGCAGTTGTGTGCCTTCGAATGGTGGATATACCCTAGGGATGAAGAGAAAACACACCTATGTTGAACACTTGAAGTTCAGCGACCAAGAAGACAATTTAGACTTCTGTTGTTCTAGCGACAGCGAGGAAGACGACGACGATGAAGACGAGGATGAAGACTCAAGCTTATTTATGCCCATCCCACAAAAAACTAGGAAAGCAATATTAAAAGATGCTGGTGTTAAAAAAATTGATAAACAAGAAGCGATGGAGTGTATGCAAATTCGATTCTCTCGTCAGATATGTGGATGTGATTGTAAGGAATATTGTGATCCTCAGACATGTAGTTGCTCTTTGAATGGAATCAATTGCCAAGTTGATAGAGACAATTTTCCTTGTGGATGCGTACGGGATGAATGCCATAACCCACAAGGCAGACATGAATACGACCCCGTATCTGTTCGCCGACACTTCATTGATACAATTTTAAAGCTACGGGGTCAGAAATACATCTGGGATAAGAAGATTCTTCAATCTACAACCTCTACTTCTGAACAATCAATTTCAAATTCAAAAAGTATTCTATCTTTCGCTGTAGCATAAATAGAATTGAATGAAAAACTGTGAGGAACTCCAAAGTATTATTATAGGGTATGTATGTAATTTTCATGCCAGCACCAAGGCCGTCACCATAGCAAAATAAATGCTTGACTTTTAAAAGATAAAATTATGGGTAAAAACAGTAAATTAATAAACTATCGTAGCAAAAAAAGATGGTTGTGTAGTGACTATATACATCATAGGCAATGTAGAATGTCAAGAATTGTTTTTACAGAACATAAGTGTCCAAAAAGCAGTTTAAGTGAAAATTCTGTTGTGAAGCTGACTATCTGATCAATATATACAGTGTGTATAGGTATATTATGGCTTTGAAACCTTAATGCGTAAGTAAAAACCACAGCTGTCTGTTTTCATTGCGTTGGTCTCAGCTTTTCAGTTATGCTTCTATTTAAAGCACTAGCTGTAAACTGGGTTTCGACTTGAGTTATAAGTGATAGAAATTTCCGGAATTTGTTGACGGTAAAATAATGAAAGTACAAATTGTAATCTAAATCTTTACAATTTTGAGCAATAATTTTTTATTATTAGTTCAGAAATCGACTGGGTTATTTTCTAACACCAGTTATATATTAGCTAGCTTTCGAAAGTTTCATTCCAGTTTGACAAATATGGCCCGCTGTGCTTTATGGCTTTTCATCTATTGATAGCTAGACGGCTTTGATCATTTCAAGTAAATATTGAAAGTCATTATTTAATTTGACAAAAAGATTTGACAGAAAATAAACTGCTCGCGCCAAAAGCGTTTTATTCTGTAAAATGTAGTTAACTGTCTATTTTGCTGGTGGATTCGCCACAAGACCAGAACGGAAGATGTCAACGAAAAAAACCTGTTAAACGGGAAGCTTGACGAGTTAAATACCGTAAAAAATCGAATCAACTTCTAATCTCTATGTAACGACAAAGCAATTCGAGATTGTATTTTGTTGCTCTTAAAAAATGATTTGTATTTATGCCTGCCTTTTCTGCTAGCGTCAACTAGCTGGGTCGAAAAAAGGTTGCCTTGACAACTACGAATTCCCGCGAAAATTTTCTTTCATCAAAATCTGTTGTTGTCTTTCCTTCTTCGACAATGAAAGAAAATTATCATTAAATCACCTTTGAAAAGAAAGGCCATCAACTTTTAATGAATAAAGGCGACAAAAGCTAAATGGATCATTCATTGAATGACAAAGAAATTGGCGCGCGTTGAGGAGGTCAATAATGGCTTGTACTTGGCAGGCTAGGCTGTGCCAGGCCAATAGTAGTTCGTTAAGAAGAAGTCAAGCAAGGCGAGCAGGCTCTTGGAGAGAAAGAAACATCTAGACGTTTCGTCACGCCTAAATCATGCGCGAATAAAACTGCAAGACATCCGCCCCCCTTTCAGTGTTAAGTTAGATTATAGATGTTAAAAAAGATCAAAATTGTTATCATTCTTTTAGAGAAATGAAAAATGGTTTCATAAGGGGATTATAGGGTTAAGCTAAGGCTTTGTAGGGACTTCTGAATGTAGAAATTGGTTATTTTTCCGCGCTAATGGTTTTCCTGCACTATCTGCACTTCAGTGGTTTTCTTGCACCATGTGCACTTAAATGGTTTTCCTGCACATCAATGGTTTTCCGCGCATGAAATGTTCCAGGTTGTTCCACGCGTTGTAGTTCGCTTCGAACAGTCCATTTTCCGTGAAATATTCGTTTTTCCCTATAGCTGATTCCGATGTTTCTTTTTATACTTTGAGACCCGAACAGGTTTTGGCGGCGCGTATTTTTCATTGTTTCCTTTTAGGGCATTGCAACAATTCCAAACAGAAATGATATGTGTATTTTTACAACATCACTGGTATTTCTTCCTTGGGTTTTGGTTAGGCTTCAATATATAATCGCTATTTTCGTTTGCCGATCGGGTCAAAATTGTTGTGATGTCATCATCAACTGAAGCATATACATGACGTCATCCCCCTTTTACAAAAAAATGAACAACATGGATTTTCGACGTTTATTTTTGTCGTTTCTGTTCCTTTTGGTAGAAAAAGTTCATTTATCAAAGCACGCGTTCCATTTTTTGTTCTTTTTTTAACAACATGGCTCGTATATTCTACATCAGTAGACAATGTAGATGAAATGGTTAGATGCTGGTATTAATTTATGTGCCGAGGACTCAAACACTTTCCACCGGAACGTCTGTTAGTTCCTGGTAACGACTTCGTATAATATGACATTTCACGACTAACAATGTAACTTTGTCCATAAACATCCAGTCTTTGAACGGCATTGGAATAATTCATTCCAACACAGGTAGCCCAATAGAGTTTTTTAACAGGTAATTTGAAAAATCAACCAGTGGGCTACCTGTGTGTTCAGTCTTTTCTAAGAGCTACAAAGTACTCTTTAAATTACTTTAAACGTTTACGCCTTTTTTGTTTCATAACAGTCCTACACCAGCATAACGCTCGAACCTATTCCTAATAGGTACGGATGAGAATTGATGCTACAAAGTAAGATTTCAAAGTAGATTCTCAAAATCAACCATACTCTTGCCCCTTACTTTGTAACATCATTTCTAGTTTTTACCATTTCTAATATCTTAATAGCCCACTTTCGATATTCTGGCTGAGTGATCATGCACAAAGCAATTCAAGACAAGGCTCCGAGGAAACAATGGAGTATTCTCAATATAATCTTTTGTTTCCCCAGAGCCTCGCCTTGAATTTCTTTGAGTGTGCAATGAGTGTGCATGATCACTCAACCAGAATATCGAAAGTGGCTATTGTCTTTACTAATCATACATTACCCTGTATGGGTTGCCTGTGGTTGAACCACAGGAATCTTGACAAGTTTCTTAAACTAAATAACACAACTGTCTGGACACAATACAGTTCTCTATGGATCTGTCCAGCAGCAAACAACACAACAGGACAGGAAACTAAGCCTATAGAAATACTTGTGTTACATGACTAGGTTCGTGATTGGTCACTATTAGATTTGGGGGGGGATATCAAACTTTATCTACCCCTCCCCTCCCCCCAACTTTCAACTATCCACATCAAACATAGAAAAACCTTGCACGGGCTATTGCATAACACCCTTACTGGCTGCCAAGTAAATTTCTTCACTGTCAAGGAGCTATTAGACTACACAATATGTTTTTGGGGTATCCCCTTCCTATACAGGATTAGTGAGATTCACAATTGATTGTGACATAATCTTGGGATGTTTGCTGCTGGTATCAACTATATGAGAAAAAATAACCAATAGAATGCATCCCTAAACCAATTATTAAACTAAGATACTCTTCTTAAGTTTTGGTAAATCTTTAGTATTTTGAGTCTCACACACAGGCTGACCTGCGCTGCTGAGGGAGCATGTCCATTCTCATATAAATAAGCCCTCCATGCAGCTTACTTATGATATCCTATGTTTAGATTGACTAGCTCAGGTCAGTGTGGATATTTTGAAATTTCAACTTTTTTACTCTAATGGTCAAATACCTATTGCAACATGCATGCATCAACAGGTCATGTAACATTTTTGTGCCATGCTGGATAGAAAACGTAGTAGGATGCTAAAATATAGATATATCTCAAGCTTATTCTGGTCGGCAGAGACAAATTTGTTTAGGATGGATTTTTGTACCCTTTTTTTTTTTTGCATTATTTTTAATTAATTTTGACAGGAATTCGTGGAGGAAAAACTAGAAGACATTTTTTTTTTCACAAAAGTTATACCTAGTAAGTGTGTCAAATTTTAAAGGGTTCTTGACAATATGGCTTTTTGGGCTTGCAGAATTATATAACTGCAACATACTGTAATGACACACCACAACAATGCCATAAAGTCATAATCTTGTTGCTATATTCATGTTGTTATGTGGTTATCCTGCAAGTGCTGCCACCAGGCTAAGAGGATATTTATAAGGCTTAAGCTACGGCGGACACACGGTGCAACATTGCGCACAATGTTGCAGGCAATTTTATTGCAAGCCATGTTATATGGCACAATTTGTTGCATGCAATGTTGCTGAAGTAAAAAATGATCCTACTTCAGCAATTTTCCTGCAATATTGTGCTCAATGTTGCACCATGTGTCTGCATATTTAATCTTTGGGTCTTAATAACCATCCAACATGGATGAAAATTCATGACATTACCTGTTAATGCATATTCTTTCTAAAATGCATACCAACTAGTCAAAACAGTAACAGTCCATTAATGGACTCTCATTGGCATGCAACATCTTTTATTAGGCTATCTGATCCGTCCTGCAGTAGTACAACAGATAAGGATCCTTGCCCTGTATTGGCTTGAGTACATGGTTGAGAGGAACACTTTTGAGTTTAGTGTCATCGGCACGCACCCATCCATGGATAGGGTGGTACATATCTGTTGTGTAGTGCCCTCCACATGCTGTCTTACCATGATGATAGACAACTGTAAAGCAATGCATTATCACGTTTAGTAAAGTTTTTCTTTAATTCTCCAGTTTTCCTCCCTCTCGAAACCTAACATGATAAGGGGGCTTTCATTTATCAGTGTATGGGAGGGGAGGGTCACGTTATTTTCAGAAGCTAATTAGTGGGGTTGTTACTAATGGTATACAGCTTTATAGGGGGTAAGTAATAAACTGGATGAAATATAGGGGGTTATGATATTTTTGCCAACCAGGAAGGGGGGTTAGGTAATATTTGGAAAAGACAGCAAGTGATTTTCCTGAAATAAAAGATGAAAAGGCAATGACATAGGTATTTACCTGCTATAAGCTTGTAGCTCTTCTGAGCAATGGAGTATTTGTTCTTCACATTTGGTGACAACAATTCTGTTAGAAACAAGAGCACTTAATTAACCAATCATCAATCAACAGAAGGTCTATGGTCAGCCAATAACCAATCATCAATCAACAGAAGGTCTATGGTCAGCCAATAACCAATCATCAATCAACAGAAGGTCTATGGTCAGCCAATGATCAGTCGACTGATGACCCATGTTTGTTTGACAGTTGGAGTGTCAATCAAAACATGTCAGCTGGTCATGAAGTACCCCATTACAATCCCTATCATACCCCCTACTCTAACATCAACACCAAAACTTGTATACTATTGGAAAGATCTAAGGAATACGAGGGCAGATGCAGGGAGAGGGTAGGGGGGTCCAGAGGTTCAATAACCAATTGTTTTATTCTAGAATTTAGTTTTGCCAAAGGTTTGACATTTGGACCACTCGCTCAAAAATTCCTTTTGCCACAGGTTTGATGTTTGGACCCCCTCTTAAAAATTCTTGGATCCTCCCTTTGAATGGCAGCTGTTAATGATACATTGGGACATGTACCTTTGCCAATGGGGAGATCTAATGGGTAGTCCACATGTTTTAGAAGCTTCTGGCTACCACTCTTGGAGTAAATAAATCTCTTCAGATGAAGAATAAGAATCTTTGGAAGACTCTCAAATGTGACACGCCTTGATATGTCAATCTGAAAACAAAACAGAACCATCTTAGTTGATCATGTTCCCCAAAAGCAACAGAGTACCGAAGTGATGATGTCACAAAAATGTTTTTTCAGAACTTTAGGATTTTGTCGACATTATCAGAAATGCTTGTAAAGATATGGAGTGTGGATTTTCAGAGTAATAGAATGAAAACAGATGAAATATGGGAAATTTAAAACAAAAATATCCCCATACCTTTACCCTAATTTGGTGCTGGATCTAACGTGATTGGATCCAGTGCAAAATAAGAGAAAATGTATGGGGATTTTTGGACCTTAAATGCCAAATATCTCCATTTCGATAGCTCACAGCAGCTTAAAATTGGCAGAAAGGTAGGCAATGTTGTGTTCTCTTCAAATATGAACATTTCAAAACCGAATTGCAAAATTTGGAATTTGATGACGTCACACTTCGGTACTCTATTATGTGTCAAATATTTTTGGTTAGCATTTTCCAATTAGGGACTGATTACAATTTAGACTTCTCTTGTCAATTGAGATGGAAATTCTGCCATGAGTTTGACTAGCGTTTACGATCAATGTAAGAAGGAAGAACTTGTATTTCATGGGTTCTCTTGGCAGAATCATGGGAAATGCTAATCAAAATATGATGTCAAATCCTCAATTCTGATTGGTTGACCTTGAGTTTGTTCTGAAGGTCAATTCAGCTGGAATACAATCCAGAACAAGGAAAGCCAATACTTCTGGTTTTGCCTGTTGATTTATACAATCAAAAGTTTCCATTTAAAAACTTATATTTAATGACATTTTGTAATATAATTTGACTCTTGGACCTTGAAATTCAGTGTGACAGGTGCTAGAGAAACGACCTGTGGATTAGTTGCCATGGTCACCTCCATGCTAACCTTTTGTTTCCTAAGCCTGACCTTGCAAAAATATGGCACCTAGTTAACTGGAACTTTTTTATAGAGTTTCCATCACATGCATTTTCTGAGCCAAAACCACTTAGGTTTAAAACAAACAAATAATTTTTGCATTCAACTACAGCATGTTTTGGGATAGGGCAGATTTCGTATTATGGTGAAAATTCACGGCAGATGACAGTTACAGCACGCACAGACACAGCATCAAATGTCAAATGTTTTCATACAAGGAATGGCACTGACACGGTCACGACAAGGCAGGGTCATACAAAAACTACTCTAATATGTATCCGCTCACCTGTGCATTGGTTTTTGAACACGTGTAGCCTTGAAGTTCTTCTTTAACAGCAAGGTGGTTTAAGGCATCCTCAATACAAGTTACATTCTGAAGGAGGTCAAAATCCATCAATAAATAAATGAAGAGTAAATTACACTTTTTCGCTGTCAATCCCATTAGAAAAATGATTTTGTATTGATAGCGTTTCACCCTTACCACAGTTTTCATTGCCAAGAGAGAAAATTGGGCAATTGCTTACTATCAATCACGTGACTTTTCTGGATTTGACTGGGGGGCAACCAATGGTTGACTGGGGGGCAACTAGTGATTCTTAAATCAAATCATGTCAAAATAACTCTTCAAAGTATTCTATCTGACTATTTGTACAACATGAAACCAGAAAACAAGATACACAGACAACCTCCAACGTTCTCCAAGCCAGTCAAAATGGAGATACTACTGGAAGTGACGTCTATTGATAGTAAGCAATAGACTAACATCAATCAAACAATTTTTCGGTATCTTGACATACTCTGATTGACGGCAGTGTATTGCCCCATTTCCATGCTGCTGTTACTATAGTCTTGATCAGCACTTAGCAAAGATCTAGACAACAGTCGTGACAGAGAAAATTGGGCAAAAGACTATCGTCAATCAAGCATTTTTCGATACCTGATTGACAGCAGTGTATATGGCCCCATTTCAAAGGCCATGACTGCTGTCTCGATCAGCGCATAGCGATGAAAACAGTGGTAATTAAATGAACAGCTTGTTACACAGTCCCAAAATTTTCCTCGTGTTTTTACTGTAAAGCAATTTAACTCTAATATTCAAAGTACACCGTTCATTAAGTGGACAACATGCAAGGTCCTGAAGGTGTCCAGTTAATAGAGGCACTGACTGTACATTGTATTATTACCTGAATGTCAAGCTGTAGATCAAAGAAGGGCTCCACATTAGCAGACTCCTTTGCTCCGGCCTGATGAAGGGATGACCTCAGATATCCACCAAAAATATCAGAGACCAGAGACTGGGGGAAAACAGCCTGGAAACAGACATACAAACAATCACTTTGTAATCATATCATTTTCAAAACGCAGCCTAGTTAAAAATAATGGCCAGTCGATGTCTGGCCAAAATTGGCACTTCTAGCTAAATGAACACTTCTTGACTGGTTACATTGAATGGTAACATGTTGATCAGTCTGATAAGGCCAGTCATTATGTCTGACCATTGAGCAAACCATTATTTAAGCCCTAAAATATGTACTCTTAAAAATCTATACAGGAGCAGATTCAGGATTGTTTTTTTTTTGTGGGGAGATGTGTCACAAGAATGCATTTAGGGAGTGTCACTGTGTGTGTGTGTGTACAGGGGGGAGGTTTAGTTTGTTTTGTGAAAGGTGGACCATCTGTCCCCCTTCATCAACCCTAGATAAGGGGCAGATTTAGGGGTGGGCCAACGGGACCACTGCCCCCCTTTTAAAAGATTATTTTCTTGGCAAAATATAAAAATTGCATACGGTCCGTGAAGGTTTTCTCACAGGACGAAGTTTTCTGGCCCACCCTTTCTTTGATTTCTGGATCCGCCCCTGTAGATCCACACTTGCTGTAGCACATAAATCCCTTAATCAGAATTATCTATAAGGTACACTATAAAAATACAAGACAGTATGACAGCAAGAGCTTCCACACATACCATTCTAGTAATGCTGGATTTGTTCCTGGGTCCCACCTGCTCCCAGTCTCCACTGTCATCGTCATCATTCTTGTCCATATCTTGTCCACTTACTGCCACAACACTAGGGTCATCTGTAAGTGTCTGTTCAGAGGCTGCTGGTTCTGGTTTGGTGGTTGGTTCTAACAGCTTCATCAGCTGTAGCATTTCTTCATGGATTCCATTGAGGACACAGCTTAAGAATTCTTCTGCATCTTCCTGACGGCCCTATGAATTAATGGTTAAAACTTTAAGCACATGCAGGAGTGGCCTACAGGTGATTTTAAGCAGTTGCCTTTCATCAATGCATTGTCAGGTTCACATCCTGAACGATGTCATATATGAGTGGAGTTGTTTGTTGGTTCTTTCCTGTGCTTCAAGGGTTTTTCTCCAGGTTCTCTGGTTTTCCTCCCTCCATAAAATTCAACTTCTAAATCAAATAGAAATTCAGTGGATGAAGAGCCACTCTTTGGTATCCACTGCTAAATCCCATTTTTCATTTTATTATGTACATGCACAAGTCATGCCTTTCCCATTAAATTTCAAGTGCTTCATAATTTTATTACCATGGTAACTTTTTGATTACTGAGACCCTACCTTGGTGGACAATGAGCTCTGGATGGTTGACAGCATCTTGTAAACATAGTTTGGTTCAAAAGAAGACCCAGAACGAAATTCAATTTTGCCATTCTTTCCCTGCATTGCTGTTGAGAAGAAATCAGGCAAAATAATGAGGACCAAAGTTATTATTGTTATTAATTAATTGCTATCAAATATTTGTTATTTACTCAAAGAATAATAAAGATTTTCCATATTTATTGCCCTATGTTTTGAGGGAAATGACATGACATTTTAAGAGAATAAGATTATTGTACAATGAAGGAGGACTTTGATAAGCAAGACAGTGAAGTATTACTAATATTTAAAAAAAAGTCGAAAAAAACAATCAGTTTATGTTTACCTGACTTTGGAAGAATGTTAAATTCATTTGAAAACTTCACCCTGCAGGATATTAAATAAATACAATTAGCTTTCAAACTCTTTTACAGCGTTTCCCAATCACATGCATGAAATTGTACAATTTGCTGTCACAACAAAGTTGGTTTTGGTGGACTCAACCTACTTGATAAAGTTACCCTTTGATTGAGTTCTTAGCAATTTTGCATACTATGATCGATTCAAAATGTCTTCAATTTTTCACAGTCATAAGAAAACTATTCTATACAGTTGAAGGTCTCCTTGTGACCACTCTCATAAGTGACCAGCTTTAGTTAAAACCACAATTTTGAAACCCTGTTTGCATTGCTGCTTATGAGAGCCCATTCTTGTTAGCGACCAGCTTTAGTTACAACCACAATTTTGAAACCCTGTTTGCACTGCTGCTTATGAGAGTCCATTCTTGTTAGCAACCAGCTTTAGTTAAAACCACAAATTTGAAACCCCGTTTGCACTACTGCTTATGAGAGCCCATTCTTGTTAGCGACCAGCTTTAGTTACAACCACAATTTTGAAACCCTGTTTGCACTGCTGCTTATGAGAGTCCATTCTTGTTAGCAACCAGCTTTAGTTAAAACCACAAATTTGAAACCCCGTTTGCACTACTGCTTATGAGAGCCCATTCTTGTTAGCGACCAGCTTTAGTTACAACCACAATTTTGAAACCCTGTTTGCACTGCTGCTTATGAGAGCCCATTCTTGTTAGCGACCAGCTTTAGTTACAACCACAATTTTGAAACCCTGTTTGCATTGCCACTTATGAAAATCCATTCTTGTTAATGAACAGCACTAGTTACGATCCTTTTATCAATTTCCTGAGGTGGTCACTTATGAGGTTTTTGAATATACAGTACCACACTTACATGCTGTCCAGTATTGGAGTAGAAGTGGACTCTTTATCTTTCAAAGGCTCCAGCTGCCTTAGAAGATTGAAGAATGGAGGGCAGGTAAGCAGAGCTTGTAGTGTCTAAACTCATTAAGGACAATTAATAAATTCATGCAATATAATCATCAGCTTTCACTAATAGCAGCACATTCTGTCAGGGAATAGGGCCATTGGGCCATTGGCAGAAGAGCCAAAATGAAAATCATTGATCACTAAGTATTTTCTAATGCAAGGGAGGATAACTCCCTTCAAAGTTATTCCAATACCCAAAAGAGCTGTTCAGTTGTGACGTATTTCCGGGTTCAACTTCTTATAAAATAAAACGAAAAATATTCTCAATGACTTAACCTCCATCTGAAACAATTTGAACTTTGGGCAACAAATCCTGTCATGAAGAAAAAGTAAGAAAAATCTTTATAAAAGTGCTTTTCATCTTGGAAGTTGTTTTTTCATTTGATTGACGTCACACTTAAAAGTTCTATAGAGGCTTTGCACTGATAATGTAATAGCAGCCATGACAGGAGGCACGAACAATTGAATCTGATGTCATCTGGTTTGACATAAGAAAGAATATGGTAAAGGATACAGCATTGATGTAGCACCAGTTAGCTTTGTTTATTAGTCCTCTCAGGAACAGTGGCTTGTGAGTGTAATCCAGACTCAGCTTCTTTAGTGCTTCTGTAAGTCATTGCAAAAATGATGAGGGTTTTTTCTCACCAAAGTTTGGCATGCATTAAAAATATTGTCCGCCTTTCAGGTGCTAGATGTTTGCAACTCTGCCAACAAACATGAACATTTTAGCCTGTATTCCTTTCTCTGTGTTGGCATCCTTTTGATTTTCTTTCCTCATGATTCTTGAAGAGGATGCCAACACATGGAGAAAGAATTTACACAGGCTAAAATGTTGATGACTGTCTGTGGAGTCACAAACGTCTAGCCTTTGAAAGGCAGGCGACATTATTAATGCATGTCCAGTTCAATGAAATCCATAGTATACTCAGGCTATAGTTTAGCTATACAACTATTTCAAAAAACCTTGAATTCTGAATACTGCATACTGAATAGTGCATTCCGAGACCAAAATGCATTTTGGTTCATATAATATTGTCTAAAATAAAATAAATAATAATTATTTATCTTACTTTTAGTGCATTCCATCTGAAACAATATACTAGCTACACATAGAGAGCAAATCACTGTATATTTACTTTTTATTTCAAATTCATGAGACCCACAATGCCCTTTGGTCTTGGAATGCACTATTCAGTATGCAGTATTCAGAATTCAACGTTTTTCGAAATAGCTATATAATAATACCTGCAATTCTTATAGCTCTCTTGTCTTCAGCTATATCAATGACTATCTGCACAGATTCTTCTACTTTCTTCACATTATTATCTTTGACTGGTTCCTTTTGTATGACTGCATTGTTAGTTTCTACTTTATTTGCTGGCTGTTTAGAAGATGGCTTTCGGAACAAATCAGCCCACAAGCTGACAGGAGCAGCATTTGTCGGCTTGCTTGTAGTTTCATTGGGGGTGGAACCTGTCTCTTTAGTACAGCTGTTATTAACAGTAGCAGTAGCATCAGAATTGTTTTGTGGCTGTTTGTTAGTGTGGAAATCCACATCACTTTGAGGTGGACTGCTTGATGAATCACCAATGGATAAGACTGTTTCTGTTGTGCTTTTAGAGTCTGTACTGCTGGCGTCATGACCCTCTTTGCTAGATTTCTTATTTTCTTGACCTAAACACAGTAACATAAAGTTGAATAAATTAATAGTTTAAAATTATTTCTGTTATACATTTTACTCCCTATCTCGCTTCTGATTGGACAAGAGCCTTCAAACCAGTCCCTAATATTGTGTGAACTTGACATGATAAGCGTATTATCTGTAGCTTTTTCTGGCAATAATAGATCATGTCAAGTTCACTGAAGGTCACATTGGAGATTGAAATACATTTGCTATTTTTTTCAAAAGCAGAATGAAATCTTTATTCTTAGTTTACAAAATGTATAATAAAACAATTATTGAATTTGGTTTTCACATGATATCCTAAATTATCAAGACCTCAGCCATTTTATCCACCTTAGCCTATAGCTTTTGCAGATAACACCACCTAGGTCTTGATAATTTACCATAACATGCTTGACCTCATCTTATCATTTTTAATAACAAAAGTTAATTTGGTTACCATAGTAGCTGGCCCCATGCTATAAGCTCAGTACAGTCTTCTTATCACTATTTAAATCACATTATTTTCAAGTTGTCAATGCTCTCTATATATGATCTCTATATATGATCTCTATATATGATCTCTATATATATGATCTACTTACCAGTTTCTCCTTTCTTCACAGAATTTTCAGAGACGCCCAGGTTTTCTCCCTTAATTTCATTTGTACCACTGCCTTTTTCATTTCCAGCAAGCCCACTGCCACTCCTTACACGAGGAACTCTCTCAATAATACTAGCTGGGCTCTTGTCTCTGTCACTGTCTTCACTGGATGAACATGGCACGTCCCCAGACCTCTGGTGCTGTCTTCTTTTCCTGCGGCGTTTGCGTGAACGCTCGACATCTTGTGTCTGTAAGCTGCCCAGTGGAGGGAAGTTTTCTGCATCTTGCAGATATATTGAGCTACCAAACATAGTGGCAGCAACTTGTTAGATAAACAAGGTTAATGTGATTCTCAATATTCTGCAAACTTGGTACTTGTGAGTTTCCCATTGGAATTTGGGTTTTCATTGCCACCAGTCAAAAATATCAAAGGTACCAACTGATTAGTTGACTGACGGCAGAGAAAAAACAATTTAACATCAAGTCATTGAAATGTCTGAATTTGCAAAGTATCGAGAACCACAGTACAGTACTGTTAAAATTTGGTTGTGAGTCCAGGATTTATATCTACAATATCAGTACATTAATTAAAAATTTTAGAACAAACTCTCACCCATTGTTGGTAGGTTCTTTGTCTTCTATTACGCTGCGTCCACAAAAAGACAGCTCTACTCCAGCTTCCTCTAGGGTTTTTTCCTCATTATCAACATTCTTGTTTGGAACAAACACAACTGGAATATGATGTTTTGTAGGAACACCTTCCTGTTCACTCTCTAGCCCAATCTCCACTCCTGAATCATCAGGTCCAGTGGGAGGACTTTTGTTGTGAGCTCCTTGGCTCACTTTCAGATCTGGACAACACAAATATGCGGGCAATTTTAATATTAAATAAGACAAACAGCCTAAAAAATCTTAGGATTTAACACACAGAATAAACAAATGTATTTACCATTTTCAATACATCGGTTCATTGGTGACAGACAAAGCATTCAATTGAGGCTGCAACATAGCTTCAAAGGATTATTCAATTTTGAACTTGTAGCCTCAACTGAATACAAAAAAATGTGAAAATTGAAACACCTCTTTAAAAATGGTATATACATATATATTCTTTGAAATTCAATGGCTTAGATATTTAAGCAAATGTATAATTAAGACATATAAAACACTTATTGATTGTTTAATTTCCTTACGATCAATAATAAAAACACCTGGTTGGCCAACACAAATGATATAAAATATTTAATGAAAGCATTTTATTCAACACAACATGGATTAAACTAAAACTAAATTTTCCAAAATATAAAAGTAGAAAACGTGAAAAATCAAATACGATAGGTAAATTAATTAGGGAATTTTGTGTAAAATCGCTTCTATGTCACGCCCACAGATCCACCACCCCACCCCAAGAATTTCGAAATTACTCAAATATTACTTACTACCTTCGTTCTTCCAACGAAATAAAAAAAGATGTAGCATTACAAAACAACAATACAATTAGTTATTGATTATAAATAAGAGACAAAGGTAAATAAGAGGAAGTGTTCGTAATCTAACAACGTAAAAGCTTGCAGGCATGCATCATTATTTCCATTTTTAAATGGATTAAGCTGCACTACTTTGTAGTCGCGTAAAAACATTTTTTTACGAGATAAATATGAATTATTTACCTTTATTATCATCAGCGGCTTGATCATCGTCCGAGCATACGAGATCAAAGAGAAACTGGGTAAAAATAATAAAATAAACAATTACGAAAGTAGTAGATTATTTCAAAGAGAAGTTGGAGTAAGCTTACACATGTCGCGCTGTAGTAACTGAAAAGTAACAGAATATCATTACAAAGTAGATTAATAGAAATATTAACTATGAATACCTCGACCGGAGGCCTAGCTGAGCTGCTCTGGCTGACATCTTTTAAGATCTTCTCCCAATCATCAACAGAAAAATCACCAAAACTTAGACCCTGAAAGACAGAAACCATTCGACTTTTTCACTATCAAATCAATGTTATCAAAAGAATAGTGAAGGAAAACGAATCCGTGAGCAATCATAGGTTCCTGTACCTCTACAGAGTTAGGCATATCAAGGCTATCGTAGCAAGATGAGTTAAGTTTGTTGAATACCCCTCATTCTTAATTCTTTCAAACACGATTTCACAACAAGAACCAGTCCGCCATGTTGAAACACACAACCACGCATGCGTAGCGTTCTGCATGACGTAATGTCTTTACTATAATCACCAAAGGACTGGGTACTAGCTTCTTGTTGTTTTATTTATTTATCTATTTTTTTATTTTTTTATTTTATTTTTTTGTTTATTCTTTAACTTTGCCTTCTTGTTTAATTATTCAACAAGAAGAAAATCCGAAACAATTAACAATATTCTTGGAACGATCAAATGTATATGAACAAACTTCATTATCAGCTTGATTGTATTAGCATCACCGGATCAGGAGCCCATTACAGATCCATTGGAACCCCTTTTTAAAATGACTTATTATTGATAATAATCATAGTTTGACCATAAGAAATATCAATTTATGCTCTTTTGAAGCTTTACTAGCAAAATCACATGATATTGAAAAAAAAGTGATTTTGTCCTTCCATTGTTGGCATTGCACACGAAGAAAGTGGTTCGCTGAATAAGATTATTTTATTTTGACTCAATTTTATTTATTAAACATTCGAAATGCTATATTTAGATTTAGATCTTTATGAAAAGCACTAAACTGGCTTCCTTAGATAATTTATTCATAGTACATTATATTTTTCAATCTACATAAATATATTCAGAATAATGATATTATGATATAGTTTTCCTTTTCTAAAGCATATTCATGCCTTAAAATTGTCGTTTTTCATCAAAGTTTTGCGTTTTGCTTGAATAAAAATGGTTTCTTTACGACCCAAAAGAGAGAAAAAAAATTTCGGCTGGTCGTTATGGAAACGCACGGGACTTGATTAAAATAGCGCATTCTGATTGGGTAAAACGTTTTGGGCGGGAGATTAAAAATTTAGCACGAACTTGCTGTTGTTCGGTCAACGACTTTGACATACAGCCAAATAAACAAAAATATTATGGCTTTTTTCTTAACTTTTGGAGGAGAAAATTGAAGTTGTCTTGATTCACAAGTAAAAAGGTATGCTTATATGTCTTTATACATTCGAAATTTCGAAGGAAAACGCGAAATTTAAGTCCCAAATCCTCAACTTCGTAAATCAGGTATATCATCAATGCTTCGCAAAAGTTCGTGCGGTTTAAAAGCATTTTAAAGGTTATTTAACTCTTGCTCATACTGAGTGCTCAAATTAGTTGATTTACATTAATTTGCACTCTGTACCGTTTGCCTATTCACCAATTATTTATCTATTTGTGATAGAAAAAATTATAAATTATTCAGGTGTCTAAACCATCTGGTTCTATGCCAGAATTTGAGTTCCTGAGTAATCCTGAGTGAAAACATAGATCAACAGCAGTGCTAAACTTAATATATTTTTGTAAAATAATGTACTTTTTTCCACTTTGTACTGCTTCTTCTTGCCTCTTGGACCTATATATAAATGTAAGCTCGCGGGCTTCCTGTGGTAGTGAAGAAACAGGAAGTCCACAATTAACCTTTCGCTGATTTCCTTAACCACATCACTAATAATGCATTTCGGGCTTGGTATGCACCATGCAACATGTATAAGAAAACCTACACCAAAGAGCTGTACAGGGTCAGGGCCTAGACTAAACGTTGGTTTACGTGTGTAAATTACGTACTTTCGTTTCTTTGCTGCGTGCCTTCTCAGGCTGCGCGACTCTCCTACACGAACCAATGTACACACTGGTCATATATCTGGGTGCATTTTAACGTGACCCGATGTCATTCAAAAAGTCATTGCGCATGATTGTCATTAGTAAAAATGCTGGAGATCACGAAACTGCGTTAATCTTCATGCAGCTGCTGTGTTAAGAAATTTGCAAGAAATGCTTTATATTCTGTCAACAGTCATATTTTGCAGCAGAATCAGCTCACGCCTTGTTACCCCCTCCCCCGCATCGGTATACACTTATTTGATGTAAAACGTACGTGCGCACAAGTATATCTGCCTCAGGCCCTGAGATCTGGCACGGAAACGCAAGGTATCACTTTCTCAGACACATGGCTTCCTTACTCTTTTATTGCGCAATGGTAAAATGACTTGTGCTCATTTCATAATGCACTTATGTTATAATCTGTGGTTATAGTTTTCAGCGATGCATGTAATTAAAGGAGAAAAAGGACTCAGTGTTGAAGGTATAATGTCGTCATGGACAAGCAAAGTAGAGGTAAGAAATATTGAGTTATTGTGTTGTGAAGTTTACTTGTTTTCTAACTCACTACATCACAGCAACAAATGCGCAACTAAGATAACAAAAATGGTGCAAGAACGCCTGATACAAATACGTGACGCACCTCGTAGTGATTCAACTTCTGTGATAATTCCGGTACTTGGGTAAAAGGAGAAATCAATAGACCCCTTGCAGCAAGTCGGAATGCAGCTCAACTTGGAGGGCAAAACAAAATAATTTTTATCTTCTGAGAATTGAAACCTATTGTTCTGCCCTCCAAATTGAGCTGCATTCTGACGTGCTGCAAGGAGTCTATTGGCCAACCATTGTCGAGAGGATGAAATAAATGACATAGCAGCCATGTTAGATGATACAACCCTTGACAAATCGTTTGTTGAATTCATCCAACATGGCATCTATGACGTTACAATGCTCATTTCGACAATAGACCAATCACGGTGTTCAAATGAAGCGTCATCACCACTCAATACAATCAACGGTGTCAGTTAGAGTTATTTGTGTCATTTATTCGTTTTATTATTTCTAAGAACCACTCAGGTTATCCTCGCTAACTAAAACCTAGGGAGTAATTTCCCCAAAAACAATTATCAGTATTAAATAAGATAATAGAGCTGAAATACGATTAAGCATCAGATTATTTTATCACTTATTTAGCTTAAATCTATCACCAAAAAATAAAAAAGTAAAAAAAT
Source organism: Anthopleura xanthogrammica (assembly GCA_964019055.1). Lineage (NCBI taxonomy): Eukaryota > Metazoa > Cnidaria > Anthozoa > Actiniaria > Actiniidae > Anthopleura > Anthopleura xanthogrammica. The sequence goes on along the minus strand of OZ025207.1, from coordinate 11,357,495 downwards.
AGTTAAAACCACTAACATCATAATAGACCCCTTGTACGTGACGTCAGAGCAGCTCAATTTGGAGGGCAAAACAAAAGAATCTTATTCTCATCAGAATTGGAACCTTTTGTTTTGCCCTCCAAATTGAGCTGCTCTGACGTCACGTGCAAGGGGTCTATTCAGTGAGAAATATTATCAGTATTAAGATAAAAGAGCCGGAATAAAAACATCAGATCACTTATTTATCTCTTGTTTAGCTTGAATCTCACTTTAAAAATAGTTAGAAATTATGAACCTCATGATTGAGAAACCAAACGACTTAACCTAAGAAACGTGCTCTCCTTTGTTCATCGACCTGTTGAAAAGACAAAATTTGTTAACGTCTGTATGTTGGTACGGCAGCCATTATGAAATGTAAAAGTGCGGTAATAATAGCAACAAAATTGTGCAACTTGTCGCGCAACAGTGATGCGTTGCAAGCTTCAGAGCGAGTGCTGCTCGTATTACCACCACTTTGTTTTAGAGGAAAACGCTCTTTCTACTCTCTGTAGCAAAGAAAATTTGTTGAACGCGGGATGATAATACGAGCAACATTCGCTCTGCAACTTGCAACGCAACAATGTTGCGCGACAAGTTGCACGTTTTTGTGGCTCGTATTACCGCGCCTTAACCAGGCCTGATTGGCAATTGAAAGAGGGTAGGACCTGGAATATTTAGGGAGTTGATGCTACTTGATCGAACTTTTCGCACTATCTTATGAGATGATGAAATACATAATGCTGCCAATAGTATAAAAATCGAAAAGACCCAATCAATAGACTAGGTTATTTTCATTCATCTCTGATAGGCAGGAAAATCCTTTTGACATGGCGATTATTTAGTCACTTGACAACAAACAATTAGCAGCTTTTCAATGCAGATAAATTACAATTAGATCATACTCACAAAATCCGCAAGTCTTCCTACATTCTTTAACCGCAGCATCGTATTTCCAGCGTTCACAATAGCTTGCTACATCAGCAATGTTGCTAGTGATCCAGCTGCAATCTTCTCGAGTATCTTCACACACTAAATTGTAGATTAAATTGTAAAGTAAGGTGAAATGTGGCACATCCAGAGTAGTTTATGTTTAGAGTAATGTTGTCTACTTACCCGATGGTGCTGGCGGCTTGCCTGTAACAAAATACGAACAAAAGTTTTTAAAGCAATTTTTTTTCAGTTTTGGAAATTGATCACAGAATGCCATTTGCCCTCCCTTATATTTTGTTTTCCTTTCCTTTTTCTTTTCTTTTCTTTTCTTTTCTTTTTTATTTGCATCTTTTCTGTTTTCTTTTCTTCTTTTCTTTTCTCTTCTCTTTCTTATTGCCTCTGTTTTTTCCTATCCTTTTCTTCCTCTCTTCTTTTCTTCTTTCTTTCTTCTTTCTTAGTTTCTTTCTTTCTTTCTTTCTTTCTTTCTTTCTTTCTTTCTTTCTTTCTTTCTTTCTTTCTTTCTTTCTTTCTTTCTTTCTTTCTTTCTTTCTTTCTTTCTTTCTTTCTTTCTTTCTTTCTTTCTTTCTTTCTTTCTTTCTTTCTTTCTTTCTTTCTTTCTTTCTTTCTTTCTTTCTTTCTTTCTTTCTTTCTTTCTTTCTTTCTTTCTTTCTTTCTTTCTTTCTTTCTTTCTTTCTTTCTTTCTTTCTTTCTTTCTTTCTTTCTTTCTTTCTTTCTTTCTTTCTTTCTTTCTTTCTTTCTTTCCTTCTTTCCTTCCGTTCCTTCCTTCCCTCCTTCCTTCTTTCCTTCCTTCCTTCCTTCCTTTCCATCACTCTTTCTTTTTTTAGTTTACTTTTTGAAATAGTTCCATACCAAGAGGAAACATTAGCAGAGCATTGAACTTCAATCATAAGATAATCATCTCTATAAAAAAACTTACAGAATTCACACGTTTTCCTGCATTCCTTAATGAACCCATCATCCTTGTGTCGACTACAGTAGCCTTCTGCGTCAACATAGTTTTTGGTTATCCACCAACAGTTTTCATTGATGTCCTCACATCCTGTACGGCAATAAAATATGTATCAAGTACTGAATATCATACCATATTGTGACCCCCCCCCCCCCCCATTATTGTTGCTGCATGCATCGTGTGTCTTTTACCATCAACAGCTTTCTATTGGCATTTCTTATATTGGAAGTGCACTGGAAACGTTTAAAAACTTACATATTTAGCTTTGAAAATAGATTAAATTAGAGGAAATTTTAATTTACGAGGTCGTAAAACAAATTCAGTACACGCAATTTACAAAGTATATTTCCAAGAAGTTTACAAAATAGATGATAGAAGATAGGTCATTCCAGGATCCAAGAATAGTTGGAACTTGGAATGAATAGTGTTTCTTCTAATTTTTCTCGTCAAGAACACGGAGGTTAGTGTTGAGACATTCAATTTTGCTTGTGGTTAACAAAGCCATTTTAAACACATCGATTATTCGTGTTTAGATCTATGCCCATAATTCCTTTTCATCTCAGAATCACCTATCGCCTATCGCCTATCGCCTATCGCCTATCTACTTTGGTTCCGATGTAATTAAAAGGTGTATATTTTGGTACTTACTATTTGATGTTATCGGGTGTTTGCCTAAGATGGAAACATTAAAAAGACAATGTCAACTTACGCACCTAGTTAAGGTGCGGTAATACTGGCAAAAACTTCGTGCAAATTATGGCGCAACATTGTTGCGTTGCAAGTTTCAGAGAGAATGTTGCTCGTATTACCACTCTGTGCGCAAAAAAAAATCATCTTTGCAAAGAGTAGAGGGACCTTCTATACCTTTTACAGTGAAATTGGGTTGTTGCGTGCAGTTCCAGTGGTAATACGAGCAACATTCACTCTGCAACTTGCAACACAACAATGTTGCGCGCCAAGCTGCAAGAGTTTGTTGCCCGTATTACTGCACCTTGAAATATCTTATATTCACAAGAATGGACCATATATACCCAAGTCTAGTATACTCACATAATTCGCAGGTTCTCGTGCACTGTTTGATAAAACCGTCATTACTGTGCCTTCTACAGTACCCTGGGACGTCATCATAGTATTTAGTTAACCACGAACAATCATCTCTCGTATCTTCACATTCTGTCAGTTAAATTCGTAAAAAATATTTAGAGTAATGCATATACAATAAATCCATTATACCTTTCTATATTTTATATGACATTTTTTCAAAATAAGCGCCTGTATTTTTTCCTGTGCGCGTAGTTACAAGTTCAAGTGGACTTTGTTTCACAGTTTTGCCGACTACATATTATTTAAGGGACGTTCTGGATTGATGGAGGCCAAATACTCCCCAGTATATCTCAAGCTCATTATTTGTCGGCTGACCCAATTAAGATGCTGCTGATTTATGAGCAGCAAATTTGTTCAAATTTTGCGAACATTGCTGCGTAAAATTTACTTTGTTACAACAAGTAGAGAGGATTATCACTTGTTTAAATTTGTTCCACTCTGAGTGGCAATATATTGGTGCAAAGTATCTTATTCCAAGCCAAACTGGATAATTGTTTCCTTTATTACTGCACCTATTCTCATCGTATTCAGACTTTATTTTATAGCTAAACATCATGACTTGTATACTTACTCAGAGAGAGTGGTGGTTGCTTACCTGAAAAAAATTTAAGGCGTACGATTAATTAGTACCCTGGTATCAGATTGCTCTTTTCTTTTCTATTGCCCAAACAGCATGATACCGAGACAATAATGTCGAGAACGAAACATGATGTCTTACAGCCTGTAGAGTCTTTGACTAACTTAATTTTAGATAGTAGCTGAGACTAAGATAAAGTAGAAGCGCTAGCAGAGCTGCGTTGAGAGTTGGGAGCTAAAGTATATTGGTATAAAGAAAATATGAAAAAGTTTCTCTAAAATGATGACATCACAAATGTGACATTTTCTTGCTTCAATAATATGTTTGAGGCAGTGCAACTAAAACGTAGTGCTGTGCGCACAGGATTAGAGAATGGAAAACAAAGCACTACGACATGACAGGATGATAACTGAACAGAATACTAATACAAGTAAGATTTTCATGCTTCTGTGAAATGTTTGAGGCATTCAACTACTGCGGGCAAAGGATCAGATAATCAATAATATGTTTGAGGCATTGCAACGGAAGCGTAGTGCTGCGCGCACAGGATTAAAGAATGGAAAACAAAGCAATACCACATGATAGGATGATAACTGAACAGAATACTAATATAAGTAAGATTTTCATGCTTCTGTGAAATTTTTGAGGCATTCAACTATTGCGAGCAAAGGATCAGATAATAGAACAAGAATCACGTGCACCACAACATAAAAACGCACAGAATACTTACACAATTCACATGTTTTGAAGCACTGTTGGACAACGCTATCATTTCTTTTGCTGCAGAAGCCCAAAACGTCCTTGTGCTGCTCTACTATCCACTTGCAGTCACTACGAGTGTCTCTGCAGTCTGTCGATACGAGAACGATATAAGTTACGTGTTATGTGCGCAATGAGGATAGTTTAAAAACTTTGACATACCTTACTGGCAAATATACGTCATATACGTATGTATAGATAGAGCAGTTTTCGTATGACAATGAAAAACTTACGGCACGGACCGCGCCTTGCCGTTACTGTGTCAGTGCTGTGCCGTGTATGAAAACTTTCGAAATTCGGTGCCGCGCCGCACCGTAACCGTGCCGTGTGCCGTGACTTTTCACACTCATACGAAATCTGCTCTATAGCGCATAGATACTACGAACGTTAACTCATTTCTTAAAGGAATATTCGCCGTTGTTTTCAAAGAATATTTTACTACAGAGCCTCATTACTACAAAAAAGGAAGACTCGTATATAAAAAGACTTTTACAGTATTAAACAATCGTCTGGGACCCCTTTAATGGGTAAATGAAAGAATGGAGAACAACTTTCGAATGTCATATAGTCAGGTTTATCCATTAAACGAGAAATTGAAGAGAGTGTGCGGATTTTGTTAACCTACTAGTAGAGCTCTCTCTTCAAAACAAAGAAAATTGTGAAATTGGTGGTCTCCTATACGCAGCCGCTGTTGGTATCGACATGCTGTTGGTATCATTGTGACCACAAAGGTTTGCGTGACTTCATAGCAGACTAGTGACATGGTGATGCGCGCAAATTTTCTCTAAAACTTACAACACAGCAACGCTGCGCGTCAAGTTACATGACGCTATTGTCGCTTGTGCGCATCTTAAAAGGAAATATCAACCAGTATAATCAGTGTAAAAATACTTACAGTAAGATTCACGAGACACGGGCGGTTCACCTAGAAAGATATATTTGAAATTATCAGTCAGTATTATATCAGTTCTTAGCGAAAAACCATCATTGAAAAAAAAAGAAGTGCGGTCATATAGGAGCACAGTACTTACAGAATCCGCATGTTTTTCTGCAACTTTTGATAAACGCATCATTTCTGTGCCTTTTGCAGTATCCTATGACATCACCATAGTTTTCCGCTATCCATGAGCAGTCGTTACTGATATCTTCACATTCTGTTTAACAAAATAATAAATGGTGTTAAACTTGGACGTGTTAAAAGTTGGATATATAGTTCCTCTTTTTTTTTTCGCTGGATGTTTTTAGCAGCATTGCGAGAAAAAGGAAAAATGATTTGCAAAGATTGTGGCAACGATTTCTTAGGACATCTTTTATCATTACAACTATGATGAACATCGCACTTTTGGCGAAATGATACGAAGAAAATCCGGGAATCAGAATTAGATTAGTTTCCCCCAATGTTTTCGAATTTCTTCTTCAGCTGTATTAATTTTGTCATGCCACATGTTATAAATTGCGCTGTTTCTTTCCGGGTAGGCAGGCAGGCAATACAAGATGTTTTGTACTTAGCTTGTAGTGATAGAACGTCTTATAAAATAGTTCAGATATAACGCGCGCTCTGATTGGCTGATAGCCGTGTTTACATGAGGCTATGTAAACACGGCAATTTCAATATTTTAAAAAACAAATAGAAAACGTTATGCTGTGTTTACATAGCCTGATATAAACACTCGGGAAAGTTTGGGACAAGTCTTGAGCTCTGTGTAAACCTCGACTTTTCCCAAACTTCCCTCGTATTTATATCAGGCTATGTAAACACGGCAAACGTTTCTATTTGTTAAATAGATGTCAAAAAGTAGTTAGTAAACGCAGTTCAAACAATTAGGTTCGCATTTTTTTTAGGGAATCACAAATGTCCTTGTCGTGGTATTTAATTCGGGAAACACTTTAAAATTGCGCACAGTGATAAAAATAATAATACCTTTAATAATACCTTTAATGCATCTTTAACTTATATAGTATTCAACTTACTTTGAGGCTGTGGCGTTGTTGGATATTTACCTGAAATTAAAAGAGATGGATGTTAACGGACTGAAGAAGTTCTGATAAGTGACCATATTTTCTACTAAGAATATATGCAATATGTTAAACCGTTAAAAGGGTAAACAGATAAAATTGCGCTTACAATAATGAATTACTTTGAAAATACTTTGAAAATACATCAACGTCTTGAAATGGTGTTTTCAGTTATGTTATGTTATGTTATGTTATGTTATGTTATGTTATGTTATGTTATGTTATGTTATGTTATGTTATGTTATGTTATGTTATGTTATGTTATGTTATGTTATGTTATGTTATGTTATGTTATGTTATGTTATGTTATGTTATGTTATGTTATGTTATGTTATGTTATGTTATGTTATGTTATGTTATGTTATGTTATGTTATGTTATGTTATGTTATGTTATGTTATGTTATGTTATGTTATGTTATGTTATGTTATGTTATGTTATGTTATGTTATGTTATGTTATGTTATGTTATGTTATGTTATGTTATGTTATGTTATGTTATGTTATGTTATGTTAAGCGAATTTATATCCATATAAATTAAAGTTAATTATACAACCATTAGAATCGGTCAATGGTAGTGGTGTAAGCCTCGCTTAGTTACCAAGAGAAACAAAGAGGCCTTTGATTATTATATAAACAAACTGTAATATAATATGCTGTTGGGATAAAGGATGGTTGGTACAAGGGTCAGTTAACCTCACGCAATCCACGTGCTTCCAATTAGGTCAGCCAATCACGTTTTGTTGTGGCATGTTAACTGAAGTTGTAATTAACCTCAGTCACGTTCCAGTTAATTCACTGTGTTCACTGCTCGCCGAAAGCTCAGTATCAGCCTAAAGTTTATAGTTTTCTGGCATTCTGTTTTGTGCATTTAAAGAATTTTGTCCTCCCTCCCTCCCCTTCTAGACCTAACAGCATACTATAATAATAATGTTGACATAACCATGTAAATAGATTTAAAGAGATATACATAATATGTTTAGCTTATATTATTAGAGTTACAGTTAACTAGCCTTTATTAAGGGCTGTATAAGAACATTGGCTTAACACTATAGCAGTAGCTATGTGATCTACCTTAGTCTTATTTGAATATACCTTTTATTCTAATTATTTGAAAATAAATTTAGGGTTTGGGGTTAAGTGTTCCCATACTGGTCACTCTTTGCCCCATAGACCCATGGTGAACTGTTTAGCCGGTGGTTGGCTTGTTGTTACCATGGAAACTAGAGGCCCATTTGGGGGATTATGACCCCCAGGAGGGGATTACGACCCCTCGGCGGCCTAAGGGATTATGACCCTTAGATTGAGAGAGGATTATGACCTCTCTTTGCCATGCCACTGACCAGTATGCCTGATGTGAGTTCGGATGGAATGCTTCAACCCCAAAGCCCCATTATCCCACAAACTGGTGTTGCTTCTTTATGTTCTATATGGGTTGGGAGAATTAATGTTATGTTATGTTATGTTATGTTATGTTATGTTATGTTATGTTATGTTATGTTATGTTATGTTATGTTATGTTATGTTATGTTATGTTATGTTATGTTATGTTATGTTATGTTATGTTATGTTATGTTATGTTATGTTATGTTATGTTATGTTATGTTATGTTATGTTATGTTATGTTATGTTATGTTATGTTATGTTATGTTATGTTATGTTATGTTATGTTATGTTATGTTATGTTATGTTATGTTATGTTATGTTATGTTATGTTATGTTATGTTATGTTATGTTATGTTATGTTATGTTATGTTATGTTATGTTATGTTATGTTATGTTATGTTATGTTATGTTATGTTATGTTATGTTATGTTATGTTATGTTATGTTATGTTATGTTATGTTATGTTATGTTATGTTATGTTATGTTATGTTATGTTATGTTATGTTATGTTATGTTATGTTATGTTATGTTATGTTATGTTATGTGTTATGTTATGCGCTGTTTTCTCTTAAACTAGTAGAAATATGTAGACCAAACTTAGCAGATGCCGTCTCCGGCGCTAAGCAAAAGAGCTGATGTCTTATATGGCAGTTCTGGGCGTTCTTATCTAGCTTGCGCGACAAGCACTTCAACATATTACCTTACTCATAAGAAACTTTTGAAAAATGAACAATATTTAGAAGATAGCATTGGATACTCATACTCACAAAATTCACAGGTTTTTGGACATTGTTTGATAAAACTGTCATTTCTGTGTTTGTTACAGTAGCCTATGACGTCAGCATGGGTATTAGTTATCCATGAACAGTGCTTATTAGTGTCTTCACACCCTGTATGTCAATAGAAACACATCTGTCATAAAGTGCAGGAAAATACCTGTAAAGGCGTGGTAACACGAGCAACAAAATCGTGTAACTTGTCGTGAAAAATGTGTTGCAAGTTGCAGAGTGAATGTTGCTCGTATTACCACCGGGCCGTGCAACAAAACAAAATTTAATTTTATTGCGTGATTTTTTTGCAAAAGTAAAAGTTCTTTCTACTTTCTGCAACAATGAAAATATGTTGCGCGAGAATTGTTGCACAATTTTGCTGTACGTATTACCGCATCTTTACCACCACTTTGTTGAACAAAGTAGAAGCTCAATAACAAAGAAAATTTGTTGCGCGCGGGGTGGTAATTTGGGCAATATTCGCTCTGCAACTTTCAACGCAAAAATGTGTTTTTTTTTCTGTAGATATCACAAAACGTTTTTTACTTACTGTAAGGTTTAGGTGGTTCGGGAACTTTGCCTGCAAAATATTTGAAAATAATTTGCAGTTTAGTTTTTTTTCCGAAAACCAGTATTCAGATAACAACAGAATGATGGGGGGTAAAATACTCACAGAATCCACATGTCTTACTGCACTGCTTGATGAACATATTATCTCTATGTCTGTTGCAGTATCCTGTGACGTCACTGTAGTGTTCAGCTATCCAGGAGCAGTGTTCATTCATGTCGTGACATTCTGACAATTCAAGGGTAAACAATAACTAAAAATTAGGAATATAAATATCAAAATTTACAGTTAAGTGTTCAGTTTCTCAATATGTTTGAGTAATAAGTAGTATGGATGCATATGTATGTATGCTAGTTATACAATGCTTTCGAGTGGTATACCATGGAATATTTGTATATTCTATGTGTACGTATCCTTCAGGAGTAAGTATACAAAGGAAATACGAGTGATAAGTGGGATATTCCATGGTGTGCCACGAGAAAGGATCACATAACTATTTTATCCCACACCATAGAAAATACAAATGCGTAAATTCAACTCGCAACGCATGATGGGAAGGAAGAGTGAAATACCGACGAATATACAACGGCTTTCCTGCATTCTGATTGGCTTTATTTTCTATGGTGTGGGGTATATGTGAATATAGACCCCTTTCACGTGACGTCAAAGCTGCTCAATTTGGAGGACAAAACAAAAGAATTTCAATCTCCTGAAAATTGGAAACTATTGTTTTGTCCTCCAAATTGAGCTGCATTCCAACGTGCTGCAAGGGGTGTATATGAGATATTAAGAGTAAGCAAGGTAAAGATTTTACATTATTCGTTTTACTTACTATGAAGCTGCGGAACTGTTGGGTATTTGCCTGCAAAAGACATAAAGTGTTCGTTTTACATACATACAGAGGAATAAGTCGTTCGCCTATGAGAATACTAACATTTTTATGACTGCATATACTCACAAAATTCGCAGGTTTTCGTGCACTGTTTGATCAAACTATCATTTCTGTGCCTTCTACAATACCCTGGAACGTCATCATAGTATTTAGCGATCCACGAACAGTCATCTATTGTGTCTTCACATTCTATTAATATAGGATAAAAATCACATCGTTAGATCTTATTATGCCTTGAATTAGTTGATATTATGATATGCGCATCGTGCGCAGTAAGAGAGTACTGACATTCTATCAATATAAGATGAGAATCACATCATTATATTTTAATTATGCCTTGAATTAGCTGATATTATGATATGCGCATCGTGTGCAGTAGGAGAGTACTGACATTCTGTCAATATAAGATGAGAATCACATCGTTATATTTTAATTATGCCTTGAATTAGCTGATATTATGATATGCGCATCGTGCGCAGTAAGAGTGTACTGACATTCTATCAATATAAGATGAGAATCATATCGATAGATTTTAATTATGCCTTGAATTAGCTGATATTATGATATGCGCATCGTGCGCAGTGAGAGAGTACTGACATTCTATCAATATAAGATGAGAATCACATCGATAGATTTTAATTATGCCTTGAATCAATCAGCTGATATTATGATATGCGCACCGTGCGCAGAAAAGAGTACTGACATTATGTCAATATAGGATGAGAATCTTATCACTTGAAATTAAATATGTCTTGAATCAGCTGATACTATCATGCGCATCGTGCGCAGTATGAAAGTACTGTACGCAGTATAAATGAGAATCGCATTGCTCACTAAGAAGCACAGGAACCTCTTTTCAAATTTCTTTGAGAAAAAAAGGTTCAGTAGAATTGAACATCATTACACTGGCTATAGAGACCGATACGATAGCGTATAAACATTGCTATTGATAGATCGAGTCATTCTTCGTTTAACATCATCATTAGTTAATAGTTGATATCACTGATTACTTACTGTAAGGTTTTGGCTGCACAGGAGCTTTACCTGCAAAAAAGTTTAAAAAAAAAGTATTATTATAAAAATTAGAATTTACTGTACTTTACTTTACTTCCGTCACATCACTCTTTAATGCGAATAATGGATTTAGATGTAGAGATGTTGATATAGAAAGAATATCCTATACATTCGAACTATTGAATAGTATTTATCATCTAAACACTAGTACTGTTCATTTGATTCAATTGACAATCATTGCGCAAAAACTACTTACAGTATCCACATGTTCTTTGGCATTGTTTGATGAATGCGTCATTCCTGTGCCTGTCACAGTAGGCTGCTACGTCTTCGTTATGTTCAGTAATCCACGAACAGTCATCACGTGTGTCTTGACATACTGCGGCAAAAATATTAGCAGTAAAGATATCAACTTTTAGCATTATATAATGAAATCCCTTTATACACTCGACACTTAAGATTTTAAATATTCAAGACATCTTATCAGAATTCAAGTAGAATTCTGATAGCATTCATTCTGATAGCAATAATAATAGCGCATGCAAAAGGAATATTCTCTTTTACCGTTATAGAATGAAATGAAATCCCTCTATACGCATTTGAGACTTTAAATATTTTAGAATACTTTTAAAAGGTGTAAGTAAAATTCTGATAGCATTTATTCTGATAGCAACTTAGATTTGTATTTAGTTTCAATTAATCTGTTACTTACTCTGAGGTTCTGGTGCCGGCTTTGGAAGTTTGCCTGCGTAGAAGAGGTAGAAAAGGATAGCGTCAAATACACATAATTAAAAACGCTTTCCTCGAGATAAACAAGAATAATCTATTGCGTAAGCCAGAGAAGATATACTTACAGAATTCACATGTCTTTGTGCATTGCTGTACGAGGCTATCACTCCTGTGTTTCCTACAGTACCCAGTAACGTCATGATCATTTTTGGTTATCCACGAACATTGCTTACTCACGTCCTCGCATTCTATCAATACAACGATACAATTATATATCATCATCAGATATCATAGAGAGGTTTTCATATGTAAGGATACAGACCATTGAAAGCCTGAGCGTGATACACTGAATGTTTGCCGCGTGAGAAAGAAAGACTCGTGTGCGCACCTTTTACGAATTCGAAGTTCATTGATTCCGTGAGTTAGAGGCTGGGTTTTGGGGTTACCCTCGTGTTCATAATCCCACATGTTTGTATGACACAATTACATTATGATTTATTCATTTGCTACGCAGTCGATATAAAATGCCGAAAACGTATTCAGAAGACCTGCTTGGAGAGCCGTTTGACTTCGATCTTATATTTGGTTGCAGTGTAAAAGAAATTTCCCATGTACCACTTCGGTCTCAGTTTTTATGTTTTGAACCCGACAATGATTTCGCAATTGAGTGTATAAACATTGATAAGGATTTTTCAATGCTGAAATATTGTGCACTTAGTTCCATGCTTCTCTCTATTAATTTGATGACAATGCCTGGCCATTTTCAATTGGGTGTAATCAGGTTCATAAATATCTTGAGTTTTTTTCTAAATTCAACAATTCAAATTGATATTAAATGAATCACTTACTTTGAGATTTCGATGGTGCGGGAGGCTTGCCTGAAAGACGTATTTTGAAAATTCACCAAGTTATTAAAAAATATGATTCCTTTTTAAAAATTAAGCAGAGAATACAAAAATTAACGAGTATAAATACTTACAGAATCCACAAGTTTTTGCGCATTTCCTGACTTCTGGGTCATTTCTGTATTCGTAGCAATATTTGGCTGCGTTGGTGTATTCAACTATCCAGTTACAGTCACTACGAGTGTCTTCGCATCCTAGAATAAACAGATTGTCTTCATCAGTGCCAAAATATGTGATGAACGACTCAGGAATTTCACCACCCAGCCACCCAAGGGACGCTTTTATGCGATTTCTCCGCGATATTAGTAAACCTGTAATGGCTAGGGAAGATTGTTTGATTATGTTTATGATTGTACCTTCTACCGGGACTATTGCTGGTGCCGGTACTTTGCCTGGAAATAAAAAAAACTTTGGTTAAATATAAATAATTGAGATTCAATTAATTAACCATAAAAAATACACTTATATGACAAATTTCACGTACAGAATCCACAGTATTTTGGACAGTCCTTGATGAAGGCATCGTTTCTGTGTGCCCAGCAGTATTTTGGAACATCGTAGTGATTGTCAGCAATCCAAGTGCAGTCATCACGTTTGTCCTCACACTCTTCTAACATTGAACAATAGTAAAAATCATGATTATGAAGCTGCTTGCTTGTGGTTATAGTCCTTGCGCAACTAATTTTCGTTCAGTGTTGCGCAATGTAAAAGCGCTCTCTACCCTTTGAAACAATGAAAATTTGTTGCGCGCAAGGCGATATTATGAGAAACATTTGTTCAGCAACTTCAACTTTGATTATGAAGTTGCTTGTGTTAATACTCCGCGCGCGTAACTAGTTTTTGTCGTTGCGCGAAGTAGAAGCTCTTTCTTTGCAAAAAAAAAATTAAAAATAGAAACATTGCTGCGCGTGGGGTCGTAATGCGAGCAACATTTTTTCGGCAGTTTGGAACACAATGAGATTGTTGCGCGACAAGTTGCACTGTTTCATTGCCTGTTAAAGCCCGCCTTTTTTGAAACTATATACAACAGAACAAACCGTCACTAATAGTACTAGCTAGTAATATTAACTCACCACGTTCAAACAAATCGATGGTTTCATTCAAGGGAAAACTGAGGACAGCATGAAAACTGTGAACTAATATCACCACAGCATAAAACATAACCTTCATTTTTGAACGACTTCTGAAGACCCGTTAGCACCAACCAAGCCAAGGACAGAGTAATAACAACTGATGCAGTCAATCTTCCACGTGCCTGTATTTAAGAGCAAGACTTATCGCTTCTGTGAGCAACAATTTTTATGCTCATGTGCCATAGTTCCGTAGTTAACTCTAAAATACACTACAAGAATAATAAGTTGAATACGATTCTGTTCCCATAAGAGTTAATAAATAACTAGCTCTTTTAGTTTGACGCATTATACAGTGAGTTCTTGCAGTCATTGTTTTTAAAAAACGTACTAGTACTAGAGGTGATTTCTTCCTATCACATGAGTAAGATTAAGGATATTTATAATTTTTATGCAGCGGGAAAAGATGCATTATTTGCAAGCCTCGTGTATTGGATTTTTATTTCCGGCCATTATACTTTGTGGTTTGCAATTCGACGTGCTTAAGTGTTTATGACCGCGTATATTTAATGTATGTATATGTTTTTTGTTTCTCTTGTAGACTCAGTATTTATGAACAGTAACTGGTGGCGCGCGCCGTATTTCAACAAATGTTTGACACAGGAAATGAACAACTTTGAACAACTTTTGACGTTTGAACAACTGCACCAAGAGACGGAACACAAATGGTAAGTAGAGACATGAAAAATCATAAATACAATCACGAACATGAATTTAGGGAGATTTCTTGCACGAGGTGCAATACGCGCGCTACAAAATTATTTCATCTTTTTTATCAACATTAATTTTGGCGCTCTGACTAAATTTTGTTTGTGCTATCACTTTGTCTAAGAGACTCTTGGCTTGGAGATAGCATTAATCACATGAAGCCGGATATTTTGAGCAACCAATATCAATAAAGTGCCGTGCGAGCGCACATGGAACTTATCAACAAAAATAGCCGGCCCGATAATTTTTCGTTAATTTTTTTATTATTGAAAACATGTGTTTTTAGTAGTTATTTCATACAATTAACAAAAAGAATCGATCTGCTTCTAGCTGTTCTTGATAGAAGAATGAAACAATATTACTTTAGATACTCAGTTTTAATTTTTTAGTTTTTTTAGTTTTTTACTTTAGTTTTTGCAGTAGGATTTTTAACCAACTGACAGAGTTAAGGCATTTTACATCCAAATGGAAAAGAAAGAAGTTTGCGCTCAACACACATACCAGCAGATACTCCCCGATAAGCTTTCCCTGAAAGATTCTAAAGTCGGTAAAATGAGAGATTGAGGATTCTACTTACTGCATCCTCCCTACATTAAAGTTATTGAATTGTATTTGCGGTGGTATTTGCAGTATCAATTTGGACTTCTGTCCTACATTACTTTGCTAATGCGTAAGGTTTATTCACTGGAATTTTTTTCGGTTTATTATGATTACCACAAAATTCATCACATTTGTGACTCTTTTAAGGAAAGACACCTATCACAAACTGTCGGACGAGGAGACTTGTTTTTATGATCATTATTATATTTTACAAGTAATTGCCTCAGGACGGAAGGTGTGGGTTGTGTACCAATATGCAGAGGCCTTTCAACCCTGATCATCCCGAGTATCGATCCCACGCACCTTTGCAAGTCTCTCTCATCCCTCTCCAGCCCCGCCCATCCTTCCACTTGGCAGCATATAGTCCCCACGCCACATAACATTAAATATCGATGATATTGTTTCATTCAACATGGGAAAACACATGAATTTGTGTCTGACTGAACTAGTATTCTTTCATCAAGGTATACCGAACACAGGAAAATCATATTTAAAACCATGTATTAAGCATTGCAAAATAGATTTCTCTACAACATTGTTCTTCAAGCATGTCTACGTCTAATAATGTTCTTACTTTATGATTAATACCAATGTTTTACTCCAATAGCTGTTATTACATTATTACAGGAGAGCCTGCTGAAGTCTAATATTCTGTTTTATTATAAGTCATATCTTAGCGAGGCTAACGGATTAATACAGTGCGAAACGGAGCAAACTGCTGACCAAATCTGCAATTGCTAATACAAACGAGTTATTCCTTAACCTTAAAGCATCAAAAGAAAAGATGACGAGTGTGTTTACCAAGGGAATGAGTATTAACGCACGACTAGCCAACCATTCTCGCCGCTGATGAGACCTAGAACACTGAGTAATTGACCGAAACATCGTGAATATATATACCCTAAGGCACTATCTCGAGACACTGAATACTCATACACGATTTGATTACTGATTTCATTTTATTATGATACTTAATAAAGCTTGCTTCACCTTTTTCATTTTCGTAGATATTTAGAATGATGTAAACATGCGTAATTATTGGTATTTAACATAAAGGTACGATTACGTTAAAGCAAGTGACAAGGCATAGTTTGGTTTCTTTTTCCATGAGAACGCAAGAGAGAAAAGATTTAGCCCTAGCACTAAGTAGAGTCATCCTTCCTTCACGTAAATGACCTCTATATAGCGGTTCCTGGGAAATGATCATAATGTTGCGAGTGTCAATTTACAATTAGTACTGTGCTATAACTAAACACATCCACTTATTGAATGTATTGAAGCCATATCTAGCTTTCTGAACCGTGTACATTTTTATTTTTTCACGAGACAAATTGACCTAGGAGATTTTCGCGTTTAACAGAACCTTATTCTAGATTATATACTTATTTCAATAAAGTTAGTCGCTTGAAAAGCTACAAAGCTGAGACCGGCAAGGATTAAAGATATGAGATCTTTTACTAGTTAAGTTTCACCTCCTGTGAGCATCCTCAAGCTTCATTTTGTATAAAAAAAGTTTTATTTTCATACTTGGATATGAAATGTTTCCCATGATTCTCAGCTTTTTAGGTTTTTGGTGTGGCTAACTTTATTGAAATTTATAAGTATATATATTGTATTATGAAGCAACAAGCAAGCGGTTTAACAAAACTAAGTTAAAGCTGAACGTCTGGTAGCCAGGATCTTGCGTTTCAACCTGTGAAAGAATAGAATTTCGATTAGTTAAGACATGAAACATTTATTAAATACTTGAGGCCCACAGAATGCCACTGTTGGTTGCGCACAACCACAATGCGCACGACTACAATGCGCACAACCACAATGTGCCCAACTGTGCAGCCTTGCGTACAACGTTGCAAATGTAGAATCGAGTTCTAGCTCTTTACTGTTGCGCGAAACTAAATTCATGTATTCCCTTAACAAGCGCATGTGATGTACGCAGCATTATCCTTACTTTATATGTGAACCAGGATTTATTTTAGAAAATTCCTAGATAAAAATATCTTTAAAACATTATTGCCAATTCTCAAAAGAAAATTTATTTGTATGAGTGAATATTAGCGTCGAAGACACTGCACATAAATGATGAAATTTAGACAGTTAAGACCTACTTACAGAATCCACAAGTCTTAGCGCACTCCCTGACAGCTGCATCGTTTCTGTTTCTGGCGCAGTACGACGCTTTCGGCTCCCCGATATGATTTATCGTATCACAGTCGCTACGAGTATCTTCGCATACTGCAAATAGAAAATATTATCGGTCTGGTTGTTTTTATTATAAAAAAAACCTTGTTATCGCTAATCATCACTGCAAAGTACAGCAGTGGTGCAGCTAAACGGGGTAAAAGTAAAAGCAATGTGAAGGCGCCTCTTGAATTAGTTTGAATAAAATAGGGTTTTTCTTTACACTACGCTTTTTTCATCGAACGTTAATGGAAGATTAAAGGTATATTCTGATTGCACTTCAACCGACATTTGGCCGATCGATTTTTTCTTAAGCCACCCTCGAATCTTTGGCACAGGGTTCCCACATAAGAGTTTCTTCGAAACATTTGAGTTATAGTAGCCAAACTCTTGTTCTTATCTGTTTTTCAGTCACCGTTTAAATTTACTTACCTCTTGGTGGTGCTGGAGGTTTACCTAAAAACAATAATATATATATATATTGTTATAGTTAAGTAATTATTTTTAACCATGGATAGTACGCTTTGCATAAATTTTCTGGCGCACAGTGCCGCAAAACTACTTACACCTTCCACATGATCTTGGACATTGTTGGATGAACCCGTAACTACTGTACCTGAGACAGTAGGCTGCTACGTCATGGTTATGTTCAGTAATCCATGGACAGACATCATGTCTGTCTACACATTCTGTCGATATAGGATAACAATCACATCGTTAGATCTTAATTATGCCTTGAATTAGCTGATATTATGATATGCGCATCGTGCGCAGTAAGAGAGTACTGACATTCTATCAATATAAGATGAGAATCACATCGATAGATTTTAATTATGCCTTGAATCAATCAGCTAATATTATGATATGCGCATCGTGCGCAGTAAGAGAGTACTGACATTCTGTCAATATAAGATGAGGATCATATCACTTGACATTAAATATGTCTTGAATACAATACAATACAATACAATACAATAAACTTTATTTAAAGAGGGTGACGTATTAACCCATTTGGTTATCACGATATCACGAATGAGAATCACATTGCTCATCAAGATGCGCAGGAACCTCTTTTCAACTTAAATGCTAATGTTTTCCGATCGACTAATGATACAATAAAAGATAATTTAAACATGATAAAATGAAACTAGACTCAATTGCCCTGAGTTTTTTGTTTCTCGGCGAACATGCATTCCGGAACCAGAACCGATAAAAGAAGAATTATATATTTTAATACAAATTTCTTTGAGAAAAAAAGGTTCAGTAGAATTGAACATCATTACACTGGCTATAGAAAGCGATACGATAACGTATGAACATTGCTATTGATAGATTGAGTCATTCCTCGTTTAAAATACTTATTAGTTAATAGTTGATATCACTGTTTACCACCGAAAGGTTCTGACGGCCTAGGAGGTTTACCTGCAAAAAAGTTAAACAAAAAATTATGATTATTATAAATATTATTATTTAAAGAACTTTGGTATCATTAACCTGGTGTAGAAATATTTCTCTCCCAGGTGGTTATAGAAAATCGCGCACGCACGCTGATTTGTCAAGAACTTGGGAATATTTAGTAAATAAACCCTTTCTGGCGGCTGGGATATCGGCTGATAATGTCCGAGGATGAGGAATGGTCCGATAAAAGAACAATTTGCCGAGAGGGCAAATGTGATATTTTGAGGACCATTTCTCATCCAAGGACATTATCAGCCGATATTCCAGTGAGCCAGAAGGGGTTTATCTATTTTGTAACCCAACGACTTCACTGGAATGGATTCGGCAAACTGTATTGACTCGTCATCTCTAGAGTTTTCAAAAAATAATTATCTCTCGTCTCCAAGCTGGATATAAAAACAATTCTTTTGGTAAATGAAAGCTGTTTGACATTCTATTCTATTCTATTGGTTAACGTTAGTTGTCGAATTGTTTGTTGGTTTTTAGTAGTTTATAAAAACAATTTCGAAAAGAAACCAAAAACTTCATTCACGAAGCAACATGGATGCTTACCATTGAAGACATTTACAGCATATTTTGTAGATTTTTTCGTGTTTCCTGACGTAGTTTTCTCAACCCGTCTTTAAATTTTACTCTCACTTGTTCGTAAAAACCTTCTTTTTTTTTTTAACGTTTTTGACTTCTACTGGACGAATATCACTTCGGACGGGGGATATCGCCTGATACCCGTCCTGCACGTGACCCATTTGAACCAATGACAGCGCGCGAAAATTCATCGTTGGGTTATAATTAGCAGTTATTCGCCGAAGGCGAAGTGATTATCGATGAATATTTACCGAGCGGCGAGTCTTCGAGTCATCGATAACCACTGAGCTTGAGGTGAATAATTGTTTTGGTATAAATAAAAAGGTGATTATTTCAAAAAAGAAAGAAGGAAACAACATTGAAAGTGAAAATATTTTATTTTTTAAAAGCACGACGGTCACGCTGACAGCCATTTTGTCCGAAAAGGTGATTATCGGCTGATAATCCGAGATAGAAAACCAATCAGAGCGCGCGATTTTGTATAATCACCTTTGTATTTATACTAATTTTCTATAATCACCTACAGGTGGATGTAGGATTGCGCGCGCTTCGTTTGTTGATACGAGCCTCTTTCAAAATACAAAACATATTTCCATTTTAGAATTAAATCGATGTTTTCGAATAATCACCTGTGTAATGATACTAAATATTCACCGATGATCACTTCGACGTCAGTGAATAATTGCTAAATAACCACGCAACTTGATTAGAAATAGCGTTACGTCACCTATACTAGCGTTACGTCACGTACTATACTTGCGTTACGTCACTCTATTTTGCGTGTTCATAAATGTAGATGTAAATATAGAGATACAATAGGAGTAACCCATACAAACTACAGAATAGTATTTACCATGCATACACTAGTAGTGGTTAATATTTGATTCATGTGACAATCATTGCACAAAAACTACTTACAGTATCCACATGTTCTTTGGCATTGTTTGATGAACGCGTCATTCCTGTGACTATCACAGTAAGCTTGTACGTCTTTGTTATGTTCAGCAATCCACGAACAGTCATCACGTGTGTCTAGACATGCTGTCAGCACACAAAACACACTCATTAATGCATCAATTAGAGAGTTTATTTATATGTGGTGTTATTATATAAGACGATTTATCAATCAATAACCTTCTTGTTAGGAAATGTTTGCACTCAAGACTGGGTGCTGTAGCGGTAAGAATGTTCGCTTCGATCAAGATCGCAGGATTATTTCATCAATCCCGAGCTGTGTGCAAGTAGAGTTGTATGCTAGTTCGTTGCCGTGTTCTGAGGGGATTTCACGAGCCGTTTTCCTCGATCCCTCCGCAAAAAGTGGTCATTTCAAATTGCTGGATTTAGGGAGGAAAACTGGAGCACCTTTATCTTGGGCATCCAATTCTGTTAAATCCCATTTAGATATTTTTTTCTTATACTTACTTGGTGGGGGAACTTTATCATGACCTAAATATGATCAAAAGATTTTGTTAGTTTACCACAACATTTAACAACCCCGAGGGCAGTTATGATGATGGTGATGGTGATGGTGATGGTGATGGTGATGGTGATGGTGATGGTGATGGTGATGGTGATGGTGATGGTGATGGTGATGGTGATGGTGATGGTGATGGTGATGGTGATGGTGATGGTGATGGTGATGGTGATGGTGATGGTGATGGTGATGGTGATGGTGATGGTGATGGTGATGGTGATGGTGATGGTGATGGTGATGGTGATGGTGATGGTGATGGTGATGGTGATGGTGATGGTGATGGTGATGGTGATGGTGATGGTGATGGTAGTATTTATTTAGACACTATCGTAAGATTTACAGCAATCCCTCGCAATTATCTAAAAAACCGTCAAATTTGATCAAGAACCCGAAACAACCTGTGGGTTGATCTAAGCCAGGGCACGGCTAACTCACAGATCAAACCCCGAAACAACCTCTGAGCTGTTTAAAGTCAGGATATGGCTAACTCTAAAATCGAATTGGAATTTGGCATGTTGGGTTTGCGGAGGGAGGAAAATAAATAGATACAAATAATTTTGTTTTGCTGACAATGTTGAACATGCGCACCTGTTTGCAACAACATGGTACTAAAATGGCGTTTCATTATTTCAATTCATTATTAACTGTTGTGAAGTATTTTTATGACAACTTTACCTGATGGGGCAGGAGGTCTACCTGAAAACAAATAGAAATTGTCTCGATTACATAATAATTCAATAATAATAATTTATTAGTAATTTATAATTTTATATACATATTCCGCATGTTCCATTGGAAAATGCTCACATGCGCATATTTTTACAAGAAAATTCTAACTGAATTCTAACTGAGTAAACTTGCATCAAAGCTATTGACTTAGTGTAATTAGACTAGATTATTAAACGTGGTTCCTGGAAATCAGGCTACTTACAGAATCCACAGTATTTTGGACAGTCTTTGATGAAGGCATCGTTCCTGTGTGCCCAGCAGTAATTAAAAACATCGTAGTGATTATTAGTAATCCAGTTGCAGTCATCACGCTTATCAGTACAGCCTGCGGAAATTCAAAAAGAGAGTGTACTAGCTTGTACTGGCTGAGATGCACGCGCTGATATCTTCATGTTATTCGTTGCGCAAATATACCTAATTCAAAAACAATGTTGTCGGAGCAAAATCAAATAGAAAATAGGCAATAGGCAACAAGCGATGGGAGATATTTGAATGTCCAAGAATAGATGAAATAACTGGCGTTTCTTATCATTATTGTACGTGCACAGAGGTTAATGTTGGGATATCCAGCGTTGCTTTTAATGGACCAAGCCATTTGAAACACCTCGATTATTCCTGTTGAGGTGCATATACATGCAAATAATTCCTTTCGGTTCTGGAATGAACAATCTACTTTAACTCTAACAACCGTTTTTGAAATAGGTGTACGTATACTCATTAGCGGATCTAGAACGATTTTAAGGGAGGTGGCTTTTACCTAGAAAAGCATCAGATAGCGCCTTTTTAGCCTTTATACCTTATCCTTTATTCTTATTACTTTTCCCTTTCCAAAGGGAGTTGGCGAGCTACCCAATCCATCCCTGCGGGATCCGACCTTGATACTTTTCCAAAAAGGCATATTCGCTTAACATATAGCGCATTGTGAATATCGCATTACTATGATATAAGTTTAGTGAAAAACAAAGAAAAAACATTCTGTATTTATACAAAAAGAGGTTCGTAGAGATAAAATAGCTAACTGAGGATTAACTAACCTCGTTCAACCAAATCGATAGGCTCAAGATCCATCACTGGAACACTGAAGGCATAGTTCATGCTCTGAACGATTACCACAGCAATAAGAAACACGGGCTTCATTTTCGAACTAATTTTCCAAAGATCTGCTACTCTTGACTACAAAGTCTGAATATGCCTTCAGCCTGCAGTTTGCTGTATTTAAGGGCTAGATCTTCCGCTTGCTTGAACATTATTTTGGCTTCTCCACGTGCCATAGCTCCAGTTAATTTGTTTGTTTCAAAATTGATCTGAAAATGTTTTTCTCGAAGGATCCAATTAAATTATAACCATCATTTTCACATTTCTTTCAACGTCGCATTTTTTTAGGAAGTTTAGGGTAAAAATAGAATTCAAAATTGACAATTTTATTTTTAAACGGAAAAAAACTTGGTTCATATTATTATTCTTGTTACGTAAATGAGGAAAAGGACGATGGAATAAATATTTAGAGCGCGCGCAAAAGTCCACAACCGACTATGAACTTCTGGCGCGCGATTATATAATGTGAATTTCCGCACATGAATTTCATTTCAACTGAACTGCGCCGATGCATGAGATTGCGCGCTTGTACGACTAATTTAAATATGTTGATGTGATTTTGTTTTTCTCCCAGATGACCAGTAAATAGTGGTGTGCGCTTTTTTTCACGTACATCCTTGGACCAAATATGAGCGTCAGCAGCATTGAAGAAGGTGCAGGAATGGTGAGTAGACGTCAGAGATGTAATATATAATTAATAACATGAGTTTAAAAAAAGTAAGATAACTTAAAAACTATTACTATACATTTGATCACACTTAGCTTAATTTGCGCGCCAACATGTTTGTTTTGTTTTTGTTAATTATCATATCAATGTTTCTGTTTTTGATATCTTTTTTTGTGTGCAACCCTTGTGCCCAAGGGCTTGTGCCAAGAAACAGTTGATTTGAGCATAATACTGACTGCACTTCCTGAAGCCGGATATTTTGAAAAATACTACAATATACCATTATTATTGCGGTGAGGAAACTAAAGTGATCGGCGAGACTGCATGGTCGTAAATTATTTAGATGAAGCAAAATACCATAAGAATACTAAGGAAACATTGGCCAGTGGTGATGAGCGGTCGGATCGAATTAGGAGCCGAGTGTAATTTTTTTCAGTATTCTATGCACACAACGCTCAATCACATGTTGATGTTTACGGGGGGAGGAAACCTGAGTACCTGGAAAAAAACTTCATAGCACAGGAGAAAACAACACATCAGACAAACTCAATTCACATGTGGCGACCGCAGGGCTCGAACCAGTGACCCGAGCCTTTGGAACCACAGTGGTGAAAGGCGACGCGTTAGAAAAGTACGCCACACATGCACTATTCGTCACGTGGTGTTTATATAAAATGTTTTATGCTTGTGTGGATTAACTTGATGAGATAGACGGACTGCAATAACCTTTACTACATATAACGAAAGCCATTATTCGCCGACTCGAATATCTAACATTTGGTTTGGTCAAATCAACTACAAATTCGGTATGTGCATCAACCCCACCTCGCATTAACGACTGAAAACTCGTGTCTGACAAATATTGGTTTGGAGCATGCGCATTAACCCCAGCCCGCATTAACGACTGAAAACTCGTGTCTGACAAATATTGGTTTTGAGCATGCGCATTAACCCCAGCCCGCATTAACGACTGAAAACTCGTGTCTGACAAATATTGGTTTTGAGCATGCGCATTAACCCCAGCCCGCATTAACGACTGAAAACTCGTGTCTGACAAATATTGGTTTTGAGCATGCGCATTAACCCCAGCCCGCATTAACGACTGAAAACTCGTGTCTGACAAATATTGGTTTTGAGCATGCGCATTAACCCCAGCCCGCATTAACGACTGAAAACTCGTGTCTGACAAATATTGGTTTTGAGCATGCGCATTAATAACCACTCATTTGCGTAAATCATGCACGGAAGTTCGAGTCTTTACAAGGAAACAACTTTTTTATGAAAAATTGCAAAACACAGAAAGGTCAACTAGTAATCCAAGTATATGATAAAACATTTTAAGGCCGATTTACACGGTACAGCTTTTGCTTACAACTGTCGCTATGAATTTAGTCGTGTAAATCAACCCTACAACTTAGTACAACTGTTGTGTACGACAAGGAAAAAATTGTAGGAAGTTGTAGGGTATATTTACACGACACAATTCGTGTTGTAAGCATCGCATAAGCAGATTCCATGTAACTTTTGTAAGCAAAAGGTGTACTGTGTAAACCGGCCTTTATAGAACACGGCTTTATTTCATCAAAGATATTTTTCACCGGTGAGCACTTTCATTGTCTTGCTTTTTGGCGCAGACCAAAAGATAAGATGACGAGTGTGTTTACCGAGGGAATGAGTATTAACGCACGACTAGCCGACCATTCTCGCCGCTGATGAGACCTAAAACACTGAGTAATTGACCGAAACATCGTGAATACATATACCCTAAGGCACTATCTCGAGACACTGAATACTCATACACGATTTGATTACTGATTTCATTTTATTATGATACTTAATAAAGCTTGCTTCACCTTTTTCATTTTCGTAGATATTTAGAATGATGTAAACATGCGTAATTATTGGTATTTAACATAAAGGTACGATTACGTTAAAGCAAGTGACAAGGCATAGTTTGGTTTCCTTTTCCATGAGAACGCTAGAGAGAAAAGATTTAGCCCTAGCACTAAGTAGAGTCATCCTTCCTTCACGTAAATGACCTCTATATAGCGGTTCCTTGGAAATGATCATAATGTTGCGAGTGTCAATTTACAATTAGTACTGTGCTATAACTAAACACATCCACTTATTGAATGTATTGAAGCCATATCTAGCTTTCTGAACCGTGTACATTTTTATTTTTTCACGAGACAAATTGACCCAGGAGATTTTCGCGTTTAACAGAACCTTATCCTAGATTATATACTTATTTTAATAAAGTAAGTCACATGAAAAGCTACAAAGCTGAGACCAGAAAGGATTAAAGATATGAGATCTTTTACTAGTTAAGTTTCACCTCCTGTGAGCATCCTCAAGCTTCATCAAAAACCTAAAAAGCTGAGAATCATGGGAAACATTTCATATCCAAGTATGAAAATAAAACTTTTTTTATACAAAGTTTGTATAAAAAAAGTTTTATTTTCATACTTGGATATGAAATGTTTCCCATGATTCTCAGCTTTTTAGGTTTTTGGTGTGGCTAACTTTATTGAAATTTATAAGTATATATATTGTATTATGAAGCAAAGAGCAAGCGGTTTAACAAAACTAAGTTCAAGCTGAACGTCTGGTAGCCAGGATTTTGCGTTTCAACCTGTGGAAGAATAGAATTTCGATTAGTTAAGACATGAAACATTTATTAAATACTTGAGGCCCACAGAATGCCAATGTTGGTTGCGCACAACCACAATGCGCACAACCACAATGCGCACAACCACAATGCGCACAACCACAATGTGCCCAACTGTGCAGCCTTGCGTACAACGTTGCAAATGTAGAACCAAGTTCTAGCTCTTTACTGTTGCGCGAAACTAAATTCATGTATACGTAAACAAGCGCATGTGATGTACACAGCATCATCCTTACTTTATATGTGAACCAGGATTTATTTTAGAAAATTCCTAGATAAAATATCTTTAAAACATTATTGCCAATTCTCAAAAGAAAATTTATTTGTATGAGTGAATATTAGCGTCGAAGACACTGCACATAAATGATGAAATTTAGACAGTTAAGACCTACTTACAGAATCCACAAGTCTTAGCGCACTCCCTGACAGCTGCATCGTTTCTGTTTCTGGCGCAGTACGACGCTTTCGGCTCCCCGATATGATTTATCGTATCACAGTCGCTACGAGTATCTTCGCATACTGCAAATAGAAAATATTATCGGTCTGGTTGTTTTTATTATAAAAAAAACCTTGTTATCGCTAATCATCACTGCAAAGTACAGCAGTGGCGCAGCTAAACGGGGTAAAAGTAAAAGCAATGTGAAGGCGCCTCTTGAATTAGTTTGAATAAAATAGGCTTTTTCTTTACACTACGCTTTGTTCATCGAACTTTAATGGAAGATTAACGGTATATTCTGATTGCGCTTCAACCGACATTTGGCCGATCGATTTTTTCTTAAGCCACCCTCGAATCTTTGGCACAGGGTTCCCACATAAGAGTTTCTTCGAAACATTTAAGTTATAGTAGCAAAACTCTTATTCTTATCTGTTTTTCAATCACCGTTTAAATTTACTTACCTCTTGGTGGTGCTGGAGGTTTACCTAAAAACAATAAAATATATATATATTGTTATAGTTGGATAGTGCGTTTTGCATAACTTTTCTGGCGCGCAGTGCCGCAAAACTACTTACAGACTCCACATGTTCTTGGACATTCTGTGATGAACCCGAAATGCCTGTACTTGTGACAGTAGGCTGCTACGTCTTTGATATGTTCAACAATCCATGAACAGACATCATGTTTGTCTTTACATTCTGTCAATATAGGATAAAAATCACATCGTTAGATCTTAATTATGCTTTGAATTAGCTGATATTATGATATGCGCATCTTGCGCAGTAAGAGAGTACTGACATTCTATCAATATAAGATGA
This sequence comes from Anthopleura xanthogrammica, assembly GCA_964019055.1. NCBI lineage: Eukaryota > Metazoa > Cnidaria > Anthozoa > Actiniaria > Actiniidae > Anthopleura > Anthopleura xanthogrammica. Next base: position 11,330,309 of record OZ025207.1, on the reverse strand, counting down.
GAATCATATCACTTGACATTAAATATGTCTTGAATCAGCTGATATCACGATGCACATCATCGTGCGCAGTAAGAGAGTACTGACATTCGATCAATATAAGATGAGAATCATATCACTTGACATTAAATATGTCTTGAAGCAGCTGATATCACGATGCACATCATCGTGTGCAGTATGAAAATACTTATAGAATGAGAATTGCATTGCTCATCAAGATGCGCAGGAACCTCTTTTCAACTTAAATGCTAATGTTTCCTGATCGACTAATGATACAATAAAAGATAATTTAAACATGATAAAATGAAACTAGACTCAATTGCCCTGAGTTTTTTGTTTCTCGGCGAACATGCATTCCGGAACCAGAACCGATAAAAGAAGAATTATATATCTTAACACAAATTTCTTTGAGAAAAAAAAATTAATAGTTGATATCACTGTTTACTACCGAAAAGTTCTGGCGGCGTAGGAGGTTTACCTGCAAAAAAGTTAAAAAAATATATATATATGATTATTATAGATATTAACATTTAAAGAACTTTGGTATGATTAACCAGGTGTAGAAATATTTCTCTCCCAGGTGATTATAGAAAATTGCGCACGCTGATTTGTCAAGAACTTGGGTTATAATTCTCTATAATTACCTACAGGCCGATGTAGGATTGCGCGCACTTCGTTTGTTGATACGAGCCTCTTTCAAAATACAAAACATATTTCCATTTTAGAATTAAATCGATGTTTTCGAATAATCACCTGTGTAATGATACTAAATATTCACCGATGATCACTTCGACGTCAGTGAATAATTGCTAAATAACCACGCAACTTGATTAGAAATAGCGTTACGTCACCTATACTAGCGTTACGTCACGTACTATACTTGCGTTACGTCACTCTATTTTGCGTGTTCATAAATGTAGATGTAAATATAGAGATACAATAGGAGTAACCCATACAAACTACTGAATAGTATTAATGGGAGATGCTCACATGCGCATATTTTTACAAGAAAATTGTAACTGAATTCTAACTGAGTAAACTTGGATCAAAGCTATTGACTTAGTGTAATTAGACTAGATTATTAAACGTGGTTGCTGGAAATCAGGCTACTTACAGAATCCACAGTATTTTGGACAGTCCTTGATGAAGGCATCATTTCTGTGTGCCAAACAGTATTTTGAAACATCGTAGTGATTATCAGTAATCCAGTTGCAGTCATCACGCTTATCAGTACAGCCTGAGGAAATTCAAAAAGAGAGTGTACTAGCTTGTACTGGCTGAGATGCACGCGCTGATATCTTCATGTTATTCGTTGCGCAAATATACCTAATTCAAAAATAATGTTCTCGGAGCAAAATCAAATAAAAAAATAGGATATAGGCGACAAGCGATAGGAGATATTTGAATGTCTTAGAATAGGTAGAATGACTAGTGTTTCTTATCATTATTCTACAAATATATTGATAGATATAAATTGCTAAGGCACATTATTACTTACTTATTACTATTGGTGGCGCAGGGACTTCGCCTGTAAAAAACATAGTTTAGAAACATTAATTTTTTTCTGATTGAAATTTCTAACTCACAACTTTTAACTTCTTGTTGGGCCCAATTCAAGTTCGAACTTCTCATGAGCCGCATGAATCAAATTACGTTTGGATTGGCCTTAGAGCTAATAAATAATGTAAACCTTGATGTTTCACTTACAGAATCCGCACGTCCTAACGCATTGCAGGACAGATGCCACATTCCTGTTTCTATTGCAATATTCATTATACATTCAAAAAAACTCCTTTAAACTACTTACAGTATCCACATGTTCTTTGGCATTGTTTGATGAACGCGTCATTCCTGTGTCTGTCACAGTAGGCTACTACGTCTTTGTTATGTTCAGCAATCCACGAACAGTCATCACGTGTGTCTTCACATACTGCGGCAAAAATGATCCATTTTTAGATTATGGAAAATGGCCGTTGCACATTTGTTGAAAGCTGATTTCGTATGACTCAAAGTATGAAGAAAAGGAAAGGAAAGTCCGTGAAAAATCTGGACTGCACAATAAAATCAAAGTAACAAATTTAAAAAATAAGCTAGGACAAGAAAAACAATTAAAATTAAATTAAATTGAATTAAATTAATTAAAAAAAAAGGTAAAAATGAAATATTACTCTTAAGTTTTTGTTATTCTACCTCGTGACGGGGCTGGCTGTTTACCTGGTGAATGGAAAATATATATATTTAGTCATATTTAGTAAAAATGTTGAGACAAATAAACTAGAACTGAGGATTTTAATTAAAATTATAATAAACAGAGTGACAGGATTTGGTTCTACTCACAGAATCCACAGTATTTTGGACAGTCTTTGATGAAGGCATCATTTCTGTGTGCCAAACAGTATTTTGAAACATCGTAGTGATTATCAGTAATCCAGTTGCAGTCATCACGCTTATCAGTACAGCCTGAGGAAATTCAAAAAGAGAGTGTACTAGCTTGTACTGGCTGAGATGCACGCGCTGATATCTTCATGTTATTCGTTGCGCAAATATACCTAATTCAAAAACAATGTTGTCGGAGCAAAAGCAAATAAAAAATAGGCAATAGGCGACAAGCGATGTTAGATATTTGAATGTCCAAGAATAGGTGGAATGACTGGCGTTTCTTATCATTATTCTATGTGCACAGAGGTTAATGTTGGGATATCCAGTGTTGCTTTTAATGAACCGAGCCATTTGAAACATCTCCATTATTCCTGTTTAGGTGCATATACATGCAAATAATTCCTTTCGGTTCTGGAATGAACAATCTACTTTAACTCTAACAACCGTTTTTGAAATAGGTGTACGTATACTCATTAGCGGATCTAGAACGATTTTAAGGGAGGTGGCTTTTACCTAGAAAAGCATCAGATAGCGCCTTTTTAGCCTTTATACCTTATCCTTTATTCTTATTACTTTTCCCTTTCCAAAGGGAGTTGGCGAGCTACCCAATCCATCCCTGCGGGATCCGACCTTGATACTGTTCCAAAAAGGGATACTCGCTTAATATATAGCGCACAGCGAATATCGCATTACTATGATATAAGTTTAGTGAAAAACAAAGAAAAAACATTCTGTATTTATACAAAAATAGATTCTTTAAAAAGTTAGAATAGCTAACTGAGGATTAACTAACCTCGTTCAACCAAATCGATAGGCTCAAGATCCATCACTGGAACACTGAAGGCATAGTTCATGCTCTGAACGATTACCACAGCAATAAGAAACACGAGCTTCATTTTCGAACTAATTTTCCAAAGATCTGCTACTCTTGACTACAAAGTCTGAATATGCCTTCAGCCTGCAGTTTGCTGTATTTAAGGGCTAGATCTTCCGCTTGCTTGAACATTATTTTGGCTTCTCCACGTGCCATAGCTCCAGTTAATTTGTTTGTTTCAAAATTGATCTGAAAATGTTTTTCTCGAAGGATCCAATTAAATTATAACCATCATTTTCACATTTCTTTCAACGTCGCATTTTTTTAGGAAGTTTAGGGTAAAAATAGAATTCAAAATTGACAATTTTATTTTTGTTTAAACGGAAAAAAACTTGGTTCATATTATTATTCTTGTTACGTAAATGAGGAAAAGAACGATGGAATAAATATTTAGAGCGCGCGCACAAGTCCACAACCGACTATGAACTTCTGGCGCGCGATTATATAATGTGAATTTCCGCACATGAATTTCATTTCAACTGAACTGCGCCGATGCATGAGATTGCGCGCTTGTACGACTAATTTAAATATGTTGATGTGATTTTGTTTTTCTCCCAGATGACCAGTAAATAGTGGTGTGCGCTTTTTTTCACGTACATCCTTGGACCAAATATGAGCGTCAGCAGCATTGAAGAAGGTGCAGGAATGGTGAGTAGACGTCAGAGATGTAATATATAATTAATAACATGAGTTTTCAAAAAGTAAGATAACTTAAAAACTATTACTATACATTTGATCACACTTAGCTTAATTTGCGCGCCAAGATGTTTGTTTTGTTTTTGTTAATTATCATATCAATGTTTCTGTTTTTGATATCTTTTTTTGTGTGTAACCCTTGTGCCCAAGGGCTTGTGCCAAGAAACAGTTGATTTGAGCATAATACTGACTGCACTTCCTGAAGCCGGATATTTTGAAAAATACTACAATATACCATTATTATTGCGGTGAGGAAACTAAAGTGATCGGCGAGACTATATGGTCGTGAATTATTTAGATGAAGTAAAATGCCATATGAATACTAAGCAAACATTGGCCAGTGGTGATGAGCGGTCGGATCGAATTAGGAGCCGAGTGTAATTTTTAGCGCCAAAACGTTTAGCTAGAAAAAGAGGAGCTACAACCTTCCAGTCTCCCAACGTCAATATTTTGGGACTCAGACCCACCTAGTATCCGCTAGTCGTTATAATTATTCGATTGCCAAAGAGGTTGCGAGACTGTGGAGATAAAATAAAATGAAATGAATAAATCTCTTTATTTAAGTGTCTAGTGGTTCTAACCCTTTCGCACTAATTGGGGACACTTTTCACTCACACACACTACCACTACATTCAGTATTCTATGCACACAACGCTCATTCACATGTTCATTTTTACGGAGGGAGAAAACCTGAGTACCCGGAGAAAACCCTCGTGGCACAGGAGAGAACAAGACATCAGACAAACTCAATTCACATGTGGCGACCGCAGGGCTCGAACCAGTGACCCGAGCCTTTGGAACCACAGTGGTGAAAGGCGACGCGTTAGCAGAGTACGACACCCATGCATTGGTGCTATTCGTCACGTGGTGTTTATATAAAAATAATGTTTTATGCTTGTGTGGATTAACTTGATGAGATAGACGGACTGCAATAACCTTTACTACATATAACGAAAGCCATTATTCGCCGACTCGAATATCTAACATTTGGTTTGGTCAAATCAACTACAAATTCGGTATGCGCACCCCAGCCCGCATTAACGACTGAAAATTCGTGTCTGACAAATATTGGTTTTGAGCATGCGCATTAACCCCACCCCGCATTAACGACTGAAAACTCGTGTCTGACAAATATTGGTTTTGAGCATGCGCATTAACCCCACCTCGCATTAACGACTGAAAATTCGTGTCTGACAAATATTGGTTTTGAGCATGCGCATTAAAAACCACTCATTTGCGTAAATCATGCACGGAAGTTCGAGTCTTTACAAGGAAACAACTTTTTTATGAAAAATTGCAAAACACAGAAAGGTCAACTAGTAATCCAAGTATATGATAAGATTTTTAAGGCCGATTTACACGGTACAGCTTTTGCTTACAACTGTCGCTATGAATTTAGTCGTGTAAATCAACCCTACAACTTAGTACAACTGTTGTGTACGACAAGGAAAAAATTGTAGGAAGTTGTAGGGTATATTTACACGACACAATTCGTGTTGTAAGCATCGCATAAGCAGATTCCATGTAACTTTTGTAAGCAAAAGGTGTACTGTGTAAACCGGCCTTTATAGAACACGGCTTTATTTCATCAAAGATATTTTTCACCGGTGAGCACTTTCATTGTCTTGCTTTTTGGCGCAGACCAAAAGATAAGATGACGAGTGTGTTTACCGAGGGAATGAGTATTAACGCACGACTAGCCGACCATTCTCGCCGCTGATGAGACCTAAAACACTGAGTAATTGACCGAAACATAGTGAATACATATACCCTAAGGCACTATCTCGAGACACTGAATACTCATACACGATTTGATTACTGATTTCATTTTATTATGATACTTAATAAAGCTTGCTTCACCTTTTTCATTTTCGTAGATATTTAGAATGATGTAAACATGCGTAATTATTGGTATTTAACATAAAGGTACGATTACGTTAAAGCAAGTGACAAGGCATAGTTTGGTTTCCTTTTCCATGAGAACGCTAGAGAGAAAAGATTTAGCCCTAGCACTAAGTAGAGTCATCCTTCCTTCACGTAAATGACCTCTATATAGCGGTTCCTGGGAAATGATCATAATGTTGCGAGTGCCAATTTACAATTAGTACTGTGCTATAACTAAACACATCCACTTATTGAATGTATTGTTACGATTTAGGAGACTTATTTACTTAATTCTTGTCTTACTTTTTATTGATAAACTATGAAGGCCTTGGTTATTATGCGCGACAAATTTTTATGCAACTTGCCTTTCTCAATATTTGTATCTTCCAATTTTTTGCTGCAGCAAAAATGAAGCCATATCTAGCTTTCTGAAACGTGTACATTTTTCTGCACGAAAATTGCAACGGAATTTGCGCATGTCACATGCGATGGAGTTTTTCACGAGACAAATTGACCTAGGAGATTTTCGCGTTTAACAGAACCTTATTCTAGATTATATATTTATTTTAATAAAGTAAGTCACTTGAAAAGCTACAAAGCTGAGACCAGAAAGGATTAAAGATATGAGATCTTTTATTACTTAAGTTTCACCACCTGAGAGCATCCTCAAGCTTCAGTTTGTATAAGAAAAGCTTTATTTTCATACTTGGATATGAAATGTTTCCCATGATTCTCAGCTTTTTAGGTTTTTGGTGTGGCTAACTTTATTGAAATTTATAAGTATATGTATTTTATTATGAAGCAAAGAGCAAGCGGTTTAACAAAACTAAGTTAAAGCTGAACGTCTGGTAGCCAGGATCTTGCGTTTCAACCTGTGGAAGAATAGAATTTCAATTAGTTAAGACATGAAACATTTATTAAATACTTGAGGCCCACAGAATGCCAATGTTGGTTGCACACAACCACAATGCGCACAACCACAATGCGCACAACCACAATGCGCACAACCACAATGCGCACGACTACAATGCGCACAACCACAATGCGCACAACCACAATGCGCACAACCACAATGCACACAAGCACAATGCACACAAGGACAATGCGCACAACCACAATGCGCACAACCACAATGCGCACAACCACAATGCGCACAACCACAATGCACACAAGCACAATGCGCACAAGCACAATGCGCACAACCACAATGCGCACAACCACAATGCGCACAACCACAATGCGCACAACCACAATGCGCACAACCACAATGCGCACAACCACAATGCGCACAACCACAATGCGCACGACTACAATGCGCACAACCACAATGCGCACAACCACAATGCGCACAACCACAATGCGCACAAGCACAATGCACACAAGCACAATGCGCACAAGCACAATGCGCACAACCACAATGCGCACAACCACAATGCGCACGACTACAATGCGCACAACCACAATGCGCACAACCACAATGCGCACAACCACAATGTGCCCAACTGTGCAGCCTTGCGTACAACGTTGCAAATGTAGAATCAAGTTCTAGCTCTTTACTGTTGCGCAAAACTAAATTGCTGTATACGTAAACAAGCGCATGTGATGAACGCAGCATCATCCTTACTTTATATTTGAACCAGGATCTATTTAAGAAAATTCCTAGATAAAAATATCTATAAAACATTATTGCCAATTTTCAAAAGAAAATTTATTTGTATGAATGAATATTAGCGTCGAAGACACTGCACATAAATGATGAAATTTAGACAGTTAAGACCTACTTACAGAATCCACAAGTCTTAGCGCACTCCCTGACAGCTGCATCGTTTCTGTTTCTGGCGCAGTACGACGCTTTCGGCTCCCCGATATGATTTATCGTATCACAGTCGCTACGAGTATCTTCGCATACTGCAAATAGAAAATATTATCGGTCTGGTTGTTTTTATTATAAAAAAAACCTTGTTATCGCTAATCATCACTGCAAAGTACAGCAGTGGCGCAGCTCAACGGGTTCAAAGTAAAAGCAATGTGAAGGCGCCTCTTGAATTAGTTTGAATAAAATAGGCTTTTTCTTTACACTACGCTTTTTTCATCGAACGTTAATGGAAGATTAAAGGTATATTCTGATTGCGCATCAACCGACATTTGGCCAATCGATCTTTTCTTAAGCCACCCTCGAATCTTTGGCACAGGGTTCCCACATAAGAGTTTCTTCGAAACATTTAAGCTATAGTAGCCAAACTGTTGTTCTTATCTGTTTTTCAGTCACAGTTTAAATTTACTTACCTCTTGGTGGTGCAGGAACATGACCTAAAAACAATAGAAAATATTAAGATTTCCATTCAGTTGGTGTCATATTTCTTTCTTTCTTTTCATTTATTGTTACGTTGTTAATTTGTCATTCCGCGCGCTCTATTCAGTTTATTGGCTCGCGCTGCTGTATTTTCTATGACTGTTCCTGTATGCGCGCGCTTATTGTTAACTACGTACGTTATTTTAAACATAATACGTGTACTACAACCCTGATGATGGCCAAGATGGCCGAAAGCTTGGTTCAAGAAATAAATTATTTCGCAGAAGACACATAGTCAAATATTAACTTCATGCCTGCGTGCAAACAAATATTGAATAAAAAATATATATATATTGTTATAGTTAAGTAATTATTTTTAACCATGGATAGTGCGCTTTGGATAACTTTTCTGGCGCGCAGTGCCGCAAAAACTACTTACAGTATCCACATGTTCTTTGACATTGTTTGATGAACGCGTCATTCCTGTGCCTGTCACAGTAGGCTGCAACGTCATTGTTATGTTCAGCAATCCACGAACAGTCATCACGTGTGTCTTGACATGCTGTCAGCACACAGAACACACTCATTAATGCATCAATTAGAGAGTTTATTTATATGTGGTGTTATTATATAAGACGATTTATCAATCAATAACCTTCTTGTTAGGAAATGTTTGCACTCAAGACTGGGTGCTGTAGCGGTGAGAATGTTCGCCTCGATCAAGATCGTAGGATTATTTCATCAATCCCGTACTCGCCCCAGTCCCTTCTTCGTTTCTAAAGTGACCTATTAATGTTAATGATAATGACAAATACATTGATGGACATACATTGCTAAGGCACATTATTACTTACTTATTACTATTGGTGGCGCAGGGACTTTGCCTATAAAAAACATAGTTTAGAAACATTAATTTTTTTCTGATTAAAATTTCTAACTCACAACTTTTAACTTTATGTTAGGCCATATACAAGTGTCGAACTTCTCATGAGCCGCGTGAACCTAATGACATCAAAGAAGACCGCTTTATTGTCCACTGTTTTCAATGCGTTCGGCGCATGAGAAGATCAACGTTTGCACATGGGCCTTAGAGCAAATAAATATCGTAAACCTTAGTGTTTCACTTACAGAATCCGCACGTCCTAGCGCATTGCCTGACAGATTCCACATTCCTGTTTCTATTGCAATATTCATTATACATTCAAAAAAAACATCTTTAAACTACTTACAGTATCCACATGTTCTTTGGCATTGTTTGATGAACGCGTCATTCCTGTGCCTGTCACAGTAGGCTGCTACGTCATTGTTATGTTCAGCAATCCACGAACAGTCATCACGTGTGTCTTCACATACTGCGGCAAAAATAATAACAGTAGGAATACCGACTTTTAGCATCGTAGAATGAAATCCCTTTATACACTCAAAGTATTTAAAGCTACGGACACACGGTGCAACATTGCGCTCAATGTTGCAGGCAATCGATGTTGCGAGCCATGTTACACGACGCAATTTTTTGCAAGCAAAGTTTCTGAAGTAGAAAACGATCCTACTGAACTTCAGCAATATTGCCTGCACCGTAAGATGTATTACCAAGCAGAATTCTTATAGCATTCTGTTGGCAAAAATAGCCATAAAAGTATGAATATGTACTTTAACCATTATATAATGAAACACAGATTTTCTCATACTAATTGGATTTGTACTAAAAAATATTATGAGGCAAGTAGAATTCTCATTGAAGATCAAACCATATCAAATAATATTTGAGTACTTTCTGTTTTTTTTACGCAATATAACGTTTACTTACGTATTGCTGGTGCTGGAACCTTACCTAAGAAAAGAATCATAAATTATTAATAGGTATTTCAGTTTAAGTCCACGATTCAAAAAAACTCTTTAAACTACTTACAGTATCCACATGTTCCTTGGCATTGTTTGATGAACGCGTCATTCTTGTGTTTGTCACAGTAGGCTGCTACGTCTTTGTTATGTTCAGCAATCCACGAACAGTCATCACGTGTGTCTACACATACTGCGGCAAAAATGATCCATTTTTAGATTATGGAAAATGGCCGTTGCATATTTGTAGAAAAGATTTCGTATGACTCAAAGTAAAAAGGAAAGGAAAGGAAAGTCCGTGAAAAATCTGGACTGCACAATAAAATCAAAGTAACAAAAAATAATTTAGGACAAGAAAAACAATTAAAATTAAATTAAATTGAATTAAATTAATTTAAAAAAAAGGTAAAAACGAAATATTACTCTTAAGTTTTTGTTATTCTACCTTGTGCCGGGGCTGGCTGTTTACCTGGTGAATGGAAAATATATATATTTAGTCATGAAAAATGTTGAGACAAATAAACTAGAACTGAGGATTTTAATTAAAATTATAATAAACAGAGTGACAGGATTTGGTTCTACTCACAGAATCCACAGTATTTTGGACAGTCTTTGATGAAGGCATCATTTCTGTGTGCCAAACAGTATTTTGAAACATCGTAGTGATTATCAGTAATCCAGTTGCAGTCATCACGCTTATCAGTACAGCCTGCGGAAATTCAAAAAGAGAGTGTACTAGCTTGTACTGGCTGAGATGCACGCGCTGATATCTTCATGTTATTTGTTGCGCAAATATATCTAATTCAAAAACAATGTTGTCGGAGCAAAAGGAAATAAAAAATAGGCAATAGACGACAAGCGATGGGAGATATTTGAATGTCCAAGGATAGGTGGAATGACTGGCGTTTCTTATCATTATTCTACGCGCACAGAGGTTAATGTTGCATGGATGTCCAGTGTTGCTTTTAGTGGACCAAGCCATTTGAAACACCTCGATTATTCCTGTTTAGGTGCATATACATGCAAATAATTCCTTTCGGTTCTGGAATGAACAATCTAATTTAACTCCAACAACCGTTTTTGGAATAGGTGTACGTATACTCATTGGCGGATCTAGAACGATTTTAAGGGAGGTGGCTTTTACATAGAAAAGCATCAGATAGCGCCTTTTTAGCCTTTATACCTTATCCTTTATTCTTATTATTTTTCCCTTTCCAAAGGGAGATGGCGAGCCACCCAATCCTTCCCTGCGGGATCCGACCTTGATACTGTTCCAAAAAGGCATACTCGCTTAATATATAGCGCACAGTGAATATCGCATTACTATGATATAACTTTAGTGAAAAACAGAGAAAAAACATTCTGTATTTATACAAAAAGAGATTCGTAGAGATAAAATAGCTAATTGAGGATTAACTAACCTCGTTCAACCAAATCGATAGGCTCAAGATCCATCACTGGAACACTGAAGGCATAGTTCATGCTTTGTACGATTACCACAGCAATAAGAAACACGGGCTTCATTTTCGAACTAATTTTTCCAAAGATCTGCTACTCTTGACTAGAAAGACTGAATATGCCTTCAGCCTGCAGTTTGCTGTATTTAAGGGCTAGATCTTCCGCTTGCTTGAACATTATTTTGGCTTCTCCACGTGCCATAGCTCCAGTTAATTTGTTTGTTTCAAAATTGATCTGAAAATGTTTTTCTCGAAGGATCCAATTAAATTATAAACATGATTTTCACATTTCTTTCAACATCGCATTTGTTAGGGAGTTTATGGTAAAAATAAAATTCAAAACTGATAACTTTAGTCGTATTTTTATTCAAACGGAAAAAAAACTTCGTTCATATTATTATTGTTTTGCGTAAATGAGGAAAAGGACGATGGAATAAATATTTAGAGCGCGCGCACAAGTCCACGACCGACTATGGACTGCTGGCGCGCGATTATATAATGTGAATTTCCGCACATGAATTTCATTCAAACTGAACTGCGCCGATGCATGAGATTGCGCGCTTGTACGACTAATTTATATATGTTTATGTGATTTTGCTTTTCTCCCAGATGACCAGTAAATAGTGGTGCGCGCTTTTTTTCACGTACATCCTTGGACCAAATATGAGCGTCAGCAGCATTGAAGAAGGTGCAGGAATGGTGAGTAGACGTCAGAGATGTAATATATAATTAATAACATGAGTTTTCAAAAAGTAAGATAACTTAAAAACTATTACTATACATTTGATCACACTTAGCTTAATTTGCGCGCCAACATGTTTGTTTTGTTTTTGTTAATTATCATATCAATGTTTCTGTTTTTGATATCTTTTTTTGTGTGCAACCCTTGTGCCCAAGGGCTTGTGCCAAGAAACAGTTGATTTGAGCATAATACTGACTGCACTTCCTGAAGCCGGATATTTTGAAAAATACTACAATATACAATTATTATTGCGGTGAGGAAACTAAAGTGATCGGCGAGACTGCATGGTCGTAAATTATTTAGATGAAGCAAAATACCATAAGAATACTAAGCAAACATTGACCAGTGGTGATGAGCGGTCGAATCGAATTAGGAGCCGAGTGTAATTTTTAGCGCCAAAAATTTTACCTAGAAAAAGAGGAGCTACAACCTTCCAGTCTCCCAACGTCAATATTTTGGGACTCAGACCCACCTGGTATCCGCTAGTCGTTATAATTATTCGATTGCCAAAGAGGTTGCGAGACTGTTCAGATAAAATAAAATGAAATAAATAAATCTCTTTATTCAAGTGTCTAGTGGTTCTAACCCTTTCGCACTAATTGGGGACACTTTTCACTCACACACACACTTCCACTACATTCAGTATTCTATGCACACAACGCTCACTCACATGTTGATATTTACGGAGGGAGGAAACCTGAGTACCTGGAAAAAAAACCTCGTGGCACAGAAGAGAACAACACATCAAAAAAACTCAATTCACATGTGGCGACCGTAGGGCTCGAACCAGTGACCCGAGCCTTTGGAACCACAGTGGTGAAAGTCGACGCGTTAGCAGAGTACGCCACCCATGCATTAGTGTGTACGCTGCTAACGCTGCTATTCGTCACGTAGTGTTTATATAAAATGTTTTATGCTTGTGTTGATTAACCTGATGAGATAGACTGACTGCAATAACCTTTACTTTACAATTTGTGTTCTAAACATCGCATAGGCAGATCGCATGCGACAGTCGTAAGCAAAAGTTGTACTGTGTAAACCGGCCTTTATGGAACACGGCTTTATTTCATCAAAGATATTTTTCACCGGTGAGCACTTTCATTGTCTTGCTTTTTGGCGCAGACCAAAAGATAAGATGACGAGTGTGTTTACCAAGGGAATGAGTATTAACGCACGACTAGCCAACCATTCTCGCCGCTGATGAGACCTAAAACACTGAGTAATTGACCGAAACATCGTGAATACATATACCCTAAGGCACTATCTCGAGACACTGAATACTCATACACGATTTGATTACTGATTTCATTTTATTATGATACTTAATAAAGCTTGCTTCACCTTTTTCAATTTCGTAGATATTTAGAATGATGTAAACATGCGTAATTATTGGTATTTAACATAAAGGTACGATTACGTTAAAGCAAGTGACAAGGCATAGTTTGGTTTCCTTTTCCATGAGAACGCTAGAGAGAAAAGATTTAGCCCTAGCACTAAGTAGAGTCATCCTTCCTTCACGTAAATGACCTCTATATAGCGGTTCCTGGGAAATGATCATAATGTTGCGAGTGTCAATTTACAATTAGTACTGTGCTATAACTAAACACATCCACTTATTGAATGTATTGAAGCCATATCTAGCTTTCTGAACCGTGTACATTTTTATTTTTTCACGAGACAAATTGACCTAGGAGATTTTCGCGTTTAACAGAACCTTATTCTAGATTATATACTTATTTTAATAAAGTAAGTCACTTGAAAAGCTACAAAGCTGAGACCAGAAAGGATTAAAGATGTGAGATCTTTTACTAGTTAAGTTTCACCTCCTGTGAGCATCCTCAAGCTTCATTTTGTATAAAAAAAGCTTTATTTTCATACTTGGATATGAAATGTTTCCCATGATTCTCAGCTTTTTAGGTTTTTGGTGTGGCTAACTTTATTGAAATTTATAAATATATGTATTTTATTATGAAGCAAAGAGCAAGCGGTTTAACAAAACTAAGTTAAAGCTGAACGTCTGGTAGCCAGGATCTTGCGTTTCAACCTGTGGAAGAATAGAATTTCGATTAGTTAAGACATGAAACATTTATTAAATACTTGAGGCCCACAGAATGCCAATGTTGGTTGCGCACAACCACAATGCGCACAACCACAATGCGCACAACCACAATGCGCACAACCACAATGTGCCCAACTGTGCAGCCTTGCGTACAACGTTGCAAATGTAGAACCAAGTTCTAGCTCTTTACTGTTGCGCGAAACTAAATTCATGTATACGTAAACAAGCGCATGTGATGTACACAGCATCATCCTTACTTTATATGTGAACCAGGATTTATTTTAGAAAATTCCTAGATAAAATATCTTTAAAACATTATTGCCAATTCTCAAAAGAAAATTTATTTGTATGAATGAATATTAGCGTCGAAGACACTGCACATAAATGATGAAATTTAGACAGTTAAGACCTACTTACAGAATCCACAAGTCTTAGCGCACTCCCTGACAGCTGCATCGTTTCTGTTTCTGGCGCAGTACGACGCTTTCGGCTCCCCGATATGATTTATCGTATCACAGTCGCTACGAGTATCTTCGCATACTGCAAATAGAAAATATTATCGGTCTGGTTGTTTTTATTATAAAAAAAACCTTGTTATCGCTAATCATCACTGCAAAGTACAGCAGTGGCGCAGCTCAACGGGTTCAAAGTAAAAGCAATGTAAAGGCGCCTCTTGAATTAGTTTGAATAATATAGCCTTTTTCTATACACTACGCTTTTTTCATCGAACGTTAATGGAAGATTAAAGGTATATTCTGATTGCGCATCAAACGACATTTGGCCGATCGATTTGTTCTTAGGCCACCCTCGAATCTTTGGCACAGGGTTCCCACATAAGAGTTTCTTCGAAACATTTAAGTTATAGTAGCCAAACTCTTATTCTTATCTGTTTTTCAGTTACAGTTTAAATTTACTTACCTCTTGGTGGTGCTGGAACATGACCTAAAAACCATAAAATATATATATCTTGTTATAGTTAAGTAATTATTTTTAACCATGGATAGTGCGCTTTGGATAAATTTTCTGGCGCGCAGTGCCGCAAAAACTACTTACAGAATCCACATGTTCCTTGACATTGTTTGATGAACGCGTCATTCCTGTGTCTGTAACAGTAGGCTGCTACGTCATTGTTATTTTCAGCAATCCACGAACAGTCATTACGCGTGTCTTCACATACTGCGGCAAAAATAATAACAGTAGGAATACCGACTTTTAGCATCGTAGAATGAAATCCCTTTATACACTCGAAGTATTTAAAGCTACGGACACACGGTGCAACATTGCGCTCAATATTACAGGCAATCTATGTTGCGAGCCATGTCACACGACGCAATTTTTTGCACGCAAAGTTTCTGAAGTAGAAAACGATCCTACTGAACTTCAGCAATATTGCCTTCACCGTAAGATGTATTACTAAGCAGAATTCTTATAGCACTCTGTTGGCAAAAATTGCCATAAAAATAGGAATATGTACTTGAAACTAAGATTTTCTCATACTAGTTGGGTTCGTACTAAAAATATTATGAGGCAAGTAGAATTCTCATTGAAGATCAAACCATATCAAATGATATTTGAGTACTTTCTGTTTTTTTTTACGCAATATAACGTTTACTTACGTATTGCTGGTGCTGGAACCTTACCTAAGAAAAGAATCATAAATTATTAATAGGTATTTCAGTTTTAGTCCACGATTCATTATACATTCAAAAAAACTCTTTAAACTACTTACAGTATCCACATGTCCTTTGGCATTGTTTGATGAACGCGTCATTCCTGTGCCTGTAACAGTAGGCTGCTACATCATTGTTATGTTCAGCAATCCACGAACAGTCATCACGTGTGTCTTGACATGCTGTCAGCACACAAAACACACTCATTAATGTATCAATTAGAGAGTTTATTTATATGTGGTGTTATTATATAAGACGATTTATCAATCAATAACCTTCTTGTTAGGAAATGTTTGCACTCAAAACTGGGTGCTGTAGCGGTGAGAATGTTCGCCTCGATCAAGATCGTAGGATTATTTCATCAATCCCGTGCTGTGTGCAAGTAGAGTTGTATGCTAGTGCGTTGCCGTGTTCTGAGGGGATTTCACGGGCCGTTTTCCTCGATCCCTCCGCAAAAAGTGGTCATTTCAAATTGCTGGGATTTAGGGAGGAAAACTGGAGCACCTTTATCTTGGGCATCCAATTCTGTTAAATCCCATTTAATTATTTTTTCTTATACTTACTTGGTGGGGCGGGAACATTATAATGACCTAAATATGATCAAAAGATTTTGTTAGTTTACCACAACATTTAACAACCCCGAGGGCAGTTATGATGATGATGATGGTGATGGTGATGGTGATGGTGATGGTGATGGTGATGGTGATGGTGATGGTGATGGTGATGGTGATGGTGATGGTGATGGTGATGGTGATGGTGATGGTGATGGTGATGGTGATGGTGATGGTGATGGTGATGGTGATGGTGATGGTGATGGTGATGGTGATGGTGATGGTGATGGTGATGGTGATGGTGATGGTGATGGTGATGGTGATGGTGATGGTGATGGTGATGGCGATGGTGATGGTGATGGTGATGGTGATGGTGATGGTTTTCCATTGGGAGATGCTCACATGCGCATATTTTTACAAGAAAACTATAACTGAATTCTAACTGAGTAAACTTGGATCAAAGCTATTGACTTAGTGTAATTAGACTAGATTATTAAACGTAGTTGCTGGAAATCAGGCAACTTACAGAATCCACAGTATTTAGGACAGTCTTTGATGAAGGCATCGTTCCTGTGTGCCCAGCAGTATTTTGAAACATCGTAGTGATTATTAGTAATCCAGTTGCAGTCATCACGCTTATCAGTACAGCCTGCGGAAATTAAAAAAAAGAGTGTACTAGCTTGTACTGGCTGAGATGAACGCGCTGATATCTTCATGTTATTCGTTGCGCAAATATACCTAATTCAAAAAAAATGTTGTCGGAACAAAATCAAATAAAAATAGGATATAGGCGACAAGCGATAGGAGATATTTGAATGTCTTAAAATAGGTAGAATGACTAGTGTTTCTTATCATTATTCTACAAATATATTGATAGATATAAATTGCTAAGGCACATTATTACTTACTTATTACTATTGGTGGCGCAGGGACTTCGCCTGTAAAAAACATAGTTTAGAAACATTAATTTTTTTTGATTGAAATTTCTAACTCACAACTTTTAAGTTCTTGTTGGGCCCAATTCAAGTGTCGAACTTCTCATGAGCCGCGTGAACCTAATGACATCAAAGAAGACCACTTTATTGTCCACTGTTTTCAATGCGTTCGGCGCATGAGAAGATCGCCGTTTGCACATGGGCCTTAGAGCAAATAAATATCGTAAACCTTGATGTTTCACTTACAGAATCCGCACGTCCTAGCGCATTGCCTGACAGATTCCACATTCCTGTTTCTATGGCAATATGACGCCTTGTTTTCTCCATTTTTATTTATCCAATCACAGTCACTACGGGTGTCCTCACATACTACTAAACAGAGAAAAACCAATCAAAATAGTTCATGTAACCATGGCAACTGATAAGCATTTTTGGAAATTATTCTGATACAGAAATATCGAGTCTCTCGTTTTAATTTCAATCTGAGCAATCCCTCGAAATTATCTAAAAAAAACCTTCAAATTTGATCAATAACCCGAAACAACCTCTGGGTTGATCTAAGCCTGGGCACGGCTAACTCACAGATCAAACCCCGAAACAACCTCTGAGCTGTTTAAAGTCAGGATATGGCTAACTCTAAAATCGAATTGGAATTTGGCATGTTGGGTTTGCAGAGGAAGGAAAATAAACAGATACAAATAATTTTGTTTTGTTGACAATGTTGAACATGCGCACCTGTTTGCAACAACATGGTACTTAAATGGCTTTTCATTATTTCAATTCATTATTAACTGTTGTAAAGTATTTTAATGACAACTTTACCTGATGGGGCAGGAGGTGTACCTGAAAACAAATAGAAATTGTCTCGATTACATAATAATTCAATAGTAATTTATAATTTTATATACATATTGCGTATGTTCCATTGGGAGATGCTCACATGCGCATATTTTTACAAGAAAATTGTAACTAAATTCTAACTGAGTAAACTTGCATCAAAGCTATTGACTTAGTGTAGTTAGACTAGATTATTAAACGTAGTTGCTGGAAATCAGGCTACTTACAGAAACCACAGTATCTTGGACAGTCCTTGATGAAGGCATCGTTCCTGTGTGCCCAGCAGTATTTTGAAACATCGTAGTGATTATTAGCAATCCAGTTGCAGTCATCACGCTTATCAGTACAGCCTGCGGAAATTCAAAAAGAGAGTGTACTAGCTTGTACTGGCTGAGATGAACGCGCTGATATCTTCATGTTATTCGTTGCGCAAATATACCTAATTCAAAAAAAATGTTGTCGGAACAAAATCAAATAGAAAATAGGCAATAGGCGACAAGCGATAGGAGATATTTGAATGTCTTAGAATAGGTAGAATGATAGTGTTTCTTATCATTATTTTACAAATATATTGATAGATATAAATTGCTAAGGCACATTACTACTTACTTATTACTATTGGTGGCCCAGGGACTTCGCCTGTAAAAAACATAGTTTAGAAACATTAATTTTTTTCTGATTGAAATTTCTAACTCACAACTTTTAACTTCTTGTTGGGCCCAATTCAAGTGTCAAACTTCTCATGAGCCGCGTGAATCTAATAACGTTTGCACATGGGCCTTAGAGCTAATAAATAATGTAAACCTTAGTGTTTCACTTACAGAATCCGCACGTCCTAGCGCATTGCATGACAGATGCCACATTGCTGTTTCTATTGCAATATTCATTATACATTCAAAAAAACTCCTTTAAACTACTTACAGAATCCACATGTTCCTCGGCATTGTTTGATGAACGCGTCATTCCTGTGCCTTTCACAGTAGGCTCTTACGTCATTGTTCCAGTTAATGTGTTTGTTTTAAAATTGATCTGAAAATTTTTTTCTTGAAGGATCCAATTAAATTATAAACATGATTTTCACATTTCTTTCAACATCTCATTTTTTAGGCAGTTTAAGGTAAAACAAATTCAAAACTGATAACTTTAGTCGTATTTTTATTCAAACGGATAAAAAACTTGGTTCATATTATTATTCTTTTTAACGCAAATGAGGAAAAGAAGGATGGAATAAATATTTAGAGCGCGCGCAAAAGTCCACGACTGACTATGAACTTCTGGCGCGCGATTATATAATGTGAATTTCCGTACATGAATTTCATTTCAACTGAACTGCGCCGATGCATAAGATTGCGCGCTTGTACGACTAATTTAAATATGCTTATGTGATTTTGCTTTTCTCCCAGATGACCAGTAAATAGTGGTGCGCGCTTTTTTCACGTACATCCTTGGACCAAATATGAGCGTCGGCAGCATTGAAGAAGGTGCAGGAATGGTGAGTAGACGTCAGAGATGTAATATATAATTAATAACATGAGTTTTCAAAAAGTAAGATAACTAAAAAACTATTACTATACATTTGATCACACTTAGCTTAATTTGCGCGCCAACATGTTTGTTTTGTTTTTGTTAATTATCATATCAATGTTCCTGTTTTTGATATCTTTTTTTTTGTCCGACCCTTGTGCCCAAGGGCTTGTGCCAAGAAACAGTTGATTTGAGCATAATACTGACTGCACTTCCTGAAGCCGGATATTTTGAAAAATACTACAATATACCATTATTATTGCGGTGAGGAAACTAAAGTGATCGGCGCGACTACATGGTTGTAAATTATTTAGATGAAGCAAAATACCATAAGAATACTAAGCAAACATTGGCCAGTGGTGATGAGCGGTCGGATCGAATTAGGAGCCGAGTGTAATTTTTAGCGCCAAAAATGTTAGCTAGATAAAGAGGAGCTACAACCTTCCAGTTTCCCAACGTTAATATTTTGGGACTCAGACCTACCTAGTATCCGCTAGTCGTTATAATTATTCGATTACCAAAGAGGTTGCGAGACTGTTCGGATAAAATAAAATGAAATGAATAAATCTCTTTATTGAGGTGTCTAGTGCTTCTAGCCCTTTCGCACTAATTGGGGACACTTTTCACTCACACACACTACCACTACATTCAGTATTCTATGCACACAACGCTCACTCACATGTTCATTTTTGGGAGAAAAAGAGGGAGAAAACCTGAGTACCCGGAGAAAACCCTCGTGGCACAGGAGAGAACAAGACATCAGACAAACTAAATTCACATGTGGCGACCGCAGGGAACCAGTGACCAGTGACCCGAGCCTTTGGAACCACAGTGGTGAAAGGCAACGCGTTAGCAGAGTACGACACCCATGCATGGGTGCTATTCGTCACGTGGTGTTTATATAAAATGTTTTATGCTTGTGTGGATTAACTTGATGAGATAGACGGACTGCAATAATTTTTACTACATATAACGAAAGCCATTATTCGCCTACTCGAATATCTAACATTTGGTTTGGTCAAATCAACTACAAATTCGGTATGCGCACCCCAGCCCGCATTAACGACTGAGAACTCGTGTCTGACAAATATTGGTTTGGAGCATGCGCAATAACCCCACCTCGCATTAACGACTGAAAACTCGTGTCTGACAAATATTGGTTTGGAGCATGCGCAATAACCCCACCTCGCATTAACGACTGAGAACTCGTGTCTGACAAATATTGGTTTTGAGCATGCGCATTAACCCCACCCCGCATTAACGACTGAAAACTCGTGTCTGACAAATATTGGTTTTGAGCATGCGCATTAACCCCACCTCGCATTAACGACTGAAAACTCGTGTCTGACAAATATTGGTTTTGAGCATGCGCATTAACCCCACCTCGCATTAACGACTGAAAACTCGTGTCTGACAAATATTGGTTTTGAGCATGCGCATTAACCCCACCTCGCATTAACGACTGAAAACTCGTGTCTGACAAATATTGGTTTTGAGCATGCGCATTAACCCCACCTCGCATTAACGACTGAAAACTCGTGTCTGACAAATATTGGTTTGGAGCATGCGCATTAACCCCACCTCGCATTAACGACTGAAAACTCGTGTCTGACAAATATTGGTTTTGAGCATGCGCATTAACCCCAGCCCGCATTAACGACTGAAAATTCGTGTCTGACAAATATTGGTTTTGAGCATGCGCATTAATAACCACTCATTTGCGTAAATCATGCACGGAAGTTCGAGTCTTTACAAGGAAACAACTTTTTTATGAAAAATTGCAAAACACAGAAAGGTCAACTAGTAGTCCAAGTATATGATAAGATTTTTAAGGCCGATTTACACGGTACAGCTTTTGCTTACAACTGTCGCTATGAATTTGGTCGTGTAAATCAACCCTACAACTCAAACAACCCTACAAACCTAAACCGGCCTTTATGGGACACGCCTTTATTTCAACAAAGATATTTTTCACCGGTGAGCACTTTCATTGTCTTGCTTTTTAGCGCAGACCAAAAGATAAGATGACGAGTATGTTTACCAAGGGAATGAGTATTAACGCACGACTAGCCAACCATTCTCGCCGCTGATGAGACCTAGAACACTGAGTAATTGACCGAAACATCGTGAATACATATACCCTAAGGCACTATCTCGAGACACTGAATACTCATACACGATTTGATTACTGATTTCATTTTATTATGATACTTAATAAAGCTTGCTTCACCTTTTTCATTTTCGTAGATATTTAGAATGATGTAAACATGCGTAATTATTGGTATTTAACATAAAGGTACGATTACGTTAAAGCAAGTGACAAGGCATAGTTTGGTTTCCTTTTCCATGAGAACGCAAGAGAGAAAAGATTTAGCCCTAGCACTAAGTAGAGTCATCCTTCCTTCACGTAAATGACCTCTATATAGCGGTTCCTGGGAAATGATCATAATGTTGCGAGTGTCAATTTACAATTAGTACTGTGCTATAACTAAACACATCCACTTATTGAATGTATTGAAGCCATATCTAGCTTTCTGAACCGTGTACATTTTTATTTTTTCACGAGACAAATTGACCTAGGAGATTTTCGCGTTTAACAGAACCTTATTCTAGATTATATATTTATTTCAATAAAGTTAGTCACTTGAAAAGCTACAAAGCTGAGACCAGAAAGGATTAAAGATATGAGATCTTTTACTAGTTAAGTTTCACCTCCTGTGAGCATCCTCAAGCTTCAGTTTGTATAAGAAAAGCTTTATTTTCATACTTGGATATGAAATGTTTCCCATGATTCCCAGCTTTTTAGGTTTTTGGTGTGGCTAACTTTATTGAAATTTATGAAGCAAAGAGCAAGTGGTTTAACAAAACTAAGTTAAAGCTGAACGTCTGGTAGCCAGGATCTTGCGTTTCAACCTGTAGAAAAATAGAATTTCGATTAGTTAAGACATGAAACATTTATTAAATACTTGAGGCCCACAGAATGCCAATGTTGGTTGCGCACAACCACAATGCGCACAACCACAATGCGCACAACCACAATGTGCCCAACTGTGCAGCCTTGCGTACAACGTTGCAAATGTAGAATCAAGTTCTAGCTCTTTACTGTTGCGCGAAACTAAATTGATGTATACGTAAACAAGCGCATGTGATGTACGCAGCATCATCCTTACTTTATATGTGAACCAGGATCTATTTAAGAAAATTCCTAGATGAAAATATCTTTAAAACATTATTGCCAATTCTCAAAAGAAAATTTATTTGTATGAATGAATATTAGCGTCGAAGACACTGCACATGGATGATGAAATTTATACAGTTAAGACCTACTTACAGAATCCACAAGTCTTTCTACTCTCTGCAGCAAAGAAAATTTGTTGAACGCGGGATGGTAATACGAGCAACATTTGCTCTGCAACTTGCAACGCAACAATGTTGCGCGACATGCTGCACGTTTTTGTTGCTCGTATTACCGCACCTTAACCAGGCCTGACTGGTAATTGAAAGAGGGTAGGACCTGGAATATATAGGGAATTGATGCTACTCGATCGAACTTTTCGCAATATCTTATGAGATGATGAAATACATAATGCTGCAATAGTATAAAAATCGAAAAGACCCAATCAATAGACTAGGTTATTTTCATTCATCTCTGATAGGCAGGAAAATCCTTTTGACATGGCGACTATTTGGTCACTTGACAACTAATTTGCAGCTTTTCAATGCAGATAAATTACAATTAGATCATACTCACAAAATCCGCAAGTCTTCCTACATTCTTTAACCGCAGCATGGTATTTCCAGCGTTCACAATAGCTTGCTACATCAGCAAAGTTTCGAGTGATCCAGCTGCAATCTTCTCGAGTATCTTTACACCCTAAATAATAGATTAAATTGTAAAGTAAGGGGGAATATAATGTGGCACATCCAGGGTAGTTCATGTTTAGAGCGATGTTGTCTACTTACCCGATGAATCTGGCGGCTTGCCTGTAACGAAATAGGAACAAAATTTTTGAAAGCAATTATATCAGTTTTGAAAATTCACCACAGAAAGCCATTTGCCCTCCTTTATAGTTTTTCTTTCCTTTTTCTTGTCTTTTCTTTTTTCTTTTCATCTTTTCTGTTTTCTTTTCTTCTCTTCTTTTCTCTTCATTATATTATTGCCTCTGTTTTTTCCTATCCTTTTCTTCCTCTATTCTTTTCTTCTTTCATCTTCTTTCTTAGCCTAAGAAACGGTTTCTTTCTTTCTTTCTTTCTTTCTTTCTTTCTTTCTTTCTTTCTTTCTTTCTTTCTTTCTTTCTTTCTTTCTTTCTTTCTTTCTTTCTTTCTTTCTTTCTTTTAATACATTTATTCGCCGCCGTTCATTTTTCTATCCTTCTTTCTTATTTCTTCCTTCCTTCCTTCCTCCCTTCCTTCCTTCCTTTCCATCACTCTTTCTTTGTTTAGTTTACCCCTTGAAATAGTTCCATACCAAGAGGAAACATTAGCAAAGCATTGAACTTCAATCATAAGATAATCATCTCTATAAAGCACTTACAGAATCCACACGTTTTCCTGCATTCCTTAATGAACCCATCATCCTTGTTTCGTCTACAGTAGCCTTCTGCGTCAACATAGTGTTTGGTTATCCACCAACAGTGTTCATTGATGTCTTCACATCCTGTACGGCAATAAAATATGTATCAAGCACTGAATATCATACCATATTGTGACCCCCCCCCCCCCCCCCCCCATTGTTGTCTTTTACCAACAACGGCAATTTTTCTATTGGAAGTGCACTGGAAACGTTTAAAAACTTACATACTTAGCTTCGAAAATAGATAAAATTAGTAGAAATTTTGATTTACAAGGTCGTAAAACAAATTACACGCAATTTCCAAAGTATATTTCCAAGAAGTTTACAAAATAGGTGATAGGAGATAGGTCATTCCAGGATCCAAAATTAGTTGGAACTTGGAATGAATAGTGTTTCTTCTAATTTTTCTCGTCAAGAACCCGGAGGTTAGTGTTGATACATTCAATGTTGCTTGTGGTTAACAAAGCCATTTTAAACACATCGATTATTCGTGTTTAGATCTATGCCCATAATTCCCTTTCGTCTCAGAATGACCTATCGCCTATCTACTATCGTGTATCATGTATCATGATTTTGGTACTTACTATTTGGTGATAACGGGTGTCTGTCTAAGATGGAAACATTAAGAAGACAATGTCAACTTACGCACCTAGTTAAGGTGCGGTAATACTGGCAAAAATTCGTGCAACTTGTCGCGCACCATTGTTGCGTTGCAAGCTGCAGAGAGCATGCTGCTCGTATTACCTCTCTGCACGCAAAAAAATTTCATTGTTGCAAAGAAAGAGCTTTTACTTTGTGCAACAGTGAAATAGTGTTGTTGCAGGAGAGGTAATATGAGCCACATTCTTTCTGAAACTTGCAATACAACAATGTTGGGCGACAAGTTACACGAATTTGTCGCCCGTATTACCGCACCTTAAGGCGCGTAAGTAAGGTACCTTGAAATATCTTATATATATTCACAAGAATGGACCATGCGCAAGTCTAGTTTACTCACATAATGTACTGGCTGAGATGCACGCGCTGATATCTTCATGTTATTCGTTGCGCAAATATACCTAATTCAAAAACAATATTGTCGGAGCAAAAGCAAATAGAAAAATACGATATAGGCGACAAGCGATGGGAGATATTTGAATGTCCAAGAATAGATGAAATAACAAATAATTCCTTTCGGTTCTGGAATGAACAATCTACTTTAACTCCAACAACCGTTTTTGGAATAGGTGTACGTATACTCATTGGCGGATCTAGAACGATTTTAAGGGAGGTGGCTTTTACCTAGAAAAGCATCAGATAGCGCCTTTTTAGGCTTTATACCTTATCCTTTATTCTTATTACTTTTTCCTTTCCAAAGGGAGTTGGCGAGCCACCCAATCCATCCCTGCGGGATCCGACCTTGATACTGTTCCAAAAAGGCATACTCGCTTAATATATAGCGCACAGTGAATATCGCATTACTATGATATAACTTTAGTGAAAAACAAAGAAAAAACATTCTGTATTTATACAAAAAGAGATTCGTAGAGATAAAATAGCTAACTGAGGATTAACTAACCTCGTTCAACCAAATCGATAGGCTCAAGATCCATCACTGGAACACTGAAGGCATAGTTCATGCTCTGAACGAATACCACAGCAATAAGAAACACGGGCTTCATTTTCGAACTAATTTTTCCAAAGATCTGCTACTCTTGACTAGAAAGACTGAATATGCCTTCAGCCTGCAGTTTGCTGTATTTAAGGGCTAGATCTTCCGCTTGCTTGAACATTATTTTGGCTTCTCCACGTACCATAGCTCCAGTTAATTTGTTTGTTTCAAAATTGATCTGAAAATGTTTTTCTTGAAGGATCCAATTAAATTATAAACATCATTTTCACATTTCTTTCAACATCGCAGTTTTTAGGCAGTTTAAGGTAAAAATAAAATTGACAATTTAAGTTGTATTTTTGTTTAAACGGAAAAAAACTTGAGGAAAAGAACGATGGAATAAATATTTAGAGCGCGCGCACAAGTCCACGACCGACTATGCACATAAATTTCATTTCAACTGAACTGCGCCGATGCATGAGATTGCGCGCTTGTACGACTAATTTATATATGTTTATGTGATTTTGTTTTCATCCTAGATGACCAGTAAATAGTGGTGCGCGCTTTTTTTCATGTACATCCTTGGACCAAATATGAGCGTCAGCAGCATTGAAGAAGGTGCAGGAATAGTGAGTAGACTTTAGAGATGTAATATATGATTAATAACATGAGTTTTAAAAAAGTAAGATAACTAAAAAACTATTACTATACATTTGATCACACTTAGCTTAATTTGCGCGCCAACATGTTTGTTTTGTTTTTGTTAATTATCATATCAATGTTTCTGTTTTTGATATCTTTTTTTGTGTGCAACCCTTGTGCCCAAGGGCTTGTGCCAAGAAACAGTTGATTTGAGCATAATACTGACTGCACTTCCTGAAGCCGGATATTTTGAAAAAAACTACAATATACCATTATTATTGCGGTGAGGAAACTAAAGTGATCGGCGAGACTGCATGGTCGTAAATTATTTAGATGAAGCAAAATACCATAAGAATACCAGTGGTGATGAGCGGTCGGATCGAATTAGGAGCCGAGTGTAATATTTTTCAGTATTCTATGCACACAACGCTCAATCACATGTTGATGTTTACGGGGGGAGGAAACCTGAGTACCTGGAAAAAAACTTCATAGCACAGGAGAAAACAACACATCATACAAACTCAATTCACATGTGGCGACCGCAGGGCTCGAACCAGTGACCCGAGCCTTTGGAACCACAGTGGTGAAAGGCGACGCGTTAGAAAAGTACGCCACCCATGCACTATTCGTCACATGGTGTTTATATAAAATGTTTTATGCTTGTGTGGATTAACTTGATGAGATAGACGGACTGCAATAACCTTTACTACATATAACGAAAGCCATTATTCGCCGACTCGAATATCTAACATTTGGTTTGGTCAAATCAACTACAAATTCGGTATGCGCACCCCAGCCCGCATTAACGACTGAAAACTCGTGTCTGACAAATATTGGTTTTGAGCATGCGCATTAACCCCACCCCGCATTAACGACTGAAAACTCGTGTCTGACAAATATTGGTTTTGAGCATGCGCATTAATAACCACTCATTTGCGTAAATCATGCACGGAAGTTCGAGTCTTTACAAGGAAACAACTTTTTTATGAAAAATTGCAAAACACAGAAAGGTCAACTAGTAATCCAAGTATATGATAAAACATTTTAAGGCCGATTTACACGGTACAGCTTTTGCTTACAACTGTCGCTATGAATTTAGTCGTGTAAATCAACCCTACAACTTAGTACAACTGTTGTGTACGACAAGGAAAAAATTGTAGGAAGTTGTAGGGTATATTTACACGACACAATTCGTGTTGTAAGCATCGCATAAGCAGATTCCATGTAACTTTTGTAAGCAAAAGTTGTACTGTGTAAACCGGCCTTTATAGAACACGGCTTTATTTCATCAAAGATATTTTTCACCGGTGAGCACTTTCATTGTCTTGCTTTTTGGCGCAGACCAAAAGATAAGATGACGAGTGTGTTTACCGAGGGAATGAGTATTAACGCACGACTAGCCGACCATTCTCGCCGCTGATGAGACCTAAAACACTGAGTAATTGACCGAAACATCGTGAATACATATACCCTAAGGCACTATCTCGAGACACTGAATACTCATACACGATTTGATTACTGATTTCATTTTATTATGATACTTAATAAAGCTTGCTTCACCTTTTTCATTTTCGTAGATATTTAGAATGATGTAAACATGCGTAATTATTGGTATTTAACATAAAGGTACGATTACGTTAAAGCAAGTGACAAGGCATAGTTTGGTTTCCTTTTCCATGAGAACGCTAGAGAGAAAAGATTTAGCCCTAGCACTAAGTAGAGTCATCCTTCCTTCACGTAAATGACCTCTATATAGCGGTTCCTGGGAAATGATCATAATGTTGCGAGTGTCAATTTACAATTAGTACTGTGCTATAACTAAACACATCCACTTATTGAATGTATTGAAGCCATATCTAGCTTTCTGAACCGTGTACATTTTTATTTTTTCACGAGACAAATTGACCCAGGAGATTTTCGCGTTTAACAGAACCTTATTCTAGATTATATACTTATTTTAATAAAGTAAGTCACATGAAAAGCTACAAAGCTGAGACCAGAAAGGATTAAAGATATGAGATCTTTTACTAGTTAAGTTTCACCTCCTGTGAGCATCCTCAAGCTTCATCAAAAACCTAAAAAGCTGAGAATCATGGGAAACATTTCATATCCAAGTATGAAAATAAAACTTTTTTTATACAAAGTTTGTATAAAAAAAGTTTTATTTTCATACTTGGATATGAAATGTTTCCCATGATTCTCAGCTTTTTAGGTTTTTGGTGTGGCTAACTTTATTGAAATTTATAAGTATATATATTGTATTATGAAGCAAAGAGCAAGCGGTTTAACAAAACTAAGTTAAAGCTGAACGTCTGGTAGCCAGGATTTTGCGTTTCAACCTGTGGAAGAATAGAATTTCGATTAGTTAAGACATGAAACATTTATTAAATACTTGAGGCCCACAGAATGCCAATGTTGGTTGCGCACAACCACAATGCGCACAACCACAATGCGCACAACCACAATGCGCACAACCACAATGTGCCCAACTGTGCAGCCTTGCGTACAACGTTGCAAATGTAGAACCAAGTTCTAGCTCTTTACTGTTGCGCGAAACTAAATTCATGTATACGTAAACAAGCGCATGTGATGTACACAGCATCATCCTTACTTTATATGTGAACCAGGATTTATTTTAGAAAATTCCTAGATAAAATATCTTTAAAACATTATTGCCAATTCTCAAAAGAAAATTTATTTGTATGAGTGAATATTAGCGTCGAAGACACTGCACATAAATGATGAAATTTAGACAGTTAAGACCTACTTACAGAATCCACAAGTCTTAGCGCACTCCCTGACAGCTGCATCGTTTCTGTTTCTGGCGCAGTACGACGCTTTCGGCTCCCCGATATGATTTATCGTATCACAGTCGCTACGAGTATCTTCGCATACTGCAAATAGAAAATATTATCGGTCTGGTTGTTTTTATTATAAAAAAAACCTTGTTATCGCTAATCATCACTGCAAAGTACAGCAGTGGCGCAGCTCAACGGGTTCAAAGTAAAAGCAATGTGAAGGCGCCTCTTGAATTAGTTTGAATAAAATAGGCTTTTTCTTTACACTACGCTTTGTTCATCGAACTTTAATGGAAGATTAACGGTATATTCTGATTGCGCTTCAACCGACATTTGGCCGATCGATTTTTTCTTAAGCCACCCTCGAATCTTTGGCACAGGGTTCCCACATAAGAGTTTCTTCGAAACATTTAAGTTATAGTAGCAAAACTCTTATTCTTATCTGTTTTTCAATCACCGTTTAAATTTACTTACCTCTTGGTGGTGCTGGAGGTTTACCTAAAAACAATAAAATATATATATATTGTTATAGTTGGATAGTGCGTTTTGCATAACTTTTCTGGCGCGCAGTGCCGCAAAACTACTTACAGACTCCACATGTTCTTGGACATTCTGTGATGAACCCGAAATGCCTGTACTTGTGACAGTAGGCTGCTACGTCTTTGATATGTTCAACAATCCATGAACAGACATCATGTTTGTCTTTACATTCTGTCAATATAGGATAAAAATCACATCGTTAGATCTTAATTATGCTTTGAATTAGCTGATATTATGATATGCGCATCTTGCGCAGTAAGAGAGTACTGACATTCTATCAATATAAGATGAGAATCATATCACTTGACATTAAATATGTCTTGAATCAGCTGATATCACGATGCACATCATCGTGCGCAGTAAGAGAGTACTGACATTCGATCAATATAAGATGAGAATCATATCACTTGACATTAAATATGTCTTGAAGCAGCTGATATCACGATGCACATCATCGTGTGCAGTATGAAAATACTTATAGAATGAGAATTGCATTGCTCATCAAGATGCGCAGGAACCTCTTTTCAACTTAAATGCTAATGTTTCCTGATCGACTAATGATACAATAAAAGATAATTTAAACATGATAAAATGAAACTAGACTCAATTGCCCTGAGTTTTTTGTTTCTCGGCGAACATGCATTCCGGAACCAGAACCGATAAAAGAAGAATTATATATCTTAACACAAATTTCTTTGAGAAAAAAAAATTAATAGTTGATATCACTGTTTACTACCGAAAAGTTCTGGCGGCGTAGGAGGTTTACCTGCAAAAAAGTTAAAAAAATATATATATATGATTATTATAGATATTAACATTTAAAGAACTTTGGTATGATTAACCAGGTGTAGAAATATTTCTCTCCCAGGTGATTATAGAAAATTGCGCACGCTGATTTGTCAAGAACTTGGGTTATAATTCTCTATAATTACCTACAGGCCGATGTAGGATTGCGCGCACTTCGTTTGTTGATACGAGCCTCTTTCAAAATACAAAACATATTTCCATTTTAGAATTAAATCGATGTTTTCGAATAATCACCTGTGTAATGATACTAAATATTCACCGATGATCACTTCGACGTCAGTGAATAATTGCTAAATAACCACGCAACTTGATTAGAAATAGCGTTACGTCACCTATACTAGCGTTACGTCACGTACTATACTTGCGTTACGTCACTCTATTTTGCGTGTTCATAAATGTAGATGTAAATATAGAGATACAATAGGAGTAACCCATACAAACTACTGAATAGTATTAATGGGAGATGCTCACATGCGCATATTTTTACAAGAAAATTGTAACTGAATTCTAACTGAGTAAACTTGGATCAAAGCTATTGACTTAGTGTAATTAGACTAGATTATTAAACGTGGTTGCTGGAAATCAGGCTACTTACAGAATCCACAGTATTTTGGACAGTCCTTGATGAAGGCATCATTTCTGTGTGCCAAACAGTATTTTGAAACATCGTAGTGATTATCAGTAATCCAGTTGCAGTCATCACGCTTATCAGTACAGCCTGAGGAAATTCAAAAAGAGAGTGTACTAGCTTGTACTGGCTGAGATGCACGCGCTGATATCTTCATGTTATTCGTTGCGCAAATATACCTAATTCAAAAATAATGTTCTCGGAGCAAAATCAAATAAAAAAATAGGATATAGGCGACAAGCGATAGGAGATATTTGAATGTCTTAGAATAGGTAGAATGACTAGTGTTTCTTATCATTATTCTACAAATATATTGATAGATATAAATTGCTAAGGCACATTATTACTTACTTATTACTATTGGTGGCGCAGGGACTTCGCCTGTAAAAAACATAGTTTAGAAACATTAATTTTTTTCTGATTGAAATTTCTAACTCACAACTTTTAACTTCTTGTTGGGCCCAATTCAAGTTCGAACTTCTCATGAGCCGCATGAATCAAATTACGTTTGGATTGGCCTTAGAGCTAATAAATAATGTAAACCTTGATGTTTCACTTACAGAATCCGCACGTCCTAACGCATTGCAGGACAGATGCCACATTCCTGTTTCTATTGCAATATTCATTATACATTCAAAAAAACTCCTTTAAACTACTTACAGTATCCACATGTTCTTTGGCATTGTTTGATGAACGCGTCATTCCTGTGTCTGTCACAGTAGGCTACTACGTCTTTGTTATGTTCAGCAATCCACGAACAGTCATCACGTGTGTCTTCACATACTGCGGCAAAAATGATCCATTTTTAGATTATGGAAAATGGCCGTTGCACATTTGTTGAAAGCTGATTTCGTATGACTCAAAGTATGAAGAAAAGGAAAGGAAAGTCCGTGAAAAATCTGGACTGCACAATAAAATCAAAGTAACAAATTTAAAAAATAAGCTAGGACAAGAAAAACAATTAAAATTAAATTAAATTGAATTAAATTAATTTAAAAAAAAGGTAAAAATGAAATATTACTCTTAAGTTTTTGTTATTCTACCTCGTGACGGGGCTGGCTGTTTACCTGGTGAATGGAAAATATATATATTTAGTCATATTTAGTAAAAATGTTGAGACAAATAAACTAGAACTGAGGATTTTAATTAAAATTATAATAAACAGAGTGACAGGATTTGGTTCTACTCACAGAATCCACAGTATTTTGGACAGTCTTTGATGAAGGCATCATTTCTGTGTGCCAAACAGTATTTTGAAACATCGTAGTGATTATCAGTAATCCAGTTGCAGTCATCACGCTTATCAGTACAGCCTGAGGAAATTCAAAAAGAGAGTGTACTAGCTTGTACTGGCTGAGATGCACGCGCTGATATCTTCATGTTATTCGTTGCACAAATATACCTAATTCAAAAACAATGTTGTCGGAGCAAAAGCAAATAAAAAATAGGCAATAGGCGACAAGCGATGTTAGATATTTGAATGTCCAAGAATAGGTGGAATGACTGGCGTTTCTTATCATTATTCTATGTGCACAGAGGTTAATGTTGGGATATCCAGTGTTGCTTTTAATGAACCGAGCCATTTGAAACATCTCCATTATTCCTGTTTAGGTGCATATACATGCAAATAATTCCTTACGGTTCTGGAATGAACAATCTACTTTAACTCCAACAACCGTTTTTGGAATAGGTGTACCTATACTCATTGGCGGATCTAGAACGATTTTAAGGGAGGTGGCTGTTACCTAGAAAAGCATCAGATAGCGCCTTTTTAGCCTTTATACCTTATCCTTTATTCTTATTATTTTTCCCTTTCCAAAGGGAGTTGGCGAGCCACCCAATCCATCCCTGCGGGATCCGACCTTGATACTGTTCCAAAAAGGGATACTCGCTTAATATATAGCGCACAGCGAATATCGCATTACTATGATATAAGTTTAGTGAAAAACAAAGAAAAAACATTCTGTATTTATACAAAAATAGATTCTTTAAAAAGTTAGAATAGCTAACTGAGGATTAACTAACCTCGTTCAACCAAATCGATAGGCTCAAGATCCATCACTGGAACACTGAAGGCATAGTTCATGCTCTGAACGATTACCACAGCAATAAGAAACACGGGCTTCATTTTCGAACTAATTTTCCAAAGATCTGCTACTCTTGACTACAAAGTCTGAATATGCCTTCAGCCTGCAGTTTGCTGTATTTAAGGGCTAGATCTTCCGCTTGCTTGAACATTATTTTGGCTTCTCCACGTGCCATAGCTCCAGTTAATTTGTTTGTTTCAAAATTGATCTGAAAATGTTTTTCTCGAAGGATCCAATTAAATTATAACCATCATTTTCACATTTCTTTCAACGTCGCATTTTTTTAGGAAGTTTAGGGTAAAAATAGAATTCAAAATTGACAATTTTATTTTTGTTTAAACGGAAAAAAACTTGGTTCATATTATTATTCTTGTTACGTAAATGAGGAAAAGAACGATGGAATAAATATTTAGAGCGCGCGCACAAGTCCACAACCGACTATGAACTTCTGGCGCGCGATTATATAATGTGAATTTCCGCACATGAATTTCATTTCAACTGAACTGCGCCGATGCATGAGATTGCGCGCTTGTACGACTAATTTAAATATGTTGATGTGATTTTGTTTTTCTCCCAGATGACCAGTAAATAGTGGTGCGCGCTTTTTTTCACGTACATCCTTGGACCAAATATGAGCGTCAGCAGCATTGAAGAAGGTGCAGGAATGGTGAGTAGACGTCAGAGATGTAATATATAATTAATAACATGAGTTTTCAAAAAGTAAGATAACTTAAAAACTATTACTATACATTTGATCACACTTAGCTTAATTTGCGCGCCAAGATGTTTGTTTTGTTTTTGTTAATTATCATATCAATGTTTCTGTTTTTGATATCTTTTTTTGTGTGTAACCCTTGTGCCCAAGGGCTTGTGCCAAGAAACAGTTGATTTGAGCATAATACTGACTGCACTTCCTGAAGCCGGATATTTTGAAAAATACTACAATATACCATTATTATTGCGGTGAGGAAACTAAAGTGATCGGCGAGACTATATGGTCGTGAATTATTTAGATGAAGTAAAATGCCATATGAATACTAAGCAAACATTGGCCAGTGGTGATGAGCGGTCGGATCGAATTAGGAGCCGAGTGTAATTTTTAGCGCCAAAACTTTTAGCTAGAAAAAGAGGAGCTACAACCTTCCAGTCTCCCAACGTCAATATTTTGGGACTCAGACCCACCTAGTATCCGCTAGTCGTTATAATTATTCGATTGCCAAAGAGGTTGCGAGACTGTGGAGATAAAATAAAATGAAATGAATAAATCTCTTTATTTAAGTGTCTAGTGGTTCTAACCCTTTCGCACTAATTGGGGACACTTTTCACTCACACACACTACCACTACATTCAGTATTCTATGCACACAACGCTCATTCACATGTTCATTTTTACGGAGGGAGAAAACCTGAGTACCCGGAGAAAACCCTCGTGGCACAGGAGAGAACAAGACATCAGACAAACTCAATTCACATGTGGCGACCGCAGGGCTCGAACCAGTGACCCGAGCCTTTGGAACCACAGTGGTGAAAGGCGACGCGTTAGCAGAGTACGACACCCATGCATTGGTGCTATTCGTCACGTGGTGTTTATATAAAAATAATGTTTTATGCTTGTGTGCATTAACTTGATGAGATAGACGGACTGCAATAATTTTTACTACATATAACGAAAGCCATTATTCGCCTACTCGAATATCTAACATTTGGTTTGGTCAAATCAACTACAAATTCGGTATGCGCACCCCAGCCCGCATTAACGACTGAAAACTCGTGTCTGACAAATATTGGTTTGGAGCATGCGCATTAACCCCACCTCGCATTAACGACTGAAAACTCGTGTCTGACAAATATTGGTTTGGAGCATGCGCATTAACCCCACCTCGCATTAACGACTGAAAACTCGTGTCTGACAAATATTGGTTTGGAGCATGCGCATTAACCCCACCCCGCATTAACGACTGAAAACTCGTGTCTGACAAATATTGGTTTTGAGCATGCGCATTAACCCCACCTCGCATTAACGACTGAAAACTCGTGTCTGACAAATATTGGTTTTGAGCATGCGCATTAACCCCAGCCCGCATTAACGACTGAAAATTCGTGTCTGACAAATATTGGTTTTGAGCATGCGCATTAATAACCACTCATTTGCGTAAATCATGCACGGAAGTTCGAGTCTTTACAAGGAAACAACTTTTTTATGAAAAATTGCAAAACACAGAAAGGTCAACTAGTAATCCAAGTATATGATAAAACATTTTAAGGCCGATTTACACGGTACAGCTTTTGCTTACAACTGTCGCTATGAATTTAGTCGTGTAAATCAACCCTACAACTTAAACAACCCTACAACCCTAAACCGGCCTTTATGGAACACGCCTTTATTTCATCAAAGATATTTTTCACCGGTGAGCACTTTCATTGTCTTGCTTTTTGGCGCAGACCAAAAGATAAGATAACGAGTGTGTTTACCGAGGGAATGAGTATTAACGCACGACTAGCCAACCATTCTCGCCGCTGATGAGACCTAAAACACTGAGTAATTGACCGAAACATCGTGAATATATATACCCTAAGGCACTATCTCGAGACACTGAATACTCATACACGATTTGATTACTGATTTCATTTTATTATGATACTTAATAAAGCTTGCTTCACCTTTTTCATTTTCGTAGATATTTAGAATGATGTAAACATGCGTAATTATTGGTATTTAACATAAAGGTACGATTACGTTAAAGCAAGTGACAAGGCATAGTTTGGTTTCCTTTTCCATGAGAACGCTAGAGAGAAAAGATTTAGCCCTAGCACTAAGTAGAGTCATCCTTCCTTCACGTAAATGACCTCTATATAGCGGTTCCTGGGAAATGATCATAATGTTGCGAGTGTCAATTTACAATTAGTACTGTGCTATAACTAAACACATCCACTTATTGAATGTATTGAAGCCATATCTAGCTTTCTGAACCGTGTACATTTTTATTTTTTCACGAGACAAATTGACCTAGGAGATTTTCGCGTTTAACAGAACCTTATTCTAGATTATATACTTATTTTAATAAAGTAAGTCACATGAAAAGCTACAAAGCTGAGACCAGAAAGGATTAAAGATATGAGATCTTTTACTAGTTAAGTTTCACCTCCTGTGAGCATCCTCAAGCTTCATCAAAAACCTAAAAAGCTGAGAATCATGGGAAACATTTCATATCCAAGTATGAAAATAAAACTTTTTTTATACAAAGTTTGTATAAAAAAAGTTTTATTTTCATACTTGGATATGAAATGTTTCCCATGATTCTCAGCTTTTTAGGTTTTTGGTGTGGCTAACTTTATTGAAATTTTGAATATTGAAAGTATATATATTGTATTATGAAGCAAAGAGCAAGCGGTTTAACAAAACTAAGTTAAAGCTGAACGTCTGGTAGCCAGGATCTTGCGTTTCAACCTGTAGAAAAATAGAATTTCGATTAGTTAAGACATGAAACATTTATTAAATACTTGAGGCCCACAGAATGCCAATGTTGGTTGCGCACAACCACAATGCGCACAACCACAATGCGCACAACCACAATGCGCACAACTGTGCAGCCTTGCGTACAACGTTGCAAATGTAGAATCAAGTTCTAGCTCTTTACTGTTGCGCAAAACTAAATTGCTGTATACGTAAACAAGCGCATGTGATGAACGCAGCATCATCCTTACTTTATATTTGAACCAGGATCTATTTAAGAAAATTCCTAGATAAAAATATCTTTAAAACATTATTGCCAATTTTCAAAAGAAAATTTATTTGTATGAATGAATATTAGCGTCGAAGACACTGCACATAAATGATGAAATTTAGACAGTTAAGACCTACTTACAGAATCCACAAGTCTTAGCGCACTCCCTGACAGCTGCATCGTTTCTGTTTCTGGCGCAGTACGACGCTTTCGGCTCCCCGATATGATTTATCGTATCACAGTCGCTACGAGTATCTTCGCATACTGCAAATAGAAAATATTATCGGTCTGGTTGTTTTTATTATAAAAAAACCTTGTTATCGCTAATCATCACTGCAAAGTACAGCAGTGGCGCAGCTCAACGGGTTCAAAGTAAAAGCAATGTGAAGGCGCCTCTTGAATTAGTTTGAATAAAATAGGCTTTTTCTTTACACTACGCTTTTTTCATCGAACGTTAATGGAAGATTAAAGGTATATTCTGATTGCGCATCAACCGACATTTGGCCAATCGATCTTTTCTTAGGCCACCCTCGAATCTTTGGCACAGGGTTCCCACATAAGAGTTTCTTCGAAACATTTAAGCTATAGTAGCCAAACTGTTGTTCTTATCTGTTTTTCAGTCACAGTTTAAATTTACTTACCTCTTGGTGGTGCAGGAACATGACCTAAAAACAATAGAAAATATTAAGATTTCCATTCAGTTGGTGTCATATTTCTTTCTTTCTTTTCATTTATTGTTACGTTGTTAATTTGTCATTCCGCGCGCTCTATTCAGTTTATTGGCTCGCGCTGCTGTATTTTCTATGACTGTTCCTGTATGCGCGCGCTTATTGTTAACTACGTACGTTATTTTAAACATAATACGTGTACTACAACCCTGATGATGGCCAAGATGGCCGAAAGCTTGGTTCAAGAAATAAATTATTTCGCAGAAGACACATAGTCAAATATTAACTTCATGCCTGCGTGCAAACAAATATTGAATAAAAAATATATATATATTGTTATAGTTAAGTAATTATTTTTAACCATGGATAGTGCGCTTTGGATAACTTTTCTGGCGCGCAGTGCCGCAAAAACTACTTACAGTATCCACATGTTCTTTGACATTGTTTGATGAACGCGTCATTCCTGTGCCTGTCACAGTAGGCTGCAACGTCATTGTTATGTTCAGTAATCCACGAACAGTCATCACGTGTGTCTTGACATGCTGTCAGCACACAGAACACACTCATTAATGCATCAATTAGAGAGTTTATTTATATGTGGTGTTATTATATAAGACGATTTATCAATCAATAACCTTCTTGTTAGGAAATGTTTGCACTCAAGACTGGGTGCTGTAGCGGTGAGAATGTTCGCCTCGATCAAGATCGTAGGATTATTTCATCAATCCCGTACTCGCCCCAGTCCCTTCTTCGTTTCTAAAGTGACCTATTAATGTTAATGATAATGACAAATACATTGATGGACATACATTGCTAAGGCACATTATTACTTACTTATTACTATTGGTGGCGCAGGGACTTTGCCTATAAAAAACATAGTTTAGAAACATTAATTTTTTTCTGATTAAAATTTCTAACTCACAACTTTTAACTTTATGTTAGGCCATATACAAGTGTCGAACTTCTCATGAGCCGCGTGAACCTAATGACATCAAAGAAGACCGCTTTATTGTCCACTGTTTTCAATGCGTTCGGCGCATGAGAAGATCAACGTTTGCACATGGGCCTTAGAGCAAATAAATATCGTAAACCTTAGTGTTTCACTTACAGAATCCGCACGTCCTAGCGCATTGCCTGACAGATTCCACATTCCTGTTTCTATTGCAATATTCATTATACATTCAAAAAAAACATCTTTAAACTACTTACAGTATCCACATGTTCTTTGGCATTGTTTGATGAACGCGTCATTCCTGTGCCTGTCACAGTAGGCTGCTACGTCATTGTTATGTTCAGCAATCCACGAACAGTCATCACGTGTGTCTTCACATACTGCGGCAAAAATAATAACAGTAGGAATACCGACTTTTAGCATCGTAGAATGAAATCCCTTTATACACTCAAAGTATTTAAAGCTACGGACACACGGTGCAACATTGCGCTCAATGTTGCAGGCAATCGATGTTGCGAGCCATGTTACACGACGCAATTTTTTGCAAGCAAAGTTTCTGAAGTAGAAAACGATCCTACTGAACTTCAGCAATATTGCCTGCACCGTAAGATGTATTACCAAGCAGAATTCTTATAGCATTCTGTTGGCAAAAATAGCCATAAAAGTATGAATATGTACTTTAACCATTATATAATGAAACACAGATTTTCTCATACTAATTGGATTTGTACTAAAAAATATTATGAGGCAAGTAGAATTCTCATTGAAGATCAAACCATATCAAATAATATTTGAGTACTTTCTGTTTTTTTTACGCAATATAACGTTTACTTACGTATTGCTGGTGCTGGAACCTTACCTAAGAAAAGAATCATAAATTATTAATAGGTATTTCAGTTTAAGTCCACGATTCAAAAAAACTCTTTAAACTACTTACAGTATCCACATGTTCCTTGGCATTGTTTGATGAACGCGTCATTCTTGTGTTTGTCACAGTAGGCTGCTACGTCTTTGTTATGTTCAGCAATCCACGAACAGTCATCACGTGTGTCTACACATACTGCGGCAAAAATGATCCATTTTTAGATTATGGAAAATGGCCGTTGCATATTTGTAGAAAAGATTTCGTATGACTCAAAGTAAAAAGGAAAGGAAAGGAAAGTCCGTGAAAAATCTGGACTGCACAATAAAATCAAAGTAACAAAAAATAATTTAGGACAAGAAAAAAAATTAAAATTAAATTAAATTGAATTAAATTAATTTAAAAAAAAGGTAAAAAAAGAAATATTACTCTTAAGTTTTTGTTATTCTACCTTGTGCCGGGGCTGGCTGTTTACCTGGTGAATGGAAAATATATATATTTAGTCATGAAAAATGTTGAGACAAATAAACTAGAACTGAGGATTTTAATTAAAATTATAATAAACAGAGTGACAGGATTTGGTTCTACTCACAGAATCCACAGTATTTTGGACAGTCTTTGATGAAGGCATCATTTCTGTGTGCCAAACAGTGTTTTGAAACATCGTAGTGATTATCAGTAATCCAGTTGCAGTCATCACGCTTATCAGTACAGCCTGCGGAAATTCAAAAAGAGAGTGTACTAGCTTGTACTGGCTGAGATGCACGCGCTGATATCTTCATGTTATTTGTTGCGCAAATATATCTAATTCAAAAACAATGTTGTCGGAGCAAAAGGAAATAAAAAATAGGCAATAGACGACAAGCGATGGGAGATATTTGAATGTCCAAGGATAGGTGGAATGACTGGCGTTTCTTATCATTATTCTACGCGCACAGAGGTTAATGTTGCATGGATGTCCAGTGTTGCTTTTAGTGGACCAAGCCATTTGAAACACCTCGATTATTCCTGTTTAGGTGCATATACATGCAAATAATTCCTTTCGGTTCTGGAATGAACAATCTAATTTAACTCCAACAACCGTTTTTGGAATAGGTGTACGTATACTCATTGGCGGATCTAGAACGATTTTAAGGGAGGTGGCTTTTACATAGAAAAGCATCAGATAGCGCCTTTTTAGCCTTTATACCTTATCCTTTATTCTTATTACTTTTTCCCTTTCCAAAGGGAGATGGCGAGCCACCCAATCCTTCCCTGCGGGATCCGACCTTGATACTGTTCCAAAAAGGCATACTCGCTTAATATATAGCGCACAGTGAATATCGCATTACTATGATATAACTTTAGTGAAAAACAGAGAAAAAACATTCTGTATTTATACAAAAAGAGATTCGTAGAGATAAAATAGCTAATTGAGGATTAACTAACCTCGTTCAACCAAATCGATAGGCTCAAGATCCATCACTGGAACACTGATGGCATAGTTCATGCTCTGAACGATTACCACAGCAATAAGAAACACGGGCTTCATTTTCGAACTAATTTTTCAAAGATCTGCTACTCTTGACTACAAAGTCTGAATATGCCTTCAGCCTGCAGTTTGCTGTATTTAAGGGCTAGATCTTCCGCTTGCTTGAACATTATTTTGGCTTCTCCACGTGCCATAGCTCCAGTTAATTTGTTTGTTTCAAAATTGATCTGAAAATGTTTTTCTCGAAGGATCCAATTAAATTATAAACATGATTTTCACATTTCTTTCAACATCGCATTTTTTAGGGAGTTTATGGTAAAAATAAAATTCAAAACTGATAACTTTAGTCGTATTTTTATTCAAACGGAAAAAAAACTTCGTTCATATTATTATTGTTTTGCGTAAATGAGGAAAAGGACGATGGAATAAATATTTAGAGCGCGCGCACAAGTCCACGACCGACTATGGACTGCTGGCGCGCGATTATATAATGTGAATTTCCGCACATGAATTTCATTCAAACTGAACTGCGCCGATGCATGAGATTGCGCGCTTGTACGACTAATTTATATATGTTTATGTGATTTTGCTTTTCTCCCAGATGACCAGTAAATAGTGGTGCGCGCTTTTTTTCACGTACATCCTTGGACCAAATATGAGCGTCAGCAGCATTGAAGAAGGTGCAGGAATGGTGAGTAGACGTCAGAGATGTAATATATAATTAATAACATGAGTTTTAAAAAAGTAAGATAACTTAAAAACTATTACTATACATTTGATCACACTTAGCTTAATTTGCGCGCCAACATGTTTGTTTTGTTTTTGTTTATTATCATATCAATGTTTCTGTTTTTGATATCTTTTTTTGTGTGCAACCCTTGTGCCCAAGGGCTTGTGCCAAGAAACAGTTGATTTGAGCATAATACTGACTGCACTTCCTGAAGCCGGATATTTTGAAAAATACTACAATATACAATTATTATTGCGGTGAGGAAACTAAAGTGATCGGCGAGACTATATGGTCGTAAATTATTTAGATGAAGCAAAATACCATAAGAATACTAAGCAAACATTGACCAGTGGTGATGAGCGGTCGAATCGAATTAGGAGCCGAGTGTAATTTTTAGCGCCAAAACTTTTACCTAGAAAAAGAGGAGCTACAACCTTCCAGTCTCCCAACGTCAATATTTTGGGACTCAGACCCACCTGGTATCCGCTAGTCGTTATAATTATTCGATTGCCAAAGAGGTTGCGAGACTGTTCAGATAAAATAAAATGAAATAAATAAATCTCTTTATTCAAGTGTCTAGTGGTTCTAACCCTTTCGCACTAATTGGGGACACTTTTCACTCACACACACACTTCCACTACATTCAGTATTCTATGCACACAACGCTCACTCACATGTTGATATTTACGGAGGGAGGAAACCTGAGTACCTGGAAAAAAAACCTCGTGGCACAGAAGAGAACAACACATCAAAAAAACTCAATTCACATGTGGCGACCGTAGGGCTCGAACCAGTGACCCGAGCCTTTGGAACCACAGTGGTGAAAGTCGACGCGTTAGCAGAGTACGCCACCCATGCATTAGTGTGTACGCTGCTAACGCTGCTATTCGTCACGTAGTGTTTATATAAAATGTTTTATGCTTGTGTTGATTAACCTGATGAGATAGACTGACTGCAATAACCTTTACTTTACAATTTGTGTTCTAAACATCGCATAGGCAGATCGCATGCGACAGTCGTAAGCAAAAGTTGTACTGTGTAAACCGGCCTTTATGGAACACGGCTTTATTTCATCAAAGATATTTTTCACCGGTGAGCACTTTCATTGTCTTGCTTTTTGGCGCAGACCAAAAGATAAGATGACGAGTGTGTTTACCAAGGGAATGAGTATTAACGCACGACTAGCCAACCATTCTCGCCGCTGATGAGACCTAAAACACTGAGTAATTGACCGAAACATCGTGAATACATATACCCTAAGGCACTATCTCGAGACACTGAATACTCATACACGATTTGATTACTGATTTCATTTTATTATGATACTTAATAAAGCTTGCTTCACCTTTTTCAATTTCGTAGATATTTAGAATGATGTAAACATGCGTAATTATTGGTATTTAACATAAAGGTACGATTACGTTAAAGCAAGTGACAAGGCATAGTTTGGTTTCCTTTTCCATGAGAACGCTAGAGAGAAAAGATTTAGCCCTAGCACTAAGTAGAGTCATCCTTCCTTCACGTAAATGACCTCTATATAGCGGTTCCTGGGAAATGATCATAATGTTGCGAGTGTCAATTTACAATTAGTACTGTGCTATAACTAAACACATCCAGTTATTGAATGTATTGAAGCCATATCTAGCTTTCTGAACCGTGTACATTTTTATTTTTTCACGAGACAAATTGACCTAGGAGATTTTCGCGTTTAA
This sequence comes from Anthopleura xanthogrammica, assembly GCA_964019055.1. Taxonomy (NCBI): domain Eukaryota; kingdom Metazoa; phylum Cnidaria; class Anthozoa; order Actiniaria; family Actiniidae; genus Anthopleura; species Anthopleura xanthogrammica. The sequence goes on along the minus strand of OZ025207.1, from coordinate 11,286,787 downwards.
CAGAACCTTATTCTAGATTATATACTTATTTTAATAAAGTAAGTCACTTGAAAAGCTACAAAGCTGAGACCAGAAAGGATTAAAGATGTGAGATCTTTTACTAGTTAAGTTTCACCTCCTGTGAGCATCCTCAAGCTTCATTTTGTATAAAAAAAGCTTTATTTTCATACTTGGATATGAAATGTTTCCCATGATTCTCAGCTTTTTAGGTTTTTGGTGTGGCTAACTTTATTGAAATTTATAAGTATATGTATTTTATTATGAAGCAAAGAGCAAGCGGTTTAACAAAACTAAGTTAAAGCTGAACGTCTGGTAGCCAGGATCTTGCGTTTCAACCTGTGGAAGAATAGAATTTCGATTAGTTAAGACATGAAACATTTATTAAATACTTGAGGCCCACAGAATGCCAATGCTGGTTGCGCACAACCACAATGCGCACAACCACAATGCGCACAACCACAATGCGCACAACCACAATGTGCCCAACTGTGCAGCCTTGCGTACAACGTTGCAAATGTAGAACCAAGTTCTAGCTCTTTACTGTTGCGCGAAACTAAATTCATGTATACGTAAACAAGCGCATGTGATGTACACAGCATCATCCTTACTTTATATGTGAACCAGGATTTATTTTAGAAAATTCCTAGATAAAATATCTTTAAAACATTATTGCCAATTCTCAAAAGAAAATTTATTTGTATGAGTGAATATTAGCGTCGAAGACACTGCACATAAATGATGAAATTTAGACAGTTAAGACCTACTTACAGAATCCACAAGTCTTAGCGCACTCCCTGACAGCTGCATCGTTTCTGTTTCTGGCGCAGTACGACGCTTTCGGCTCCCCGATATGATTTATCGTATCACAGTCGCTACGAGTATCTTCGCATACTGCAAATAGAAAATATTATCTGTCTGGTTGTTTTTATTATAAAAAAAACCTTGTTATCGCTAATCATCACTGCAAAGTACAGCAGTGGCGCAGCTCAACGGGTTCAAAGTAAAAGCAATGTAAAGGCGCCTCTTGAATTAGTTTGAATAATATAAGCTTTTTCTTTACACTACGCTTTTTTCATCGAACGTTAATGGAAGATTAAAGGTATATTCTGATTGCGCATCAACCGACATTTGGCCGATCGATTTTTTCTTAGGCCACCCTCGAATCTTTGGCACAGGGTTCCCACATAAGAGTTTCTTCGAAACATTAAAGTTATAGTAGCCAAACTCTTATTCTTATCTGTTTTTCAGTCACCGTTTAAATTTACTTACCTCTTGGTGGTGCTGGAGCTCTACCTAAAAATCATAAAAAATATATATATATATTGTTATAGTTAAGTAATTATTTTTAACCACGGATAGTGCGCTTTGGATAACTTTTCTGGCGCGCAGTGCCGCAAAAACTACTTACAGTATCCACATGTTCTTTGACATTGTTTGATGAACGCGTCATTCCTGTGCCTGTCACAGTAGGCTGCTACGTCATTGTTATGTTCAGCAATCCACGAACAGTCATCACGTGTGTCGTGACATGCTGTCAGCACACAGAACACACTCATTAATGCATTAATTACAGAGTTTATTTATATGTGGCCGTTTTCCTCGATCCCTCCGCAAAAAGTGGTCATTTGAAATTGTTGGATTTAGGGAGGAAAACCGGAGCAACTTTTGAAGGTCTGTAATTCTGGACAGGTTCTTTTCATTCAAATATATTCAAATTTGCTAGACTTACTCTCGAGAAGCTTTCTCAAATGACAATTTTTTTTGTGGTCGAGCCGAATGATCAATCAATGCAGAACACTTGTTTCAGAACATAGATATAAAGTGCAGCTAAGGAGTGCGGAATACGGAGCTTTTTTGGCTCTTTTAAATCATGCTAATTGTATTTCACTTACCTATTGGGGGTGCTGGAGCCTTACCTAAAAAAATGAAAATGTTTAGTGGTCTGCGATACCGCACAGAGAATAACGTTTCTCTCAAGACGAGTTACAGAAAAACTACTTACAGTATCCGCATGTTCCTTGGCATTGTTTGATGAACGCGTCATTCCTGTGTCTGTCACAGTAGGCTGCTACGTCATTGTTATGTTCAGGAATCCACGAACAGTCATCACGTGTGTCTTTACATACTGCGGCAAAAATGATCCATTTTTAGATTATGGAAAATGGCCGTTGTATATTTGTTGAAGAGATTTCGTATGACTCAAAGTAAAAAGAAAAGGAAAGGAAAGTCCGTGAAAAATCTGGACTGCACAATAAAATCAAAGTAACAAAAAATAATCTAGGACAAGAAAAAAAAAAATTAAATTAAATTGAATTAAATTAATTTAAAAAAAAGGTAAAAATGAAATATTACTGTTAAGTTATTGTTGTTATTCTACCTTGTGCCGGGGCTGGCTGTTTACCTGGTGAATGGAAAATATATATTTAGTCATTAAGAATGTTGAGACAAATAAACTAGAACTGAGGATTTTAATTAAAATTATAATAAACAGAGTGATAGGATTTGGTTCTACTCACAGAATCCACAGTATTTTGGACAGTCTTTGATGAAGGCATCATTTCTGTGTGCCAAACAGTATTTTGAAACATCGTAGTGATTATCAGTAATCCAGTTGCAGTCATCACGCTTATCAGTACAGCCTGCGGAAATTCAAAAAGAGAGTCTACTAGCTTGTACTGGCTGAGATGCACGCGCTGATATCTTCATGTTATTCGTTGCGCAAATATATCTAATTCAAAAACAATGTTGTCGGAGCAAAAGCAAATAAAAAATAGGCAATAGGCGACAAGCGATGGGAAATATTTGAATGTGCAAGAATAGGTTGAATGCCTAGAGTTTCTTATCATTGTTCTACGTGCACAGAGGTTAATGTTGCATGGATATCCAGTGTTGCTTTTAATGGACCAAGCCATTTGAAACACCTCGATTATTCCTGTTTAGGTGCATATACATGCAAATAATTTTTTTTAGGTTCTTACACTCTGTTGAGCAATAATAATTTTCAATTCCAAGTCCAATGTCTCCTAGATTGTCTACCTCCTTTGTTGATTTATTTAGGGTATAGTTAATTTTCTAGGGATCGGTTTAGAGAGTTTTGTGCGCAGATCCGTTTTGAGGACACGTAGTGTAAGCCTTGTGTTTTAGCGGGTAGCTGAAGAAAAAAAGGTCGCGTGCGCACCCCCGCAAAGTTCTTTGATAATTTCTTTAACACCTTCAACACCAAAAATAATAAGAATATTATTTTTAGATAGATTGCTATGATTTCTTTCAAAGAAATCTTAATTCTGAGTTTAATTTCGTTAAGTTAAAACAGAAGTTAACGATTTTGGTTGTTTATTATATAGAGTATAGAATCTCAATTTCCAAAGCAGCTGAATTCGTCATATAATACAATGAAGCTTTATTCTCGGGAGATTAACACTGTTGTTTAGCACTCCAAATTGGGATCGTATGTTGTAATGGGTCTATAGTTTTTCCGAAGAATTATTTTTTCGAAATTTAGAAATTTAGAAAAGCCCGCCTTTTTTACAAAGTCCGAAATACAAAATAACGACTCGCTAACTTAAATTCACTAAGCATTTTATATTTACTCACCTCGTTCAACCAAATCGATAGTTTTGGTATCTAAGGGAATGCTGAAGGCCGCATAAAGGCTTTGGAGAATTATAACAGCGATGAGAAACGAAGTCTTCATTTTCCACAGAATATCCAAGTGCGAAATAGTTGTTTTGCTGAGCTTCAGATGAATGTAGTCAGCCAGCCTAGCGTGTTCTGTATTTATGGGGGATATTTCTCGCTTGATTGATCATTCATACTTGCTCAAGTGCCGTAAATCCTTTCCTCACCGCACATTCTGCTCGGAAAAGTTTCATACGAAAAAAACTGTGTTTTAGAGCATTTTTTCCCTTCATATTCAATGAATCACCTCGTATTTGATTTTTAAATTATTTGATTTTTTTATTTCAAGTGTTTCAATCACTTTAGTCGTAGTATTTCTTCTGGTTTCTAAGTATTGATATTGATAGGTTATCTAAGTGATCCCGCGCTTGTATAACTTATGCAGATTTGATCTGTTCGTAGCCCACACCTTGGTCAAAACTTGGCGCGTTCATCTCCACTTTGGCGAAATAACCGGCTTCAAGAAAATCCACACAAAAATATGAACCAAGAAAGCAGGGAAAAATGGTGAGTACTTCGTGATGAATAATTCAAAACTATTATAGTATAAGTTGTGTATAAACAAAAGGGAGTAAAAACATTTACCGCTTAAAATAATTCATAATTATCAGTATAGTTTAATTAATACTTAATTCGACGGAATACACAGGTAGCCCACTATGTCAAAACACGACAAATGTGCTATACATGATTAATATTCTTCAATCATCTTCTTCGTTAGACGTGCGAACGTTTCTATTGTCGAAATGTCGTTTGAAAGTTATGTATTTATTACCTGATATATCTTTTTAACATCGATCGCTGGAGCAGAATATTTTTCTCGTAAATATATATATATATATATATTAAACAAAATAGCAACAAAGTAAAAACAAAATTATCAAAAACCCCAAAATCTAGATCGTATTTTCACTTGAAGATCCGACACCTTTACTAAAATCATATTTCACCGAAGCCTATATCTGTAATTTTCGCGCCATGCAAACTTTTTCTCTGTGCATTCAAATGACATGATTCTGGCGGGAAAACGTTTTCTGAATGTTGAGCGGTGGCGGTAAACAACGTAGCACGGGTTACACGGTACTTAACGCTTCTGGTTTAGACTTCCTTGAAACACTCCAACTGACAAGCTCAGTCATACTACAGGAAATAATTTGATGGTTTGCGCTCCAGAATTTTTTATTATCTTTCCGTTCTTTTTCTTTTTATTGCTACTTTATTTCTTTACTTTTTCCCTCCCTTTTTTTCATTTAGGCTTTCCCTTTTCTTTCTTTCACTTTCTTCGACTCTTTTTGTCTTTTTTCGGCATCATAATGTTTTGCTTAATCGTTTAGTCTGTGCGTCTGTATTTCACCTGCACTTCCTCAAGATGGAAATACGCAATATCGTTGTTAGAACAGATGATGCGCACCCTAAAGGCGGCGAAATACGAGACACAAAAACCCTCAACTTGTCGCGCAACATTGTTGCGTTGCAAGTTTTTGTTCGATGTTGCGCGTTTTTCACCTCGCGATCTCAACTTGTCACGCAACAAATAATGTGTTGCGCGTTTAGAAAAATTGTTGCGCGCAGTTGGCACCCGGTCTACTTTCCGCAACAAATTTTGTTTTTGTTGCGCGTTTTTCATCACACAGTCAACTTGAAACGCAACATTTTCGCCCAAGCTCTCATTTGATTGGTCAAAAGGAGTCACATGTTTATGGAGGTCAAAGTACAACGTATCTAGCGTGCGCCTGAAGTACACAAACAAAATGGCGGATGTTTCGCCGACAAAGGCTAGTTCTGACACAACAGAAGGTGATGAAATTGTATTAGAGAAAACTCTGAATGAAGAAAAGAAGTTGGATTTAATAGTTTGCCTAAAAGAGTACCTCTCTCCTCCCTTCTCATGATCCACTCTCTTGTAGACTTCTTTTTCTTGCGTTTTCTAGCAATTTTATGCTCTTCTAGTTGCAAAGTAAGCAAAACAACAGCTACAGCACGCTTTCGCTGTTGCGCTGCAGCCGCCATCTTGGAATTGCAACTTGTACTCAACTAGCCAATCAGGATGCAGAATTCGCTAATCGCGCAACACATTATTTGTTGCGTGACAAGTTGAGATCGCGAGGTGAAAAACGCGCAACATCGACCAAAAACTTGCAACGCAACAATGTTGCGCGACAAGTTGAGGGTTTTTGTGTCTCGTATTTCGCCGCCTTAAGTAATATCGCAAAACTTCTTATCAACTTTGGTAGTCGCTGAGACCGATGCCTTTGATATCAGTCAGACCACATGTAAACATGGTGTTCAGTTGAAAATACTTACGTCTGCTTAGATAAAAATGGGGAAAAATTCTAACTTGTATTGCTGTTCCACAGGGAGCCCAATTTAGATAAAAGTAAAAGGTGAAAATAAAATCGAAAAAAAATCGCGTTTAATTATTTTTTTTAATTCCAGGTCAAGATAATGTCATCTATTTAAATTATATTGACATAAATCCACACGTAGGATACCATAGGGAAATTACATTGGAAAACAAAGGCGCGCGCGAATTTTGACCTGGAATTTAAAAAATTAATTAAACGCGAATTTTTTCCGGTTTTATTTTCACCTTTTACTTTTATCTAAATTGGGCTCCCTGTGGTTGTTCCAGTAAGAATAAGCTGCTTAAAAAATGAAGTTATTGCTTTCATTTATATAATACATACAGTGAGCTTGTCTAAGTATTTATTCATTCAGTGTGCACTCGAACCGTCCAGTGGATATATAGACTATAGACTAAAAAACCCAATCATACTTGGATATTCATGTAGGTAAATACTGATGACATCCGTTCTTACTGAGTAGTTCAGGATCAATACACAGCTTAGGTCGATTTGTGGTACGATAAGCGCGCCCCTATAATGTTTACTCTTTATTGTCCGCGCCTAAATTAAGTGTGGTTGAACTGAAAAAAATTTTTTTCCTCGCTGATCAAAGATTAACGTAAAAAAGATACAGAAAACGAAAAGCAAGAATGCCTAATCCTGTTGGAAGCATAACAGACAAATTACTAATCACTTCTCATGAGGGAATTCGGGAAAGGTCTAATGCCATGGACAGTTTGCGTGTTGCTTTATCACGTTCTTCCCATCTCTCCTCTTCCTTCTCTCACCCTTCACCGCATGAAGAACAACATGCTGTTTTGTAGGACAATTTCGTCATATATTAAAATATCCTCAACCTCAAAAAAAGATAGACAAGAACAAATAGAAGGTTTCTTTAGTCTAGGGAATCAATTATCAGCATGAAATAGTACAAATAAAACGAGCTTAATTCACTATTCATCACATGATATTGGAAACAACGCGTAGAATCCTCACGTTAAGTAACTACAGAAGGCTATTGACTCAAGAGAATATTGTATATTTACCACCTGTTTTGCCTACGAAGTTACAGTGCGACGCGCCTTACCGTAGCCACCCAACAAACTTTTGTACAAGTACGATAAATCACTTCTTGCAAAGAATTTCCACATGAAAAAGACTGCCTATGAAAGTATTAAGTGTTAGCAAGCCAAAAGAGCAAAACTGGTTTTAGAAATAGAGATTTTTAAGCATTTTCTTCAAGTTCTTGCTCCGAAGTTCAAATCTTTGCGGTAACAACAAAGCAAGTTCACATGCAAATTTACAGATTCTCGCTTTCTGATTGGCTAACTTGTAAAAAAAGTTTGTTGGGTGGCTACGGTAAGGCGCGTCGCACTGTAAGGTTAATTTTTCTCTACAAAAAAATCTAACGGCGAGCCTTCTTTAGCCGTCATGAATGGATTTGAAATCTGGTGCTTATTCATGTGCTCCAAGGCCGAAAACACTGCGCACTTGAATTTGTTTTTAGTGTTCAATATTATTCTCAATGTCATTATGTCATTGACTGCAACGCTGGGAAACGGAATGATTTTGGTTGCCATCTTGAGAACACATAACCTACGAACACCATCCTACTTCCTGATAACAAGTTTAGCCTTCACAGATCTTCTGGTTGGCTTGGTATATCATCCATTTCAAGTCGTACAGTGCACCTTTTACCTGCAGAACAAAGTTTCTGAAATATGTAAACGATGGGAATTCATTAGCGTTGTATTCTTCCTTTCTGCAGTTGCATTTTCGTTGATAGCTTGTATCAGTATCGACAGATACTTGGCGCTCACATTAAAACATCGCTACAAAGTGATTGTCACCAAGAAACGAGTATATGTACTGATTGCAATTGTCTGGAGTCTGGGATTTGCAGGAGCATCTTTGGTAACTATGCTTCATGTATTCTGGTTCCATGGTGATGAAGCCAATATACTACTATTATCTGCCGGTATGATATGTATGATTACAACCTGTACTTTCTACATCATGTCCTTCAGAACCCTTCGTCTTCACACAGCTCAAGTCAACGCCCAACAGCCCAATTCGTTACAACCCAACTTTAATGTTGTGCAATACAAGAAATCCCTGAAAACAATGCTTTTTACATTTGTGGCATTTCTCCTCAGCCTGGTCCCAATTGAGTGTTTTGTGTTATCAAATATATTCAGACCGCTTGGAAAAGAAACCTTTGTTTTCTTTACGATGTCCCTCACTTTAATGGGACTGAATTCAAGTGTAAATCCCATCATTTACTTCATCAGGTTCACAGACATTCGTAACGCCTGCAAAGAAATGCTTGGAAAGCTTACAAATTGAAATTAATGATGGTAACCGACTGATGAAATTAATAATGTCCATCCTTATAACTGTATGAAACAAAAACTTTACATGGACAAGACTCAGATATTCCATGCACTTCAGTTGGAATAGCATTCCTTGTCAATCAATCCACCAACCAGGACAAGACTCTGAATATTATGACAATGATGTATATGACTTCTCGTTTTTAAAAGACTCGCCCACAAACAGGATAAAATTGATATTTTTTCCTTTAAAATCAAGGTTATGTTTTTTTTTTTGTTTTTTTTTTTGTGGCAGAAGATGTTCCAGGAAGTGACATGAAAGTCACAATCTAAAACGTAATTAAAACAAAAAGTAAACAAAGTTATTGTTAGTGAATATGTATGCGTTTTTGCAGCAGAAACGTCAATAAGAACTAAGTGAAGGTCGTCAAGAAAAGTAGATAATTGTTGCAAATAGTAATGGTTTACAAGAGTTGGTCGTAGAACTAGGGTCAGGTCGTATAAGAAAGGTTGTTTATTGTACAGATGGTATTGGTTTACGAGAGTTGGTCGTAGTACTAGGGTCAGGTCGTATAAGAAAGGTTGTTTATTGTACAGATGGTATTGGTTTACAAGAGTTGGTCGTAGAACTAGGGTCAGGTCGTATAAGAAAGGATCCAGAAAGCTGGTAATCATTTTTTCATAGAATAGGTTATTTTTAGAAAGCTAAGAGTATTATTCAGAATGGATAAAGCTGAGTTCAGCTGTTGTAAAAAAAGGTTTTCATCATTTTTCATCTTTTTCGTTTAAATTTAACAACATCGCTCAATGTTGACGTTTTTCTTGAATTCTTTGCCAGGGCTCATAACAATACCTCGATTAAACTTGAGTACTATTGTTGTATATTCAATAGATATATATCGATATCTATCACTGAGTACGCATGCATGCATGCGATATCTTTTTATCTTTGAGTAGAAATAAGTAGCTTGTCAGAGAGGCTCCTTGGCTTGTTCTATTTATACATTCAGGTATAACAGGTGGGAATAATGATGAGTTTGTCCATCCATCCATCCCTCCCTCCCTCCCTCCCTCCCTCCCTCCCTCCCTCCCTCCCTCCATCCATCCATCCATCCATCCATCCATCCATCCATCCATCCATCCATCAGCTAATCCATTCATTCCATTGATGAACTCCTTCATTCTTTCTTCATTTCATTTTCTTATTACCACAGTAATCTGGCACCAGCTTAGCTATTTTCTCATTCATTTATTCTTTCTCTTCAAGAATCTGGAATTGTTATCGTCGATATTTTGAGCAGTTTCCCTGGTAACAAACAAAAATTTTTGTAAAAGTCTTTACATAAATTTTCATGATCATATTTAATTAAAATAGCTGATTATTCTAGCAAAAATTAATTCGAATAATTTCAAGAAGAACTATTTAACTCAGAATTTAATGAAAAAAATATTTAAAAAAAAAAAAAAAAATGCAGACTTGTTCCGAGCTCGTTTGAGATATATTGAAATTTGAATGATAAATAATCACTATCTTGGTACCTGTACACATTAAAAAAAAGGGAAACTAAGCTTCGCAACAACAATTCATAGCTCGAAAACCAATGAAAATGCTATTTTCTGAGACTGTATATCTGCTTTCGAAAAATAAATAAAAATATTTGAAGGAATCTTAAAATAAAAATATTATTTAGCGGTTTTTTTTTTTTTTTGCGCAATTAAGCAAAAAATTGTTCTCAAAAGATAACAAGTGCGTATACGACGCTTTTCGGTACTAACTTAAGTTAAAATAATTATCAATGTTTTCCCTCAAGTTTTGGCATAAGATCAGATTGCGTAATACCCTTTGCCGTTTTATGAAATTTTTAACCTTTTTTCTAAGCACAATTTTAGGGTTTTGTCTTGTTGACGTTCAAATGCATATGGTTTTTTAAATAAAATTCTTAAGGTTGTCATGGTGATTCGGAAGTTTTTGAGCGCCCACTGGCAAGACAAATCGATCAGGGATAAATAAGTTGATAATCAGCCACCTTTAATCGTTTTTGATCTGTTTAATCCTGCCGAATTTGAAATCCTTTTTAGAGAGGCTTCAAAAGCTCTTGGAAAAAAAAAGAAGAAAAGTCTAGCAAACGTCCTTGATTACTCCTTGATTACTCCTTGAAAACTAGAAAATAATCAATTACTTAGACCACTGATGTGATGAAGAATAATTGAAAATGGGGCACTGAATATATCACGTAACTTATATAATACTCTTAAAAGTCCTGCATGGAATCATTAGAGTGAGGAATGATGACGAACTTTGTTGAATTCTGATGAATTTTACAGCTTTTTCTTTCTTTGGCTTCTGTGAGAACATTTATGAATGATTTACACCTGTTTTTTTGACAGGTCTAGAAATTATGTAACTATGCCAGAAATATAACGTCCTTTTAAATATCACACCAGGAAAAAGAAAATTAATATATAATGGTAAAAAAAAACCGCTTTCGGATTCTTTTCATAAATTTTTATTGAAAAGAAGCGGAAATGAAAGTACTTTTGTAAATATCACACCTGATCTGACAGGCCATGGACTAGTTTTTACGTACAAACTATATTCATGTTATATTTGTATAATAATATATGATCATGATGCAAAATAGTCAGTCAGTCAGTCGATCACTGCGGCTGAATCCAGCTTGAAGGGCACGTGTGGTGCGACATCTCGCGGTCAATGCCTTATCTTAATTACATATATATAGACCGTGCAGTATACGTACTCATAAGAGATAGAACTTTAGTCTTGTAAGGTGCTTGTCTGGTAGATCAAGGCGTAGAAAACATTTACGGTTTGACGGAAGTCATGAATATATTTGAAAGCTGTGTTGTCTACGCTGCATGTATCGTCCAACTAACTTCAAGTGTTCGATATATATTTATACTTAATGTGGTTATAAATGGCATTCTGGCTTTGACTGCGACGCTGGGGAACGGACTAATTTTGGTTGCTATTTTGAGATCGAAAAACATCCAAACACCCTCCTACTTACTCATAACAAGTTTAGCCTTCACAGACCTGCTGGTTGGCTTGGTATATCATCCTTTTCAAGTCCTATTGAATGTCTCCTTCCTGCAGAATGAAGTCCACGGTATATGTACGATCTTCAAAACGTTTAATTTTATCTCGATTCTTCTTGGACTGCTGTCCTTCATAATGGCAACTTGTATCAGCATCGATAGATACTTGGCGCTACGACTAAGGCACCGCTACCGTGTTGTTGTCACGAAGAAAAAGGTCAGTTTGCTGATTCTTTTGGCTTGGAGTCTTGGAATCGGCCTGGCATTTTATTCAACACAAACAAACCTGTTTTTGTGTTACGGCACGGTCATCTTTTCCATTCTTGTCGTCTTCCTATTATTGACCTGCTTCTTCTACTTCAAAGCATTGAGGACACTTCAACTTTACTCCTTGCAAGTTCATACTCAAAACCCGCCCAACTCTGGATTCGATGTTCTGAAATACAAGAAACTACTCAAGACCATGTTCTTGATATTTGGATGTCAACTGTTCTGTTTTCTTCCAATACTATGTTCGCACATCACAAGGCTCAATGTCGAACTTTCTAGAGAGACCCTGTTGGTGTATTTTGCAGCGCATGTCATCTTGGGTCTGAATTCAAGTGTCAATCCTGTCATTTATTTGATCAGGTTTAAAGAAATACGCCAAGCATGCAAGAAGCTTACAATCACTGACAGAGAGAGCTCAGTAACATTTTAAAACTTTCTGACAACCTTTCAAAAGAAACACCAACAGGCTGTTGGTGTATTTTGCAGCGCATGTCATCTAGCTCTTGGGGCTCAATTCAAGTTATTAGGTTTGCAAGAAACTTGACAAAAATCACTAACAGAACCGTGACTGAGTAACATTAAGGAGCCCAGTTCCTTTTCTCCTCGAACAAGATTCATCATACAATTATTATCATTGCTTACAATCTACCGAAGTCGGAACAGGCAAGCTTGGCTTGTTCTCATCATATGTAAAAATAGACGAGATAGACAGATAGATAGTTTATTTGATAAAACATTACAGCCATTCGGCTGAATTAAGTAACATCTTACAAGATAAAATATTATTTAATTGACTAGTAAAATACAATTATGATAAAGCCTTATGATATATATAACTATAATAAAGCCTTTTAATACTGAATTTAAAAAATATCATAAATTATTGCCAATATTAAAAACTATACTGTAAGAGCATTATACGTCAAAAACTGTTTTTGAGGACCGGTCATATTTGTCGCCTAGGGGAGGAGAGGGTCAAAGGAATTGCTCGTTTACGGGAGTTAATTAGTGTGATCTCCGATCCCCGCACTCAATAGCCAATGTGCATAGCTCGAAATTCTAGCACAAAGCATGTTGGGACATTTTCTATGGAAATAAAAGGATTTCAGCAGACCAAAATAACAGAGTATTTTTTTTCTGATAGTTCCTTTGATTTCCCTGTTACATTTTTAAAGAGTTCACTTTCCCAGAGTGCTTTGTGAGCTTTGATGCACATCCAAATTTGCTAGGGCAATTAGAGTTACACAGAGTAATTTTCATTTAGGCCCAGGTTCTAGATCGAATTAGAATTTAGAAGTTGATTATTGCGTAGAGAGAAGAAAACCGGGGAACATCGAGAAAAACCCTCGAGAAAAACCCTCGAAGCACAAGAGAGAACAAACAAACTCTACTCACATACTCTACTCACAAGCCTGGCGGGACTCGAACCCGCGGGTCGCATTGGAGCCCAGGTGAGCTCTCTCACCGCTACGCTACGCCACCCGTACTTCCCATAAACCTTTCAAAAAGCTCCCAGAGACTGTCGATCCCAATTATTCCAAACACACTTTTCTTCTATACTATATCTTGACTATGCTATAGTTCAATGATTTGCCAATTTCAGCAGTTAGAGTTGTTTTTTCCCTTTTTAACTGAAGGATATCAAACCAAGAAGAAAATTGAATATATAGGAAAGGATGCGCAACGCGTGCAAATGAAATGTAAGGATTCTGATGGAGTTTTTAACAATCCATTGAAGCCGTTGCCCTCAAATGACCGACTACATTACGCTTAAAACAATTCGAGCAAGTTGCTCAACTTTATTCAACACTCAAGTTCCTTCAGCTAGCAAGTACTACCAAGCTAGCTGTTCTTATATAATTTACTCTTGTCTACAGTTTGGTATTGTTGATGAGCTTCTCCGTGGCTAATGATGTTACATCACCTATGAGTGCTTTCCCATATTTGCACTCCTCTAAATCAACTTTGCCTTCCAGCGCCTCCATGAACGTTTGAGGATCATAAAACGCTTCTATCTTCATGATCTTAAGGTTACTGTCCACGGTAACTCGACACATCCCGTACATCTCAACCAGTTCTCCCTTGCCTTTTCGACCCAAGAATTCTCCTTGGAAGATGCCCCAGTGCCTCCAGCTGAAGACGACGTGAGGTGGCCCTGATAAAACTTTAAGTACCTCCCAAGGAAAACCTTCTGTGAAGGTGTTGCGGAATAAAGCATGGGATTCTTCGAAAGTCAATGGCTCCACTGTAAAATCAAAGGAGATGTTTACTAAGATCAAGAATGATGATAAGTCTGGCATCATGTATGATGAAACATTGAAGCACCAAATCGCTATATCAAAAAAAATATCTATGTGCGTGACGGAGTTGCGGAATAAAGCATGGGATTCTTCGAAAGTCAGTGGCTCCACTGTAAAATCAAAGGAGATGTTTACTAAGATCAAGAATGATGATAAGTCTGGCATCATGTATGATGAAACATTGAAGCACCAAATCGCTATATCAAAAAAAATATCTATGTGCGTGACGGAGTTGCGGAATAAAGCATGGGATTCTTCGAAAGTCAGTGGCTCCACTGTAAAATCAAAGGAGATGTTTACTAAGATCAAGAATGATGATAAGTCTGGCATCATGTATGATGAAACATTGAAGCACCAAATCGCTATATCAAAAAAAATATCTATGTGCGTGACGGAGTTGCGGAATAAAGCATGGGATTCTTCGAAAGTCAATGGCTCCACTGTAAAATCAAAGGAGATGTTTACTAAGATCAAGTATTTTTTGAAATAGGTGCATAACCAATTGCAAGGCGTGACAAGGTAGAACAAGGATGGGAATCACAAATGAGCCTTAGGAAACTGATGATATGGTGCCAACAAAGAATGCACGCCATTCGATATACAAAAAATTACAAACATTAAAGTTGCGGTAATACCAGCAACAAACTCGTGCAAATTGCAGAGCGATTTTGACCGTATTAACACCCCACACGCAACAAAAATCGATGTTTCAAGTTGTGGCTGCTTGTTGAAAAAAGTAGAAAGTGCTTCTACTTTTTGCAAAAAAATTTGCAACTTGCAACATCGATTTTTGTTGCGTCAGGTGACAAGTTACGTACATGGGTGGTAATACGATCAACATCGCTCTGCAACATGCAACGCAACAACTGTTGTGCGACAAGTTGCACTAGTTTGCTGCTGGGGTTTACCGCACCTTAATGGGTACATAAACAAAAACGCATTACCACAAATTTGTTACACGGAGAACGTCGAATGTTTTACTTACATTTGTTGTAAGCAGGGCAATGCTTCATCAGAGCACTATAATTCCCAATCTCAAATGCAATCTTGCCATCCAACGCCTCAAGTCCATTAACCTGAATAGAGTAGTCATCGTGGTTGATGGTTGTCCACTGGTTCAAGTCTGTTTTATGTGAAGCTTCCATTTCCCAGGTTTTAACCAGGTTTTCTACAAGCTCCTCCAACGAACCTAAAGTTTAAATTAGAATTCACCAAACTTACAAAAGGGCCTATATTTTGTCTGGCAACATCCTGCGACTTGCATCTGTGAAACAAAACCTACTTGCAGAGCAAGCAGTTGCAACGGTCACAACAGGGATGGTGACAACGCCATTTAAAAAGAAAATTAATTTGTGTAAAAGTGCCTTCGAAATTTCAAAGTACCTCGGACGTGCTCATTCGTTCCTAGCTTTCTTACCTGGTTTATGATTCTGTGTTTTCCCACAAAGGTATTGATAGTTAGCCTTAGTATAATCAGGCTTTCCTGATCTCCAGACGGTATTTGGATTGTCCAAGTCACCTCTGTCCGGCTCACGAAAATTATACTTGGTTTTGAGCTCCTCTAGTTTAGCTCTGACTTCTTTGTTGCTTTCAGAAGTCATGATGTAAACCTTGAAGAGAATTGATATTAGGATATCAGAATATATACCTTTTCCCTCATAGCACAGTTATGCTACACCTTTGTTTCGCTACATTGGGGGGGGGGGGGGGGGTACTCCCTATAATGGACTATACGGGGATGCTCCGCCCGAAAGGGGTACTTTTTTCAGGCCGCACGTATAGAAAAGGGGTGGAAATTTGCGAGTTTTGTATAAAAAGGGGTAGATTTTCTTAAAAGGTATATGAAAGGGGTACCTTTTCAGGCAAAAAGGTATTAAAAAGGGGTACCTTTATGCTGAAATTTGGTATAGAAAAGGGTAAGGGGTCGAGAGTCCGGGCGGAGCATCCCCGTATGAAACGACCCGAAGTACCCCCCCACCCCGGGCATTTGTGTAGGAGGGGACGAATGTCGATCGAGTACTAGGCTAGAGATTAACATAAGGGCGTATATATATATATATAGTATTAGGAACTCCGGAGGGACAACACTAACAATAGCGAAAAAAATACTAAAATAAAATACTGAAACATGCTCATGCAATTACGGTCACTGTTAGATCTCCGGAATGAGTTCTTTCAAGTGTCAATGCTTAAATCTAGAGAAACGGTTATAAGCTTAATTTTTGAAAGGAATTAGTTTTTGATAGCGAGAACTATGACCTGCCATTTTTCAAAACCGGTGGGGGGAAACTGAAGGAAAATCGATAACTTAAGCCTTCAAAGCACAAGAAAACGTATTAAATT
Organism: Anthopleura xanthogrammica; assembly: GCA_964019055.1. Classification (NCBI taxonomy): domain Eukaryota; kingdom Metazoa; phylum Cnidaria; class Anthozoa; order Actiniaria; family Actiniidae; genus Anthopleura; species Anthopleura xanthogrammica. The sequence continues at coordinate 11,270,461 of OZ025207.1, read as the reverse complement.
CGAAAGACAACAATTAATGAGTACTGTATTTCATATGTTGAAGAAGATCTTATTAAGCAAATGGTATGTGAAAAATATTTTTTTCGGTTTTAGTTTAAAAAATACGAACGGCAAAACTAACTTGCTTGCAATCATGCAGTCTAGCTAGTTCAGCTGAACTTCACAAAAACAAGAGACATAATTTTCTTTGTCAGCCTTTGAAAATGTTCTTGTATATCTTTTTAAGTTATTGACTCAGTAAAATACCAAATTATGGCATGGTCTTATAAGCTTACGAGAACATGTTGTTCAACAACATAAAATAGACCTATCGCTCATTCAAGTGCAATTACGAGCTGGAAAAGTTAAATAAATGTCAAATTTTATGAGTTTCGCTATTTTTGCAGTTAGGATCGCAGTTAGAATTCTCCATCGGGATCCTCCAAAAATCTACGAAAGAATCTTTATCTCACAGTAAAAGTATAAGCATAAAACCACCCATGTTCAAATAACATCAACCTATTTCAAGACGGTCTTTGCATGCCTAAAGGGGTTCTCATTTGGGTACTCAAGTGTGAAGAAGAAATAGTTAATCCAAGTTTTCTACATACGTAGCTTATGAAATAATTCAGTAAGAAAACCTTACCTACTCAAAATTGGTTGCAATGCTAAGGAAACTTGAAAGGATTTGATTGCTAAGAACAATTGTTCTTGTTGTGGCTGTGGTCACGCAAATGTCTTTCTGTACCCCAAAAAGCAAGATAAAAAAAGCAGGCAAAGAAAAAGGGTATACGAGTAGAAAAAGAGTTAGTTCATTGCGGCAGTTAAGATTGTTCTGTTAAATGCTGATCATGTTGGCTGAGCATTGCTGTACCATACGATTGTTTGTAGTATTCCTGCACTAACTTTACTTTGGAACAAAGGCCGTGTAATATTGAGTCTAGTAGATGCAAAAACATTTGTAAATGCAAAAATATTTTTCAGTGATTTTCCGGTCGTGGCACTAGCCTGCTAGATAAACGTATTTCTTGTTACGTAATCGTGAGTATGATTGAACAAATCAGAATGAGCACCATAACATGACCATAAGCACTCTTAGTATATGACAGTATATAACATAATAATCATCAGGAGCGAGTGTAAAGGGGGTCAGTTTTAAGTATCATATTGGTGTTTGAATGCATGAATGTATGCCAATGAAACTTATTAGAAATAATATATATAATACGTACCTCAAGCTGGTAATCCAAGCGGCTGATCCAGTCTTACTTGTTTTTCCCAACGAAACTAACTGAGACATTTAATTCGCTAGTAACAAAACGAGCAAGGGACTGGGTACGCGTTTGGTTCCAGAAAAACATGAGGAGCTTAGTCCAAAAAAAAAAATTCAACTTATTCAACAAATTCAACTTATTCAACAAATTTTTGTCCATGCCCTGTCAAATTAGTGTTTGTCGATGTGAAAATAGAAGAAGATACAGAATAAGGCTTCTGCGCCAGGGACCCCACGGGGCTGGCTTCCGAATCATTAGGATCCGTCCGGACCCGTAGATTTTGGATCCACTCGGATGCGTTCGACTGGATCATTGGGATTTGTTCCGGACTCTTGGATTTTGTCCCAACTCATGGATTTTATATCATCCAAAACTGTAAACTCCTTGACGGGGAATCGAACCCCGGTCACTTGCTCGACAGGCAAGTATATTAACCACTATACTATCAAGGATTTTGATGTTGTTTCTCTATCATAAAATATATTTGTCTCACGAGCTACAGATAACTGTTTCACTCTACAGTCCGTTGCTCTACCAACTGAGCTATCGTGAGATGTATACTTTTACTCTTCATTAGAACCCTATTCTAACCCTTCCAAGTGTGAATTAGATTAGAGTTTATTGAAATAATATATGCATGAATAGATTTTCAGAATATGTTTTATCGTTTATTGAAATTAGTGGTACACACGAAACCATAGGTATTTCGGTATTGCTGCCATAGTCGTCCTCGACGAAAACAGTGGAGACATACAGTCAATTGAAATAACGTTGTCGTCGACAGGCTCCGCGACTACGCGTCTGTCTAGACCGAATGGGAGTATAAGTAAAAATCACTGAAGCGGTTGAATTCTTCACTGATTAAATATAGCGAAATATAGTGTTTTAATGACTTAACAGTTTCAAAATTGGGAACATCTTTGCCTGAACTAGATTAGTCATATCGTCGACTTTTGTCTAAGTGTATGTTCCACGGAAAATAGAGTGTTGTATTGTCGTATTGTATTGTATCGTATTGCATATTATCTCATTAGTAAGCAAAAACAACTACTTCAGTCACAGGGAGCCCGGCTTTCCTTTGCCGCATTCAATATTCATTATTCTTTACGTAATTGCTTTTTATGGGTTTCCTGTGGTTTAAGATCGGCTTCGGTTACACAAGTTGTAATCGGTAATCAGATCTGTACTGTAAATTGATAACCGTTGGTAACGTGCTCTTTATGGGTTGCCTGTGTTGTTTGAATGTAACGCACCGTCTATAAAGCATTCAAAAGAAGAGATCTCTTCTTTTGAATGCTTTATAGAGAGTGCGTTACCAACGGTTATCAATTTACAGTACAGATCTGATTACAGCTTGTGTAATCATAACCGATCCCAAACCACAGGAAGCCGATCTTAAACCACAGGAAACCCATAAAAAGCAATTACGTAAAGAATAATGAATATTGAATGCGGCAAAGGAAAGCCGGGCTCCCTGTGCTTCAGTGCGAATCAGTAATTAAGCGCTTCAGCTTCTACCCATAATCCGTTTCGGTCCAGTCGCGTAGTCGCGGGTCAGCGACAACGTTTTTTCAAATGACTGTATACACTTTCAGGAGGAAAAGAGAAAGTTGCTGATGTCATTAAAGTTTTAACGGAGTACTTTAGACCGAAACGGAATAAATGGGCTGAAAGATACAAGTTCAGAATGCGAACTGAACTGAGAGTTTTAGCGAACTCATGTGACTTTGGAGACAAGATAGATGAGAATATTCTGGGACAGGTGATTGAAAAGTGTGCAGATGGATATTTACGCGAGAAACTACTACAACAAGGGGATGAATTAACGTCGCAGAAAGCACAAACAATTGGAAGAGCGGTTGAACAAGCGAAGAAAGATGCTGGACTATTAGGGGGCCAGGAAAAGAAGTGGGTAGATGATCACAGAAAGATAGGAGTCAATCAAGTAAAGCAAACTGAGGGTGATCAGTGGAGCCAAAAAGGAAAGAAATGTTACAGATGTGGAAGAGTAGGTCACCTTACCAACGACCCTAACTGTAGAGCAAAGGCAGCTGAGTGCAGGAAATGTGAAAAGGTTGGTCATTTTGAAAAATGCTGTAGATCTACTGGAGTTAATTACATGAAAGAAGAGCATGTTGAGTGTACATGTGGAAGCCGGGAGGAAAAGCCAAAGAGGGTTGATGTGAAGTCTGTTAGGGAGGAGAACCCAAAAGAGGCCGATGACGGAGATGAGTTTGTGCTCTTGACGAGACATGACAATGCAGAGGAAGACTTCAAAGTTGATGCCCAGATTAATGGGAAACCAATCACATTTGTCATTGACACTGGTTGTTCAAAAACCCTCATTCCAAGCCAGTGGTTTAGAGCTAACATGGAGAGCCCATTGATAGATACAAAAGTAAAGTTTTCTGCTTTTGGGGGAGGAGAAATCACATGTGTTGGAAAATTTCATGGTACACTTAGATGTAATGGGAAGGAAGTTACAGAGCCCTTGTATGTTGTTGATTGATGCAAAGGGAGCACCTTTGCTTGGAAGGACTGCTTAAGATACATGCTGTCAGAATGGATGCGAATCAGGAGCAACAGAGGAGTGCTATTCGAATTCTTCAAGAATTTGAAGATGTCTTTAATGAGGAGTTGGGGAATTTCACTGGGTATGAGTATGAAGTTCTAATTGAGAAAGAAATACACCCAAAGGTACAGAAACAAAGGCCAATTCCAGCAATGTTGGAAATAAAACTAAAAGATGAGATTGAGAGGATGATCAAGGAAGATGTGATTGAAGAGGCCACAGGGGCGTCATGGATTTCACCACTACATATAGTGTACAAACAGAGTGGGGAACTGAGAGTGTGCATTGATTTACTTGGATCTTCTGGTCTTATTTCTACAGCAACAGTTGAACCAAGTGCAGAGGTATTTATTGATGGTCTGCTGGTGATAATAAATCGAAGCCATGAAGGGAAACATGACAGTTAGTCTTGACCTTAGTGCCCTCAGTAGTTCATCTTTAGGATCATGTGAACACTCGTCCAGAGCATCTATAACAACAACAAAGTTAGAGTCTATTTGTTCCACGTTACACAATGGTTCCCCCAGCAAAATGGTTAACAGCTCTTCACAGTTCATCTCAGGAATCTTCTTACCAAGATCTGTTTGCAATTTCCCTTCTAAGACCTCGCGATAACCAGGAACAGTGTCACACATCTGCCTTGCTATGGACTGCAACATCAACCTTGGATTGTTTCTTGTAGAATTACTGAACTGAAAGAAGTGACATCCTGCAAGACATCCAAGATCCTTGTACGTCTGACAGATTTTAGCAGCAAGAGTTGATTTGCCCATACCTGGACCAGCTGTTTTCAGCATTATACACGCGTCTGGTTGGTCACTGTCAACATGGGATTTGACTTGTGTTCCTTTGCTGCTAAAATGTGGTTTTACTCCAAAGGTCAAAGGGTTTGAATAACCGATTTGTACTGATTCCAGTAACGGCCGTTCCGTGCTTGGCTCTGTACGGTAACAACAGTAACGGGACCCCGTAACTCGCGAACCCGTAACTAACGAGGCCATAACTCGCTCAAATTCAACTAGAAAGAATAGAGACCTTCCACAACGACAAAATAGAAGATAAAGAACAGTTCGGTATAATTTATTTATTAATTTTTTAATATTTAATAATAATAATAATAATAATAACTTTATTTAAGGAATAAAAAACAGTTTTCCGTGTATTATACAATGATAAAGACACGCGGGATGTGGAGAGAACACGAGAGAAGCGTAGGAAACCACGACGCGTAGCGGAGCTTTTATAAAATAACTAACTTTTCGAGAGAGAAAAAAAATGACGTGAGCATGTATTATGCTCTCATAAAACATGGCTTTTTGACCAATCAGAGCGCGCGTAATATCAAAGTTATTTTATAATAAAGTCTCAATAAGTATAGTAGCTCGACACAAGTGCTTTGCTAATTGGGGAGACCTAAAATTAATTATTAAACAAATATATGGGGAAAAGATAGATCAATAAATAAACAAATATATAAATATATTATATATATAAGAAAAATAATAGAATAAGAGGTCACAATAGGTGTAAGATATGTGTGATCTATAGCCTGAAGAGAAAGACACACATCCGTCATCCAACCTTCAAAGGGGCTGGGTGCAGGAGTTGTCCATCTCCTCAGGGTACATCTTTAGTAGATATTAGATTAAGATAAAAATTTTAATATATACATGTAACGATATGGTGATGTAATATAAGTAAAAGTAGATAAAATTATAAAATACTCGCTAAGTCAGACAATACTCGCTAAGTCAGACACAGCCTGAAGAGACAAGCACGTCTATGCTACCCAAGGGGGCTGGGGCGCGGAGATCATCCCCTCAGGCTGTGTCCGACCCAGATAGATGCTCATAAAGAAAACTATATTAGTGTTAGAGGTTTAAGCATTACAGAAAGTACAGTTCTTGCAAGAAGTGATTAAGGAATCCAGGTCCATTCTACTAATTGCTCTTTTAAAACCACCCAACGTGGGTAGTGATCTTATTTTACTACTAAGCTTAGACCATAGGTGCGGGCCAAAATAAATCAATGAATGTTTACCATATTTAGTGGTGTTAAAACGTTCAGTTCTGAAATCAGCGTTCCTTAAATTATATTTGGTGGAGTTAAGATTGAATAGTTCCGTGACTGTACTAGGTAAATAGTCATTCTTTATTTTGTACATGAATGTTGCGATGTCTTGAAGTCTCTTGTTAAATAATGTTGTCATATTGGCTCTTCTTAACAAACCTTCGTACGGCAGAGACCAGTCATTGAATACTACACGCAGTCCCCTTTCGTTTATCCTTTCCAGCTTGCGTCTATCACTTGCTTTACAGAAATGCCAAACTAAACTGCAGTAATTGAAGTGGGGTAGGATTGACGTTTTATAGATGCACATTTTAGCTCTCATGGGAATGAGATTTGAATGAGAATATGAATGAGAATGAGAATATTTATTTCTTAAATACTTCGCAGATATCAGCCCTGCTTCTAAGCATTCTCATGCATAGCTTGGGCTACCTGTGGAAATATTGTCCCGGTTACCAACTGGCTCTCTACAATGAGCCCACGGTGGCTGTTACGTAGAGATTCGACTATAAATACTTCAGTTGGGGTATGAAAGGTGGTTTTAACCAAGTTTTTTATGTAACACTAAACGCTTACGAATGAGGCAAGAGTGTGGGTATTTTCATATTTAAACCATATTTCTGAGTAGCTTAATTTAATCGACATTTCGAGCGTGGAATTTGGAAGTTGATCATTGTTGCGTAGGCAAAAAAACATGGAGAACCACACGAAGGATAACTCTAGGCTATAGACCCCTTACAACACGTCGGAATGGAGCTCAATTGGATGACAAAACAATAGATTTCAATTCTCAGGACATTGAAATTTGTTCTTTTGTTTTGTCCTCCAAATTAAGCTGCTTTGACGTCACGTGCAAGGGGTCTATACACATGAGAGCAAACACCTCTATTTAGCGCGTAAGCAGCAGCAGGAGCAACACGCACTGCAAGTACTCCTCGATTCTGATTCCGTTTAAGAATTTAAAATGTGGCCTGACAAGATAGTTCATGGCATGCTATACATTCTGTACAACTATCGTTATAGTAGAAATAATTTCGTACGTGTACTCTCACTAACGATACGCTCAGGAAAAAAATGCGACCCACGACCTTAACTTCCGCATTCCGGTCGAATGCTCTATCTAATGAACTCTTAGTGGCGAGTTTTTCCCAAGCTTATCGTTAGTGGGAGTACACGTATCAATTATTTCTACTATTTATTTGATCTCACTAGTCATTCCACAATTACTTTCACAACTATCGTTATAATTAGCTACTGTTTACAGAATTGTGCCTTGAGGAATTTTGTGTTTGGATGCATTAAAAAGTCTATGTTTCAAAAAGACTAAATTTCACTGAAATGACAATTATTTGCGTTGTCAAATAGTGGACCACAATACGTTCATAAGCACTCGTATAGCAATCACTATGATACGACATGTTGGATCTGGAACTTTTCTTTAATTCACAATTTTTCCAATCTTATCTTGAAATAACAAACTCTATAAATCTACATTATGCAATACCCATTGTTATATACATGTGTCCATTATAACATGTTGTCTTTATACCTTACCACTACTTATCTTATCTTGGATAACATACTCTACAAATCTACATTATGCAATACCCATTGTTATATACATGTGTCCATTATAACATGTTGTCTTTATACCTTACTACTACTTATCTTATCTTGGATAACAAACTCTACAAATCTACATTATGCAATACCCATTGTTATATACATGTGTCCATTATAACATGTTGTCTTTATACCTTACTACTACTTATCTTATCTTGGACAACAAACTCTACAAATCTACATTATGCAATACCCATTGCTATATACATGTGTCCATTATAACATGTTGTCTTTATACCTTACCACTACTTATCTTATCTTGGATAACATACTCTAAAAATGCTTACAATCTTAAATTATGAAACTCGTATTTTGTAAAAGACGTTATTTCAGTTTGGCAAGATGTTATCAAAGTAAATGGTTCCCCCTGTATTCTTGGAACAACATGAAGGCTCTCCCCGGGTTTTGGCTGCGTTATCAAGAACCTGTGTTCAACCTCATTTGTGTTGATGTTTATGAACATAATGGTACATAAATTATTTATGACCACATAACGATCAGACAAAAATAAAATCTTATCTTTTGAATAATTTTCAAAACCAGGTCCAAGGTAAACCTGTCTATACAGTAAATTACTTGACGTCTCAGCAATAAAGATGGACCCTTTGTAAACGAAAGCAAGGAGTTTTCCATCGTCAGAAAAGACGCCTCCACAGTCGACAGCATATCGAGCCCGTATTGAACAGGTGCAATGATTTGTTATGAGAGGGTAGATAGGGACCCTTTCCTTGGACTTCGAAAGATGAAAGACGATTAACCTACGATATGTTATGGTGTCTACCGCTGAGCGGGATGTTTTAAGTAATTGTTGCATCAATTGTGTGCCCCAATTCATTTCCTCTAGAAATTTACCATCTTCATCTGTAAAAAGTGCTTCAGCATCTCTTGAGCAGGTACTCTCCCATGTTGTACCAAGCAAAATATGACCAGATGCACCGACAGCTATGACGTCAACATGTTGATCAACCTCAATAGGAGCACTACTCATTTGTCCTTTTTCTCCTTCCATCACGTAGATCTTGTTGTTGTAGCATCTGATAACAATATACCAAGGTTGATTGCCATACACGTGGTATGACCTGATGACATTGGGAGACTGGTAGCTAGATACCAGGTCCAACGTTGTGGCATCTAGTATCTCAATCTCTCCTTTTTCCATTTCTTTAACGACCACGATGAAACGATAATCAGGTGACAAAAAAATTCTTCTTTTTCCCACAAAGGACGTTTTGGCCAAGCATGTACCATCAAGTTGGTAGCTGTGTATTTCAGTGTTCCTTAGCAACAATACGAATCCATTCTGACATACAACAGTTTGAAAAACTTTCAGCTCTTCCTGTGAATTAATAGCAATACTTTCCTTCAGAAAATAAGACAAATTATGTTCTTTAAGAAGCGTGAGTGGATTTGGCGATATCTCTGTCTCACTCACTCCCCTGTCATATGCAGCATTAAGCACCATTTCAATACACCAACCAAAATTTGGCCTGGTACGAAAGAGACATGATTCTTTACTGTGCTTTCCATAATTAGTGAATGCAATACTCTGACGGATGATGTCACAAAGTGGGTCTGAGAACTTTTTAGTTCCAGAATTATCATACATCGCGTTCAATGAAAAAAAATTGGAACATATACATGCAACAAAACTAAAGCAATTTCTAAGTTTTTGGCAATGTTTTTCCTTGGTTAGCGATGTATCTGTAGCAGGAACCCATGCAAGTCGCAAGGCATATTCCTCGCTGTCCGTCAGATCCAAGGGTTTATTCAGATCTTTTTTCCCATTCAGTATGTCACTCAGGACTTTGTAACTCTGATCGACAAGTACTTTATTCCCTTCATCTACACGGACACTGAACTCATGATCTTTGGGTGGTTTGTCAGTGCAAACTGTACTGTCAAGACTTCTGCTTTCCACATGATCATGACTGCTGGAATCAGATACTTCACTTGCACCCTGTAGACTTCCCGCTTCATCAGGAAGCTTTTCCACACTTCTTTCACTCATCTTCCCCACAACAGTATTGAAATCTTGCTCCTTCTCTTCAAGAATCAAAAAATCAACCAAAGATTTGTGAAATACGCTTACATGATCATTCTCAACAGGAAACAAGGAGTGCAGTTGGCTTAATGCATCGTTTCTTGCTTTTCTTTCTCCAGGGATAGCACTCTTAAGGCCAAGAATGTTGTGCATCATCTTAATGGGAATTGGGTCTTTCGATACAACAACTGCTTCGAGCATCCTGAAAAACCCTTCTTCTCCTGTTATGTAAGGCAACAGAACAGTTCTTAATCGTTCCAAGTACTTTTCGTAGACCGAAGAGAGCCCACGAGGAAAAATATCCATTAATTCAGATGGTGAAGAAATTCTCTCTTTCTGCATCTCATCAATAAGAAAGAAAGCCACCAAGAACAAACCATCTGACACTTCAACCAGTTGTTCTATAACCATAGATTGATCGTCAGTATAGTTGAGATTGGCTTTGAAAAAAATCTTAATATCATGTTGATTCTTGGGATCTGTTGGATCAATGAAGATACTTTTCTTGGCTTCGAGTGCATTAAAGCTTGGAGGAGGTCTCGTTGTTATCACAAGTCGTAACCAGGATGGTAAAAGAGACAGTTTGTTCATAAGGATGTCTTGCAATTCATGCTTGCGTTTACTGCAGCATTCATCAATGGCATCCAAAACCACAACAAAAGATCCTTCGACCTTCAACTTGTGGCATGGTTCCTCCAGCAACACTGTAAATAGTCCTTCACAGTCCATGTCATCAATTTTGCCAAGATTTTTTTTCAGTTTGCTTTCTAAGGCCTCTCCGTAACCAGGAACAGTGTCACACATCTGCCTTGCTATGGACTGCAACATCAACCTTGGATCATTTCTTGTAGAATTACTGAACTGAAAGAAGTGACATCCTGCAAGACATCCAAGATCCTTGTACGTCTGACAGATTTTAGCAGCAATAGTTGATTTGCCCATACCTGGACCAGCTGTGATCAGCATTATACACGCGTCTGGTTGGTCACTGTCAACATGGGATTTGACTTCATCCAGAACCCACTGGCGAGTATTTGGATGGAATGATTTACACAAGGAATCAATCAAGCTGCTAAAGTCAGAGTTGGTAAGTTGATTAAAGAGTGAATCTTTAACATGTGTGCTTGAGTACATGCTCTTCAATTGACTTATATCTTCTTGCATACCAGGTATCAAAGCTGTGTCTGACTTTACATCATCTAGCTGTGTTTTGACATCCTTATCTGATATATACCAGTCATAGAGTAACTGGTTGTAGTAATTCTCTCCCAAATGAGCAGAATTCAAATCATCAATGTCAACTTGACTCAGTCCCAATGACAGAAGGGCAGATGAGATATCTTGCCAGTGTTGTTCAAAGTCAACATAATTTATTTCAGTGCTTGATTTGTGTGCTATTATATTGTTTCTGTAGTACTTTATTCTCGCTAGGTTCGCTTCTAGTGAGTTATCTGTTACGGATGGTAAGACATCCCATCCAGTTGCTGGTGGTGTAAGTCCACAAATGTTTCTTAGAAGAACAAACAGTAAAGTGATATCATAGTCTCCAGAGTTAGGGTCGCTCCCACTTGGTGGATACAGTTTGTCCCATTGCTCGTTATTCAGTATTTTCCCTTTTGGTTTCTTCAGCTTTTGTAGTGCTGTCTTGTTAGCATTTAAGATGGATTTCAATGAAGATGGTGGATGTTTGCCATCAAATACAGAACGAACTGCCTGTGTTCCTCCATCGACCAGTAACCTACAAAGCTTGGTGTAGTTGTTTTTTTCATCTGTTTCTTTGTACCAGCTGGATGAAGCCATTACTGAGCTGCTTTCGTTTGCTTGAATGAAAGAGAAATTAAATTCAAAAAAAAAAATATATATACACTCGATTGCAGAAACGTTGTAGTATACATTTATACATATATACAAATACCTAATTATAGATGCAAAAACATGAAGAAAAAAAAAAATCTCTGTATCCATTGATGCATATCTCACAAAATGATATTTTCCAAGATGTTTTCTGGATAAAGAACATGAAAATATGATTTCAGCGCTATTAGATATTATTAAATATATATTAGAGAGTTTTTAGGCCTAAAAAGTGAAAATATATGAATAAATATCATTTATTAATATCTGATGCTTCAAAACCTTATGTATTTGACGTGTCTTGCATCAAAGCAAGGCATAGAAGTGTTTTTGGTAACTTTCAACATATACACAATCATATTTTAGGGCTTTTTCCGTTTTTGCATCTCATTAGGTATTTGTATATATGTATAAATGTATACTACAACGTTTCTGCAATCGAGTGGACATATATATATATACAACGTTTCTGCGATCGAGTGTATATATATATATATATATACACTCGATTGCAGAAACGTTGTAGTATATATTTATACAGATATACATATACCTAATGAGATGCAAAAACAGATTAAAATTCAAAATTCATCCCCAGTCCTTTGCTCGTTTCTGAAATGGCCTATTGATATTTAGTTGAAAATTCCATTACTCAATTTATAAATACGTATCACGAAAATTAAGAAGGCATATTGATCGGATATCGAGGCTATATTGTCGATATCCCTCTGTATGTTGAGCTTATATACATTTCATCCGATTTATTCAACTTTGCCCAATTTACATATAAACGAGACAGCCTTCTCGTCTGTATTCGCTTAATTTTCAAACCATCATCAAAGGTTTTTCTTCTAATCCACATTCACTAAAAAATATTATTTACCGTATGGCAGAGTATTCTGGTTCGTTTAATATTGTTCTACGGTAGATCAGCTTATAGATGAGGCTAGCCAAACTTCATAAAGACTTACAAGATATATATTATTACTTTACCTGATTTTTCTGTAGTTGGAAGTCGATCACACCCATAAATCGGCCTGATTTTTATGCTTACTTGTCTGATAAAACATTTCACCAATATTCTGATAGCAAATCAAAAGAGGTTTCTCGGTGAAATAGGTTCTCTATCATTAGAGAAACCAAATGTAAAATAAGTTTCCGGCTGAATTATGGAGAATGATCTTGAAAAAGATCCATTCTATCTATGTGCCACGTAGATGGGCTCTTGTCGCGCAGTGCACTATGGGATTTACATCCAATATGTTACCATCTTTTATTACATATCTTGCTAGCATACGTCATTTCCGGTCCCGTCTGGAATTTTTACAAGATGGGTTTCGATAATCATATATCATGTAATGATATAGCTATTTCAAAAAAAGGTTGGTGAAGGTTTGGTTGCTTGTTGCATCTTGCATTTTTCTTGCCAAGCTTGAAATGCATTTTATCATATGACCGTATTTCACTGTACGCGTGATTCTAAAAAAAACCTTTGGGGAAAATGTCGTCAGCAAAAAAAGTACGCTTTTCCGAAAAGTGTAATAATTTCCCGTTCGGACTCGCCGTTCGGACTCGCTGCCGTCAATCATGTAAAAACTACGTATTTTGATTCGCATTTATTAAAAACGCTTTGAAATCGATTTTTTATATGTGGTCATATGATAAAATGCTTATTGACTGAGTTAAGGTCGGTCCGAACGGGAAAATATTTGGCTCTCGGTCCGTACTTCAGGACCTCGAGCCAAATATTTTCCCGTTCGGACCTCCCACTCAGTCAATAAGTACATATTATATTCATATGTAAATAATGTCAGCACAGAAGAAAATATGCTGGAAAAACCTTCAGGTAAAGTTTGGGAAAATCCCATATTGTTGTAACCTTTTGCTGATTAAGTTCCCATTGCCCATACTGCATTTTGGGCTTGGTATGCCACATACATCAAGCAACAAAACCTTCACCAGCCTTTTTGTATTCACGATGATGTTGATGATCATGATGACGATGATGGTACTTGATGGTGGTGATGTTTGATGATCATGATGACGATGATGGTACTTGATGGTGGTGATGTTGATGATCATGATGACGATGATGGTACTTGATGATGGTGATGTTGATGATCATGATGACGATGATGGTACTTGATGGTGGTGATGTTGATGATCATGACGATGATGGTACTTGATGGTGGTGATGTTGATGATCATGATGACGATGATGGTACTTCATGGTGGGGATGTTGATGATCATGATGACAATGATGGTACTTGATGGTGGTGATGTTGATGATCATGATGACGATGATGGTACTTGATGGTGGTGATGTTGATGATCATGATGACGATGATGGTACTTGATGGTGGTGATGTTTGATGATCATGATGACGATGATGTTACTTGATGGTGGGGATGTTGATGATCATGATGACAATGATGGTACTTGATGGTGGTGATGTTGATGATCATGATGGCGATGATAGAAGTTGTCAAGCTTTAATATTTACTTCTTTGAAGCAAGCCAGGATGTGCATACAAGTAGGATGAACAACCCAAAAAGTTTGGCCATGGAGGTGTTCAGGTATGTGCCTAAAATAATTGTTCCTCAATTTTATTGAGTAACAATATAGTATGAACAAGAGTTACACGAGATAAATTAAATAAGTCTATCAAAATAAGAATATTCTTTAATCAATTGGATAAATCGTATCTAAATAAGAATATACATGAGATTGATTGGATGGACGCCTAAGGATAAGAATGTACACCAGATAAATTGGATGGACATATCAGAAGAAGAATATACACCAGATGGATTGGATGGACATATCAGAAGAAGAATGTACACCAGATGGATTGGATGAACATATCAGAAGAAGAATGTACACCAGATGGATTGGATGGACATATCAGAAGAAGAATGTACACCAGATGGATTGGATGGACATATCAGAAGAAGAATTTACACCAGATGGATTGGATGGAGATATCAGAAGAAGAATGTACACCAGATGGATTGGATGAACATATCAGAAGAAGAATGTAACGAAATGGATTGGATGGGCGAAACAGAATAAGAAGGTACACGGATTTTTTCGCATGGAGGGTAAGTTTTTTTTTGCTTCTTTTCAAATACTTGTTGATACGCTTGTATATGTGTTTAATCGGAAATATCTAGAAAAGGAAACCGGGACACACCTTAATTTTTCGGAATCTTTCCAAATTTGAAATAAGTGAATTATCAAGAACATGCGATTCAAAAACCTTTTTTTATTAATGTTTTCAATATATAGTAACCAGTCACCTTAACTTGTAAGGGGGGCAATAGAACTGAGCAATGTTAAGCAACCGCCAGGCTTGGTACGAATGACATCCTCACGGCTGACCTAGCCTACTCATTGTGGAGTTTACGCCTTTTTTTCTTTTTCTTTTTCAGTAGAATGAAAGGAAGCAATAAGATATCATTCCTCTGAATAACATCAGAAATAAGTTGTATTCCCTTCGACTCGTCAACAGGGTTGCAAGGACCTGATTCGCGAATGTTCAGAAGGATGAGTCTGGTTCCTTTCCTTTCCCTTTAGCATCTTAGAAGATTGTTCTGTCGTAGATGCACCTGAATGAAACAAGTAAGAGACTGGGTAAGGACTTTTCCACTGCCGTGGTCCTTAACTTCCACTTTCTAGACTGTATGTTTTACAAGGGCGGATCCAGGAACTTATTGAGAGGGGGTCCAAATGTATACTTCATACAAAATTTATTTCAAACTTGTGGCAAACCTGAATTTTAGGGTAAAACAAACGATGGAACCTTAGGTATGATAGGGGGTCTGGACCCTCCTGATCCCCCCCCCCCCCCCCCCCTGGATCCGTCCTTGGTTTTCTTCTTGTTTCTCTATCTCCCACCTGAAACCCGTCAAATGAAATCCTCTTATCGTTGGATATAGAGAACACGTCAAATCACAGATCTAGAATGATTTTGATTTGATAAAAAATTTCGCGCGTTTATATTTAATGATATGTACGAATGATTGACAGCAAAAAAGAACCCACCCAGAGAACCTTGCGATCAGAGATTTTTCACAAGAAAATAGACAGTGTTACCTGATACATGAAATATTCAATTCAATATTGCTTTGCCTTTGCTTTCCACTTATATTAGTAAAGCGCTACTGTTTGTTTGCTTTCTTCCCTTTATTTCTATCTCTTTCACTTCTTTTTATGACTGAAAAATCCACTTGTTGGGCTTCCTGTGTACCAATCTCACGTGCTCCCATCATGCTTCAAGGTCATCACTACCAAGAAGAAGACGTTGAAGACGAAGATGGAAGACGTGGTCAGAAAAATCACCATTTTACATGGTAAGAAATGCTCCTTAACTACACTAAGCTGTCGATACATAAAGAAAAGGGGTTCCTCCTTCGCTTTAGAGAGAAATTTGGTATTCTGTTTGGTTTTTCATCGAGTAAATCGCATTTTCTTTCAAGCTCTCGTCTCGGTTGTTGCACGTGCTAAACTTGGCAAAGAGAAAAAGCTTTACAGACTCTCCTGTATCACTCAAAACAACAGAAACGAACCAAAGAGTTGTTTTATTTATCCTCTATTCAACGTTTAAGTTTTATGTGATTCGAAACCAAATGATTTTTTTTCATTTTAACAGAACTTGTCTTTCTGACCCTCCCCTCCCCCTCTAATTACTGTTAAGAATTTTTCAAAATGCAGTTATCCGCTATGGGAGATTTTATGGAATCTTTTTTTGAGGTCCAACCTTGCACGAGCTCTTTGCTGGCCGTCAAAAATTATTAGAATGCTATGGGAATTTGAGTCTTTTTTGATAAAACAACAAAGAAAAACACTGAAACAATGCATCAAACATTTAACTTTTTCTTTACATGGGAACAAACATGATCGCTGTGTTTGAATAAGTAAATCAACAAATAGAAGATATAGTCAAAGTTTTTCAGTCAAAAGTGTAGTTGAAAACCAAAGCAAAACAAATGTGGCGCATCTTCTCGCATGGCCCTTGAGAGTCTCGAGGCATTTTTGGTATTCATTAAACTAAAAATCTAAGATAAGATCAATGAAAATACCTTGCATGAATTGTTTTCTTTGGAAACGAAGGGATAGTTTGCTGTGAAATTATGTTATCTTGGAGTTTTGGTCTCTTTTCAGCAAAGCTCCAACTGCAAAGGCCTTCGTAAAATTTCTCGGCAATGAAAATGAAAAATAATTTTTCTTGAGTTTTGGATAGTCCTGACTTCTCTTCTTTCGTACATGAACTAAGCCCAGTTTTTGCTCCTCCATAAACAAAGATTCAGTCTCACACAATAATTTTAGCTTATATTTTCGGTCAAAGACTTCAAACTTTACAAGCACAAAATGGCTATGTTTTGCAGCCTACTCTGGGCCCACTTTGATGGCCAGCTTTTTTTCTTGCGGCTCGTGCAACTGGAACTACATCATGATAAAACCTCCCATACCATAATTATTTTGGATGGTAGGTGCAGAACTTTTTAGCCCCCTAGGATTTAATGCTGCTCATATATTTTGGTGCCAAATTAGGGTGTGGTTGACAAGTTTCCTCTGGGGGGTACCCCTAGTATTTTGTGTACTTGTGTGTCTTGAAAACCATTATACTGACATTGGTGTTATCTTTTCTTATTCAGATCAGCATCAAGACCACCAAGACTCCTGAGAAGACCAGAAGAAGAAGCTCTTAGATATAATGTTTATGTGGTAGAGTTAATTTTTAGTAAAACTACCCAGGTGAATACAAAGTTACTGTGATTTTAGTTTCTTTGTTTTTCACCTGTGTAATTCTACTAAAGTAATAATTCTCCTGGGGCTCGGTGAATATTAGTTAATACTTGCTCTGACTTTGTCTTGGGTAAATATTCACAGATATTCACTTTGTCTGTTGTGGAGAATTATTGTTAGTTATATACAATATTATCTACATAGAATAACTCATTGTATGTAGATCATTTTCACCACTTTAAGCAGTATATTGTAAAGGGTGTGGCATCTTTTTATTATGAAAAGTGACCACAACCTTTATTGACTTGACTTGTTTGGTATATTTATTGACTGAATGTTGGTAAATTATGCACATATCCACTGGACACAAGTACTAGCTGGCTCGGCTCTACATGGCTTCATGGCATTATTATTGTTCAATTTATGCATTTGATTAACAGTGATATATTTTTCTTCCCTTTTTATTGATTGATTGACATATTTTGTTTTGATATTTTACTACTTGATTTGATTGACATTTATCCTTGACAAAAAAGTTTTTTTCTGTATTTTGTGCACTTAAAATGAAATACTGACGTATTTCAAAATTAAACGGCAAAATCATCTCGGGTCGCTGTAAAAGTATAAATTTATGTTTTGTAGATGACCAAGCACCAAATTTTACAATCAAAAATTATAAACCACTTGTACATAAATATGAAAAAAGCTTTTTTGCAAATTGATTTTCATTTTGTATGTGATTTATCTTTGCCATTGTTGTAGTACACTTTCACTTTTTATGATTAGGCTAAGTATTTTGAACCAACAACAGTATTTCCTCACTTATAAGGTGCGCCTTTTTTGACCTTTCAGAATCGTAAAGTGCTGTGAGATTGTTTCATAGCCGAGAGTTTTCTAAAAAATTTTTTTTGCAATACTTTTTAATCACCACGAAAACAAAACAAAGAACACCAAAGTTAAAGTAAGTCCTTTTTAACATCTCCAAACATTTACTCAGTAGTCAAGCGAAAATAAAATTTCAAGCTTAGATAAACAACTGGCACACGCATTTTGTTGTAGATTTCCATAAGTTATTGCCTATTAGTTTGATTGAATGTCAAACCTAAGCCAATCGTAGTTGGAAAGTACTTTGAACCATGTCTTCCATGTGGGAAAGAATTACAAGCTGAACTTTCTGATTTAAAAGAGTTGATGAAAGTTCAGCGTCTCAAATTCACTGAGACATAACAAAGGATACAGTAAAAAAAGATTTAAAGAGATTTTGATTAAAAACATATTCAGGTGACTTTAAACTGTTTTTTAGTAAACTACACATTGTAAGTTCACTTTATTTTGTAATACAATGAAATCAATTCCAAGAAAGCCTAATTCAGGAGAAGAAAAAGACAAAAACTAAAGCACTTGGGTTACATCATGTTGAAGGTTTAGATCACTGTGATTCTAGCCGTTATCAGCTTTTTTTTACAAATAATATACCATATTATTGGAAAGAAACTTTATTTTAACACTTATCGAAACAAAAATAATCCTTTCTAAAGCCAAAACCAATGTTTTTGCTTGGAATTTGAGCTTCGAATCAAGATGTCGACCATTCCTTTGAGGTCCAATTAGGATAGTTTATGCTTGTGAACTTCAACTTCGCTACAAACATGTTTATTTTATTGTGAGAATAGAATATCAATAGTTCAGCAAAAGCTCATTCTCAAATTGGAATCATAGTGTGCCTAATAAGTGAGTTTTCGGTTGAAACTTTTTTTTGATGAGATTCTCAAAAAATATTAGGATTGAGTTGAGGGTGTGCCTTATATTTGAGAAGCGCCTTATTTGTGAGGAAATACATGTACGGTATTTTACGATTTTTTGGTTGTTTGGCATTTATTTCCTTCCCCGTTGCAACAGCAGTTTTGGCATGGTTTCTAATCATATTTAGTGAGAGTCTGCAGCACATTGATCATTATTTTCCTTGATACTTTCATTGGATGATACAGAGGAATCTTGATAACTGAGACTGCTTACGATTAATTTTAAGAGTAAAGGTTTATTTTGGTTCATTTCGAAGTCACATTTGACTCTGATTTCATCTCTACCTAAAATTGCACTCAAAATGTTTTGGGAGTTTAAGTTATTAGGATTCTACTGTATGAATCATTTGATTACTATGTATGTTGTTATAATGTTGCCATGGTGATCTTCTGGCGGCTTCCTGGTTTCCATCCAACTTCACAGTAAGTCAAAGTGCATGGTTTATCAACATTCAGTTCACTGGTTATTTTTCCACTTATCATCCTCTTCCATTTGGTTCTCATACTTCCATTAAATGTGGTACACAATTGGCTCATCTAAATCTTGCCTGTTTGGCATTGAATTTGGTTCAAATCTCAATCAATAAATCACTTAATCACTGAGGATATTAGCTGGAAGATGCTGGTTCTAAATTTTTAAACTTTTGAGGCTGTGATTCTTGGGGTGCAGGGGATAGCATGGCTGATTGTAGTCAAGAATGGAGAAGCATGAAAGCATTGCAACAGATACTTTGATTTCTAAGTAACAGCATACTGGTTTTGGTTATCAAAACATTGGCAGAAAAAAAAACACTCCTTGTTTTTATGAGGGTAGCACTAAATAGCCAGTGGCTATCAAACCTGTGGCCCTCGTTGAAAAAGAGTCCTTCTTGGTACGAAAAAGCCAAACTCGTAAAAAGGATACAACTTATTTCTGAAACTTATGTTATGGATACACTTTGGCCCGGGTGTTTAATTGTTTCATAACTTGGAAATCAAAAAGTATTTGATTATTCTTTGGACAAGATTTGTACTATTACAACAGACTGCTATGTTTATCTGTTGCAAAAGCTTTTCATGTTCGTGCATTATTTGACATGAAATATTTCTCCAGAAACTATTTCATGTGCTCTTAAAGTGGTGAAATTTTAACATTAGTGACTGTGATTGAACACACCAATGGTCAGATAGGGGTCTGTGCACATAATTCTGTTTACATCTTTGAATGTATATTTTGGCACTACTACATCAATCCTATACGATATCCTGTGTCTTTTCTTTTGGATCAGCCTCATTTATACCAACTTTGACTCTTTTCTAAAGTGGAAATTGTCAAGACCAAATTGAACATCTGTCCATTTTGATAAATGGTAATTTTTTGGCCCTTTACTGTGCATATTTTGGTTTATCAGGATTGATGTGGTACCTTAGTGTGTAGTTTCTTTATCTGACATACCCATCAAAACTGCATTTAATTTGGTTGTGATTCCATTCACTTTGTGCAAATTAAAATCTCATTTAGATTTTAATTCATTTTGGCAATGTTACTCCATGGGGCTTGGTGTGTTCATATCATAGTCTGACATAGGTATTGCTTGAGTAAAAGTACACAAGTGTGATAAATGGTATTCTAAAATGCTGCAAAAAAAGGCTTATTATTGGATACTGGGTACTTTCAGAAAAGCATTTGATTGGCATCTCTCAGCCATCTAACTGGCTTTGATTTAACTTATAATATTCATTGGATTGGCTTTGATTCCAGCTCGGTCTGGTATCTTAAATATGGTATCTTAAACACATAATTATGAGCCTCTGGCTTGGGAGATTGAGCAATCACTCCCTGTGTGATCAATACAAGATCAATGAAATTCTATATGTTCTCTAAATTCCTATTTCAATTCAGCAAAGTGATTCGATTAGATAATACCATTTGTCATTCTTGCTGTAATGTAGAACAGTTCCTATAGGATTGTGATAATTCGTGGTACATACATGCCCTTCTTGAAAGAATTATTTATCGGCTTTCATTACTCTCACCTGGGCCATACCAGGGCTTTGTCATGTGCCATGGTTTATCGTACTCCTACATAAATTGCTCTACTTCTGATCTGCTAGTACCATTATGGATTATGCAGTTAAGACATTGAACTTTTCATGTACCAAAATGATTCCTTAGAATCCAAAGTTGATTGATTGAGGCCACTTTGTATTTCTAACAATTCCAATTGGATACAATACAGTACATGCAAAGTTCAGTGTCTTAACCAGTCCTATCTGATGCTGTTAAATAAGGCATACAACTGATGTTGTCCATCATGAAAACTGTCCAGAATTAAATTCCTACACAATCACACAATCAATTTCTAATATTGATAGTGTTGAAGGTAGTTACCAAACAAGTAAATGGCATACTAGTTTGGCAACTTTTTCGATCATTGTTTTGAAGGACAGCACTAGTTTTATGCCTTGTTTCAGTATTTTGTACTAGTCCTTTTACTCAAGCAAAACCTATGTCTTTAGAATCCCAATCAAATGGACTGTCCTGGAGGTCTTTAGTTCATCCTATTCAAAACCCTTAAGGGTACCCCTCAACACTTTGTTGGGGGACACTTTTTCTTAAGGGGAGGGTAGGTTTGAACTTTTGATCTCCGGGACCTTCGTCTAATTACCCTAGGGGCAAAAAAATTTACAAAAAGACTTAGTATACATTTTTCAAAAATTTTAGGGCTTTTTTCCTTTTTATTCACATTTTTTTATTTTTTTTACTTGCCAATTTGAATTTTTTTTATTTTTTAATGCCAATTCGATTTTTTTTTTAAAGCCAATTTCTGAGTTTCTTTGCCAATTTGTGAGCCAATCTTCCTTACCTTTTCTATACCTGACTTACCTTGATCCTGACTTGTGGGTGGCTGTCTTTTTGCTTGTCCAATTTTTCATCAGAAATCTTGACCTTTCCTGGATTTGAACCTGAACCTTCAACTTACCTTTGGCTCTGTAGTCCGGCGATCTGTGCTGTAGACTGTCGATGTGTTTGTTGAGGGTAAAGGTATTAAAGTTCCTTAAAACATAGTGCTTGTAATAGTTGGCATATTAATGACCTAATAAAAATTCTTATGAATAATTAATGTCTTGTTTATTGTCTGTCCGAAACAATGGGATGATTGACAGAACAAAAGAAGGGGATTAGATGGGTGGGTAAAGGTGCTAAGATATGCACGAGGCACGAGAGGAATATTGATAAGCGGTAAAGTGACCATAAGGTGTAAGAGTCCTAGGCGTGGCTAAGAGTGCCAAGTGTTATTCAGAAAATATTTTTTTATAAGTTTTTTGGCGGGAAAACTTGCGAGCTTGAAAATAGACCAATAAAAATCTAGGAGTGAAGAGCTCGAAAAGTTTTTTGGCGGGAAAAAAGTGCGATTTTGAAAAAGGGTATAAGGAATAAATCAGACAAAAAATATTTTTAAAATCATTTATTTTGAAATATAAAGTACATTCAAAAACACAAAGGAATCAAAAAATGGTTGATTAACCTTGTTTTCCGTTTTTACTCCTTGACTTTTTATAAGTCCGTTCTTGATTATGGTACCGCGTTCTTGCCTTTTTGGGTAAGCTTTGCAATCTTACCTTTTTCTGTAAAAATAAAAATTTCAGAAGGTGAATTTGGTTTAGACATAAAATGAATGAAAGAACGTGCCGAATGATTCGAATGTCGGAGAAATGTTTTGTTAATGCTTTTTACTACTGCGCTATGCAAATGAAGGTGAGCGCGCATGATGCGCTATCATAAATGTATATATATATTTATTTTCTATGGCAAAAATTGAAAGCTTAATATCTAAAAACATGAATTGACGGCTATCAGAGACTTGGTTAATTGCCAATGAAATGGAATTGAAGATTAAACTAAAATTGAGATTTGCGCAAGCCATTCTTCAGTGTTAATTATGCGCATATAGTTAAATCGAAAATCCATCGTTGAAATCTAGTCTTCAACGTGTTTTAAGAAACAATCTAGACAGGCAAAATGCAAGAATGAAACAGAAATTTTGCGCGTTTGTAAAACAGAATACAAGAACGGAGACGGGTGTATGAAAAATAGATTATTGAGTGAGTGATTGATGAAATATACACAAACTGCCAATGAACCTAAAACTTTAATATTTCACTCGATTTTCTTAGTTTTATGCTGCCCACAGATATTTAATAAAGTCTATAATCCAAGTTACCTTTGTTCCATACATCCACGGGGCTTCATACAGCTTGTTTCTTGACTTATTCAGCGTTCTTTCTCGTTTCTCGATTCACCATGTCTTCAAGATGGCGGACTCAACCAAGTTCGAGCACACCGAGTCCATAGAGAACAAAACACTATTACAACAAAACAAAACAAAAGATAATTCTCAAGTGGGATTTTAAAGTGAGAACTGAGTTCTGAGTGGTTGCATTTTTGAGATGGGTTTCCTGTGTTATTTGTGCTGCTAACAAATGATGATACACAGGAAACCCAACTCGGTTCAAATTTAACTCATTTTTCTTACTGTTTTTTAGATATCTCAGAGCCTTAGTTGTTGCTGCTATATAACGCGTCTATAGATCTAATATGTGTGTTAATTTTATTTGAAAAGACTTCTAAAAAGTATCCAAAATGAGGAAAATTAAAAAAACTACATACCGCTGACCAAATCACATTTTCAGTAGTTCTTGATGGAGATAACATACGCTCCTTTAATTGGGACTAGCCTTGTTTGGGGTAGGGGACCTAGTGTCCTTTTGTATTCTCACCTGCCTTCAGGTAAATCTCTAAATAAATTAATAATACATTTTCTTATGAAACTTCTTCCCTCTTAAAATCTTAAAATTAAGGCAAAACTAGAAAATAGCTTCCATATCATCTTTACGAACTCATTAGCTTTCCATTGTTAGTAGTTCTTTTTGTTAAGAAAAAGTCAATACTTTGAACTACGAAAATTTTGACCTAACGAAAAAACGGTAAGTACTCCATGTATGCCTACATGAATTGTCCCGGTTTTGTTCTCCTAGTCTCTACTGTGATCCCTATGATTTCCCTGCGTTCCCCTGTGATCCCCTGTGTTCAATTGTGTTCCCCTGTGTTCCCCTGTGATCCCCTGTGTTCCCCTGGGGGCGGGGGGGGGGGGGGGGGGGGGCGGTGAGAATGCCTTTATGAAATGTCACCTAAAAACACTACGATCTGCATTACCTTTCTTACCTCTAACTAGAAGTGAGTTTTACCTTTAGAGTTTTGACATCTTTTTCAACACTGGTAACTAGAAAGAGGTCCATAAGTATCAGATTGCGCACCCCTCCCCCCCCCCCCCCCCCCCTAATATTTACTTGTATTCCTCCCCTCTCAGAATTACAAAATGTAAATATGGATATACATATGAAAAGATCCCCTTCAACATGTGTTAAAAAAATCACAAACAACAACAATCCCGACGGACAAATTTTGATCAGGGAAATTCTGCCCCCTCCCCCTCCCCCCCTCCCCCGCCAAGAAAACAACATTCCCTTCTAGCGCACGTAGTAATCTAATTAATAATAAAAAAATATGTTTTGCTTTGTGCATATAGCTAACATGAATGATATTAAATTAAAATGCACGTTTTTTCGATTTTCAGTTTAACGGTCTGTAGACCCTGCTTCGTGGGTATTCTGTGCCTTTGATTAAATTCATGACGTCAGTACATTAGTATTCATAGGCAATTAATTTGCAATTCAGTTTTTGTAAACACGAAGTTGATCAAGTTTGTCTCCATAACAATCTAGGAATCTAATATTACCTGCAATCGCGGCTGATCCGAACAAGGTAAGTCGTTCACGTGCCAATATTCTAAACATGTAAATAAATGTGAATATAAAGACGATACATTCTACACTTAAAAAACTACTTGTCTTACTTGAAGAGTTAATTTTTACACCGCCTACCGTGAAACGTATTGCATCCGATCCTATCTCTTACTGTACATAAACTGTCTATGTACGGGCTTGGACACATGTACGACAGAAAGAAACCTCTACAAGAAAACAGTGCTTCTTTGTTTGTATATTATTGTTTGCCGGTACACGGTCTTCTTGCCGGTCCAACGTGTCGATGAATACGTGTATCAGGCGTTACAAAATGATAATAGCTCTCTTTTGATTACATACAAAAGAACCACTAACAACAGAACAGTCAAGTCACATTCCCAAGTGAATCGAATACTTACGAGGAATTAACTGATTTTGTGATGATTTAAGCATGTAATCAGATGTTCTTGCGTTACGTAACAATGATTCCTCCAGTACTTCGCCTTTTTTAAATATTCTGATCTTGACCCCCTACTCGTTTGCCGATGCGTGTCGAGTTTCGCTCTTTAAACAATAGGATTTAGAAAGGTACACATTTAGTACACACATATATTATCTTTTTTTTTAAATTGAATTCGAAGTTTTTGTTCAGCCTCGACCCCTGCTGAAACATTACTTACTAGTAAGTTGCACTTTTTTAATGTTACTTTCTCATGTAACTAAATATAAAGGAACTGGTTATTGATTAGACAGGGTGGGGTGGGGTGGTGCAAATGGTGAGAGGGTTCTATTTTCCATGCAAACTCAAAGGCAGGATCCCAAAAATCAGTGTAAACCTTTAATAAAGGGTCATTATTTTTGTGTGTAAAATATTATTGGGGCCAACAATTATTCTGCAGCACGAACAGCAAGGGTATTTTAAAAATATGCAGATTAAAAGTTAAATATATCAGTCCCACCCCCCCCCCCCCATCCCCACCCCCTAATTAATGACCAGGCCCTAATCATTTGGTTGTTAATCATTTGTTAATCATCACATCTCTTTCATGAAAAGGGTGTTGTATTATGAGCTATTTCTTATTTCCCTTATCGCATTTAGATACCACAGGGGCATAGCCAGGATTTTGCCTTGGAAGGGCACAAAACCCAACAGGATGGGGCCCCCCTGGCTATGCACCTGTAAACCAGATTTCGTTTTAATCCTTCTTACATACAATGTTTTAGCTTTCGCCAATTACTGTGGGCCCTTAAACAATTACTATTAGTTACAGAATTATATTATGTTATAAGTTTTCGAGAAAAAAAAAAAATAATGAAATGAAAGTAACTGAGCATTATCTATAGGTGCAGAGATTTTTATCCCAGAAATTATTCTTATCCAGTTACAGAATGCTTGAAGAGGCTGATACATTATATAACAAGATCGCCTCCAATGAGGAAATAGAGAGTTTCATAGCCAAACATGAAAATACCAATGATCCTGAGTTACTATGGCGACTAGCTCGATTATCAAGGATTCTAAGTTCAACACATTCCAATGCTTCTAAGAAGAAGTCTTATTGTCTTAAGATGTGTGATTTTGCTAACAAGGGTTATGAACTGAATCCCAATAGTGCTGGATGCAACAAGGTATGTGGTACATTTCTATTCTTGTTGAGGGGAGGGGTGGGGACATCGATACTCCCCCTCCCCCAAACAGTAGGATGTAGATTGTAATACAAATCTCTTTTCATTTCCCTTAAAGAATCCTAGTCAACTACAAGGCACTGTGCACCTATGTCATTTAGATTTGTTGCCAAAATTTATAAAATCTCACAGAAAACATAAAATAACTAATTATCATTATATCTTCGTTGTTTTAAAAACTTCGCTTGAATAACAAGACCGATGGAACTGGATTCCCAAACTTCACCTACAAAACTGCTATTTTGCCTGGCAGAGAAAAATGGTGGATTAAGTTGTTTTCAGCGAGCAGTGCATTATAGTTGACTAGGATTCTTTAAGTCTATGTTAAGCCATTTCTCATACATCCAAGACAGAAAAAAACCTGACTCAACTGAGTCTAGAGGGATACGATGGACATTTAACAGCCAGGATAACCTCCTCAATATTTAAAATGCTTGATTGACCCTATTATAAAGTTCAACATTTTACTGTTGACCCTGATCCCCTCTGAAGGCCACCCTTCCACCAAATTAACTCACCTTATATAAGAGTGTATTTTGCATGGCTGTGAAAAATCTAATGACAGATGAATATGAATGTTGTACCATGGCTGTTACAGCAGTGTACAATGGTTCAGATGAGCATTACAGAGGTTCTCAATCACATATGTGAAATCATATTTGCCCTTCTAATCCAACAGAGTAAGGTTTTGGTGGACATCAGTCAAGGCTTTAACATGACATTCCATTTACATGACATTTTGCACGTGAGATTATGAAGTGCTGTAGTTTAATAATGCTAGGTACAAGTCTTTTACTTACCTTACTCAGGGAGCATCAAAAACAAACAAGTCAGATCTAGCAATATAGATTTCCTATTTATACATTTTAATTATAACTAAATAGCAAATAATTATTATTATTAATAAAAATAATTTTGTTGCATGATTACCTTTTTAGTATTATGCTGTAGCAATCATGGAGGCACCAACAAGCCAGACTGAGAAAGCAAAGCGTGTGCATGAAGTCAAAGCATGTTTTAAGGTATGCATTACTACCTTAGTGATCATGACTAGCTATCTATAGTGACTAATAAAATATATATTAAAAATATTTCTGAATTATTCCAACAGAAAGCTGTGGAGATAGATCCTCAAGATGCCAGTGCTCTACTGATGCTTGGATTATGGTAAGACAAAAACAATATCTAATATATCTGTGGTATATCACAGTTTCCATGTAATAAATATGTGGGGGACAACTGGCTGAAGAATAGACTAAATAAACTCAGTTTCATGCCAAATTTCTTTGAATTTGGAGAGTTTAACTTGTCTTGACTATTCAAATCCCTGCACTCTAAAGATTAATGATATTTGGTCCAAAAGGATACTGGTAAAGAATAAGAAAATACTCAAGAGAATAACATGTAGTCTAGACTGAGAAAATATGTCCAAATGGACTTTTATGATTCAACAGACATTAGAGATTTTTGTTTGTGACTGCAGAAACATATCCTGAAGCACTTGAAAACACACAGCTGCAAGGGGAAATATATAACCTCTGGCAATATGGGTGCTGCATATTAAAGAAAGGCCCATACTCATATTTGACGCAAGGTCCCAAAGGTGTCTTTACTTAATAGAGGTACCATATTTATTTAATTGATTTCTAGGCACTTCCGAGTAGCTGACTTGCCATGGCTTCTAAAGAAGATTGTAAATGCAGTCCATTCTAACCCTCCAACAGCCACTTATCAAGAGGTATGCAATAGTTTTTTATGAAAGTTATAAATAATAAAACTTCTGCAGAATTATTTCAGTACTGAAAAATTTGAATATTAGGAAGCAGGTTGTTTCTCTTGACCACAGACTCATTCATACAGATTTAGCTTCATTCATAAGACAGTCCACTATACATAGATGCTATTATTAAGTCTGTGTGATTTCAAAACAATGGTTCTGTATTGATCAAGTTACACATTCTTACATAACATTGACTTTTGTGAACAATTTGCTCTTAAACAAGGTTAAACCTGTACAAATATTGAATCTTTAGTCAAGGATTATCAGTTACGAAATGAGGACTGTTAGTGCTGACTTACAGCATGACCTACATGGTACATTATGCCTTAACCTTGAAATGGCTTCTTGCAGTAATTCATCCAATTATAGCTACAGTACAACTACAAATTTAATTTGCCATATTATTTCCCACTCATACAAAAACTACTCTAATGCACATTACCTTAACAGATAAATGTATAGTACCTTAGTAAGAGAGCTGTAAAAAAATAAAAACAAAAAATTCTACAAACTTTACCACTCTACTCACATACGACACCAATCCCGGTGGAGCTCAAACCTGGGTCGCACTGGTGAGAGGCAAGTGCTCTCACTGCTACACCACCCATGCTTTCCTAAGTGAACGTTTTATTCTTGTTCTAATTTATTAATTCAATCTGTAATTCATTTTTAGGCACTGGAGTATTTTGAAAAAGCTGAGAAAGGTAAGAAAAGTATTTTTCAATTTATGTATTACCATAAATTATTATAACTTCACCTGGAGTGGGTTGTTAATAAAAATAGTTTTTGTTTTTTAGTGGAACCCAACTTTTCCCTCAGGAATTTGTTGATGATGGGAAAGACCCATTTGAGGCTTAATGACAACCAGCTTGCCAAGGAATATCTAGAAAAAGCTGTTGTCCATCAACCAAAAAGGCCAGAAAATGAGGAGGTATGTATGGAATGAACTGAAAATGGGTATGCTTTGTGGTAATGGCATGACACAAGAATTAACAACAATCATTTTTGGCACTGGAAATAATTTGCAAGTTTTTTAACAAACAGTAATGACTCTAACATGCACAAGGTATAACATGCCATGACATCTGAATGGCTTCTTGTGTCTTGCCCAATCACATAGAGTAATGACTGTAACATGCACAAGGTATAACATGCCATGACACTTGAATGGCTTCTTGTGTCTTGTCCAATCACATAGAGTAATGACTGTAACATGCACAAGGTATAACATGCCATGACACTTGAATGGCTTCTTGTGTCTTGTCCAATCACATAGAGTAATGACTGTAACATGCACAAGGTATAACTGCCATGACACTTGAATGGCTTCTTGTGTCTTGCCCAATCACATACAGCAATGACTGTAACATGCACAAGGTATAACATGCCATGACATCTGAATGGCTTCTTGTGTCTTGCCCAATCACATAGAGTAATGACTGTAACATGCACAAGGTATAACATGCCATGACACTTGAATGGCTTCTTGTGTCTTGTCCAATCACATAGAGTAATGACTGTAACATGCACAAGGTATAACATGCCATGACACTTGAATGGCTTCTTGTGTCTTGCCCAATCACATAAAGTAATGGCTCTAACATGCACAAAGTATAGCATACCATGACACTTGAATGGCTTCTTGTGTCTTGCCCAATCACATAAAGTAATGGCTCTAACATGCACAAAATATAGCATACCATGACACTTGAATGGCTTCTTGTGTCTTGCCCAATCACATAAAGTAATGGCTCTAACATGCACAAAGTATAGCATACCATGACACTTGAATGGCTTCTTGCCTCCTGCCCTATCACATACAGCAATGGCTCTAACATGCACAAGGTATAGCATACCATGACACTCAAATGCCTTCTTGTCCCTTCTGTCACTTAACACGCCATTAATAAGACAATAAAATGGTTAGTATTCTGCCTGCTTAAACCTATTAAACCATTATTAATGTTATATGTTCTTTCTATTATCATTTTACAGTTCCACAAGGAGGCTCAAACTCTCTTGAAGGGTCTTTAGATTTTTTATGCATTCTGGTTCATTGGACAACTTTTTACACCAAGCTCTTCAAGTTTAGGGTTTCCAAATTATGGGGTTTTCATGATATTTTTTTTGAATCACATTATTTAAGTCTAAATTTTTATTCAATGAATGGTATTCACTGCAGGCTGATTACTGGGTAGGATAGATTAATGAAAAATTGTAACTCTGACTGGCAATAAAATGAAAAAAGTAAAGAAAGAATATTCTATTCTGGCAGCTGAATGGCAGAAAAAATATCAATTAACTTTTTGAGAAATTATGCATTTTTTATGAATTATCAAGTCACAAATAATTTAATGCTTTTTATAAGGAATCACATGTAGAATTACAAAAAAAATTATGACCAACTTAAATTCTCCTGAATTATTGAATTTTACACTCACGTGTACCTGTACAATCTGCTTATTAAAATGTACATTTCATTTCATCTTGTTTATTGCTCAATATCTTTTCCCATTACAGCTTCAAAGTTGATCTATGCTTGATTAATTTTTTTGCTTGGCCGTCAGGTCTTTCCATTTCTGACCACATGCCATTCCCATGAGAATAAAATTCTTGTTTTAGTTATTCCATATTCATTATGCGCAACCATTAAGCAAAGAAATTATACTCTATGGAATGACAAGTGGTCTGAAATGGGAAAACATTATGCCAAAGCTAAACAATTTTATTCCTTAGCATTTACATTTTATGTTGAAAATTAGATGAAACGTTATTGGGCTACTTAGTATGGACTTGAAGCCTTCCCATTAAGTTGATTTCCATTCCAATGGTGCACAAAATATATAATTTTAATAATAATAAAAATTTTCCTTTAAATTTAGCTATTATAAAATACTTTTAAAAACAAAATAGAAAAGGGGACAGGTGACTTTGTTTTAGAGGCACAAGTTTTGAAGCCCTGTTGCAATGTGCTATTTTTCCAGCAACTTGTCTTGCAACGCCATTGCGAGACAAATTGCTGGGAATTGCACAGTACAACACAGGTTGTCTTTCAATTTTTGTTGTTGTGCATAGTGTTGGATGAAGTAGAACTCAGTTCCACTTTTTGCAATGGATTTACAGCAACTGCAATCACCCCTCCTGCAACTTTTCTCCCAATGTAACCGAACGGTTGCCACCTTGCCCTGACGTGCCTTACAGCCTTCCCTCAAAGTAATGAACATGCACAACTTAACTGATATAAATCGAAATTTATTATCATTAAATTCCATAAGCAACCCACCCGACCTGAAACAATCAACTTAGACTAAATACGAAACTCACTCGCAACTCAAGCGAACCCAACTTAACTTAAAGATTTAAATGAATTTTACTTAATAATTACTTAAATGAAGTGTAACTTAATTCGGTTGTTTTTTTGTTTTTTTACCTTTTTTTTTTTCTTCCTAGCAATCTATCAAAAAAATTGTTCCTTGCATTTGTGTCCAGCTAGTGTGGTTATTTCTTTTGCTTTTCGATTCTGTCAAGATCCAGCACTTACTTCTTCGAGTTGTTTGGTTACGGTTCTTTGTTCGGCTAACTGACAATTCCTTTGAATACTTGAATTTTCTTTTCTTTGCAATTCTTTCTTCCTTTTTTGTTTAACGTTCTGTTTCAGTCTTTCAGCCCTGTAACTCTTCTTTTCTTTGATTGCTGACCTTGATTTCACATTCGATGATACTACTACGGAACTCTGTGCGAGTTGATTCCTCAAGTAACTTAGTTCGTCTTGCTTCTGTGGTTGCCGGCCAACTACTGACACTTGTTTCGCAAGGGCGTATTTGAATATTCGCAGGAACAATAGATACTAATGAACTGCCTATAGACATTGGCTGCCTATGAAAAATGATTATGTAATACCTAGGATATTGAGATTAAGTTATTCCGTGACACCCAATTTTAATACATATTTTTCAAGTCTGCACATTGTTGAGATCACATTGCAGTGTAACACCTCACTTCTGCAACCTGCAATTATGTTACATTTTTAAGCACTGCAAGATGAGTTGCCAAGAATATTGCACAGTGTAACAAGGCCTTTCAGTAACCTGCAAGGCTACTTTTTCAAGCATTGCGACACAAGTGTCTGAGAAAATTTCATTGTGTAACAGGAAAAACATCTTGTGTTCTAGATATTATTTTGCCCATCAAACATTCAAATGACGTCATCACTATTTGCGCAGGTGCACTAACATCCTGCGTAGAAAGGATGCTTGTAAGCAATGCCCATCAACATCCTTAAGCAGCATTCTTGAAAACACACCAAAACAACCAACAAACAAAATACAGTCCAAATCCCATTTATGCTTCTCTTTATTTTTTTAGTACTCACATTTATCATCACTTATTATTCTTAATTGTTTACCTATATCTTGCCTTTAGCTAATCCATGGTTCCTCTGATGGCTCTTTCCTAGTCACGAATGAACACCTTTCTGCTGGTACATTGTCCTACAAACAATCATGACAACAATACATATAATTATTTACAATGAAACAATATTTAAGGCAACAAGATATTAATTCTGACAAGAAATAGACTCTAGGTTTACATCATGCTAAAAATCTGTCTGCAGTGTTTGTAGTGTCTGTAGTGTCTGTAGTGTCTGTAGTGTCTGTAGTGTCTGTAGTGTTTGTAGTGTCTGTAGTGTCTGTAGTGTCTGTAGTGTCTGTAGTGTAGTGTCTGTAGTGTCTGTAGTGTAGTGTCTGTAGTGTCTGTAGTGTAGTGTCTGTAGTGTCTGTAGTGTAGTGTCTGTAGTGTCTGTAGTGTAGTGTCTGTAGTGTCTGTAGTGTAGTGTCTGTAGTGTCTGTAGTGTCTGTAGTGTCTGTAGTGTAGTGTTTGTAGTGTCTGTAGTGTAGTGTCTGTAGTGTAGTGTCTGTAGTGTCTGTAGTGTAGTGTCTGTAGTGTCTGTAGTGTAGTGTCTGTAGTGTCTGTAGTGTCTGTAGTGTCTGTAGTGTAGTGTTTGTAGTGTCTGTAGTGTAGTGTTTGTAGTGTCTGTAGTGTAGTGTCTGTAGTGTCTGTAGTGTCTGTAGTGTCTGTAGTGTCTGTAGTGTCTGTAGTGTAGTGTTTGTAGTGTCTGTAGTGTAGTGTCTGTAGTGTCTGTAGTGTCTGTAGTGTCTGTAGTGTCTGTAGTGTCTGTAGTGTCTGTAGTGTTTGTAGTGTCTGCAGTGCAGTGTCTGTAGTGTCTGTAGTGTCTGTAGTGTAGTGTTTGTAGTGTCTGTAGTGTAGTGTCTGTAGTGTCTGTAGTGTCTGTAGTGTCTGCAGTGTCTGTAGTGTCTGTAGTGTTTGTAGTGTCTGTAGTGTCTGTTGTGTCTGTAGTGTCTGTAGTGTTTGTAGTGTTTGTAGTGTCTGTAGTGTTTATAGTGTTTGCAGTGTTTGTAGTGTCTCCAGTGTCTGCATTGTATGTAGTGTTTGTAGTGTCTGCAGTGTTTGTAGCGTCTGTAGTGTCTGCAGTGTTTGTAGTGTCTGTAGTGTCTGCAGTGTTTGTAGTGTCTCCAGTGTCTGCAGTGTATGTAGTGTTTGTAGTGTCTGTAGTGTAGTGTCTGTAGTGTCTGTAGTGTTTGTAGTGTCTGTAGTGTCTGTAGTGTCTGTAGTGTCTGTAGTGTCTGTAGTGTCTGTAGTGTAGTGTCTGTAGTGTCTGTAGTGTAGTGTCTGTAGTGTCTGCAGTGTAGTGTCTGTAGTGTCTGTAGTGTAGTGTCTGTAGTGTCTGTAGTGTAGTGTCTGTAGTGTCTGTAGTGTAGTGTCTGTAGTGTCTGTAGTGTCTGTTGTGTCTGTAGTGTCTGTAGTGTTTGTAGTGTCTGTAGTGTCTGTAGTGTAGTGTCTGTAGTGTCTGTAGTGTTTGTAGTGTCTGTAGTGTCTGTAGTGTCTGTAGTGTCTGTAGTGTAGTGTCTGTAGTGTCTGTAGTGTTTGTAGTGTCTGTAGTGTCTGTAGTGTCTGTAGTGTAGTGTCTGTAGTGTCTGTAGTGTAGTGTCTGTAGTGTCTGTAGTGTAGTGTCTGTAGTGTCTGTAGTGTCTGTAGTGTCTGTAGTGTCTATAGTGTAGTGTCTGTAGTGTCTGTAGTGTTTGTAGTGTCTGTAGTGTCTGTAGTGTCTGTAGTGTCTGTAGTGTCTGTTGTGTCTGTAGTGTCTGTAGTGTCTGTAGTGTCTGTAGTGTCTTTAGTGTCTGTAGTGTCTGTAGTGTCTGTAGTGTAGTGTCTGTAGTGTCTGTAGTGTCTGTAGTGTCTGTAGTGTCTGTAGTGTCTGTAGTGTCTGTAGTGTCTGTAGTGTCTGTAGTGTCTGTAGTGTCTGTAGTGTAGTGTCTGTAGTGTCTGTAGTGTCTGTAGTGTCTGTAGTGTCTGTAGTGTCTGTAGTGTCTGTAGTGTAGTGTCTGTAGTGTCTGTAGTGTAGTGTCTGTAGTGTAGTGTCTGTAGTGTCTGTAGTGTAGTGTCTGTAGTGTCTGTAGTGTAGTGTCTGTAGTGTCTGTAGTGTAGTGTCTGTAGTGTCTGTAGTATAGTGTCTGTAGTGTAGTGTCTGTAGTGTAGTGTCTGTAGTGTCTGTAGTGTAGTGTCTGTAGTGTAGTGTCTGTAGTGTCTGTAGTGTAGTGTCTGTAGTGTCTGTAGTGTAGTGTCTGTAGTGTAGTGTCTGTAGTGTCTGTAGTGTAGTGTCTGTAGTGTCTGTAGTGTAGTGTCTGTAGTGTCTGTAGTGTCTGTAGTGTAGTGTCTGTAGTGTCTGTAGTGTCTGTAGTGTCTGTAGTGTCTGTTGTGTCTGTAGTGTCTGTAGTGTCTGTAGTGTCTGTAGTGTCTTTAGTGTCTGTAGTGTCTGTAGTGTCTGTAGTGTAGTGTCTGTAGTGTCTGTAGTGTCTGTAGTGTCTGTAGTGTCTGTAGTGTCTGTAGTGTCTGTAGTGTCTGTAGTGTCTGTAGTGTCTGTAGTGTCTGTAGTGTCTGTAGTGTCTGTAGTGTCTGTAGTGTCTGTAGTGTCTGTAGTGTAGTGTCTGTAGTGTCTGTAGTGTAGTGTCTGTAGTGTAGTGTCTGTAGTGTCTGTAGTGTAGTGTCTGTAGTGTCTGTAGTGTAGTGTCTGTAGTGTCTGTAGTGTAGTGTCTGTAGTGTCTGTAGTATAGTGTCTGTAGTGTAGTGTCTGTAGTGTAGTGTCTGTAGTGTCTGTAGTGTAGTGTCTGTAGTGTAGTGTCTGTAGTGTCTGTAGTGTAGTGTCTGTAGTGTCTGTAGTGTAGTGTCTGTAGTGTAGTGTCTGTAGTGTCTGTAGTGTAGTGTCTGTAGTGTCTGTAGTGTAGTGTCTGTAGTGTCTGTAGTGTCTGTAGTGTAGTGTCTGTAGTGTAGTGTCTGTAGTGTCTGTAGTGTAGTGTCTGTAGTGTCTATAGTGTAGTGTCTGTAGTGTAGTGTCTGTAGTGTCTGTAGTGTAGTGTCTGTAGTGTCTGTAGTGTAGTGTCTGTAGTGTAGTGTCTGTAGTGTCTGTAGTGTAGTGTCTGTAGTGCCTGTAGTGTCTGTAGTGTCTGTAGTGTAGTGTCTGTAGTGTCTGTAGTGTAGTGTCTGTAGTGTAGTGTCTGTAGTGTAGTGTCTGTAGTGTAGTGTCTGTAGTGTAGTGTCTGTAGTGTAGTGTCTGTAGTGTAGTGTCTGTAGTGTCTTTAGTGTCTGTAGTGTCTGTAGTGTCTGTAGTGTCTGTAGTGTCTGTAGTGTCTGTAGTGTCTGTAGTGTCTGTAGTGTCTGTAGTGTAGTGTCTGTTGTGTCTGATGTGTCATTTATTATTACTGTTACATGTATTTAATCATGGTGTTGGTGTTTATTACAAGCAAGTGTTACTTTTTCCATTACTACTGACTAATACTTCCATTACTAATAAAAACACTCACCAATACTTGCATATCTTGATCACTGATAACAAAATCAAAGATTTGTGCATTTTCTATAATCCTCTCTGGCTTTACTGATTTTGGAATAGTGACAAACTGCTTTTGGACACTCCAACGATTTAGAAGCTGTGGGACAGTCTTATTGTACCTGCACAGCAAAAGGTTTACAACATGATTTTATAATATTTAAAGTTACATTTATTTCAATACACATCCCATATTTAAGGGATTAATCAATGAATCTATAGTTCTAGGAACCTGTCCAACTTGTTTTCCAGGGATTTTGGCAGGAAAAGTGTTTGAAAATGACCCTCTTGTATGGTTCTAGAAACCTGCAGAACTTTTTCCCAGGGTTGTTTTTGGCTTGGAAAATGTTTGGAAATGACCCTCTTCTATGGTTCTATCAACCTGTCCAACTTCTTTCCAGGGGTTTTGGCTGGAAAAACGTTTGCAAATGACCACCCACCCCCCTTACTCACTCACACACACACACACATCCTATGGACTCCACCCTTACTTGCTGTACGTCTGCCTGTGGTTATTCAAATCCACATGACTTGGCAAGGAAAGGATGTTAATGACAGATGTTTCATAATTCTATTACCTTTTTGCTATTTCAACTAAGCAGGGATCATTATTTTTTCTTCCACGGAAAATCGGACAGAACCCCTCCAGAACTATACCATGATCTCTGCAATACTTGACAGTGTCTTCTCTGCGGCAGAAGCAGTTGAGTTCAATTTGATTGACAGCTGGGGTTGGGCGACCAGATTCCCTCAGGGCCTCAAGATGATGAATACCAAAGTTGGACACACCCACAGACCTGTAATGGTTTAAGCAATTGATTTTTTTAAATTGAGGCACAAAAATAAGTGTCCTTCATATGTCCTGCATTCCTTGGAACCATCAATTGCATTTTGATGCACAAGTTGCATGCAATTTGCCTAGTACAACATCTGCAGTAAATTAAAAGTTACAATATATTCTGAGGTCACGTCCCACTCTATGTACTAATCCAGATAAATTTGAAAATACCATTTTCACAAGAAAAACCACTAACACCCTACCGCAACTTTAACTACAGTACCATACCATTCAAGGGTTTTTCCGGGTTCTCTGGTTTTTCCTCTAAATTCCAATTGGAATGCAGTGGAGTAAGAGCCACTCTGTGGATTCCACTGTTAATTTGCATTTATTTGCATTTATTTAATTATTTATTTACCATCAACCAACTGACATCTACCAACAACCTACCAACATCCTACCAATACACTACTGATACCCTAGTGACACTGATTTTGGGGGTAGTATTGTTTACTTATATGAACTAACATCTTGCATTACTATAGGACAGTCCTATGCAAAAAGAAGCCATAGAAAAGAAACAAAGGAGCTCACCTTTTTACAAAAGGCCCATGCATAAGTGTGGAATAAAAAAGTTTCAAAGATCTCATACCTTATAAGGCCTTCCTCCTTCATCTTAAGCAAGCCATCGTATGTCTCTATATTTTTACCAGATGATGGTGAATGGATGAGGTAGAGATCAATATACCCAGTGCCAAGCCTGAAGAGAATAGACCATAGACAGTCAGTATAGTAATTGCATCTAGCTACTGTACATCATAAATTATAACAAAGGAAGGGAAGTGTGAAATAACAAGAATAAAGGATAGCTACTATAACTAGGTGTGATAGAAGTGAACATTGTTGATTCCCTGAGACTTGATGTCTTATGTAAATAATTTATGTCATAGTATCACAATTCTCCTATAAGTTTGATCTGGAGAGAGCTGCCAATATACACCCGTATTGTTGGCTCAGAATTACCACGCGATAGGAAAATTGCGATACAAAACTTATTGACATTTTGAGCTGCCGATACGGGTTATGTTGACTGCGTTGGAAGAAAATATATTCATACCTACAGCCAAAACCAAATATATTTTCTCCCAACTAGCTGTCAATATAAACCTGTATTGGTGGCTCAAAATTGCAATAATTTATAAGAGTAGAGTTGCTTGTTGGTTCTCTCCTGTGCTTTGAAGGGTTTTCTCCAGGTTCTCCAGTTTTTCCTCCCTTCATAAAA
Organism: Anthopleura xanthogrammica; assembly: GCA_964019055.1. Classification (NCBI taxonomy): domain Eukaryota; kingdom Metazoa; phylum Cnidaria; class Anthozoa; order Actiniaria; family Actiniidae; genus Anthopleura; species Anthopleura xanthogrammica. The sequence continues at coordinate 11,232,276 of OZ025207.1, read as the reverse complement.
ATCAACTTGTAAATTCAAATCAGAATTCAGTGGAAGAAGAGCCACTCTGTGGAACTACTGTAAGCATTTATAATAACCAATAACCAATAAGCAATTAAATATAATTATAAGTATGCATTCCTTACTTTGCCAAGCTTTCTTTCACTGCTCTTATAGATTCATTATATCCATGGTTATCTTTATTTGGATAAACTTTGCTTGTAAGAAAAATGTCTTCTCTCTTTATTCCTGATTTCTTGATCCCTTCTCCAACTTCTTTTTCATTTCTAGGTCAAAAGAAATAATAATCAGGTACGTATATATGTCCCCTTATTATCAGCTTTTGTGATTTTTTGTAAGTTTCTATGCTGCACGAAACCACCAAAACTAAGACTGTTCCCCTCATTTTTTGCCATCATCAAAAAATGTACCCCCACCCCAATAAAAAATTATGTACAACCCCCTCCTCTCTGAATACCAGTATCCCTTGGCCATAATAATATCTTTTGTCCACACATATACATTTTAATTCATAAACACATACTTGTTGATGCATTTAGCCTTTCCGTCCATAAAGACGGATCTTTGCTGACGTTAATGTTTACATTTTGCTTCATTAGCATAGGAATTTTTGTGTGGACCGATAGGATTTGTTTACAAAAGTATGTGTTCATGAATGAAAACGTACAGTATGTCTTATCATGCTTGCGTGACATTTTAAGATATTTGCAAAGTTTAGTAAAAATTGCCCTTAAACTTTAAACGATTATTTCCTATTGGAAAGTTAGATTTTATTATTTTAAATATTTTATATTTCTTATTGTTGTAAAGCGCATTTGATCATATTCATATGTTAAAATCGCGCAATAAAAGTAATAAATATTATTATTATTATTATTAACGAAGCTATGAATTTTTATAACTAAGAATTTGTGCGAAATTCTTACAAAAAAATTATGTGTCCAGCATTATAACAAAAATGCTAAGGTACACTTCCCAAAAATGTTAACTTATTCGGGAGAATAGACCTCTTTACCATACCTTTGTTGTTTGTCGTGCAAATTTCAGACCACGTGATGCTACTCTAGGGAGTTGTTCCTTTCATGTGTAAATATTTTAATAAAAGAACATTTCTCAAGGGAATGTCATGTGGTCTGAAATTGGCAATTTGCATACGAAGTTAAAGAGGTCTATAGGGAAAACTTTACACCGAAAGTAAAAGTCTACAGTAGATGCGATAACGTGTTGGAATCCCAGGGGAAACCACTTGGTATTTTATGCCTCGTATTTACCTCAACTTTACCCTCTTGAACGACCTTATATGTCAAACACAGTACATTGAACGTAGACACATTGAATATGGAGTCCATGAAAACAAGATAAGGTTATTTTGCCACTTACTCGTACAAAGCTGCAGTGTCGATCATTCGGTAGCCATGTTGAATGGCTGTCGTCGTAGCATTTGTAGTTTCTTCGGGTTTTGCATCGAAAACCCCGAGCCCAAATAGAGGCATCTTGTGCCCATCGTTAAGAGTAACGGTCGTAGTGAGTCCTTTCCCTTCTATTACTAACTTTGACATTATTGCACGGCAAAAATTACGAGAAAGTGCTACCGAGAAAGTCTTGAAATTCCACTTCAGCATTCCAGTTTCCCGGTTCAACGGGTTGCCTGTGGCAAAATGTTGAATCCTGGGTAATAGCACAGGGAACCCAAACTTTAAGGTCAAACATGTTTTTCTTTGGTGCCTTTGATATGTAATGTGCTATTATTGACCTTTTCTATTTCAGACCACGCGCCATTCCCGGTTTGACGGTTGCGCATGAGAATACACATGAATACTGATGCATGGCGTACAACTCAAACAAAGAATCTTATTCTCAAGGGAATGACACGTGGTCTAAATGGGAAAACATTTCTCCCAAGCAATAAAAAAATAATCATGCATTTATTAAGGGAATCCATTATAGATCGATGAAACTACAATGTGAGAAATACAGCGCGCTCCATAACAGAAAAATCAAGAAATCACGGAAAAATATATACTTGATTATCAGTTACGAGGCAATCATTGGGATTGACTTTCATCTTACTGTACCTTATTATTGCGCGCAAGCTTGGCGCGCGCATATATTTTCCCCGCTCGATATGATTTCCATTTATACAGCTATAACAAAAAGGGTTGAAGGGGTTTTCGTTGAATGCACGGTGCAGGCATATTTGAAGAAATTATTATTACCCCCACAGTTCCTTTCGGTCGTGCAATTGCCAATCAGCGACGGCCGTTCACCGTTCGCCCCTTCAACCTTTCTTGAAATAGCTGTACATATATATAGTTTATAGCTTTCTTTTTAGTTTTCCATTACTCTTTATTCTAATTTTTATGCTCCAAAGCGTATTGGCTGGATTAACTACGCCTTTTCTAAGGCATGGCATTACATAATAAATAAAGGGTTCATATAGGGTCTTCCCTGTCAATATTTTACCTACCACAAGTAATGGAACCATCGTTTGTAGGCAACCATCAAGCTGTACGCGGTCCAGGTAGCAGCTATCATGTCGTTATATCATAACTTCATCGCATGTATACAACATAAGCCGAAGAAAGGGCATCGGAAGACTAAGGGGAAACTAGCGGCAAAATACTGATCGAAATCGAACGCTGCAGGATGTAGTAATATCTCTATGGCGCGCAAGTTGTCATATCGGTCATCCAGCGAGTATATATACAATACTCTCGTAATACTCTAACAAAGATGAATGATAGATCATGAAGATATTAATGTATTTAATAATCTTGACTAATTTATCTGTAACATTTCGTTATCATCAGTTGACGAAAGAAAAGCTACATTGAAGCTTCAGGATGTGTCCTAGAAATCTCTTTTTAAGATCAAAACAGTTAAAACTTATATGTAACAGATGTTGGTAAATGAGTACCTATGTAGTATTGCTCAGTAGATGGTTAAGTTTCCTTACCCTCAGGTTATGGGCTTTACCACTGATCTTCATGCATCCTTTATTGCTTGTACTTGCTGAAGCATTATTTTACATTTGCATCCTTGTTTACTGCTCAAAAGTCTTAGTAGGTATCCGAAACGACTGCTAATTTATAACAGTTGTATTGCTTTGTCATTGTCAAATGAACTTTATCAACAGAAAAATAAATACCCCGGACAACCTAACCTAGTTGCATGCAGATGTTTCCTATCCCCTCCCCTTGTAGAAAACGTCGGTATAGTCTGCATACAGGCTACTAACAACCCGGCTAGTCCTATTTATTATAATTATTTTCGTTTCAATAACAACATGGCTTCACCATGCAAGCAAATGCTAAAGGAAATTAAAGTAATAGACATTCCAAACAGATGGAGACGGCAGATATGAAACTGATAATATTTGCTCCATATACTAAATTTGGTGAGGTACTGACCATCGCCTTGATTTTGGTCTTATTTTGAATAGTTGTGATGTTAGGATCTGAAACATCTCCTTCAAGGACAACACTTGACGCATCAGTCGCGGGACGTCCAGTAGGACATTCCATGAAACCTTCAGCAAGAATATCGATTTTTTCATGAAACTGTTGTTGAAAGGCCGCCAATCCCCAGTAGAATTCATAACACTGCATAGACGCGGCTCGTACTATTTCAAAGCCACTGTCAGAAGTACGCGCGCAATAAATCTGCTGTGTCTGTAAGTCTTGCAGCAAATAATGATCTTGTCCACGTTCCTGTTTAGTATCCCATATCCTCCCAAGACAGCCATACCTTACTTCGTTTTTCCTGCAAATCACATCGTACTGAAGGTGTATTTTAGTCGGACTTGAACAGATGTCCATTCTTCCAGGGCACTTGTTTTTCATTCCACCATCAATAACATTAACGCGAAGTTTTCCCGAGAACATGTTAGGAAGTGGTCCCTGGAGTCTGCAGTCCATCAAAGGTTGATTACTTGTCAAGGCATTTGACCGAATAGCGATTTTTTCAATGTTCCGACCCCAGTGAGGATAAGGATCTAATCTAAAGAGATGTCTATCGCTGCAAAACTTTTCTGGGAGCGAGTTCCGAACAAACAGCATGGGATCTTGAATAAAGTCAATTGGCAGCTCAATACTTTGGGAAAGACGATAAGTTAGATGGCTCCTACTAGTAGCGTCGCCCTGTGAAACAGAGAACCCAACGAATCGTGGGCGACAACCAATCGGCAAGTTAGCAGAAATAAGTATGAAGCTATAGTTAAAATGGGAAATTTTTCTTCGTTCCATCCAGACACTTTTGACACAACTGCTTGTCGGAAACAACTGTTCGATTCCCTTACCTCTATCGGACTGCATGCACATATACTCCCAATCTTGGCCCAGTTGTATGTTTTGTTTTCCAAACTTGATTGTTTGTTCGCCAGAATATGCTGATTTTTCAATCCACTTTCCTAGAATATCTTTAGGCAAGTCGCATCTTAGATGTTCCAGCTCGGTTTTTTCGGCGTCCTGCAGCAAGGAAGATGTAAGAGGTGCCAGATCAAACACAAAATACGGAGTTGAATTCTTCATATCGTTGACATCGAACCCGCATATTGAATCAAAGTACATATAAAGCTTAACATTGGTTGTTATTGGGTCCTTCTTAAATCGTAGGCAATGGAACATCTTGGTGTTTCTGTAGCCAATTTTCCTTGTAGTTTTGTCGCGCTTTACCACAACATAATTCCAACCATCTTTCTCCCATGATGCGCTATAGCACCGTAGATATAGAATATCTCTAGTATACATTATCCCATTAGTGTCATTATTAAATCCATCACAGCCACGAAACGCGCTGAAGTCCAAATGCATTCCCTCTTTATTCACGCAGTCAGATTCCAAAATACTTGTCTTGAGGGGGCTCAAGTGACATGTGGCGTTGTGAACAGCATCATAAACCCGCGTAATTTTAAATGCCCCACGGAGATCACGAGGACAATCAGGTAACTCACGAAATTTATCAGCAATCAGAACCTGTTCAACATATTTCAGTTTTTGGGTACCACAGTTCAAGTCTTCAGACACGTTGCTGCTCTTGGATGCCATGTACTGGACGACATTGAGACCTCTTGGAATGAATTTCAAGCAAAGGAAACGAGTGTAGTCACGGTCACGTCCTCCAATTTCTTCAAACTTGCCAGTAATTTTAACCAGATAATGATTGTTGCTGTATTGCTTGATGCAGTCGAAAAGATATCTAGTGTTTTTATTGCGCATTTGAGCCGCACTGACCTGTAATTCCCAGTTGTTGTAAGGTGGGACAATATTTGGGAACGGAAAAAGTGGAGTTTTACCTTGCCGGGTGTGAATCCATTTGCACACTTTCCCAGGTGTTAGTTTCGATACCAAACAGAGTGTTGAGGTTTCTAGAAAGCTAGGGAACCTACAGGATTGTTGGTTAGTGCTTTCTCTCCGTTGTCGCTTTTGGGGACTTGTTTTCAAGTTGTTTGTAAAGTATCTCGTCATGGTTTCTTGCATCTTTTCGGCTTGGGTTTTTCCATCCGTTTTTTTCATCCAACTTAGCTTTCTTTGTCCTGTGTATATGCTGACTTCCTATCAGAGCAGAAGGGTTTTATCGTAAATATATCTAATTTTGAAATATTAAACTATTATTCAGGGAGACACCGACCGCGAGTTACGATACTGGGATTTAAAGCATTCTTTCGTGCGGCAGTTCGTTCATTCTAATCCGAAGGCCCAGTACTGCGGTATGAGTTCAGCGCTTTCGGTCTTGTTTATTTCTATTCTTTGCGCTGCTTTTTACCAATTTTTATCAGGGTACTAGTCCTACACAGGACTTTTAAAATGATACACTAATAGATAGGCAGTTGTTGCGAGCTGTCTGTTTCAATTTAAGATATTTATTTTCTAGCTTAAATAGAAATTCTTTACCTTTAGGTTTTTGGTGGTGCCTTGCGTTTTGTATCGGCAGACTTTTGTCGGTATGTGGATTCTGTTGATGCTCAACTAGGACCATGGTACTACGCGACACCCCACTCACATCTGGGTCGCTTGGAGTCTCCTTAGCTCTTGATGCACGATGTGCTGTAATCCTTATCAACACACGTTTGTCGGTATGTGGATTCTGTTGATGCTCAACCAGGGCCATGGTACTACGCGACACCCCACTCACATCTGGGTCGCTTGGAGTCTCCTTAGCTCTTGATGCACGATGTGCTGTAATCCTTGTCGACACACTTTTGTCGGTCAGTAGGTTCTGTTTATGGCTAACCAGGACCATGGTACTACGCGACACCCCACTCACATCTGGGTCGCTTGGAGTCTCAAATGGTACAGAATTTCTTTGGTGCTGTCTGTTTAAAGCCTTTGATGTTGTTTGTTCGTCGTATAAGGTCTTCGCAGCACTGCTATCTGCTGTAGCATATTGGTTAAAACCCTGATCGCCATGACAGTCGACATAATCAACCACGATTAGTATAAAAACCAACCAAAAAAACAAGACATGGCAAAAATGAACGTTTAAAACCGGCCGCATTGCGATGTGTTATCGCTCAGCTTCCCTCAACCAGACCTATTATTCTTCAAACTAATGCTCCTATTTGTATATCGCTGTGTTGCTTAAAAGCCCTAAAGCTTTTCCACCAGCGGAAATGAATCTAAATAGCTTAAGTAATACAACTTTAATACAATAATATATTATATCCACATGAACCAGTAAAAACAGTCACTACAAAACATTTTGAACGCGATGCTTAAAAAGCTCTGGCGATAATAAGATTAGAATTTAATAGCGAATATCAAGTAAGTTTTTGGCAATTTGCTAATTAAAAAAAAAACTCTTAGATAAAAAAAAAAAGGGATTGCATTTTTTTGTATTTTGTTTGATTTTGCAACTCAGTCCATTTCATTTGGTGCTCAAAAGTATTAACCTAATTAAGCAAACACTATCTCGATGGTTCCACCGTTTATGTGATCTAAAGTTAATGGGAATAGCAAATTCATAATCGGATTTCAACTCTCACGAAAATATATTATATGAATAAGAACTAGATTAAGAATAGCTTTCACGAGGAGTTAATTAATAAACTGAATTTGATCATTTGAATATGGCTGTATATCAAAACAGGCGTTGCTCTCTCTAGGAGTTTTAAGTCTACTTTAATTGAAATTTGTAAAATGCCTTGCAGTCCAAAAACGTACGCAAATACTTTATATACAACAATGCATATATATCAAGAATATTCCTTAAATTTCTATTGATGGAACTCTATAGTCTTCTAGTCAAAAACATATACGCAAATGCTTTATATACAACAATATATATATCAAGTATATTCCTTTTCTATTGATCGAACTCTCTAGAAACAGATCCTTTTGGGTGGCCATGATAACCGTTCTTTGTGTATTCATAGGATTTCTTTTCAATAACGCTTCAATGATCCATTTCCTTTTATTTTGACTTTTCCAGACAAATAGACGGGCAGATGTTGCTAGACCGGAGTGAAAACACAGCGTTTCAATCCTAATAGCTTCTCTGAGCTTGATCCTGATTTATGTAGGTTTACTTTTTTCCTTCTTAGCTTTAATACTTTTTATCGTCTTCTTTCTTTCTTTCTTTCTTTCTTTCGTTCGTTCGTTCGTTCGTTCGTTCGTTCGTTCGTTCGTTCGTTCGTTCGTTCGTTCGTTCGTTCGTTCGTTCGTTCGTTCGTTCGTTCGTTCGTTCGTTCGTTCGTTCGTTCGTTCGTTCGTTCGTTCGTTCGTTCGTTCGTTCGTTCGTTCGTTCGTTCGTTCGTTCGTTCGTTCGTTCGTTCGTTCGTTCGTTCGTTCGTTCGTTCGTTCGTTCGTTCGTTCGTTCGTTCGTTCGTTCGTTCGTTCGTTCGTTCGTTCGTTCGTTCGTTCGTTCGTTCGTTCGTTCGTTCGTTCGTTCGTTCGTTCGTTCGTTCGTTCGTTCGTTCTTTTTTTCTATCTATCTATTTGGCTTGCTAGCTCTTTTTTCAATTCTCCTTTTTTCCTTTTCTCTTTTCTTTCGTTTCATTTCCTTTTCTTCTGTTCTGTTCGAATTCTATTCTGTTCTGTTCTCAACATTTCAAAACTCCTGTATCGTATCCTTTAATAACTAATAGTCGAGATACACGTACGCAGGATAACTGTATAAAAGACCTGCATATTGTACATTGTACATATACCAATTCTTCCATAATAATAGACTTTATTTCTGTGTCAGTAAAATCTAGCTTACATAATAGTAAACTAATTGGGGACACCTATCTAAGAACCCATTAAAAGCCCATATTAAACCCAATACAATAAAAGTAAAATGAATAAAAGAGAAGGTAATAGGCCTTCCCTGAACCCGCATAAACGTCTAGAACCGAAAAACAATGCAAACCAGTCTGTAGTTCATTCACTGCATGCTCTACACACTACATATCAATATTTTTGAATATCTAAAAACCGTCGCAATCGATGTCCAATCCAGACCTTATTACTGTCTACGTTTCTTGCAACCAACCAATAATTGAAATAAAATATATAACTCTTACGTTGTTTAGTCTTTGTTTCAACGCCTAACTAAAAATTCTGATGCAGTATAGAGGCAATTATAGTAAGCAAGCACACTACAATTAACAATTTATAGCAGATTATGAGAATCTGAACTAACCAAATAACTATGAGATGTAATGTAAAACACAAAATAAAGAAAACAAGAAAAAAGAAATAACAACACTGAGAAAAATGCAGGCAGGCAGTCAGGCAGGCTAGTGGGCAGGCAGACAGGGCAGGGCAGTATGTACAAGGTAATTGGTTGAGATATTGGTGGTATAGTAAAATGCCTTATCTTTTTTAGCTTGAAGAAGATAATTAAGCTCTTTTTGCGTCTATTTACTAGTTCAGCTTAGAATTTCGTTTCTTCAGCCATTTCCATGACGTCGTCATTCGTATTACCTTCGTCAGCTTGTTTCGTTTCTTCCAACTCAATCTCGAGGTTGTCATTGACAACATCAGCTATGGCAGTGTTGGTAACACCTAGTGCGTCTGTGACTTGCGCACTGACTGTGTTTCTGAATCTTGTGTCGGATATCTCGTTCTGTGCATCTTGTACGGCGAGAAGGAACGTCAAACAGCAGCACACATTGCACTGTGGATTATTGCACATTGATTGCAATAACCTTCCAAAACCAACCAGATAACGAACTGTTGATGGATAATCAAAGATGTCATTATTTCTTCACGATTATGGAGCCATTTTCCAACTATAGACCCCTTGCAGCACGTCGGAATGCAGCTCAATAGGTTCCAATTCTCAGGATTAAAATTCTTTTGTTTTGTCCTCCAAATTGAGCTGCTCTGACGTCACGTGCAAGGGGTCTATCATGGAAAACCTCCTCCATTCTAACCAATCAGACTACTATAAGCGGTTTAATCCTTTAACTAGATTATATTCTCTTCTTAGTGATCGACAACAATCAAAATGAAATAATAGCAAAACATTGTGACGTCAAAGTGTATACTAGAGAGTTTAAGAATCCCGTTTACGGCAAACGTGGAACGTCAGTTGACCAGTGAAAAGTTCTTTAAAATTAGTAAAAACGAATCACAAAAATCTCCAAGTCGTAGATAAACAAAAGAATATTTCTTTTGTTAAGAAAGTTTGCAAAAGGTAAAGTGAAATACAGGAAAACGAAGAAAACGTGGTCACGTTTGCCGTTTCCGGGAGAGAAAAACGCGAATCTTAAGCTCTCTATTATCCAATGAAAACATAGTCACAAATAGTCAGGAACAAACATTTACCAAAAGAAAATATATACCGTAAACCTCCGAAATTAAGCCCCTTATCACTTGATTCTATTGTTCCTTTATTGTTTGTAGGCCCAAAAGGCACGTTGGGCAAATATGATATAAACCCAGGGATTATATTCGAAAGCTTACGGCATTATTCTGCTACAATTTTACCTGCTACGACTCCTATGACGAGTGAATTTGTGATGACAAGCAGAATCCCGAGTCCAATACTGTCCTGACCACGGTCAACACCAGAATCAGAACTCTCATCTGAAGGCATCTTCAGCAACACACCGATTCCAAGATTAAATGACGTCACTAATAATGACGTCATCTGCAGGTAATCCTCGAATAGGTCCGGGATTGGTCTGAATAGAGCATGCAGCACGGCAAACCCTGCTGACGTCATGGCCGCTACCCCGATCTGAGTTCGACTTTGAGAACCAATAAAGACAACGCCGGCTGTGAGGATGACTTTTCTTGCCATTTCTACGGCCTCCCAGTACCAACACTGGCTTGAATAATTCTCGTGTAGGAAACTGAGAGACAGTGTGATGGGAGCAACGTCTTTGACTTCCCTGAAAAGGATCAAACAATGGTAACTATACATAAAGATTATAGTCTACCTATACTGAACAGACATTATATAGCACTATAGTGTTTACTTACCCTTCTTTTTTCAGGTCTATTTTCTGGTTCTTATAATGATATTTCCAAAGAAGAAGAGTCAAAACCACAGGAAACCCAATCACGTAAGTCAGAGACGCGTATGCTGCTGTATAAAACCTCACGTGTTCTTTGGTGAAGCACTCAAGTGTATAGTCAGATCTAAGGTAGGCTGGGCAAACACGTGCTTCCTCGTGTGCACATAACTGGTGACACGAGGCAGGAAGAATCTCAAACACTTTGACGCACGTCGATGGATACAGAACAAACAGAAGAAACAACGACATACGAAGGCAAGAACGTTTAGAAGCAAACAGAGCATCTTTGACATCAACACCTTTGACATCAAACCACAGTTTCCTTATCACGTAATATACCATTGGCATGGCAACGCAGATCACATTACCTGCCAGTCCTAGAACAAAGTCACTGTATGCGTTGACTTTGAGGCTTGGAACCAGACAGCTCAATGGCACGATCTGCAGGATATTCAGCTGGATAAAGCGCGCGTAATAGCCGATAGAAGATACTGCTGTGGGCCACTGAACGTACGAAAAGGCTTGAAGAATTCCAGCTAACACTTGGTAAAACCCAAGAAGGATCTTGACGTGCGCCAGAAAAATATCAGTTGTGGCTCTTCCCGATGACTTGGATCTTTTGTCGCTTCTGATAAGGACTACGAAGATTACAATCAATACGCAGAATACAACAGATATTTGAATGGCAGCAATTGTCTTGGAAGGACACGTATGACACTCGAGGAGGCGCTTGTAGTATCCATGGGAACAGACAGCACACAGAGGGCCCGTGTAGCCTGTAGCGCAGTCAGCACGAAGACCCCCCTTGCACGATTCTGCTCGTTGACACTTGTGTGCTATCGGCAGGACCCCTGTCAATGAATGGAAACAAAACATAATTTATACGTTACAGTCTCATTATTTGTTTGTTGAACTGTTTTGTGATGTCACATCCTTAAATTTACTCGTCTCTCTTGATTCGAGATTTTTTGTCCGGGTTCGCCAGTTCACTAGCATTTTATATGCAAATTTATATTTTTTTAGATAGAGTCTTTTCTATGACTTGTATAGATATCCAGTTTAGTCCCGGACCTCTCTGAAAATCACTGTTGTGAGAGAGTGTTCCTGGAGCAAATCTGGTTTGCAATAAAGATTATCATTATTAAAACAGTTTTACTCCCTTTGCAAAACCCAACACGCCCTAAATTCGTATTTGATATGTGAGTTAGCCATGGCCTGAAAGTTTGTTTTCTTTATCATGACAATTGCAATCTTACTAACCGTGGTAAACAGAGGTATTTTTTTCGTAATTATCGCTCTCAATCTCCAGGTTTTTCACCAGTTCTTTATATTCTTGAATCGCAAATCCAGGCCCTTCAAGGGACCAATAATATCCGGGGGACAGAATAAGAATGTCCCTCTCACATATGGTCCCTTGACTAGGACAAGGGGTACATGGGCCAAACCGGTCTAGACGGTAGCTGTTTCTAAGACAGGGACACGCCCTGAATCCAGCAAAACTTGTTGTATTGGTCCCTAAGAGAATGAATACATGACAGATTACTAAGAAATTTGTATCTGTAACATCACATCATACTACCTCACACAGCACAGCATAGCAAAGCACAAAACAACAGTGGCGTAGGGTGGACCCAGTATCTGGGGGCACCAAGAATAAAAACTAATTACCAATACATCACATCACCCACATCATCGCATCGCATCGCATCGCATCGCATCGCATCGCATCGCATCGCATCGCATCGCATCGCATCGCATCGCATCGCATCGCATCGCGTCGCGTCGCGTCGCGTCGCGTCGCGTCGCATCGCATCGCATCGCATCGCATCACACCACACCACATCACACCACACCACACCACATCACACCACACCACAGCACACCACACCACATCACACCACACCACAGCACACCACACCACAGCACACCACAGCACACCACAGCACACCACAGCACACCACAGCACACCACACCACACCACACCACACCACACCACACCACACCACACCACACCACACCACACCACACCACACCACACCACACCACACCACACCACACCACACCACACCACACCACACCACACCACACCACACCACACCACACCACACCACACCACACCACACCACACCACACCACACCACACCACACCACACCACACCACACCACACCACACCACACCACACCACACCACACCACACCACACCACACCACACCACACCACACCACACCACACCACACCACACCACACCACACCACATCACAGCTTACATATGTTTTTACCTTCAGGACAAGCATTACAGTCTGACAGTAGTTTTCCTGGGGCGTGGTTTGGATGAACAAACGTTCCTCGATGACATTCCTTACATCCATTACCATGTGAAGTCAAACCAACCGCAGCTACCGAGTTCTGGTAAAAACCTCCTGCAAGAACACAAGATGTTAAAATGTTCTGATTTGTCTTAAAGTTTTGGAACTGATTGTGATTTGTTTACAACTGGTTAGACGGGGGCCGGAGAGGAATTAGCTCGTAGTTCTCCAAACATCTGACATTTTACCTGCAGGACATTTTACGCATCCCTCTGAAATCCCGTCATTCACAGAGTACGTCCCTCGAGCACATGGTTGACAGTATTTATTTGCGTCGCAGACGAAACCAGTTGTGCGCAAGACATAAACCAATGGATCAGAATATACGTAAAACCTGAGAAGATCTTCTGCGAACCTTCGGATAGAAAAAAGATTTTGTTCATTGTAATGAGAAAAAATACTATCTACAGCAAGTTATGCTGCAGAAAAACTATGTTATCTTATTTGATTTCAAATATTTTCAAGGTGCGCAAACTTTTACAGGAGTTATACTAAGCAGGAGAGCCAAATATTTCTATTAGAATACAACAAACATTTTGACTGGATCTTGTATTCTGTTGATCGAGTTGAGCTGCATAGTAACCACAAATAAGACTGCGCATTGTGGTGTATAAGCCATATTGTAAATTCTCATGTTCAAATAAGAAATAAGTCGGTGTCTTCATCAACAAAAATAGACTTGATTTTCCATCTTTTTAAAATTTAAAAAAGTTTGTAACTCACATGTAAATAGATATTGAGATTGGTAAATAATAAAAGTTTTGGAACACATTTGTGTTGATTGATGACAACTTGTTGTTGTAAAGTACTCTGAAAAAGAAAAATCATCAAAGTAGCAGTTAGTGTCATTGACCTGGCGCTTATAAAGGAGAGATATCTTTCAAGCCACTTGAAAGTCTAACCGTTTGCAGATGTAATTACAAAGGCAGCACTTTCTCCGCAGATATTTTAAGACCCTGAGTATTGATCCGGTCAGGGCTTGAACCCATGACCTCCCGCACGGTAGTCCGGTGCTCAACCAACTGAGCCAACCGGGGGCGGGTTGGGGAGTTTCGACGCATTTGGACACATCAAAGTTACTTTATCATTACTTACAATGATTTCAAGCCAAAGACAGGAAGTGAACCTGATTCTATTCTGGAGATCTTGTTGTCGGAAAAAATCCTAGGTAAAGAAAAAAATATATATATATGTGTCTATATATAATCATAAAAAGTATATGACAGTATAAATATAGGATAGTGTGAAACATTAGGTTTAGTATAAGCATGGTACAGCACGGCAGGGCATAATATAACATGACATGGCATAGCATAATATAACATGAATTAGCATAGCATAGCATGGCGCACAAGTAGCATGGCATAGCATAGCATATCATAGCATAGCATAGCATAGCATAGCATAGCATAGCATAGCATAGCATAGCATAGCATAGCATAGCATAGCATAGCATAGCATAGCATAGCATAGCATAGCATAGCATAGCATAGCATAGCATAGCATAGCATAGCATAGCATAGCATAGCATAGCATAGCATAGCATAGCATAGCATAGCATAGCATAGCATAGCATAGCATAGCATAGCATAGCATGGATACTACGCATAACATAACATAGCATATAGCATGGCATAACGCAGTTCAACTTGCATAATATAGCATAGCGCGCAAATAGCATAGCATAGCATAGCATAGCATAGCATAGCATAGCATAGCATAGCATAGCATAGCATAGCATAGCATAGCATAGCATAGCATAGCATAGCATAGCATAGCATAGCATAGCATAGCATAGCATAGCATAGCATAGCATAGCATAGCATAGCATAGCATAGCATAGCATAGCATAGCATAGCATAGCATAGCATAGCATAGCATAGCATAGCATAGCATAGCATAGCATAGCATAGCATAGCATGGGATAACATGACTTACCATAACATAGGGCGCAAATAGCATAGCATGGTATAGCATAGCATAGCATGGATACTACGCATAACATAACAGCATATGCAGTTCAACTTGCATAATATAACATAGAATATAGCATGGCATAACGCAGTTCAACTTGCATAATATAGCATAGACTATAGCATGCCATAACGCAGTTCAACTTGCATAATATAGCATAGAATATAGCACAGTATAGGAGTGCGTGACATGACATATAAAGAGCACATATAACATAATACTTGATTGACAAAAATACTTACACGATCTCAAGGGAATCCGCTCTACTGAATTCATGTTGTCGCGTTATACTCTTCAATTTGTTGTTGTGGAAAAGCCTGTTTAGATGATAACAAGTCATTAGTAATTCTTCATAGCCTATGTTGATTACGGTTGTTTTGTGGGTGTGGGTGGCTACAGTCTGACTTACAAGTACTTAAGACTAGATAAACCTCTCATTGCCCCAGCCTCGATGTGTGAAATCTCGTTGTTGTTGAGAAGTCTGAAAAAAATCCAGATTTTAGTTTTGAAGATTTTGTTAGGTTTTGTCGTTGTTGTTGTTGTTGCTGTTGTTTTTGGTGGTTGTTGACTCGAAGGTTTATACTATTTTAATAATCACACACACACATATAGTATCATTTAATACTTTCTATTATATCATTAGAAATACTTTCTACCACTTATAATAGGAATTGATTTTAAGGTAGTGCATGGGCTTGTTTTTAAATGAACCATCCCACCACCACCAATAGTTCCATTCACAGTTCCCTGCGCCATCTTGAAAGGTAGCCGGGCCTTTGAATCAAAGCTGGACGGACGGTGAGCTTGCAATGGTAGAGACCTTTTTTAACATGCCCCTTGGACAATTATTCACATGTCTATCATTGCATAGCAATTTCACCGTCTTTTCGGCTAGGTAATATTTCTTTATCATCTTTTAAATTGTGTGTTTTTGCGGCTGATTTTGTGACCTTTTCTTGGGCAAGTATTCATCTCAGTTGTTTTTCAAACTTTTTGTTAAACTGGTGGAGGTAAATGATAACTGATCGTTATGCCAATCACTGTGAACAAATTGATTGCCAATTAGGATAAAAGCACACTACACGACAAGTAGAGAGGTACCACGGCAACCATGTTGTGAGGCAGAAGAGGATTTCTGTTGTCTTGTCCCACAGCATGACTAGTGTAAACTTCTTTATAGACCCCTTGCAGCACGTCGGAATGCAGCTCAATTTGGAGGACAAAACAATAGATTCCAATTCTCAGGAGATTGAAATTCTTTTGTTTTTTTCCCTCCAAATTGAGATACTTTGACGTCACGGGAAAGGAGTATATTAACGAATATGTCTGACTCCCTGCGGAAGTGGAACTTTGGTACTCACAAAGTGTGACATTGACTTAGATCATCAAACAGTCCTTTTGGTATCTTTGTAATGCGATTGTTGTACAAATATCTATGAAAAAAATATCCTATGACTAAAATAAAGTAGGCCTAGGCTGGTGAACAGTGATTAGATGGAGGGTCGAACAAGGTGGAAATCATACTACGCCGAAACACTCATCCTCAGGGTTAAGAGCATCGCATGAAACTTTCCATTTGCCCATCACCGTTTTCCTGATGATCTAGCTTTTTCTTGGGGTGGATGTGACGTCATATCCACCATGTTGGATGACCAAAACAATTGGTCTTGATTATGCCAAATAACATCCCTATATGGAGGGTCGAACAAGATGGAAATCATACTACGAAACACTCAACCTCAGGGTTAAGAGCATCGTATGAAACTTTCCATTTGCCCATCACCGCATCTGATGATCTAGCTTTTTCTTGTGGTGGATGTGACGTCATATCCACCATGTTGGATGACCAAAACAATTGGTCTTGATTATGCCAAATAACATCCCTATATGGAGGGTCGAACAAGATGGAAATCATACTACGAAACACTCAACCTCAGGGTTAAGAGCATCGTATGAAACTTTCCATTTGCCCATCACCGCATCTGATGATCTAGCTTTTTCTTGGGTTGGATGTGACGTCATATCCACCATGTTGGATGACCAAAACAATTGGTCTTGATTATGCCAAACAACATCCCTATATGTTCTCAATGCATGCGTAGTAGTTGAATACTTACATTTGCAAAAGACTTGTTTGACCTCTTAAGGTATCAGGATGAATATAACCAATTTGATTCCTTTGAAGATGCCTAATTATAAAAGTAAAACAATTGTCATATCATATGTAAACACCTGAATTTTAGTTAAAAAGTCTGCCTTTCAGTAGCGTGTCGATAGAGTTAGGGATGCACGCAAGATGTTGAGCAAGAAACAAGCGAGGTGAAGGCTTTTTGAGCTGAATACTATGTCAGTATCAAAATTTGTGAACGCGTAATGTTTAACTTGGCATCGCGGTCTATTTTAAGGGCGACTCAGCGACTTTATTTTATTGCGTCTTGTCTAAACGCATTTCAAAAAAATCGCGTCGCCTGTGCAAGCAAAACATCGCTCGTGTAGCCGCGGCTTAAAGTGGGTCATTGCAGAAGAATAAATTCTAAGCTGAAAAGGGTTACATAATAGCTGGTTTGCAGCTACTGATAAAATTTGTAGATATGTAGCTAGATGCGTTCAGTTGGAGCTGAAGTAAAGGAAAGCAGAAATCACTTACAGAGTGGAAAGGCCTAGGCCTTGGTGACGACGAAACATTGGGAAGCTGATATTTTTCAAGTTATTAAAGCTTAACTCCCTAAAATAACATTAAAAAAATACAAATTGAGTTGCGTCTGGAAGGATGGGAAGATGTTTGACTTGGAATTTACGCAATCATATCATTCTAGGGGACGCTACAGGGCTCGAAATAGGGGCCTGCCAATGGCCAAAATGCAGGTCAAGTTTTACTACTTTCAGGCTAAAACAATTTTGAACTGCCAAATGGAAAATAAAATAGCAGGGGAATTTTGCTCCAAAATTATTTATCCTGCCGAAAATAAGAAACGGTCTGGCCATTTATCTTTTCTATTTCGAGCCCTGCGCTAGTATGTCCAGTCAGCATTGCGTAATTATGGATAATAAAGGAAGATTTTGCATGGTGACAGGTCTAAATTCCTAGCAACAACTAACCCCTGTGCAGGGAGGACAAATATAACTGTGTATGATTAGTCTATGATCGTCGCGGAGTATCAAGCAATTTTAAAAGTAATTGCAATTATAGAAGCCCGAAAATATTTCTGAGCTTCAACGGGATTTGAACGGATGACCTTTGCAGAACCGGTGCAATGCTCTACAAACTGAGCTATGAAGCCACATATGTTGGTAGGAGGTCATTTTTGTTGAGTTCATTCGGCCACAGAGTACAATTAAGTTACAGAGTAAGGTTACTTAAATTGCTTAATACTCCGCGACGATCATAATCATACACAATTTATTAACCGCGGATCAGACCAACATATATAAATTAGGAGAAATATAAGTTAGATTAACAGCTGTTATTGTACTGCAGTACTCCAATCTCCATATTCAGCTGCTACATGCGGCATGTTGTTTATTGTATGTTGCTTACTAAGCTAGTAATTTATTATATTCACACGTAAATAATGTCAGCACAGAACACATTATGCTGGAAAAATGTTTGGTAAAATTCTATATTATGGTGACCTTCCGCTGATTGCCTCCACATCGTCCATGATAGTGCAATTCAGGCTTTGTATGCAATATGTAACATGTAACCTTCACCAGGCTTTTTTTAAATAGCTGTATTTAATATTACTTACAGATCAATCATTTGTCCTCTCACATGTTCAAAAACTCCTTCCTCTATTACGTCTAATGAACAATTTTTTAGGAACCTGTTAAAAGTAGCAATAGTTAGAAAAGTGCCATAAGAACGGACCCTGTCTCATGGGCTTGGGACACGTTGGCCATCAGCCCGTCCATCCATCCCCTAGTCAGTCATTCCGTCCGTCCGTGCGTCCGTCCGTGCGTCCGTCCGTGCGTCCGTCCGTGCGTCCGTCCGTCCGTCCATACATCAGGGTCTGGAAGGGGGGATACGGATCCCGAATCACGCACTGTTTTTCCCGAAATCCCGCAAATATCTTTCAAGACCCTGATACATTCATCCGTCCATCCTCCATCCCGGATCCCGCAAATATCCTTCCAGACGATATGCCTGATACATCCATCCGTCCGTCCATCTTCCATCCATTCATTCCGGCATTTATCCACTAATTGATTCATACTATTGTACTAAAACATATCCAGAACACCAGCTTTTCCTCATGCTACATTACACCCATTTTCATAACTACACAACCAACACAGCCCAAGACGTCTGAGGTTTTGTTTGTCGTCAATCAAGAAATTACTAGCTCAGACCGTTGAAAATTTGATTGACGGAACCCAAAAACCCTGACGTCTTGGGCTGTGTTGGTCGCGTTATTAGGAAAATGGGTTTACTGAAATAATTCATTTTTGAGATTTGCTTGATGACAGATCCTGGATGAAATCTACATACCAATTATCGTTTGGTAATTTATGTTGCTTTATAGATTATATGTGTATACTTACAACATCCGTGCATTAATCAGTCCTTTGAAGCATCCTTTCCTGAGGACCTTCAAGGGGTTACCATCAAAATCACTACATTTGAAAAAAGGAAAATATGAATGGAACTCGATAGGGCCTTTACTGTTTTATAGATACAGTGGAATTAAGGCTCTCCTTGCGACCACTCTCGTAAGCGACCAGCGACCACTCTCGTAAGCGACCAGCGACCACTCTCGTAAGCGACCAGCGACCACGATTTTGAAACCCCGTTTGCATTGCCACTCATGACCACTTTTTCAATTTCCCTAGGAGGTCAGTTACGAGAGCTTCCGCTGTATTTAACAAATAAAACAGCTTTTTCCGTGTTCCGTTCAGTAATCAAGCATGCAGGAAGTGGCGTAAGCACGAAAGAAGTGTAGAGAGAAGCACGAGACGTAGGCTGTAGCAAACTTCTTGGTTTGAAAATTTACGTGTTGTATTACTTACATATCACCAATGATATTCGTTCTTGAGAAGGTTGATTCAGGAAGAGATGTTATGTTGTTATCACTAAGAAACCTGTGAAAATACAAAATATCTAAAATAACGACACCATGTTGGTGTAGTTATGGTGATTGGATCTGAATCAATTGAACGTACTTCCCTCTAAATTTTGTGCGGTAATTTGAGCAAGAAAGTCGTGCAACAATGTCACATTGCAAGTTGCAGAGTAAATGCGGCTCGTATTACCACCCCGCGCAACACTATTTTTGTAGTGCGACTTTGTTGCACAAAGTAGACGCTCTTTCTACTCTCTGCAGCAATAAAATTTGTTGCGTGCGTGGTGGTAATACGAGCAACATCGCTCTGCAACTTGCATCGCAACAATGTTGCGCGACAAGTTGCACGACTTTGTTGCTCATGAGTAAAGAGCTGTTTACAAGTAAACTATAACCAAACCAAAAAAGCTAAAGACAAGGGAATTGACCTGATGTGAAAATGTAAGGAATATCTATAGTTTGAAGAACAAACTTACAAAGTTTTGAGTCTTGGGTTCATGAGCGTCACGTTACTGATACTTTGAATTCGATTGTTATGAAGAAATCTGAAAAATGAGTTTAAAGTACAAATGTTTGTTGAGGACCATGCTCTTATATCATACGCTACACTCTCAAATCTTTCAAAATGTCACTTTCTTACTTTTATAAACCCGAGTATTTTTACTCGGGTACGGCTAAAGCGAGACGACCAGCTACGTTGATCGCGTTCCCCGAAAGGAATTATGGGTCAACTATTCTTGATTAATATTTTCCGAGCAGGGACATGGGAAATGCTAATCAAAATACGATGTCCAATCCTCAATTCTGATTGGTTGACCTTGAGTTCATTCTGAAGATCAACTCAGCTCGGAGAGATATTGTCCTGCATTACATCAAAACATTTACTTACAAAGTATCGAGTGCAATCAGTGTTTCGAAGGGGTTTCCATTGAGTACCTCAATTCGGTTGTTGCCCAAATTCCTATGAAGCACAAATTCGGCCTCAAAATTATTCATTTATCTTATACTGCAAGCCCATGAATCCGTAAGCCCCCTCCCCCCCCCCCCCCCCCCCCCCCCCCCCCCCCCCCCCCAGGGATTTGAGTGAACAAGTAAACATTGCAATTTACTGTTTACTTTCATGGAACATGCACTATCATTACATAACTTTTAGGGAACTGCATGTTGGATGGATTTTGGGAATAAGAGAACAATGCATGATCTATAACTGCTTAGCTTGATTAACTTAACTATTTCTAAGGCTGTGTTTAGTCTTCTCCTGCAATTAAATATATATGTTTATATTTATAAGAAATATACTTGCAATATGCAACAGCTAGTGCTAGCTACTTAGTTGTACTCACAGATACTCAAGGTAGGAAAGTCCGTAAAAGGTATCGTTGTTAATGTATCTCAACTTGTTAAATGCAAGGTTGCTGTGGGTGTTGTAATACATTTGGTCTTTATGTTGTTTGGCACGAAAAGTTTCATACACATTTGGCAGATAGAGTCAAAATTTATAGATAATAGTAATAAAGAATAACGATGGATACATAGTTCGCTAAAATAACACAAGCAAATCGAAAGGTGAATTAAAAGAGCAATGCAAAAATGATGTCCGATTATTGATAATTCTTAGTTTTGCTGTATAATTTCTAATTTATTTATCAATCACAATATTATATTCTGGGTTAATTGCCATGTTTATTTTACCTATTCCCCCCATCTCTTGCACTGCTACTCAGTCGATCGCCTGAGATAGACATAGTGCATCCGTGAAAAAACCGTCTCATCTATTTGACTCTATTTATCAGTCTCATTGCACAGTGTATTATAATTATACCTACATATCATTCAGGGATGTTGAGTTTTCGAAGACCTGGAAAGCCTTCGCGATAATGATCGTGGTCAGATTGTTATTTTCAAGGTCCCTGAGAAGAAGACAAATGATATTTTGAAGCTGTTTAAAGCTTTAGAGCTTTAGTCCCATAACACAAAATACGCGGGAAAACTTATATTTGACCATGAGGTAATGGATGGATGGATGGATGGATGGATGGATGGATGGATGGATGGATGGATGGATGGATGGATGGATGGATGGATGGATGGATGGATGGATGGATGGATGGATGGATGGATGGATGGATGGATGGATGGATGGATGGATGGATGGATGGATGGATGGATGGATGGATGGATGGATGGATGGATGGATGGATGGATGGATGGATGGATGGATGGATGGATGGATGGATGGATGGATGGATGGATGGATGGATGGATGGATGGATGGATGGATGGATGGATGGATGGATGGATGGATGGATGGATGGATGGATGGATGGATGGATGGATGGATGGATGGATGGATGGATGGATGGATGGATGGATGGATGGATGGATGGATGGATGGATGGATGGATGGATGGATGGATGGATGGATGGATGGATGGATGGATGGATGGATGGATGGATGGATGGATGGATGGATGGATGGATGGATGGATGGATGGATGGATGGATGGATGGATGGATGGATGGATGGATGGATGGATGGCTTCTTAACGATCTTTGTAGACCATAGAACGTTAAGTTGTCCATCTTGATCAAGTTGTTGTCTTTTAAAATCCTAGTAAAAACGTATTCATTTCATTTATAAACAATGCCAGAACTACAATTATTCTATTTGAACTACTTACAAATCCATCAGGCTATGTAAACCAGCAAAGGCACGTGGGGCAATATATTTAAGTCTGTTTCTTGCCAGAATTCTATGCACAAGGTAAAGACAATTTATTTTTTTAAATGTTTGGAGGATCTTATAATAAGATCGTGTCCTACTTTTAAGCAAATACATATTCTGATACAAATGGGACGCATGGTTATCAGTAGGGGATGATACAGATGGATCGCATGGTTGTCAGTAAGGGATGATACAGGTGGGACGCATGGGTATCAGTAGGGGATGATACAAATGGGGCGCATGATTATCAGTAGGGGATGATACAGATGGGACGCATGGTGGTCAGTGGGGGATGATACAAATGGGACGCATGGTTTTCAGCAGGGGATGATACACATGGGACGCGTGTTTGTCATTAGGGGATGATACAGATGGGACGCATGGTTGTCAGTAGGGGATGATACAAATGGGACGCATGGTTGTCAGTAGGGGATGATACAGATGGGACGCATGGTTGTCAGTAGGGGATGATACAAATGGGACGCATGGTTGTCAGTAGGGGATGATACCGATGGATCGCATGGTTGTCAGTAGGGGATGATACAGATGGGACGCATGGTTGTCAGTAGGGGATGATACAAATGGGACACATGGTTGTCAGTAGGGGATGATACAGATGGGACGCATGGTTGTCAGTAGGGGATGATACAAATGGGACGCATGTCTGTCAGTAGGGGATGATACAAATGGGACGCATGGTTGTCAGTAGGGGATGATACAAATGGGACGCATGTCTGTCAGTAGGGGATGATACAAATGGGACGCATGTCTGTCAGTAGGGGATGATACAAATGGGACGCATGGTTGTCAGTAGGGGATGATACAGATGGGACGCATGGTTGTCAGTAGGGGATGATACAAATGGGACGCATGGTCGTCAGTAGGGGATGATACAGATGGGACGCATGGTTATCAGTAGGGGATGATACAAATGGGACGCATGGTTATCAGTAGGGGATGATACAATTGGGACGCATGGTTGTCAGTAGGGGATGATACAAATGGGACGCATGGTTATCAGTAGGGGATGATACAAATGGGACGCATGGCTATCAGTAGGGGATGATACAAATGGGACGCATGGTTGTCAGTAGGGGATGATACAAATGGGACACATGGTTATCAGTAGGGGATGATACAGATTGGACGCATGGTGGTCAGTAGGGGATGATACAAATGGGACGCATGGTTGTCAGTAGGGGATGATACAGATGGATCGCATGGTTGTCAGCAGGGGATGATACAAAGGGGACGCATGGTTGTCAGTAGGGGATGATACAGATGGATCGCATGGTTGTCAGCAGGGGATGATACAAAGGGGATGCATGGATGAATGGATGGATGGATGGATGGATGGATGGATGGATGGATGGATGGATGGATGGATGGATGGATGGATGGATGGATGGATGGATGGATGGATGGATGGATGGATGGATGGATGGATGGATGGATGGATGGATGGATGGATGGATGGATGGATGGATGGATGGATGGATGGATGGATGGATGGATGGATGGATGGATGGATGGATGGATGGATGGATGGATGGATGGATGGATGGATGGATGGATGGATGGATGGATGGATGGATGGATGGATGGATGGATGGATGGATGGATGGATGGATGGATGGATGGATGGATGGATGGATGGATGGATGGATGGATGGATGGATGGATGGATGGATGGATGGATGGATGGATGGATGGATGGATGGATGGATGGATGGATGGATGGATGGATGGATGGATGGATGGATGGATGGATGGATGGATGGATGGATGGATGGATGGATGGATGGATGGATGGATGGATGGATGGATGGATGGATGGATGGATGGATGGATGGATGGATGGATGGATGGATGGATGGATGGATGGATGGATGGATGGATGGATGGATGGATGGATGGATGGATGGATGGATGGATGGATGGATGGATGGATGGATGGATGGTACATCAAAATCAAACTAAAATTATTTTACTCACAGGCTTCTTAACGATGTTTGTAGACCATAGAACGTTAGGTTGTCCATCTTGATCAAGTTGTTGTCTTTTAAAATCCTAACAAAAACGTATTCATTTCATTTATAAACAATGCCAGAACTACAATTATTCTATTTGAACTACTTACAAATCCATCAGGCTATGTAAACCAGCAAAGGCACGTGGGGCAATATATTTAAGTCTGTTTCTTGTCAGGTTTCTATGCACAAGGTTAAGACAATTTAATTTTTTAGATGTTTAGATGATCTATTAATAAGATCGTGTCCTACTTTTAAGCAAATACATATTCTGAACGTGTTCAAAACAATCTGCTGAAGGTGCAAAATCTAATAAACACACCATTTTCACAAATTGATAACTTGCATTATGACACACCGGCTGAAGTGGAATATACTCACAATTGTCTGAGTGTGTTAAGGCCATTGAACATCCCATACGTAATTGCTAACAGTCGGTTATCAGACAAGTCTCTACAAAAGAAAAAAACACTCTTTCAACTGAAGAGCTATTAAAAAGACTCCAAAATAAAAATTGACAAGAAGTGAACTTACAAGGAATGAGGACTGAAAACCTCTTGAAATGCTCCAATGGCAATTGATGCAATATGGTTCTGATTAAGAAGTCTAGAAAAAATTAGTGCATGCTTGTGAGTAGGGAATGATACAAATCGAAAGTATGGTTATCAGTAGGAGACGATACAAATGTAACGCATGGTTGTCAATAGAGGATGATACAAATGGGATGCATGGTTGTCAGTAGGGTATGATACAAATGGGATTCTTGGTTGTCAGTAGGGTATGATACAAATGGGATTATTGGTTGTCAGTAGGGGATGATACAAATGGGACGCCTGGTTATCAGTAGGGGATGATACAAATGGGACGCATGGTTATCAGTAGGGGATGATACAAATGGAACTAATGGTTGTCATTAGGGGATGACACAAATGGGACGCGTGTTTGTCAGTATGGGATGATACAAATGGGACGCATGGTGGTCAGTAGGGGACGAAAGAAATGGGATGCATGGTTGTCAGTAGTTGATGATACAGATGGAAACCTACAGGCGTGTTATTCGTACGGTTTTCCTGAAAGTTACGACTTTGCCGTCGTTGAGCACACTGAAAGTGTAGTGTAAGAAGATAGACATTTTAAAACAAAGTTGCATAGATATCGGGAACGGATCAATTCTATATGGTATTAGTGAAAGCTTCATTAAAAGTAAAGCAACTTACAGCCGTATTGTTTCCCCTTCGAAGATATGTTTCGTTAAATTTTTCATGCTGTTTCCTCTGAGATCACTGAAATTGCAATAAAATTTATAAGTAAACTCATTTCCAATATTTTCTTTTTTGCCAATTTTAGTTATCTACAAGGTATGTGAAAAAATGATTTTTTTTCGATTTTTACTTTAGAACTTCAGTAATCGTCTTTTTTCTAAAAGGGAGAAGTGTATAACGATCAACAGGCCTTTATTTATTTATTTATTTATTTATTTATTTATTTATTTATTTATTTATTTATTTATTTATTTATTTATTTATTTATTTATTTATTTATTTATTTATTTATTTATTTATTTATTTATTTATTTATTTATTTATTTATTTATTTATTTATTTATTTATTTATTTATTTATTTATTTATTTATTTATTTATTTATTTATTTATTTATTTATTTATTTATTTATTTATTTATTTATTTATTTATTTATTTATTTATTTATTTATTTATTTATTTATTTATTTATTTATTTATTTATTTATTTATTTATTTATTTATTTATTTATTTATTTATTTATTTATTTATTTATTTATTTATTTATTTATTTATTTATTTATTTATTTATTTATTTATTTATTTATTTATTTATTTATTTATTTATTTATTTATTTATTTATTTATTTATTTATTTATTTATTTATTTATTTATTTATTTATTTAT
This sequence comes from Anthopleura xanthogrammica, assembly GCA_964019055.1. Taxonomy (NCBI): domain Eukaryota; kingdom Metazoa; phylum Cnidaria; class Anthozoa; order Actiniaria; family Actiniidae; genus Anthopleura; species Anthopleura xanthogrammica. Next base: position 11,205,743 of record OZ025207.1, on the reverse strand, counting down.
TTATTTATTTATTTATTTATTTATTTATTTATTTATTTATTTATTTATTTATTTATTTATTTATTTATTTATTTATTTATTTATTTATTTATTTATTTATTTATTTATTTATTTATTTATTTATTTATTTATTTATTTATTTATTTATTTATTTATTTATTTATTTATTTATTTATTTATTTATTTATTTATTTATTTATTTATTTATTTATTTATTTATTTATTTATTTATTTATTTATTTATTTATTTATTTATTTATTTATTTATTTATTTATTTATTTATTTATTTATTTATTTATTTATTTATTTATTTATTTATTTATTTATTTATTTATTTATTTATTTATTTATTTATTTATTTATTTATTTATTTATTTATTTATTTATTTATTTATTTATTTATTTATTTATTTATTTATTTATTTATTACGTTTCCCAAAATAATACACTGACAAGAAAGGGGGAAAGAAAAGGAAACCACAACACACACACACACACACACACACACATATATATATATATATATATATATATATATATATACAGCCTTTTGCAAAAATTATGGCCGCTCCAAGTATATATACAAGTATATCAAAAGTATATCAGAAATTCTGGGATATCATCGCTGATATTTTTTTCGGGTTACCTATCACTAGGGCTTTCTGAAAAAAATATCAGGAATGACATCCCATAATTTCTGATGCACTTTTGATATACTTGTACATATACTTGAAACGGCCATAATTTTTGCAAAATGCTGTATATATATATATATATATATACAATACTAAGCTAAAGTGCAAAAAAAATTGATCGTTAAAATATAAAATGATGAAACCTTATACCTTAATACCCTAAAAAGAACTTGATAATGACGTTCAATAGAATATGAAGTAAGAGAGCACATCTCCGTCCCCATGACTACCACTCGAAGAGCCATGTCATATCCATGACCTTTTCTTATAAGTTACTTTCGATTTCAAGATACGAATCAAGTTTGTTTGCCATCCAGAAGAGCCTTCCCCAAGGGACCGCGAGCTGAATTGATTTGTTATGAAAGTGATATATCAGCACGTGACTGTTTGATCACGGCCAAATGGCTTTGCGATTTTTAGCAAAAAATACTTACAGTTTAATGAGAGAGAGACCAGAAAAAAGACTTTTGCTTAAGTGTTGGAGAAGGTTATTCCGGAGTATCCTATAAAACAGGATATATTTAACGTGTTATTTTTGTGATATCAAAACAAAATGCAATAAACTAGTTATCTTACGAAACAGGGAAACGAGAAAGGCCTCCAACTTTTGCTTTGTACACAACTTCAATACTTTTATTAGCTCCATCGTACTTACAAATTTCTTAAATTCCCGAGTCCTGTGAAGCTTCCTGGTTCAACACTAGTAATATTACAATTCCTTAAGTTCCTAAATAAACGAGAGAGAAAAAAACAAACTGGAATGGGTGAATGAATAAACAAAAATAAACTGGGCGAAATTCTTAACACCATTAAAAGTATCAAAATACTTACAATGTTGCTAGATTTGAAAGCCGTACAAAACTTGCATTTGTAATAATTCCCAAATTGTTGTAAGTCAATAATCTTGAATGAAACAAAGTTTTCTTTAATGAGTCCTTCGGTAACTGCTAAGGAGGGTTGGAGGGAGGAAAGAAAGGACAAGGGAATTAAAGTGAAAAGCAGCGAACACGAGTTAGTATTGATTAATTATTTCAAACTAGTTCAAAGGGGAGTGCAAAATTTTTTTTCACCAATTTACTTAATCACTTTCACAAATTGATCAGTCTTCCTTGGCTTTGGTTGATTTTTGCGAACCAATCATAGTCGGCCATCTGTTGGGCGTTTTTTTATATGAACTTACTTTATAATTACAAATACGAATTCCAAGATCTGTTAGCATGAATTACCTTGAAAAATTAAGACTTTCTAGGCTCTTTTCTTCAGTTTGCGATGGCAAAAGAGCAACAATTCCACGAAGTTGAATATTTTGACATACAAATAGCAAAATATTTGCTTACAATTTTTTGGTGTTGCGAGGGATGTCCCGCGGGATACTTGTAAGTTTTGCCCCGTTGCAGTTTACTATACGGCCTTGGGTAATCTTGCAAGCTGTTTCATTGATGGAGCCTAAAAAAGAATTTAAAATTAAATTGTTACAAAATATAGTATCAGTAATGTTCGTAAAAGATACAGATTCCATGTCGTTGCCACAACACCTCAAGCGCTTTGAGAGCTAACCAGATAAGAGCATCAACACACAAAAACCATTACATCAATTGTAAGAAAATGCGACACAGAGTACAAACTTTGTTTCAGTTGTCATTCAAAGTCTTCAAACGCACAGGAATAAAATACTTACTGTTTATGTCCAACTTTTGGCCTCTCAAAAACGAGGTATTGATAAAAACTGGAATAAAAACTAAAACGAATCTTGCATCCATGGCTGGCAAATGGGTTTGAAGTCAACTCAATTGCTACAAGCTTTTTTTATAATTTTGCTTCTTCTTTTTTAATTTGGTAAGAAGTGTTCATAATGAATTGAGTTTGAGGAGGGAGAGAGACAACAAATATTAAAGGAAAAGGGAGGGGATTACTAAAGGATCTATTGAACTTAATCAGTGGGGGAGGGACGTCAAAAGCTCACAGAAGAGAAAAACAACCCTAACATGAAGCAGCAAGAGAACATTTCAGCACATTTTTTGTCGGCGAACAGCAACTGTTTTGCATTTCTTGTTTTAAACTTTAATTGGTTGTGCCAGGAAGGAGGAACCGCGATGTATACAGACGTATTCCCCCTGTTCCAATACATAAATTATGGTCTTGTTCTTTCTAATTAATCTATGTGTAATATATATATTGATATACAGTGTTTATAGAAAGTTATTAAATTTACAATTAGATTAGTTTCATATTGTAACATATGGTTGGTTATGGACGTTTGTTTAAAAAAAACATTAAAAATAAAATAAAAAAATAAAAAAAATAAAATAAAAAAATAATAAAAAAATACGACAACATGATCTGCTTGACCACTGCTCTCGAAGAAATCCAAAAAAGTGAATTCTATACATTTATTTTAGTTCTAGTTTTAAAGGAGAAAAATATGCATTTTGGTCTCGTTGAAAGTTAATTCAACAGAAAGAATAAATAGGCCCTTTGCAGCTAACAGTCATGTTATGATATATCACTTCAATAGCTAATGGATTGAGCTCACGGTCCCTTGGGGAAGGCTACACTGGAAGGCAAACAAACTCTAAAAAGCTTCATATCTTAAGATCAAAAGCGTGTTTCGAGGGTATAACAGCATTTTGAAAAAGGCTTCACCCTAGGCATTAAAAGTTTAATGAAAATCGTTTTGAATAAATGAAATAGGATTTTTTTGCTCTCCAGTTACAGTCACGTGATTATTAGCTGCAAATGGCCTATTGAAGAAGCGAAAATTCAATATCTTTTTGGTGCACCAACCGTTCGTTATTTGCATACGAATTGATCAAGAGTTCATTTTACTTCAAAAGAAAATGGTATTAATTGCCAAGCAGTAATTGTGCAGTCCCAATGAATGTCAAACCAATATTATCGTTATTTAGTTTTCTTTTCTCGGCCTGAAATCATGCAATTCATACGACTTCCGTCCGGAAAAAACAAAAGCTAGGTCCCATCCTCTCTCTGCTTGAAATTTGACAATAATCTTGGACAATAAGAAAGGTTGTACCCAAACGGCTTCCTTTCAAAGGATAAAAGGCAAATAAAATCATCTTTAAATTTAACAATTCCTTAGCTCGTGGAACAAGTTCTTCACCTAGTCGTCATAAAATTGTGCTAAGCGTTCAAAAAGTGGAACGAAAGGGCTTCCTTTGTAAGGGCTAGCTTCTAGAAAACAAGTCATCTGTACATATGTATAACACAGATGTTAACTTATGCCACATCAACATTTGAACAAAAATGGCATTTGTAATCAACTTTGATCACGCAGGGAAATTGTAATCATTATCCAGGTATTCGACCAACGTTATTAAGGACTCCTTGCGGGTGATCAGGTTGAGAAAGAGAAATATATTTTTAGATGAGAAGCGCATATAATTTTCTCATTGTGAAAAAAAATTTACTGCCTTGATTATTTACACTGAAAAGCTGAATAAAGAGCAATTGAAATTATTCAAAGGATATCTGTCACTTTTCTGTTATCATTTCAATCTTGGTTCAGAATCTTGTTTGTTCAGCCATTTTCATAATTCCTTCGTCAGCTTGTTTCATTTCTTCCAACTCAATCTCGAGGTTGTCATTGACAACATCAGCTATGGCAGTGTTGGTAACACCTAGTGCGTCTGTGACTTGCGCACTGACTGTGTTTTTGAATCTTGTGTCGGATATCTCGTTCTGTGCATCTTGTACGGCGAGAAGGAACGTCAAACAGCAGCACACATTGCACTGTGGATTATTGCACATTGATTGCAATAACCTTCCAAAACCAACCAGATAACGAACTGTTGATGGATAATCAAAGATGTCATTATTTCTTCACGATTATGGAGCCATTTTCCAACTATAGACCCCTTGCAGCACGTCGGAATGCAGCTCAATAGGTTCCAATTCTCAGGATTAAAATTCTTTTGTTTTGTCCTCCAAATTGAGCTGCTCTGACGTCACGTGCAAGGGGTCTATAATGGAAAACCAGTAGTAGTTTGTGCACCGCACAGGCCCCTTTTCGGATGGGCAATGGATGGGCCTTGATGGGTCGATTGATGGGGCCTTTGTTTCAGGTTGTCATGGTGACCCAGTGACGTAATAGATTCGTTAATTATTCATAAATGTACTATTGTTGGACAAGTCTTTTGTTGTGGGTTTCGATTTATAGATCGCGGTGATTTTGAAATTTTTTATCGAACTCTGAAACTTAACCAAGCAAGTCAGGAAGCAAGAACAGGATCTGATTATGGAATTAAGAAGTGGTCGTGTCCTCAGTTTTGAAAGCCAAGAGTCCACGATCCAAGATACTACCCTAGAAGATTCTGAAATGATACAACAACTGAAAACCTTATTTGGATTGTTGTTTTATCACATGGGTGAACGATTAGGCATCGAGGTAAATCTGCACGAATTCCAAATAATCCATGGAAGAAGACCGAACTTGATTGAATTGTATTCCTTGAGAGCGAACAAAGAATCCTGGCACACCATATTTCACAAAGTATGGAATCGTATGCAAGTAGAACTCCCTCCTGAGAAAGTACTTCACTTGATTCCCCACGTTTTACTTCAAGAGTATACCATACAGCCAGAACATCCTCTGTATTCTGAGCCCCATGTGGTATTGACCAAGTACATTCGAGATCTTTATGAGAATCACAGCTGTGAGAGAATGATTGAGTTCATGTGTGAAGAACACAGGATTAATGAACAGGCCTCGGTAGTACGCAACAGAAAATTGTATCTGAATCGGATCGCCTCAAGTTTAATCGGGCAGGTGTTTTTCCTACCTGATGGTACCTTCACCAAAATAATACCCTGGGAAAAGATGTTGAAGTCTGCAAGAAATGGATGCTGTTTCTTCTCTGAGAAAAATGGTGGCTGTACAGTAGTGAAACTACCTTATACCTACTTTACTATGATTCCTACCTATGAGTACAAGATCGTTGAAACGGGACAAAAGTTTACCAGTCACGAAACTAATGCGCGTAAAGCTCTGTTACTTCACAAGAGATGCACTGAGAAACACTAATGGTTGTAATACTTTACAAGAAATATTTTGTGTAGTTTTTTGTTTATTGTTTGCCAAGATTTATTCATTTAAAAAAGAAAAATCCATTCAATCTATCTTGTCGTTTCAAATAGCTGTCATCAAGACCCGACTTTTGTCTGCAAAACAATACGATTAATGACTCATAAACGAGAAACAATGACAACTGCCAGTTACATGCAGCTAATTATTCAAATACGAAGGAAAGCGTTTAAAGTGTAAAATCTTTATTCGTCATTTAACATCAGTAATAACAATATTAGATATCATCAACCATTTTTATTATTCTAAGGGTATGAACTAGTGCTCATATTTATAAGGAGAACGGTTCATCTTTACTCGTACTGATCGACGCACACTTTTTCCAGAGTTTTTAGTCGGATTGCCTTCTAAATAGTTTTTCAGTTCAAGACGCGGTCGTTTTCGACGTTTAGGAAGTGAATCAGGTGGGGTCAAAAGCGAAGAAGGTGGTTGTATCAAGGGAGAAGGTGCCATGAAAGATGATGTAGGAGTTTGTGGCATTTGTGGTTCAGTGGAGAGTAACACAGGAGAGGCTGTGATAGGTGATGATGCGGGTGGAGGAAGAAAGTTAGATGGTTCAGCAGGTAGCGGCGAACTCCTTGCGGGTTCGATAGATAATTGGTCTGCAAGTAGTGACTGAAATTCTGCAGCTTGGCTGGGAATTGATGTTGGGCTAGCCAATCCCACAAGACTGGGATTCATTTTCTTCTTGTAACTCAAATAATTGTTTTGAAGTTGAATGTACTGCCTTGCTTTTTGACTTTTGTCCATATTAGAATCCTTGAGAAGGTTATTCATTTGGTCTTTTAAGTTTTGCATCCTAGAAATCTCTGGGGGCAGTACAAGATTTTGTCGCTCAATGTACTGGAGCAATTCCTCAGGTACATTTTTCTCTTGCTCTTTCTCCTCTCCAGGGAAGACATTGGTTCTCAATCTACAATTGTCTTGGGTGGTGGTCTTCAAATCAATAAATAGATATCCAAAAGGTCTACTGACTGCTTGTTCATATTTTTCGAGAAAATATTCTGTTTTTCCTGGATACATTTGTCTGGCTAGATTAAGGATTTGAAGTTTGTCTCTTGGATTTTTGAATATGACCAAATAATGACAATTCAAACTAATGTCTCGATTCACTTTTCCTTGATGAAAAATATTCTGTACCATGTAGATGACACTGAGATTGCGGTGATGCGATCCTTTGGCAAACAAATTTACGATACGTTTATCATTTCCAGTTTCTGTCATCTGGTCATCAATCACTATAAGATTCCGTAGCTTGATATCAAAAAAGTGATCTTTTTCCAGTTCCTGAGGAATACCTCTAATAAATTCGATGCCCGGTACAGTCCTTAACATTTCCACATAAGCAGGTTGCCACTGCGAATAACAGTATACAATACGCTGAGGTGGAGGTGTAATCATGGTGTGCGCATGATCCAACAACTGCTGAACCCAAACAGTTTTTCCGCAACCGGTAGTTCCTGCCACCATACAAGTAAATGGATGCAGCAACTGGAATTTACTACAGTTATCTGCTTGACCATTTTCCGTCTGTAAAGTGGTGGGTTTGAAAAGATGACCCAGGTCATCTTTGAGTATCTTTCCTTGCTGAAACCAGTATGTGCGTTCTGGACCATTTATTTTGTGGACCCGAATCAAATGAGACGATAGGTTTTGAACCGATTTCTGGCACAATAAACACATGCGAGCCATCTCGGGTCTTCTCAGTTATGAGTGAACTGAGAGGCTGCAGTCCTTTTTATACACATCAGACCACGTGTATCAGGTATCAGACTATCAATAGCTTAGCTTCCTGGCTATTAATAGCTTAGCCACCAGCTATCAATAGCTTAGCTATCAGACTATCAATAGCTTCCCTACCTGGCTATCCATAGCTTAGTTATCAGACTATCTGGCTATCAATAGCTTAGCTTAGCTTAGCTTAGCTTCCTGGCTATCAATAGCTTAGCTAGCTACCCGGCTATCAATAGCTTAGCTATCAGGCTATCAATAGCTTCCCTACCTGGCTATCCATAGCTTAGCTATCAGACTATCTGGCTATCAATGGCTTAGCTTCTTGGCTATCGATAGCTTAGCTACCCGGCTATCGATAGCTTCCCTATCTGGATATCAATAGCTTAGCTTAGCTTAGCTTCCTGGCTATCAATAGCTTAGCTACCCAGCTATCGATAGCTTCGCTATCTGGATATCAATAGCTTAGCTTAGCTTCCTGGCTATCAATAGCTTAGCTACCCGGCTATCAATAGTTTAGCTACCCGGCTACACGCTATAAAATTTCATGCACTCACAATTCTAGTTTATTATTTCATCATGTCTCGTGTTGTGAAGAACAATCTCGGTTATCTTAAACTCTTGGCGTCTTCCCCTGAACACCAAAAGAAATTCCTTCTTTGCACTGCCACACCCGAGCAAGTTCACGCAATTATTCAAGTGATTCATAATATTTTGCACGAGTACATCCCTACGACAGAACAAGAACGGGATCATCTGCGATCTTACCAAACCTCAATAGTTGATCTTCACGATCCTGGTGTTCCATATAAGAAAAAGAAACAAATTCTTGTGCAAGAGGGGGGTGGATTCATTTCGGAATTGTTGACCCCGGCTTTTATATCAGGACTTTTGATGCTATAAATGGATAGTGATGTAGGCGCGGGCAATCATTTGCTTTAAGAAGCGGTTGAGTATACATCAACATGAAAAGAAAATTTGAATGGGAACAAGAAGAGGAAGAAGACAGTGAAGAGTCCAATGATGAAGAAGAAAGTGAAGAAGAACCTATCATTCAGAGTATTTTGCAGGATCTTTCCGATGCCGTTTCACATCAAGATGCTAAAGATATCTTGCATAGTATGGCTGCTTCCAAAAATATTTTATTTTGGACACCAGGCGGAGAGCTTTTACGAAACCAGCGGCGCATACCTGTCACCAGTATTACAGACCTTTTAGATTATGTACTACTGCCTTACAATCGTGACATTCTCAAACCCAGAGCCCTTAATTCATTCCTGGAAGGATTGGCTGAATTGAGGATTAATAAGAAATGGATTCACAACAAGAAAGTGTTAAGCGATTTAATGCAGAAAGAAGAACTTGAGGATAACAAAGAGCAATCCGATGAATCTGATAGTGAAGAATCAAGTAGTGATGATGAAGACCAAGATTCTGATAATAATGACACAGGCTCTGAACAAGACACCCAGGAAGATCAAGAAGAAGAAAATGAGGAAAGTGGGACAGAAGAAGATCCTTGTGTTCGCTGTGGAAACAGGGATATCAAAGTGAACAGAATAGTAAAATGTCCAAAGTGTCTTTGGCACGAAAAGCTAGTAAATTTTCCTAGTTCAACACCCTGTAGTATTTGTGAACATCCATTTTTAATCAATAGGAATACACTCAAAAGTGTGATCACAAGATGTAATGCCTGCAAAACAGTACATCACCGCAGTCCCAAACGTAACAAGGAAGAAAGCTATAATCTAAGTAGTGATGAAGAGAATGTTTAATATTGTTATTTCTGAGGTTATATGATAAATAAAGATTTTACACTTCAAACGTTTTCTTTCGTATTATTTGAATAATTAGGTAGAAATTCGTAGGTCTTATTGTTTCTCGTTTATGAGTCATTAATTGCATTGTGTCGTATACAATAGTCGGGTCTAGACATGCTGTACGAGGACAATATATTAATTGGTTTCAAGGTTTTATTTACAATTTACATAAACGTTACAAGCGTAATTTAGATTGAATAAAATCTAGATCGAGTTGATTTCATCTTTCTGTTCTCAAAAATTGTGCAGGACAGAGTACAGGTTCTTGGAATTCGATATAGCTCCATACACATCTGGTGTTGACCCATAAAGTACTTTCAACTTTTTCAACTGTGTTGAGACTACTATCATCCAAATGACTCAATTGACAGCGCAGCAGATACATCGTGGTCCATGGAAGCTTGTAAAGTTCTTTTAGATACGCTTTCCAGGAACGATGGAGAGAAATTTGCGTTAAATAACACACCCCAAGGACCTTTCTCCATACATTTGTGGGATCAACAGCGTTCTTGGCTTCATCGTAAAACAAATTCCAAGATTCTTCTTCGGAAAGCATCAAGCAATCATGATGTATTTGGCTCGGATGGTCCGTGTCGCAGCCATAGCACTGTCTCTTTTTCTCAGCATGGATAAGTTTCACACATAGATCCATATACACCAAATGGAATATATTCGAAATCAAAAAGTAAAGTTGATGCCTTTCACGTTTTTCGATTTCATCTGCGCGACTTTTTTGAATACGGTCTACTGGTTTACTGGTCATCTTGTAGTCTATCGTTCTTGCTTGCTGGCTTGGTTGGTTAAGCTTTAGAGTTCGATAAAAAATTCAAAATGCCCGCGCTCTATAAATCGAATCCCACAACAAAAGACTTGTCCAACAATAGTACATTTATGAATAATTAACGAATCTATTACGTCACTGGGTCACCATGACAACACATAAACAAACGGCCCATCAACCGACCCATCAATGCCCATCCATTGCCCATCCGAAAAGGGGCCTGTGCGGTGCACAAACTACTACTAAACCTCTTCCATTCTAACCAATCAGACTACTATAAGCGGTTTAATCCTTTAACTAGATTATATTCTCTTCTTAGTGACAACAATCAAAATGAAATAATAGCAAAACATTGTGACGTCAAAGTGTATACTAGAGAGTTTAAGAATCCCGTTTATGGCAAACGTGGAACGTCAGTCGACCAGTGAAAAGTTCTTTAAAATTAGTAAAAACGAATCACAAAAATCTCCAAGTCGTAGATAAACAAAAGAATATTTCTTTTGTTAAGAAAGTTTGCAAAAGGTAAAGTGAAATACAGGAAAACGAAGAAAACGTGGTCACGTTTGCCGTTTCCGGGAGAAAAAAATGCGAATCTTAAGCTCTCTATTATCCAATGAAAACATAGTCACAAATAGTCAGGAACAAACATTTACCAAAAGAAAATATATACCGTAAACCTCCGAAATTAAGCCCCTTATCACTTGATTCTATTGTTCCTTTATTGTTTGTAGGCCCAAAAGGCACGTTGGGCAAATATGATATAAACCCAGGGATTATATTCGAAAGCTTACGGCATTATTCTGCTACAATTTTACCTGCTACGACTCCTATGACGAGTGAATTTGTGATGACAAGCAGAATCCCGAGTCCAATACTGTCCTGACCACGGTCAACACCAGAATCAGAACTCTCATCTGAAGGCATCTTCAGCAACACACCGATTCCAAGATTAAATGACGTCACTAATAATGACGTCATCTGCAGGTAATCCTCGAATAGGTCTGGGATTGGTCTGAATAGAGCATGCAGCACGGCAAACCCTGCTGACGTCATGGCCGCCACCCCGATCTGGGTTCGACTTTGAGAACCAATAAAGACAACGCCGGCTGTAAGGATGACTTTTCTTGCCATTTCTACGGCCTCCCAGTACCAACACTGGCTTGAATAATTCTCGTGTAGGAAACTGAGAGACAGTGTGATGGGGGTAACGTCTTTGACTTCCCTGAAAAGGATCAAACAATGGTAAGATCATAGCCTACCTATACTGAACAGACATTATATAGCACTGTGACAAATGTGTTTAGTGTTTATCAGTGTTTACTTACCCTTCTTTTTTCAGGTTTATTTTCAAGTTTTTATAATGATATTTCCAAAGAAGAAGAGTCAAAACCACAGGAAACCCAATCACGTAAGTCAGAGACGCGTATGCTGCTGTATAAAACCTCACGTGTTCTTTGGTGAAGCACTCAAGTATATAGTCAGATCTAAGGTAGGCTGGGCAAACACGTGCTTCCTCGTGTGCACATAACTGGTGACACGAGGCAGGAAGAATTTCAAACACTTTGACGCACGTCGATGGATACAGAACAAACAGAAGAAACAACGACATACGAAGGCAAGAACGTTTAGAAGCAAACAGAGCATCTTTGACATCAACACCTTTGATATCAAACCACAGTTTCCTTATCACGTAATATACCATTGGCATGGCAACGCAGATCACATTACCTGCCAGTCCTAGAACAAAGTCACTGTACGCGTTGACTTTGAGGCTGGGAACCAGACAGCTCAATGGCACGATCTGCAGGATATTCAGCTGGATAAAGCGCGCGTAATAGCCGATAGAAGATACTGCTGTCGGCCACTGAACGTACGAAAAGGCTTGAAGAATTCCAGCTAACACTTGGTAAAACCCAAGAAGGATCTTGACGTGCGCCAGAAAAATATCAGTTGTGGCTCTTCCCGATGACTTGGATCTTTTGTCGTTTCTGATAAGGACTACGAAGATTACAATCAATACGCAGAATACAACAGATATTTGAATTGCAGCAATTGTCTTGGAAGGACACGTATGACACTCGAGGAGGCGCTTGTAGTATCCATGGGAACAGACAGCACACAGGGGCCCCGTGTAGCCTGTAGCGCAGTCAGCACGAAGACCCCCCTTGCACGATTCTGCTCGTTGACACTTGTGTGCTATCGGCAGGACCCCTGTCAATGAATGGAAACAAAATATAATTTATACGTTACAGTCTCATTATTTGTTTGTTGAACTGTTTTGTGATGTCACATCCTTAAATTTACTCGTCTCTCTCTTGATTCGAGATTTTTTGTCCGGGTTCGCCAGTTCACTAGCATTTTATATGCAAATTTATATTTTTTTAGATAGTCTTTTCTATGACTTGTATAGATATCCAGTTTAGTCCCGGACCTCTCTGAAAATCACTGTTGTGAGAGAGTGTTCCTGGAGCAAATCTGGTTTGCAATAAAGATTATCATTATTAAAACAGTTTTACTCCCTTTGCAAAACCCAACACGCCCTAAATTCGTATTTGATATGTGAGTTAGCCATGGCCTGAAAGTTTGTTTTCTTTATCATGACAATTGCAATCTTACTAACCGTGGTAAACAGAGGTATTTTTTTCGTAATTATCGCTCTCAATCTCCAGGTTTTTCACCAGTTCTTTATATTCTTGAATCGCAAATCCAGGCCCTTCAAGGGACCAATAATATCCGGGGGACAGAATAAGAATGTCCCTCTCACATATGGTCCCTTGACTAGGACAAGGGGTACATGGGCCAAACCGGTCTAGACGGTAGCTGTTTCTAAGACAGGGACACGCCCTGAATCCAGCAAAACTTGTTGTATTGGTCCCTAAGAGAATGAATACATGACAGATTACTAAGAAATTTGTATCTGTAACATCACATCATACTACCTCACACAGCACAGCACAGCAAAGCACAAAACAACAGTGGCGTAGGGTGGACCCAGTATCTGGGGGCACCAAGAATAAAAACTAATTACCAATACACCACACCACACCACACCACACCACACCACACCACACCACACCACACCACACCACACCACACCACACCACACCACACCACACCACACCACACCACACCACACCACACCACACCACACCACACCACACCACACCACACCACACCACACCACACCACACCACACCACACCACACCACACCACACCACACCACACCACACCACATCACAGCTTACATATGTTTTTACCTTCAGGACAAGCATTACAGTCTGACAGTAGTTTTCCTGGGGCGTGGTTTGGATGAACAAACGTTCCTCGATGACATTCCTTACATCCATTACCATGTGAAGTCAAACCAACCGCAGCTACCGAGTTCTGGTAAAAACCTCCTGCAAGAACACAAGATGTTAAAATGTTCTGATTTGTCTTAAAGTTTTGGAACTGATTGTGATTTGTTTACAACTGGTTAGACGGGGGCCGGAGAGGAATTAGCTCGTAGTTCTCCAAACATCTGACATTTTACCTGCAGGACATTTTACGCATCCCTCTGAAATCCCGTCATTCACAGAGTACGTCCCTCGAGCACATGGTTGACAGTATTTATTTGCGTCGCAGACGAAACCAGTTGTGCGCAAGACATAAACCAATGGATCAGAATATACGTAAAACCTGAGAAGATCTTCTGCGAACCTTCGGATAGAAAAAAGATTTTGTTCATTGTAATGAGAAAAAATACTATCTACAGCAAGTTATGCTGCAGAAAAACTATGTTATCTTATTTGATTTCAAATATTTTCAAGGTGCGCAAACTTTTACAGGAGTTATACTAAGCAGGAGAGCCAAATATTTCTATTAGAATACAACAAACATTTTGACTGGATCTTGTATTCTGTTGATCGAGTTGAGCTGCATAGTAACCACAAATAAGACTGCGCATTGTGGTGTATAAGCCATATTGTAAATTCTCATGTTCAAATAAGAAATAAGTCGGTGTCTTCATCAACAAAAATAGACTTGATTTTCCATCTTTTTAAAATTTAAAAAAGTTTGTAACTCACATGTAAATAGATATTGAGATTGGTAAATAATAAAAGTTTTGGAACACATTTGTGTTGATTGATGACAACTTGTTGTTGTAAAGTACTCTGGAAATGAAAAATCATCAAAGTAGCAGTTAGTGTCATTGACCTGGCGCTTATAAAGGAGAGATATATTTCTAGCCACTTGAAAGTCTAACCGTTTGCAGATGTAATTACAAAGGCAGCACTTTCTCCTCAGTTATTTTATGACTCTGAGTGTTGATCCGGCCAGGGCTTGAACCCATGACCTCCCGCACGATAGTCCGGTGCTCAACCAACTGAGCCAACCGGGCGGCGGGTTGGGGAGTTTCGACGCATTTGGACACATTAAAGTTACTTTATCATTACTTACAATGATTGCAAGCCAAAGACAGGAAGTGAACTGGATTCTATTCTGGAGATCTTGTTGTCGGAAAGAATCCTAGTTAAAGAAAAAAATTAATATATATGAATATATATATAATTATAAAAAGTATATAATAGTATAAATATAGGATAGTGTGGAACATTAGGTATAGTATAAGCAGGGTATAGCATGGCATAGCATAGTATAGCATGGCATGACATAGTATGGTATAACATGACTTAGCATAGCATGGCATGGCGCGCAAATAGTATAGCATAGCATAGCATGGCATAGAATGGTATAGCATAGTATAGCATGGTATAGCATGGCTTAGCATAGCATAGCATAGCATAGCATGGTATAGCATGGCATAGCATAGCATAGCATAGTATAGCATGGTATAGCATGGCTTAGCATAGCATAGCATGGCATAGCATAGCGTAGCATGGTATAGCATGGCTTAGCATAGCATGGTATAGCATAGCATAGCATGGCATAGCATAGCATAGCATGATATAGCATGGCATAGCATAGCATAGCATGGCATAGCATGGCATAGCATAGCATGGTATAGCATAGCATTGTATAGCATAGCATGGTATAGCATAGTAAAGCATGGTATAGCATAGCATGGTATAGCATAGCTTGTATAGCATAGCATGGCATAGCATAGTAACGCTTGGTGTAGCATAGCATTGTATAGCATGGCATAGCATTGTATAGCATGGTATAGCATAGCATTGTATAGCATAGCATAGCATAGCATAGCATAGCATAGCATAGCATAGCATAGCATAGCATAGCATAGCATAGCATAGCATAGCATAGCATAGCATAGCATAGCATAGCATAGCATGGTATAGCATAGCATTGTATAGCATAGCATGGCATAGCATAGTAAAGCATGGTATAGCATAGCATTGTATAGCATAGCATGGCATAGCATAGCATAGCATGGTATAGCATAGCATGGTATAGCATAGCATGGCATAGCATAGCATGGCATGGCGCACAAATAGCGTAGCATAGTTAACAAATAGAAAACGTTTGCCGTGTTTACATAGCCTGATATAAACACGAGGGAAGTTTGGGAGAAGTCGAGAGCTGTTGTGTAAAACCGAGCCGCAGGCGATAACACGGCATAACGTTTTCTATTTGTTTTATAAAATATTAAAATTGCCGTGTTTACATAGCCTCATGTAAACACGGCTATTAGCCAATCAGAGCGCGCGTTATATCTGAACTATTTTATAACATGGCATAGCATATAGCGTGGCATAACGCAGTTCAACTTGCATAATATAGCATAGCATATAACATGGCATAACGCAGTTCAACTTGCATAATATAGCATAGACTATAGCACAGTATAGCAGTGCGTGACATGACATATAAAGAGCACATATAACATAATACTTGATTGACAAAAATACTTACACGATCTCAAGGGAATCCGCTCTACTGAATTCATGTTGTCGCGTTATACTCTTCAATTTGTTGTTGTGGAAAAGCCTGTTTAGATGATAACAAGTCATTAGTAATTCTTCATAGCCTATGTTGATTACGGTTGTTTTGTGGGTGTGGGTGGCTACAGTCTGACTTACAAGTACTTAAGACTAGATAAACCTCTCATTGCCCCAGCCTCGATGTGTGAAATCTCGTTGTTGTTGAGAAGTCTGAAAAAAATCCAGATTTTAGTTTTGAAGATTTTGTTAGGTTTTGTCGTTGTTGTTGTTGTTGTTGCTGTTGTTTTTGGTGGTTGTTGACTCGAAGGTTTATACTATTTTAATAATCACACACACACATATAGTATCATTTAATACTTTCTATTATATCATTAGAAATACTTTCTACCACTTATAATAGGAATTGATTTTAAGGTAGTGCATGGGCTTGTTTTTAAATGAACCATCCCACCACGACCAATAATTCCATTCACAGTTCCCTGCGCCATCTTGAAAGGTAGCCGGGCCTTTGAATCAAAGCTGGACGGACGGTGAGCTTGCAATGGTAGAGACCTTTTTTAACATGCCCCTTGGACAATTATTCACATGTCTATCATTGCATAGCAATTTCACCGTCTTTTCGGCTAGGTAATATTTCTTTATCATCTTTTAAATTGTGTGTTTTTGCGGCTGATTTTGTGACCTTTTCTTGGGCAAGTATTCATCTCAGTTGTTTTTCAAACTTTTTGTTAAACTGGTGGAGGTAAGTGATAACTGATCGTTATGCGATCACCGTGAACAAATTGATTGCCAATTAGGATAAAAGCACACTACACGACAAGTAGAGAGGTACCATGGCAACCATGTTGTGAGGCAGAAGAGGATTTCTGTTGTCTTGTCCCACAGCATGACTAGTGTAAACTTCTTTATAGACCCCTTGCAGCACGTCGGAATGCAGCTCAATTTGGAGGACAAAACAATAGATTCCAATTCTCAGGAGATTGAAATTCTTTTGTTTTTTTCCCTCCAAATTGAGATACTTTGACGTCACGGGAAAGGAGTATATTAACGAATATGTCTGACTCCCTGCGGAAGTGGAACTTTGGTACTCACAAAGTGTGACATTGACTTAGATCATCAAACAGTCCTTTTGGTATCTTTGTAATGCGATTGTTGTACAAATATCTATGAAAAAAATATCCTATGACTAAAATAAAGTAGGCCTAGGCTGGTGAACAGTGATTAGATGGAGGGTCGAACAAGGTGGAAATCATACTACGCCGAAACACTCATCCTCAGGGTTAAGAGCATCGCATGAAACTTTCCATTTGCCCATCATTGTTTTCCTGATGATCTAACTTTTTCTTGGGGTGGATGTGACGTCATATCCACCATGTTGGATGACCAAAACAATTGGTCTTGATTATGCCAAACAACA
Source organism: Anthopleura xanthogrammica (assembly GCA_964019055.1). Lineage (NCBI taxonomy): Eukaryota > Metazoa > Cnidaria > Anthozoa > Actiniaria > Actiniidae > Anthopleura > Anthopleura xanthogrammica. The sequence continues at coordinate 11,188,299 of OZ025207.1, read as the reverse complement.
TCCCTATATGGAGGGTCGAACAAGATGGAAATCATACTACGAAACACTCAACCTCAGGGTTAAGAGCATCGCATGAAACTTTCCATTTGCCCATCATTGTTTTCCTGATGATCTAACTTTTTCTTGGGGTGGATGTGACGTCATACCCGCCATGTTGGATGACCAAAACAATTGGTCTTGATTATGCCAAACAACATCCCTATATGGAGGGTCGAACAAGATGGAAATCATACTACGAAACACTCAACCTCAGGGTTAAGAGCATCGCATGAAACTTTCCATTTGCCCATCATTGTTTTCCTGATGATCTAACTTTTTCTTGGGGTGGATGTGACGTCATATCCACCATGTTGGATGACCAAAACAACTGGTCTTGATTATGCCAAATAACATCCCTATATGGAGGGTCGAACAAGATGGAAATCATACTACGAAACACTCAACCTCAGGGTTAAGAGCATCGCATGAAACTTTCCATTTGCCCATCATTGTTTTCCTGATGATCTAACTTTTTCTTGGGGTGGATGTGACGTCATACCCGCCATGTTGGATGACCAAAACAATTGGTCTTGGTTATGCCAAATAACATCCCTATATGGAGGGTCGAACAAGATGGAAATCATACTACGAAACACTCAACCTCAGGGTTAAGAGCATCGTATGAAACTTTCCATTTGCCCATCACCGCATCTGATGATCTAACTTTTTCTTGGGTTGGATGTGACGTCATATCCACCATGTTGGATGACCAAAACAATTGGTCTTGATTATGCCAAACAACATCCCTATATGTTCTCAATGCATGCGTAGTAGTTGAATACTTACATTTGCAAAAGACTTGTTTGACCTCTCAAGGTATCAGGATGAATATAACCAATTTGATTCCTTTGAAGATGCCTAATTATAAAAGTAAAACAATTGTCATATCATATGTAAACACCTGAATTTTAGTTAAAAAGTCTGCCTTTCAGTAGCGTGTCAATAGAGTTAGGGATGCACGCAAGATGTTGAGCAAGAAACAAGCGAGGTGAAGGCTTTTTGAGCTGAATACTATGTCAGTATCAAAATTTGTGAACGCGTAATGTTTAACTTGGCATCGCGGTCTATTTTAAGGGCGACTCAGCGACTTTATTTTATTGCGTCTTGTCTAAACGCATTTCAAAAAAATCGCGTCGCCTGTGCAAGCAAAACATCGCTCGTGTAGCCGCGGCTTAAAGTGGGTCATTGCAGAAGAATAAATTCTAAGCTGAAAAGGGTTACATAATAGCTGGTTTGCAGCTACTGATAGTATTTGTAGATATGTAGCTAGATGCGTTCAGTTGGAGCTGAAGTAAAGGAAAGCAGAAATCACTTACAGAGTGGAAAGGCCTAGGCCTTGGTGACGACGAAACATTGGGAAGCAGATATTTTTCAAGTTATTAAAGCTTAACTCCCTAAAATAACATTAAAAAAATACAAATTGAGTTGCGTCTGGAAGGATGGGAAGATGTTTGACTTGGAATTTACGCAATCATATCATTCTAGGGGACGCTACAGGGCTCGAAATAGGGGCCTGCCAATGGCCAAAATGCAGGTCAAGTTTTACTACTTTCAGGCTAAAACAATTTTGAACTGCCAAATGGAAAATAAAATAGCAGGGGAATTTTGCTCCAAAATTATTTATCCTGCCGAAAATAAGAAACGGTCTGGCCATTTATCTTTTCTATTTCGAGCCCTGCGCTAGTATGTCCAGTCAGCATTGCGTAATTATGGATAATAAAGGAAGATTTTGCATGGTGACAGGTCTAAATTCCTAGCAACAACTAACCCCTGTGCAGGGAGGACAAATATAACTGTGTATGATTAGTCTATGATCGTCGCGGAGTATCAAGCAATTTTAAAAGTAATTGCAATTATAGAAGCCCGAAAATATTTCTGAGCTTCAACGGGATTTGAACGGATGACCTTTGCAGAACCGGTGCAATGCTCTACAAACTGAGCTATGAAGCCACATATGTTGGTAGGAGGTCATTTTTGTTGAGTTCATTCGGCCACAGAGTACAATTAAGTTACAGAGTAAGGTTACTTAAATTGCTTAATACTCCGCGACGATCATAATCATACACAATTTATTAACCGCGGATCAGATCAACATATATAAATTAAGAGAAATATAAGTTAGATTAACAGCTGTTATTGTACTGCAGTACTCCAATCTCCATATTCAGCTGCTGCATGCGGCATGTTGTTTATTGTATGTTGCTTACTAAGCTAGTAATTTATTATATTCACACGTAAATAATGTCAGCACAGAACATATTATGCTGGAAAAATGTTTGGTAAAATTCTATATTATGGTGACCTTCCGCTGATTGCCTCCACATCGTCCATGATAGTGCAATTCAGGCTTTGTATGCAACATGTAACATGTAACCTTCACCAGGCTTTTTTTAAATAGCTGTATTTAATATTACTTACAGATCAATCATTTGTCCTCTCACATGTTCAAAAACTCCTTCCTCTATTACGTCTAATGAACAATTTTTTAGGAACCTGTTAAAAGTAGCAATAGTTAGAAAAGTGCCATAAGAACGGACCCTGTCTCATGGGCTTGGGACACGTTGGCCATCAGCCCGTCCATCCATCCCCTAGTCAGTCAGTCATTCCGTCCGTCCGTGCGTCCGTCCGTGCGTCCGTCCGTGCGTCCGTCCGTCCGTCCATACATCAGGGTCTGGAAGGGGGGATACGGATCCCGAATCACGCACTGTTTTTCCCGAAATCCCGCAAATATCTTTCAAGACCCTGATACATTCATCCGTCCATCCTCCATCCCGGATCCCGCAAATATCCTTCCAGACGATATGCCTGATACATCCATCCGTCCGTCCATCTTCCATCCATTCATTCCGGCATTTATCCACTAATTGATTCATACTATTGTACTAAAACATATCCAGAACACCAGCTTTTCCTCATGCTACATTACACCCATTTTCATAACTACACAACCAACACAGCCCAAGACGTCTGAGGTTTTGTTTGTCGTCAATCAAGAAATTACTAGCTCAGACCGTTGAAAATTTGATTGACGGAACCCAAAAACCCTGACGTCTTGGGCTGTGTTGGTCGCGTTATTAGGAAAATTGGTTTACTGAAATAATTCATTTTTGAGATTTGCTTGATGACAGATCCTGGATGAAATCTACATACTAATTATCGTTTGGTAATTTATGTTGCTTTATAGATTATATGTGTATACTTACAACATCCGTGCATTAATCAGTCCTTTGAAGCATCCTTTCCTGAGGACCTTCAAGGGGTTACCTTTAAAATCACTACATTTGAAAAAAGGAAAATATGAATGGAACTCGATAGGGCCTTTACTGTTTTATAGATACGGTGGAATTAAGGCTCTCCTCAGTTGCGACCACTCTCGTAAGCGACCAGCGACCACTTTCGTAAGCGACCAGCGACCACTCTCGTAAGCGACCAGCGACCACGATTTTGAAACCCCGTTTGCATTGCCACTCATGACCACTTTTTCAATTTCCCTAGGAGGTCAGTTACGAGAGCTTCCGCTGTATTTAACAAATAAAACAGCTTTTTCCGTGTTCCGTTCAGTAATCAAGCATGCAGGAAGTGGCGTAAGCACGAAAGAAGTGTAGAGAGAAGCACGAGACGTAGGCTGTAGCAAACTTCTTGGTTTGATAATTTACGTGTTGCATTACTTACATATCACCAATGTTATTCGTTCTTGAGAAGGTTGATTCAGGAACAGATGTTATGTTGTTATTACTAAGAAACCTGTGAAAATACAAAATATCTAAAATAACGACAACATGTTGGTGTAGTTATGGTGATTGGATCTGAATCAATTGAACGTACTTCCCTCTAAATTTTGTGCAATTAGCCTATAAGGTGCGGTAATTTGAGCAAGAAAGTCGTGCAACATTGTCACATTGCAAGTTGCAGAGTAAATGCGGCTCGTATTACCACCCCGCGCAACACCGTAGTGCGACTTTGTTGCACAAAGTAGACGCTCTTTCTACTCTCTGCAGCAATAAAATTTGTTGCGTGCGTGGTGGTAATACGAGCAACATCGCTCTGCAACTTGCATCGCAACAATGTTGCGCGACAAGTTGCACGACTTTGTTGCTCATGAGTAAAGAGCTGTTTACAAGTAAACTATAACCAAACCCAAAAAAACAAAGACAAGGGAATTGACCTGATGTGAAAAAGTAAGGAATATCTATAGTTTGAAGAACAAACTTACAACATTTTGAGTCTTGTGTTCATGAACGTCACGTTACTGATACTTTGAATTCGATTGTTATGAAGAAGTCTGAAAAATGAGAAAAAAAAGTACAAATGTTTGTTTAGCCCCATGCTCTTATATCATACGTTACACTCTCAAATCTTTCAGAATGTCACTTTCCTACTTTTATAAACCCGAGTATTTTTACTCGGGTACGGCTAAAGCAAGACGACCAGCTGCGTTGATCACGTTCCCCGAAAGGAATTATGGGTCAACTATTCTTGGTTAGTATTTTCCGAGCAGGGACATGGGAAATGCTAATCAAAATACGATGTCCAATCCTCAATTCTGATTGGTTGACCTTGATATTATTCTGAAGGTCAACTCAGCTCCTGCATTACATCAAAACATTTACTTACAAACAATCGAGTGCAATCAGTGTTTCGAAGGGGTTTCCATTGAGTACCTCAATTCGATTGTTGCCCAAATTCCTATGAAGCACAAATTCGGCCTCAAAATTATTCATTTATCTTATACTGCAAGCCCATGAATCCGTGAGCCCCCCCCCCCCCCCCCCCCCCCAGGGATTTGAGTGAACAAGTAAACATTGCAATTTACTATTTACTTTCATGGAACATGCACTATCATTACATAACTTTTAGGGAACTGCATGTTGGATGGATTTTGGGAATAAGAGAACAATGCATGATCTATAGCTGCTTAGCTTGATTAACTTAACTATTTCTAAGGCTGTGTTTAGTCTTCTCCTGCAATTAAATATATATGTTTATTTTATAAGAAATATACTTGCAATATGCAACAGCTAGTGCTAGCTACTTAGTTGTACTCACAGATACTCAAGGTAGGAAAGTCCGTAAAAGGTATCGTTGTTAATGTATCTCAACTTGTTAAATGCAAGGTTGCTGTGGGTGTTGTAATACATTTGGTCTTTATGTTGTTTGGCACGAAAAGTTTCATACACATTTGGCAGATAGAGTCAAAATTTATAGATAATAGTAATAAAGAATAACGATGGATACATAGTTCGCTAAAATAACACAAGCAAATCGAAAGGTGAATTAAAAGAGCAATGCAAAAATGATGTCCGATTATTGATAATTCTTAGTTTTGCTGTATAATTTCTAATTTATTTATCAATCACAATATTATATTCTGGGTTAATTGCCATGTTTATTTTACCTATTCCCCCCATCTCTTGCACTGCTACTCAGTCGATCGCCTGAGATAGACATAGTGCATCCGTGAAAAAACCGTCTCATCTATTTGACTCTATTTATCAGTCTCATTGCACAGTGTATTATAATTATACCTACATATCATTCAGGGATGTTGAGTTTTCGAAGACCTGGAAAGCCTTCGCGATAATGATCGTGGTCAGATTGTTATTTTCAAGGTCCCTGAGAAGAAGACAAATGATATTTTGAAGCTGTTTAAAGCTTTAGAGCTTTAGTCCCATAACACAAAATACGCGGGAAAACTTATATTTGACCATGAGGTAATGGATGGATGGATGGATGGATGGATGGATGGATGGATGGATGGATGGATGGATGGATGGATGGATGGATGGATGGATGGATGGATGGATGGATGGATGGATGGATGGATGGATGGATGGATGGATGGATGGATGGATGGATGGATGGATGGATGGATGGATGGATGGATGGATGGATGGATGGATGGATGGATGGATGGATGGATGGATGGATGGATGGATGGATGGATGGATGGATGGATGGATGGATGGATGGATGGATGGATGGATGGATGGATGGATGGATGGATGGATGGATGGATGGATGGATGGATGGATGGATGGATGGATGGATGGATGGATGGATGGATGGATGGATGGATGGATGGATGGATGGATGGATGGATGGATGGATGGATGGATGGATGGATGGATGGATGGATGGATGGATGGATGGATGGATGGATGGATGGATGGATGGATGGATGGATGGATGGATGGATGGATGGATGGATGGATGGATGGATGGATGGATGGATGGATGGATGGATGGATGGATGGATGGATGGATGGATGGATGGATGGATGGATGGATGGATGGATGGATGGATGGATGGATGGATGGATGGATGGATGGATGGATGGATGGATGGATGGATGGATGGATGGATGGATGGATGGATGGATGGATGGATGGATGGATGGATGGATGGATGGATGGATGGATGGATGGATGGATGGATGGATGGATGGATGGATGGATGGATGGATGGATGGATGGATGGATGGATGGATGGATGGATGGATGGATGGATGGATGGATGGATGGATGGATGGATGGATGGATGGATGGATGGATGGATGGATGGATGGATGGATGGCTTCTTAACGATCTTTGTAGACCATAGAACGTTAAGTTGTCCATCTTGATCAAGTTGTTGTCTTTTAAAATCCTAGTAAAAACGTATTCATTTCATTTATAAACAATGTCAGAACTACAATTATTCTATTTGAACTACTTACAAATCCATCAGGCTATGTAAACCAGCAAAGGCACGTGGGGCAATATATTTAAGTCTGTTTCTTGCCAGAATTCTATGCACAAGGTAAAGACAATTTATTTTTTTAAATGTTTGGAGGATCTTATAATAAGATCGTGTCCTACTTTTAAGCAAATACATATTCTGAAAGTATTCAGGACAATCTGCTAAAGGTGCAAAATCTAATAAACGCACCATTTTCACAAGTTAGAATAACTTGCATTATAACACACCGGCTGAGATGGAATATACTCACAATTTTCTGAGTGTGTTAAGGCCATTGAACATCCCATACTTAATTGCTAACAGTCGGTTATCAGACAAGTCTCTACAAAAGAAAAAAACACTTTTCTAACTGGAGAGACAATTAAAAAGACTCCGAAATAAAAATTGATAAAAAGTGAACTTACAAGAAATAAAGACTGAAAATCTCTTGAAATGCTCCAGTGGCAATTGATGCCATATGGTTATGATTAAGATGTCTAGAAAACATTAGTGAATGCTTGTGAGAAGGGAATGATACAAATGGAACTATTGGTTGTCACTAGTGGATGATACAAATGGGACGCATGTTTGTCACTAGTGGATGATACAAATGGAACTGTTGGTTGTCACTAGTGGATAATACAAATGGGATGCTTGGTTGTCAGTAGGGGATGATACCGATGGATCGCATGGTTGTCAGTAGGGCATGATACAGGTGGGACGCATGGGTATCAGTAGGGGATGATACAAATGGGACGCATGGTGGTCAGTAGGGGATGATACAAATGGGACACATGGTTACCAGTAGGGGATGATACAGGTGGGACGCATGGGTATCAGAAGGGAATGATACAGATATAACGCATGGTGGTCAGTAGGGGATGATACAAATGGGACGCATGGTGGTCAGTAGGGGATGATACAGATATAACGCATGGTGGTCAGTAGGGGATGATACAAATGGGACGCATGGTTATCAGTAGGGGATGATACAGATGGAACGCATGGTGGTCAGTAGGGGATGATACAAATGGGACGCATGGTTGTCAGTAGGGGATGATACAAATTGGACGCATGGTTGTCAGTAGGGGATGATACAGATGGGACGCATGGTGGTCAGTAGGGGATGATACAGATATAACGCATGGTGGTCAGTAGGGGATGATACAAATGGGACGCATGGTTATCAGTAGGGGATGATACAGATGGGACTCATGGTTGTCAGTAGGGGATGATACAGATGGGACGCATGGTTGTCAGTAGGGGATGATACAGATGGTACGCATGGTGGTCAGTAGGGGATGATACAGATATAACGCATGGTGTTCAGTAGGGGATGATACAAATGGGACGCATCGTTATCAGTAGGGGATGATACAGATGGGACGCATGGTTGTCAGTAGGGGATGATACAAATGGGACGCATGGTTGTCAGCAGGGGATGATACCGATGGGAAGCATGGTTGTCAGTAGGGGATGATACAGATATAACGCATGGTTGTCAGTAGGGGATGATACAAATGAGACGCATGGTTGTCAGTAGGGGATGATACAAATGGGACGCATGGTTGTCAGTAGGGGATGATACAGATGGGACGCATGGTTGTCAGTAGGGGATGATAGAAATGGGGCGTATGGTTGTCAGTAGGGGATGATACAGATGGGACGCATGGTTGTCAGTAGGGGATGATACAGATGGGACGCATGGTTGTCAGTAGGGGATAATACAGGTGGGACGCATGGTGGTCAGTAGGGGATGATACAGATGGGATGCATGGTTGTCAGTAAAGGATGATACAGATGGGACGCATGATTGTCAGTAGGGGATGATACAGGTGGGACGCATGGTTATCAGTAGGGGATGATACAGGTGGGACGCATGGTTATCAGTAGGGGATGATACAGATATAACGCATGGTTGTCAGTAGGGGATGATACAAATGGGACGCATGGTTGTCAGGAGGGGATGATACCGATGGGAAGCATGGTTGTCAGTAGGGGATGATACAAATGGGACGCATGGTTGTCAGTAGGGGATGATACAGATGGGACGCATGGTTGTCAGTAGGGGATGATAGAAATGGGACGTATGGTTGTCAGTAGGGGATGATACAAATAAGACGCATGGTTGTCAGCAGGGGATGATACAAAGGGGACGCATGGATGAATGGATGGATGGTACATCAAAATCAAACTGAAATTATTTATCTCACAGGCTTCTTAACGATCTTTGTAGACCATAGAACGTTAGGTTGTCCATCTTGATCAAGTTGTTGTCTTTTAAAATCCTAACAAAAACGTATTCATTTCATTTATAAACAATGCCAGAACTACAATTATTCTATTTGAACTACTTACAAATCCATCAGGCTATGTAAACCAGCAAAGGCACGTGGGGCAATATATTTAAGTCTGTTTCTTGTCAGGTTTCTATGCACAAGGTTAAGACAATCTAATGTTTTAGATGTTTAGATGATCTATTAATAAGATCGTGTCCTACTTTTAAGCAAATACATATTCTGAACGTGTTCAGAACAATCTGCTGAAGGTGCAAAATCTAATAAACACGCCATTTTCACAAATTGATAACTTGCATTATGACACACCGGCTGAAGTGGAATATACTCACAATTGTCTGAGTGTGTTAAGGCCATTGAACATCCCATACGTAATTGCTAACAGTCGGTTATCAGACAAGTCTCTACAAAAGAAAAAAAACACTCTTTCAACTGAAGAGCTATTAAAAAGACTCCAGAATAAAAATTGACAAAAAGTGAACTTACAAGGAATAAGGACTGAAAATCTCTTGAAATGCTCCAATGGCAATTGATGCAATATGGTTCTGATTAAGAAGTCTAGAAAAAAATAGTGCATGCTTGTGAGAAGGGAATGATACAAATCGAAAGTATGGTTATCAGTAGGAAACGATACAGATGTAACGCATGGTTATCAGTAGAGGATGATACAAATGGGATGCATGGTTGTCAGTATGGGATGATACAAATGGGATTCTTGGTTATCAGTAGGGGATGATACAAATGGATCGCATGGTTGTCAGTAGGGGGTAATATAAATGGGATGCTTGGTTGTCAGTAGGGGATGATACAAATCGATCGGATAGTTGTCAGTAGGGGATGATACAGATGTGACGCATGGTTATCAGCAGAGGATGATACAAATGGGACGCATGGTTGTCAGTAGGGGATGATACAGATGGGACGCATGGTTATCAGTAGGGGATGATACAAATGGGACGCATGGTTGTCAGTAGGGGATGATACAGATGAGGCGCATGGTGGTCAGTAGGGGATCATACAAATGGGATGCATGGTGGTCAGTAGGGGATGATACAGATGGGACGCATGGTTATCAGTAGGGGATGATACAAATGGAACGCATGGTTGTCAGTAGGGGATGATACAAATCGATCGCATGGTTGTCAGTAGGGGATGATACAGGTGGGACGCATGGTTGTCAGTAGGGGATGATACAAATCGATCGCATGGTTGTCAGTAGGGGATGATACAAATGGGACGCATGGTTGTCAGTAGGGGATGATACAAATGAGACGCATGGTTGTCAGTAGGGGATGATACAAATGGGATGCGTGGTTATCAGTAGAGGATGATACAAATGAGACGCATGGTTATCAGTAGGGGATGATACAAATGGGACGCATGGTTGTCAGCAGGGGATGATACAAATGGGACGCATGGTTGTCAGTAGGGGATGATACAAATGGGACGCATGGTTGTCAGTAGGGGATGATACAAATGGGACACATGGTTATCAGTAGGGGATGATACAAATGGGACGCATGGTGGTCAGTAGGGGATGATACAGATGGGACGCATGGTTATCAGTAGGGGATGATACAAATGGGACGCATGGTTGTCAGTAGGGGATGATGCAAATGGGACGCATGGTTATCAGTAGGGGATGATACAAATTGGACGCATGGTTGTCAGTAGGGGATCATACAAATGGGACGCATGGTTATCAGTAGGGGATGATACAAATGGGACGCATGGTTATCAGTAGGGGATGATACAAATTGGACGCATGGTTGTCAGTAGGGGATCATACAAATGGGACGCATGGTTGTCAGTAGGGGATGATACAAATGGGACGCATTGTTATCATTAGAGGATGATACAAATTGGACGCATGGTGGTCAGTAGGGGATCATACAAATTGGACGCATGGTGGTCAGTAGGGGATCATACAAATTGGACGCATGGTTGTCAGTATACAAATGGGACGCATGGTTATCAGTAGGGGATGATACAAATGGGACGCATGGTTATCAGTAGGGGATGATAAAAATGGGACGCATGGTTATAAGTAGGGGATGATACAAATGGGACGCATGGTTGTCAGTAGGGGATGATACAAATTGGACGCATGGTGGTCAGTAGGGGATGACACAAATGGGACGCATGGTTGTCAGTAGGGGATGATACAAATGGTACGCATGGTTATCAGTAGGGGATGATACAAATGGGACGCATAGTTGTCAGTAGGGGATGATACAAATGGGACGCATGGTGGTCAGTAGGGGATGATACAAATGGGACGCATGGTTATCAGTAGGGGATGATACAAATGGGACGCATGCTTGTCAGTAGGGGATGATACAAATGGGACGCATGGTTATCAGTAGGGGATGATACAAATGGGATGCATGGTGGTCATACAAATGGGATGCATGGTGGTCAGTAGGGGATGATACAAATGGGACCCATGGTTATCAGTAGGGGATGATACAAATGGGACGCATGGTTGTCAGTAGGGGATGATACAAATGGGACGCATGGTGGTCAGTAGGGGATGATACAAATGGGACGCATGGTGGTCAGTAGGGGATGATACAAATCGATCGGATGGTTGTCAGTAGGGGATGATACAAATGGGGCGCATGGTGGTCAGTAGGGGATGATACAAATGGAACGCATGGTTGTCAGTAGGGGATGATACAAATGGGACGCATGGTTGTCAGTAGGGGATGATACAAATGGGACGCATGGTGGTCAGTAGGGGATGATACAAATGGGACGCATGGTTATCAGTAGGGGATGATACAAATGGGACGCATGCTTGTCAGTAGGGGATGATACAAATGGGACGCATGGTGGTCAGTAGGGGATGATACAAAAGGGACGCATGGTTGTCAGTAGGGGATGATACAAATGGGACGCATGGTTGTCAGTAGGGGATGATACAAATGGGACGCATGGTGGTCAGTAGGGGATGATACAAATGGGACGCATGGTTGTCAGTAGGGGATGATACAAATGGGACGCATGGTTGTCAGTAGGGGATGATACAGATGGGACGCATGGTTATCAGTAGGGGATGATACAAATGGGACGCATGGTTGTAAGTAGGGGATGATACAAATGGGACGCATGGTGGTCAGTAGGGGATGATACAAATGGGATGCATGGTGGTCAGTAGGGGATGATACAAATGGGACGCATGGTTATCAGTAGGGGATGATACAAATGGGACGCATGGTTGTCAGTAGGGGATGATACAAATGGGACGCATGGTGGTCAGTAGGGGATGATACAAATGGGACGCATGGTTATCAGTAGGGGATCATACAAATGGGACGCATGGTGGTCAGTAGGGGATCATACAAATGGGATGCATGGTTATCAGTAGGGGATGATACAGATGAGACGCATGGTGGTCAGTAGGGGATCATACAAATGGGATGCATGGTGGTCAGTAGGGGATGATACAGATGGGATGCATGGTTATCAGTAGGGGATGATACAAATGGAACGCATGGTGGTCAGTAGGGGATGATACAAATGGGACGCATGGTGGTCAGTAGGGGATGATACAAATGGGACGCATGGTTATCAGTAGGGGATGATACAAATGGGACGCATGCTTGTCAGTAGGGGATGATACAAATGGGACGCATGGTGGTCAGTAGGGGATGATACAAAAGGGACGCATGGTTGTCAGTAGGGGATGATACAAATGGGACGCATGGTTGTCAGTAGGGGATGATACAAATGGGACGCATGGTGGTCAGTAGGGGATGATACAAATGGGACGCATGGTTGTCAGTAGGGGATGATACAAATGGGACGCATGGTTGTCAGTAGGGGATGATACAGATGGGACGCATGGTTATCAGTAGGGGATGATACAAATGGGACGCATGGTTGTAAGTAGGGGATGATACAAATGGGACGCATGGTGGTCAGTAGGGGATGATACAAATGGGATGCATGGTGGTCAGTAGGGGATGATACAAATGGGACGCATGGTTATCAGTAGGGGATGATACAAATGGGACGCATGGTTGTCAGTAGGGGATGATACAAATGGGACGCATGGTGGTCAGTAGGGGATGATACAAATGGGACGCATGGTTATCAGTAGGGGATCATACAAATGGGACGCATGGTGGTCAGTAGGGGATCATACAAATGGGATGCATGGTTATCAGTAGGGGATGATACAGATGAGACGCATGGTGGTCAGTAGGGGATCATACAAATGGGATGCATGGTGGTCAGTAGGGGATGATACAGATGGGATGCATGGTTATCAGTAGGGGATGATACAAATGGAACGCATGGTGGTCAGTAGGGGATGATACAAATGGGACGCATGGTGGTCAGTAGGGGATGATACAAATGGGACGCATGGTGGTCAGTAGGGGATGATACAAATGGGACGCATGGTTGTCAGTAGGGGATGATACAAATGGGACGCATGGTTGTCAGTAGGGGATGATACAAATGGGACGCATGGTTATCAGTAGGGGATCATACAAATGGGATGCATGGTGGTCAGTAGGGGATCATACAAATGGGATGCATGGTTATCAGTAGGGGATGATACAAATGGGACGCATGGTTATCAGTAGGGGATGATACAAATGGGACGCATGGTTATCAGTAGGAGACGATACAAATGGGACGCATGGTTATCAGTAGGAGACGATACAGATGTAACGCATGGTTATCAGTAGAGGATAATACAAATGGGACGCATGGTTATCAGTAGGGCATGATACAAATGGGATGCTTGGTTGTCAGTAGGGGATGATACAAATCGATCGCATGGTTGTCAGTAGGGGATGATACAAATGGATCACATGGTTGTCAGTAGGGGATAATACAAATGGGACGCATGGTGGTCAGTAGGGGATGATACAAATGGGACGCATGGTTGTCAGTAGGGGATGATACAGATGGAACGCATGGTTGTCAGTAGTTGATGATACAGATGGAAACCTACAGGCGTGTTATCCGTACGGTTTTCCTGAAAGTTACGACTTTGCCGTCGTTGAGCACACTGAAAGTGCAGTGTAAGAAGATAGACATTTTAAAACAAAGTTGCATAGATATCGGGAACGGATCAATTCTATATGGTATTGATGAAAGCTTCATTAAAAGTAAAGCAACTTACAGCCGTATTCCTTCCCCTTCGAAGATATCTTTCGTTAAATTTTTCATGCTGTTTCCTCTGAGATCACTGAAATTGCAATAAAATTTATGAGTAAACTCATTCCCAATATTTTCTTTTTTTGTCAATTTTACTTATTTACAGGGTGTGTGAGAAATGATTTTTTTCGATTTTTACTTAACACATTCAGTAATCGTCTTTTTTCTAAAAGGGAAAAGTGTACAACGATCAACAGGCCTTGGATCGGAAAAAAATTCGGTTTTATTTTATTTTAAAAACTTTTGCGAGATTATCTATTTTTTATTTATTTATTACGTTTCCCAAAATAATACATTGACAAGAAAAGGGGAAAGGAAAAGGAAACCATAACACACACACACACACACACACACACACACACACACACACACACACACACACACACACACACACACACACACACACACACACACACACACACACACACACACACACACACACACAAAGGGGGTACAACAGCAGGGGGAATCTAAATTCCCATATGGAAGCTGTTCTCCTAAAAGATAAAATACAAATATATCTTTATACAATACTAAGCTAAAATGCAAAAAAATTGATCGTTAAAATACAAAATGATGAAATCTTATACCTTAATACCCTAATACCCTAAAAAGAAATTGATAATGACGTTCAATAGAATATGAAGAGAGCACATCTCCGTCCCCATGACAACCACTCGAAAAGCCATGTCATATCCATGACCTTTTCCAAAAAAACTTTTTTCTTATAAGTTACTTTCGAATTCAAGATACGAACCAAGGGACCGTGGGCTGAATTGATTCGTTATGAAAGTGATATATCAGCACGTGATTGTTTGATCAGGGCCAAATGGCTTTGTGATTTGTAGCAAAAAATACTTACAGTTTAATGAGAGAGAGACCAGAAAAAAGACTTTTGCTTAAGTGTTGGAGAAGGTTATTCCGGAGTATCCTATAAAACAGGATATATTTAACGTGTTATTTTTGTGATATCAAAACAAAATGCAATAAACTAGTTATCTTACGAAACAGGGAAAATTAGTTATTGTATTCACAACTGCAGGAAAACCTTGCAATGTTTAAAAAAAAAGATCGCGAAAACGAGAAAGGCCTCCAACTTTTGCTTTGTACACAACTTCAATACTTTTATTAGCTCCATCGTACTTACAAATTTCTTAAATTCCTGAGTCCTGTGAAGCTTCCTGGTTCAACACTAGTAATATTACAATTCCTTAAGTTCCTAAAAAAACGAGAGAGAAAAAAACAAACTGGAATGGGTGAATAAATAAACAAAAATGAACGAAAATTTTTAACACCATTAAAAGTATCAAAATACTTACAATGTTGCTAGATTTGAAAGCCGTACAAAACTTGCATTTGGAATATTTCCCAAATTGTTGTCAGTCAATGATCTAGAATGAAACAAAGGTTTCTTTAATGAGTCCTTCGGTAACTGCTAAGGAGGGTTGGAGGGAGGAAAGAAAGGAGGACAAGGGAATTAAAGTGAAAAGCAGAGAACACGAGTTACAATTGATGAATTATTTCAAACTATTTCAAAGGTGAGGGCAAAACTTTTTTCACCAATTTACTTAATCACTTTCACAAATTAATCAGTCTTCCTTGGCTTTGGTTGATTTTTGCGAACCAATCATAGTCGGCCATCTGCTGGGCGTTTCTTTAATATGAACTTACTGTAATAATACGAATTCCAAGATCTGTTAGCATGCATTACCTTAAGAAATTAAGAATTTCTTGGCTCTTTTCTTCAGTTTGCGATGGCAAAAGAGAAACAATTCCACAAAGTTGAATATTTTTCAAATAGCAAAATATTTCCTTACAATTTTTTGGTGTTCCGAGGGATGTCCCGCGGGATACTCGTAAGGTTTGCCCCGTTGCAGTTTACTATACGGTCTTGGGTAATCTTGCAAGTTGTTTCATTGATGGAGCCTAAAAAAAAAAATTAAAACTAAATTGTAACAAAATATAGTATCAGTAATGTTCGTAAAAGATACAGATTCCATGTCGTTGCCACAACACCTCAAGCGTTTTGAGAGCTAACCAGATAAGAGCATCAACACACAAAAACCATTACATCAATTGTAAGAAAATGCGACACAGAGTACAAACTTTGTTTTGTCATTCAAAGTCTTCAAACGCACAGGAATAAAATACTTACTGTTCATGTCCAACTTTTGGCCTCTCAAAAACGAGGTATTGATAAAAACCGGAATAAAAACTAAAACGAATCTTGCATCCATGGCTGGCAAATGGGTTTGAAGTCAACTCAATTGCTACAAGCGTTTTTTATAATTTTGCTTCTTCTTTTTTAATTTGGTAAGAAGTGTTCATAATGAATTGAGTTTGAGGAGGGAGAGAGACAACAAATATTAAAGGAAATGGGAGGGGATTACTAAAGGAGTTAGTGAACTTAATCAACGGGGGAGGGACATCAAAAGCTCACAGAAGAGAAAAAGAACCCTAATATGAAGCAGCAAGAGAACATTTCAGCACATTTCTTGTCGGCGAACAGCTACTGTTTTGCATTTCTTGTTCTAAACTTTAATTGGTTGTGCCAGGAAGGAGGAGCGATGTATACAGACGTATTCCCCCCTATTCCAATACATAAATTATGAAAGGTCTTGTTCTTTCTAATTACTCTATGTGTAATATATATATTGATATACAGTGTTTATAGAAAGTTATTAAATTTACAATTAGATTAGTTTCATATTGTAACATATGGTTGGTTATGGACGTTTGTTTAAAAAAACACTGAATACAACAACATGATCTGCTTGACCACTGCTCTTGAAGAAATCCAAAAAAGTGAATCCTATACATTTATTTTAGTTCTAGTTTTGAGGGAGAAAAATATGCATTTTGGTCTCGTTGAAAGTTAATTCAACAGAAAGAATAAATTGAAGAAGCGAAAATTCAATATCTTTTTGGTGCACCAAGCGTTCATTATTTGCATACGAATTGATCAAGATTTCATTTTACTTCAAAAGAAAATGTTATTAATTGCCAAGCAGTAATTGCGCAGTCCCTATGTCGAACCAATATTATCGTTATTTAGTTTTCTTTTCTCGGCCTGAAATCATGCAATTCGTGCGACTTCCGTCCGGAAAAAAACAAAAGCTAGGTCCCATCCCCTCTCGACTTGAAATTTGACAATAATCTTGGACAATAAGAATGGTTGTACCCAAACGGCTTCCTTTCAAGGATAAGAGGCAAAGAAAATCATCTTTAAATTTAACAATTCCTTAGCTCGTGGAACAAGTTTTTTCACCTAATCGTCATAAAATTGTGCTAAGCGTTCAAAAAGTGGAAGGAAAGGGCTTCCTTTGTAAGGGCTAGCTTCTAGAAAACAAGTCATCTGAACATATGTATAACACAGATGTTAACTTATGCCACATCAACATTTGAAAAAAAAATGGCATTTGTAATCAACTTTAATCACGCAGGTAAATTGTAATCATTCTCCCGGTATTCGACCAACGTTATTAAGGACTCCTTGCGGGTCATCAGGTTGGGAAAGAGAAATATATTTTTAGATGAGAAGCGCATATAATTTTCTCATTGTGAAAAAAAATTTACTGCCTTGATTATTTACACTGAAAAGCTGAATAAAGAACAATTGAAATTATTCAAAGGATATCTGTCACTTTTCTGTTATCATTTCAGTCTTGGTTCAGAATCTTGTTTGTTCAGCCATTTTCATAATTCCTTCGTCAGCTTGTTTCATTTCTTCCAACTCAATCTCGAGGTTGTCATTGACAACATCAGCTATGGCAGTATTGGTAACACCTAGTACGTCTGTGACTTGCGCACTGACTGTGTTTTTGAATCCTGTGTTGGATATCTCGTTCTGTGCATCTTGTACGGTGAGAAGGAACGTCAAACAGCAGCACACATTGCACTGTGGATTATTGCACATTGATTGCAATAATCTTCCAAAACCAACCAGATAACGAACTGTCGATAGATAAAGAGTACAAATATTCATCTTCACTTTCTAGAAACCAATCGATACTCGGGAGATTGTTCTCACATCCCGTATAGACAGACCCTTTCACGTGACGTCAAAGCAGCTGCTCAACTTGAAGCACAAAACAAAAGAATTTTAATCTCCTGAGAATTGGAACCTATTGTTTTTTCCACCAAATTGAGCTGCATTCCGACGTGCTGCAAGGGGTCTATATTATTTAACTGACAAAAAAATGAAATATATCGAAATGGCCAGACCTATTTTCCGTATGAAAGATATTTAAAGAGTGAATTTTGTATGGTAAGCAAATGATTACATGAGTTGAACCAATTACAGCACAATATCACTGGTCATTACTGTGAAATACTCACGCTTACGTGAAAACTGTTCTATCCATTCTAAAACAATCAATGTGGTGCGATGCGTAATTATTTACCTGCTACGACTCCTATGACGAGTGAATTTGTGATGACAAGCAGAATCCCGAGTCCAATACTGTCCTGACCACGGTCAACACCAGAATCATAACTCTCATCTGAAGGCACCTTCAGCAACACACCGATTCCAAGATTAAATGACGTCACTAATAATGACGTCATCTGCAGGTAATCCTCGAATAGGTCCGGGATTGGTCTGAATAGTGCATGGAGCACGGCAAACCCTGCTGACGTCATGGCCGCCACCCCGATCTGGGTTCGACTTTGAGAACCAATAAAGACAACACCGGCTGTGAGGATGACTTTTCTTGCCATTTCTACGGCCTCCCAGTACCAACACTGCCTTGAATAATTCTCGTGTAGGAAACTGAGAGACAGTGTGATGGGAGTAACGTCTTTGACTTCCCTGAAAAGGATCAAACAATGGTAACCATACATAAAGACTATAGTCTACCTATACTGAACAGACATTATATAGCACTGTGACAAATGTGTTTAGTGTTTATCAGTGTTTACTTACCCTTCTTTTTTCAGGTCTATTTTCTGGTTCTTATAATGATATTTCCAAAGAAGAAGAGTCAAAACCACAGGAAACCCAATCACGTAAGTCAGAGACGCGTATGCTGCTGTATAAAACCTCACGTGTTCTATGGTGAAGCACTCAAGTGTATAGTCAGATCTAAGGTAGGCTGGGCAAACACGTGCTTCCTCGTGTGCACATAACTGGTGGCACGAGGCAGGAAGAATTTCAAACACTTTGACGCACGTCGATGGATACAGAACAAACAGAAGAAACAACGACATACGAAGGCAAGAACGTTTAGAAGCAAACAGAGCATCTTTGACATCAACACCTTTGATATCAAACCACAGTTTCCTTATGACGTAATATACCATTGGCATGGCAACGCAGATCACATTACCTGCCAGTCCTAGAACAAAGTCACTGTACGCGTTGACTTTGAGGCTGGGAACCAGACAGCTCAATGGCACGATCTGCAGGATATTCAGCTGGATAAAGCGCACGTAATAGCCGATAGAAGTTACTGCTGTGGGCCATTGAACGTACGAAAAGGCTTGAAGAATTCCAGCTAACACTTGGTAAAATCCAAGAAGGATCTTGACGTGCGCCAGAAAAATATCAGTTGTGGCTCTTCCCGATGACTTGGATCTTTTGTCGTTTCTGATAAGGACTACGAAGATTACAATCAGCACGCACAATACACCAGATATCTGAATGGCAGCAAGTATCTTGGAAGGACATGTATGACACTCGAGGAGGCGCTTGTAGTATCCATGGGAACAGACAGCACACAGGGGGCCCGTGTAGCCTGTAGCGCAGTCAGCACGATGACCCCCCTTGCACGATTCTGCTCGTTGACACTTGTGTGCTATCGGCAGGACCCCTGTCAATGAATGGAAACAAAACATAATTTATACGTTACAGTCTCATTATTTGTTTCGCCAGTTAAACGACGTAAATTCTTATTCGATATGTGATTTAGCCATTCCCTGAAAGTTTGTTTTCTTCATTACAACGATTACTAACCGTGGTAAAGAGAGGTATTTTTTTCGTAATTATCGCTCTCAATCTCCAGGTTTTTCACCAGTTCTTCATATTCTTGAATCGCAAATCCAGGTCCTTCGAGGAACCAATAATATCCGGGGGACAGAATAAGAATGTCCCTCTCACATATGGTCCCTTGACTAGGACAAGGGGAACATGGGCCAAAGCGGTCTAGACGGTAGCTGTTTCTAAGACAAGGACACGCCCTGAATCCAGCAAAACTTGTTGTATTGGTCCCTAAGAGAATGGAACAAATATGACAGATTACTAACCAGCTAAGCGAACAACTAATCGCGCAAAGCATTGTTTATTAAAATCTGCAGCCCTTCACTCTGTTTTGAAAACCATTTCTCGAGTGGCTTTTAGATAAATCACAGATAAAATATAACTCTTATTAAGCGTTTGGGACTTTCCTGAGACTTAAAGTGTATTGGAATCAATTGTCAATAGTTTTAAGGTAGAAAACAAAGTGATTGAACACAGGGCCGGCCATAAAAAAATCACAACAGATTGTGATTGCTTAGAAGATTTTATGCCGCTCAGCTGGAAGTAATTTGTATCTGTAACATCACACCATACTACATCACACATCACAGCAAATCAAAGCAAAAATTGCACAGTAAACCACAGCACAGCAAAGAAAGGCACAGTACAGCACAGCAAAGGCAAAGCACAAGGCAGAACATCACATCCCATCCCATCATATCCCATCATACCACACTACACCACAGCACACCACATGGCATGACATGATATCCCATCCTACCACATCTCATCCTACCACACCACATTACATCACATCCCATCACACCCTATCACATCCCATCACACCCTATCACATCACAGCACATCACACAACACCACATCACATCCTATCACACCATATCCCATAACATCACATCACTACATCACATCACATCACATCACATCCCATCACACCATGTCACATCCCATCACACCCTATCCCATCACATCACATCACAACACATCACACCACATCACATCACACCACATCACATCACATCACATCACATCACATCACATCACATCACATCACATCACATCACATCACATCACATCACATCACATCACATCACATCACACCACATCACATCACATCACATTATATCACATCACATCACATCACATCACATCACATCACATCACATCACATCACATCACATTACATCACATCACATCACATCACATCACATTATATCACATCACATCACATCACATCACATCACATCACATCACATCACATCACATCACATCACATCACAGCTTACATATGTTTTTACCTTCAGGACAAGCATTACAGTCTGACAGTAGTTTTCCTGGGGCGTGGTTTGGATGAACAAACGTTCCTCGATGACATTCCTTACATCCATTACCATGTGAAGTCAAACCAACTGCAGCTACCGAGTTCTGGTAGAAACCTCCTGCAGGAAAAATATATATTACATATGTGTTTCATTCCTGTATGTGTTCAGTTTGGTTGTGCATGCCATGAAACAGCTAGAGTTTGCAAGACTAGAATTTGCAATAGCTGGGTTTCACTTGACGTCATTTCCTGTCTCGTGCGGAATGTTCCTCAGCTGAATCACAAGTTTTCAATAGCATTCTTTCTGGCTGACAGCACAAGGTGTTCAGTGTTTGACCACATTTTGGAGCAGATAATGAGATTCAAAAACTTTTATCAGCTGATTGAAACCCAGCAATTCTTGACAAAATGTGCGTCGATAAAGGGATTGACAGATAAAAAGGCAAAATGGCCCACAGTATTTACAACTTTTATATTATACGATGTTATATTATACGATGTTATATTATACGATGTTATATTATACGATGTTATATTATACGATGTTATATTATACGATGTTATATTATACGATGT
Organism: Anthopleura xanthogrammica; assembly: GCA_964019055.1. Lineage (NCBI taxonomy): Eukaryota > Metazoa > Cnidaria > Anthozoa > Actiniaria > Actiniidae > Anthopleura > Anthopleura xanthogrammica. Next base: position 11,166,199 of record OZ025207.1, on the reverse strand, counting down.
TATATTATACGATGTTATATTATACGATGTTATATTATACGATGTTATATTATACGATGTTATATTATACGATGTTATATTATACGATGTTATATTATACGATGTTATATTATACGATGTTATATTATACGATGTTATATTATACGATGTTATATTATACGATGTTATATTATACGATGTTATATTATACGATGTTATATTATACGATGTTATATTATACGATGTTATATTATACGATGTTATATTATACGATGTTATATTATACGATGTTATATTATACGATGTTATATTATACGATGTCTATCTTCGCAACTTTTCAAATATAGGTATGCCCTGAAATTTCTATCACCAGCAGAATTTGTTCAAAAACCAAATATGACTTATACCCCGTTCACACTATAGCTTAAACATGTTTTAAAGTAGTTTAACTAAACATGTTTAGAAAATTATTTACAAACATTGTTCACTCTTTGATGAAATAATACATATAAACTATCCTTCATATTGTACTGAACAGATTAGAGATAAAATAATTACATTGGGAGCTTTCTAGTCTCTAAACATTTTGTTTAATAAAAACTCAGTTTAACTAAACAGGTTTTGGTGTGAATGGGGTACTAGAGTATTTACAACATTCATAACATGGCATAACATGTGGTGTCTTACCTGCAGGACATTTTATGCATCCCGTAGAAAGGCCATCACCAACAGAGTACGTTCCTCGAGCGCATGGATGACAGTAGTTAGATCTATTGCAGAGGAAACCAGTTGTATTCAGGATTCCAGCCATCTGAACTGTGCTGACAGCAAACTTGAGTACACTTTCTGCAAACCTTCGTATTATGTGAAAATTCCAACTTTAGTTTTGGTGATGAAATAATCGCTCAGAAGATATAAAAATGAACACTGAAGAGCCTTTAATATACATATATGTTATTACTGGGTTTCAATCAGCTGATAAAAAGCCTTTTTATCAGCTGATTGAAACCCAGCAATAACATTTTTTGAATTTTTTAACAGACTTTTAATCTCATTATCTGCTCCAAATGGTGGTCAAACAGTGACCACCATGTGTTGTCAACCAGAAAGAATTCTATTGAAAACTTGTTTGTTCAGCTGATGAACATTCTGCACGAGACAGGAAATGATGAAATTGGTGGCCAAAATATTTAAGGATATGTCCTCATAAATGTATGCTCTTTTGTATGCACTCTATCGAGTTAGTAGACTGGCCCCTTAGGGAGCTGTGCCTGACGCTCCACATTTTTATAAATGCTGTTTGGATGCTCGGAGAGAGAAATTAAACTTTTTATATTCCAATTGCTGGGTTTCAATCAGCTGATAAAAGTTTTTGAATCTCATTATCTGCTTCAAATGGTGGTCAAACACTGAACACCATGTGCTGTCAGCCAGAAAGAATGCTATTGAAAACTTGTGATTCAGCTGAGGAACATTCCGCACGAGACAGGAAATGACGTTAAGTGAAACCCAGCTTTTTAGGCTGCGGCGACTGAGCAGTACAACGCACAAATCCTCGATTTTAAAGGGGCACTTCCATGAAAACGCCCCATATTTTGAAAGTCCGAATAGTTCAAGTATTTAAGAATAATATGACTCAATCATGATTATGAAAACCAGATTGGCAAAACTTTTGCCTCGGAGCCACTCGCAGTTGAGAAATTTTGGTTTAAAAACTAAAAGAACAATAGGGTTGAGTAAATGACGTCATTTACTCACAATTTAGATGCTGAAAAAATATATAATTTTTATCCGCAAATTTTGACTGTGAACAAAATATTTTGCTTGGCTACTATTTGGGCCATATAGATAAGTTTAACCCAGTTTCAAGGCATTTCCAATTTTCATCGATTTTCATCCAAGTGCCCCTTTAAGTTGTTGTTGGTTGTTTCTAGACTCGGATTTATTTTCTTAATTAAATGTTTAACTCACATGAAAATAGAGACTCCACGTGACTGGATAGTACTAAATACTATTTCTCTGAAGACATTAGTGTTGACTGAAGATAGCTTGTTATTGTAAACCACCCTGAAAGGGAATATTATTTATTAAGCCCATTTCCATTCTTCGCAGTGCTCGGCTCTGAGGAGTCGTCTGTGTTTTTATATTCATGTAATACATATTATCATTCAAATTATTTTTCCGTCGCTTTGATTGGCCGAGATAACTGCCTGTTCATGCGTATTAAGGTGCAAAGCTGTTTTGCTGCAAATAATGGTCTGCTCATGCGCAGTAACGTTGCATTTGTTAACTGAACATGGCTCGCTTCCCTCAGCTGTCAGAAAATGACTTGGCTGTTTGATAGACAGCAAAAACAGCTGAAACACAAAAAATAATTTGAACGATAAAACAGTTTTTGAGTTCGGTTTTCACTAAGTATCATGATTTGTTAGTGTTTCGCAAGGAATTATTTGCCTCTGCCTTCGGGATTCTGATATATTTTTCGACTGAGTTGCCTGGCACTCAGATATCCCATAATTTCTTACATACTTTTGATATACTGGTATGTATAGTGGCTATTTATATTTACTTACAATGAAGTCATGTGAGACAATACGAATGATCCGGGTTCTATGCTTGAGATCTTATTGTCGGAAAATATCCTAACGAAATAAGTTAAATAGAATAAAAAATGGGAGGGGATTTTGCATTATCTGAAAACATGAATAAATAAACCACAGGGCATAGCATCGCGTAGTGCAGCATAGGACGGCAGGGAACGGCACAGTACAACACAGGACGTCACAATACAGGCAGGACACAGCACCGCACATCCCATACAATCTCAACACATGCAGCACAGCACAGCACAGCACAGCACAGCACAGCACAGCACAGCACAGCACAGCACAGCACAGCACAGCACAGCACAGCACAGCACAGCACAGCACAGCACAGCACAGCACAGCACAGCACAGCACAGCACAGCACAGCACAGCACAGCACAGCACAGCACAGCACAGCACAGCACAGCACAGCACAGCACAGCACAGCACAGCACAGCACAGCACAGCACAGCACAGCACAGCACAGCACAGCACAGCACAGTCTGAGGGCAGAACAGGCAAGGCAAGGCCACGCATTTTGGAACATACTTACGCAAGCTCAAGGTAAATCATTCTCTCGAATTCATCTTGTCTCGTTATGTTTGTCAGTTTATTGTAATGGAAAAATCTGTTTAGATAAAGCCATTTGTTACTAAATTTTCAACAACTATATCATTTATTTACATCAAACTAGAGTTTGTTCAGTTACAATCATAAATATCACTCATCCTCGACTAAGTGTGATGTCTCCGTAATTTCAAAGAAAATATATTAAATAAAAGCAAAGAATTATTGACTTACAAGTATTTGAGGCGTGTTAGTCCTCTCATTGCCCCAGGCTCGATGTAAGAAATCTCGTTGTTGTTCAAAAGCCTAAAAAATAAAAACCAGAAGTTGAATTGATGGAGAAGACTGAGCATTTCACATCAACAGTTGCTTGCCCAGCCATATTTTATGTCGACATACTTAGCTAAACGTATTTCACATTGACTATGAAGACGAACGCACGCGCGTGCTGTGTGCAGTTATAAAGCACGCGGGGATAAGCCTATTCACAGTTTAAGAATCGTTATCAATGCGCATGCGATTTTATCCCGAATTTCTCACCTTCTTTTGTTTAATTAAAAACAAAAGAAGGTTTAAATAAAAGAAGGTGAGAAATTCGGGATAAAATCGCATGCGCACTGATAACGATTCTTAAACTGTGAATAGGTTTATTGAAAGAACACGAGAAAAGTGTTAGGAAAAGCACAACTCTCGAATAATCTGACAATCTCCAAGTACTTTATGACTTCAAACAGCACAGCACGTTTTTATTTATTTTATAAAATTCAAATGCGCGCGCGTGTTTTGTGCTCTCATAAAACACGCGCCATCAACCAATCAGAAACCGAGATTTATAACAGTTATTTTATAAAGACAAATATATACCGATTGATTCAGCTAAAGATATCGAATAAGGAAGGTTATGTGTATACTCACATAGTATAACAACGATATAGATCATCAAACAGCCCTTTTGGAATCCTTGTAAGACGATTGTTGTTCAAAAATCTTTGACAAAGAGTTATCGTATAAGTAAAACTAATACCAAAGGGTGGATGCTTAGCTATATTTGGGGAAGCAAGGTGGTTGAAGAGCTGCGCTAGAAGCTACCAGAGTGCTCTCCCAGCTATCTTTCTCAGGGACGCGGGCGGAGCACATTTTAAACTGGGGGGGGGGGGGGGTAGTATATAAATTAAAGGGAAGACGTGGAGAGACTACAGAGCTTGCAATTCCAGTACTTACAAAAGTGAAAGGTATGTTTGGCCTTTAAATGCGTCAGGATGAAGATAAGAAAGTTGATTTCTTCCAAGATTCCTAGTAACATAAAAACAGCAAAAGGATGTTATGTTAAAGGATGTTATGTTAGTTAACAATATACAACTGTAATCCTTCTGGGAATAATATAGCAATATAACAGACCACTCATTTCAACCAATTTCTTTTTGCGTTTCATCATTCTTCTTCAATTTTCCGCCCAACTGCTAAAGCTAAACTGATTGTAAATAATCATTTCAATTTACATACTTTTTTAATGTTCATGTAAATTTGACCAGATCATTCAAGTGCATTGAACTCTTTACATGGATAGATATTTTACAAGATATGATATAATAAAGCTGATTGCATTGGATGATTGTATTTTACTTACAAGAATAGCAAGCGTTGAACCTTTGCAAATATGCGAGAATTGATATTTTTGATGTTATTGAAGCTGATTTCCCTAAATTAGAGGACGATACGTTAATACACCATAGGGTATGAAATGATGAGACAGCTACAGAAAATACTTCCTTTAAACAGGATGGGCGTATCGCAGGGGTTGATGTCTTACAACACTCATTCGCATTACCTTGTTAAACTATTGCCAACAGTAATTATAGGATGATGGGACACGAGTGAAAAACGCACTGCGCATGCTCGGAAGTTCGTCGTGTTTACAAAGAAAACCATTGGAGATTTACCGACGTTTAGTAAATCTCTAAAGTTAAGGCCGTTCGTGGAAAGTTAGTGCTTATTTTTTCCTGACACATTACTTTAGTTGTTTTCTTTCCCTAGTCAAATAATATGAGAGAAATTCGCATAATATAAGACATGTAAATGTCCAATGGTTTTCTTCGTAAACTCGACTCGTCTATGAATTTTCTGCCGAACTTCCGAGCATGCGCGGTGCGTTTTTCACTCGTGTCGGATGATGGGTAAATAGACCATAGAGTACAGTACTTGATCATCAGACAGCAACAGAGAATCAGGGCTTCCTTTACGCGGGATGGGTGGAACATATGTAGACATTTTCATACCCTGTGTCAAAACAGACAAGGTTTCTCAAACCACAAGAGTGGACAGTAGCGTGTACCTTGTCGTTTCTCATTCAAACGAAATCTAATCTAGTAGATACTTAATATTTGACTATGTGTCTTCTGCGAAATGATTTATTTCTTAAACCAAGCTTTCGGCCATCTTGGCCATCATCAGGGTTGTAGTACACGTATTATGTTTAAAATAACGTACGTAGTTAACAATAAGTGCGCGCATACAGGAACAATCATAGAAAAAACAGCAGCGCGAGCTAATAAACTGAATAGAGCGCGCGGAAAGACAAATTAACAACGTTACAATAAATAAAAAGAAAGAAAGAAAGAAATATGATACCAACTGAATGGAAATCTTAAAAATTAGCTAGATGAAATAAAAACCTTAAATAAATTTTAATAACGGAACATAAGCGTCAGGTAATGTCCTTCCATTGTCTCTATTAGTTAAAACACTGTTGTTCTTGTTTTTTGCGATAAGAATTGACACATAGTCAAATATTAACTTCATGCCTGCGTGCAAACAAATATTGGATATAGTAGATACTTCTTCACTTACAAATGAGACAACCTGCTCATCTCTTCGAAAACGTCATCCTCTATCGTGTGTAATGAACAGTTCTTCAAGAACCTGTAAAGTAACAAATATTCAAACATGCAGATTTGAGCCGATTCCGTCTAAAAGGAAAACGTAAACTTATGGCTTGGAGTTTTCTTACTCTATTATCAAAGTCAAAAATAAAATACATAAAGTTCCAAACCTCCAACACATGGAATAGGTCATTTACTTTTGGTTCCCCATTCCGGCCTTTAGGTTCAGAATAATGTTTTTGTGTTCCAGGAAAGCTTCCGAAGAACACTAAAATGAATGAGCCTTTTAAAAATGCTAAAAAAAATCCTATCCATACAGGAGGTTTGAATGGGAAACATTAGGAAAAAATTGGGGAGCAAGAAGGTGAAGTTCCGCGATACTAGTACCGGATTACTCTTATACCCCATTCACACCAAAACCTGTTTAGTTAAACTGAGTTTTTATTAAACAAAATGTTTAGAGACTAGAAAGCTTCAATGTAATTATTTTATCTCTAATCTGTTCAGTACAATATGAAGGATAGTTTATATGTATTATTTCATCAAAGAGTGAACAATGTTTGTAAATAATTTTCTAAACATGTTTAGTTAAACTACTTTAAAACATGTTTAAGCTATAGTGTGAACGGGGTATTAGATTTAGATGATACGCATTCTAGCATAACGAAAGACTGAAAAACATTTGTGTTGATGGCAAGGATCAAAACACTTGCTCAGTTAATTGATCTTTTTTAGTCAGAGACAAAGTATTGATCTCTACCTAACTGTGAAAAGCTTTTAAAAGAACAGACGTGCCGTGCCATGATCGAGACGGTGCCGTTCACTTTGACGGACCTGTTGTTTCACAGTACCTGAAAACAAACTTACAACATACTTACAGCTTGTACAGTCTTTTCAGTCCTTTGAAGCATCCTTTTTTCAGAACTTTTAGTGGGTTGTTGCTCAAAAACCTGAAGGAATGAAATTTAATCATAGAATTAGAAATTCGAAATTTCTTCGCATTATGTATCTTCTTATTTATTTTATTTTATTTTGAGATTTGCCCGCAGGCTGGTGCTGTACAATAGGACACGAGGTCCCCTTCGAGGTACATTGCACCAATTCCCAACCCCTTAAAACTCCCATACCCATCCCACAATCAACCCATTAAGAAATCATTAGTAAAGGCCAGACACTGAGGGTGGTCACTGCCAGGGTTTCTTTACGTCCTCAGTGGTTCTTTTACGTCCCTCCGATGCAGGGTTAGGTAGTGTGGAGAGACGGGACCGCCATTTTACGTGGTCATCCGAGCCACGCGAAGGTCTAACCGTTTGTAGATGTAATTACAAAGGCAGCACCTTCTCCTCAGTTATTTTAAGACCCTGAGTGTTGGTCCGGCACCTACAAACCGTGTAGTCAGAAAAGAAAATATGAAATAAGAATAATGTGAAGCATTAGTCATTTAAGTATAAAGCAAGGAGACAGAAGCTTCTTCAACGTCAGACGCTGGAACAAATGGCAACCCCGAGTTATAGCGCGCGCTCTGATTGGCCGATACCAATTTTAGATGAGGGTATCTAAAATGCTCACTTCATTTTTTTTGCTGGCATATGGAGAATTTGCAATTAAAGCATACGAAATATAGAACAGTATTTTCGGTTAATTTCTGCGCTTGTTTTTTTTTTCAATAAAAGGATTAAAATGCAATTTTGCGTTTTGCGTAATTGTGTACGTGGTTTTCTATGTTTCTCTCGTGTTCTCTAAGCATCCAGCCTCCTACTCAGGCTAGGAGACTACTCGGTATCCCGCGTGTTTACTACTTACAGCCAACGCAAATACGACTGTCTTGAGAAGGAAGACGGTGGAAGAGATGTTATGTTGTTATTATTAAAGAACCTGTTAACAAAAACAAAGGATTAAAAAAATACAAACCCAAGAAATGAGAAAAAGAAGAAGAAGAAGAAGAAGAAGAAGAAGAAGAAGAAGAAGAAGAAGAAGAAGAAGAAGAAGAAGAAGAAGAAGAAGAAGAAGAAGAAGAAGAAGAAGAAGAAGAAGAAGAAGAAGAAGAAGAAGAAGAAGAAGGAGAAGAAGAAGAAGAAGAAGAAGAAGAAGAAGAAGAAGAAGAAGAAGAAGAAGAAGAAGAAGAAGAAAAACACAACAACAATAATAACACATGCAAAAGCACCGAATATGTGCTACTTCAATCCCATAGCGATACTTCGTATCGCTATATGACTGGTTTCCAAACTCGATTTGCAATAGGCCACGTTTGCCGTCTTACGTTTTCGGCTTCACATGTTTACCAAATCCATTTACTGTAACAAATAGTTTGGACTCGGGATGTGATGATATTTTGACAAAGTATCGAGTTTGAGCATGAGGGAGAGGCAATTCCGGGTACTGATTTGTTTTAGAAATAAATCCTTTAGCCCGAATGATTGCCTCACTCTTATGTCGGAAATAAGATTATTGAATGTATCACATAGGACGTTGGTATTTACTGACAATATTGCAAGAACAGTATTACAAAGGCTAATCCAGCGACGTTACAGACGAATCTATAGGTATACTTTTGGGATTTTATTGCCTCAGTTTTGTTAGTGCTAGATTTTAAATTGAGAAAGGCCTATTGGGTGTGCCTTTTCTGTAGTGCGTCTGTTTGGTAGCTAGTTCCCTGGCATGTAAGGATACACTTCCTTGATCGTTACTGCTTCAAACATTGGAAGCTCAGATATTTTTCAAAATACTTACATATATTTGAGTCTTCTGACATACGGAAATGTCGAGTTATTGATGCTTTGGATTCGATTGTCTTCGAGATCTCTGAAAAATAGAACTTAAAGTGATATCTCTGAAAAAAGAAGGAAGCAAGTGAAAAAGGAAATAAGAAAGCAAAGATGTAAACAAGAAAGAAAGCAAGAGAGGCAGGAAGCCTGCAAAGAAGAAAGCAAACAAGCAAACAAGCAGAGGATGAGGATGCCTACCTTTCCAATTAGGAAGCAAGGAAGCAAGGAAGCAAGGAAGCAAGGAAGCAAGGAAGCAAGGAAGCAAGGAAGCAAGGAAGCAAGGAAGCAGAGGATGACGATGCCTATCTTTCCAATTAGGAATCAAGGAAGGAAGGAAGGAAGGAAGGAAGCAAGCAAGGAAGGAAGGAAGCAAGAGAACACGGAAGCCTACATACAAGCAAGCAAACAAGCAGAGGATGAGGATGCCTATCTTTCCAATTAGGAATCGAGCAAGGAAAGAAGGAAGCAAGGAAGGAAGCAACCAAGGAAGGAAGCAAGCAAGCAAGCAAGGAAGCAAGGAAGGAAGGAAGGAAGGAAGCAAGGAAGCAAGCAAGCAAGGAAGCAAGGAAGCAAGGAAGCAAGGAAGCAAGGAAACAAGAGAGCACGGAAGCCTTTAAACAAGTAAGCAAACAAGCAGAGGATGACGATGCCTATCTTTCCAATTAGGAATCGAGCAAGGAAGGAAGGAAGGAAGCAAGAGAACACGGAAGCCTGCATACAAGCAAGCAAACAAGCAGAGGATGAGGTGCCTATCTTTCCAATTAGGAATCGAGCAAGGAAGGAAGGAAGGAAGGAAGGAAGAAAGCAAGCAAGCAAACAATGAATCAAGCAAGCAAGCAAGCAATGAATCAAGCAAGAAAGCAAGCGAAGAAGCAAAAGAGTGAGAAAGGAGGACATTTAGCAGTTGGTTTCATGCTATAAAGATGTCAATTTCTTTTATTTACATGTATGACACGACACTGGTTGCAAAATTACACCAGGTCTTAAAAAGAAAAAGAAACTTACATGTGTTCGAGCCTGCTTAATCCCCTGAATGCTTTTTTGTCGAAACCTTCAATTACGTTATTTTTCAAATCTCTGTTGACACAAATTTGTTGACACAGTTAGTTTTTCGATTCCATAGATTATAATCACTATCTTGTCCAATAGACAGAGAAAAGTCAAGAAACAAACCCTTAGCAGGAAACAGTCGTATGCTGATATATCACATCAATAGCGAATCATTTCATCCAAAGGTCCCTTGAGGAAGTCTATGCTGGTGTTCAGACAAACATGAATAGGCCCTTTGTAGTAAGTCGGAATGCAGCTCAATTTGGAGGGCAAGAAAAAAGAATTTCAAACTCCTGAGAGTTGGAACCTGTTGTTTTGCCCTCCAAATTGAGCTGCATTCCGACGTGCGACAAGGGGTCTATTATGTTTAATCATCTTGAGATCAAAAGCAAGTCACAAGGTAAAATAGAATTTTGAAAACGTTTCTATAGTCATGACATTAGTTATCCAGCAAAAATTCTAGCACAAAGCATGATGGGAAAGTGAGTCCTTACGCTTTTTTGGCTCCTCTAAAAATTCATCTGGGAGTTTTTCCTTCGACATTTTCTATGGAAATGAAAGTATTTCAACAGACAAAAATAACAGATTTTTTTTTCTGATAGTTCTTTGATTTCCCTGTTCCATTTTTACAGGACTCACTTTCCCAGAGTGCTTTGTAGGCTTTGATGCGCATTGCCTATTCGAGCTATGTCTTGACTGTGTTCTAAACGTGATCATCCTAGAGGAAGTTCCAGCATTTTACTAAACTTGATAGGATATACATTGCTATACTCACAGATCATGAAGGTAGTACAGTCCGTAAAAAGTATTGTTGTTGAGGTATCTCAGTTTGTTGGATGTAAGGTAGCTGTGGATGGAATGAATAATACGTATCACACTGACATTTTAATATCTTCCATTATGGCAAGGCAAGCTTCAGAGACATGCAGGAGGACGATCATTGAGAAGTAGATTTAGAAGAGGCTCGAATTGAGCTTCGAGCTGTCATGCTATTTTGTAAGACTGCCTCAGTCCTCTTTCAAAATTCCCTTATATAATCGCGCGTGTTGACCACCTTTTCCGTAATTATCCCAGTCTAAGGGTAAATAGAAAGGTTGGACAAATCATTTACAAATGAAGTCGATTCTAGTTTTCGTGTGCAAGATTTCTAAGGAGCGATTGCGAGTGTCAGACCCACTCTCTGCAAGTAATTATCAAAAAAACGATTTCCGATCAGGCTAGAATTTGTTCTGCATAATTATCATACATACACTCCAGTAATGAATCTTGTGTACTTGAAGATCTTGAAAGTGTATGGGACGATGGTGGTCAGGCTGTTGTTTTGTAGGTCCCTGAAAATACACAAGGGTAATACAATGAACGAATAACCCAAAGAACGAACAAATGGATGGATGAATGCAGGGAAGTAGGAGGAAGGAAGGGAGGAAGGGAGGAAGGGAGAAAGGGAGGATGGATGGTTGGATGGATATAAGGATGTACAGATGGATGAATAGATGGATGAATGGACAGTTGCAAGGATCAGGATGGATGGATGGATGGATAGATGGATGGATCAGGATTGATTGATGGATGGATGGATGGATGGATGGATGGATGGATGGATGGATGGATGGATGGATGGATGGATGGATGGATGGATGGATGGATGGATGGATGGATGGATGGATGGATGGATGGATGGATGGATGGATGGATGGATGGATGGATGGATGGATGGATGGATGGATGGATGGATGGATGGATGGATGGATGGATGGATGGATGGATGGATGGATGGATGGATGGATGGATGGATGGATGGATGGATGGATGGATGGATGGATGGATGGATGGATGGATGGATGGATGGATGGATGGATGGATGCATATGGTGTCTGTTTTAGGCCCGTCTGGTTCGCGTTTTGTTCTTAGTACGCGTACTAGCCGTACCTAGAGTTGTTGTTTGAATCACCGGCAATCTTAAGCAATCTTTACACGAAGTATAGTAGATATGCTGAGCAATACTTACACATATCCCTATACTATATATATATATACACTAGGATGAGCTATGTATACCAACGTATATCCCCATACCATATATATATACACTAGGATGAGCTATGTATACCGTACGTACGAACGTACTAACGTATATCCCCATACTATATATATATACACTAGGATGAGCTATGTATACCGTACGTACGAACGTACTAACGTATATCCCCATACTATATATATATATACTAGGGTGAGCTATGTATACCGGACGTACGAACGTACTAACGTACTAACGTATATCCCCATACTATATATATATACTAGGATGAGCTATGTATACCGTACGTACGAACGTACTAACGTATATCCCCATACTATATATATATACTAGGATGAGCTATGTATACCGTACGTACGAACGTACTAACGTACTAACGTATATCCCCATACTAGATATATATACACTAGGATGAGCTATGTATACCGTACGTACGAACGTACTAACGTATATCCCCATACTATATAAATATACTAAGATGAGCTATGTATACCGTACGTACGAACGTACTAACGTACTAACGTATATCCCCATACTATATATATATATATATATATATATACGTTCTTACGCTGTACTAAGCGTTTTTTTTAGGACGCGCGTTCCTATATTAGGCATGGTATAGATGGATGAATAGATGGGTAGGTGGATGAATGGATGGATGGATGGATGGATGGATGGATGGATGGATGGATGGATGGATGGATGGATGGATGGATGGATGGATGGATGGATGGATGGATGGATGGATGGATGGATGGATGGATGGATGGATGGATGGATGGATGGATGGATGGATGGATGGATGGATGGATGGATGGATGGATGGATGGATGGATGGATGAATGGATGGATGGATGGATGGATGGATGGATGGATGGATGGATGGATGGATGGATGGATGGATGGATGGATGGATGGATGGATGGATGGATGGATGGATGGATGGATGGATGGATGGATGGATGGATGGATGGATGGATGGATGGATGGATGGATGGATGATGGATGGATGGATGGATGGATGGATGGATGGATGGATGGATGGATGGATGGATGGATGGATGGATGGATGGATGGATGGATGGATGGATGGATGGATGGATGGATGGATGGATGGATGGATGGATGGATGGATGGATGGATGGATGGATGGATGGATGGATGGATGGATGGATGGATGGATGGATGGATGGATGGATGGATGGATGGATGGATGGATGGATGGATGGATGGATGGATGGATGGATGGATGGATGGATGGATGGATGGATGGATGGATGGATGGATGGATGGATGGATGGATGGATGGATGGATGGATGGATGGATGGATGGATGGATGGATGGATGGATGGATGGATGGATGGATGGATGGATGGATGGATGGATGGATGGATGGATGGATGGATGGATGGATGGATGGATGGATGGATGGATGGATGGATGGATGGATGGATGGATGGATGGATGGATGGATGGATATGTATGGATGGATGGATGGATGGATGTACAGATGGATGAATAGATGGGTAGGTGGATGGATGGATGGATGATATGGATGGACAGATACAAACATGAGTACCATGTTATAAGTACCAAAACAAAACTAAATTCACTTACAAATATTTCAACGTTCTGTGTGGACCATAAAAGGTTAAGTTGCCAATCAAGCTTAAGTTGTTGTTCTGTAAATGTCTATTAAAAATTTGTAAAGCAGTAATTTTAAAAATTAAAGGTATTGCTTAACTCAAAATCGCCATCTGTCTAGCTAAGCCACTTACAGACGAAATAGTCTGACCAATCCTGTGAAGGAGCGTGGGGCAATTTCTTTTATTCTGTTTCTTTCTAACCGCCTAGTTCAAACAGATAAAAATATTATTTTCTATTTTAACAACACAGCACGATTCCCAGTATTTTTTAATATTTCACTGATATTCAAATACTTAGTGCGCGCAAGCAACGAGCAGCAAGGGCAATCAAACTACTTCACGCGCGTGCTTTCATTTTTTATTTATACATTAATATTTTAAACAAAATAAGCTTGGATATGTATTGAACCACGATATAATTTACGCAAGAACCCACTATTATTTACGAGTCCTGCGGCTTTGAAAATCTAAGTATTCATGTATTTCTTTTACAGATAAAGCCGCAATTTTATTACAATGTACTTACAATGTTGCGAGTCTGTTCAGGCCATTAAACATCCCATATTCAATTGCTGTCAGTCGATTATTGGACAAATCTCTACAAAACAAAGGGCTTCGCATGAAGTTTTAAGAAGTACAATGACAGGTAAAATAAAATAGGAACCAAAGAAAATTTTAGAGGTTTACTTACAGATATTCAAGATTTTTAATGCCTTGAAGTGTTCCAGAAGAAATGGACGTTATTTGGTTATCCGTAAGAAGTCTAGAATATAAAAAGATGTAACCCATGTTACCAGGAAATTTATACATATATAATTATGTTATAAAATATATTTAAATAGATATTTTAAGTAAGCTTCATACAGTCTGTTTATTTCCGCATCCGCGAAGAAATCCTTCGTTAAATTTTTCAGCGTATTGTTGGTGAGTATACTGCGGATCGAAAAAAGAAGGTTTAGTAACATTGTAGAAATTAAAAATTAAAGACAAGTTTTTTAGAAACAAGTGTTTATCATAGATGGAAGCCTTGGCCTAGATTGAACAATCAGCTGCAGATGGAGTATATTTGATTTCAATACCGTGAGGTTTTCACAGTCATACAAAAACTGCTCTGGAGATTATTGGTGGACAAGTGTGGATGCCTGGTGCGCAACCAAGGGACGAAGCAGCTTGGATGACTAGGGGAGCTAAAGCCCACCCTTCCCTTGGCCCCCACTTATTGGGCACGGCTTTAAAATTTCCTAGTCTTTTTGTATATTAAAATGCGCTAATACAATGAAAAGACCATATGGAAACAATATCTGCATCCCATGACAAATGATAAAATAAACTAATGAATTTATCGATGATACTGTCAGTACAGACAGCTGCCTATTCAACCTATACATTTTATTTTATTTTTTCAATGGGCGTTTAGCCCGAAAGCCAGGATAATATTTCCATATCAAAAGCAACAGACCTCTTTTACCTTCGTTGTTTGTTGTGCCCATTTCAGACCATGTGATGCCACTCTAGGGAGTTGTTTCTTTCATTTGTAAATATTTTGATAAAAGAACATTTCTCAAGGGAATGTCATGTGGTCTGAAATGGGCAATTTGCAGCTAAAAAGGTATATTGCAATTACTTATAATTACAGTTATTTCTCATTATTTCAATCATTTCAATGAAACTTAATTAGCATACACCCTATGCATAAAGAGTAAAGACTGGGAACGAGCACCATGAATCATCAATGATTTCAAAAATATATTTTGATTACAAGAAAGAGCATGTCTAAATTAGTAATTTGGTAGAGTTCTGTTGTTATATATTAAATCACTGCAGAGTTATAAGCATTTGAAATGTGCCAAAAACATGAAAACGAGGCTGGTCAGGCCTTGGTTGTTGTTTCCATACAAATCTTTCTAATTTCAAACAGCTGTAGATTTTTATCATTTAATGTTAGTAAGCTGCAATTTTTGGAGATTACTAAAATCGATATACTCTTTACAATGAAAGCAATGATTTTTTCAATAACTGATGAACTAAGGTATTTCCATGGCCACGCCCTTATGCATAGGGTGTATACATAGTACTTACAGTGCACTAAGAAACAGACCAGCAAATGTTCCGTTATTTAAGGTTTGGATAAGATTATTTTTTAGCACCCTAAAAAATATAAGAATAATATAAAAATATGAAACTTAGCAATTTAGCAAGGACGAATGTAAAACAACACAGGCAAGGCTCAAGGCAAGGTAAACTGATATTCACGAGAAAAAATTCACGGTTGCTTGATTTTAACCCATTTGGCAAGTCTCCAACAGATTTGCAAATAATATCTTTTACCCCACACCATTGAAAAAATATATAATCAGAATGCAGGAAAGCTGTTGTACATTCGTTAGAAATCCACCTTGTCTTTCCATCAGGCACTTCGGAGTTCTTAAAAACTCTTCACTTAATACCTAGGTATGTGCAATGGTGCGGGGGAAAAGTCATACGATGCTCCTGGCACTATTAAATGTGTATTATTATACATTTTACTCACTATCTCGCTTCTGATTGGCCGAGAGCCCTTAGCCAATCCATGATATGGTGTGAACTCGACATGATTAATGTATAGCTGGGTTTCACTTGACGTCATTTCCTGTCTCGTGCAGATACAGATAATACATTTATCATGTCGAGTTCACTCAAGGTCACAATGGAAATGGAAATACGTTCGCTATTTTTTTCGAAAGCAGAATTAAATCTTTATTCTTAGTTTATAAAATGTATAATAAACAATTATTGGATGAGGTTGAGCATGATATCGTAAATTATCAAGACCAAGGCCGTGTTATCTGCCGAAGCCGTAACATGGAGTATCACAGGTTTCTGTGTTTACTGGAAAATACAAGTGCCTTGTGGGATAGTCCATGGTATACCACTCAATGCCGTTATATAAATAGCATATATGGAGATAGGGAATGTAAATTACTGAATTACTGAGGAATGTAGACTAAAAAAAATTGCAAAACTTACAGGGTTTGAATTTGTCTAATACCATGAAATGCTGATGCTGATAGTGTTGTAAGACTGTTATCATTCAAGTATCTATAACGAAACAAATACATTATATGAGGGTCCTGAAGGGGAGGGGGGTGGTCCTAATCCCATTTCCCAGCCCAAAATCCCAGTCCTAGACATGCAAAATCTCCGAGTCATAAAGCTAGAGTTAGAAATTTTGCAAAATCCCAATCCCAGAAGGCAAAATACTGATGTTATTTAATTGCATATAAGAAAAATGAACTATTTTTCCTTTTTAGATACTCTGATCTAAACACGTACACAGGATGCCGAAAGAACATTCGAGAAGGTAGCATACGAAGCGCACGTAAGAACTCGTTATTTTCTAAATCTTCATTCTTATATACTTACAGTGTTGATATGCTTAAGCCAGAAAATACTCGTGCAGGGAGGTTTTGTATCCTGTTGAAATCAAGATTTCTGGAATAAAGTAAAATTTACTCTTTAAATCAATGCCAGCTGTGTTGATCGCCTTCCCCGAAAGGAATTATGGGTCATTATTTTTGGTTAGCATTTTTCGAGAATTTTCCGAGTATACAATGTAGACTTTTCTTGTTGATTGAAATATAGTTCCGTCATGAGTCCAACCAGCGTTCAAGAAGGAAGAACTCGTATTTCATAAATTCTCTTGGCAAAATAATGGGGGAAATGCTAATCAAAATACGATGTTGAATCCTCAATTCTGATTGGTTGACCTTGAGTTTGTTCTGAAGGTCAACTCAGCTGGTGGTGTATCTATAAATGGAGATACTATTATGTCTTTAACGCTAAAATATTTTCTTGATTCTCTTAGTAAATCTTTCTGACTTCGTAAAGTGGGCCTTTAGGAAATCAGTCTAGTCTAATGTCTACGTATTTTAAAGTAAAGATTTGATCAACATTTTCTTACCCTAAATTTCAGAAGAGGCTAGTTATTCAAACTGGAGGATAAGGGAGTTTCCCCATCGCTTCCCGCATCTGCGCAAACGCGTATTGCGCCAGCTTCTGCATCTCTGTATTTGCATACTTACAACGTCTTTAATGTTAGATCAAAGAAAATTCCTTCTTCAAGTACCCCGATTCTGTTATATGAGAGATCCCTACAACAAAAAGAAAACAAGTTGCGCTATAAGGTGGGGACATCCAGTACTAGTAACGAAAATGTCTACACCAGTGGCAGTGGAACAGATATAGATATTGGAGGTGTTGGTAGTGGGATAAGCAGCAGCAGCAGCAGCAGTAGGAGCAGCAGTAACAGTAGTAGTAACAGTAGAACAAGTAGCAGTAGCAACAGAAGCAGCAGAAGTAGCAGTAGCAACAGTAGCAGCAGTAGCAGTCGTAGCAGTAGCATTATTATTATATTATTATTATATTATATATTATTTATCTGATCTGATCTGATCTGATCTTAGTAGTAGCAGCAGCAGCAGCATCAGTTGTTGTTGTTGTATTACCAATATAATTGGCAGCAGTAATATTGATTGCAGTGGTACTAAAGTGACTGTTGTGGTAGTAAAAGTTAATAAGAGGTCGTGTCTTTACATGAAGAAGAAAAACAGTCAGCGTTAGAAGGTGTGACTGTGAGTAGCGGTATTATGGTAGTATGCTAGAATTGGCAGTGTTAATGCTTGTACGTTTGACAGTAGTTGCACTAAATATAATAATTATGGGATCGTTTTGCTGGCGACTGTGCTGGTAAATAGGAGTAACAGGAAGTAGTTTTAACCAAAGACTCCTGGATCGTACGTACAGGATTCGAAGGCGAGAAAGGCCTGCAAATGTCGTATTGTAGAGTGTTTGAATGAGGTTTTCACCGAGCCTACTAAAAATAAACCATAATGCCATCAACCACCAACTTTGATAATTCAAAAGCTAATTAGTAGTAGAGTGAAGACACTCAACCCGTGAAATAGATATTAGACTAATACACTTTAGTAGACCAAAATCCCATTGTTTTCTTTTGTGTCTATTTGACTATTACACCTTAACAATTAATTTCTATTTCACGGGTTTAGTGTTTTCACTCTATAAGTAATTCACGGGTAATAAGTAATTCACGATCATAAACTCATGTAAGAAACATTATTTAAACCAGTTCTAACAGGTTTTGCTGAGTAATAAAGATACTCCAATTGCACCAACCGTCTTTTAAATGCTATATAAATAGAATTATACGTTTTGCAACTATCCTGTCACAGTTTCTTGCAAAAGGCCATTGGAAACTAATAAAGCTAACTAATATTATAATAGCTCCCTTCATAGTTCTTTAAGCCACCTTGAAAGGTAGCCGTGCCTTTGCATCAAAGCGAGACGAGCGGTGAGCTTGCAAAGATAGAGACCTTTTTTTTAACAACTTGGACAATTATTCACATTTCTTTATCATTTCAAACTCACCGCTTGTCTTGCTTTGATGCCAAGGCATGGCTGCCTTTCAAGATGGCGCAGGGACGGGTAACTGTGAAGGGGACTACTTAGACATGTACACTTGTTACAGTTAGTCTATAAATGGGATCAGGTTCAGGTGACGATCTTCTACATTGGTTTTGGTCAGTGTGACTTTGATTTTGAAGCAATTAAAGCTGCACTGTTCATAGAGTAAGCAAGATGTAAGAAGTTGTTTTACAAAAGTTTACTAGAAGTACTTACAGACTATACAGTTGCGGGAGACCGTTGAAAGATCCAGGTGTAATGTTAACCAAATAGTTTTCAGACAAAACCCTAAAAGATAAGTATTATATATAGACGAGAAGGAAGATGTGTGACTTTGATTTTGAAGCAATTAAAGCTGCACTGTTCATAGAGTAAGCAAGGTGTAAAAAGTTGTTTTACAAAAGTTTACTAGAAGTACTTACAGACTATACAGTTGCTGGAGACCGTCGAAACATCCAGGTGTAATGTTAACCAAATAGTTTTCAGACAAAATCCTAAAAGATAAGTATTACATATAGACGAGAAGGAAGATTTATTTACAATGGTTTCCAATCACACGCGCGAAATGATCGTACAATTTGTGGTCGCGATGAAGTTGGTTTTAGTTGGACGTTAATCAAGGCATTTCCACAACATTCCAAGTTGATAACTTTGTGTTTTCTGACAATGTCATGGAAACACTACTTTGATTGACGTCCACCAAAACCTTATTTGGGGGCAACGGCAATTCGCGAGTGTGATTGGAAAGCGCTGTAATAAATAGGAAATCAGTAAAAGCCAACAAAAAAAAATGTTGTCTTCATACTTGTTTTTTTTTCCATTCTCTTCCTTCGTCACTCTTATTCATTCTTTGGTTTCATTAAACTTCCTCACTTAACGCATCTCTTCCTTTCGTAGATCTTTTTATTCTTTTATATTTCTCCCTTCCTATCTTAACTTTTATTCCCAACTTTCCTTTATAGCTCCGTTATTCCGGGATCCATTCTATCGTTTTTCTTTTTCGATTCAAGAGCAACACTTTGCTAGTAATATTAACGGAAAGGGAACATAATAGAATGAATATTTGCTTACAGGCGTGTGGTCTTCAGAGGGATGTCTCGAGGGATGCTCCTTAGATTTACCTCATTGCAATTCACTAAGTTTTGAGTAATAATGCAGTCTGTTTCATTGATGGAAACTGGAAGAAAAAAAAGGAAAAAAAACTCATCTTGATTTTAGTTTTTTGCAATATCGTGATTGGAACTTGATTGGAACTTGACGAGCCACCATTGCGGGACTCCATTCGCAAAAAGAAAGAAAGAAAGAAAGAAAGAAAGAAAGAAAGAAAGAAAGAAAGAAAGAAAGAAAGAAAGAAAGAAAGAAAGAAAGAAAGAAAGAAAGAAAGAAATAATAGTAGTGATTAAAAAAAAGAAGAAAAGACTTAACGCCCACGAAAGAAACTGCCACATTGCATTGATTAGAAATAATGTCTTACTTGAAAAGGTTGCAGTGTGTTATCAGTTCAAATCTTTATCACTCAGCTACATAATTAATAGTGATTTTACAGTGATGCACTAAATTTGTGAATCGTAGTGATTGTATAATACACCGACAGCAATAAAAAGATTAATCCCACAAGCATGTGTTATTAATGTCTTAAATCCAGATGGCGTCGTTTGAAGGCAATATTTTTCCAATTCATATAACTTGATCAGCTCAGAAGTTGTTTTACATTTGATAGCATGTGATATCATTGAGTACTATTACTTTCTGTAGCCCTCCTACTTGAGAGGTCAGAAATGATCAAAACCTCCTCTGAATAAAGTAATATAATAAAACTAACTTTAGCGCTCAAATCTAAAATTCTAAGGCGCTTTACAAAAGGTGAATAAACAAAATTTCAAAATCTATAAGTATAATATTAGTAAAAAGTAAATAAAAAACAATATAAAACAAAATGTTAGTCATGTAGCATATCTAAAAATCGGAGTATATCTAAAAAGAAAAAAAAAATGCATGAATCTAAAAATATCTACAAGATTAAAACTAGTATTATTTAACCATATGCTTGTTTAAAAAGAAAAGTTTTAAGACTGGCTTTAAAAGTATTTAGGCTACTACTACTTTTTATGCATATGGCAGCTGAATTGATTTCATTATTTTGGTGCAGAAATTGATTGAAGTGATAGAGCATTTCAGGTTTTTTTCATTGAATTTGCGCGCCACGACAAAGATACCGAAATTCGATGAGAAAAAAGATTTAGCCAATCAGGACTTAGTTATACTTGAGTAATTTAACTTTTAATAACATTTGCGTAATTTAACTTTCAATAATCTAGCGCTTTTCACTGAAAAGGAGAGAGATAACAAAGTGTTAGCGCTTCCTCAGTTAGTATGTTTCTCTTGTTATAATCAATTGTCTTTTTTTCATTTTTTTCTGCAACTTCAGTTCTCTGACTGCAACAGAATGCAACTCAAAATGTATTATATTTAAGATTTATACTTTAAAGAAACAAATAATGAACTTTTCATCTATTAAACTGACTTAGATTGATTCTTATCATTTCAGGTTACCAAGTACATCAATAAGTTTTTGTTGTTGTCTTTTTTGACATGATGTAGTTTCACATTTAGTATTTGTACGGTTTTCAATGTCTAACTTGGGCTACAAACACCTGTATTTTAAAATAGCATGTGATTCAGTTATGACTGGGAGGCTTCAAGAAAATGTTATTATCAAAACCAAATTATATGTTTTGATTTCCTTTAACCTTTCCATTCCACTGGGGATTAATATGGCCTACATCTTTGTTATATTTCCCCCTATTTTCTTGATAAGTGAAAAACACACAAGGAAACAACGGCAGGGAAAGAAAAAACACCGAACACGAACATTAGAAGGAGGAGAGATCGGCATACATTGAACTAAAAAATACAATTTAAAAAGTGTTCGATACAAGTAGGCCTAGGATCAGAAGATAAACCAATAAGATGAAGACACCAAATGAGAAGTGTTAGCAACTACTTTAAAAGTCATAAGATCATATCATGAAATATTGTAACTTTTCAATGTTGTCACTCCTTCTATCAGAATTGCAACATTTCCACAACGCATCTTGACAATAATCTATAAATTTTTATATTACTTTTATTTCATATTTTAAACAGGATTCTGAAGGACGGGAGGATACGTATCCCTATCCTATTTCCTGATCAACATTTTGAAAACATCTCAGTGCCGATTTTGGTTGTTATTTTTCTCATTTCTAGCGAACTAAGTTCTGTCTCATTACATCAGGGCCAACTTTTCTAGCGGCAAAAATGTTAGCAAATCCCAGTTTTCATTTCATTCAGGCATTCAGCGTCATATTTAATGAATTAAGAATTAGATTAATGTTTCTGGATACTATAACTAAGCCTTCATTGATTTTTCGCAAAGATGATTTAATTGCGCTTTTGGGAGATTCTAGGCATATTTACACAATAGCTATACCACCATACTAGATTCAGACCTACCACGAAAGAACCATTAATGTAATAGCAATAAAGTACGGAGACAATGTGATGTGGAATTAAACATAAGCAGTAAGATAAACTTGTGACTTAGGCAACCCTTTTTAAAGTAGTAAACGAAGAAAGGATTGAAACTTCGTGTTACGATAAAAGTGTTTTCCTCTGGGTTCCTTTGGTTAAGTTTTTAGTAACTTTGGAATAATGAACTGAGTAGCCATCACACCTTTATAATCAATCAAGAATGTTCTTCACTATTAGAAACTTAAAGCAAGCATAAAGAAAGTATAAAGTACGTATAAACTCTAGATACTTACTATCAGAGTTGATATGTTCACACATCAAGATTGAGAAATCCGTGAAAAAGAATATGAAAAGTACAATGACTTTTGCATCCATTGTGAGCTGTACACACTGACCCGGTTTATTTAATTTCCATCCAAACTCTTCCTTCTCATCTTTTGTTATTTAACTTCAATTTGAATAATTAATATTAGAGTAATAAATTCAGTTTTCATATTTTAAAGTGTCAGTACGTTTTTACATATATCTTTGAAAAAATATTTTGAGATAAGATTGCTTATGTTTGTTATTGTGACTGCAGTTTTATTGCTTATACTCCCAGTATCAGCAATGACTGCCATGACAGAAAACCATGAAATCCATTACTACTGATCTACGATCTATTCTAATACTTTTTTTCATAAATATCTTCTATATTGTTTCATTTGTGTAGTTAGTTTGTTTTTTCCCCCTTCTCATCTTTAATTCGTTTGTTATTTAAGATATCATATAGTTTTTTTCTCCGCTTGACCTTATTTTATACTATTATAAATCAAATTTAGAAGCTATCTATCTTGGTTAACTTTTATAGTTATCATAGATAGCTTGTGTCTTAATTTAAGTTAAGTTATAATTCTTTGTAAATGTAATGTAATAACAAAAAATGACACTAAATAAATATATGTATGTATGTATGTATGTATGTATGTACTATACCTCAACTTGACTATAATGCGACAGTAATAATCATATGGGTGTAATTTATAGCACGTTTTGGCAGCCAACTGTTAGGAACCAGTAATTAAGAATGGTTAAAAAACACTTTAAACATTCAAAGGAGACGAAATTTAATTCAGCTGAAACTTTCCTGGAATAATTTTTAAGGGTCTAATAAACACTTGTTAAAAGTTTTTTTCTTGATTTTTCGATGGGAAGTATTATATTTTTATGACTCAATTTTTCACGGAGTCTGTGACGTCATCCGGCACTCAGCACCAAACATCCGGCGCTCCGTACATAAATTTCTTTGTAAGTAACTTCTTGTGTTTTTTTTTTTTGTATTTCTTTTTTTCGTTTTTCTATTTTCTTAAGCCTTAAGGTTGGCTAACGTACATTACTTGTGATTACAAATTAATTTTTTCGTCTCTTTACTTCAATACTAAAGTTTCAGTGGGTTTTCGTACAAGGTCCACTTTAAGTACTTCCTAGTCATTGCAATAGATTGCACCTTCATAAAAAGCTCAGTGGAAGACCTTATGAATTGATGGGCACAGCAGACCGAAATCGACCGAGATTTGAGGATGTGCAAAAACGAAAATAACATTTAGGAAAAGTACGTTTGTCGGATTGTTCACGGAAGCACGGGTGGCGTAGCGGTGTACGCCTCTCACTAATGTGACTCGAGTTCGACTTCCGGATTCGGTGTCGTATGCGAGTCGGGCTGCTTATTGGTTCTCTTCTGTTCTTCGAGGGCTTTTTCCGGCTTTTTCGGCCGGTTTTCCTCCTTCCGATAAAAATCAACTTCTGAATCCCAATTTGATCATGGAACGAGGGCCACTGAGGTTTGTTAGCCATGCACTAGCTTATAAGTGCTACCCTCGTAAAAACAAGGGCTGTTTGGTTAACTAAAATAAAAAGGAATGATGCCAGATTTTCTCTGAGAATTCTAAAAATTTAATCAGAGATCGATTGTGTCTCTTGTCTATCTTATTTGTATTGTTATTTCACATCACAAAGATGTCAAGGGAGGAGGGAAATGGGGGTACGCATTGTCACACATTATTATCTATATTATTCACTCTTCATTTTCTACTACCCGTTAATTACCGATCTCAAGCTCAAATGTACTGTAGAGCATGATTCGAAGACGATTGGACCGATATCCTAGACTTTATAACTAGATCTCCTTGTTTTGGCAAACTTATTTCGCATGTCATCTTCGAATAACGCCACCTGTACAACTGGGAACTGGCAGCAATATTGAAAACCATTTCGCGTTTTATTCTTCATTATTTCTAATCAAAAAGTGCATATAAAACATAAGCTATCACGTGATCGATTGCATGTACTGTAAGCCGTTAATTCTGTTGTTTCTCTTTCGTTCCTTTTCTTTCTTATTTTTCTTACTATTATATCTTCTTTTCTTTACTGCTTTAATGTCTCTGTCTTTCATTACAAAGTAAAAAAGCTGGAGGCATTAGCAGATAAAAGACAAGTTAGGTCTAGTTCAAACTTCACATGAGCCGAACGCATTGAAAACAATGGATAATAAGGCGGTCTTCTTAGATGAACTGGACCTTACTTTTTTGCACATTCTATTGAAAAAGAAAATTTCCATCTCATACTTTCGAAATATTATCTTCAAACATGTTCCTCGTTTTCATTCCCTAACTGGTTTTCAATTGGTTACGAGAAAGCTGTTTAACCCACACCATAGAATATACAGCCAATCAGAAAGCAGGAAAGCCGTCGTATATTCGTCGGTATTTCACACTTCCTTCCCATCATGCATTGCACGTCGAATCTATGCATTTGTATTTTCTATTGTGTGGAATAAAATGGTTAAAAGGCTCGTGCGTATACTATAAACTACATGTGACTCGTGGAATATCCCACGGTATGCCACTCTAAACCATTGTATAACAAGTATATACACTAAGAAACTGACCTTGTAGGTCAAAAGGTCTCAGTAAGGGAAGCCATTTCACAGCTTCCACAACTGCTGTTAGATCAACCATTCACAAACAAACCAAAATATCCTCCTTTAAGCCTATAAAGATCAACTTCTGAAACATAACAACTGGTGGGGAAAAACGACCCGATATGTTTTTGTAAATTCAAACTGGTAGAATAGATAGCCGCTACTTTAAGCAAAGATCTTATCAACGTGAATACTCCAATACTTTGATTTCTGTGTCTAAATTCAGCAATGTAATATTCTGCTAGGAATCACAGGTAAGATAAAATAATATTTCTTATAAAACTTTTTGAATAAGTTGTTTGATAACGTTTAAACATGAGTACTAAGTCAGCTTTCAATAAAAAGAGCAAATACGTTTCTTCCTATTAGTGTATAATCAAGTCTATTTAGATTTTAAAATCTTTTTTTTAAAAGTTTTGAAGCTTTATTATTTGCTTTTGCTGTTGAAAGTCTGATTAAGACATATGCTAGTCTTGTTCGTCTAAGCATATAATCTCTTCAAATAAGATTACATCTAAGACTGCCACTAATCTAGTTTTGAACAACGCTACCCAGCTAGAATCATGATTTACTATCACGATTTTTTCACAGAGAGATTGAAAGATACTCACTGCTCATATATTGACATTAGTTTTTGATAACGTTTGTTCATAAAATAAGTCAGTTTCCGATTATAAAAGAGCAAAGTTATTTTTCCTTATGGCATAATCAAGTCTATGTTTAGATTTAAAGAGTTTTAAAAAAAGCTTTTTTTGATATTTTTGTTGTTGAAAGTCATGATTCTGGGCCTATGCTAGGCTTGATCATCTAAGCCATGAAAAATGTTTTCATGTAAAATTACATCTAGTGCCACTGATCTGGTTTTGAGCAAATTAGCCCAGAACCATTATGATAAATTAATAAACATAATTTTCTAAGAAGGAGATCAATATATACTACTCACATATATACTACTGAGGTTTCAACTGTTTCATAATCTTTTATACCATAGTCATATTATTAAATTTTCTCAATTCTGTGATTAATATGTGTCAAACAACTTTATCGATCTAAAACTGAATGATATTTTTTCATAAATGAAAATTATGATATTAGATTCAAATGTTTATTATCTATCATTCGGATAAGATTATTACTTTTTTTAGATTAAAATGTATTATATAGATACTACTGAGAGATATCTACACTACGTAGCTTTTTAAAGTATTTCTATTTTCTCTCAAGTGGAAGGGCTATATAAATGCTACAATTGATAAAGTTTAAACTTATGATCAAGAGAGCATTTATGCTCTCTTGTTATGATCTATTCACTTCTGGTACCGGATGATAAACAAAACAAAAAGACTCCTTAAAATAGAACTTAATAAAATATTAATAAGGCAAAGCAAGGCACGAAATGTAAATGTATTATGAAATCCAAAATCTTTACACCACTGTACAATTAAAATAAGGAGGAAAAGTTATAAAGATAAAGATAATGTTCTTAGATGCCTCAAATCGGTCAATAAATTTTGTATTTCTTTTCTCTATTGAGAATTCCATATAATAAAACAACGCACATTACTATATATAGAAAACCTTTACCTTTAAGTAGAAGGTAGTCTTAGGAGAACAAGAAAGATATATGATTATTTTTCTTTAATTACCTTATAACATTTGATTTGACTGTTCGCCATCCTGGCGAGTGGTTCTTTGTTGGCTGTCACTCTTTTTTGTCAAAACAGTACATGAACTTAGCTGGTTAGTTTTAGTGTTCCACTTTCCAGAAGCTTTTGTAATCATCCCTGCAAGAAAAATATAACAGTCTTACTTTTTACTGAACTAAATTATGAATTAAATTTTCTCTTTTTTCGGCGATAAACTTGCTCTTCTAACATTGTTTTTCTTCAGTTTTATCATAATCAAAGAGTAAAAACTTTGCAAAGTAACAGAAAAGGACCTTGCGATTAACCTAGCCGCATATGTTCAAATAATTCGTGAAAAAATTCATATATTTGGCGAGAAAAACCTCAGACATAACAATCGTGCAAGTAAAATGGCTTCCTTCGACCTTTAAATTTGAAGAGTTCAGTCGTATGTAGCTGTGCAGACGCGTCAAAATTTTCGCGCCCTTTTTTTTAAACAAAGGGAGCCCAATTTGAATAAAAATCTATTTTTCAAAATAATTTAATTACTCTCGTAATAAGAAAATCAGAAAAGAGTAATCAGAAAAGAGGAGACTGAAACACTTATGATCTTAATATTATCAAGAAGAAACATATTGTCGAGTTTCTCCATGGCCTTTTTTCCAGTTTACAAAAGCGCGCACGAGCAGGGAAGCTATACAAATATTATTATTAGCCAACCATCGCTCAGTTTGGGTTAATTTCACTGTAACTTAAACACTATTTTCGAGAATCAACCAAACCTAAAATGAAACAAGTATTGAGAAAAAATCAGCATTTTGTTCGATTTTGAATTTTAAGAGTTTCCATGGTAATTCAGCAGAGTTTGAGGCGCACACGCTCGTGGGCTCAATCCGAACGGTGAAAAAAAATCCGATCAAGATTGATTGAAATTCAAATATTTAATATAGTAATATTTTCTTCCACAGAATAAAGAAAGGATCAAGAAATGGCAGGAATAACAATGTCATCACTCATTTTCATCCTTTGTATTATTGTTAATATAAATGAAATATGTAAGTCAAAAGCGATCAATCTTATTTAAAAACAACTGTTAATTTCTCAAATCAAACAGGGTTTCAACAAATCTCTGGACAGATTTAAACAAGTATTTCACAGCATAAAATACCAATTTTATGTGTGACGTGCCTTAGTCACATCGAGTGTTAGTGTTAGAAGTTGACGTCAAACTCTACTGAATGTATTATTGGAAATCATTTAAGAAAGCATATTCTTCAAGTATTAACTTTAAGGTGTATCGGTGTCTAACCCTGAATGTAAACTGTTAGATTATCCAAATAAGTTATATAACCCAATCCGTCATTTACTGCATTAACTGAATAAGAAAAATTAAAAAATATTAAATTCTATATTAAAATATTTTACTTTCAGACGCAAAACCAATAGTTTCGCCATTTTATAAGCCAAAACCTGGACATGGGTATGAAAAACAACACTACATTAAAGGTACAACAGCATAGTTAATTATAATGATACAACAAAACTAAACTATTTTATATAACAATGAAAGCTTTTGCATGGCGTTCACGACAACAGTGATTCTGAAGGATGGTCACGCGCAGCTCTTTCAATATATTATTATATTCTAACGTGAAGACACTATCATCTATTGTAAGTTTTTAACCTGCAACCATAGATAAACTTTATATTTGTTCAATGAAAGCCGGTGAGAAAGATTATATTATGGAAGAAAAGGGGACAGGCAGATAATACACTATTATTTATAACGTATTTTTTAATCAGATCATTACTACGAGGACTTCACTAAAGGGAAGAAAAACCTGATTGCTACCGTGAATAATATGGATGAACACAAAGCAAAGTTAACGAGAGAAGGTGCGTCGGTGTGGGATACCTGTGTCTGATCCTAAAGAACCATTTTTTTGCGATTTAGAAATTTTCTGGAAAAAATCATTGCAATCATTTGTGCTAAAAATGCGCTCACCGGCAAACATGCGCTCACATCAATAATTTTTAATTTTTTCTTCTTCTTCTGTTTAGCTCTCTTAAAGGCAACATCGGCCCAGACCACTGCTCTGGTAGCAGCAGCACAGGCAGCCCGTTCATCTCTTGAAATCTCGAAGCTTGCAAAAAAGGCGCAAGAAATCTCTGTGCGCAGAGCAAACTGGGTGTTACAGACAGTGCGCACCGCGGCCAAGGCTGAAGAGGTGGCTGTATCTGCCATAGAATCTCTGTTCATGTGAAAATCTCATCCGAAAATAATCAAATCGTATTAAAATTTTTAGTAATTTTAAGGACATAACTTCAGTGTTGTAGAGCACGCGCAATGTGATTCGAACATTTTATCAATGTTAGAAGGAACGTAGGAATACTATGTAATCAGCAGTAAATTCTAAAATTGATTTTACTGGACTGCACTTGCAATATATGATCTAAGTTATTTTACGGACACACGATGCAACATTGCGCGCAATGCTGCAGGCAATCGATGTCGCGAGCCATGTCACACGACGCAATTTGTTGCATGCAATGTTGCTGAAGAAGAAAACGATCCTACTCCAGCAACATTGCCTACAACCTTGCGCGCAATGTTGCACCGTGTGTCCGCGCCTTTAACAACAACAGCAATAACTGAAGGGCAGCAGCAGTAGCACATTAAAGAAGTCATTTGTCAAATGTCACCAGCAGATTGACTAGTGCCTTCCCAACGACATGAAAGAAACTTTTAATTTTAAGAAAAGCAAAGAATGATGAATAAATTGATCTTAGGAATCGCAAATCAAAGCTAGTATTGGGTACTATATAAACACAAATCTATGTAAAATATGAAACGATCATGATTATAGTAAAAGGAAATTTCTATGTTAATTTATTTTCCAAGGATCTTTTGTTTGTCGTTTTGTTCTGTTAAATATAATAATAAATCACGACCGGCGACTCAACGACTATGAAGTGATTTCTCTTCAGAAATATTGCTTTTTAAAAATCTAACTCAGTCCTTACAAGGACTGCGTCTTTATTCTGATTGGCTAATTCATACGAGACTACTTGACTAAGCTCGAGGACAATAGCTTTGAAAACGAAGTGCATGGGCAAGCATTTTGAACACTTTTTTTGATTCTTTTCTCTTATATTTTTAGTCGCTAAAATAGTTCGTTCCCTTGTCTGCCAATGTCTGTTAGATACTAGAGTTACTTTGCTAGATATAATCTCAAATATCACGCAAATATCTTATCCTCCTCTGCCATTCCACATAACGGTCAAAAGTACAAATATGTCATACGATAATGGCTATGATATATAAAAAGTATCAACTTTGTCAAATCAGCCGACGACTACTTACAGAAATGCGTTTTTATCAATATTTCGAAAGTCAGTTTCACTTTAAGTTACTTTAATGAGGATACGCGGCGAGGATCAAAAATGCGATTTTTATATTCTTCTGCTATTAGTTTTTTTAGAGCCTCTCGATATGTATATAATGTTTGAAAATGTGGTCCAACATCAGTCTGTCAAGGCAGTATCAGATTTGTAATCGGAGGACCTCATGGTTTGACGCTAGCAAGCGGTTTATTTTCTTTTTTGGACGGACAGAGGAAGCTTAGATTTTTCCGAATTGTCATATGGTGCACAGACGTTTTGGGTCAAAGTATTCTAGATTCAGAAAATGCTGATAAGGGCGGCACGTATTGTAGATGAAAATAGATTTTTTAATAAAGGACTATGTCAGTATTCTCCTTCTTTTATGAGGGCGGTAGTTTTCTGCAGGTGGACGCATTTTGAGGACGGTCGCGCGCTTTAAAGGGCTATATAATAATTACATTAGAAATTTCTTCAGCATAATATACCATAAATTTTATACCATAAATCTTGGTCTTTAGCAAGACTGGTTGGATTCCAGGTGGACGCATAGCACATGTTTAACATTATAACACTCTAAAAAGCAAGAACAAAAACTAATGGTTGCTTATTGAACGTGAAACAGTTAGCACAAGCGAAGAGTAAGAAATAAGAAAAGGATATGCCCTTCAAACAGCTTGTAATAATAGTTCGTTTCCCAGCTTCACAGGCCTCAAAAGATACGATAAAATAGATATCTTTTTTATAAAAGTTGCGCTTCCTTATCATGAGATTGAAATGCAAATCAAAGCGTCTTGATCACCGCTATCAAGCATGTACAAGAAATAAACTGAAAACGTAATTGCAAACAATAATTTTGTTTTCCAATCATAATGAAACTGCTGTGGTACGCTTTATTAAGAATTGCGAAGGTACTTCATTATATCATAGTGTATATATATGAGAACATTAATTTGATAAATAAAAATATATCTCTACTGGATGTTATGGAAACTCGTAGATCATAACCGCCAAAAGCTGCGGCAACTCTGCATGCAGGAAATCTCAGCAAGGAGGCGAGATAGTCTGCTGCTTCGCAGACAAGGAAAACATTGAAAACAAAGGACAAAGAAACCGGAGATTGGCCATAGGCACATCAGGTCAAAAGTTACTTGATTGGCATTTTTTCTTGGGGCTAAGTTAAAGAACATAAGTATAAAAACAGAATGAAAAAAGAGTCGATTGAAGGAGAATAGAATAGAATAGAATAGAATAGAATAGAATAGAATAGAATAGAATAGAATAGAATAGAATAGAATAGAATAGAATAGAATAGAATAGAATAGAATAGAATAGAATAGAATAGAATAGAATAGAATAGAATAGAATAGAATAGAATAGAATAGAATAGAATAGAATAGAATAGAATAGAATAGAATAGAATAGAATAGAATAGAATAGAATAGAATAGAATAGAATAGAATAGAATAGAATAGAATAGAATAGAATAGAATAGAATAGAATAGAATAGAATAGAATAGAATAGAATAGAATAGAATAGAATAGAATAGAATAGAATAGAATAGAATAGAATAGAATAGAATAGAATAGAATAGAATAGAATAGAATAGAATAGAATAGAATAGAATAGAATAGAATAGAATAGAATAGAATAGAATAGAATAGAATAGAATAGAATAGAATAGAATAGAATAGAATAGAATAGAATAGAATAGAATAGAATAGAATAGAATAGAATAGAATAGAATAGAATAGAATAGAATAGGATGGAATGTATGATAGTAGCATGAAATAGACTAGAACTAATAAGAACCGAGTAGAGCAGAGCAGAACGACAGAACAGAACAGAATAGAATAAAGGAATGCAATGGAATGGAATAACATGGAATAGAATATAATGGAATGGAATGGAAATGAATGGAATAGAACTGAATGGAATAGATTAGAATAGAATGAAAACAAAATAATAATGGAAACTGATAAAGTAATGGAATGGAATGGAATGGAACTGAATGGAATAGATTAGAATAAAAATAAAAAATAAAAAAAAAGAATCCTTATTTATAGAGGATATAACGAGTAAAGCAGAGCTTTTTTCCAACTCGGTCCTCTCATACTAAGTAATAGAAAACAAACTAATGATAATTACAACATAAAGTGTTTTAAGAAACCCAATAGAATGAAAACAAAATAATAATGGAAACTGATAAAGTAATGGAATGGAATGGAATGGAATGGAGTAGATTAGAATAGAATGAAAACCAAATAGTATAGTATTCAATCGAATGAAATGGAAGACAACGGAATGGAATATGGTTGAACAGAATGCAACATTTTCGAACAGAATGCGCTGCAACTGGAACGAAAGATCCAGAATTGAATTAAAACTGATCTATCAGTCTAATATTGAATGTTAGAATAGAATGGAACAGAACAGACGACTGATCAGTAATAAAAATAAAAACCACTGATCGCTGATAACCAGTTACAGAAGTGAAAGTCAATATCTCATTAAAAAAAAAATGAATCTTTTAAAAATAATTTTTTTTTAGAAAGGGAATGTTTTGACAACCCATTACGGGATGATAACTTAGAGATATACCCTTCACGTATACTCCTTGACTTAGAGTGAGTTTAATTAAACTGGTTGTTCCAAGACTATGTCAGTAATCAATGGAATTCTCTAAATTACTCTGTTTGTTAACTAATTGATATTTCTATCTTTTCAGGTATCAGTAACAGTATCACTACATCTTAATCAAGAAACACTGTTATCAGAAAATAATATACTTAATTAGTATCCTGATCGTTTCTTTCGATTGTAGGGCTAGGGCTAGGGATGTGATCAGTGCAGATGCGTAGTACCAAAGACAGACCACCTGCTCTATGGTTCACTTCTTTAAACTGATAACGTATGAATTGAAAATGAGCTCCCGCGATCCTGTCTGAGAAGAGAATCAAAACTTTAGTCCATGTTGGGGATTTTTTCAAGATTAATTCAGAAATAACCCAAGCAAAGGATTGGAATCTAAGGTACCGTTATTAATTTAGGGAGAGCATTAAGGTGGATCTGAGCTATTTGGTTTATATTTTCATTTCTACTGCGTAAAATCTTCAGGTTAACATACCAGGATTCGCGAACCAAACAAGATGCAGTGAGAGGAATTTTACTAAGACATTAGTACTGTAAGTATGCGTTTATGTCCTTGAAAACAACTTGGTAGAATTCTTAACTATCAAGACCTTACATTGTTAGTGGTTATATCCTTAAGACTAAAGTAAAACTATCGACGAATAAGCCGTTGAATTAGTTTGAAATAAATAGTCCATCGTGTGAGTGGTTACCTCGATAAACAATCTGTAACCTTGGATCGATTTTTGTGAGTAAAAACTTCTGTTTCTCAACTGAAATAACAGCTAATATATGTGTATAGAAATGGGCTATAACTTTATATTTAACGATCTTTATAATAGAGGAAGTGTATAGTTTTGTAACTGCATTTCGAATAGCGATGAGATTGTTATGGTACAAGTATTGATACGGTAATCAAACATCCGCGATGCCAGTCGGATGTTAATTCAAGCTCTTAAAGAAATACTGTATCGTATTTTAACAAATTCCAAAGCCCAGATAATTTTGTATAATTTTTTGGTTTAGATTGTAGAACTGAATCTTACTTCAAATATATAACATGGAAAATCTATTTCAAGTATTTTGCTACTAAAAACAATTGCAAATACCGCGTGCATTGTTTTGCAGGTACTGGGTAATCGTTAGTCAAACATCCCTAACAAAACCAAAGCTAGTAAACAAACAATCTTACTAGAGTGCAAACAATTTATCCGTGAAATACAAAATAGCACAAAATAGTGCTAATTAAACAATAGAAAACAATAGAATTTCCATAGAATTGTACTATTTAGTAGCAACTAATGTTTCACGGGTATATTGTTTGCACTCTAGCTAGATAATAAAGGTCTTTTCAACCATGACTTTTTTGTTAAAAAAATAATTATAATAAGATGTTTTCCCCCCCAAATGTTTATAGGAACATATATTTTATGCAAGAATGGCCTGGGATTGGAAAACACTGTGTGTGGTTTGGACAGCCATTATCTTCATTTGTCTCCTACGACTAGGAGGTAAGATGTCTAAGATATTAGTATTGATTACGTCCTAAAATACGTAGATAAACTAAGTACAAATGCAAGAAGAT
This sequence comes from Anthopleura xanthogrammica, assembly GCA_964019055.1. NCBI lineage: Eukaryota > Metazoa > Cnidaria > Anthozoa > Actiniaria > Actiniidae > Anthopleura > Anthopleura xanthogrammica. Next base: position 11,131,528 of record OZ025207.1, on the reverse strand, counting down.
GGACCGTTCGCAGATGGCAAAATTTGATCGAAATTCAAACTAAAAATATCTAATACAAGTTAATCATAATAGAGTGATAATAAATAGGTTGACTATGAAAATAGAGCACATTGTTCATCACAACAGCCAGTGTCATCTTGGTCATGCTGTTTACAAGTGATCACATTGTTCATCACAACAGCCAGTGTCATGTTGATCATGCTGTCTACAAGTGAGCACATTGTTCATCACAACAGCCAGTGTCATCTTGATCATGCTGTCTACAAGTGAGCACATTGTTCATCACAACAGCCAGTGTCATCTTCATCATGCTGTCTACAAGTGAGCACATTGTTCATCACAACAGCCAGTGTCATCTTCATCATGCTGTCTACAAGTGAACACATTGTTCATCACAACAGCCAGTGTCATCTTCATCATGCTGTCTACAAGTGAGTACATTGTTCATCACAACAGCCAGTGTCATCTTCATCATGCTGTCTACAAGTGATCACATTGTTCATCACAACAGCCAGTGTCATCTTCATCATGCTGTCTACAAGTGAGCACATTGTTCATCACAACAGCCAGTGTCATCTTGATCATGCTGTCTACAAGTGAGCACATTGTTCATCACAACAGCCAGTGTCATCTTGATCATGTTCTCTATAAGTGAGCACATTGTTCATCACAATAGCCAGTGTCATCTTGATCATGCTGTCTACAAGTGAGCACATTGTTCATCACAATAGCCAGTGTCATCTTGATCATGCTGTCTACAAGTGAGCACATTGTTCATCACAATAGTCAGTGTCATCTTGATCATACTGTCTACAAGTGAGCACATTGTTCATCACAACAGCCAGTGTCATCTTCATCATGCTGTCTACAAGTGAGCACATTGTTCATCACAATAGCCAGTGTCATCTTCAACATGCTGTCTACAAGTGAGCACATTGTTCATCACAACAGCCAGTGTCATCTTCATCATGCTGTCTAAAAGTGAGCACATTGTTCATCACAACAGCCAGTTTCATCTTTATCATGCTGTTTACAAGTGAGCACATTGTTCATCACAACAGCCAGTGTCATCTTGATCATGCTGTTTACAAGTGAGCACATTGTTCATCACAACAGCCAGTGTCATCTTCATCATGCTGTCTACAAGTGAACACATTGTTCATCACAACAGCCAGTGTCATCTTCATCATGCTGTCTACAAGTGAACACATTGTTCATCACAATAGCCAGTGTCATCTTGGTCATGCTGTTTACAAGTGAGCACATTGTTCATCACAATAGCCAGTGTCATCTTGGTCATGCTGTTTACAAGTGAGCACATTGTTCATCACAATAGCCAGTGTCATCTTGATCATGCTGTCTACAAGTGAGCACATTGTTCATCACAATAGCCAGTGTCATCTTCATCATGCTGTTTACAAGTGAGCACATTGTTCATCACAATAGCCAGTGTCATCTTGATCATGCTGTTTACAAGTGAGCACATTGTTCATCACAATAGCCAGTGTCATCTTGGTCATGCTGTTTACAAGTGAGCACATTGTTCATCACAACAGCCAGTGTCATCTTGATCATGCTGTCTACAAGTGAGCACATTGTTCATCACAACAGCCAGTGTCATCTTGGTCATGCTGTTTACAAGTGAGCACATTGTTCATCACAATAGCCAGTGTCATCTTGGTCATGCTGTTTACAAGTGAGCACATTGTTCATCACAACAGCCAGTGTCATCTTGATCATGCTGTCTACAAGTGATCACATTGTTCATCACAACAGCCAGTGTCATCTTGATCATGCTGTCTACAAGTGAGCACATTGTTCATCACAACAGCCAGTGTCATCTTGATCATGTTCTCTATAAGTGAGTGCATTGTTCATCACAATAGCCAGTGTCATCTTCATCATGCTGTCTACAAGTGAGCACATTGTTCATCACAACAGCCAGTGTCATCTTCATCATGCTGTTTACAAGTGAGCACATTGTTCATCACAACAGCCAGTGTCATCTTCATCATGTTCTCTATAAGTGAGTGCATTGTTTATCTGAAACAAATGTGATTCATACTTGTATGTTTTCATTGAGGATTTTCCCAAGAAAAGCCGATTATATATGTATATCAAGTGGGCATTTTGTTTGTGCTGCTCTTCGTTGTAAGTGGCTTTGGTTATTGTCACGTCTCAAGTTCTCACGTCTCAAGTTCAAAAATAGATAAAATTCAAGAGCTTTTAACAAAAACATCCTCTTGTGCAAGCACGCGTAAAACACGCGATGGTTTAGCAAAGTTATGTCATAAATTTGATTTTTTATATATACATATATCGCAAAACATTGCTAAATATACATGTCGCTAGCATTGAACATGAAAGATGGTCTTCTGGATACTGTGTTATACAACGTTCCCATCTAGTTTTTGGTCGAAGTCCACGTGTTACCGAAATACTGGCATGTATATATTGTCTGATAATCTATTTCAGAGTAGATAAAAAATTTATTGGTTGAATTTCAAATAATTATATAAAGAAGGCCAAAAGAGAAAGAAGAAAGAGAGAAAAACAGACAGGTAAGTAGAGAGAGAAAGAAATGACAGACAGACAGACAGACAGACAGACAGACAGACAGACAGACAGACAGACAGACAGACAGACAGACAGACAGACAGACAGACAGACAGAGCAGAGCAGAGCAGAGCAGAGCAGAGCAGAGCAGAGCAGAGCAGAGCAGAGCAGAGCAGAGCAGAGCAGAGCAGAGCAGAGCAGAGCAGAGCAGAGCAGAGCAGAGCAGAGCAGAGCAGAGCAGAGCAGAGCAGAGCAGAGCAGAGCAGAGCAGAGCAGAGCAGAGCAGAGCAGAGCAGAGCAGAGCAGAGCAGAGCAGAGCAGAGCAGAGCAGAGCAGAGCAGAGCAGAGCAGAGCAGAGCAGAGCAGAGCAGAGCAGAGCAGAGCAGAGCAGAGCAGAGCAGAGCAGAGCAGAGCAGAGCAGAGCAGAGCAGAGCAGACAGACAGACAGACAGAGCAGGCAGACAGACAGACAGACAGACAGAGCAGACAGACAGACAGACAGACAGACAGACAGACAGACAGACAGACAGGCAGACAGGCAGACAGAGCAGACAGACAGACAGATAAACTACTTGGTATATGACCATCTGCGAACGGCTCTTCATTCACTGTCCTTTTACACAAATTACTTATGTTCCTGTGATTAAGAAACTAAAAGAATTACTCCTACCAACCAACACCAAAAATGCGCATGGATTCAATTTAGTTTCCAGTAATCACACAAATCATAATGATCATTCTTAATTATTCAATTAAAGATTCCAAACCGTACGAAAGAACCCGCCGGGCTGCAGTGGAAAGATCTTTATCAGGTAATTATCAAAAACATTTCAATTGACTTTGACGCCGACTTGGCTCAATTTTTTATATCATTTAATTATTTCTATTCTGTTGAGCACGATGTTCTTGTCTTCCAATCGATATTTGCAAGGTTTTCTCAGAACATGTCGATGCAAAAAGACACCTTATTGGCTGACAGGTATCCAGGCTATTAACTCTCGTAAAATCATGCTTTTCTTTTATCAGTATATTTTCCAAAAGAAGAAAGGATGGAAAAGTAAAAATGAAAATTTCGTGATGTGACCTTAAAAATTGATAAACATGATAAATAAACCGCGTCTGTTATTTACTGGAAAACTATTATTAACAGTATACTTTCCTTTCATTAAGGAAAGGTGATAACTGAGTAGCAATTTGTTTTTCATATTTTTCCTAAACGTAATCAACAAAATGATAAATGAACAAAAACAAAACAAAACAAAAAGTTTTAATATTTTGCGTTGAACAAAAGAGCTAAAAGCGTTTTACCGAGTTTGAAAACCTGCTACAAAGTGAAACTGTTTTTGTTTTTTTTTTGATAAAGGAAAGAAAAAGGCCAAAACGGTTTCTTAGATTGCGTGTAGAATATTTTACTATGAGTGAACGTCCAATGTAAAGGCTTCGCCACAACAAATATAGCCAAAGGATATCCCTGATATCCCTTCATTTCCTATCGAAATTAGACTGATTATATAGAGAGAGAAGCTTGTTACTGAGGATTAGGGCTCATGAGCGCGGCTTAAGGTCGTTAATTAGGTCTAATGATGTTTCAAATGATGAAGCGATAAGACACAGGAATCTTACAGATATACTACTTGTTGTCATGAAAGATGTGAATCTGTTACAAACCAGCATCAAATTGACAAGTTATGACTAGGAATCGGAGGATTTAGTTCAGTGTCCGGTGATAAGAAAAAAATCATTCGTGGAAAAAGGATAGATTTGCAGTACCCATTAGTGTACCTGTCTTCTACAGCCGATCTAAAAACTATTATGTTTTGATGCAGTTATGGTAGATCCGTTTTTTTAATTTAAAAAAGTGTACTAGGTATTCAAGAATGTATGTGTTATCATGTGTTTTATCGGTACCTCGATGCACTCTTGTGGATTGGTTAAAGCCTACATAGAAGGCTCTTTCAATGTAGGGCGCGGAACTATTCTTAGCTAGACGAAGCAATATTGCATGCAAACGACAAAGACCCGAGAATCTACTGCAATAGACTTTTTTCTGAATTTGGTTGGACTTGATGTGTTCATACATTTACACTATTTTATCAAGTCCAACCTCGACTTGGAGCCATTGTTTCATGGTCACCCAAGCGAATTCGTGAAAAACCTATTCTCATAATGCATCAATATTCACTCAACTAATAAGAGTAAATCCTTTACAAAACAAAGTCGAAATCCTTGCAAAAACTTGAACATGGCAGAAATAAGGAGGTCAAGTAAGATTTTGTCCGAATTTGGCTAATTCCTTGCCAATAGTAATAATATAATTCCACGCTGAGAGAATAAGACGGCTAAAAATGAAATGGTAAATTTATATACTTGATTTGATCACTGAAAACCCATTTATAAACCAGATTTGAGATTGGATGTACACATTAAAGGATAAGCTAGAGGAATCAAGAATGAAATATTGTTTGTCTTCCCGAGTTTATGATGAACATTCAAGTTATTTTTACATTGCTTTGCATTGCATTCCCACACCATTACAAAACACCTTATCATAAATAATTTGATTTAATGATCAAAAAAAAAAAAAAAAAGAAAAGAAAAGAAAAGAAAAAAGCCAAAAATCGCAAGCATACAGCTGTTTGAACATTGGAAATTCCTCAACCAATAATTTTCTTACGTAGCAATAAAAGAATCCTTTTCATTTCACGGAAATGACTCATGGACTATAAAAATGGTTTTCCTAAAAAACTGCAATCTCATAAAGTACCGTAACTGTCATATTTTAACAAAGCCGTGTTGTGATTGGATGAAGCAAGAAGACAAAGGGAAGCCATTTCAGTGTTACAACACGTTGCCTTGTGTACGTGGTTAATTTAAGTCAGTATTTTAAGTTTGCTGATTCATATGAAAAAAACAAACAACTAAGAACTAAAATAGGAATGACTCGTGGAAATATCTTAACATTGCGAAAGATATATGTGGGCACGAAGTGTTTCTCAGAAGATGTTATTATTTTTGACCATTCTTAGGTATGTTGTCCTTAATCATAGTCTCAAAATATCACTGTTTTCCAGAGTCCTGTCAATTGGATCGCTACAGGTGTGGTACAAAATGTATCCCACTAAAATGGATCTGTGATGGCTACAAAGACTGTGACGACAACCTCGACGAGAGGAACTGTCTACCAACCAATCAGAATGCTACAACAGGCAAATGTAATCAACCAGCAAATACTATCGAATTGTATAAGCAGGAAATGTATACGCACGGCACAGCCACACTCAAAGGGTATCTTAATTAATCGTTCATAAAGGCAAACATACTGAAAATGATGAAACCTTGATTAAAAAAATGTTAACAAAATCTAACAGGGCAAATAACTTTTGGTCCTCGAAATAATTAATCAATATAAAAATAGAAATAATAATCACGATATTAATTAAGGTGCAACGTTTCGGTAAAACAAATGAAATTGGATTCAAACCCAACACGATAAGAAAGCCTATGTTGTGTCATGCGTACATTCCAGCTTACTATATTGTATATATTGGGGTTGGGGGGGGGGGGGGGGCACCCTATCCAGTCATTTTTTCTTGAGCAATGAACGAAAAAATTGAAAAAAAAATTTCATTCATGCAGTTTAGAATATTGCGTCAAAACAAACAACAACAAAAACAAAACAAGAAAACAAAAAACAAACAAAAAAGGTTTCTAAAATTTCTCGACTCTTGTTTGCTATCTGCCAGAGATGTGCAAAATGTATCAGTAATCATTTGCGCCCTTTTTGCACATATGTAGAGCAGAGGCCACATCTGTACACTCGCGAGACATGCAGATCGTAATCACCACGTTATATTTCACATTTTAAGCATCATGATAAAGTCGAATTTTTTGCGTCTAATCCTGTCTAAAATTGACATGTTTTTGTCTTGCTTTAGTATTTAAGGTTCAAAAATCCCATTTAGCTTTCTTAAAAGATCATTTCATTATTTGCAGAATAAGTGAAGTCTTTTTATGACAGGTTTTCGCACGCCAACTTGATTTAACATCTTAACTTTTTCAGACCTGTTTATCGGTAAAAACCTTTCATGCAACATGGCTTCGCAGCAGCAAAAAAAATTTGGATCTATTTTAACCTTAAATCTCAAAGGCTGGAAATTCAGTCAAATTCCTAACAATAATATTTCTTTTTTACCTTAGATATTTATTTTTAACCATATGTCTTCATTCAAAATAATCTTTCTTTTTGAAGTGACAAGCGCTATGATTCAGGAAGCTGGCAACATTCTGGAAAGCAGCCCAAGTGGGAGCACTTCTTCAGGTAATATAATAATTCATTTACAAAACTCAACTATTTCTTAGAATCGGCTTAGCGCATTGCTTCGTATTCACATGAGTTTATTTTCAAGCTATTAATATTGTGGCTCTGTGTATCTACTGAGACTAGTGCATCAATATATTACAATCCATATTTGTTTTAATTCGGCTTCACTCAATTCATCGTCTAGACGGTTCTTTTGTTCTTTACCAAGTATTGTAAGCACTTTTTGTCGCTCAGAGGATTATATATTTCTACATGTCGAGCTCTGGAATAAGCCTGGTATACTAATGAAGCCAGTTTCACGTTGCCAAATCAACACTCTAAAGCACTGTTGGTGTTCCTGTGGTGGGGTTTTCCGTGCGATTCTCGTTACGTCATAGACGTCATGTTGGTGCACCATTATTTTAACTGTTTTTTTTTCACGCTGGAAAACTCGCACTGCGAGGAGTTCTCGTTTTATGAAGATGTCGAGCACATCATTCAATACCCTGCACTTTTGTAAGCATTTGATGTCAGTTGTCTCCGACTTGCTGGTGGAGGCTCACTTAAAGCTCTTGTCAAGGTTTTTAAGCGGTGCCAATATGGCCGTCGCGTCTTTGTTTTATGATTTTTCAGGAGTTAATTGGACACGAAATGCGTGCCAAGGACTTATTGCTTTTTTCTCTCTCGAATAACGAGACCTAAATGAAAGTTTATTTCTGTTAGTCTGTAAAATTCATTTGAGTAAATTTTTTTTAGATCATAAAAGCTGAGATCGTACTTGAACTTGCCATTTTTTTCCCAGGATGTTCTCCAAACATGTTCTCATGTGACAAGGGCGACAGGTGCCTAAAGATGAGTTCGTTGTGTGACACATTACGTGACTGTAGCGACGGCAGTGACGAAGTCAACTGCCCTGCAAAATCCTCAGGTAGTAATCCACTTTTCAAAGGATGTAAAAAAATCCTTGATCAATATTAAACAATGTGAACCAATTCTTATTTCTTTAAGAATGTGACACCAGCAAGTTTTCATGTGACAGTGCAGCAAAGTGTTTGCCTCTGACATGGTTGTGTGACAGCATTGACGACTGTATTGATCGCAAAGATGAACACAACTGTCCGGTGACCAAAGGTACTATCAAAACCAAACGTAAAAACTAATAATTGAAGTCTATCAATAGTCAACTCTTTGAATAATGTCTTTCACAAAATATTGGGTTCATGCGTGGGAAAACAAGAAAATATTGTTTCCTGAAGTATTTTTGGAAAATCCTCGTGGGTGGAAAACTTCTACTTTAAAATAACAAGAAGGAAAGAGGATAAGAAGTATTAACCTTAAGCATTCTTTTTTGAAATTATTCCAAACAGGTGCATCAATTGCTCAAGCAGCAGAAGCAGCAGCACTGACAGCAGCACAGGAAGCAAAGCGAGCAGCATTTGCTGCACAAGAGATGATGAGAAGCGCTAAAGAAGCGGCCGACAAGGCTAAACGAGCCAGGCAAATCGCTGAAGCTGTCTTAACCTCTTAAGTACGACCACCCTTCACATACGACCAGGTTGATATATATTTATAAGGGTTCGACCAAGAAAATATTCAATAACTCTTCCAAGAAAAGAGAGAATAGATTTGATGCCGTGCGACTAAAAAAGGCATCAGTAAAAAAGGAATGTCTTCCAGTTATTTCAAAATGATATCCACAGATCTTTCAAACGAGTGAGCAATATCAAATCCATGCCAACCTCCATAGACCAAAAATCAGTTCATCTGAAATATTTTTCTAGATTTGAAGAAACTATTATAATGTTATTGATTAAATGTTTGCTTTTATCTTTTCATAACAATTCTCGGTGATGAATACTTCGGCGGCCAGGCGTATTTGTTTGAGGCAAGAGTGAGTGAGAACCGAGGTGGCATAATTGATGGCTTTCTTTCAGTTATAGGTTTAAGCTCCTCAAGCTTAATCGGGTTTAAACAAAATAGATTTGTAGAAAAAAAAACTTGAAATAAAAGAAATAATAACGATTAACGTAAACAGAAGGCTTGTAAAACTGCGTTTTGTAATCACTGGATAGTAATATTCCCCTAACGAAAGATGAAGGATATTTTTTTTGGAAGGATGTTAAAGATAAAGATTGAGTTATCGATTTTTTGAGATTTTTCTTTTTTAAGACTACCCGCCTTCTTCGGTCTGCATGTCATTTTTCATGCATCGCAAGGAAAATTTTTTCGTCTAAGTAGACGGCCATTAGTAAGTTGTGTATAAATGAATCAGTCATCGTGCATTGAAAGACTGGCATGTTTACTTATTCTCACACAGTCCCTTCCGAGGAACCCAAGTGGGTTACTCATTTCATAACGAATAACTTTGTCTAAAATTAAAACATGACTTAGAATCAGTGTTTTTTTTATCAAGGAAAAAATCATGAGTCACGTGATCTCTTAGCGTCCTTCTAGCTATCTTTTTCTTAATGGTAAATGTTCAAGGAAATCTCTCAAGCTTCCCGAAATGATTTGCCGTATCTAAATGAAGAAATCATAAAAATTAAGCTCGATAAGGGAAGGTGATGTTGCACGAGTCTTGATGTACTGGAGATTTCCGATGAGATCTTTAAATTTTGAACCGATTTTCTTGAACATTTGATTCACGAATCTATGTGTTAAATGCATTAAGAGAAAAACTATTTGCGACAGGTCCTCGACTTTGAGTTACCGGCAAAGAAACAAACACTATCGCGTATCGAGGATAGATTTTTACCTAAGGGACTACTAGTATTTACGATTCTAAATCCTATCTGAAAAAGATATGGCTGTTTCTATGTCTCGCGTAGAACTCCCACCCTGACGGCCGAAGTAAAAAAAAATCGTTAACGGGAAGCTTAATCAATGATTTAATTGCAAATCCATACATTTTTGATTTATTGACAAATATCTATCGCTAAAGAAATATACAAGAACCGAACGCTGAGGAGTTTTTACTAGCGAGATATTTAGCAATACAAATATTTAAAGTCTCGGTAAGTCTTCAAATTACTTTGAGGTACAGAGAAGTAAACGAGTCTATGTGCGATGACAAGATATCAGGATAAAAATAATTTTAAATTAAGCCCAAGTTTACAGCTAATGTGAAGGCTTTTTGTGTGTGTTGTTCTCTCTAGATACCGCTGGCTGACAAACAGCAACAAAAACAAACATAGCTAAAAGAATTTCGCAAATCAATCAACATCAATCGCAAACCCTACTGAGGGGTTTTGGAACATCTATCGCTGTATAGCTTCTTTGGAACTTCCGCTCGATTTTTATTGAACTATTATCGGCTTCGTTTTGATTATTACGAGTGCATTAAAACAACTGTAAATCTGTTTGCTTAAATGAAGGGAAATAAGCCCATAATAAACGCGGAACTTTGTCCTTCTGAAGAGGAGAGAAAATATTGAAAAAAGTGCAAAAAGCCATTAAAGTGCAGCCCCAATTAGTGCGAAAGCCATGAAAGGTACCGTTGAAAACCCAAGTATAGTGCAACAAAGCCAATAAAGTGCAAAACCTTATGAAGTGCAAAAACCTGGTAAGGAATAAAACCCAATAAAGTGCAAAAAAAAAAAAACAGTAAGCAAACGAAAACCCAATAAAGTGCAAAACCCAACAAACTGCAAAACCCCCCTAAAGTCGGAAACCATATAAAGTGCAAAAAATCTATAAAGTGCAACCATGACAAATCTAATATATCGGAGTCCAAAATGACCGAGTCTTTAAAACCTTAAAAGCTTTTCTATTCCATTCTTCATTTTTTTTTCCAGAACGGATGTCAGTGGGGTATTCGCTTCAGTTCTAAAAGCGCCAGAAATATTTTCTAGAATTGCTCTACTGTCTCCATTGCAAGCATAATATAGAACTATAATACCACATAGAGTGATATACTTCTAGCATATTTTCTCGCATAGTTTCACGTAAAACCCATTTCTACATTGTTGATTAGTGGAATCATATGGATTAAGTAATAAAAAGCCTAGAGGGGGCATCAGAGGGGGAAAAGAAAGAAACGATTTTATGATTGTTCACCACTCACGTTCTCAAAGACCATCACACACGGATGGAAATAACAGTAGATTTTCCCGCCTTTGTATCAACAAAATTGCTAACGACAATAAAAAACAAATGACATCAACCGTTGGTAAATTTTTGTAGCTCCCTCGTGCGCCTTCCAAGGGAACCAACTTCGCCTGGCGTTTTCAAAATATTTCTTATCGAGTTGCAATATCCTATTCTAAAAAAAACCAAATCTATATATCTATACAAACAGATTCACATGTCATCGTTGCTGTATGCTAAGCTTATTACTGATTTAATGATAGCTAGTCGAGAAAATAAGTGCTCTTTTTTACTATACTCGACCTATATTTACATATTAGACTTACTAGCTGGCTAGCTTCTGAAAATCCCTTCTAAGGAAATCGAGAATATAATGACAACACCAGTTGTTTAAACGCAACACCTTATTCAAGTACTTAGCGACTAAACAGCATTTTCACAGCTCGAAGCCGAAAAACAATTTCATATTTAGATATAACAATGTAAGAAATTCCGCACTAATCGAAAAAAAATTCTACATATTTGAACTTTTAAGACGTAACCCTACCTTCATAATGTGTAGAATTATTTTCATTTAGGGAGTTACAGACGGCTAGAATCTACTATGCGACAATCTAACTCGAAAATTTCAATGTTTACAAAATAAACAAACATTTTCTAATATCAATATATTGTGAAAACAAACTCTTCTAAAAGGTATTTTAGTAGTGTCTTAACTCTACCTTCCCTTGGGCTTGAAATCTAAACAAACACATCGATATTAAAATGGTTTTACGGCTATTTTTTTATTTAGCTGCCTTTCGTTTTAACCCTTACAGCTGCTATTATTTTGAAATTGGAGTAACAAAGCACTACTTAGTCCTAGAGTTTCTTTACAATTTACATTGAGTAGCAGAAAACACGACAAATTATGAACTGACTTCGCTTATGTTTGACTTTCTCTGAAAAAGAAAATCTATCAAAATCCAAACTCTTAACCTCTAGAATATTCTAAAAAGGTAGTTAAAAAGAAACTCCAAAATATAGTGGCGATAATTTGAATTACAATCATTGAAAGGAAATATGATGAGAGTCATAATACTAAAGAGTGGTTGAGGAAGTAGCGAGCGAGGGTTATGTTTGACCGGGTTTTTCTTAAGTAAAGGGGTTTTCCAACGAAACGTGGAAGGCTAGATATAAGGTGCGCTTTCATGATTGATATGATTCATATAGCTGATAGGAATTTATCAATTACTGCCGTTGCCTGGGGGATAATCAAACCTGTTCTGGAATCACCTAATGATTTTTCGAAATTGCTTAAATAGGGTTATCTCTTTTGGAAATAAATTCTGCTTTCGTTTCAAGCCTTTCGAGTCCACGTTGTGTAGGTTGGACAATTCTGCTCATGCTCGGAAGACGATAGACGTGCACTTGATGGTGATGTCCAATCAAAGCCAAGGAAACATTCTATCTTGAATGCAAGATACACAAAGCAATCCACCTTGGCTATTACTCGCTAAATTTTATCTCGCATTTGCGGGGAACTCGAAAATTATTCAGCGTGAAATACCCAGACCGGAAAAGATGCTTAATTAAGATGATATTTCAGAGAATGTGTCAAAGGAAAATACTTTGAAATTCAAATTGCTAGGGCCATTCAGCGAAACGACACGGACTATAAGAGTGACGTCGGCAGGCTGGCATGAAAAGAGCCAAGCAGAGTTGAAGTTCTTTATTTCTAAGAGACAGGGGCCGAGGAAGTTACGCACAGAAAGTATATATCCGAGAAAGATTATAAAAGGACTTCGACTACACATTATCTATTCAGATTGAGAGAAAGTAACGAGAGACGACGCCAATCACTGGAATCTATCGTTCAGTATTTATAGACTCACTTCTAGAAGATGTAGAGAGTGAGTGAAGGACTAACTGACGCACGTTCTTTTTACCTGAGTGAAGAAGGTCGAAAGAGAGAGCGTTGGTGGACGCATGTGAAATGAATCCTTGGTCGTGGTCTGACAAGTCAGCATTTTGACAAGCGGCACACAAGTAAGGGATTTCAAGAAAGATCCTTAACACGGCGCGTGTCGTCGCATCTTTAAGTCAGTGTTAATGAACTCGAGTGTATACATGTTTTGATGTATTTTTAATCCGCCTTGCTCTTGAAGACTCTCGACTGTACAAGATCACGGATATAACAAATCCCCAAGATGACGACTGCATTGTCAAGCCAAGACATTCCGTTGTTAATGATTTCGATTATTGCCGTTGTAGCCAATCTTTTCGTCTGTGTTCTCGTCTTCTCCAAGAGACGACTGCGTACTCGTACTAATAGATTCGTCGTCTCATTGGCTATTTCAGACATTCTGATCGCTGGTATTTTGCTCCCGTTATGCCTTGCGCAAGTCAACCCGACCGTCATCGCCTACATGGGTTCCATCACCCTTTTGGCTGGGGTCGCTAACATCAGTGTTGTTACAATAGATCGCTACATAGCTGTGTTCAGACCGTTCAGATATAACGAGATAATGCGCTTTTGGTTCACAAAGATCATCATTCTCGCCTGGTCTTTAAGTATCGCTGTTTCTCTTATTCCGCTGTTTTGGAACACAGACCACACGACAACCGCACATCGCGTCTACATCTTCACAGCGCAAATCGGCCTTGTCGTCTTCTCGTATGTCTTAATTTTCATTGCGTATATCAGGATCTTCCGTAAAGTTCACCAGACCGTCAAAAAAGAAAGAGTCTTGATGCTATCCTTAGCGAAATCTCACGGGCGAGGAATAGAAAATAATTCAAGAGCATCACAGAGCTCTTCCGAGTCAAAAGTCGCGCGAGTTTCAATCATAATCGCGGCTAATTTCATGCTGACATGGCTGCCAGTAGAATACATGACTTTCATGGATAATCTAGGGAAAGAGGAGTATATCCCAGAATCGCTATCCACGATCTCTTTTTACACCATTGCCTTAGGCGCACTGATCGATCCCATGGTTTATTCCTACCTCAAGTCCGACTTTAGACAAGCTATCAAGAGCCTATTTGTAAAGCGGTCCCGAGAAAACGAGATGAGTAGCACACAAGGGTTTCTGGGACAGGCAAGAAGGCTGGAAACAGGACAGCGATCTACACTCATATAAAAACGAGGGGCATACAATACTTTGGGCAGCAGAACGCGTCATTAAACAGCTAACGGCAAATGTAGATATTAAAGCTTAAAAGCCGAATTACTAAATAACGATTTTAACTACGCGCCAATCAAAGTAAAATCAATCATTTCGGTCTACGTGTTGTACCATCGTTTCCTGAGGCCAATACCGATAGGAATGACTACATTGCTCAAGAAAATACGCCGGAAAAGATACAATACGAAACTGAATGATAAAAGAAGTTTTCTGCTAGAGAACTTGAGAACAAAAATATGCTTTTCTAAGAGAGAACGGGTAAAGTAAGTATGTAATTTTTGGCTTCGTGCTGTGAAGAAATATGAGAATCGGCTGAGTGGAGACGAGAACAAATGTTTCCCCATTTAACAACTGTGTTTCAAGTGTGTGTGTGTGTATATATGCGGTCTTAATGGGTTTATTGGTAACTGGAGGCTAAAATGTCCCCAGGACACATCGTTCTAATGCTAAAAGTAAAAGAGGGGGAAATATTAAGCTTCGAAGTTTATGGATTTTAAACATATAATAAAAATCACCCAAAATGAATACCTTGTTGGGGACGTCATGCTGAGGTGTGGTCAAAGCACTTGACAAAACTCTTAACCGACCGTTAGATTTGCTGGAAAGCTTTCAGCTCAATTATAGCGAGCCAAAAGCGTGTAGTTTACACTCTAGACAAATAAAACCGAATTGAATCTAACCCCAGAGATCGTTTAATATTCTCTGTGATGATTCACGGCGTATAATTTTAAGATATTGAAGATTTCTCTCTTAATAATGAACTAACATAGGCAGTTAGAAACCTCCCATTATCTTAAGGTTTTTTTTTTAAGAAAATAAATACTTCTGGATCATTTTGAATGTCTTGGCATACGATTCTAATCTATAGGAGTAAGTAAAGAAACGACACTCAAAAATCAACTTCAAATTGAAATTGAAATCCAGTGGAAGAAGAGCCACTCTGTGTTAATTCCTATTTTTTTTTAAATTGTTTTACGACATGCGAGTTGACAGAGCGTTAACCAAAGCCACAACAGCTAGAGGTCGAGAGAGAATGAACCTATGGGTGTAATAAGTAAAAATGCACGTCTATTGCACGAGTTTCTCGATATAAACTCATGGCTACGAACAAGAAGAGGGCACTGATAGCGGAGTACAAGTTGAAGCTGAAATTTTGCCAGCTGAGAGAAGATTAAGGAACATAGAAAGAATCACTGCGTAAACCTCATGGTAATAAGAAAGGGTGAAGATACGAATGATAAGAACATTAAGGAAAGAAAGCTATAACTTCTAAATGTTGGGGGTGACATCTTTGAGAAAGGCACACAACCCCAAGGCGGGTATTATACTCGAGAGGCGGCCACCAGTCCCAGTTACATCTCATTATCTTAAGTGCAATACACCTAAGTAATTTCCCATCGTATAGTACCTCAAAATTTACGTAAGAAAGAAAATGGACGAATATTGTTCTAGTTAATAGTGGACACATGCAGTCTGAATATAATGCACAGCCTGACACCAACAGAAGTCTACTTAACCCGCAAACCGCTAATGCGCTATAGTGCTTGACTCTTATGGGGATATAGATCGCTCAATTACAACAAGGGACTGCAGCTAATATGTCACATGCGTAAGGACTTCACACTCGGTGATGATAAGATTGAAACCGGGATCTACGCATGCGCACTTTGGAGCAACAGGTTTTTGAGAACTCAAGCTATAATGTAACTATGAGATCAATATTGAAGGTCAATATCTAGCCAGAAATGATTCCATACGCATGCGCACTCGGCTATGAAGGTCAATATCTAGACATGCGCAGTTCAATGACCCATTCAGCGTTACGAGAAACGATTCCATGCGCATGCGCACTTCGATAAAGCGTCGATTTTTGACCTTGCTTTTGCAGTGATCATATAAAGATAGACCTGTCAAGTCATCATGCCAAAGTGAAATATTGAAGCAAGAGCTTTTTGTGGACTCTTTATATCATTGATATGGAGTAAAGAACTTAGACAAAGAAAGACTTGTTTACAAAGGACATCAACTTCAAATCTGAAGTGAAGAAAAAATATACAATACGACATAACAGGCTAATGGCGATGATCAAGATCATAAGACAAATAGTATACCCACTGTCTGATATGACTGGTATACACGGACCGATATCTTATCAATAAGATTTAAAAAAAATTCACGAGAGCCCTAAAATGAAGGGTACCTGTGTATCTGATAACTAATTCTTTAGATAAGTGGTTTGTTTTGATAACTCTTCAAAGACTTCACGAAAAAATACTCGATTGTATATTATAACCTAGAGATTGGCGATATTAACTGGATAATAATTTCACTTAAAGTGGATCTTATAGTCTTTCAAAAGGTCTTAAATCTTAATGAATATTACTTGTCCATTGCACTCATCCACAAAAGAACCAAACTAACTCTTTAGAGAAATTTCAGTTTCCAAGGCAACAGAAATTGACGGAGGAATCATTCTAAGATGTGCCGCGGTATTGTACAAATAGATGATCAATCCTGTGGATGTTTACTCTACATAACTCCTTAGAAAAAGTTCAGTTTCCAAGGCAACAGAAATAGAGAAGTAAGAAAAAAAAGATTCATATTAAGATGTTGTAACATGCGGTAGAACAGCTTTTTCTGACACTTGAAATTTATGGGCGAAAAATAAATCTAACAACTGTTATACGATATAGCTTTTTAGTTTCTACAGATAGGTTGACAGAACTAGTGACACTGTGCCTTTAAGTGTGTACACAAGGGTCTTCTTATGGTTTGAACAAGTGGAAACCAAAAAAAAAAAAAAAAGAATTGATATCTGAATAAAACTTAGATCCTTATCTTGTAACAATTCATCATTACAATATCATCCACTAGAATCAAATCTTGCTCTCGATCGTTTCTTTATGTCCGTTGCCATGCCAACAGCTATCTAACACATGCGCGCTACTAATTATGGGTTGATGATTATAAATTTAAAAGAAAAATTAGTGATATTATGTTACGACGTTTCGATGAAACCTTGTCATCATTATCAAGTAAGATGAAATGCGTTGAACTGTAAATATAAACTTATCAAAATTAGCATTTTTGTTATTTTAATTCTTAAAATAATAATGCACACTATCCGAACATAACAATAATAGTGTTAATTCTTGAATAGTTTATATTCACAGTCGACGCATTTCATCCAACTTGATAACAAGGTGATAACAAAATGCCATCGAAACGTCATAACTTAACATCACTAGTTTTCCTTATAAATTCAAAAAGTCGAAAGTCAATTTTATAAGATAATTATAAACGTAAATAATTCATGAAAAATATACCGCAAGAATAGCAGTTTAAGTATATGATATCGTTATTGCCCTCAAAATGTAGCAACGACTTTCATTTCGAGAGATCCGGTGAAATTTAAATACATTTTTATATTTATCAATATTTATTTTATTTTTTGGGATTCAACTTTTTTTCTCTAAGAGCAATATATCACTATTTTTTTATACATTCTACATTAATGGTATCAAAATATTTTTTATAAATATCTTTATGAAGACTTTACTTTTTTTACACTAACTTTTGCCTGTCTATCGTGGTGAAGATTTAGTTCATATGGCAAATGGGTTATTATATTTTATCTTAGCAAGAATGTGATTAGGGTTTCTGACGAAAAGAAACCGTGAGGATTGAATCCGAATTCTGACCACAGGAATCCCAATATATTAAAATAGAGGTCCCGTGACTTATTTAATAGAGTGGTGTCAAAAAGCGCGCGAATAAAACACATTTAAGTGTCTGAAAAGGAAACTGGATCAAAATGATATTTTTTTGGCCAAAAGCCAAACTCAATGACAATCACGTGACTAACATACGTCAATCTGACCTGACCTTATAGCTTGTCTAATTCTATTTTTAGCTCTTCCACAGCATTGCGCAAGCGCCGCTCTTCCTCGGGTTCCATACACTGTTGCAGCCAATCAGAGACTTGCTTTAGAATGGCTTCCTTTTGTAACTTGAAGTGAGTAAGTATGACATCTTGTAGCCCTTAAAAATCAAATATTAATAATTTATTAGTTAATAGGAAGTTTGTATTGCCTCAGGCGCCACAGCTTCTGGTTAAATGCGGGGTTTAAACAACTAATGGCGACTGCACGATAAAAACACCAGAAAAACCCTCGTCTCTATGGCCATGAGCACGTTAGTGGCAACGTGACACCTAAAAATACGAACATCTCATCTTTGTTATGACAAGCCAAGGTTTTATAAACACGGATTTTAAAGGCGTAAATCGTGCGCGTGAGATGCTCAACAGCTCGTCAATGACAGATATCACGTTTGTAAGCTTATTAGGCAGTTTTAACCTTTAGTCTCCCTAACATGACTTTAAATGCAAATGAATATTTGGTTATACGTTTAACTTGTATATCAGCTGTTGCGCAGACTGAAAGGCTGAATTATATTTGTTTCACATCAAGACAGCCATGTTGGATTCAACTGAATCAAAATCCTTTGTCGCGGTCTTCTACAAATGACCCTCAATCGTGAGACAAACGAATAAGTATCATTTCTTTATAACACGTCCACGATGAATAATATTTTTCATTCTATTAAAATCCTTTGTTTATGAGAAGAGAAACTCATGATCATAAATGTTGGAACGCTAGACCTCTCAGTCGGGAATATATCAATTTTTCCAGTCAACAAGGCTGCTGCGTAAAGAAGCCCCAAATGAGCCCCAATATTATACAAACATTCGAATCCCTAATGCTTCTCACAAGGATTAAGTTAATGTATGCACCAATTTCACAGTGAAACGCTAATAGACCCCTTGCACATGACGTCAAAGCAGCTCGATTTGGAGGACAAAACGAAAGAAATTCAATCTCTAAGAATTGGAAACCTATTGTTTTGTCCTCAAAATTGAACTGCATTCCGAAGTGCTGCAAGGGGTCTATAGTCCAACAAAACCAATTACGCGCATGCGCATAGTTTAGTTAACCGCAATCACATACCTGCAGGAGGTTGGCGCAGCTGTGCTACCATCGCATGTCGTACGGTCAGTAGACGAATCTTAGCGTTTGAACGGCGAGACAAGTCCTGTAGTACAAACCGCAAATGAATTAATAATAGTGAGGAGAAGATGCACCATACTACGACTACCAGAATCCCTTGCGAATTTGCTATCTTATCTAGATGTCTCGCAACATTGGTGTGATAAGAATTAAAAGGTTGAACTTCTTCTAGCCGGAGCAACTACTGGTAGGAAGAAGCAGAAGCCCAAAAATTAGACATTGCGATTTGATATAGGGGCTTTTTTAAAATTTTTGAATTTAAACATATTTTTTCTCTGTGCTCTCTTCAAGAGCCGATAAAAGGCTCATCGAGGAAGATCACACTGGAGGCTTGTCATGGCGTCATAAAGTCATGGCGCAGGGCGCCGTCACGGCGAGGAATTAACGACATCCGTTAAACCAATCACGTCGCGTGACATAAATGTTCATCCAATAGAAATGTTTGCACATAGGACCTTCCGTTATGGCATGTCACGTCCGTACCAGGAATTTTTCAGAGACACAGGTAACGCACATTAATGTTTAACCAATAGAAATGCTTGCGCACAGGACCTTCCGTTATGGCATGTCACGTCCGTACAGCGAGTTTTTCAGACACAGGTAACGCAACATCAATGTTTAACCAATAGAAATGCTTGCGCACAGGACCTTCCATAAATGCACGTCACGTCTGTACAGCGAGTTCAATTTAATTTAATTCAATTTAGTTTATTGTAACCAGAACAATAACTATTTACATTTATAAATATAAGACACAGGTAGTCTATTATGTAACATGTACTTACGTCGCCTTCTTCAGTTCCACGTATCCCTTCATAACCAGGTTCATTGAAACAAGGATCAGGGATTAAGATCATCCCTTGTATTGATAACAAAACCTAGACGAAAAAAATATTAGTACAAATAGATATAAATAATATTTATAATCATATATTCATCAATATATCATGTTGTCTCTTGTTTTCTGATCGCTGTACTCGAGTATTTATATTTTTTTCTCGTTTCCCAAGGCAAATTGCCGACACGAACATTGCTACGTGTTTTAGAGTTGTGGAGCCTATATTTGATGGTTTGCCGATTCTTATTTTAAAAAAACCTAATTTAAAACAACACGGGGAAAAAAGAGGATGAGGAAAGGAATAAATGAAAAGAACAGAAAAGCAAAGCAAACCAAACGAAAGGAAAAGAAAGGAAAAGAAAGGAAAAGAAAGGAAAAGAAAGGAAAAGAAAGGAAAAGAAAGGAAAAGAAAAGAAAGAAAAGAAAAGAAAAGGAAAGAAAAGAAAAGAAAAGAAACTGAGAAAAGGAAAGGAAAGGAAAGCCAGGAAAGGAAAGGAAAGGAAAGCCGGAAAGGAAAGAAAAGGAATAATGAAAAGGAAAGGAATAATGAAAAGAAAAGAAGAATTGGAAGAAATTATAAGGAAAGAAATTTAAAGACTACATTGTCAATGTGTCAAACCATTATCCAATCTTCTTACTAGACAATGGAAGACTGAATGGTGCTTGATATTGAGAAGATAAAGAAAAGAGACGCTCTTTAGATGATCTTCAATTCCTTATGTCACATAGAAAACTGGAGAAAGCTTTTGAAATAACAAGAGAAATAAAGGCAAGAATGATAAAAGAAAGTAAAGGAGGAGAAAGAAAGAAAAAATAGGGAAAAGTATTATTTATAGATAAATAAGGAAAAAAAGTCGAAGCCAGAAACGTTGGAAACACAATTATCTGATCTTCTCCAAGTGATGATTAACTAGATTACATGAGACAAAGACACGTTGATGTAAATACGGCTGGATATTGTAAGGCTATACCAGACGGGGATGAACTGTATTGACAGACATGGTGGGCTGGTGATATATTATATCCCTGGTTATCTTGATAGCCACAAGCCAACAAAAAATCAATTAAAATAGAGTATTTGGTATGTGCATCGGCCACTATTACAAGGTAATAGTCAAGAAATTTTGGAGATACATATAAATTGATAGTAGAAGTTGTAATTGTGCGCGATTTTTAATTTTCTAAAAAAAAATAATAGGACAAAAATAGAAAGATAAAAGTCAGAAGGGAAGTAGAAGGGAAGTAGAAGGAAGGAAGGAAGGGAAAGATGGAAACAAATAAAGGCAGGAAGGAATTACGAATGATGGAGGAAAAGATAGAAGCAAAGAAAGAAAGAAAGAATGAATGAATGAAAGAAAAAAAAAGACGGAAGCAAAGAAAGAAAAATATAAGGAAAAGAAAGATATAAGGAAAATATATAAAGAAAGGAACGACAAATTATAACAGAAAAGGGTAAGGAATAAAATGAAGGAGTTTCTTCTATATCATGATCGCAGGATCAAACAACTCCAATACACCCTTAAACTGATGAAGTGTTGCTCTAATCAATGACTTATTGCCGCTCTGGTCATCTTGTGGACCCAACTACGACCAAAGCAAAGGGGCTATGACTGGATTGCCTCGTAAGTGAAGCAACAATCCCAACTAAAGAATATAACTTGTGTGTGGTTCACTTTATATAATTACTAACACTTTGACAGGCTCAGGTAAAAGTCAGTTGGGAATGTCGAAAAATATAAATTATTACAGGGAGGACACTCGAACCATGAACACTTGATATTTTCATATTTTTTATTTTATGAACTTTCTACTGCTTCAAAACTTCCGAAAATGAAGCACTGAACTCAAATAATTTTATTGTTCAAAATAAATCATATTTCCAATCGATTCACACAAGTGATAAAGGAGAAAAAAAGTATGAAAAAACCTCAAAGTGTTCACGGTTCGAGTGTCTTTACTGTAAGAGGAGTGCATGACATATGTCTGTCAGGGTCCAACAAGGTACACTTTGTGGGGAATTTCAAGACAAGTCGTAGTTCCTTCTAACACTTTGACGGGCTTAGATAAAAGTTTGGGAATGTCGAAAAATTGAAATGATAAAGAAAACTAAGAAGAAGAGTGCATGGCATATCTCTGTCAGAGTCCATCAAATTTCTAACACTTTTTGGGGAAGGTCTAGGTTGGGTAAAAGTTTGGGAATTGTACTAATTAGAAATTACAAAGAAACCTCAGAATAAGATTGCATCCCACATCTCTGAGAGTAGTCGAACCAATCTCTAATATATTACAAGTACATTTTCCTTGTAATGATTTGAGTATTCAGGAAAACTGAAATGAAGAAAACTACTCAAGAGTACTTGATATATCTAGGAGACAGTCAAACCACTTCCAAACACACTACGAATCAAATTTCCTCCCTTGGGGGGGGGGGGGGGGGGTGGAAGTTTGAGTATATTGACCTCGGAGCATAATATTTCCACTGGAAATAATGAGTTTTTCAAGAAGTAAAACTAAAAAAAACGTATTGATTACTATTTCCATGGATGAACGACCGACCTCTGACGCCAATACAGAACACTGAGATACCATTTGATATTGAACCTCGAATACAATCAATAAGAACCGTGTTGCTCTAGGCGGATATTCTATTTATTTTTTTCGTTGGTGTTTGTTATCTTTTACTGGAATCACTTATTAATTAAATTCTGGCTTTTTCGAGCGCCAAGGAGAGGAAAGGCTAACAATAATAATTAAAGGATATTAGGTATTTTGGGAGTAGTAATCAGATGGTTCAAGATAGTTAGAATATGTCCTACTCTAGAGTATCTCTTCCTGGTTACTATGTTGATTCAATTTGTACTACGTCGCCAACGTTTTGTCAATATTAGACGTCCATAAGCCATAACGTCTGGGAAACTAAATTATGAAGGCTGTTCTGGGGGCGGATTTTTGATTTGTCTTTTATGCCGTTTCAAGTAAACGTCCTTTAAAGGGGCACTTGGATGAAAATCGATGAAATTTGGAAATGCCTTGAAACTTGATTAAACTTAACTATATGGCCCCAATAGTAGCCAAGCAACATATTTTCTTCACAGTCAAAATTGGCGGATAAAAATTATATATATTTTTCAGCATCTAAATTGTGAGTAAATGACGTCATTTACTCAACCCTATTGTTCTTTTAGTTTTTAAACCAAAATTTCTCAACTGCGAGTGGCTCCCAGGCTAAAATTTTTGCCAATCTGGTTTTCATAATCATGATTGAGTCATATATTATTCTTAAATACTTGAACTATTCGGACCTTCAAAATATGGGGCGTTTTCATCCAAGTGCCCCTTTAAGGTACGGTGGGCCGCATCACCATCACTACCACCACCATCAGACATAACCACATTCAGCCTTATCAACATCGTCATCATCGTCATCATCAGCGTCCTCATCATCATCATCATCAGCGTCATCATCATCATCATCATCATAAATAGTATCATCAACATCCTCTTCAGCGTCATCAACATCATTATCAGCATCAACGTCCAGCGTCATCAACAACATTACTAACATCAGCGTCATCATCATCAACAGGTCATCATCATCAACAGGTCATCATCAGCATCATCAACACCATTACCAGCCCCATCAACGATTATCAGCGTCATTCACATGCTTTCAGTGCGATCCCGTTAAAGTGCTCCACTGCTGTACTTGCAGTGGTGATTAGTGATAACAAGTTCATATGATGATAATTTATTTACATAGCGCCATTTCAAGCAGTTCAATGGCACTGTAGACAGCTACAAAATAGTTCATTATTTACAAAATTCAGTAGAGCAGAGTCAAAAGAAAAAAACCTGTGGCACAGGGCTGCCATGATATCGGCGCTCACCGTCCAAGATTTCACATTGTCAAAGTTACGAGTTTTGCAGGTAGAAAGTGTTAGTGAACTCAGCTAGTTCTGGAGAGATATAGTAGAGTCTTGTTTTGAAGAGTAATGACTGGCCAGGAGTAATAGAGTTGAGCGATATATAAGAAAGCGATTACCAAGGTGTACATTAGAGCATGTTTCGCCATCATGAGAAAAGTTCCATACAAAATAACGTGCTTCATTCATGATTACGCGCTGTTTCTAGATCTGTTGTTGTCTTGCATGAGCGCTCGAGCATGCGCAGTGACAAATGATCAAAAATGGTTTTGGATGACGTAGTCATCATCGTTTTTGTTCAATTTACCTGACATAAAGAAGATTTCTTGGGGTCCCATTTCTCACTAGCATCTCCACCATGCCACGTTCCAAGAAGACTTAAACAAACCTGGGAACAAGGAATGGCAGTAAATAGTTAGTCTGATTGTCGTATTTGGGCTCCCTGTGGTAACGACTGTGAAAAGCTTGGTTACTATCCAAGATGGCAGCTAAAAAATAGTCAAATTTTGAATCTCTGTTGCTCAGGGAAGGTCGATGGAATTTCGAAGTGTTTGTATTGTTAAAGATGTGCATTCTCTACTTCACCGTTGGTATTTGTGAATATTTTGATGCTAACATGAGGCTAACACTTAGCAAATGAGTCCGTAATCAAGGAACACAGCGGTATTGCTTACCTTTCCATCTTGGTAAAGATTTGGATTAAATCTGAAAACGAGATCAAAATAATCATTTAATAAAGTTCCATTACATTCCAGCAAAAACATCAAATGTTACGACATTTACCTTGCTGTCCCGTTGCCCGTGGTGATGAGTTTAATCAGTGGAGGGACATTGGGGTACGTTGCAGGGAAATATACATCGAAGACAAAGCATCCCCGACTATACGGGGTATCTACGGGCCCTGTAATCAATGCCCGCACAAAGTCCATCCGCTCTTCGTCCTGGAAAAAATACATAAACGAGTAGGGAAGAGGTTTATAGGGATTGTTAAGGTTCGAATGACAGCCTACCTAGTACAGAACTAGGCCCACTTTAATCGATGCGCGCGCGAAGGAGACGAACCGAGTAGTGGAAAGAGACTGGTAATAATTATTCTAATAATAAATATTTTTTGTATTTCGTGCGCACGCGCGGGTTTTCTTTTATTTTTGCGATATAAATAACTGAAATAAGTTGGTGAGAAAAGTGGGTCCACTTCTTGACTACAGCTTACCTGACGAAGAATTATAGGGGAGTTGGGTGTGACTGGGGGAGGGGTGGATCTAAATAACACGTGACATTTATGGTCTTCTTACCTGACGAACAAATATAGACGAGTTGGGATGGACCGGAAGTGATTCCTTCAACTGTGTTATCTCACGCATCAGAGTGCGGATTGTAGCAGACCTTCAAAGTAACACGAAAATACTTGTAAAGAATGAAATAATGGTTATCTGAACGTTAAAAAGATAAAGAAAAGTATTTGTAATCGGTACAAAAAATTGACGGTTATAAGTAAAAGTTACTCGAGCGCAGCTCAATTTGGAGGAAAGATTTTCAAAATGTTTTCAATCTCCTGATAATTGGAACCTATTGTTTTGTCCTCCAAACTGTGCTGCATTCGGACGTGCTGAAAGGGTTCTATTCTGTTTCAAGGAAACGAAGTTTAACTGAAGCTAAGACTATACGGGCTAAATGAAAATAGAAATAAGTGCGCAAAATCATTAGGGATCACACAGCGGGCCTCTGGACGCTATTAAAGCCTGTGAGTTTAATGAAGTCTTTAAAATATCTTACCTTCTGTTTATAGGTTGTGAACGACAGCATTGGAAAGCTGTTACTTCCTGAGGAAATTAAGAAATTTTGATCGTTTAAACGTCTCTTTAACATATTAATATGACCCCTATTGAACATCATAAAATAACGTATAACTGTTATAAATCTTGCCTTCTGATTGGTTGATGGCGCGTGCTTTATGAGAGCCCAAAGCACGAGCGCGCACTTTCTATTGCGTCATTCGTATCCAGAATAAAGATAATTGTGATTTACATTTTATAAAAGAAATAAAAAACTTGCTTGCTATGCTGTGTGCAGTTGTAAAGCACACTCCGATACACGTTGTTCTTCTCCTAACACTTCTCTCATGTTCTGCTAACCCCTGCTTACTCTATAACTGCACACAGTACGCGCGCACGTTTTCTATTTCTTCATTTAGAACTCTTAGCCGTGTCTTGATCTTGAAACACACGAGAAGGTGCACTCACCCTTAGTTCAGCAGTACCGTAACAAGCATCCTTCAGCCTTGACAAATACATCTCCTCCATCGATTCAGCAGAAGTAGCTGCTGCTCCCTCCATACCCTCAATTCTCTCAGAGGTCTTCTCATTATCCTCTTGTTCTTCTTGCTCTAAGGAAACGTCCTCTCCTTCTTCTTCTCCGGTGACTGTTGAGGCTGATGTCTCCCCCAAGTGCTCTTTTCTAACTTCGTCACACTTTTGAAAAGAGAAACCAAATTGATTTTTTCTCAAATGTACATTCTAAATGGTTTTCCGTTTGAGCATGCACTGAGTGTCATCACCAGGTACGTCACACAATGATATGCAAATAAAAGGGGGAACTCTTGTTTCCAAAGCTCAAACTGCCCTTCATCGAGAAAGGACTGGAATCGATTCTAGGGTTAGTTAGGTTTAGGGTAAGGTTTAGGGTTAGATTGCATTCCTCTCTCTCGACAAGGGCATTTTGGGCTATGGAAACAACTATCCACCAAATAAGAGAGTGGGCTCAATTGTGACCAGTTATTAATCTCACCTGCAAAACGAAGTTTTCAAGTTCTTTCAAGACTTCAGGCAGAACAAAATCATTCTGTTTGAGGGTCTTTAGAGTCTGGATCATGACGCGCCTGCTGTAGTCAGGGTCAGTGGCCATACACTTAACAAACTCTGTGTCGGTTTCCTTTAGACCAGACTTTTCGATGTGGAGGAGGATTGAGACGAGTTTGACTAAGATGTCACGTGGATTGAACGAATAACTGCAAACATTTTAGATATATTACGTCAGGGTGGAATTCATGACCACAAATTCTATGTACGCGGCACTTGCAGCACGATTATATAATAGATACTAAGTAACGCGTTGTTGCGCATGCTCGAAAATCTGCAATGAAACGTTCACATATATCGAAGCTTCTTTTTGTTTCCGCCAAAAACTGAGAAAAAATCTAGGCGAATCCAAGAATCGCAAACAGGTTTTTCTCGTTCTGGTTTAATTAGCCAATCAGAATACAAAGTAAAGCAGCTTGAGTTTGACTAACGTCCTTCGGTTCTCTGCGGAGACCAAAAGGAAAGAATTCAGTCTTAATGTAGTCAATATATGCTACTCCTTTGAAGTAATAATTACTCACAAAAATCACGCAAAACTTGCGTCACAACATGCTCTGAATCACGCACGTCATGTAGGTTTTGGATCATGTCACGGCCGAGCTATCATTTTTTCAGAGACACTGTGAATGCCTTGAATACCAAGCGAAATATACTTACTTTTCCATTTTTTTCACCTTGAGTTCACAACGATGCGACCCACAAAGAGAATCCAGGAATCCAATAATCTACAAGGAGTAAAGATATACAATGATCTTACTCTTCAAAGTTCACTTGGAGCTATAACCAAATTCTGAACAGGGACGGAGATAGGATTTCCCATAGAGGGATATCCCCCACCAACCTCAATAAATCACTCTTTCCTCAATAAGAAATGCATTTTCCATGCCCAATAAAAGGGTAGGGAGTCACAGGTGCCCAAGCAACATGTCTGCGACCATAGTTCATTTATGGTCACAACAACTAGATCTTCTAAGGAGCATGACAGTTTTGGTTCTTACCGCTGAAGCAGTTCGCTGGGATAACGGCGGCCTGGAAAAGCAGCGAGCAACCTTGTCTTCTTCTGTAATCATGGCCAGAAAACTCAGGGTGGAGCTTGCCTAAATTACACCATAAAAGGCACCAATTAACAGGTTATTTTAGTTGTGTTTGTATTGTATAATTTGTATAGTGGAGAGAAAAAGGGGAAATGTTACCAAATATAACGACGGAGGGTTTGAAAAGAGGAATAAAAATCAGTGAACGATTTTTTTCAGTCAAAAGATCCAAAACAGACCTTCAATAGGTCGATCACCTCGATGAACTGTTTTGCTATGCTTGTCAAATTACATGACTTTCGTCACAAAATGCAAAGTTAAGTTTTGACCCAAAGAGGGCGGGTGCTAGAGCGTCCCCGGCTCCGCCACCTAGGCATAAACCTCTTTAGCTTGGGCGCAATGTTTTCCCATTTCAGACTATATGTCATTCCCTAGAGTATCATTTCTTTGTTTAACGGATGCGCATGAGAAGACACATGAATATGGATACAACTGAAAGAGAACATTTTTCTCAAGAGAATGACACGTGGTCTGAAATGGGAAAACATTACAACCAAGTTAAAGAAGTCTATGAAGCCAAATAATGATGAGACGAGAAGAGAGCAGCTGAGAATGAAGGTGACGTGCGTTTGGAGTTCTTATTCTTCTCACCATGATCATGAATGACTTAGAGACGTGTTCTTCACTCCGAAGGAAATTAGTCTTTTCTTCTTGTTCTTTGGTGCTCAGTTGCTGCCATGCTTTTTCTGTTAAAGAAAACAACGGGAACATGACGGTCAATCGAATATCTAAACATTGGAATACTAGTCTGAGTGCATAAAGGTGCGGAAATAAGGGCAAAAAAATCGTGCAACGTTTGTAGCAACATTGTTGCGCTGGAAGTTGGAGAGCAAATGTTGTTCGCAATACCCCGTGCAACAACAAAAGTTTGTTGCGTGACTTTGTTGCAAAAGTAGGAGCGCTTTCGTCTCTCTGCAACAATTAAAATTTGTTGTGCGCGGGATGGTAATATGATCAACATTCCCTCTGCATCTTGCAACGCAACAACATCCATTCTTCCATATATCTGTTCGTCCCGCTTTCTGTCCATGCGCGGCCTTCGAAGCTAGAGGTCAAAGGTTCGATCCTCAAGATCTCCACGTCTGTTTCGACTTTTCTATATTCTGTGAAGCTTCAGCTTTGAACACTCTTAAAACGGAGCACTGGTGGAGAGAGGGGGTAAAGTGCGCACCGTCGGCTTCCATTGATATGAGCCTCACAGCTGTAGGAACGACTGACGTTCAATATAGGAACTTTACTTTTGCCTTTTAGTTAGCACAGAGATGGACCCCTTAGCAATAATTCATAAATGCCTCAGGGAATCTACGAACGCGCATGCGGAATTATAAGAAAACAGAGAAAAGAAATAGATTTCTACTTAATATATCGTTACTTGTCCCAGTTCCCCTCTACTTCCACCTTCATCTTGCCCACGCGCGTGGATATTCTAGGCTTTCAGTCGGCGCAAGTCGTTCTTATTAATACATGATATACTCACTGTCTTCTAGTGATTTCTGTAGCTTACACACGTTGGATATTCGCAATAAACCGTCGTTTAACAGATAGAATAAGGTGTCCAGAATCGCATTTAGAAAACCCTACAAAATAACAAGTGTGTAGTCAGTAGTTTGATCGCTGTTATTTTCACTGTACAGTTGTGTGCCATGAACCGCAGCAAGAAGGGAGAAATCCGATCATTTTTTATCGTTTCAAAAATGTTTGTAGTATCGTCACGCAACGTTCCCTCCTCTTAAGACATGATTTTAGTGTTATATAAAGGTGAGAAATGCACTGAAAAGCAATGTACTACACTGCAACCTTACCTGGATGTCATCTTTCCCACATCGTGAGGCAAGCATGCCTCTACTCTCAGGATCTCTCCATAGATACTGAAGTAAATTAACTATCTCTGTCCTACAACAGAACAATCGCAAAACATGAATCAAACAAATACATGGACCGCCAAAGTGTGTCGGATAAGGGTTCAACCTTTGCAAGCTTGAACCAATCTCCCCAATCCTTCTCGGGTCTGTAAGAAGATACTCATCAAGATTTCTCATACATGAGCATTAGTGATACGTCCTAGAACAGCAAAGACGCTACCCTGGGCGACACGCGTGAAAAACGTCTGCGCATGCTCTAAGTCCGTATGCAAATTAGTCAAAAGCGTCTTCGTGCTATTGTAGAAATATGCAAATTTGACTTTCACACTTGCCTGAAGAATAGTCTTTACAAAATGCCAAAACTTAAAGTCAGTTCTTGAAACTTAAGGCTAATTCTTTCATATTGTCTTTATTAATACAGTATCTTGGTCTCACAAAAGTATACCCGCGAACTTTTTTGTATACTTGGAGAAAACAAGCATTTATTTTCTCACTAAAACTCTTGTAAATTCATGGAAAGCGTGCTGAAAGGCACGCATGCGCAAACGTTTTTCTCTAGTGTCACCCTGGGCTGCATCGAGTATTGTTAAAATTCGTACTCGTACAACATGTAAGGAGAGATTTTTCTTAAGGGACGTGAATAAGAAAATACGGTAACAGAAAAAGAATTATATTTAATTAGGGGAAACAGATGTTGTTGTTCGCCGCAGTGCCATAAAGTCTGAAAAGAGACACTGATATTTGAATTCCAAGATAGAGAGCAGAAGAAAACATGACAGGTAAAAAAGCGGGCTGTTCAGAAGCTGCTCATGTTTGCGGAATCGAGATGTCGGTACTAATGAAATTAATTGCGGCAAAGGAATGATTGACAGATCGGCAGATGCAAAACAACAAGTCTTAATTAGAAATGTTGCTGAAATGACATTTTTTAGATAATATTATCTTGTAATTGTAAATGACAGTTTAGGGTTTTGCTAGCTCGAATTCTGTTGAAATATTCATAGCTGGGCGCTTAATGGTCTAGCGACGGTATAGTTTTTGTTTAACCCCAAGTACGATGAATAATAGCATTTTAACATAGTTCAAATTCCTCCTCGGGAATTGGAAACTAGTCGATTATTATTCATCGTTCTTAGCAACCAATCACAACGCTTGTAAATGACGTCAGCTGATATCAGGCTTGACGTCATCTTGTCAACCTCGCAACCATTATTTAAGGGATTGCAGCACGTAGTTAAGTACAGAGTTACAGAGTTTCACAGAGTTACACACAGAAGAGAAACAGAAGGCAGAAAGAAGCAGAGCAGGAATACAGAGTAATGCAGAAATAAAAGACAATCAAGAATTCCAAAGTATTCTCGTGTGTCGCGGAGGACGAGCTAGTCCCACCAGAAAAACCCATCGTGACAAACACACCACTCTCAACGTACAACATGCAATAGATTATTAGGATCCACTGGATGCTTACCGTATTTACTCGAATAAAATCTTATTAAATTTTTCGCGCCACAAATACGGCGCTTATTCGAGGGCGGCGCTTATTCGGGGGCAGCGCTTATTTGAGTAAATACGGTAGCTCAGACAAAAACGTACCTTGACGAGAACTTGTCAAACTCTTCCTTGTCGACATCCAGTCCCTCAACGACATCCACGGACGTGTAGGTGTGAATAAGGCCTGTGGCGAGTTTCTCGCGGATCAGTGGACAAACTATAACGCAAGCTGCCAGATCACCTTCGATTCCGCTGAAATAAACAGATACACAATGAATGTCGTTAATTTTCCCGATCTTTTCACGGCAGTCATGTTGGAGGGCAGGAACAATGTAATGTTTTGCATGTCAGAGATTTCATTTCCCAAAGGATAAAATTTCTATTGTTTTACTCTCAGATATGGCTGTCGTGAAACCATCTCTGCTATGTATTATGTATTATGCGAATTTCTCTTGTATTATTTGACCAGGGAAAGAAAACAACTAAAGTAATGTGTCAGGAAAAAATAAGCAATAACTTTCCACTAACGGCCTTAACTTTAGAGATTTACTAAACGCCGGTAAATCTCCAATTGTTTCTTTGTGAACACGACAAACTTCCGAGCATACGCAGTGCGTTTTTCACTCGTGTCTTCGGTCGTGTAATCTCCGATCACCGATCGCCATTCGCCTCTTCAACCTTGTTTGAACTAACTGTATAGCATTGATGGATAAACAAGAAAACACTTACCTTCCCCAGGTTGCTGTTGCCAGTAAAGACTTCTTCCTACGATTAAAATAGGAACATTTCAAATGACCAAATAACAGCGATATCTAACAAAAATATGGGTAGCTTCCGCCTCCCCACTGCGCGCCTTACTCCTTGCAGACTGTTGTAGCATTCTTTATAAATGGTAAAATTATATTTAAAAAAATACTAAACTCAGCTACAAAAGGCCTCTCTTGAAATAAGAAAATGCATTATAATTCATATTAACCAAAGGCTAAGATTTTTATGAAAAGTTTTCAAGTTTTTGTGCTAAACCCCCCCCCCTGAAAACCACACCCATGTGTTTTGTCATGTGAATGGGCAACAAGTAAAATAATACCAAACAAGTAAAACTGTTTACAGTGAGAGCACTCGTTTTGACCTATTTTTATCATATACAATCAGAAGCCAGATTCACAACAAGGCACTGACATTATATTTAAGTAATCTAACTAAACAGAGTCAGAGTCTAGTTATGAATCTGGTTTCTGAATGGACGATGAAAAAATGTCAAAAAATCTCGAAGTGTTCACGGTTCGAGTGACCACACTGTAAAAGGTAATGAAGAAAAGAGTTATTGAATTTCTTACTTTTTGTATTTCTCACAGCTGTCAGCAAAAGCCAGTAGGGAGGTGACGATCTTACTAGAGACCATGGGACCAGGTTTGAACCCCTTGGATCCCATTAGAATAGCACAGCAGTCGACGAATTGAATGACCTGAAGATAAGAACAGCTACCATTACTGACCACAGGAAATAAGACAAAAGACGATATCAGAGGATCAAAGGACAGTAACAGTAAATCTGTGCATCAGCACGTTTGGAAGAGGCCGCAAAACCACTTTTCCGATCAAAACATCTGATTCCCTTGAGCATTATTTTTCCTTTTGTTTACTGACATTTAAAAAATGAAACTTTCTCATGTGGCAGCCATGTTGACTGGAACGAGAGATTTTTCTCCGCATAGCCTTGCATCCAAGCGCTTCAGGATGAGGTTATGCAGGGTTAAACAAGAGTTTTATACTCATGGGAATATACATGGCGTCGTGTAATCAAGGTCCATGGGTGGAGACTTCAAAGGAATATGGTAGGTGAACCTTGCCCTACCCATGCCTACCTACCTCTCCCCCTCTCTCTCACTGCCTGTGTATCCCTAACGACTAGGTTAATATCGTTCTCATGTTAACCAAAACCCTAGACCGTATAATCCTCAACTCGAAGTCTTACTTTGAGTCCTTTAAGAATGGATGGATTGTGGACGGCCACATAGTAAAACCAAGAGCACATGTCCTTGACGTAATACTCTGGGATGGAGGACATAAGATCGTACTCCTTCTGTTTGATGTCCTCGTCTGTCAACGGCTGGAATCGAAAGCAAGATATAACATGATGACAAAACCGCTAATGATACAAACAGATGTTAGCTTTATAATGTGATCTTTTTTGAAGATTTCAACATTAATCGTTGATAGACAGAGTTATGGGAAAAAGAGGAATAGGGGGGTTTATACGATGTTTTGACCATAGGAAGCTTCGCAAAATGAAAGAGGGTAAGCAGGGAAGCAGGAAGCGGAGAAGGAAGGAAGGAAAAAAGAAAGCATAGAAACAAACGGTCAAGCAAGAAAACTAAAATCTAAATATTTTAAATTCGTTCAATTCGGTGTTTCATATTCAAATTCGTTAAGTAACAACTTTCTTAAATATTAAACTAATTTTCTAAGGTATTTTGCAAACTTTTTTTTTAGTTTTAAGCACTTCCGGTTTGCAGCTTCAAGTCGGTTCAAACTTTATGTGGATGAATAAATTATCTCTGTGAGTGACGTTGAAGCCACTAAAAGATGTAAAGCTCACTTCAGATGAATACATTTTTTTACCACTGAAATTCGGTGTTTCATATTCAAATTCGTTAAGTAACAACTTTTTAATAATTTAAACTAATTTTCTAAGGTATTTTACAAACTTTTTTTTGCAGGAATATATTAGTTTTAAGCACTTCCGGTTTGCAGCTTCAAGTCGGTTCAAACTTCATGTGGATGAATGAATTATCTCTCTGAGTGACGTTGAAGCCACTAAAAGGTTGTAAAGCTCACTTCAGATGAATAAATTTTTTACCACTGAAATTCGGTGTTTCATATTCAAATTCGTTAAGTAACAACTTTCTAATAATTTAAACTAATTTTCTAAGGTATTTTGCAAACTTTTCTTAACAGGAATATATTAGTTTTAAGCACTTCCGGTATGCAGCTTCAAGTCGGTTCAAACTTCGTGTGGATGAATAAATTATCGCTTTGAGTGACGTTGAAGCCACTAAAAGGTTGAAAGCTCACTTCACATGAATAAATTTTTTTACCACTGAAATTCGGTGTTTTATATTCAAATTCGTTAAGTAACAACTTTCTTACATATTAAACTAATTTTCTAAGGTATTTCGCAAACTTTTCTAAGCAGGAATATATTAGTTTTAAGCACTTCCGGTTTGCAGCTTCAAGTCGGTTCAAACTTCATGTGGATGAATAAATTATCTCTTTGAGTGACGTTGAAGCCACTAAAAGGTTGTAAAGCTCACTTCAGATGAATACATTTTTTTACCACTGAAATTCGGTGTTTCATATTCAAATTCGTTAAGTAACAACTTTCTTACATATTAAACCATACACTAATGCTGAGCAAACTATCTTCAGCTGGTGTCTGTGAGAACGATCTTAAGGAGGCTCCCTAGAGTTTACTCTTCCTCCACCAAGAGTCACAAAAACTACTCGCATTTTGTCCAGAATTATCAATCATTTCAAACCAGTAGCAACAGAAGCAGCAGCAAATAAAGCTCCGTGAAATCTACCCTTGTGTTTAGTGATTTTTATACGACTTTGACAAACTTGCACGTTCAAAACAGTTCATTTAATATATTCAGAATGCAATGAGTATGCTTGCGCATGCGCAACTTCTAAACTTGAAGAATTTTTATTTTGCGTACGTTAATTTTCAAAATGAAATTAACTCAAAAGTACATGGTGAAATGTTCCCAAACGTATACAGTTTTTTCACAATGTTATAAAAAGGCAACTGACAAAATGCTACTGAAATCCTGACATCAGATTTTTTTTTAATCCAGGAAAATCGAAATTTCTCAATATCTCACGTTCTGATGTCAAGATTTTTTTAAGCCGCAGTTATATTATAAAAAACCCAACGGAGTTTTATATTATGTATTTAGAAGAATATTGACCGTGGAAAATTCGAGTTATTATTTTTTTAATGTTAAAAATAGGCCTTTTTACGACAGATGCAGCGTTGCTATGGTAACATTGTACGTGATCATTACTACCACAAACAAATCCTAAACTCATAATCTTAAATATGGTTGGTCTATCAGGCATCGATATGCAGATATGCTTTTGCTATAAAAGGATTTCTCTTATAGCTCCAAATACCTGTAAACTCTAGGGAGCCTCCTTAAATGGTTTGCTTCCTACTTGTCATCAAGATATTTACGCACATCCTGCGGCCTAGAGCTCTCAGAGCCATTACCATGCAACCTTGGTGTGCCACAAGGAAGTATTCTTGGTCCGCTCCTGTTCATCATCTACATTAACGATCTACCTGACATTGTCCAACATACTCAAGTATCTTTGTATGCTGACGATACAGTCTTGTACTATTTCTCCTCTTCAGTTGCTGATATTGAAGATAAACTAAACGACGATCTCAAAATAGTTGGCGATTGGCTCAAACTCAACCGCTTAACATTGAATACATCTAAAACTAAAGCTATGCTGTTTGGAAGTAGGAGGAAAACAAACAAAATATCAAGCATATCCATCGAAGTACACTCGAAGAAGGTTGAAAGAGTGGATGAGTTCAAGTATCTTGGTGTGGTGTTTTCAGGTAATATGTCTTGGTCAGCCCACATTGAATATCAGTTGACCAAAATCAACAAACGCCTTGGTCTACTGAAGCGAATCAAATATCTCCTACCAAAGTTTGCTAGACTGTTGTTCTTCAACAGCTTAGTCTTACCACTCTTTGATTATGGGGACATTGTGTGGGGAGATAAAGACAACATCACGCTGATGCAATCACTTCAAATCCTGCACAACAAAGCTGCCAAGATCATACTGGATCGACCTCTCCAGTCCTCGGCATCTGACGCACGAAGGGAACTCCATTGGAAAGAGCTCACTCAACGTAGACGCTATCACCGATGTTTGCATATTTTCAAATGTAAGAACAATCTCCTATCCTCGAATCTCAAATTCAACAAAATGAATGAGCATGGACATAACACTAGGCGCGGAAATGAATTTCGCCTGCCAATCATTAAAACAAATTGGGGGAGGCAAAGGCTATCCTATCAAGCCATAAAAGAATGGAACAACCTTAGTGTCGATCTTAAACAATGCTCAAAAATTTCTCAATTTAAGTCTATCTTTTCTGAATGAACTCTTTGAAGTATGTTATTTGAATTTTACTTTTTTGCATAATTGTAATTTTTCTCATAATATTTTTGTATCGATAATTTGCCATCTACTTTTAACTCCATTATATGACGCATAAAAATTAATTTTACAGGACCTTCTTGAAAATCACTAAAGTGAAGGAGCATCCTGTTAAAATATCATTATAAATAAAAAATAAATAAACTAATTTTCTAAGGTATTTTGCAAACTTTTCTTAGCAGGAATATATTAGTTTTCAGCACTTCCGGTTTGGAGCTCAAAGTCGGTTCAAACTTTATGTGGATGAATAAATTATCTCTGTGAGTGACGTTGAAGCCACTAAAAGGTTGTAAAGCTAGGTTTTCAGCACTTCCGTGTTTCAGCTCAAAGTCGATTCAAAATTCGTGGGGGTGAATAAATGATCTCTTTGAGTGACGTTGAAGCCACTAAAATGCTGCAAAGCTCAGTTCAGATAAATACATTTTTTACCCCTAAAATTCGGTGTTTCATATCAAAATTCATTAAGAAACGGCTTACTAACATCTGTAACTAATTTTCTAAGGAATTTTGCAAATGTTTTGGTCGTACGTGAACCTGTTTTCGACACTTTTGATCTGCAGCTCACAGTTCGTTCAATAAATTATCTCTGTGAGTGACGTTGAAGCCACTAAAATGCTTGTTTAGGAATGAAATTCAGTGTTTCATATAAACAGCTTTATAGCCAGAGAAAATACTCAGCCACAGCACAGAAAAGAGTTTTTTTTACAGTCATTAACTGGTAACAAATAATAAAATAACATATTGTACATCCTTCCAAACCATTCGATTAAATAAGTAAAACATTCTGGATATATTTAATTCATTTCTCCCCAAGTCCTAACCAATCATTTCTCGCAATTGATACCCCTGGGAAAACAGACTTTCCACGGATCCGGAGGTCCCTGGGATGCCCGATACACCTTGCCACACAGCTAGTTTGACATACCTTATCATCAGTAGAGACAGCGCAGTTCTCAAGTAGTTTCATGAGCCATACGGCACTGGTGAGGTAAAACTCTGAACACTGTCTCATAAACTGAGTGTCTTGAAGAACTGTGTCCCACTGTAAGACGAACAGCTGGAAAAAGGAAGGAAAATATATGTAAAGGAATGGAAACACTTATTGTTTTCGTAAGGTCTCTGACATTGACATTTATCAGAAGTCTATAACTAGAACGCCACCCTAATACCAGATGGACACTTCTAGTTATGGACTTCTGCATTCATTCATTACAAGTGGAATTTATGTTAGTTTTAAAAACGATAGTTTAATTATATTGTCAAACAAACAAACAAACAAACAAACAAACAAACAAACAAACAAACAAACAAACAAACAAACAAAACAAAAAAACAAAAAACGAAGAACCCAGAAAGACAAACAAAACTGACAGACAAAAGAAGAAACTGAACAGACACAGATACTACCAGTAAACAAACACACAAAGAAACAAACAGACAGACAGACAAACAAACAATAAAAGCCCAAACAAATAAACAAACAAACAAAGGGAGACAACTTACCGCCACGATAGGCTCATACTTCTCCTTGTCTTTCCCTTCTAGCATTTCCTTTTGGAGCATATAATGCCTAGGAATAAAAATGACGTCAAGAACAAATATATTACAACATAACTGCTTTGATGTCGCATGCAAGGGGTCTATTAATTACAAAGAAGATCGACCCTTAACACCCCAGAGTTGTGTCCTGATGGTGGAGAGGACCCTGAGGTGTGTCCTCAGATACTTGAGAGGATCGACCCTTAAAACCCCAGAGGTGCGTTCTGATGGTGGAGAGGATCGACCTTTAACACCCGTGGGGTGCGCCCTGCTAATATAAACTTTGTTCCCCTTCCATGTTGCACTTTATCGCGGGGATGATAGGTAGGCAGAGCCCAACGTAATAACACGCAATAATAAACTCTACTTGAGTTCTGATTCCTGTTTGCCATGGATTTGCGACTTTGGTTGGTTGCAAAGAAATATATACAAGTGATGCAGCATGACATTAAATCATGTGCAATGAAGCAAGTAGTGACAAAATGTATGTCTCACCTGATTAATTTGTTGTAGTGTTTGATGGTATTAATAAGACCGATATGGAGAGCACGGTGCGTCAGATGGAAGACTTCACTTTTAAGATTAAACTTCCCTGCAGGAACGAGCAGGAGAATGTTTTATTAATAGATAAAACAGTATAACAATGATGAATAATTGACACAGATTCGGAAGAGGGGGGGGGGGGGGGCAACTCATAAATTTGTTTTCAGGCTAGTTGCGCATGCTTTGACTCAGTATCATACAACCCGCTGACATCCCTCGAGTTCTTTCCGCTTTGATGTAGCGCAAGCACAACTTTTTTTTGAATATTGTGTAAACGTTTTTTGAAATGATGTACCAAGAAACTAGTATTGCTAAAAGACGTATTCAAACTAAGAAATCTAAAGAGAAAATAGAACATCTTCAGTGTAAATAGACTTGCTCTAAGTAAACCTTTCTGAAATTTACAGAGTCACGAGCGAAGCAAGTGAAAGAAAAAGCGAACGCCGAAGTCGTGAGAGGTCCAGCGCGCGGGATCCGGGTTCGGCCGCCTGTGCTTTATTCAGCCCGCGTTTACTAGTACGAAGGACTTTACTAAAGCCTACAGTGAATATTATTTTGGTATTCTCTGGTTTGCTGTAGGAATATGGATCACTGATGGGGGGAAATCATTCGTATTATTCTCTCTCCAGTTTTACCTCTTAATTCGTCAGGTAGAAAGAAAGTTGTCTTCTTTCCATTTTCTTCACCTTCGGAACCTGCGAATGAGGAATGAGTGTTAGAAAAGAAAACTTACAGTACAGCAAGTATACACCACCCCGCGAAAAGAATGAAGCTGTTCAAAGCACAATCACTACTATGAGAGCCTCCTCCACATCAGCTATCTCAACAATTAAAAAATCGTCCTTTTTTGAGGTTAAAAAGCCCAAGGATCTCATTCCATTATCGCAATGGAATTTAAAAGTTGTCTTTTACTTAGGAAAGAAAACTGGAGAACCTAGAGAAAACCCTCGAAGCACAGGAGAGAACCAACAAGCAAATCTACTCACATATAGATGACGAGTACAGGAATCAAACCCACGAAAACAGCGGTGATGTGCGATGCATTAGCAGTGCTAACCACCCGTATTTCCCAGTAGAAATTTTATGATTAAACACGAAAAAGAACGATTCTGTTCAGCCATTCTCTATTCTGAACACGGACTTCTAGCCTTCTGATCAAGGAGCTGTGATAATAGGTAGCAGTATTTCTTGCTACTTGTCTCGAGAAATTTTGTTGCGCGACAAAAAAGAGTATAGTATCGCTGCTCAATCAGTCCTGCTCACGATGGCATGTGATTTTTATTCCATGTAACCTCTTCTCATAATTCCGTGCAGTCTTGTATAGATATGTCTAGGGCCTAGGGTCAAGTCCCTCAGGATGATATGGTACATACCGATACTCCAGCCACTTAGTGTTCGTTCGTTATCATGATCCAGTCGACAGGCTTCAGACACGCAGTAGGCTGGGCTGATATTAGCGATCTTGTCTTCACCCTTGCTGATAAAAAACGGCTCACTCAGCTGAAGCAAGACATTGCACAGATTCATCATGAAACCTGGAGAATACGATAGAAAACAGAGTATCTGAGACAACTGACGCAAAGAATTGAACTGTTTCAGACTAGACAAGTAAAAGCATTAACTTGGAATTTAAAATAAAATATGTAGCTAAATACACCGATCCTGAATTCATTGTTTTACCTCCCTAGTTACTGTTGCTATGTCGGACAAACTAAAAAGTGTTCTTGATATATTTATAACTTAATACTATTTTGAGCCTCCAATATTTGGGAGAAAATATATCCCGTATTGGCCATAGTCGCGAAGCGACGAAGGCCAATACACAATATATTTACTTCCAACGCCGTCAATATAATCCGTATTGGCGGTTCAAAATCGAAATAAGTTTTGTATCGCGATTTTCCTATCGCCCGGCAAATCTGAGCCGACAATACGGGTTTATATTCGCGGCTCTCCCCCAATCAAACTCATAGGAGAATCGCGATACAGCATGGAACAGATAGCGATTGATGAAAATTGTTAATGTCTTTCTTAGAATAAATGCATTCAAAAGGTATTTGTTTGTTCGTTTTTATTTTGTTTTGTTCGTTTTTTTTTTCAAGCGACAACTGTTGCATGACTTGTTACGGTGCGAATCGAAATGAAACCCTGGGCACCCAGAAATATTTCAGAAATCGTGCATCGTTCGTTGAGCAATCTGAAACGACTCTCTTACTGCAAGAATGTCGACTGATTCGTAGTCAGATAAACTTCTTGTAGTTAGAGAGTCGTTTCATACTGTTCAACGAACAATAAACTATTTCTGAATTATTTCTGGCTGCCCACGCTTTTTTGATTCGCACCGCAGGGACGGCGGAGCCGGGGGGGCTGGGGGGGCTAGAGCCCCCCCACTTTTTTGAGATTTTTTTTTCTTTCTTAACGATAAAAAGTGAAAAAATCAGAATGATAGGGGAGGGGTGGGTAGGAAATAGTTTAGCCCCCCCACTTTAAAAACTGCTCCGCCGTCCCTGCACCGTAAATGAATGGTTACATTGATGACAGAAAGAAACAAAAAGAAGTTTGAATTTGCTTACCATCACAAGAAATAGCTTCATCATAATGAGCGTTAAGCAAACCAGCCGAGCGAAGATCATTGGCAGTAACAACTGCTGCTAACCACGCCAAAGCACTAAAGAAAAACAAGTAACAAGAATAATGAAGATTGTGCCAGATGGGGGTAATGATGATGATGACGATGCATGATGATGGTAATGATGATGATGGTTATATGACGATGACAATGATGGTGATAATGATGATGGTGAATTAATGATGGAAAATTTATAGAGTCCCGTGCAAAATTCGAGGGTTTTGCCCTGTTGAAGTTCAAAACGTGTATGGTTCTTCAATAAAAGTTTGAAGGTTATTCGTGCGCGCGCACATAGTGGCGTCAGATTGCCTGCTCCATGGCGTCATTGTGATTGCGTAGAAACGTGCGCAGTAGCTTCATTTTTCTATAGTAGGCAGCCACCTTAACAGCATTAATAATGGTAATAGAACTGAGTTGAGTGCAATTTGGGCTGAAATCGCAAGAGTGATTACAAAATTGCACGACCGCGCAGCGGGAGTGCAATTTGTTAATCACGAGTGTGATTTCAGCCCAAAATTGCAAGACACTCAGTTCTATTACCTATTAATCATTTCCATTTTGAAACTTAATATATTAAAATACTCAACAGTTATATGTAGCTTCAAAAGTGATTGTTTGACAAAATGATGCAATTAATGATTCAAAATAGTGCAATTAATGCTTAAATCGCACACTTTGTAGCCAATCAGATTGCAGGATTTGCTAATGATTTCAAAATGGATATGATTAATGATGATATTGTGTCCTTTTAAAAACAATGTCTCTTTTTACCTTTCTTGATTCTTTGCCAAAACCTTCCTTAGAACTTTATGCACGATATTCTGACAGGAATGCATGCCATCTTGGATTTGACTCTGTTCATGGAAGAATAATGTTTAGAATTTACGAGTGAGTAAAACATTTTCAAATTCAGACCCCTCACAATAACTCGTTTCTACACTTCGTGTATCCACGAGTTCAAAAATTCCATCTGATTTGATTTTTGTGTTGAATTGTATGGTAATTAAAAATACAATTGAAAGGCAAAGTAAAGAAAGATCATGGTGAGTACCTGGACACGTTCGACGTCACTTTGGAAAGCACGAGGAAAATGAGGCAGATGGATAAAAGGTTCTGATGCCATAGACTTGCCATTTACTCGTACTTCTAAAGTGGTAATGGCCAGGAATGCAGAAAGGGAAGACTTTTCCTGGAAAAATATTTCCTAGAACAAAAAGAATCAGACCAATCAGTTAGAAATTAGAAAAGAACATGTTTGACTAGCAAATTTTGGTATGTATCTCCTTTTACAAGTGTAAGGAGCCAAAGCCTGAAATTAAGGCTGGCCCGTACGCGGTACTGGACGAATTTTGAACTTTCAAATATTGTCTCTTTTGTTTTTGTTTCTGACCAAAATTTGTACGGCAAGGTGTTTGAATTTTTATCCGGATAGCACAGTTCCATGTTAACGGAACGCCTAAACGTACACCTTTTTGAATGGTTAAAAATTCGTCCAGCCTACCATGTGAGGTCAACCTAAGTGCATGGCTTACTGCTACGAATATAAAATAAGGCCAAACCTAACGCAACTCTAGATAAAGCGCAACGGCCTAATGTAAAGCAACTCTAGGTCAAGAGTAATGCAACTCTATATTGCAACGCAAGGCAGTATTAATTTCATACAAAAAATCGAAGAACCTTGTTGGTTGATCTTTTTTTCAATTGACTTTTTCTAAAGTGTAGATATACGCAAAATAAAATAAGACTGTTCTGCGTACTGTAGATCTAAAGTTTTAATTAATTTTTAAAGGTGTAATAATAAGTGCGTTCCCTCTTACCAGTATGTCAGTGCTGTCTTTTACTTCTTTTTCAAGATGGTCAGCAAGAAACTCTGTCATGAGTGGCTACAAGGAATGAGATTGAACACACTGTGAATAAATGCGCTCAAAGGATAAAATTGAAAACATTAAAAAAAAAAACAGGGCACAAGAATTTCACTGCTTTTTCGATCCTAGTGCGCAGGGAGAGTACCGTCACAGTAAGGCAAGTCTATAGAGACATTTTCACCGCAGTCACGCAATACCACAAGCAGTAACAATCCAAGAACGCTTTTCCTGTGCGCAGAGTGAAAACCGTCACGGTAAGGAAGTCCATAGAGTACCATACGTTTTCACCGCAGTCACGCAACACCACAAGCAGTAAAACAATGGTTCATACTAACATCTTCGATGTATGGTAGATATGGAGACTGAATTAATATTTTAATTGGCTTTTCAAACTTCAT
Source organism: Anthopleura xanthogrammica (assembly GCA_964019055.1). Lineage (NCBI taxonomy): Eukaryota > Metazoa > Cnidaria > Anthozoa > Actiniaria > Actiniidae > Anthopleura > Anthopleura xanthogrammica. Next base: position 11,088,070 of record OZ025207.1, on the reverse strand, counting down.
AAAGGCGTGATTACACTGTGCAATTTTCTCTCCAACTTGTCTCGCAACGAATTCTACTTTTCACAACGATTACACTGTAGGTTACATGCTCCATGCAATTTGTGTCACAATACCATTGTGAAACAAGTTGCAGAGAAAATTGTGTAATCACGCCTCAAAATACCAAATGAAATTTTTTCCAGAATGAAGAAAAACCGGAAAATGGGAGAAAACCTTTGATGCCATGCGAGACCCAACAAACTGTAATACGTGATGGTGGGTCTGGGGACTGAACCCATGACCACTGCAGCGGTGAGAAGCAGCACATTAGCAGTGCACACTGCTTGCGCTCCCCACAGTATTCTTCTAGAATTACAACTAGAATTAAATGTTTTGTGTACCTGGTTTATAAGGATTTCCAGTCCTCTAAGCAAACTACTGGACTGTAAAGCAATCTCATCCAGCCTAGAGAACAAAGTTTAAAGTGTTTGAATAATGCGTATACCTATCATAAGTCCCACAAGATTTAACAGACAAGTGACAGGCACTAGTCTAAGAGATCAATACGTATCACGCTTCTCCTAACACTTCTCTCGAGTTGCTTTATAACTTTACACAGCACACACATGTATTATTTAATTCTTCTATAAACACGATGGAAGCTGCAGAGCATACCAAAAGCCAGAGAAAGATTTTACTATGCTTCATGTTTCTCAGTTTCCCTCTATTGTGTTCTACAGCTCCCAACATGTTTATATTACACGTGCAGTACATGCAGAGAGATGCGCAAATTTGATATGAAATGAAGAAATATAATTGCTCACATCACAGCATGCATGTTTTGTACATTTCTTTTATAAAATACAATTATAGTCATTCATCCTGATACGAATGGCGACATAGAACGTGTGCACATGTGCTGTGTGCTCTCATAATGCATGCTCTCGCAACCAATCAGAAAGTGAGATTTATAAGTTGAAGTTATTTTTAATTATAATTATATCACTTACTTTTTCAATAAACTGATGTGTTTCCCTGCTATAGACACCTGAAGTGGATAACACAAATTGATTAAATAATTATGTTCAGTGTAGGTTAGTCATTCTGTCGATTGGTCTGTCAGTCTGTCAGTTGGTTGGTAGGTTTGTTCAGTCAGTCAGTCAGCCAGTCAGTCAGTCAGTCAGTCTGTCTGTCAGTCAGTCAGTCAGTCAGTCAGTCAGTCAGTCAGTCAGTCAGTCAGTCAGTCAGTCAGTCAGTCAGTCAGTCAGTCAGTCAGTCAGTCAGTCAGTCAGTCAGTCAGTCAGTCAGTCAGTCAGTCAGTCAGTCAGTCAGTCAGTCAGTCAGTCAGTCAGTCAGTCAGTCAGTCAGTCAGTCAGTCAGTCAGTCAGTCAGTCAGTCAGTCAGTCAGTCAGTCAGTCAGTCAGTCAGTCAGTCAGTCAGTCAGTCAGTCAGTCAGTCAGTCAGTCAGTCAGTCAGTCAGTCAGTCAGTCAGTCAGTCAGTCAGTCAGTCAGTCAGTCAGTCAGTCAGTCAGTCTGTTTGTCAGTCAGTCAGTCAGTCATTCAGTCAGTCAGTCAGTCAGTCAGTCAGTCAGTCAGTCGGTCTGTCTGTCAGTCAGTCAGTCAGTCATTCAGTCATTCAGTCAGTCAGTCAGTCAGTCAGTCAGTCAGTCTGTCTGTCAGTCAGTCAGTCAGTCAGTCAGTCAGTCTGTCTGTCAGTCAGTCAGTCAGCCAGTCAGTCAGTCAGTCAGTCAGTCAGTCAGTCAGTCAGTCAGTCAGTCATTCAGTCAGTCAGTCTGTCAGTCGATTTGTTAGTCAGTCAATTACCTACAGTGTTATCATTGCATCATTATCACACAGGTTCCTACCATTTCTAAAAATGTGTCCTTGACCTCCACTTCCTTCTTGCCTTGCTCCAGAAGGGTGTTCAATAGTTCAGTTGAGACTACTGCACCATCAGAAGACCAGCCAGCCAGGCAGTTAAGGAAATAGTAGGAAGGACCCTTAGGAGGATTAAGAAAGTTGATATCAATGAATTGTTCTAGTTGTTTTATGAGGGTTGCAATTGCAGCACTTTTCAAATTTCTGCAACCTGCCGACCATGATTTCAGAAAGAGAAAAGCTCTTGAAGTACAGGAGCAAAAAAAACAAGCAATTCTACTCATACACCGAATCGAAATATGGCCTCTGATACATGTAAAAAAGCTTTTATGTTCCACATGAACACGAGGCTAGTCAGTCCAGAATAATAGTTATTCAAATTGGTTGCCATCTTTCGATTCGGTGTATACATTATTAATAACGAGTCTAGGGATTGAATACACACATTGTAGAAGCGAGAGGCAGTGCATTAGTAGTGCACACCAACTGTAATACTCTGAAATATTTAAAAAATATATATTGCATGGGCTCAATACCTGTGCATGACTTGAATTCCGAAAATCTGACCACAAGTCCTCTTCATCTGATGTTGGGCTTGCAATAGCTGAATAATGATCATAAAAAAACACCACCATTATTACCACCACCACCAACAAAAATATTACTGATGCAAAGATTAGAATTAACATGAATTTGATCATTTTACCATGCACAAGCTGCTTTAATATAATCTGTGCACATTCAGGCTTGATGACGCTAGTAACGGCATTCCATATTTCCACTCCATTCAGACTGTTCTTCAGGTCATTACATGGGAAGTGTGTGCATCTGTCGTAGCATTTGATAGCAAATTTCATTGGTTCCTAAGAAGAAGCAAAATTACCAACATCTTTACAAATGTTTTATTCATCTTTAGGAGCTTGGGGTTTAAGAAGGAGGGGTTGGTGGTGGGAAAAGAAGTACTCCTATAGTACTAGTTATAAGTTCAGGAAGGGCAAGTCTTAGAGGTATTTATGCTATTCTAGCACAAAATGTTATTAATATCTACTTACCACCTCTAGGTGAGTTCTTTTCAACAGCAGATTTCGTACTTTCTAAAAAAATTGTGTATATTTGATAAAGCAAATAAATACAGGTATCACTTACCTAAATGTAATTGAAATTTATTACTTTATTGTACCTCACTTTACCCCATCTTCCTTTGCATTACTACAGCATAACTCATTAAACCTCACCTCACCTCTCCTCGCCTCACTCCATCCTACCCTTATCCCAGCCCATCCCACCTCTCCTCTCCTTGCCACACCACACCTCATCTAACCTTACCCCACCTCACCACATCCCGCTTCACAACACCTCACCACACCCCACTTCACCTCACAACATCACACCTCATCTCACCCCATCCCACCTCAAAACATCCCACCTCACCTTAACCTTGCCCGACCCCACCTCACCTCATTACATCACATCTCACCATACTCCACTTCACCTCAATCAACCACATTACACCTCACCTCATGATCATCTCACTTCACCTCGCAACATCCCACCACATCACAACACACCCCACTTCAACTCACATCCCAGCTCACCTCATCTCAACCTGTCTTGAGCATCCCACCTCACCTCATCCCACTTCACCTTGCCTCACCATAGCCCACCTCATCTCACTACAGCTCACCTCATCTCACTACAGCTCACCTCATCTCAACACAGCCCACCTCACCTCACCACAGCCCACCTCACCTCATACCACCTCACCCAACCTTACCACCCCACCTAATCTAATTCCTAGCTTGATGTGAATCAATACTTAGTTTGGTTTACAGAATTCAAAGAACATGTGGTTATATGGAAGTTGAGAAGCTAAAACCCAAAGTCAGCACGATATTTACCCTGTCCATGTTTTCCTTTGTTGTGGATAACTCATGTGATTGTAGCTGCAGTGTTGTTGAGCATGTGTTCACTGGTGTTAATGGCAGAGTCTGAGGAAAAGAATTGAAAACATGAAAAATTTACTATCAAATAAATATTTTTAGAAATAAATAAGTTTATATCACCACTACCAGCAGCACCACTACCATTAACACCACTACCAGCAACACCACTGCCAGAAACACCACTGCCAGCAACACCACAAACCTCAACACCACTGCCAGCAACACCACTACCATTAACACCACTACCAGCAACACCACTGCCAGCAACACCACTGCCAGCAACACCACAAACCTCAACACCACTGCCAGCAACACCACAAACCTCAACACCACTGCCAGCAACACCACAAACCTCAACACCACTGCCAGCAACACCACAAACCTCAACACCACTGCCAGCAACACCACTGCCAGCAACACCACTACCAGCAACACCACTGTCAGCAACATCACTGCCAGCAACACCACTGCCAGCAACACCACTGTCAGCAACATCACTGCCAGCAACACCACTGCCAGCAACATCACTCACTGTCAGCAACACCACTGCCAGCAATACCACAAACATCAACACCACTGCCAGCAACACCACTGCCAGCAACACCACTGCCAGCAACACCACTGCCAGCAACACCACTGCCAGCAACACCACTGCCAGCAACACCACTACCAGCAACACCACTGCCAGCAATACCACAAACATCAACACCACTGCCAGCAACACCACTGCCAGCAACACCACTGCCAGCAACACCACTGCCAGCAACACCACTGCCAGCAACACCACTGCCAGCAACACCACTGCCAGCAACACCACTACCAGCAACACCACTGCCAGCAACACCACAAACATCAACACCACTACCAACAACACCACTGCCAGCAACACTAATGCCAGCAACACCACTGCCAGCAACACCACTGCCAACAACATCACTGACAGCAACATCACAGACAGCAACACCACAGACAGCAGCACCACAGACAGCAACACCACTGCCAGCAACACCACTGCCAACAACATCACTGCCAACAACATCACTGACAGCAACACCACAGACAGCAACACCACAGGCAGCAACACCACAGGCAGCAACACCACAGACAGCAACACCACAGGCAGCAACACCACAAACATCAACACCACTACCAGCAACACCACAGACAGCAACACCACAAACAGCAACACCACAGACAGCAACACCACAGACAGCAACACCACAAACAGCAACACCACAAACAGCAACACCACAGACAGCAACACCACAAACAGCAACACCACAAACAGCAACACCACAAACAGCAACACCACAAACAGCAACACCACTGCCAGTAAAATCAACATCATCACCAACAAAATTTTTACCAGTCAGGGCTATTTCTACCAGAAAATTCAAAAATCAGCCTTGTGTTGCACTGTCATGCATTCTTGCCATTGGATTAAATGAATAATCCTTCATTTTATCCATTTATTAATAAATACAATTGAAAATAATATATAATTATTAAAACACACTTACCCTTAATGAAGACTGTGACTCATTTATTTCCTACAAAAACAATATAAAAAAATATAGATATCATCTATTACTTGTAATAAAGGAATAATATAAATATAATATAAATATAATATAAATAAAGGAATCCTAGACTCCAAAATACACAATTAGCATGACATACTTTGTCTATAAACTAGGAAAGAAAGGAAGATATTGACACCTTTTACTGTATTAGTTAATAAATTCAACTGTCCAGATAAGAGGTGGGTCACCAGTAAGACACACTTTAGGGTAATAATTTGGTGTGGTATTTTGTGTCGAGCATTCCAAGTGCTGCAAGCCTCACTTTGTCTATCAGGATGATGTGGGTTAGTACTCTATGCCACTATGCAACAAGGCATATGAATGGTACAGTGCTGCAGTTGCTACAAACTTCAATGCTACTGGTTGCAAATGAATTGGATAAACTAAGAAACATCATATCTGTACAGTATATAAGTATATAAGTATATAAGCTACAGAAGTTAAATTTATATGAACTTACTAAAGTGCAATCAAGGACTTGGCTCAATACCATTTTTACTGCCTGACTATATGGAAGCTCAACCTAGAAAAACAATGAGAGGAATCAAACAAATGCTGCTCAACACATACAGTGACAGTGATTGTACAATGTACTGTACCTTGACAGGTGCAGGAGATGGCAGTTTCTTTAATCCTATAGTAAGAAAAAAAAACATGAATTCAAAGTTGTTTTATACAGTAGTATCATGGTCATAATTATAGAATATACTGTCATGATAAGGGATCCAGGGCTTGAAATAACGGCTGGTCAGTACGTTGCCGCTCATGATAACTGGCCAAATTAGTTGTACCTTGGTCATACTGTACCCCATTTCTGGTTCAACTGGCCAAAATAGTTGTACCTTGGTCATACTGTACCCCATTTCTGGTTCAACATCACTGGCCAAAATGGCCAGCAAGACAAAGATTTGACCAGAGATTAGTTCCAATTCTGGCCAGACAATGCCTGTTGATCGTGACGGGCTGTTATTTCAAGCCCTGAGATTCTTCCCCCAACCCATAAATTATATATAAATGGTCACTCTCTAATCAAAGTTTTTTCCTTACCTGTTTGTAGCTCCTGTTCAGCTGTCTTGTTAGACTGCTTAACAATGGCTTCTTTGCCACTGGGTATAGCTGCAGCCACACTATTAATAGTTGCTGTAGATTTGACAGCTTGTGATTTGATTGGTTGGTTGGCTGTGAGGGGCTGACTGGTCTTATGGCGTTCGACTGTCTTGTCCTTGCTTTGTGACTGGCTCAAGATATCCCGTTTTTCAACCCCATTCTTTACTATGTTTTTATGACTCATTTCAAAATCATCAGCATCAATTGACTCATCATCATCATCGTCATTAACAGGATCTTTTTTTCTGGGTGGCTGTTTAAGTTCCATGGAATTTCCATTTTTTGGTGATTTATTAGAAAGATTTTGCTCTTCCTTTTTGGTGGTAGAGTCCTCTGCAGCAAGTCTGCGAAGACGAGCTGCTCGCAGATCTTCTACAGGTACTCCTATATAATACAATCAACACAATTAGGAATTTTTTAACATCCCTATCACCTTGTGGAATCAATTTTATCAAACTCTGAAACCACCTCAAATATTGGAATTTTGCATGTTGGGTCTTGCAGAAAATTGTAACTAAATTTAGAGCCATCTGGAGTAGAAAAACCTTTGAATCATAAGATAGACCCCTTGCAGCTCAATTTGGAGGACAAAACAATAGACAAAACAGGAGATTGAAATTCTTATGTTTTCCCCCCTCTGATTGAGCTGCTTTGACGTCACATGCAAAGTGTCTGTACCCAACAAACTTTGCTCACATTAATGCCAAGTCCAGGAATCAAGCTTCATATGCCAGATTGCTGAAGTGTTTGGCAATTACAATAATTATAACTACCCTACTCTTCATTCCCAAAAGACAAGGGGAACAACATATACAGGAAAGGAACAAGTTGACTATAGCTTTGCAACCAAATTGACTCAGTTTTTGATTCGTTGGAGGTTAGGGATTCCAGGGCTAAACATCCAATCAATGGACAATGTCTGGTTAAAATGTGCACGTGTTGAGCCAAATGTATCTTAGGCCAGTCCTGAGTTGACTGGTCACATGTACATCAGTCCAGCGTGGCCAGTCACCACATTAAATGTATTTTATTACCAATGGCTTATTATAACGTACACGCTTTTGTACATTACCTCAACACATTTGATTTGAAGCTGTCTGGTTTTACTAAATAAGGCACATAAAAGCTCATTTGACAGCAAAAAGCCTTTGCACAGAATTATACAAATATATTAAAAGAGGTCATACTTTTGCACATCGCACTGTAACTACTGTATGAATTCATGAATTTCAGTAGCTTTCTTTAATATGTGCAACATTCTAAGAAGTGCTATTACCTTTTCTTCCATAAGATCCTCGTCTTTTTCTTCCGAAAAAGACAGAACACCCAACAATAACAAGGGCTAGTGTCACCAGTCCTATACCTACTTCTCTGTAAGAAAGCTTTGAAAGAAATCTTGGCATGTAGTTCTTCCTGCTGGTGGGTTTCTTTTTCTGTTTTGTTTCTTTCTTCTTGGACACACTTTGCTATAAATGTAATTATATGATCAAGGTGTCATAATTATGGTTCAAGGAGTCTGTGGAGCTTTTGAATGTCAGCCAGGTCAACCCACTGTAAAAATCTAGCCTCAATACAATACAATACAATAATTGTATATACTCGTTATAAATTATATGAATTGTTACATGAATTTGTTGACCAGTACATTTATCAGTTTTCTATATCATAAAAGAAAGTAATAAAGAAAATTGGTTACAATTACAAAACTAGAAAACTAAGTTGATATTTGAGATTGAGGGCTGAATTAACTTTCATTTTCTAGTTAGCCCCCAGCCCCCTCATCTTTGGAATGTAAAATCTTGCTACAGTAAATAAACATGACTGTATGCATGCATGGTTTTTAAATGTTCTATCAAAGAATATTTCTCCTCGGAAAAAGGGAGGCTCCAGCCCCACACACCCCCTCTCATCTTTGGTATCACTGTGATAACACATTTCTTTCTTCATAGGCATGTACAAAGATAAAGACTTAAATATGAGGCTTAATCTCTGTTATTAACTAAAGGAAAAATATCCCAACTATAAAATTAAACCACTTACCAAAACATCTTTTATATAATGTTCAAGTTCTTTGTGGTTGAGTTCACCATCTTTGTCACGATCATATAGTGCCATCTCCTGTGAACCAAATTAGACAGTACATCGTTAGCATTAGAGCTAAACTTACTACCGCAGTATACCATCAGTACTGGCTGTATTACAGTACGTATTTAAAATTGTCCAACTATAGCCAGTTAAGTACAAATATTGCAGGAGAAATCCTGGAGTGAGTACAAATATCATTACAATATTTTACTCTACAGTGTAAAAATAATTCATGGTGAGCGTAATATAACACGTCAAATATTTGCAATATTGGGCCATAAAAAATAGCTGAATAATTAACCCATGCCCATCAGAAATATTTGTAAGGTGCAGTACGAATGGAATTTTTTTCTCAGCTGTTGTATTTTGTCTTGCCCTGGCAGGGCAAAAAAAAATATTGACTCGAAAAAATATTAACCCATATACTGTACATACTGGTATACGGTACTTCATTCTCAAAACCTCTAATGGGATGCATGTACTGTATTGTACATCCTAGAAATTCATCACTATAATTATAGAGTTTGTTCTAACATCTTCAACTTCAACGATATACAGTACCTCCTTAGTCAATATTGTGTTGGGTTTTTCACCATTCTGATCTTTCATGGCATCTTCAAGGTCTTCCATGAAACTATCTCCATATTGACCACATTTAACACTATGAGAATATAATCACATATTGGCCTTTAAAACTTCCTGTGCCAATAGGCATGCAGTCACATGAAAGCAAGATTACTACCAGTATATAATACAGCTTTCCTGAATTTGCTCAAGGGACCAAGAAACATTGGTTACAAGTCAAGGTTGGATTTAATGTGTTCATACATTTATTGTATTGTTACTTGGAGCTATTGTTGTATAGCATGTTCGGAGGTATTCAACTGATATTTCCCATCATGCACTGTACATTGAATCTACACATTTGTATTTTCTATGGTGTGGGATAAAATGGTTATACAATGGTTTCTCGTGGCACACTGTGGATATCCCACAAGTGACTCATGGATATGCCACATTTTGTACTTGACTGGTCGAATACGGTTTTGAAAGGACATGCTGACCAGTCATAAAAATAATATAAAATATATATACGTTGGACTTCTTGACCAGCGTATGACTGGCCATTATTTTGAGCCCTGAACCCTGCTTCTTTTTGTCTATTCATGGTTGGGATGGCGACGGGAAGGGCAAGTTTGGAGCTTTTTAATACCCAGGGGATTCCCTAAAAGCAGTATTTTCATGTTTCGCATTCACACAATGCTGGGGTTCCTGTGGTTTTTTGAATCACCTCAAATTGACACAAAGCGTAAGTTTTTTGTCTACTTTCGCATATAAATACCACAAATACCCTTAGAAGCGCTTTATAACATGGCACTTGGTTAGGATTCGGTTTTGTCAAAGAGGAAAAATTCCTCCACTGAACACAAGGATGTGCGTAGGAAATAATTTTTACCGTCAAATACAGCGTTAAAATGTCAATAAATCTTACCTGGATAAACCAAATCCAACGAATGTGACAACAAATAACAGTATACTGATTCCCAATAGCATTTTCATTAGGAATACCCCTAATTTTTTGGTCTAAATTTCATAAAAAGCTGAGTCATGGAACCACAGTGCTGTCGGCTGTTTATATTCGTGGAACTGAGCCCGCGAAATGCTGACCGAACTGATGCATTCTGGGTACTCAGTACTGAGGGGGAGGGGTGGTAATGAGAAATTTAAAAAAATCCTTTCTTGAATAATCTTGAATAGAATTTAGGTTTTTTCTTTGAAATTATTTAATTACTTACATGTGTTTTATATAAAATTAATGTTGTTGGATTTTTTTCTTCATTTTTTGTGAATTCATATAATTTATATTTTATTCAAACCAAAACAGATGAAATATCAATCAATGATAGCAAGAAAGAAAAATACTTAAAAAATTAGTTTCATTTTCACAAAAGGGATTTTGTTTATTTTTTAAAGATTTATCCCAGCTTTTATTTGCGTGTTACGTTTCACGGATTTCGTGATTATCCTCAATCCCAAAATGCTTTGCCATCTCATTTTCCAAGATGGCGGCGAGGTCGAGGGTGTTACAGTTGTACCGTCAGTTATTGAGAGAGGGTCAGAAGTTCAGCGATTATAATTATAGGTAATGATAGTCTGTACATAATCTTTAAGTGCTTATCTTAGTAGTTTTATTTTTACTTGTCATCTTGCATTTCTTCATTTTGAACAGAGGCAAAATCCCTTGTCACGTACAATGCACGTGTTGTTTTTTCTCTTGTTCGTGAGAGTTAACTCGTTTTCTTTGAATTTTGCTGATCGATCTTGTGAGAAAAATCAATCCATGCACGTATGTTGGATCACTCTACTATCTTGGAAGTACAGATTTTAATTATCCTTAAATATAATCTTGTAAAACAAGAATAGCAAGCCTTGTTATGCAATATGCATGTCTCGATCATGCATCGACAGTGGTAGCATGCCCCCTCCTAGTAAAGAATGTTGGGTCTTCTGCTATTTGAGAGAGATAGCCTTCTTGATGCTAATGTGAGGGATTAAGCATGGATACTTTTAATATGCCCTATGCCTCTCTATAATGTTTATGAAACCCAAATTTTCATTCATCAATGTGAGGCTAATGGGGCTCACTTGCATGTGATTGTCTCCCTTTTCCAAAGGGGACTTCTTAACAGGGACACTCATCCAGGTGAGGCCTAGGGTTCCTGTAGCCTCCATTCCCATTGGCAGTTCATTTTCTAATATGCATATCGTCTTGGAGGAGGGGAGGGATGTTTTGTTGAGCTAATTTTTATGGGAGGATCGCCTTAATAGGAAAACTTGGGATAGCCCATGTTAGATATAATATCACATTGTCTTCTGTCGTAAAAATGTTAAATATTGATTATTAACTTGAAGTTTTAACTTCATTCTTACCAGGAAATCCAATTTCCACAAGGCTGAGAGAGATGTGCTTCGATCCTCTTATATTTATAAACATTGTAATTTTTACATTATTATTTATGCTCTGCTTTTTTCATTGAAGGGAATATGCTATACGAAGAACAAGAGATGGGTTTAAAAGCAATAAAGATATCAATACAGAAGATATAAGCAGGTTAATTGAGAAAGCAGGAAAAAATTTAGAAATTGTAAAAAGACAAGTAAGTCAGATTGAACTCCTCTGTTCACAAGTTGTTCATTCAAGCATTTTGTTTTTATAATTGCACTCTTGTGGTAAATGAATGATAAGACCTTTTTGAGGTTGTCAAGCATAATGTTTAATATATAGATATATTAGATCAGACTTGTGCTCTGAAATGGGAAAATGTTATGCCCAACAAATGGAGATGGTCTGAAATAAGAATTTTAAGGTCACTGTACAAGGATAGTATAGGTTCAGATCCTCATAAAAGACAGTTATATTTTAGCTCTTTTTTGGCTCTGAAACAAAAACAAAACATTATTTAGCTATACCGTAATAGTAATTACCATTGATCAGTTGACAATTTTTACTAACAAATGTTTCATGGTTTTTATTGACAGGCTAGTTTGAACTCAATGTATAAACACCAAAAGCTTGTGGTAGAAAAACAATGATGGTTTTCTGTGATTAGCAAGTGTTTCATTATGGCTGGGCTCCCAAGAATGCCAACAAGTTGTAACAATTTGATTTAAGAGACAGTATGTACACATGGTTATGGCCAGTTCAGCCAAACAAAAGCAATCAGCATCATATTTAATAATATGTTGGGCAAGTATTACAAGCAAGTTATTTGGTTTTGCATTTCCTCGTCATGGAATAATGATAGCAACACAGCTACCAGACTTTAGCAACACTACAGGTACATGTACGTGTAGGTTTTCAATGGCTCGTTGCCATTCATAGTTTTCATTTTTTTGTGTTGCAAAGCTTACCTTAAGTTTCACATCAAGTTTGGTGTTTGCTCTTTATGTAAAACAGGGTTTTTGTCCAGGATTAATCAAGACTACATTAATTTTATTATTGACAGAATGATATCAGTGACGAGCAGTGAGATAGATAACAAGTTTTTTTAGCTTAGTAAAGGACCAGGGCTCAAAATAATGGGCAGTCATACAGCAGTAAAGATGTCCGGTATATGATATTTCAAAATTTTTTTGTTGAAAACCGTATTTTGACTGGTAAAGTACCAAATTTGGCCGGACATTGACCATCGATTGGCCATTATTTTGAGCCCTGATGGACTATAGCAATTCACCACTTTCCATACATTGGTCAAATACAAAGCATTCAGTCAAAGCTACTGTACAAGGGTCAAATTTGTTTAATCCTTTAAAACAGCTTTGTTGCCTTGAATGACTGCTTCAATGTTTGACTAGTGAACTATTGTATGGAAAAATTGTGAATGGTGATAACCGAAGGAAGAAAGAGCAATACATTTATCATGTCTTTGAATTGGTAAATACATTTTCTGATTGTTATGTTAATGTATATTACTATAGTATGAAGAAGTGCAGTATAGGCATGTGCTGGTCACAGCTTTACTGTTTGGTGTGCATGGCAATTATCTATTAATCTTGCATGAGAACTGGCAGAAAATAGTAGCCACTGCTTTAAGCCAGTGCTGCGTCAAAATGTTCAAATGACATCATTCTAATGACGATGGCAATTTTTATGGTTCTGCTTGTAAACTTGATATCTTGGATTTTTGGTGTCCAACATTTGAAATACTAATTGAAATTATAATAATACTATTGTAAATTTAATAAATGGAAGGAATACAGCTGTCAAGGAAGCAGAAACATGGAAAGTGCTATTATATTACTGTGGGGTGTAGTTTTGTTATAAAATATAAAATAAATTGGTATGAATTTTGCTTACCATATGATGACAGGCAGTTGGCTTGTTTTTTTGAGAGTGGTCAAGTAAATTAGAAGTTTATATTTTTCAAGGCTTTCCAAGTCTAAAATGTATATTTTTTCAATATTTAAAAGGATATTTGACCACTTACCAAATGTCTTTGTTACATCTTCAGTGCTTGACACTAATTTTTTCAGATACTACAGTAGGCAATGGGCTAGTAAGTCTATTATTCCAGGTGCCCAGAAGAGTAATCAAAGTCTAGATAATCAGTAATCAGTTCCTTTCATGAGGCCAGTGTAACAGGTTTAAAAAATGCAGAAATCTTTTTATTCAACTTGTCTTTTTCCGAATTGAGTATGAACCATTTTTTGGTTTCTAGAATTAGAATTTCAAAGCATTTCCTGGGCAATAAAATAATTTATCTTTATAACCTTTAAAAAAAAACCACTAGCCTATGGACTTTTGAGTCCTAATATTCACTAGCCTGGAGGAAAGAGTTACTACTTCCAGACCAGTGGACTAGCATGATTTAGTGTCAAGCACTTCTAGCCTATGAGCTAATTGTCCTAATTTTTCACTAGCCTGGAGGAAAGAGTTACTACTCCCAGACCAGTGGACTAGCATGATTTAGTGTCAAGCACTTCTAGCCTATGAGCTAATTGTCCTAATTTTTCACTAGCCTGGAGGAAAGAGTTACTACTCCCAGACCAGTGGACTAGCATGATTTAGTGTCAAGCACTTCTAGCCTATGAGCTAATTGTCCTAATTTTTCACTAGCCTGGAGGAAAGATTTATTATATTCCCAGACTAGTAGACTAGCATTAGTGTCAATCACTGATATTTAAGAAATGACAACTTTTTTTGCTGTATATGGTAATGGCATGCAGGAAACGATGAAGAGATAAGAGAAATATGATGACAACTGTGCTAAAAATAATGGTCAAACATCAGACAATGTCTGGCCAGAATAGATCTTTTTAGCTTCGTATGCAAATTGCCCATTTCAGACCACATGGCATTCCCTAGAGAAATGTTCTTTTGTTAAAATATTTACATCCAAGAGTGGCATCACATGGTCTGAAATGGGCACAACAAACAACAAAGGTAAAAAGGTCTATTGAAACTTGTCTGTTCAAATCTTTACCTTGCTGGCCATTTTGACCAGTAACATTGAGTCAGAAACAAGATATGACTGCGCTAAAACTAATTTGGCCAGTCATCATGACCAGTGACTGACCCACCTTATTTTTAGTCCTGTGACAAGCACAAGCTGTACTTCTTTACATAATTAGCTGTGCACATGGATGGCTTCAGCATTGTTCTCCATTAGAATGGAGCACAGTTTTGAACCAGAGTGCAGAACAAGAATATTTTACAATAGTGATATCTGTATTCAGCAGACTCAACTGAAGGATCTTGCCTGTTGTTTATTGAATAAAAGTTTTCTGCTGAATAGAGGTTTGTTTTACAGTAAATACATTAGTAACTCTAGCTGTTGAATGGACTCTGGTTGGGACCTTGCCTGTTGTCCACTTAATAAATAAAGGGCACATCCCCTGAGGTAGAGGTATACAACTAGCTGTCTGTTATGATACCATGTCTGCTGAAACAGTCATAAAGTACAAGGATGCTGTCTATTTGCCAGTACATCTTTCAACACTCATGCAAATCCTGCTTTAATTTCTTTCCATTTTTAGTCCTTTTCTTAAAAGTGAACATTTTCTGGTCAACAGTATGCAGTTCAAAAAGTTTTGGAAATTGTAATGAGCTGACTTGCCCAAGACTTTGCTTTCTTACTTGGTGAAAAAATTATGGAATATGAACACATTAAAAAAGCAATGCTATTATTTATCCTTGTAGTGTGACTTACATTATTAAATATCAATGAAATCGCGAAATTAGTGACTCAGAATATAATTTTATAGCAAAATCGCGAAATTGGTGTCTCGAAATGTGCAACCTCCAAAATCGCGAAAATAAC
This sequence comes from Anthopleura xanthogrammica, assembly GCA_964019055.1. Lineage (NCBI taxonomy): Eukaryota > Metazoa > Cnidaria > Anthozoa > Actiniaria > Actiniidae > Anthopleura > Anthopleura xanthogrammica. Next base: position 11,072,674 of record OZ025207.1, on the reverse strand, counting down.
ACGTCGCAAAAATTTCATGTAATAAAGTATATCAGTAAAAAATCCCAAAGCTACTGCAGAGAACATCTTGAAGCAGCCCTTACTATGTTGTGATAGAGTCATTTCAATGTATGCACTAAAAATGTCTTGTGCTCTGATTGGCTACTTATTGTGACCGATCTTTTAATAGCCCACTACTAGTAATAGAGCCTACTATTAAGGATGCGCATGAACTTGATAAATAGCTTGGCCATCTCTTATTATCCACTGTGCAACATCTGTGTAACCACTGCTTTTTGTGCAAAGTGCCTCAAATTAAAGCCTGGTCAGAATGTATACTGTGATACAGCATATGGAAAGAAAACAATTATTTTTGCCAAAAATCATGTAGATGCGTCCCAAAATCTGCCACAGGATTGGCTACTTGTCGTAACTGATCTATCAATATATCCACTGCTTTTTGCGCAAAGTGCATCAAACTAAAGCCTGGTCAGAGTTCAGCATGCATACTGTGGTACCTTTGTTCAGTAACTGGAAAAATACCAATTGTGCGCGCCAAAAACCCTGCAGTGGCCATGAGGGTAATGATATTTTGATCATCCATCATTGTGGGACGCCTATGTATCCATAGCAACACAAAATCATGTTTGAACAGGAACTCAATCAGTTGCGCATGCTCAGAATCAGCCAATAACATGTCAGCAGGGGTTGATTTTTTTAACATGACCCAGAAGTATACCAGCCGCGGAAATTGATCAGAAACGTCCTGTTGTAACAGGATTTCAATTACTGCTTAATCTAAATAAAATATACCTAAGTCAACAAACCATATAATGCCACTCAGCCTTCAAATCGACGTCCAAACGCGCTTTTTTGAAGTTAAAACTTCCTGTTTGTCGACAGCCTGAAGAGTTTTGTAAATTGGTCTTTGTTAGGGAGAATCCAGCTGGTTTGCACTCAAGGAAGACAATCGTTCCCGACTTCAGGGAATGCTATATCTCGGGTTATGCCCTGGAGTTATGCCCGCCCGGGAGTTGGTGAGCCAAAAATAGCTCACTTGCAGAAATAACCAGGTATCGAGAATTTGACTTGACTTAGGGGTCACACTGAATTGATAGTGTGTACGGCCCCTAGACTAGACAATGAACAAACAAAATCGTTTCTTGTAGTCTCTGATGTTTGCAATGCTACTTTTCAGCTTAGTGCGGTTCACCATTTTTTTGCGCAGTAACATTATGTTATGTCCTTGTGTTTGCGCGATGTCTGATATCATCAATACTCGGGCCACGTAATGTCATATCAAAGAATGTTCAACAAAAGACAGATCCATGTGTCCCCAAACTGAATACTAAAATTGATATGGTATTACGAAAAGATCTGGGAATAAGAAAAATACAGATGGAAAAGGGAGTTCCTCCCCCCGGAATCCACATATATACCCATGCATAAATCCGCCCTTGTCAACCAACGCATTTGTCGTAGACTGGAGTGCACTAATGAAATATAGCATTCCATAATAGTTTCATGATAACACCCCCACCTTTTGTAAATGATCTTTTATGCGAGGCTAATACTTCAAAAGAAAAGGCAAACTGAAATGATCAATTTTGTATTTTCATGTTAGCCTCGCATCCAAGATATTTTTAAAGGATTCTATGGGCATTCTTAAAGTCTCCATATTTGTAGTCTACTCATTGTGATTGCCAACTTCTAAACGATTCCAGTTTTGTGTGTCTGCTAATGAAACTACTCCAGACGACACTTGGTATCGCAGAGCTACTCTGAAGTCGAAACCTACATACGCCATTACATCGAGTTTGTTTGACGTTTCAGTCAAAAATAACGTGAGCGACGAATCTAGAGTCGTTTGACGGTGTCACTAGTGCCTGTCTTCAAAAGCTATCCTTTATTCTTGCGGTTCATATACCCACTGTTAAACAGCGTAGGTACACGGTTACATTAAATGCGCTTACACAAATTTCGAAATTTTCAGTGTATTATTTTAGCTTCCAATTTTGCGACCTTTTTTTGCCGAGAGGCTTTGATAATGATTTAATGATTTATGATTTATATAGCGCCCTTTCTGTATGTATATGATCAAAGGCGCTTTGCATGCTAAAAAGGGGGGGACGCTAGCTCTGAAAACACTAGAGAATGTCACTCACATGGAATTTGAATAACGGAAGTATTAACAATACTCGAAATGATGGTATTGTTTGATGAAACAGTCATTTAGAATTAACTAATAAACTTAGTTAATTTTGTTTGGGGAAAAAGGATAAGAACTGTCTGATTAAGAAGCCAATCAGCGAATAATGGCGACGTAGCTCGATACTTCCTTGTTTCAGTTTTCAGTCCACTTGAAAGGAACGGAAGAAGTTTGTACGGAAAAAGCTCTTACTAACACAAGATAAAACAGGTTTCCACTGTCTATCAGTTTGGCGCCAAAAAGAATGATGAGATGAATAAAAGAAATATTTTGGCTTTGCGGTGCAAAACAAAAAATTAATATTACACTATAGAACAAAGCCACCTATCTGCAATTAGCGCTTCTATTTTATCGAAAATAATTTCTGAATAAAGTTTAATTTCCAGACATAACGTGTATTATATATACCCGACGACCGGCGCTACCCGTTAGACTATATTGCGCCGACCTGGATTACCGACCGCGTCGACGATCGTGCTTATGACTTCCTTACAACTATCATCTCACTTCTGATTCATGTTAATCTGTTACATATATTTATGAGAAAGGGCGTCTTTTCCAAGTAACACACGCGTACCTTAAGAATTTATAAGCCAACATGTTAGATAGAAATGTAAAGGGTAGAGGTACTGGTAAAGAATCCCAACGATACCATTCCGAGCTTCAAATAACAGATTCTCTATCAATTCTCTTAGCCAAATGAATAATCGAACCACAAAAGTAAAGTTCAAAAGCCATCAGCCAGAAAACAATAAGAACTATTACTAAAAAATAAAAAAAAATAAAAAAAAAATAAAAAACCGGTTACTAATTCTTTACAAAATAGAATTTAAGTGAAAAAGAAAAAGAAAGAAAGAAAGAATTAAAAATTATGACTAGTGTGCACAGATATTTTTAATACTCTACTGATCATGAAGGAGGTAGTATCTTGTTTCAAGCAAGCGAACCTGACATGCCATACATACTGCATATACATGATATCTCTTACTATTTTTCCTTATAGGGGACTGACGAACGAACGATAGTCAGACGGGAAAATGTCAACTTGACCACAAACTGTGAGTTGCATAATATCAATGAGGAATAAGCGTATCAGTTCCAAAGGATGAAAATATCGATCAGTCTTCTGCTATCTGAGCAGATTCGTACCGAGCGAATAGGAAAAAAACTGCCAGAGAGCATTTGAATGGCTTCCATATTCATGTGTCGCACGAGGAAAGCCATTCCAAAGTTCATTGTATTGGCTTTGTTACTGATTACAAGGAAAGCCATTCAAAAGTTGCTACCATAAATTTCTCTATTTTTTTCGCTGTTTCAGTCTATGTTTTCAAACAATAGCAACGGCGTAGGGAAAAAATCGCTTTACAAAGATCGAGATATTCAGAAGTCGAATAGGATTACTGTATTTAGCCCCAAGATCCGCTTGGTTATTATTATTCGCTCGTACGTTCTGATGCATGTCGATCAGCAGTCTGTTTTTCTCATTGTATTCTAGTTTCTGATGAAGCTATTATCATTGTGTCTGCTGCAATTATTGTTCTATAAGTGTCTTTACGATTCGTGACCCCAAATCAGCTGCCCTAAAGCTCCCCTCCCCTCCCCTCCCCTCCCCTCCGTCTACTAACTTCAGCTATTCTATAACCATAACATTTCATACGCCTACGATTTTGAGTGCGGTTTTTCTTAGCAAAGTATAGAATAAATACAGTACACGATGCCCACTCATTTATTCAAATACCTTTTTTAACATTGTACAAATTAAGAACATGTTAATCGCCCCCTCTACTCCCTTCCCCACAGGGGATGGCAGTTAATTTAGCGCCTAACGCAATCAATCATGACACGTGTCATGGTTGTTGAACGGGGTCACGAACATTAACGATTGCGGAAGTAGAAGTATAATTCATTCACGTGTCTGCCATAAAGATTAGATTCCTTCGGGCGTATTGACTGCAAGAGATAGTTGTGTTTTCATTGCAAATTTCAAGGCTTACCTCAAAAATTGAGGTCTAACAGAGCTCGGAGTATTGGTCAATCATCTTTATTGTCAGTCAATTGAATTCTCGGACTGACTTCCGGGTGTTTTACCCAAACTGCCAGTCAATCATTGCTTTATAGTTTCCTGACTGACTAACAAAGTCGAATGACTTCCCGTATGGCAACGAGTACACACTCTAGTCTTCTGTTCATTTGATATTGCAAGTCAAATCCAGAAATGCTTACAACTTATGGAGTCCTTTTGATATTTTCTGTTACCATTAATATCAGCGTTGGAGTTTATTTTTTTCTTACTCCATTATTGGAACAGTGCTTCAGGAAGTCGAACTTAGCCATCGGAGAAAGAATTGCGAAACTGTTTGAAGAAAAACCAGGAATTGTCTCGAGATTGTAAGTACAATTTTTCATCTATTTGTACATCTTATTTTCAAAATTTTTTATTTATTTTTTGCACACAGTTCTAAGACCCAAGTTTTAGAATGTCACTGGGGCTTGAATGTCAAAACACTTTTTAAAACATACTTTTTATTTTGATACACAAGTTCGAAAATTCGCTCAAAATGTATTGTGTTTCGGCGCGAAATAAATAAAACATGAACAATAATATCAAAGAAAATTCGTACCGGAAAATCATTCCAAAATTACCCACATTCCCCCCTTGACTCTAGATAATTCTAGACGATAAAATGAATGTTGACATTCGAATTTCTATTGCTGTGGATAAAATATCAACCAAACTTTATAAATAAATCAAGAATGAAGCTTTCCACGCCACATAGGCTGGTTATTTTTCAGTTATTTCCTTGGATAATTGTGCAACCATAACTTCCAATTATAATGATTTGTCAAGATGGTAGCAGATGGATTGCCACATCTATAGACATGATTGTGTAGCCTAGCTATACGGGTACAGTATGAGTGGCTAGATTCACGCTGCGTACAGTATATGGCATTGATCATTAATAAAAATATATTTGTAGCGGCTTCCGGTCTATTATATTTCTGATATAGGACTCCCGTTAGCAGACGATATCGTAACGAAAAGAGAAGAGGCTTTCTATCATGACATTTCAAGACCACTCTCACGACGTTCTATAGATTGTATTATCTGAAAACTGTCTAAACCATATTCGGCTTACAGGAAGTGTAAGACAAGAAAGACTACGTCCATCTTGACTATTAATACAAATAAAGTAAGCTCGTCTTAAATAGCTTTATTTTTATGCCTATTTGGTAGTGTTGACGCCAAAATACGCCGAGCCATTAATTCTGACCTTCGCTTGTAAGTAATGTCAAATGATTTTATGAGTAAATGTTTCCGTATCAGTTTTCGGTGGGTACGTGCTAGAGAAGGGCTTTTAAACTACTACTGAAAGGTCTCATAAAACGATCCACTAAGCTACTAGTACCGGAAAAACAAAGAAAAGAGCTCTATGTTGAAGAATAAATGATTTCATATAGATTCTGATGGACATGGAAGGCACTCGTAACGGTATCTTCCTCATTCCATTTTCACATACGCGATTCTGATTGGCCGTGCGAGAAGCCCTTTCAGTGCGTTAATGATTTTTGGGAAATCCGAAGCTAGTTGTGGTTGAAGTGACGTCCAAAACGTTCTAAACTCAATTTTAAATTGATGCGTGGGAGAATCTTACATAAACAATAAAAACATGAATAACTTACAATATGCTATAACATAAGGGACTAATGCTCACATGTTAAAGGGAGAAACAACCACTTCTATAAAAAAATTGCTAATTTGGAAATTCTGAGACAAAAACGAAACCTGTCATGGGTTCTCTTTGTTGCAAATATTAAAAATACAGTAGAATGGCTTGCGTGAGTTTCCTAACTTAAAAATGTTTCGTGTGATCTACTGATGTGAGTGATGTCAGTGTTTCAATAAAAATCTAACAGTCCGTGAGCTTTTATGGATTAAACTAACAATAGGAAGTAAAACGCATCGTTCTTTGTTCTTGAAATATGAATATTAGATGGATCAAAATATATGTAATGCGTTTAATAGAAAAATATTAGATGAAAGTAGGTGCGGAAACTCAGACGAATCTGTGGCGTGTTGCTATGGCAACGGGGTCAATGATTTCAGACGTATATGCGCCCAGTCACTGGCAGGAAGTCGTTCAGAAAAACGCAACAAAAAATCTAAAGAAAAATACTTGATTCAATCACAGGTAGCCCAAGCTATGGTTCTGAATATATATAGAGAGAATGTATGGCAGATCAAAAAATTTCTTTAAAATAGAATATATTTCATATTTTATTGTTTCTTTACCCGTATATCAATGTTTTATTGCATGTTTTGTGTTTTCCTGACGGTTTGGTTGCGTTTTAAGGCGATTTAAGGAAATTTTATCTCCTCTCTAAAGACGAAGTCAAGGTAGGAATCCTCGTACTCGGGTGCTTTGCTTCAACAGGCCGTAAATCGCCAGAAATCTGTTCAACAGCAAATTTTTCACTGGCTACCCTTCGCCCAATAAATATCCAACACATCCAATCCGAAAATGGCCATATCGCTTCACTTCTTCCCGTCGAAATTCGCAAATATATACGCTTTACTTTGACAACTTCATCGGCGGACGGATCAGCCTCGCCACGGATTCAACGGTTGGTGACAAATCATTAACTATGTGGGGGAGGGTACATGACAAACGTTGACCTTTGCCTAGACTAAAAACCGCTCGAAATAAAAGATTCCTTATCCATATAACCAAAAATAATTCAAGATTTCTAGATAATGTTTACGAAATAGAACTCTAAACGTTCTGGTTTTCCTCTGCATAAATTTTACATTCCGTTCAGCTAAACATTGGTCTTGTTTCTCGCTGTCATCGAGCGGTTTTTAGACTAGGCAAAGGTCAACGTTTGTCATGTACCCTCCCCCACATAGTTAATGATTTGTCACCAACCGTTGAATCCGTGGCGAGGCTGATCCGTCCGCCGATGAAGTTGTCAAAGTAAAGCGTATATATTTGCGAATTTCGACGGGAAGAAGTGAAGCGATATGGCCATTTTCGGATTGGATGTGTTGGATATTTATTGGGCGAAGGGTAGCCAGTGAAAAATTTGCTGTTGAACAGATTTCTGGCGATTTACGGCCTGTTGAAGCAAAGCACCCGAGTACGAGGATTCCTACCTTGACTTCGTCTTTAGAGAGAAGATAAAATTTCCTTAAATCGCCTTAAAACGCAACCAAACCGTCAGAAAACCACAAAACATGCAATACAACATTGATATACGGGTAAAGAAACAATAAAATATGAAATTTATTTTATTTTAAAGAAATTTTTTGATCTGCCATACATTCTCTCTATATATATTCAGAACCATAGCTTGGGCTACCTGTGATTCAATACGACTTCTTAAGAAAAAAATGTCCAATGAAAAAAAGGGTAATTTCAACAAAAAAGTTGATAGATAACGATCAAACAGTCAGATAAAAGTATGGACATGGCATGTTTTTCACTGCAAAACCGTCTGATATTAAAAAGCAATGAGTTCTAGAACAATGATTTGTTTTGCTGGGCCACTTTTATTGCCCTAAAGACTCTCAAAACCACAGACAATAGAATAACCGATAGCAAAGCCGGATCTTCAAGAAAAACTGGGAATTCGTTTCAGACTGTCGTATATATGCACCTAACCTATTCTTAGGAGTGTTTCTGTTAGAACCGTCTTAAATACGGCTTTCAAAAGAATAAAGGGAATAAGAGTTAATCTTTAGAAAGTAAAATAAGGCAGATAATTGTTTGTTATCGCGACCGGCGAATATTTGGGCTTGGAATTAATGTCGTAATAAGGGGAAGAAATAATGCAATTCCGTCAGGCAATATTGGTTGTCCCACTAATGGTATTTTTACTAGTGCTCTTTTAGTCTGCTCGACAAAACGATTAATGTGTCGATAAATATATGTATATATAAGCGTTGCTTTCTACTGCTTATAGAACGACTTGCTACAGAAATAATATTCGGGGAAAGTTTTCATTTCTCTTTTGTCACGGTGTTGAGGAGGTTACATCAATCTGGTCTGGGAATTTGGGTAGCGCACGCACACAAGCAAGGCAGTTTTTTATTCGAAAATTTTACCGTTGGAAATACTGTGTATCAATAAGTACCTTGGTAAGGATGCTATAGCTATTAGGTTAACGATTTCTTTTTTTTTATTATTATATTTTCCAATATAGGTTTGTATATTGAATGTTTGATGATGGACCGTGGATGTTCTAATAAAAAAATTTCTAGCGCTTTGACTCTTTTAGCTTAAGGGAGGAAATTTAAGGAATTAACAATAGAAAGATTAGGAATCGAAGTAAACAAAGTAAACCCGAAGACTCCTTGCCTTTGAACGAATTCGAAATCAAAGGGGCGTGAAGACTGACGAAAATACGAAGCAAAACAAGCACGGCATGAACTTGTGTTCTGCGTTCATCGAAATAACAAAATAACTGGCTTCCAGTTGCAAGCTCTTAAAAGTTATTAATACAAATAATCTCCTCTAGTCAAAACAAGAGCTTTGGGCCAATATGTGGTAAAAGCCATCATTTTCATATGATCTATGAGGTGTTTTTGCCAACCTCTTATTGTTTTGTGCTTTTGTTTGGAACCATGTTGGTGACGCAAGTGGTAATATATAACATCGAGTGTTATTCGCTTTTTATAAGAAAAAAAAATTAACAACTTCCTCTAGAGCAACAGGAACCTTATAGTGTGAATCATTTGATACAAGAAAAGACACATATATGGTCGCATAGATAAAGAAAGCTCCAAGTTTAGAATTTATAAGTTACTTTTTAAAATTTTTGATTCCAATCATCGATAATTTAATGTAGAATTAGTGAAAAAGCCAACGCTTCTAAGGAAAATTACATCGATATACTCTTAAACAGCCCGGCAAAGGTAACCGCGCGAGCCAATATAAGAATTTTAAAGACGATTTTATGCCATTAGCATTGCAGGAAGCTCTAATTTCACCTATAAACTGTATTAATTGAATACTACACGGAATACTGAAGACTAATATATCTTATTCTTAAGAAGGGATATTATGACGACAGTTTATTCTTCCTGTGTTGAATAATGTGGTTTGATGGTGAGCGGATTTTGTTTCACCGTCGGAAAAAAGTTGTGCAATCAACTTACAGCACGACACGTTATGGCATGCTTTGACACTGAATTGGCTTACCATTTTAAAATATTATTACCAATATATTAGGCTTATTATTAGTAGTAGTTTCCGTGCGTCGAATCCAATCACACGACATTTTTCTATCTATTAATAAACACCTAGAACGACCAAGTTGCCATCACGTAGTTAAAACTCACAAAATAACATTGGCAGACCACAAATCTTTTCGATGGTCAGAAAATTTGTCGACAAGCGAAAGAGGAGGCGGGGGTCCGTAAGGAGAAATATAAAATGAAAGTAGCAGAACAGGTGCTAATCTTGAGCTCTCGCTGTTTTGCTTAGGCTTCTTTTTTAATTAAAAGGAAATAAAATATTCCAAAACTAAAGTAAAGTTTACAATATTCCATTCAATCGGGTTCATTCTGCGATCATATCTTTGGATGAGATCTACTCAACCTAATTTTCGAATATTATTGTTTTCTATAGGAATACATTTTGACAAATAAATAAATCACGTTCCAAAAAAAATTTAAATTAAAAAAAGCAAACATAAAAGTAAAGTAAAACAGAAAGCAATAGATGTCATTGTCGTTAAAAATCATTAAGATCAATCTCTTTAAATTAAAACTTTCTGGATGTTTCCAAGACATTTGCAAATATATACACCACGTTTGCAGGTTAACAGGAAATGCTAAAGAAATACGCGATTCTATTCGTACTTCCCTCTGGCTATATTTTCTAAATAATTTTAAGACAAGTCTAAAAAAAAAAACAAGACAGTTTACTGATAAGAAATTTTTCATGTTTTTTACGGAAATGATAAAAAAATACAAGCTTCCTTTCCTTTGCATTTTCTCTAACCACAATTTTACTAGCTGTTCAATTAGGTGCTCAGCTCGACTTTTCTTCATAAATATGGATACTAATTGTTCTCAAGGACCCTCTATATGCTAACTACGAAGTTTGTCAACATCGTTTGAAAAATTAATTGCTATAGTTAATTTCCCCGCGTCGGTTGTTTTGATCTCGACCGGAAATACTCTTGTCAAACTATTTTTAAAACCCAGTTGATTTACTGAAACTACAACTGAAAACACGACGAAACTAACCGCAAAATATCCCCAAGTCAAATCGAAATCAAGTATCGAAATTATTTTCTTATCATTTCACTTAGACTTGGCTTAAAATCACTTCTGTTTCAGTTTATTTCCTCAAGTTAAGATATGCAATTCAATTGGACAAAAGTCACGTGGTATTCTAAAACCATTCAAGTGTTCGTGCACTTGGTCAGTTGTTGACTTGAGAAGGAAGCATAACATGGACCTTGCTCTTGGCCATTCGATTTGCTTTCATTTTCAAATAGATATCGTCCCATTAAGGCTAAGTGGACTACGCACATTTTCTTAGAACCATTTAGTTTTTGTGATTAATAAATATGCGGAACTTTTGTCACTAGACCTCCAACAGCGCAAAATTCACTTGTTTGACGCTAACCTTTAGTTAATTCAAGCTGAAACACTTATGAACTATTCAGAATATATTAGTTAAGCATGACAAGTAAATATTGACGTTTATTGCATAGCTAGTGAACAGGAGCAGCACTGTTCTATCGAAAGTATACTAGTGAGAGGGGAAATCACTGTGAGCGGTTCGTGGTAGTGCGAACTTGTTTGACGTATAAGCTAGGCTTCAGTTACGCTTGGGTAAAAGAAGACTATAAGTACTGTGGGAATATACTAGTTAGAGGAACTGGCAATACTTGGCTACGTGTTTGGAGTTGTGTGGGTAAATAAAGATGTTTGAAGATACGTAAGACTAGAACTGTAGTGGTGGAATTTACTAGTAATACGAACTGGTATCATTAAGCTACGTGTTTGTGGTAGTGCGTACATATCTCTCATGTTCGTAAGACTTCCCGCTTGGATAAAACACGACTATTATTTTAATAATGTTAGAATATACTATAGACAGAGGAACTGATATCATTAGGCTACGTGTTTGTGGTAATGTACCTTATGTTAGCCAGACTTCCCGCTTGCGTCCGACTGGCTCTAAAACAGTATCCGGGGTTTCTGAAGGAAGTCTTACAAGGATTTGTCTTACGGAGGTTTGGCAGATGGCTGAACTATGTTGTATATATTTCAAAACGTCAAAATATCTCATAGGACTGATAAGTTACTTTAGATTGAATTCCTTGTGCGCTCTTAGGTTCAAAACTATAAGTTTTGATCAAAAACGGAGATTTCAAACACTTCACATAAAAAATCCAAACTTCCTCTCCTGAACGAAAACAAAAAAAAAGCTAACCAATACTCGATAAAACCAAAACTTCCTCTTAAAAGAGGCTGATCATCACTTAAGATAGGAATTATCTCCGTGCGACAGACCAACCAGATCGCGTTACGTTTCCCGAAAGGTATTATGGGTCAAATATTTTGGTTAGCATTTTCTGAGCACTGAGGGACTGATTACAATGTAGATTTCTCTTATCGATTGAGATGGAATTCCGCAATGAGTTTGACTATCGTTTACGATCAATTAATTTAAAGAAGGAAGAACTCGTATTTCATGGATTCTCTATGCAGAATATTTGGAAATTCTAATCAAAATACGATGTCGAATCCTCGATTCTGGTTGGTTGACCTTGAGTTCGTTATGACGAAGTTCAACTCAGCTGGAGGGAATTTAGGTCTAGCCACAGTTTTAACCTAGCAACCTAACTTGTCCATCATGCCTTACATGGTCACGTTTGAAATGAAGCCAGACCATAACGCACCAATCATGATTCCATCTTTGATTCATAGAAATTATTCGTTTTGGTGCAACGTTTGCCCATTTTAGGTCACGCGTCATTCTCTTGAAAATAAGATATTTTGTTTGAGTTGTATCCATTTTCATGTTTCCTCTCATGCGCAACCGTTAAACACAGAAATACAGCGGATTCAGATTGAGCGTAAATCGATCTTATCAGCCCAACGTGCTCCCAGCCGCCTAGAAAGGTCTTGCAATCTGCATAGAAACGTGTAAATTTAATGGTTGCAACGATCACGACAAACGGCGCCTTTAAACGCTCAATCTGAATCCGCTGTAATACTCTATAGGGAATGAATAACACGTGGTCTGTATTGGAAAAACTTCTCTCTCTATTTGGAGCGTAATATAGACCCCTTGCACGTGACGTCAGGGCAGCTCAATTTGGAGGGCAAAACAAAAGAATTTTAATCTCCTGAGAATTGGAACCTATTGTTCTGCCCTCCAAATTGTGCTGCATTCCGACATGCTGTAAGGGGTCTATTTGGACATTCAAATCACATGCCATTCCCCTGAGAATAAGCCGGGATTCTTTGTGGTTTGAACCACAAGAGCTTCCTCATACAAAGCAGAAATACAACAATACACAAGGAAATGACATGTGTAGTAAAGTAAAGAGATCTATCCCCCGAAGGTGAAGGTTAACAAGACAAACTGGCAAATTGCCTATGATTAGCAAGCTCTAACACTAACCACATTTCAGTCATCTTACCATGTTCCACTCCAAATACTACAAACTACATGTACGAGGATTTTACTTCAGTTCATAACCAATGAAATTAAACTATCCTGGCCACTTCCCATGCCACTCCCGCAATGGCACCTACCACTAAGGCTGCGCTCATAATGTATGGCAGAGAGGGGGAGGGGCAGGTGAAATTTAGGGGGGATCTGAATTTGTTTTTATCATTAACATTTTTTATCAAAATCGAGGGGGTCTGTTGGGGGGTGTGGATAAAATTTTAACCTTGCCTGGGGGGTGTGTTACTATTTTTGGAGGGACTACACGGGGGGATTAAAATTTCACCTCCCCCCCCCCCCCCCCACCCCCGTCATACATTATGAAGGCAGCCTAATCTGCTCTCAGTACATCTCAGTAGCCATATTTAATCATCTTAAATTGTTGTAGTTTCAGGGATCAAATCTTCTCACTCATCATCTTCACCTATGGAGTCATTCTACTAATTATCAGCGATGTCTTCCGCAATCCTTTCTTGGAAATCTCCGAGCCTATTTTGGCAGCTTTTGCCCTGGACCTTGGACACTACGTGTACCGTTTCTTTCAGGACATACTGCTAAGGAACTTCATACCTCTATTTAAAATCAACCTATTACATCATATAGTTACTATCTCTACTTATGCGGTATTTATGCTGTATAAACAGAACGCCATCTCGGGTGTTGTTGGACTTCTATTTGAAGGAAGTGCTATCTTTTTTGAGCTATGTGGATTCTTAAGATCCCTGGGAATCAGCAAGAATTCATATCTGTACATCAACTGTGTTATAATAGGATTCGTATTGACGATTGTTTGTAGAGCATTATGTCCATTAACGTTATTAGTAATAGTACTATTGAATCATAATCCGTTAAGGATGGAATATCTTCCGCTGGGGTTCTTCTTCATGAATATCGTATTTTTTTCTATGGTTAATGGTTGGCTTGTAAAAAGCTCGTTTGACAGTCTTAAACGAAGGATTCTATCTCGACGGATTCTCAACGAACTCTCAAGATTTCGAAACGTTCGCGCCTTGGATGGTAGTCAAGAGACAAGCCCTACTGAGGTCGAACTCAATAACTTAGGTGCATCGAGCCGACCTGCAAGGCAACCGATTACGATCGTCATCCCGGCAGATGAAAGCTTCAGATTGGCGCCGCCTATTTCTAATCTTAACATGGACTATAATAGAGCTTTAGTCTCCAATATTACTGTATCTCGTCATGAAAGAACATTGCCTAATATAAATTATATTGTTAATGAGACATCGACGACTCCGTCCGAGACGGCTGCTATTACTCTGCCACAGGAAGCGACGACTTTTGTGTAAAAAGGAAATAAAGAATTTATTATATAGTTAATATAATGAATGACTTCTTATGTCTCCGAGTCGGTACTTCTCGTTTTTCCAATACTGTCTACAGGTGCTCATACTGATCGTTACCATTCGAAGCAACATCCTTCATCACTATGGTAACATGGGCAGGGGCGGATCCAGGGGGTCCCCGTTGGTGCACCGAACACCCCCTTCCCCCGCCGCCTGTTTTTTTTTTTTTTTTTTTTGAGTTTTGGGTACATATGTCTTCTTATTTATTTATGACTTCTGTTTCTCGAATTTTTAGTTCGACTCAACAAAAAGCTTTCATAATCAGCATATAAAATAACTTTGATCTATGTACAAATTAAATAAGATCAGGATTATTGATGATTTCACTATATCGTCACTTTTTTTCCATTTCGGACACCGCCCTTGCAAATTTCCGAGTCCTCCTCTAATAAATGGCAACTTGAGGCAAATGGATGGGTGGATTTTGGTAGCAAATTCCGTTGTTTGCTTTTTCGTCAGGCAGGTTATATATACAGCAGCATTTATGTAAAAACAATGACAAGAGAATACTGTCTAGTGTGGAATACAATAGGAATCTCACTAACTTTATACAGTTTCCCAATTTTAATAATAAGATAAAATACTATATCACATTAAATGTTGAAGTTTCCTTTAAATATCATTTAGCAACATGTCTGTTCAAAACTGATGTGCGTATACAACATTGTATTTTGAATGAACAATGTTTATTAGTCAGATGGATTGTACATATTTTATAGTTAGAACTCTTTCTAACACGTTAGAATCTGCCCAGCCTTGTCACCTCCAATAACAAATGAGGAATATATGAACTACACCAGTACATGGATGTAAATAAATATTTATAAACAAAGTTCTGGCCAAGGTCTTTATTTAGATGTTTTGTCAGTGATCATATTTAGTAGCCTTCAGCACAACTGAATGTGAATAAATGAGCTAGGATGACTATAGTTTGGTGCAGTATCATAGATATCATCCCTAATGCTTTCATTTGAAAACTTCAAAGTCTACTACAACCTTTTGATAAATGTTGCAGAACGTATTGGCTGCCAGCAGTCAATACAGTCTTTTTTACAAGCATTGAAACAATTTCATGCCAATCAAGTAGCCACACTTTGACTTTACAGAGAGAGACAGAAAATGTTTTGTTAAACTGCATGATGATACCAGTTGAGATTGAAATGTAGGATTGAAGTGTAGGAGTTTTTAGAAATTTCTTTCCCTCAGAATAGAATTTTCTTTCCCTCAGAATGAAAACGCACCTTTGCATGCTGTTGCTATGCATGTTTAGCTTATTATTAGCAATAGATGTGATGATTCAAAGCAGTTGAATAAGATTTGAACACATTAAGACGCCAACATATTTCACCATTATCGTACAACAGAAGAATTGTAAACAATAATAATTCATTTTGCTGTGAAATTACTACAGATCTCTGAACAAACCACTTAGGCAGCAGTACTGCTACTCTGAACAAAACATTCTATTTGAGAAAATTAAAAAAAGGAACAGAATTGGAAACCTAATTTTTGAGAATTGCATGTATTATTGAAGAGTACTGGTTAAAGTGTGATCCTAATAATAATAATAATATAATAATAATAATAATGGTTTGTGCTTTCTCTGACATGAACACAGACAAAGAACCCTTGTGAGATTACTAAAATCTGATTTAAAAAAGTCTTCAAAGTATCAATTGTTTTCCATTATTTTCATGACAGCATGAAAATAATAGCATTCTAAAAGGTGTTTTGGTTAACATATCTTACAAACCCATTAAATATTACGCCTCAGAACTACTATATATGTTATCTGTCTGTCTGTCTGTCCATTTATCTGTTGTGTTGTGTGTCTGTAGCTGTACACATATTTAGAATCTAAAGTCTCATTCATAAAATGCCTTTGATACCTGTGATGATTACTGTAGATGTAGATTCTAAACTATTGCATCATACCAGCACGTTTCATCTTGCGCTCCATTTTCTTTTGCTTCTTTGTATCGACTTCTCCTTCTGGTGCCTCGGCAAAGAACCAAGGACCTAGGATGTAAGTCCATAGCATGTACACTGCTCTCATGGGAGCCTGTAAGTAATATTTTGAATAAATTGCTTAGTCAGGGGTAGATCCAGAAATCTGAGAAGTTTAGTACCGGTAGTTAAATTCCGCTGCTGACTGACTGTGCAAAATGAAAACTGAGGACTGGGGGCAGGGTTCCAAGAAAATTCTTAAAATGCTTTTTCCAGAAATGCTATTTCCCATGTTCTGGGATATTTTGAACTAAAAAAGGTAAAAAATTAATCCCAAACTCAGGGGTTTCAATAGAAGGCAGCTACCTAATCTGCCCATGTTCCAAGTGTCTGGTGCACAAACGAACCAACCAATCACAGTACACTTCTATGCTTACTGTAGCCAATCGGCCCAAGAATTTAGAGAGGAAAATTTGAAGTATATGTGAGGTATTAAAAATTAAAGCAAATCTTTGCCATCCATCTCCTTGAATTCCGCAAGATGTGCGACTTTTAAGACATGGGCAAGGGCTGCTTGAATTACAACAACAACCCTTTTTTTGCTTAGTTTTCCATACATCTGGTTGTGTTTGTCTTGATATTTCAAGCTGGACACTAATACCATGTGTCAGCTTGCCACTGACAACATAATTATATTGAAGAAATGCAGCCATATCATCATCACAATATAACAATTATTATTGATACAAACACTACAGGGCTCAAAATTAACGTTTGCAAACTCACAAAATGCTAGTGTTTTTTCAGAATTTGCGAGGGGAACAAATATGCACTAGCAAACACTTGTGAGTAAGAATCAATCATTCCTTCAAAATGTTATCACTTTACTAGTAGTAAAAAATCTTACTAGCAACACTTTGCCAGTGGACTAAAAAGTTAACTTCAAGCCCTGACAGTAGCACAATTCATGGAAATGCAACAATCACACTTACTAAAAGCCAGAAGAACCAAAAGTAGTCTGTAAATATAGCAAGGAATTGAACAATTGCTGTTAGAAGTATAAGATCCTTTACATGCCTGTCAGAAGAATTAAAAAAATAAGTTTAGTACACAATAGCAGATTTCAAGATAAACAGGAAAACACAATCTCATCTACAGTAGACAACTCCAGAGTATATTTGTAACATCATGATAAATGATGTGCAATAGAAAAAAAATTATAATCATGAAAATGACCAAAGCATTCATAGATATGACAAATGTGTCCCAAAAACCTACCAACACTTGCACTAATCACACTGACAACATACTGTATACCCACTAACATTACCTACCATAAACTAACCGATATCCTTCCGACAACCTACCATCAACCTGCCATTACTATTTTAACCAACATCCTAGGCATCCTACTGTTATCCCACCAACATCCTACCATTAACCTACTGAAATCCTAGGAATAACCTACTGATATGCTACTGACAACCTACCAATTACCTACCGACATCTTACCAGCATCCTGCCAACAACCTACCGTCACCCTACAGATACCTTACCAACACCGATTTGGGGGTAATATTGTTTTAAACCTAAGGCTACTGCAGCATTACCTGTGGCACAGTTGTACAGATTTTTTTACATACATGTAAATCCTGTTACACTTTCACTTGGGGTAGGTAGATGAGTTAAATGAAGGTCAATAAAAGAACACAAGAACTTACTCAGCAGTGCCTGATTCAGAATTTAAATCCATTCCACCATCAATTAAAGCACCAGTATCAGAGTGGGCTGGTTTTGCCATGGATGCCATGAACTTATAACATCCGATGTAAACAAGTGTAGCAAATACAAACATTGTCTGAAACAAGACAAAGTTAATCCCTTATTATGATAGACACTTCTCCAAAATGGTGGCCACAAACTCAAAAGAGTTAAATATTTATAGCTTATTGCAATTTTGGGCTGCCAATTCAGGTTTATATATGCTGTGAGCTAGTTGGGAGAATATATAATCTGTATTGGCCATAGTAGCAAAGCGATAAATATATCATTATATTAAAAGAAAATTTCCTGCAAATTTTCAAATAAGGGCCACATTTGAGGCAGGGGAAATTTAATAAGCGCTGCGGCAGTTATTTGAGTAATAAGGTATGTAACATCATCCCAAGCCCAACTTACCCATGATATCCAGCTAGCAGAAAAACTAAATATGGTAGATCGAAAGACAAAATATGCCATCTGTGGATAAAAAAGGTCAAGTGAAATATGAATATGCAAACAATAGTGTGAAAAAGGTAACAAGAAAGACAAAAGGATTATAATTGTGTTAATCCTGTGTGTTGAGAGTGCTTGCCACACACCAATGCTATCCTGGTTTGAGTTCCACCCGGGTCGGTGTCATAATTTATGTGAGTAACAGTTTGTTGGTTCTCCCCTGTGTTTCAAGGGTTTTTCTCCAGGTTCTCTGGTTTTCCTCCCTCCACCAAAAATCAACCTCTAAATCCTAATTTGATCTAGAAGCGCCTTATAAAATTACATCTGTGTAACTCTAGTAACTCTAACAAATAATGTGACTTTCCCGGCACACTGACTAACCTCAACCGCAATCATCAATTTGGAATAAAAATCTATTGTACTATTGTTTTCTTCAAAGATTTGCTTTTGACCCTTAGTCGCTTGTTTTCCTTTTGCCTGAAACAAAAACCCAATCATACTCAATCTGATTGACAGAGGTACTGCAAATGTCTTATATTACATACAACTTGCCTGATGATGATAATAATCATAATCATAATAATAATAATAATAACGATGATCATATTGTTACAGTATAATGATAATGATAATGATAAGGATGATTACAGATATATATAATTGCAGTGTATTATTAATTCAAGGTATAATTTGAAAGCCAAGAATGCATGAAAGTGCCTTAATGAACTCGTCTTCTTGTTTGAATGGATAAATAAGCTTATCTAGTAAAGATTATATCTGACAATTGAAAGAGGTCATAAACTGTGACCACCCAACATAACTTTACATTCTTCCATACCACATATTTATATCAAGCGTGTTAATACCTTCCCGTTATATACGAAACCAGCTGTCTTATGACAACACTTTCCACCAATTTCCAAAACAAATAACCATAGTCACAGCAGAATAATACATTACTGTAGGATTAAAGAACGATAACAGGAAAACAAGCCATGTAAGGACACGTAAGCTTGAATATTTATCGCCAAAAGTAACAAAACCAACGCGTAAAATCGCAAAAAAACAGCTCCCCAACATAACTTTAGAATGTCCCCAGACAATTCATTCGGAATATGACTCGTATGATAAGTATTTTGACAGATAAATTAACAAAGAGAGAGAAGACAAGTAAAGTTGACTTACCGGCGCCATATTGTATTTTGGAATGAAAACCAGTCCTTCCGGCCGAGGGGTAAACTGAAAGGCTGCATGATGGGAAGACAGTGTCTGTCACTATGGTGACAGGCATACCACAGGAGCCCCTCACCAATAATTTGTAGCGTTGCGGGACGACCCGAACGACCCTAAGAGCGTCTGCGTTAGAGGCTAGGGAGAGGGGGGAGATTTGTAATTTGTGCCCCTTAGTTGGGAGCCGAGTTTGATCACTTAAAAAAGCTTATCATAGTAAATTAGTGACAACTTCTTCCCCTGGTTGGTGTTAATTTGTTCCATATATTTACAACCGCTTCCCCACTGCACCCTGGGGTATATATTGACATTTTTTATGGTTTTTGTCAAATCCCCACCCCTTGCCCAAATATCCCCACCACGTGACTTACATTGGGGATAGGCACATTATAACAATTACGATATTCATTCAGCTGATTGATACCAAGGCCGAATTAGGAACAGCAAGTTACTTATGCCAACAGCTCCATAGATGAAACTATCCAACAAGGTATGATTACACTACCATACATTAGTGGAGTATCGGAGAAAATAAGCAGAACATTAAAACCTTATGGCATCAAGACCGCCCATAAGCCTATGTCAAAATTGAATAGCTTCTTTCCTCGTCAAACATCAACTAAAGATGAAAACTCTAAAACGGAGGTAGTATACAAGATTGACTGTAATGATTGTCACTACGTGTACTATGGCCAAACAGAAAGAGCTCTAAAAACCAGAGTCCAAGAACACAAGAGAGCAATAGTAAACAACCAACCATCATCAAAAATTGCCCAACATGCGAACAATAAAGGCCATGAGTTTAAATTTAGTGATACTAAAATTGTAGACAGAGAACAAAATTGGCACAAGAGACTATTCCTAGAGGCATGGCACTCTGAACTTGATAAGAACGCGGGAAATGATCGCATTGCTATACCTAAATTATATAAAATAATTGTAAATTCTAGAATGGCGCGCGCTTAAACAATATTTTCAAATTCTGCTCGCGATGGTATTATAACGAATTCACTTGTAACGATAACTGAAGAAGATCTGAGTCCAGATCGAAACGTCTTGAAAAAACATACTTTAAAACAAACCAGAGTCAACTAATTGATTTAAAAAAAGTTACTTATGCTATGGAATATAATGCTTAATATGTTTCGTAATGTTATTCCACATGAAATGAACTTTCGAAATGTAAAAAATAATATAGTTAGGATCAAGCCTAACTTCTTAGCTTAATAGTTAAGCTATTGAAAAAAACGTTTGCCACTGAAAAGGAAAATAAAATAAAAGTACTAATATTTCAGTTTTTGGCTTTTTATTTGGTGTTATTGTAATAATAATAATAATTTGCTACTATTTACAAATAAAAACAAAGGTTAATTACAATAAAACATGACTAGTATACTCTCATTCAATGATCAAGTACAAAACCTCCCTCATGCATTTTTCAGACCTTGTTATTTTGTCTTGGTCTTCCTGTGATTTTCTAGATTAACCAGCAAAAGTCACACCCTTGGAGATGAACTTGAGTCAGCAAAATGTAATAAGAAGATATGAAAAATGGCCATGACAAGAATCTGTCATCAACCTAGGAATATTAGCCTTTTATTGAGGACAGGTGGGCCAATGCTTAATATTTAAAATAAATGTCTCTCGACTCACTCTTGAGTCTCCGCATCTCTGAGCTCATGCTCTTTGAGCACTGGAGCAAGAGAATCTCAGGGATCCAGAATACATTTAGAAGCATTTCATGATACTCTACGAACTATAAAATTCAAACATTTACTTTACCCCATCCCCTCCCCAAGAAAAAACATAATTTTCCTTTGGTCTCAAAACAATTAGAGATTTAGCAAACACAACGCAAGTCATGTGAAAGAGACAAATGACTGCCAAAACGACCTTTGACGTCACTACGTCCAGAAGAGGATGCGAAAACAGGTGACATGGCATCCTGAATATGACAATGTGACTTCAATGGTCATTTTGGATTAGTCATTTATCAGCAAGTGCACCATCCTCTTTCAAATCTTGTTGTGTTTATCAAATCTCTCTAATATCAGATAGTTGTCAAGAGTTCACTGTGTGCTTTTTAATTTACGGTATTTGATTGGAGTTGCATGAAATCAAAACAGTTTCCTGTATAATGTTAGTCATCTACAAATATGTATGGCTCAATGTCTATAGTCATGTTTATGATTTAAATGTATTTAAACATATTCTGCTTTGTGGTCTTAAACTCTATAGATGTGACAGTGGTGTTGGTTTGATTAATATTAAACAATTCGAGCCAGTGTTTCTATAGCATGGTAGTCAAGGGCCCTGTTTTGCTCTCACTGCACAGAATACTTAGGGCGCTTTCCATAAGTCGGAACTGACTGGCCAGACCAGTCAACTTAAAACATGCTTTTTTCTTGAGAGTTTTCCCTATTTTTTTATATACATTCCATCAGATTAGCAGATACAATTTAGGGATTGCTTGATCTGACTGGACAGTTCTGATAAATAAGTAAATAGAATTTGCTTTATGAATGGACCAGTCTGGCCAGCCAGTTCCAACTAATGGAAAGCGCCTTTAGCTTGCATAAAGTGAATGGAAGAATAGAGCTGAATAATTTAAGTGAAGGCTCAAAGGAGAAAATTGAGCCCTTGTTCTTGCTGGTTTGATCTTGAAAAATTTCCCACCAATTTCATAGCTATGTACCTGAATTTGTTGTGTGAGTTTGTCAATTCTCTTCTGTCAATCAAACCGCTCGGAATTTATTTAAATCAAGGTTTTGGATGGAAACTCAAAGAAATATGTCTTTGTATAGAAAATTGAGGAAAGAATACTGATATTTTATGGTTTTTTATTTAGTTTTGATCATCTGATTACCAGTAAAGCATCTTAGGATCCAAAATCATCTGAAATTATAAATTTCTGTGAACTCACTCTCATGCTCATAGAACTTCAAATCTATGTTCGACAACAAATGATTTTGGATTCTAAGATGCTTTACTGGTAATCAGATCATCAAAACTAAATTTGAACTGTTTGATTGGCGGAAGAAAATTGGCAAACTCGCACAACAAAGTCAGGTGCGTAGCAATGAAATTGGTGGTAAACAAGCAACTAATAGCAGGTCTCCCTGGTGTTAGTAAGACCAATGGGTGCCAGTGCCAGTTCAGGTGATAATATTGATAAAATCGCACTTATCAATCCACCTTTAGTTAATACTAGCAGACATCATTGCAATATATAATACAATAATAATCCTATTAACAGTGAGGAGATAACTTACAATACCTATCTTATAAAGTCAATTTTCACAATTGGTTACTAGCTGTATAGTGTCACTATCATTCACGGTTTCTGATTCCTGTAGTGTGACAATATCAAGACTGTAAGGTGGAGGAGGCATGTCAGTCTTTATTGGATCCTCTACGGCATATTCAGGTGGAATAAGGAAAGTAGCTGGAACATCTGGTCCAAATGGATATTGAGTGAACATATAAGCTGGTTGAGGAACAGCAGGTTCTTCTTCGTATTGTCTAGTTCCATCAGACACCTGAAGGGCATAAAATTAATGTTAATAAGTCTTACAAGTGAAATATTTTTAAGTAGACCTTTTTGTTCTATCACTATTTTCAACTTTGTGCACTTTACAGCGCAAAGCTCAAAAGTATGACCACATTTAATGTATTTGCATACTTCTATGCACAGGATTTTTGTACTTTAAACCAACACAATTGATGTGAAGCTGTCTGGTTTTACCAAATTAATAAGGGGTGTAAAAGCTCGTTTGGAACAAAAATCCCGTGCATAGAAGTATGCGAATACATTAAAAGTGGTCATACTTTTGCACGTCATGCTGTAAAAACAATAGGTGCATCAAAGATTGTACGAAATTTGAACATCTTTAGAATTTGAACAAAAGATATTCATATTTCATTGTTGTTGAACTGTCAATAGTTGTAGTCAATTCGTAATTTCAACATACGCAAGTGTTGTGCATTGGTATGACCCGAGCTATTATTTTTAAAGTGCACAAAGTCAAAAATAGTGATAGAGCAAAAAGGTCTACAGACTACAATTTAAAGTAGTCTGACTGGTTTCAGTGAGATCTAAATATAAGTACATAACTGGTTAATAATATAATGATACAAACTAATGTAGGGAATTGAGAATCTTTAATATTATGTCTAAAAAATCCATTTGACCCAACCACAATCTAGACTGCCACTTGAAAGATTTGAAAGATATAAAATTTCATCTTTTTATTTATTTAGGTGGACATGCTAAACACTTGTTTATAATTCCCAGGCAGGCCCCAAAAAATTATGCAATTGCTTGGTTTCAATCAGCTGATAAAAGTCTTTGAATCTCATTATCTGCTCCAAATGGTGGTCAAACACTGACCACCATGTGCTGTCAACCAGAAAGAATGCTATTGAAAACTTGTGATTCAGGTGATGAACATTCCGCACGAGACAGGAAACGACCTCAAGTGAAACCCAGCTATACATAATTATGGTACAGTGTATTATTATTATTATTTTGATTATCAACAAGTTTATCACAATATATCTAGTATCATTTTATATAACAATTTTGTTGCACTCACTTGTTCAACTCCATTTCTCAGCTGCATTAGCTGCTGTCTTCGTCTGTTTCTCGCATAGAAATAGAATATCCAGAACACCAACTTGAGAACTATCACCACAATAAGAATTCTAAACAAGAAAAATGAATTATTACATTTCAGTTGAATTCTTTTCTCAAAATATAACATAATCATCATATCATGATGGTACTGTGTATATACCTATTTCAAAAAAGGTTGTCATAGGCGATAGGAGATAGGAAATAGGTCATACCAAGATCCAAGAATAGCTGGAATAACGTGTTTCTGCTTCTTATTCTCATCAAGAACATAGACTCAGGTTAGTGTTGAAATATTCTGTGTTGTTTGTAGCTCCACAAAACCATTTTATAGGCCTCGATTATTTGTGTTTAGTTGTACACCCATAATTTCTTTCCATCTTACTAGAATGACCTCTTACCTATCGCCTTTCGCCCTTGGCAATGACAACCTTTTTTGAAATAGGTGTACCGGTATGTAGTTTTGCTATTACAGCTTGATGTGCAAAAGTATGACCACATTTAATGTACAGTATTCGCATACTTCTATGCACTAGATTTCGTATGTTAAACTGATACATTTGATGTGAAGCTGTCTGGTTTTACCAAATAAGGCATGTAAAAACTTGTTTCGCAGCATAAAGCCTGTGCATAGAAGTATGCGAATATATTAAAAAAGGTCATACTTTTGCTCATCGCGCTGTAAAAGGCATATTATGCAAATAAACAAAACCTCAATAAAACATGCAATTTTTCAAAATCACCAACAAATGGTATAGGCTACACGAGCGACAAATGCTGGTGATAAAGCCTGCCATTAAACAAAAACCCTAAGCCTTGATTTGGTTCTTGCACCTTATTGGCTAGATAAGCTTTAGTCACATCCCAAGTGCAAGGAAAAGGTTGCAGAGTGGCTACAGTACAAGAGCAATAAAGTCTGCGACTTTGTCACGAAAAAATTTTAACTTATTTAATAATTATTTCTTGCAACTTTTTTATGCAAATTTTTCAGCTGTCACATTGCGTGTGCAATTAAGGGTGTTTACATGTGAGATGTTCACCACGTGTTGATGATTTGAAAAAATCACATAGCCTTTGCAAGCAAAAATTTGCTTGTGTAGCTGCAGTTACTGGGGTGTCTGCATTGAGAAAATATGGGTTTTTGTGTGAAATCCTTAACAGGATTTTTTAATTTTCGTGATCTTTGATGAACATGAACATGAATTTGAACATTTGATATTTCCAGTGAGCTGTGATCATCCTTATTTTTTTAATTTTTTGTGAACCGTGCTGAGATCCCCCATTACCATTCCTGATGGAGGGAGTTCCCTGAATATCAAAACAAGATGCCTTAGGAATATTCTATCAACAGAACATGCTTTCTTTTGGGGATTATCACTTTAGATTACAGTGAGGACACTCGAACCTTGAACACTTGATACTTTTATATTTTTTATTCTATGAACTTTCTACTGCTTCAAACCTTCTGAAAATGAAGCACTGAACTCAAATAATCTTACTGCTCAAAATAAATCATATTTCAAATCGATTCAAACAAGGGATAAAAGAGGGAAAAAAGTATGAAAAAACCTCAAAGTGTTCACGGTTGGATCGAGTGTCCTCACTGTAATAGGAAATTAAGCATTATGTGATAATGACAGAATTTCAGGAACTCAAGCAAGTTAGAATGGAAACTGATCAGCCTTCCTAACTTCCTTGAAACCTGTCATATATTCTATTTATTTGCATTTTGTTCTGAAACATAAAAGAAAAACTACAGGCCATGCAGCATTATTTAAAAAACAATAACATACCATGGGTTTGTCAGCTGGAATTGAAGGACTAATAACTGTTCTGACAAAGGCTCTGACAACTGTTTTTATAAGACAACAGCTGTTAAAATAATTGTTTTTTGAAAAATAACCGGATCAATGCACCTTATATTTTCTACATACTGTAAATCTTCTATTAAGCCCCCCCCCCCCCTTTTTAAAGGAAGAAATTTATTAATCCCTCTCTCCCTTCACAACTAAATTCACAATAATGGTAAATCATACTTTAGAGACTAACACGAGTGAATCAAATGTTGAAAATGCTGTGTAATTTGAACACTGCATATACCATGTCATTAACATCCCTTAATAGATTATTTGAGACAGTCCATAGTTATACTTCTGTTTAATCCTGGATTTACCGTGTTGGAATAAAGTTATCATATCATACTATATCCTGATAGCATAGACTGAACTTACTGCATTTCGGCTAAAAATCAATAAGCCCCCCTCTCTATTAAGCCCCCCCCCCCTCTCCAATAAGCTCCCCTCAAATGTGCCTAAAATAAATAAGCCCCCAGGTAACTAAGGGGACTTAATAGAGGATTTACAGTAACTTAAAAATAATAATTTAAAAACATCTGTATGATATCGATGTTGACCCTTGCTAGTATTTGCCAATATGTTTGTCCTTTTATTATGCATTTCAGCATACACCTAATATAAGTCCAAAATGGAAAGTAACAATATGGTGTCTATTCAAAGTATACACTTGTTGCTTGGGCTTCCTGTGGAAGAGCCTGAGCTATGAAATGGACGTTGTTTGTCTATCCATCCCAGATATGCGACTTGACACATGGCATTCACGTCTTATCACCTACCGCTGAATACTGAAGTTCCCTGTCATCTTTAGTACTTCGTAAGGCAACCACAAATATTTTTATGTAACAGCAAACTTTGACGATATGAACTGTTTTACTCAAACAAGCTACTTTAATGCCTGATGAGTACAAGACTGTAACAAACTACTTGGATGCTGATCATGAGTTTAAGACTCCAGTTTTGCATGGTGAAGAAATAATTACCATGTGAGATAGCGTGAGATGATCTTTGATCAAAGAAAAGGTCAAAATCTGAAGAATTTATTCATCGATATTTGTGTCTCATACGTGATGCTGGAGGAAATGGGTGATAAAAGGTGCATCTTAATTACTGCCTCACAACATTTAAAACAAATCAGGATTTACAGCGCTAGAAAACAAATTTTGCCAGATGTTTCAAGGCTGCTGCCTCTTCACCAGTGGAAATGTCTGCCTCACAAGCCTGAGCAAACACTCCAAGTATGTCTAGTTTGGTATTTCTTTCTTCCTTCTTACATTTGAGTCTGAACACAATTTTGCACCATCAAATTATTAGAATACACAGTAAATTCGTAAATTTGGCCCTCGATGCCTCATTTCCATTTAACTCACCTGGCCGTGCTCCATCTTGGACTTAGATGTATGATAATCTTACAATGTACATCTGATGTACTATACGTGTATACACTGACATATATATATACATGAGTTAATGCATGAAAACTACTGAAACGTGACCACACGAAGTAACATGCGTACAATCATTTATAAAACATAATATTTAGAATTTTAAAATTAATAAAGGTACCACAGCCTGAATTTTTTTATCTTAACTTAACTAGTTTTAACAATGCTATTTCAATATTTTTTGCTGTTCAAGACCACGCTTGAGATTGACAGACGTTTCATTCTAAAATTGTGTATGAGCTATATTACAATCTAAAAATTGTATAGTTCCACAAATTTCTAAAATAATTCCTATTGTGTATAAAGTCATCAACAAGAGGCGAATAATTCTGTTACTCGTAGATATTTCTTTCATAAAGATTAATTGTTCCATCAATCATTAGTCTAAGTATTACTTCGTCGATCAAGAACAAACAAATGCAAGACATTCTTGTTATTCACCAAATATATAGTGTAGTAACTTGTGTATATCTCTCTTATTTAACAGATATTCAATACTCACACATAGAATAGAAGATCCATGATTCCCAACGATTAGATATTTGATGATTTTTTTATAATACCCAAGGAATTTTTCCTTGTGAAGAGAGTTGAATGAAACGTTGTAGTTTGTTGTCAACACTTTCCAAAACAACGGCAGAACAGTTGCACAATAATTTGCCCTTATCGAATATCTTTGGGCTACATATTTGATGCCTTCAAAAAAAATATCAAAAAAATGGAGTTAGAAGTATCAAACGTAATAAAGAATAACTTAACTTTAAGAATAATCTTCAGTTTTATTAAGAAAATTGAAATTTTGAGCGAGAGAGAACAAGCGCCATTAATCATGGCGAACGATATTTGGTACCCGATATTGAGATAATAAAGTTAAATATATTATACAGAATTATAGGGAATCTTAAACAAAAAAAATCGGTGATCGTGGATTCATATAAAGTTCGGGATACATTGACTTATCGCTATGTCAAGTCACGTATAGAGAGCCAAAACAAGAGAAAAGTTGAGTCGCCGTCTCGGCCGATCTGTCATTTCACGACAACAAAACTCGATATTTTCTTCAAAACTAAATCCCTTTAAGCAGATATCTTAGGACAAACATACTCATAGATAGTCATATTTACCTTATTTGTCATGAAAAAGGCATTTTTGATCCGTAAAGCGGCGGATTTTTTTAAATTTGTCGGGTGTTTTTTAGGTATCAACCAAGACGAGCACCTGCGGTGTGTCTTTCCCTTCGTCATGTAGAACAATTAAACACCACCCTCCCCTAGAGCGTATGATATTTTACTTGATCTCAGTCTCCCAACGGGAGTCAAAGACACGAAAGGGAGGCACCCGCTACTCTATCTTTTTTTCCTTTTCTTTTGTTTTCTTTTTTCTCGTTTATATTCTTCCTATCTTCCACTTTAATTCTTTTTTGAAATACAGAAGTTGCATGAAATTTTTTCCTTCTTTCTTGAAGCTAGACTCGCATATACAGCCCAGCAAATCAGACGAAAAACCATCAAATTTTAATGAGTATGTTTCCTTATTTGTGAAAAAATAATCGACTAAATAAACACTAACTGAAAAGCAATTCGCCAAGGGCAGAATATAAATCAATATCTCCCACGTATCGAAAAATGATTACACTTGATTGTCTGTCAGTAACGCATAAAATAAAGGTCTTTCTCTCAGCTCGCCGAGATAAAAGATACAAGATATTTTATTCGTGCCACACAAATTTTCCTAAATACATCATGTATATCATAATATAAATAAACAAATGAAATAATGACAATAGTATATATGAATGACAATCAACTCGATGGAATATGGAACTCAGTAATAACAATAGTATTTAACTAAATATACATATAGATTGCACAGTGTATTAAAGTATAACAAAAAATTGATACAGGTTATCTGAAATAACTTTCGTTTAAACAAGACGTCAGATAACCTAGTAGATTGAGGCATTGTGTGGTCAGAAAAAATAGCTAATATAAAGAAAGGAAGAATAAAGAGGGACAAAACAAACCACAAACAAACACACGTTCACACACACACAGAATAACATTAGAGGATAAATTATGTATGTATGAATATAAATATAATCATAGCCTGAGTAGCCGGCGTAGCGGCGTATTTTATTTATTTATTTTATTAACATTACTTCATCCATTGAACAAATACTAATGGACGGGGTTAGCACAACAGAGCTGGGCTCCAAATTAAGTGCGCCCTAACAAAAAATGAATAACCAAAGAAACTTATTATTCTCATAAAATGAACCAGGAAACGATGAAGAAACATATATGGGCTGTTGAGACTGTAGATAGGCTAAGGGCTGTAGATAATCTGATGTGATTATCATACATATATATAGATAATTATGCTCGTGAGAAATCTAACGGTGAAGGAACTTTAAATCAGTTAATATCAAGGAGAAATGTAATATTTTGTTACTCAGCTCGAGGCTTTATGACTGATTAACGCTGATCACAAGTGTGTATTGATACTTGAATAGGGTCTGGATGGATTTGGGGGGAGGGGGTGTCCAGTTGTCAGTTAAATTCCAGGCCTTTTTTCAGGCATTTGTCGGTTGCCAGTTAAGTTTTAGGGCATTCTTTGTCAGTTGTCAGTAAACCCCATTCATGTACTGCGCTAGAGCGGTTTTCGTATGAGTGGGAAACATACGGTCAGTAAGATACGGTACGGCTACAGTATGGTTAGATGGTTAGGGATTTGCCATGTCGTTTCCCACTCAGTACGAATACCGCTCTAGTCACTCAAGTAAGTAATAGTTAGAATGCTCACCATACGAAGTTACTATGAGCACTGGATTGAATTATAATTTGTAACACGTAGTCTCCTACCCAGCCGCTGTTAGGTTCATTTCTACGTCCTAGTGAGGGGATAGAACGTAGAGATGAGCCTAAAAACAATTAATTAACTGCGTAGGAGACTGTGTAATCAGAAACTTAAACAGATACAGATGTTGCCGTCTGTTATCGGCGCCTAATATTTGTACTTTGAACCGGCAAAGATGTACTAGCCTGCGTTCAACCCGACTTTACCTCTGGCCCACAAGCTTCTAGGTTTAAACCCTATAGAAAGATTTATACTTCCCAAAATTAATCAAGTTATACGACGTAATGCGGGTCGTTTCCAATCTTTCTCGGTTGCCGTATCTTCCATTATTCATCGTCTCTCGATCTCTCTCTACAATGATTGCACTGAAACGTCGGTGTAAAATAGATTGCGCGTGTGTAAATAGAAGATTGCGCGAGTAGGACCAGAAAATCAGTGCAAGCTTCCTGCTCAGTTAATCAAGATATATTCAGAATTAGAAAAAACCTACTAATGGTCTATCACCAATCGAGCCCTGTGATTGGCTGAGCTACTAGGGGTCTATTAGTGATAGACCTCTAGTAGCGAAAAGCGCCGGTTTTGAAAACCAAAAAATATATATTTAAAGCAAAATTCAAAACTTTTTGCATCCTTTTATTGGACCGATTAGTAGGTTTTTACTAAAACAATTAGACCTCTCGCCCTCATGGCCTACGAGTCAATAGCCCATTCGGCCTTCGGCCTCATAGGCTATTGACTCGTAGACCATTCGGACTCGAGGACTAATTGTTAAATAGCGCAGTCACGGCAAGGTTACGGCACGCGACGTCGTCCGTACCCCAGATCGTCCCATACCGAACTAGAAACATTCACAACGTGTTGTAAGATTATAGAATACAAAATCATGCACAATATCTGTGACAAAACGAAAGTAAAAGATGTTTATTTAAATAGGTCTTAAAACAGATTCAATTCAGAACCTCTTAAGTATACATACTGAATGACATATTAACATTACATATTCAATTCCACAATGCTTGTTAACTGACTACTAGTGGACACACCCATTATTACTCTACATGTTATTGCATGTTCTATGAACCAAACGTCAGGTATAGACCCCTTGCAGCACGTCAGAATGCTGCTCAATTTGTAGGAAAAAAACTATAGGTTTCCAATTCTCAGGAGATTGAAATTCGTTTGTTTTGTTCGCCGAATTGAGCTGCTTTGACGTTTCATGCAAGGGGTTTATTTCCTTTCCAAAGAATGGGTTTGTAAAAAAAATAGATAGATAACTCAGACCGTATAACAGTATAAAATAGAAGACAGGAATTGGAATGACCGAGAAGATAGGACTTTCTTAGTCAGGGCACAGTCATGCGCAGTCCTATAAATTTTGCAATTAATATTTCGAAACGATTAATTGTAAAATTTATTTATAAGACTTGTTAAGTAGTTGAGTGTGATAATCTATAAATAAGGTTCCATGAAACCAAAAAACGTTCTTTAGATCTTCTTTCACAGCTGAGAGATTCAAATTAAAAGACAAAAACATGTTGATTCTGAGTTGAACAAGAAGAGTGTAGCTGTAAAAACATCCCTTTTCAAAGATAAATTGGCGAATAGAAACATATAATGAAGTTCAAGAAATAAGCATTTCTAATCAGGAATATAAAGCTAGCATTTTCCCTAATGGGACAAATTCAGATCAAGAGTGTGAGATTTTCTGGAAGTGAAATTCAAGAGACTTGAGTGGCCTGCTGGATTTTGAGGATTTTCAAAGTACACACGTTAAATTTCTTGGACAAAACCAAGATTTGATTGGCTCTAATAGCTCAAATGGGGAAAGCAGTTAGTAATGAACTACTGTGGCATGAGACTGAGAGTGAGTTTATTTCCCATAGGACAATATGGGATCCGTTTTTTACCAAGCAGATTTGGACTTCTTGGGTAGTAGAAAGATGTATGGTAAAAGTAGTTATCTTATGATTACACTCTTTTTTAATAACACATGTACATGTAGGTGCAACACATCTTTTGGTGGAGACCTATCAAGGCAGTCACAAGGTATGGAATTTTCTTACACTTAAATTCGGGGCTACATAAGAAAAAAACTTTTTCCAGTCAACATGGCTGCAACATGAGAAAGGCCAATTATATGGGCATGAAGCATATGCCTCTGAAAGTTGACTTTGTAATTTCTAGCAGTGCCACTCTTAAAGTGCCTATAACCCCTAACTCAATATTTTCAGTATTGATTCTACGTGAAGTGAATAGTTGAATGGTAAAATATTTTTATAAAATTTGAGTGATGCATCTTAGAGATATAAAGGTTTATACTTCCAATATGTTAATGCTGTGACGTACCTGGAGGAATTATTAAATATACAAAACATTTCTGGGGCAGTAAAACATCATTTATAAAACATCATTATCTTACTCAGGGTTTATAGAAAGATTATTGCAAATTTGGTTTCTCATAGAAATCAGTGTTTCAATTTACAAATGATGACAAATAAACTCAAATGCCTCCAGATACGTCACAGCATTAACATAATGGAAGTATAAACTTTGATATCTCCAAGATGCGTCACTCGAATCATATAAAAATATTTTACTATTCAACTAGTCACTTCATGTAGAATCAATACTGAAAATATTGAGTTAGGGGTTATAGGCACTTTAAGTGAAATGCTTCAATTGACATCCACAAAAACCTTCTTTGCCATGGCAAAGACACTGCATGTGCTATTAAAAACGAGTGTAAGGAGCAAAAGTTCACTCAGCTTCAGCTTCATCCTCCCCTTGTTTCTTTAAAGGAGGCTCATCTGTTGCTTCTTCAGCTGTCTCTTCTTCATGCTTTCTCTTCCTTGATTCTCCAGCAGTTTCTGTCGCTGATGAGCTTTCAGGTACATCTTCCTTTGCAGGTTCCTTCTCTGCTTCAGCTGTTGTTGTTGTTTCAGCTGCTGTAGTTGTTTCAGCTGCTGTAGTTGTTTCAGCTGCTGTAGTTGTTTCAGCTGCTGTAGTTGTTTCAGCTGCTGTAGTTGTTTCAGCTGCTTCTTTTTGTGCAGAAGCTGATTCTTCAACCTTGTCCACTTTAACAAAAGCAAAAGCGATGTACATTCCTGTTAAAAGAAAGAAAAACACTATTAACATGTTTGATTAACACAGGGACAACTAAGGAATCTCATGGTGCCTTCTGCACTTTGTTTTGTTGGCACATTTGTAGAGATTCTAAAAAAAATCAATAAAAAAAAAACAAAAAACTTACCAGCAGCCTCCCATTCTTCCTTGGATAATGTACCCTGTATTGAAGAAAACAGAAAAGGATCAGAAATATTGCCATTCCAGGGCTTTAATATTAATTGCAAACAGAATAATCAATCAATCATTCAATCTTTTATTAGGGTTATTACGCAGATAAAGACAGTGTCTTTTTTCCAATCTAGTCCTTATAAAAAACTTTATAATATAAAGCGGAACTGATCTTATAGTTTTGGACTGAATTCATCCAAGTAATTGCAAAATAGCACAGAAAATTATTCTGAGATGCTGATGCTATGCATTCAAGTCTAATTTAGAAAACATTGACAGATGCACCTTATATGATTGGGATTGTAAAAAAGCTCAAATAGACCTTTCCTTTGGAAAAAAGACAGTCTTTATCTGTGTAATAACCCTAATAAAGATTGATTGATTGACTGAATTGGCTTGAGTGACCACGAAACAATGGCTCCAAGTCCAGGTTGGTTGCAAATACTTATTTCATCAAGTCCAACCATGACTTGGAACCATTGGTTTCATGGTCACCCAAGTAAATTCAGAAAAGGTCTATTGCCTGTCATACATGGTAAGATTAACTGCACACTTGATCAAAGAGCAATAAAGCTTTTCTGAGTTTGATAAACATGATGGATTGTGGTCTTGCTTTTGAACAAGCAACATCATATACATGTAAGGCATGGTGACCAAAAGAATAAAGAATTAAGAGAAAAATATCACCGAATGCATTTCATTTCACTAGTATTATCCTCAAT
Organism: Anthopleura xanthogrammica; assembly: GCA_964019055.1. Taxonomy (NCBI): domain Eukaryota; kingdom Metazoa; phylum Cnidaria; class Anthozoa; order Actiniaria; family Actiniidae; genus Anthopleura; species Anthopleura xanthogrammica. The sequence goes on along the minus strand of OZ025207.1, from coordinate 11,038,234 downwards.
TGTGCATAAATATTTACGGTGTTCAGCTTACCCATGAGATTAATATCGCCCTGGACCCCCACAAGTTGCCACATATACAACATTGCCTGGCTGCGTAACCAGCGTAGTTGGTCCTTGTAGTGTAGTGGTTAACACGTCGGACTAGTATACTGAAACCGTGGGTTCGAGTCCTGCCAAGGGCATATGATATTTTTCTCTTAATTCTTTATTCTATTATTCACACCGAACGCATTTCATTTCACATGGTGACCAAAAGATGATTGTATCAAAGCTAGACCACAATGTAATATGTTCGCTTCCTCAGAAAAGGGGCTCATGGTTAGTGTACATACCACATGTCTCTGGTTTCTCTCTCTGTGATCTCTGTATTTGCTTGTAGATGAGTCTGTTTTACCAGACTTTAAGCCTTCTAAGAAGTCTTTAGCATGGGTATATGATTCTTCTGATGAGGACACTTGTGTGTCACCATCACGTTTTGGAGGGTAGGTCTGTGGAAAGAAGCAATTATGGGTGAGTAATAAGATAGCTGGATATGTATGATATGATAGAAGTTTTGCAAGTTAATGTCCTGAGTCAATGAGTTGTTTGCAAGCATTCTTCCTCATGAGAATAAAAGGACAATGCACATTGCCGCCATATTGGTTGATATAACAAAAGAAACCATGACCAATTATTTATTGTTCGAGTCAACCAACATAATGATCATGACATCACATGCATCCCAAGAACAGTTACTGGTTTTGAAAAAAACTAAGTTACTACCAGTACCTACCTCTAAAGCATTCATCCTGGACAACAAGCCCAAATTGTCTCCACTGTGTTCTTGGAAAAAATCATGAAAAGTCTTTACATACACTAGTTTCATGCCATATTTTTCTGCCATCCTGGAAGAAGAAATTAGCAATAGTAATCAAACGCTGAGCAGTAAGAAGTGGAACAGAAAGCTTTCCTGTCTTCCGTGGGCAAGTATTAAAATCCCTTGGTTTTTGAACCTGTAGCCCTTGTTCCAATACACTTGTTAACTAGCTACTTATGCATCATTAGAAAACATGTACAGTAGCTCCTCCTCTCTAGCTACTGCTGTTACGACTTCTGTCATTCTTTCTGTTCAATGTGGAACTTTAAATTAAGAATAAGGAACAAATTTTCAGTGTGACTTACTTCTCTAAAAGAGGAAAGTAGACCAAAAACTCTGGACAATCGACAACACCTTCAAGATGAAAGTCATATTTGCATCCATACAGGGGGAACTCTTCCTTGTTCTCAAATTTTATTTGAAAAACATCATTACCAAATTCCAGTCCTTCTGCCTTTTTTACCTTGTTACTGAAAAAATAATAAGTAATTTTGGAAAATAAGTTAGACTGCACAGCAGGTGATATATTTGCCAATATACTGTGTGAATAATCTACCTGTAGTTACTTAAATTTGGATTGAAGTGATTGGGATTTGTACTGTACAGCTGTAACATGACAATATCTCAACAGCCCAGCATGACTAAGGCCGATTCCATATCCCTCTCTAATCACAGGGAAATTTTCCTTAAAAACATGACTGGTTTTTCTAAATAACATGATGGTTTTTACCATTTCAGTTATTAACCATTGCTGGCTTTCATGTGAAAAAAACATTAATGGGATAAATTCGGATTTCCCAACAATGGTTTTTATAATGGGAATTAGTAGAATAACCATTCAAAAACACACTAACGTTTTTTAGAAAAATTTCCCTGTGAATCATGTGCTCATTACTGTCGGTTCAGCACATGAGTAAAGTGGCGACTATGAAAAGGGCCTAAGGTTAAAGTAGTGCACAGTCATAAGGCTGGCTTACTTTCTATAGACCTTGAGTAGCATCATATAATACAGACATTACTATAAAAAAAGACTTACACTAGTTCATATGCATTGGGTGTAGTTCCTATGAAGTATCCACCAGGTTTCAGCTTCTCACAGGCATTTTTCAACATCAAGTCAGCTTGTTCAAAACTTTCAAAGGAGTAATGGAAAGAGAACTGACAACTGCACAGATCAAACACTAATTCCTTGTCAGTGTATTTGTCAGCAAGCCTCTCCTGGAAATTATCAAAAATAAAAATATATTAAAATAAATTTTAGGAAAATAAGAAAGCAAATCCATTTTGGAAGCTAAATGACAGATACAGTAGTAACGTTGGAATAATTGTAAAACTTTAGAACACAAAAAGAAGCATTTTATCCTTGGGAATGCTTAACCATCAGGGGCGTAGTAGTGAGGACCTTGAAAGTGGGGGGGGGGGGGGGGAGGGGGCACCCAGTATAAAAAAGCAAACCAAAAAACAGAAACCAAACATTTTCATATATTTAAACATTAATTACACTTTGCCGGACAATTAATTTCAAAAATTTTTTTGAGGGGGCTACTGTTAACCATCATTAGTACCTTGCTGCAGTCAGCTACAATAAACTGGGTATCATAAAGAGGATCTCTGTATCTCCTTTCTTGAGCAGTCTTCTTCATGTCCTTGAATCTTTCTTCACACTGGTCCACAGAAACTTTTGCGATGTCAGCACAGACAAGCTTCCTGATTCTTCCTCTTTGCCATTTAAGAAGGTCACCTCCCTTACCACAACACAGATCCAAAACATGAATGTTTCTATAGTTAAATCTAAAGGAAAAAACAACAAAACAAATCAGGAAAAGAGTCAGAAAAATTATCACTATTACAAAAATTTTAATTTGATTTGATAATACTGAAAGCCTGACTTAAATAAGCCCAGAGTTGTTTCAGAGTTCAATAAGACCAAAGTTTTTTTTTATTTAATTCAAATAAAAATTGGAATTCTCTTTGAGTCAAATTCTTGACAGTAAACAACATCCAATTCAATCTGTGAGTTAGCTGTGCCCTGTCTTTGATCAGCCCAGAGGTTGTTTCAAGGTTTGATGTGCGAGTTAGCTGTGCCCTGTCTTTGATCAGCCCAGAGGTTGTTTCAAGGTTTGATGTGTGAGTTAGCTGTGCCCTGACTTTGATTAGCCCAGAGGTTGTTTCAGGGTTTGATTTGTGAGTTAGCCGTGCCCTGACTTTGATCAGCCCAGAGGTTGTTTCAGGGTATCAATAAACTTTGAAATTTGAAGTGGTTGAACCACTGGTTTAATAACCTTTTAATCTTTTGAAGAAACTCATTAATCATCACGCTCTTGATCCAATTATTGAAGTTCCTCATGTGGAATATCCTGCTATCCTTTCTGCTATCCTTTGTTCCTTCAGGGTGTTCATTGTAATGCTTTGCAACTGTGTTTCCCAGTGCAGCATTACTGCTATCAGGTTTTGGCTCAGTTTCTGACTTGGCTTCCTCTTTGCTGTGTCCATTAGTGTTTTGTTCCTGTGTCAGCCAGATGAACATTTATATCAGTTACAAGTGGCGAAAGTTAAATGAATAACATATATTTCACACCAATCACCCCTACAATGTATAAGGAGCCCCTCCATGAAATTTGCTCTACAAGCAGAGAGAAAAACACTTGTGGCAAGGCAGAGAACATCAAATTAAAGATGTAATTTAGTCAAGCATCAAACCTGTAGCCCCAGACTTAACTGAATTAGAGGTGAGAGACTATGTTTTAATTTTTTGGCAAAAAACTCAATTTCGTACCTGTCCTTCATCTTTTACAGCTTCAGAATCACCTGAATAAAAAATGAGAAATACAACACTGTAAGTAAGCTGAGTTGACAGTATAAAGTGTTATGCTATGACTGTAATAGAGTCGTACTGTATGTCTAAGCATTCTGAATGGATGATATAAGTGAGCTCTTGCAGTTGTTTTTCAATATATGATGCAGTGTATCTTGATGTTTCCACTCTAGACTAACACAAACAAAAGCATAAGCAGGATGAAATATTTTGTCCATTAAGCTATGCTTCTATCCCAGCTGAGTTGACCTTCAGTTGACATCATATTTTGATTAGCATTTCCCATTATTCTGCCAAGAGAATTTATGAAATACAAGTTTCTTTTTTCTTTAAATTATCGTAAATGCTAGTCGAACTCATGACAGAATTTTATTTCCATTGACAAGAAAAGTCTACATCGTATACTCGGAAAATGCTCGAAAAATGCTAGCCAAAAATAGTGACCCATAACTCCTTTTGAGGAAGGCGATCAACTCAGCTGGTCTGCATTATAGTACAACTGTTGAGAATCTGGTTACCTTGGAATCATGGAAACCTTAGAGATAGCTAGATAACAGATATTATAAATTGGCCAAGAGCCTTCACCCAATCCATGATATCATGTAAAACTGACATGATAAATGTATTAGCTGTAGGTTTTTCTGCAGATTATACATTTATCATGTCAAGTTCACTCAATGTCATGGAAAGATTGAAATACGTTTGCTATTTTTTCGAAATCAAGATTAAATCTTCATTCTTAGTTTACAAGATGTATAATAAGACAATTATGGAATTCGGTTTTTGCTCGCATGGTAAGCTTATCTGTAAGCTTGAAGTATAGATAAAACCCTCATAAAAAAGCTTGAAAGTCAAGAATGACATCACTTATTTGTGTTAGAAGAACAGATACACATAACGTTTTGTTTTTTACTTAATTTATCACCTCAAATAAGGCAAAAATAGATCTTTAAAACTCTTTTATATTGAAATACCAAGCACCACGTGATATGATCTCAAACACACACGACACAAAAAACTCTCCAAAAACTTTTTTATTTTGTCTTCAACGTCAAGAATGACCAACATTCATTGACTTACCTTCTTTAGGGTTCGTTTCAGAAGTTGATTCGTTCTCAGACTTGAGTTCTTCTGCTGTTTTTTCGCTTTCTGCAGTCGGAACTTCAGTTTTGTCTTCCACTGCCGCCATTTTGAAAGTGAGGAAGGAATGTCGTGAGGGACTTGGTTCCACATGTGCGCAAACCACAGGAAGCCCGCAATTGCAGTCTAGAAAGCCGCATTTTCAGCTTATGGGGGTGGGGGGAGGTTGGCATCTCCACAACTTATCCCCTGAAAACTAGTTGGGTGATGTAGAAATCAAACGCATTATATAGAAACTTCCTAGCTATATTTGAGACACAATCCTCCCATGCCCACAGGCTGGAAGACAAAAGAAACTAGAAAACCTATCCCTTCTCACGTGCACCCCTTTCATCGGCATTATGAGAATTTATTCTCGTGTAATGCACATGATTAAAAAATAAGGGAAAAACGAAACATGTATCATTACACTGACTGTTATTATAAAACACTGTCAGACTCGTGTTCAACTACTGGGTGTGACCATGTGGTAGGGGTGATCGGCGGTCCATTTAGGAGTTCCTACTCAAAAGTCAGCTATGTAACATGACTCTGTATACCTTTTAGGGTCAATTCTTATTCAAATTCCCTTCGACAGCTTTTTTAAATTATGCATATCTTTTAGGGGTTGTTTTCAAAACCAACTGCCAACCACCCCTAACACTTGAATGAAAGAAACCTCCCCCCCCCCCCCGTTCAAATTCAATGAAAACAAATCAAATAAACTCATAAATCAAACTTATAATTCTACTCACTAAAAATGTGTACAACCAATCATCAATATATTACTATCAAACATAAGACATAAGAGTACAAACAGATAATATCCGTGAAATACAAATTACTAAATAGTACAAAATAGTGCTAATTAAACAATAGAAAACAATAGAATTTTCAAAAATTGTACTATTTAGTAATAACTAATGTTTCACAGATATACTGTTTGCACTCTATTATCCCCTTTCAGACAATTTCATTCTCTTGGAAATAAGATTCTTTTTTTTTGTGTCACATCATAACAGGCATGTCTGGTAAACAAAGAAACAATATTCAAGGGAATGATACATGGTCTAAAATGAGAAAAAATTACACCCACAATGGGTCTATTGAATCTTCAATATTTATAACTCATTGCTATTTTGAGCTGCCAATACAGGTTTATATTGGCCGTAAGTTGAGAGAAAATATATTCTGTATTGGCAGTAGTATTTTCTTCCAATGCTGTCAATATAACCGGTATGTGCAGCTCAAAATGGTAATAAGTTTTGTATCGGGATTCTCCTATCGCCTGGTAATTCTGAGCCGATAATATGGGTTTATATTGGCGGCTCTCTCACAATCAAACTTATAGGAGAATCGTGATGCATTAACAAGTTGTTTCTTTTTCTAAATAAAATATTCTTACACTGTTGTCTGCATGTTCTGCACAAAGAAGTAATAATAAGCAAAAAAGACATAAAACATCTTGGCAGATCCAAAGAAAAAGCATAATGATTGCTACTTCTGTTTACTTAGCAATATCTTTTATAAGATTTTCCTTCATTTTTTGTATTAATGGCAGTGCAACTAGTAAAGTAGGCTCAGATTTCTGTTGGTGTACAAAACCCTCACAGCTGGAAATCTGAACCTACTGGTAAAGTTGCATTGCTTGGACATTTAGCCTAAGTTATGCTGAACATCCCAAATATATGACAAGCATTTTCATCTGCATTATATTGCATGAAAGGTGCATGCGAAGACATAATAGTCATTTGGGATTTGCACCTTGTCCAGTAGTTTTTAGGCCAAACAGTGTCATAAATAGATTACATTTGATTAATTTAATTATCTTGTTTGCAATCAAACCTGGATTAGCACTATTGAATCACTTGTGACTAGGTGTGTATATATTATATTTTATATGTATACTGAATATCCTGACTTAACTAATCAAGTTCTAAACTGTGCTCCTAGCATTGTGTTGAATCAGGGTGGCACAGGGGGGGTATCAATCACAAATCACGAACAATTAAATTGTTTCAAGAATTCACAAATCACAAAATATGATTATTAATAATGAATAACCTTCAGCTGATACTAGGATGTAGGGTGAAGAACAAATTTTCACGAATCACCGTCTTCAAAATATTAAAACAGATCATGCATCAGGGGGAATGAAATTCATGAATCACGCACTTTTTTTTTTAATTCCACGAATCACGCTCCAAAAAAAGGCCGAATCATGTGTCACTCCTGTGCCACCCTGTTGAATAAAAGAATGCATTTTGGACCTGCATGTGTCCTTCTCTAAATATAGCAAGTTTGAATAATACATTAGGGTGAAAAAAAATGGTACAAAATATTAATCTGTTTTGAGTGCTTTAGTAAATTAAAAAGGACATCGATTGTTTTCCCTTCAGGTGGGAAATCTGATATTATATACAGTTCAACTATGTGCAATTTATAACAAAATGAATCACATTGGACAAAAAAGGTCTATGATCACAACAATTCTTTGCAACTTTTCATCGTTGAATGTCAACTGTATCTAGCTCTTACAATAGTTTATGTCTCAAAACAGTAAAAACTACATGTCCAGAAGCTTTTTGTAATTTAAGACTTAAGACAGAAAATTGCTTGACTCTCTATGAATAGGCTGGAGTAAAATGCCATATGATCAATACCCTGCTTAATTCTCTGTATCATGATGAGATGCTTGTCCTGTATCTTGTAAAATAGCTTATCAATGTGCAGTAAAAGTTGTTGCTTGCAGGCAAATACCATTCAAATCAAAGCTGGTATTTCACCAATAAATCATTCTTCTCTCCGTCTTCATGTCTTGAAAGGGCTTTGCTTGGATGCTGTTTGCTTGTACCATTCAAGCTACAAACAATACTCTCCATATTCACTTCACATTTCTGTCATTACCTTCAGGCTTTCATATTTTTGTCAAAATTCTTAGAGCAAAACTTTTTCATTAAGCCTTTCTTTGCCTGATGTGATCCATGTAGTTATAATGTGAGTAGGCATTAACTGTGTTGACCAGGATTGTCTTTCTTTGGTGGATCCCTTGGAGAATCTGGATCAACCTGCATGTCTTGGACCTCCTCAGCATCATGTCTTTGAACTGATGATGTAGACACCACTGTCATCAGATCACTAAAATCTAATGCTGTTCCTTCTTTACTCTAAAACAAAATAAAGCAAAGATGCACAAATTTATTTTGATTTTAAAATACATGATAAAATCTGGAAAATCTTTGAGTCAGCTTTGTTAATTTTATGTAAATTACAAGGATTTTCCACTGAAACCTTATGCCAAAAAAATCAAATGAATGTGGTTTTCCACCAGTCCCATATTTCAGTGTGAGTAAAAACTCATTGCTGCAAACTAAGTAAAGAAGCTGACTGATAGAGAATGTCAGTTTGAGAGGGAGCGTATGCCTCTGTCAATAATTTCAATTCCATAGTACGCTTTTAGTAGTCTTCTAAATACTTACAGCTTTAAAGTCTAAAAACATTTGTTTGAAAGCCAAGAAATCTGTAAAGCTCAAAAGCATTTCTACAATATCTGGTCCAATCTGATCTGATCTGTGCCTAGTGGAATAAAAACAAATACATAAGATAGTTAATAATAAACAATTAGGGTCAGAGGATTAGGTTATTCCTGACCATCTAGTACTTGTGCTTCTTTTTTATTTCCTTTTCTAGGAATAGGGATCAGATCTAATACAGTTGATCATTAAGGTCTGGGCTTCCTGTGGTGAACAGTCTCATTAGCGACCATGGTGATCGACAAAAGAGTACAATTCTGCCCAACTCCTTAGGAAAGCTATGTAGTGTGCTTCTAAAGAATTATTATGCAAAATCATCTACCTACTTAAACTATTTCATACCAAGTGATTGCACACTTGTCCAAATATGAGTCAGGTGTATTTGTGTCACGAGTGAAGTGTAATTTTTTTTTTAAATACGATTCCCTGAAATTAGATTTTGTACTTACTGTGTTAACTTCATAAAATCCTCCATTGAAAAGGATGGCATTCTTCTCTTAAGTTCATCATCAATATATTTTTCAACAGTTTGTTCCTGATTCAAAATAAAATTTTGTCTCAGTTTAAAAAATGGGAAAACTGCAGGCATTTCAATTCAACTAATCATATGCATGCAGCAGTCATCATTATAGCAAGTATAGCAGGGCTCAAAATAGCGGCCTGCCAATGGCCAAAATGCAGGTCAAGTTTTACTACTGTCAGGCTAAAACTATTTTGAACTGCCAAATGGAAAATAAAATGGCAGGGGAAATTTGCTCCAAAACTATTTATCCTGCCGAAAATAAGAAACTGTCTGGCCATTTATCTTTTCTATTTCTAGCCCTGTATAGTACACCTATTGGTGAGTATTGATGCAGCCACTGGTAATGTTGTCACTCAAAACTTTCTCTCCTTACTAGTATTTTGTGATGAAAATTAATTCTCAGGTGTAGCCCAATATGCAGGACTTGAAATAACAGCCAGTCAAAACTTGGCAACGTCTGGCCAAAATTGAAACTTGTCCAGCCAAATCTTTGCCTTACCAGTCATTTTGGTCAGTAACATTGAGCCAGGAAAAGGGTATATGACCAAGCTAAGACTATTTGGTTGGTCATCATGACTGGCAACTGACTGGCCATTATTTCAAGCCCAGTGCATTAAAACCTTACAAACCAATTATGGTCCAACATGCCTCAAAATAAAGGCTGGTCAATCAACAGACAATCTCTGGTCAAAATTTATTAGCACTTTTCCAGCCAAAGTCACATTAACTGGTCACATGTTGATCAGTCCAATGTGGCCAGTAACCATGTCCCATGTCCAGTCATTGAGCAGCCATTATTTTTTTGCTATTGGTCCAATACATTTACTACGCTTCTCAGTTGAGCTTGGAACGACTGAAGTTTAGTCATAAAGTTTTAATGTCTAGCCACAACAGACCTTGAGAATGATCCCTTCTGATTGGCTGTATTTGTTTGAGCTGAAATATCTAACCAGCGAAACCAATTCAGCCAATCAGAAGCAATCATTCTCACAGTCTATGGTGGCGGTTGCCCTTGGAAACATTAAGAGCTAGATGTTAAAATTTTATGACAAAACTTCAGTCATTCCAAGCTCAACTGAGAAGCATAGTATCTATAGTTGACTCATCAACTTACATATTCTTTGAAAATTTCTGTATAAATTAGTTTGTTTTCTTCTGTATCTTCAAAGTGATCAACATGCTTCTCCATAAAGCTATTCAGCATTGTTTGAAACTCATCTTCTGCATCATTGTCAAAACAAACAATAAAAATGTTAAGTGTTTCTGTGAAGGTTATTATTATTATAAATGAACTGCTTCAACCTTAAAATTTATAAAATAAATGTAATAACCAAGCTTTCAGGCTAAAATCTTACGAGGATTATTTGGCATGTGCTGCAAATGTTCCAATGGAAACAGGTAATGGGCGGCATATTCAGGGCAGAGTTATAGGTGTGTGGGGCTTGGCTGTCAAAGAGTGTGGTTAAAAGGTTATACATAGAGCCCAAAGTGATGTTAACTTGGACTAATTACCACACATACATGTAAGTTAGTGAGTAAACCAAACACACTTTACCAAAAGATACAAAGATATGAGAAGTGAAGTGTAATGACTCTCGCTCTGAAGATGGGTATGGTTTACGAGAAATGGACATCACAACTAAATCTATCTATGGACTGACACACTCAAACCCACAAATTATGATGCTTATCTTTCAAAGAACATTTGATTTTTAATAAATGTGTGAAGATATAAATACATCTTTCACTGTATTTACCCATTATAATGTCTTCTAAGTGACCAACCGTGGTGTCAAACTTTTTGTCAGCCCTACTGGACCTAAAGGATACATATGAAAATGATAAGACGAGAAGTTTGACATGTTGTTAGGCAGAAAACAAAGCAAAGTTTTTGCATTAGAAAATTCCGTTTTCCGTTTCCCAGTGCCCGACATTGCTGCTGAGAAAACCAGGGCTATAGGTGTGGTTGGCGTAGTGGTGAGAGCGGTCGCCTCTCACCAATGTGACCTGGGTTCATGATTGATGGACTCAATGTTGAATGTGAGTAGAGTGGTTTGCTGGTCCTCTTCTTTGCTTCAAGGGTTTTTCTTTGGGTTCTCCAGTTTTCCTCCCTCTTCCTTTCTTTCCATTAACTTTTAATTCAATCTAGAAAGGCCTAGATGAAAATTACTCTTTGTGTAATTCTAGTAACCCTACCAAATTGTGTAGTTTGTATAGTTATGTTTTAGCTATATTATAAATAATATTATTTGGATAACGAAAACTATTTTTTTCGTGGATATGTATTCTATTCTTATTTCAACTGTGTGTGAACTGCATGCCTTGGCTTGTTCTCCCAACTTAAAACAATTTAAGAGCTTTGAAATACACCTTTCGATACACATACAAAAATCTGTCGTATCAGGTTAAATACGTAAACAGCTATATTCCATTATCAAATATTTTAATAAAGTAACTTTAAATCATTTTAAACCTTTAAGGAAAACTTTCAGAAAAGTGTCGAAAATTTCATATTTATTCAAAGTTTAGCTTGCTTTAAAACTCCCTCTAGCAATACAGCTTAGAAACAAAGATGAAAGACAGTTAGTCAGTTTAACGAGCGTTCTTAACACTCCAAGAACAAAAGACTAATTTGATCCAGCATCTGCAGCTGTTTGAAATATTGGTTACAAAAACACGTCACAAACAAACCAAAAATACTCATCCAAAACTCACGACAAATCTGGATATTTACCTTCCCATTGCTAGATTTTCTTCTAAATCTAATGAATGTAGCCCTGAAAATTAATTATAATAGCGGAAAGGATGAGTAAAGGAAGGTAAAAGTAGAGACATATTTGTTGTTATAATCTTGTTTCTTACCCGCCATCTTGGTTTGAACTGTTATGATGGGGGATCACCGCTGGATCAAGTACTGATGGTTCAGATCCCGCGGGTCTACGGGACAAGTAAGGGATTTGGGGTTTGCCCTTATTCATGAATATTACCCGCCTTTGTTCTCCAAGTAACCAAACATTTTATTAGAAATAATGCATAAAAATAACAAATAGGGTTTGTTTTATCAAGTTTTGGAAAAAAGAATTTTTTTACGTTGCAAAAAATTTACCAGATGTTTTTGAGGGCTTCAAGTGGCTAGTTCCAGTCCTCCTCGGTTGGGTGTTTATTCCAAGACAGTCGCATGGATTTGTGAGACGATCGCGATCGAGGAGTTGATGTAGCGATCTTTTGTGGATGATGGCAGTGATCTGTCATTTTTTCAGCCTGGTGTGAATCTCCATTGGTTTTACTAACGCTGAGACAAGCAGAGGTCAAAAAGCAACGAAATCAAAGCGTTTGATCCAAGTCGAACCGATCTCGTCGAGTCAAGGAATCAACTACGCGTACAGGACTTTTGCATGAAGTTGTGTTCCTAAAAAAAGATCAATCAACTTCCTCGATCGTGCAGGTATTGTGTATGGAGCCAAGGATCGATACTGGCAATTGATTTCCAGTTGAAAACTAACACCAAATAGCGTGCAGTCTTTCTGGGTCTGTGAAAAAGGAAGTGATGGCGACCTTGATTAGTGAGTCCATTCACCGTGAATGAACCCCGATGAACTAACTGTTTTGAGTTATCGAGCGCCTTTTACCAATATCAAACATGGTTGAAAATAGTGTCAACTAGTTGGTTGATTATTTGACTAGCAGATATGGGATGCTGTGGATCAAAATCGAAGAAATCCATTGATCTCGAAGACTGCTCCTACACCAAAAAGAAAGACAAAAACAAATATGCATTAGGGTGAGTGAGCATTCAATGAGTATAGCTTGATCCATAGGCATGCTAGGGGCTTTGATTTTCACTGATTTGTTATTATTTCCGTATTGAAACCTTTCAAATTAACCTAAAATATTTTCTCTACAGGCAAAAATATTTTTTCTAAGAATGATTTATGTCATCAGTTTGCAATCCACTTAAAACATGTCGTTCATCTAACACAGCCATTAGACAATCAGTCGCTGCAACTGAAATCTAATTTATTATGGCTTTTCATTTCTGTGGGCGAAATTAAACTCGGTTGATAAAGATTGCACGAATAATCAATTATTTCGAAGCGTACATTGAAATATCACAAATTTTAATTGATCGATCACAACTAAAGTGAATTTCGCTTTATGAATTGTAATTGTAATTGATTCGTAAGTAAGGGAGGTAACGCATTATTAATCAGCCTTAAATAATGTACTTCATGCTAGAATATTTGCAAGTCTAATAGTGTTATTAGAGTTCCGGTGATTTAAAAAAAATTTCGCTTTCTAAAAGATTGCCTTAATGGTGACATTTTAGCTTTTTTTTTTTTTACCAAGAGATTTATGGAAGACTTGCGTGTATGTTGTTGGTGATGAAAGTAATGAATTCATTAATAACACACCCTGGTGTCTCAAAAAGAAGAAAAATAAAATGGTCATAAATCAAGAAACTAAGATTTATAGTGCCTATAACTCTTCCAGACCCTTCCACAGTTTTCCTTTTTCTGTATGGCTTATCAGCTATTTATGCGTCTTCTATACAGAAAGCGAAAAAATGTGGAAGGGTTATAATCAGCCCCAGTATTTATGCAGATTTTAGAGATCAGCTGTTTTGCAATTTCATTCCCGATCATCCTTCCTCGGTCTCATTCAATTCGGTATTTTAATTGTAAGTATTTTTTCTTATTTTTTTTTTTTCTACTGTTGTTTACAATTTCTGCCCCATCGAATTATCAGTCCTAGAATAGATGATCGTTATCTGGTCGTTAGGTGGTCATCTTTCAGAGCTGGTCGCCTTCGACAGGTTTTTTCCCCGCACGTGTTCAGTATAACATAACTAGACGCTCTTGGAGCGTTTGTTCAGGCTTATGAGGCAGACATTTCCACTAATGAACAGGCAGCAACCTCTGTCAAATTTGTTTTCTAGCGCTGTAAATCCTGATTTGTCTTAAATGTTGTGAGGCAGTGAGTATAAGGAGTACCTTGTCGCATCCGTTTGCTCCAGCATCACGTAATAGACAGAAATATCGATGAATAACACTTGACTTTGAACTTTCCTTTGATCGAAGTTCATCTCACGTTATCCGCACGTGGTAATTCGAGAGTTTAAGAATCCCGTTTACGGCAAACGTGAAACGTCAGTTGACCAGTGAAAAGTTCTTTAAAATTAGTAAAAAGGAATCGCAAAAATCTCCGAGTCGTAGATAAACAAAATAATATTTCTTTTTGTTAAGAAAGTTTGCAAAAGGTAAAGTGAAATACAGGAAAACGAAGAAAACTTGGTCACGTTTGCCGTTTGCGGGAGAAAAAAACGCGAATCTTAAGCAAAGGTGACGTCTATTTTTTCTTCGCCATGTAAAACTGGAGTCTTAAACTCAAAATCAGCATTCAAGTATTAGCTTATCACATATTGCTTATTTGATTTGAGTTGCGGAAGGGACCCAGTCAAAATTAAAAAATAAAATTTTAAACTGAAAGCCGTAAGCAGTTCTTCAGCACTGAAAAACTGAATTCGTTCCTTACCGTGTCTTTCTTTTAAGAAGTTTCAAATTTCAAACATCTCTTTAAACGTCAGCAATTTTGTCCATTTGGATCATGCCGTGAGCATTCAACCCCACCCGTGTCCCCGTGTGATCCCAAGATTCCTTCTAGAATCAATGCTCACCAAAAACATCGAAGTCTCAGGGCTCGAAACCTGCACCACTTTGCTAGTAGAAAAAAAATATTACTAGCAACACTTTGTGGACTAAGAAGTTAAATTCGAGCCCGGAGGCTTACCTTCTTAGGAAATTCTGCAGATAACGTAAATCAGAATGGAATTGTACTCGACTTGACAGTTCAGTGAAGTCACGTCTTCTCCGTGTGCATGTGTGCTAAAGCTGGTAGTTGTGTAGTTCTGTTCTCTGTTAACCCTTGACCTGAAGACTTCAACATTATTATTACATTTGTCTGGCATTCATTGTTGTCTAAAAATACATCTTATAAAGCGTAAACAGGGATATTAAACTAATATAGTGATATAGTGAAGGCGTTTTGGAAAAATTTACTTTATGATATCGAATTTCAAATATCAGGTTGGAACAAATTATCCCGACTGACAAGAGGTTCAAGAAGTTAATTTGTTTCAGTTGATGAAGGAAGAGACACGTCTCTTATTTAATGGGCTGAACTATATATTTCGTTATCGTTTGTACTACGAGGGCAATGCATTTGAAAAGCTATATGCAATGTGAAATTATGCAGTGTATTAGGACTTGTGCGCAATGCATCTCGACACCTATGCAGTGCAATATGACTTGTGCGCAATGCATCTCGACACCTATGCAGTGCAATATGACTTGTGCGCAATGCATCTCGACACCTATGCAGTGCAATATGACTTGTGTGCAATGCATCTCGACACCTATGTAGTGCAATATGACTTGTGTGTAATACATTACGAGAGCTGTGCAATGCAATATGACAATAAAGTAATGAACTATTGCTTGTGCGTAGTATCATTTGTGCGCGATACTTTGTGTTAATGTCAGGTTTGCGCTAACAGAATGAGTAATACGACGACAATCTTCTGACAGGTATTGTTTTATAGTTATTAATTGAATGCAAACCCTAACGGTATGTCCGTTGTTTCTTTCCAGTTCCGGCAATCAAGGTAGCTATCAATCACTTAGTAAACTCGGCGATGATCATCCTGATGATGAACAGAATAACTCACCCGACAAGTCTTATAACCTCAGCCTTCCCCAGGACGAGTCTACTGCTGATCCTCTGCTTATAAAAGAGCCCATGCACGGCTCTGCTTCGTCTTTAGATGAGCTCCTTGGAAAGAAAGAAAAGCCTCTCAAGAAGAACAACAGTAAAAAAGAAGAAAAGGAATCCGTCAACTCCTTCAAGAAGCAGAAGAAAAATGATATCTCAAAACCGGAAGATGTTGGTATTAATTTTCAATCGGCTGAGAACAAACTTACCGGTTCTAATGTTGAGTTCAAGACATTGGACCGTGAACCACGACGATTAGATACTGGAAAGCCCCTTGTGGCAGATAAATGGAAGAGCGAGCCGTTACTGAATGAACCTAAGAACGAGAAGCCTAAACTCCCTGACATTAAGAAGCTGGGGTCAGTGCCCGATGTAGCTGTTGAGCCAGTAAACCAAACTGCAAGTGTGAGGACGTTAGAGCATACCCAGAAGCCTAAGACTGTGGAGGCCCTGCGCGCACATGTTTTTATGGGACACTTAAATGTCAAAGTACCAAAAATTGCTAGGATGGTGCGATTGTACGTGAGCACTACGTTTACAGGTAAGAACCCTACCCCCTTCCCTTGCGTGCGCGTTCTTAACAAAGTGACTTATTGTTGACCTTCTTTTCTTTAGATACACAAGTAGAACGGAATGCTTTGATTGAGAGAGTTTACCCTAAACTCAAAGAGTATTGCCAGGAGCATGGGTACGAGTTTCAAGTGACTGACATGCGTTGGGGTGTCAAGGAACCACATCTGGATGACCACATGTTTGGGGATCTCTGCATCCGGGAACTTGAAATCTGCAAAGCGATTTCCACCGGGCCAAACTTTGTGGTAAGGGAGACTGATTTCAAACCACGCGTCAATCCCTAGAGTATCATTTCTTTGCTTAACGGTTGCGCATGAGAAGACACTTGTTTACTGACTTTTTTGTTTTTATGAGGGTAGCACTTAATACCCAGTGGCTAACAAACCTGTGGCCGTCGTTCCATGATCGAATTGGAATTTTGAAGTTCATTTTTGAGGAAAACCGGAGAACCCGGAGAAAAACCCTCGAAACACGGGAGAGAATCAACAAGGAACACTACTCACACACGACACAGAGCCCTGCGGGACTCGAACCCGGGTCGCATGCATTAGCGAGAAGCGAGCGCTCTCACCGCACGCCGTCGTGCTTCCCTAAAAGCAAAATGCCTAAGCTAAAGAGGTCTATTTCTGAGTTAATCTTATCAATCTTGCTTCCATGATATATTGGCATTAGGTTAGAGTGCTTTTCTGTGAGCCTAACATCTCCAGACGCAGTGCGCTGTCCCGTTTTTTGACTTACAGTGCATGGTGAAAGCTAAAACATGAGACGTCTCAAAGTTGTCGAAGTCAGAGAACCATGCAAAGCGCTCCATTTCTAACAACATTTCAGCAGATATTGATGTCTAATCTTTCTCATCTTGCAGACTTTGTTGGGGCAAAAATACGGTTTTTGTCCTTTCCCGCCAAGAATCTCCATAAGTGAATTCGAAGCACTCACGGCTGCTATTGAAGACACCGATGACAAAGATCTCATCGAAGAGTGGTTCAAACGAGACGATAATGCTGTCCCCCCTGAATACTTATTGCAGTCAGTTACCTCAAAGTTTCCTGGCTTTGTTAATCCATCGAGTAAAGAGACCAGAAAAGCAGCGTGGAAAGGATGGCTGGTAGTGTTTGAGAGATTACGAAGTATTCTCAGGACAGCAGCAGCTAAGGCCTTGAGTAAAGATGCGGCTTATAAGTACTGCGTTTCAGGTGAGAATTTCTGCTTCTTTTTTGTAATGAGATTCAAAGCTAACAAGTGCGTACTTCATACAATCTAAAGGCGCGGAAATATGAGCACCAAAATCGTGCAACTTGTCGCGCAACATTGTTGCGTTGCAAATTGGTTGCAGAGCGAATGTTGGTCGTATTACCACCTCGCGCGCAACAAATTCCCATTGTTACAGAGAGTAGAAAGCGCTTCTGCTTCTGCAACAAAGTCGCGCAACAAAATTCAGTTGTTGCACGGGGTGGTAATACGAGCCACATTCACTCTGCCACTTGCAACGCATCACTGTTGCGCGATAAGTTGCACGATTCTGTTGCTCGTGTTTCCGCGCCTTAAGAAAACTGAACTGCATGTCTTCATTCGAAAATCGAAACCTTCCATTTCCATGACTACTGGTTTCAACTACGCTTCCGGTTGATTCTTATCCAATCAAAAGTCTTGCGTATAGCAGCATTCATAACCAAAAGCCATTGTCTTATATTAGTTTCCTTTTCTATTCTACCCAGTCTCTGAAAAGGAGATTGAGCAAGGGATCATCAACGCGCCCGACAGGAACTCTCAAACCCTCTGGTTCAAGCGAACCATCATCGACTTGAAGGAAAACCTTAAAAGTGACAAATCAGACAAATTCATTGACATAAAGGAAAAAGGCAAGAAGTCCAAAGAAAAGGGAGCCAGTAAGACCGTACAGCTTCGAGAAGTCGACAAGTCGTCTCAGACTTTACTGAAGGATCTCAAAGACAAGAAGATCAGTAAAGTGTTGGACAAGTCTAATATCTACTCTTATGACATCAAATGGGCTTCCAATAAAAATGAGAGAGAAACGAGTTTGACGCATGTGGAGTTCCTCAGTAAACTATGCCAGGATTTCTACCTGGTTATAAAGAGGAGAATCTCGGACGGGATCAAGGAACGCGACGCCAGTGATTTCAAAGAAAATGACAAGGATAACATCTTCGAAGAAGCGACTCAACACATTGCTCTTTGTCAATGGAAAACCATGGATTTTCACGGTAGAGAAACTCTCCTGGCGAGAATACGAGCGTATTTAACAAACACATGTAGCTCTCCACTTGTCTTGTACGGTGGGTCTGGCTGTGGGAAGTCGTCAGTGGTTGGTGTGGCTGCAAAGCACGTGCGCTCGTGGGTCAGTCGAGAAGCCATTGTAGTGCTGCGTTTCCTGGGTACCAGCCCAGACTCGTCTAGTTTACGATTGGTTCTCCGGAGTATTTGTCTTCAGCTGTGTCGAGCATTTGGTGTGAATTGCAACTTCGTTCCCCAGGTAACGATAGATACATTCCCATAATTTTTTAATTTTGTGTAGTTTGGATTTTTTATTTTTTTGATTGAGAGGGAGAATCACAATGATGAATGCTTTGTCCGCTGACTTAATTCCTTCTTCAACATTCTTCATAGGATTACCACGAGTTAGTTCGTGACTTTCAAGACCGACTTAGTATGGCCAAGTCAAATCGACCAATCATTGTCTTCCTCGACTCGTTAGAGCAGTTATCTCCTACTGAAAATGCTCATCTTGTCGCTTGGTTGCCAAGGATACTTCCTTCGCATGTGCATGTGGTGGTGAGCACCCTTAAGGATGACCGATACGCTTGTTTAGGCTCACTTCGGGTAAATATGCTAATAACCATTATTACGAGTGTTTCAGAGTTATATTTTACAGCCAAAAATTCTTTTACGCAATTCCTTAACAGTGTATTCAAATGAAAATTCATTCTTAGGCATGCACATGCGAATCTAAGTTATTTTTCTTTTTGTAGAAATTGATCCCCGACTCGTCCTGTTTTGCGGAAGTGACATCACTAACTCAGAAGGATGCGTCAGCTATCCTATCGTCCTGGCTCAAGCATGACAACCGACAGTTAACCGACGCTCAAAAGAAAATCGTGTTAGACGCCTTCAAATCTTATCCATCACCTTTCTACCTTAAACTCGCCTACGAGCGAGCGCTCACATGGAAGTCGCACACGCCGAAACAAGAATGTACCCTAGAAGCTACAGCGCCCTTAATGATTGAAGCATTCTTTGAAAAAATGGAAAAGAAACACGGTAGGGTATTTGTTGGCACTTTGTTTTCTTATCTGACGATAGAAAGAAATGGTCTTAGTGAATCAGAGTTGGAAGATCTTCTAAGCTGTGATGAAGACGTGCTTGATGAAGCATTTCGTTACTGGTCGCCACCTATACGTCGTTTTCCGACGGCTTTATTGGCCCGACTGCGCGCCGATCTGGAGCCGTATCTACTCGAACGATGTACGAACGGTGTACGAGTCTTTGCATGGTACTATCGTCAGTTCCGCGAGATTGCAGCCAAAAGGTATTTTGATAAAGTCGCAGGTCAGGTCAAGAAGATCCACTGTCACTTAGCGGATTATTATCACGGACGGTGGACGGAAGGGGCCAAGAAGGACGACGGAAAGGGAGTGTTAAAGGACCGCCATGTTTCTGTGCAACCCTTTAAGTTCGGCCAGAAGGAGTTCAATCTGAGAAAACTAAACTTGCTTCCTTACCATCTTCTGCGAACCGGAGACGTCGAGAAACTAAAACAACAAACCTTGTGTAACTATGAGTTCATGTCAGCAAAGTTACAAGCGACATCTCCACGCCATGTTTTGCATGATTTCACCGATGCTCTCAGCTACTTCCCCTCAGACAAGGACATTGCACTTGTACTCGAAACGCTCCAGTTATCACGTGATGCTCTTACGATATCTGCTGACCAGTTGTCGGCTCAACTCATTGGTCGCCTTTCTGCGCCCCGTTCTCCCAGTCCCGCCATCGCGCGGTTGTTACGTCAGGCTCATCATCCCGCGAACTTCTCGTTCATTCCAAACATTTCCTGCCTCAACCGACCGGGTGGAAAACTGGTCCACTCGTTACCAGATCTCGAAAACGCACTAGTTCTCAGCAGCGATAGCACCAAGGCGTTGTCTGTGTCCGGTGATAAGGATATACTATTATGGGACGTACAGGATGGCAGCGTGCTACAGACCATAGAAAGCACAAGTGACGTCAAACAAGTCTTGTTCTGTCTTGATGACAAGCACGTCGTTGCATCTTGCAATGGCGCGATTCGACAGTGGTTTTTGAAAACTGCTAAGTTGAAGTTCGAAATAGAATCCACCGAGGCTGCAGCGCCGATCTCTGTTGCACAGAATGGAAGCACAGTGGTAGCGATACTGGACATGAAAATCATAACTGCTAAAGCATCTGATGGCAAGGAACTCCAAGAATTCGAAGATGGCGACTCTGCACATGACAAACTGGTTAGCATGGAAAACTTAGTGGCCTTAGCAAGCTCAGGTCAACGTTACGTCAAAATATTTGACATTGAAAGTCAAACCATTCTTAATACTATTCAAGTATTTGGAGAGAATTCAAAGGATGTTGTTAGTACTATGACATTAAGTCCCTTCAATGAAGGCCAACTGATTGTCTACTCACACAAGTCCTCTAGCGTCAGGGTCTTTGATATCAAGTCCACTAACTGCCTTCACGTCTTGGGCCCTGACATTTTGTACCCCGCGATTACGAGTGATGGACATTACATGATGTGCACCAATTGTTACAATGATGTCAGCGTGTGGAACCTCGAGACTGCAATGAAGGAGAGGAACGTGATTCGTCACCCACCGTCTACTGCTATCAACCATATTATCAGCAATAACAAGACCATCATAGTAACCGTGTCTGATGATAACATGGTGAGAGTCTGGGATCTAGAAAGAGAAGAGGTAAGAAAATAAGGAAATCATATTCTGCGCAATGTTGCGCAACCAACTTTAAAGCAAAAGTGATTCTCGGTCTTGAAATTTGCTATTTCTTTGCCAACAAATCATGAAAATATTCATGAAATAATTTCTCGATTTTACAGCGGTAATTCGGTTGCGCATGCGCGTAATTTGCCCCCATTTGACAGAAATTAGAAAGGAGAGAATGAAGGAACAAGTTAAATGTAAAATCAATTTCCCGAAAAATTCGATTTTTTTGACCCACAATTTTTTTTTATGGAATCGTATAGTTTTATGGTGGTTGTGCGGGATCCCTGTGGTTTTGTGCTCCAAAAATCGCATTTTTTTAAATGTATCTTTCTTGAAAAAATTCGAATCAGTTAAAAAGTTTTTTACATTACCTTTATGAATACATAAGAATATTTTCAGATTTCCGTTAATTTTGTCGAGAAAACCGATGTTGTACTCTGTACCCTTACACCTCACATATTGCAAATGTGCGCACTAATAGAATTGTGTGTCCTTCACTAATTTTTCAAAATATTACCTAATTTTCTATCTTTCTTAAAATCTTGTAGGTATTCTATCTAAACAGTTCTTATCTTCCAGATTAGAGTTGAAATTATTTTAAAATGTCTGAAAAATAGCCAAAAACTTTCAAAATCAAATGTTTTAAATCCTGGAGTCACACCACAGGGACCCCAAACGGCTTCAGCGGTAAATAAACGACTTATAGAAAATGAAGATATTATTTTTGCTCGAATATTTTATACTCCTTGGAAACTACTTTTTACACTCTTTCTAATTATGTAAAGAAATTGGGAGATTTTGTTTTATCTTATAGAAAATAAGCCGATTGAAATTTTGTTCCTCAAAACACGTTTTTTCGATGACCCCCAAAATTGGAGAATTTAAAAAGTGACTTTTTCAGAGCAAATTTCATATCGTTAGAAAGCCCAGGTTTAAGGCAATACGGTTCTGGCGTCGTTTTGTCAAAATAGGTTAAGCTGACGATTTTTTGGGAGAAGTTATTTTTCTTACCAGGAACGCCTGACCAAGGAAGAGCCATGTTTAACAATACTCTTTGTTTTTGCACTTCCCATTTTTCTTTCGTAATAAAATTAACAGTGGTAATACCTTATGAGATAAGGGTCTTAGAAACATCAAAAAAGTTTTGATTTTTTACAAAATGGCGAAAAAATAAAGGGGAAACGTTTTAACGAGCTTGGGCTTCCTGTGTCTGTTCTTGAAGTGACGTCATTTCATACACAGGAAACCGAACACCAAATTCAGCTCTAAAAAATAACTTTCACTAAATATTTTCAATTTTTTTCAATACCTATATTCATCTCGTTATACGAACTACTATCAGTGCAAGTTTCATGAGAATTCGAACTCTAGAAATATATGAACTAAGGATAGTGGGAAATCCATGAGCCTTTTAACCAGGCGTTCCTAGTAACAAACATTATCTTGTTCGTTAAAGCCTCAGTTTAATTTCTACCAACAAAATAGCCACAGATTAGTGTTCCGCGTAACAGTAGCTTTCTGATGATGTGTATATTACCGGGAAAAGCCACGGATTAGAATTCACGAATTTGGGGGGTCATCGAAAAAACGGTGTTTTGAGGAACAAAATTTCAACCAGCTTATTTTCCGTGAAATAAAGTAAAATCTTTAGATATGCTTACATATCCAGAAAGAGCCCAATTAGTACTTTATATTGAGCATAAAGTTTCACAAGAAAATATTTTAACATATTTTTTACAGACTGTTTTTTGACCGTTGGGAACTTTTGGGATACCTGTGGTGGGTTGCCAGGCTATCAAAAATAAGAAAAAGGAAAAAATATTACCTAATCTTCGATTATAGTGTAGATTTCTAAATTTAAGTGGAGTAATAAACTCCATTCCCTAAGGTTGAGTGTGTAAATCATCGAAGAATAAGGTTGTAGACCATGCTTCCCAAGGATACAGCACACATTTCTTTAAGTGCGCACACATGCAATACGTTAATGCAAGGGATCCCTAAATTTTGTAATTTTATTGACGAATTAGAAGAGTATATCCAAATATTTGTACATATTTCCAAATACTTTTAAGGCGCCTTTCTAACAGATGCATATTTCTGGCAAAAATAGTGAATTTAAATTTTTCAATTTTTTAGCACAGCACCACAGGGATCCCAACTGCTCTGGGTTGCAACATAACTATCCATAAAAAAATAAAAATTGTCTTTCTTCTTAAAAAAAACTTTGGGCATTAATATTTTTCCAATTTCAAACCGCTTAGAAAAAATGAATAAAATGGGCAAAACATGACGCCCTAGGTAAAGAGATCTATCAAATCGAGTATGTTATTACTTATTGAAATCTAATTATTGAAGTGGGATGCCTGTGTTATGAATAAGAATACCACAGGAAGCCCAAACTAAATTCAAAGCCAAGCAACCATTTCCGTCATTCGTGAAATCTAACAGAAAGGGTTGTAAAAGAAGCCATATACTGAGCTTTTAGATGCAGTATCATTTGTTAAACAACTTGTCTCGTGTAAAACAATACTCACCTTGTAGTTTAGTATACGGGATACGACGTCAATCATTCGAAGTCATTCATAACAAATAGAACTGAACTTTGTACTGATGTGTAATGTCCTCTATATAAGTAGTAGTAGTAGTACTCTCAAAAAGCGCTGAATCGAAGCTGCAGCGCCCAGCGTTTGCAGAATATACGAATCATTTCGTCGCTACCTTCGCCACACAAGATCTGCATCGAAAGGCTGTTGCGAAGTTTGAATAAGAATGTTTGGGGCGCTCATTTGTATTGTAATTATATTATTGTCTACAGGCGTCAAACGTGGACTTTGAAGACAACAAAGGTGATCGGTGCATCGAGTATCTCGCTATGATCAAAAGCAACATACAAAAACAAGTCGTTACCAAATCACGGGCGTCAGGTGAGTGATAACAAATGATTCAGTGCTTCTTGATATGCGGTCATTCTTGTGAGATCAAAATAATAAAAGACTAAGTCAGCCATGTAAAAATACTATATCAAATAGACCCCTTGCAGCACGTCGGAATGAAGCTCAATTTGGAAGACAAAACAATAGGTTTCAATTCTCAGGAGTTTGAATTTTTTGTCCTCAAAACTGAGCTGCTTTGACGTCATGTGAAAGGGGTCTATGTTCTGAGTAGCAAATCCAATAAAGCGGAAATGACATCATTGCAAACCAACACCATCGAGGAAAGGATGAAGCTGCGCTACCTTACCTGGAATGACAAAAGTACCTTCATCTCTTATCCAGTACTGTAATGTTGCTCAAAATACTCGCAGTTATCGTATTAAACGCTGAGGTAAACTCAGTAAAATATTCACTAATATTCACCACACTAGACATGGTATTAAAGGATTATGCATCTATTAATTGAACGTATATCAACAACGCGAAAATGGGAAGTCGGTGTGAGTGTGTATGAGTGAGATCCCTGGAGTTTTATGTAAACATGCTGTGATACCTCTGCTGGAATGTTTTCATGCGGTGAAAATGAACGGTCGGACCTGCTATGGTTGCAGTAACCTCTATAATACGGACACCTTGTTTACTACGGGCAAAGAGATTAGCCGACCGTATGCATGACGTTACTTATTTAGTTCTTTCTGTATACACAACACTCTAAAGGCTTCCAGTTAGGCCCACATGTTGAAGGGGTTCGAAGGTCAAAATTTGACGCGCATGTATTTGTTACCAACAGGGCCAATCAGCGTGTGGAACGTCATCACCTGTCAGCCAATCAGAACACTTACTGGTACAAACACTGATGAGATTCTCGTGGTTGACGAGACGCGTGCTGTGGTTCGATCTGGTGCCAAGCTGGCTCTAGTTGATCTTCAAGAAGGTAAACTGATCAAAAAGATGCGATCAGAATTCACCGGTAAAACAGACAAAGTCAACAGACATGCCAGCTCATTGTATAAAAGGCGTGACCTCGCCATCCGATTGGCTGAGAGCCCGCGATTCAACACGCGCACTAAAACAAAAACCCGAAAGTTCAACGATTGCGCCTTGGTTGGTACTACGCATGTGTTGGTTCTATCAAAAGACAGACTTTATATGAAACTTGCTTCCTTGGAAACGGGTGAGCCTGTTGCTAAGCTAAAGGCTGGTCAGCGGCAGATCATCGAGACTATTATGGTCAGTGATAATGGAGCGATTGCCGTCTGTTCGTGTGAAAACTGCCCGCTTCTGGTGTGGGACATCAGGGAGAGAAGAAAAAAGTTTTCTTTAGACATGGATGGGACCTTCCCACAGCTCGCTATCGCTGACATCACTCACAATGGAAATTACCTGGTTGACGTCATAAAACTGGACAAGAAGCACAAAACTGTGGTCACGTGGGATCTCGAGACTGGAACTGTCAAGCATCTGATTGGCCAAGGCGTAAATGTTTGGTCAGTGGCAGTTTCATCAGTGAGCATGCGTCTAGTCGTGACCGGAAGTAGCGGTTCTGGGGAGACTATTCGAATCTATGACCTCACTAATGGGGAGTTTAAACACCAGCTGGGTGGACACACAGAACCCGTTAAAGGTGTCTGTCTGTCCAAAGACGGCCGGCGCTTACTGACCTACGTCCCACTGGGGTCAAGGGATCGAAGTGTTTGTCTGTGGGACATTATTACTGGGAGTCCCATTGCGTCATTCACTCCAGACCTACCTGTGTCCAGTTGTGTCTTGAACGACAATGGTGATCAGGTTGTCATGGTGATCAATAAGTCGCGTCCAATAGTATCGCTTGCTTTGACTCATAAGGTTGGATCACGTGAGATGTCGGTCGATGTCTCCAATTCATACTTCAACCACCCCACCCTCCACGGGGCTGTCTTTGACATGACTGCACAGATGAACTGGGAAGACGCTGAGGATGAAAAGGACGAGTGAACAGGGACAGCGCGCTGTCTATAAACACTACAGATGTGATATATATATATACTTAGTCAACTCTTGTACCTACCATGAATTGTGTCAGTAAACTCGCTATCTCTTACAACCCAATCTATAGACTCCTTTCACGTGACGTCAAAGCAGTTCAATTTGGAGGACAAAACAAAAGAATTTCAATCTCCTGAGAGTTGAAACCTATTGTTTTGTTGAGCTGCATTCCGACGTGCTGCAAGGGGTATATTTCTTGTTAGTCCGCCTGTAGGTTACTACATGACTTCAGAATACCGATGTTGCATATTTATGCCTTGCTTGATGAACCAAGCACAAAACAATAAACCATATCAGAGTCGGACCAACTACACAGCATTTTATCTTGTAAAATGTATAAACTACGCAATGCTTTCCCATTTTTAAAATACATTGCAGAAAAGATTCGTTGTTTCATTTCAAGTCTACAATGTTTGATTATCGTTAAACATAGAAATAACACTCAGGGAAATGGCATGTGTTTAGATATGGGATAACATTACGCCCAAAATAAAAATTAAAGGGTCCCTTATTTAGGATTGCAGCCGTCATAATAAGCTATAGTTTCATAGTAATTTCTAAAATTTTTTTGGAACTTTTTTTGGAATAATTTTGACTTACTTGCTGTCCATTGCTTGTACCGTCATTCTCTAAGGTTAATTACTGTCCAGACATTGTAACATTTTTAAGAATAAGCTTAAAGCATTCAGCAATTTGTTTTTAAATATTATTTTTAACTTACAACTAAAAATGATTAATATTTTTAATAAACTATTATTTTAGAATATATGTGGGCTTATTTATTTTAGTTATTGAAGATAATTTTTAAAGTTAATGCCAGATTCGTTGTTAAATAAAATTTAATTTTTGAAAAACTTTGATTAGGTTTAAAATATACATTGTTGGGTTGGGGCTGGGAAAAGAGTAGATCCCAGGCTCCCTGCACGCGCCAGTTTACTCGGGCTACGTCTTAGCCACTTTCCGCACAAAACACGAATATTCCTCAGTCTATAACCTTAAAAATCAGCTGAGTTAACGTAACTAGCAACATCTTTCTCCTCTCCAGTTGAGATTAAGTTTTGTAGAATCAAAACATCGTCGTTATAGTCTTCAAGGTATAACTCGTCCAAGTGTTTTGCAATCCTGACTGACTGATTATTCATCACATATTTTAGCTGTGACTCAAGCCTCAGTTCGGAATCAGACTTACGCCTTCTTTTGACTTTCAAACCTTTGGATTTTCCAAGGAATTCTTCCTTGAAAACATGTAGTATTGATTCGACCAGGTTTGTATTTTCTTCGTGACGGAAGATTTCGCGTGCTTTCTTGTGGTTCTCTCCCAAGATAGACCTGAATAGATTTAGCATTAAGAACATCATGGAGAAGCTATACGTGAAGACAGCTAGTAGGAAGAGAGTTCTAGGGTTTCCCATCTCACGGCCGCTGAGGTTACTGAGAATGAACGAGAAAAGAGTGCGAGTGGCAAACGAAAAGCTCTTAAAATCGTCCAGCTGGTCTGCGAAGGCTAGAACGAAAAGCGAGGAATACGCGACTATCAGAAGTATTAAAACAATCAAGAAATTCCCAAGCTGCTCAAGGGATTTGCTAACAGTACAAAGAAACTCTCGTACACAGGAAAATAAACTAAGAAAAGCACTGAAGCGAGCCACAGCGATGAAAAACCAAAAGGCAAACATGTTGGTCGCTATGGCAGCATAACCACCGCATTTGGAGAAATCGATGTAGGACTCACGTGATTGGAGGAAAAGTCTTCTCTGGGTTGCCTGTGTATTTGTGATGACGACACGCAAAACCAGAACAGCAAGACCAACCAGAACAAAAGCAAGGTCGAAAATATTTGAAACACTGTAGAAGAACTTTAGTTTTTGGTTAAAAATTGCGAGTAGAAGGCGAATAATCATGACACACACGCACAAACACATTATAATTTCGCCAATGTCACTAGCCGAGTACTCTGGCGATGACAGCTTGTAGGAAGCAGTTCTCAAGCTCGCTACCACACCACCATAAGACGGCATCTCGAACAAAATCGTCACAACGGCAATCAAGTTACTGTTAGGGCTGTAGAGATTGAATTCTCCAAACAAAGCTCGAGTTGATTGGTCGAGCCATGACAAGCTCGCTAATTGGTTGACAACAGTTCTTGAGCCTGCGGTATCTTTCTGTAGGTCAGCGGTGTACCCTCCGCCGGGATAATCTGTATAAATACCGCTGACATGTAAGGTGTGGTTCGACTCCTCAGGGTTGCTATACATCCATGGGGTAATATATTTTCTCGTATTGGTATTTGTCATTTCTTTCCATCCTATTTTATATGATTTTTTGTCTTCGCGTGTGGACGAGTAGTACGTGCTGCATCCAGTTATTGTACATGGTTCTGTGTGAGAGAAATCCTGTATTAGCATCATTTGTTAACAATAATATATAGGCCTCAAGCATGATGACGTTTTATACCTACACTTCCAGAATCCCTTTCGGTAGCATTGTTTATTGTGCTAATTTTGTTTCTCCCTCCCTCCTTCTTTTTTTCTCTTTCCATCCATTTATTCGCTCCTTTCTTCCCTCCCATCTTTTCTTCCATTCATTCACTAAGCGTGAAAGAACTTACCATCTTTAACCCTTACTTGACGTAGCCTAGCGTGCAACACTTTCATTCCAGCGTTCTTGAGCCCTGTGTGGTAGTTCTGTCCCAGCTCATCATTTATTCCCCCAATCAAGGTCTGATTAGTCCACTGCCACAGTGTCTCGATATCACTGATCTATGAAATTAATTATCCATGAATTTGTCATCAATAAAAACCAGTATGAATAGGTTATCATTAGTACGGTTTCAAAAGGCACTTGATTCAAATTCAATAAATTGTAAATATACACGTATGAGCATGTATACATATGTATATATATATGTTCATGTATGTAAATAATGTTGTACCTTTATAATTATGTTAACTGTAAATATCATATTGTATATATTATTGTAGAATTATTTTCTAAAATTATCCTCATATATCAACAGCTACCTTCCTCTCATATTATAACTATATAACATGATCCGTCATTTTGATCTAATTTCACACTTAAATTGAATTACTTAACTGCAGTGGCTGTCGACTCGAAAGTTTATACTACTTCGACAGCCACACACACTTTACTATAAATCAAATACATAATTTTCAGTCACTTATCCTGCTTTCAAATTTGTAAATGTTATGTATAAATATTCATATTGTAAATATATGTGTGTGAATAAAACAAAGTTCAAAGTTCAAAGTTAAAATTCATGGGGGTTACTCCTAAACATCTTGTACGGGGATGCTACGCCCGGACTTTCGACCCCTTACCGTTATATACCGGTATAACAAATTTCGGCAAAAAGTTTCCCCTTTCATTATACCTTTGCCTGAAAAGTTTCCCCTTTCATATGCCTTATTTTTTGAAGTAGACCAAATATGAATATCGAACAGCGTAAAACGGCTTGTAAGCTCAGTTTCATTTCTTGAATATATAGTCATTTTGCTTCCCCTTCCTTTTCTATTCCAAAACCCACAAATTCCCAACCCTTTTCTATACCTCCTTTCGGGCGGAGCCCCAACGTATAGTCAACTATAGGAAGTAACACCCCAGGATTTAAAATAAACCTTCAAATTTTATCGCACCCTGTAACAACTTCTGTGCTGATTACAGCCAACTCGCAGATCGAATTGGAATCTAGCTTGATTTTGCAGCGGGAAGAAAACTGATGAAAACCCCTCGATTCTGCGATGCAAGCCCATAAGCTTGTGGAAGGAGGAGAAAGTGTGAAGTCTTATATCTGTTTGAGTAAACGTTTTGCGATATAATTTAAAATGTGATGTGGTTTTTACCTGTGATGTCCCAACACGGCCTAGTTCTGCCTCCGGCTTCACAAAGGTCATTTCCATTGTGTTCTTGATACCAACAGTGTCGCTACTTCGGTACTTGTGACTAACAAAACTCACCACCACCAGGACTGTTAAATAGTAACAGAAATCCAGAAAGATTCTTTTAAGATGATCAATTTTGTGTTGTTCTTGTCTTAGTTTCTTGACTGTTGCCTGGTCGAGTGGAGCTACTTCATCATCGTATGCCTGATCGTTGTAGTCTGGTTGGTTCTCTACTGGAATGGTTTCTGGGGGGAGAAAAATATGAAACCTTTTTAGCTTGGGCGAAATGTTTTTCCATTTCAGACCACGTGTCATTCCCTAGAGTATCATTTCTTTGTTTAATGGTTGCGCATGAGACACGATAATATAGATACAACTCAAACAAAGAATCTTACTCTCAAGGGAATAACACGTATTCCCTATCATGTTTTGGTACAAATATTGGACTAAACACTTCCCAGACAAACTACTTGCATAACTAGGGTTATTCAAGAAGCATTATGGTTGAGGAGGAATTTATTTGAAGTCTTATCTTCCAAGACGTATATAGTTGCGCGCTGGCTCCATGTCCTCATTCTTCCTTCTGTGTTCTAAAGTCATGATACTTAATCCTCAAGTCAGAGAAAAGTTGAATAAGAATGTGAGATTGAAAACATTAATAAATACGAAGATGGAGGCGTATGTCTAATCATTTCGACCCTTTACCACAACAATACGCTCTAACCTTAGCTTTCAAAAGGACTCGTTATAACTTTTGTCATAGGTTGGAATGGCTGCATGGATATAGTCTTCTATTTCCCACACATATTCTTCCTTCATTGTGTTTGTTTACCTTACCTGTTCTTCGCGTCGTCTTGATATCTTCATCGTCAGTAGCCTTACGTATGATCAGCGCAAACAGCAGCGCGGTCAGAAACAGTTTGATTGGCTGGCTGATAAGAGTATCTTGGAAAAAAGATATATACATTGTCGTCAACCATTGGTTGGATTTCGCCTTGCCCCACATCATGGAATAAAAAATAACAAACAAAGAAGAAGTGATAGAAGTGACTATGCACAAGAACCAGGCCAGATAGACGCACCAGTGAGGGAATTTGTAGGACGAAATTCGAGACACTTGTTTGCCAAACCATGAGAAGCAGGTACAACAACGTTTGGCTTGTTTTCTCTCATCTTCTCCTTTCTTATCATCAATATCCTCAGCACTACAATTGTTGTCATTTACTGCTTTACCATCCAATCGTTTTCTATTTTCGTCCTCTACTAGCTCACCATTATCTTCTTCTTCAATGACATCCATTCCTTCTTCGTGATCTTGCAACTGCAAATCCGTATCGTCAGCAGCAGAACGAGTACACGAAGGACCAAAATCTCTCGAAGATTTTTTCCTAGCAATTTTTCTTTGTTTCTGCTTTTCTTCTTCAAGTTCGTTGTCAAGCTCACAGTCTTTTGGTCGCGAATTTCTAAAAAGGCCAACAATCAAAAGATTCACTGGTAATACAACCAATGCGCTTTCGATACCAATCACAATCATTTGGAAATTCAATTTGATTGGACCAACTATAATATCCCCGGATGTATCTCCTACTTCCGGTCCTGCGCCGTAGAACATAGCACTAGCGACCATTGTTGAACAGAGAAGCGAGAGACAACATGACAGGCGTTGTAGCCGTGTGAATGGACTCCACTGAGGTCGAAATATTAGAGAAAACCAGATATGTTTGTCGCAGATTCCTTTGCGTAGTTTATCGTCGAAAAGAATTCCAAATTCGGAGCGATCTTCAGGTGTGTTTGTCTTAATAAAAGCTTCGATTTCACCTTCTCCTACGTTTAGCGACAACCAACGATCTGAAATCATTCATATGGCATTAGTGCGTTAATCTTTCTGTGAGTACTGACGAAATTGTACAATAGCAAATGAACTATAAATAATGTTTACCAATATATCTATCCCAGATGAAACGTGCTGATCTGGGCTAGCCATGACCCTTAGATTTAAGATCTAGTTGAAACGATACCTGGCATGTCCCACTTTATTACATAAAGTCATGGCGAGAGAAATAAAAATGATGTGCGGTAATCAGATCGTGCAACTTGTTGTGCAACATTGTTGTGCTGCAAGTTGCAGAGAGTGAGTCAGTGTGGCTCGTATTACCACCCTGTGCAACAACAAAATTTGGCTGCGCGACTTTTTTGCAGAAGTAAAAGCTCTTTCTACTCTCTGCAACAAAGAAAATTTGTTGCGCGACTTTTTTGCAGAAGTAAAAGCTCTTTCTACTCTCTGCAACAAAGAAAATTTGTTGCGCGACTTTTTTGCAGAAGTAAAAGCTCTTTCTACTCTCTGCAACAAAGAAAATTTGTTGCGCGACTTTTTTGCAGAAGTAAAAGCTCTTTCTACTCTCTGCAACAAAGAAAATTTGTTGCGCGCGGGGAGATATTGGCATGCAACTTGTTGCGCGGCAAGTTTCACGATTTCGTTGCTCTATTACCCGCACCTTTAAGATTTTGTACAATAATAAGCTTTAAGTGCATTTTAAAAGAAATAATAATTGCTGCAATAGTGTAATTTTCACCTCTTCTGATTTAGTTCAATCAAACCGTATGCTTTGGTGTTGTCGAGATATATCTTACCTACGTTAAATATCCACTTTTCATTGGTCTGAGGATCCTTCATCAGGATTTTCCTGAGAAACCACGAGGAACTCTTCCCATGGCAGTCATGCCAGATTCGAATCCCTTCAATGGGACCAATACTCGCAGGGGTCGACAACACAAACGTCCTAATGCTCCTTCGTGGGAACCCTTTGTTATTTGGTACCAATAGAGGATACACTCCAGTAGTACCATTCTCACCATAAATATCACAGAACACA
This sequence comes from Anthopleura xanthogrammica, assembly GCA_964019055.1. NCBI lineage: Eukaryota > Metazoa > Cnidaria > Anthozoa > Actiniaria > Actiniidae > Anthopleura > Anthopleura xanthogrammica. Next base: position 11,005,326 of record OZ025207.1, on the reverse strand, counting down.
TTAGCTGTGGTGCCCGCATTTCTTCGGCTTCCTGTTACTATGGTAACCTCGTATGTATACGTAAAGGTGTCTGTGATTGGCGGCAATAAAATTGACGTCATCTGTTGGTATCACAATAAAAATATGTGTTGATATTAAGCGCTTAATTTTCAAAAACTGGAATGCAAGAAGAGTGATTTGAAGTTACGGGCATCGAAGGAAGCCAAATTAAATACCCGGACGTCTGAGACTTTGTTGGTTCGCGTACGTAGATATGAAAATGTAAATAACGGTGGCTGTAAGTTAAATATTCCTTATGAAAGCATTACCTCTATCTCGTCCTTTTTGTCCACTCGCCTGGTCCATACAGCGAGCACCGCGTACAGCAAGAACAACCCAACCACAGAGAACAAGACAACAACATTACCTATGAAAAAAGTACCGTAAAAACACAATTAAAGAAAGCTGAACAGCTAGTATGTTAGGCAGACCATGCAAATTTGCGTAAATTGGAGATATATATTTTTCAGCGCGTTTTTTTTTTTTTGATTTGGAGGTGTGTGAGTGAAATTAGAAAGAAAATTGTATACAGAAGGTGGCAAAATCTAAGTGACACCATTTGACTTTCGCCATATTTGGAAAGCACAAAGCGCACGTCTCGCTGCTGAGCGAGGCCAGTATAGTGTGCAGGAAAAAAAGGATGGCTATGCAACACCAAGAGTTTTCAGAAATGTTCTCTTAATCTTATAATAAAACAAAAAAGAAAAATCATAAACATCTTTTATTTCAAAGTTTATGATAAATAGTATATTACGCTTACCAGTTTTGAATGCTTCCTTGAACCCAATCAGAACGCGACTGAACGAAATGGGATTCGGTGCTACAAACATCCCGGTACCGAATGACGTCAGGTGTGACGTCAAACACTGGATGTGAGTGCTATTGGTCAGCGGTCCCCCCTACAAAATGATAATAATATACAAGTCTAAGTCGTAAAAAGGTGCACATTTGCAAACAAACGTATAAACAGAACGACGCATGGTAGATCTTACAGATATTTAGGCAGCTTACTTACCCAGCATCCGTCTCCTTTCCACTTCTCCTCTTCCACATTCCAGTACAAGCACTTCGATACTAAAGTCCTCATGTTATAATTCACCGACGCATTTGGCGACAAATCTGAACCATTCACCGTGACGCCCACAAAATAGACACCCTTGGAAAGATTCTTGTTTGATAGAAACAAAGTCAAGGTCATACTCTCTGCGCAAGTGTTATTTCTATTGTTATAATTCGATTTTCTTGGAAGTGTCTTGTTAGTCCAATGAAAATCCTCAAACGTTGGTCGTAAATCTTTACGAACAAAAACTTGCAGCTCAAGGTCGCACTTGTTCAAGAAGACTTCAATGTAGACTGAATCATCTTCTGATGTTATCTCTAGCTTATGAAAGTTCCAAGAGCTGTTAGACTTGAGGTGGAAGACCTCCATTGTTGGTAATACTGATGGTCTTTTCATGAAGAGTTCAATAGGTTTGTTTAGTCCTGTGATGGCCAAGGGTTTGCTGTTGATGGAGTAAGACAGGCTCATGACGGGACTTGTTATCTCGGATGATGTCTCGTCCCATGAATAGACATTTTGCTTGAAAGTGAAAACCTGATCGAATAGTAAAAACAAGTTAGAATATTATTTCAATTCGCTCTATTTCTATGGGCTTGGACAAAAGGTACAGAAGTTGCGCACAATGTTGTAGCACTAAAACATTAGGCGGAGTGTCCCCTTTTGTAACTGTTGCATTTTGTATACGCATGTAACGTCCCAAATGAACAATAGCAGGAGACCTACGTCTACAACGTTGCGCACAACAAGTTTCATCTTGACAACCTGACCTGCAGAGATTGCTCACAACGTTGATCAAGTAGAATCGACGGAGATCTAATTCTGCGATGCGCGCAACTAGTTTCATCGTGTGAACACAACCTGCAGAGGTAGCGCTCAACGTTGACCAAGTAGAATCGAGTTCTACGTCTCCAACGATGCGCGCATCAAGTTTCATCTTGTGAAACGACCTGCAACAATTTTCTGGCAATGATGTGAATTTCTCAGCAAATGGAATGCGACTTTTCTGTGTACCTCGGGCCTAAGAAGTGTGTATAGGTTCTTTTTATGACTCAAATTATTGTCTCAGGAAACGTTGCTACCTCTGGCATACCTTTAAAACTCTGTACACCGTATTTCCAGGCCTTAGAGGACAATACACGTGTTGTTCAACGTGCGGTAATAGGGAGAATAAAATCATGCAAATTTGGACGCGCACTATTGTTACTAGACATGCTATGCTAAAGAACCCCGCACTGACAAGCCTCTGTTGGTGGCAAGCTTAACCTAACGTTAAATTATGTGTAAAAGTTCATCTTCAACATTTTCTTGCATAGTTTCAAAGTCTCTGTACCTCCTGATCGAGTGTTGTTTTATTATCTACAATTTTCATCTTCGTCAACTCTTCTCCTATCGAAGCAACAAACTTCCCTTCACTTCCAAGCGAAAGATCGTCACCAAGCCCTTCTAGACTCGCTCGCTTTAAACTGGCGCGCATCCCTGGAGTGACAAACGTCGTAGCTTGCTCGTTAGGAAGCTTTCTTCGTAGAAGTCCTCTGGTCACGCGGGATATGGATCCAGTGAGAGAATTAGCGGAATCTTTGGCCTTTAAAACAAATGATAGGGAGCAATAATAATATAAGACGCTTCAAAAGGATTATGGTTTTGCAAGGGTACAGTTTGTTAGAGCTTTGAAATGAAATATATACTATATGCATATTTGCTGATACTGTCTATTAAAAAAATCACACTATTTCAGGAAAGATTGGTGAAGGTTTTGTTGTGTACTGCATGTTGTATGTTATTTACAAAGCTTGAAATGTATTAAATTAATATGTAAATGATATCAACGCAGAAAAACATATGCTGGAGAAACCTGCAGACAAAGTTTGGGAAAATCCCATATTGTTGTGACCTTTCGCTGCTTGAATTCACATCACCCATACTGTATTATACCTTCACCAACCTCTTATTGAAATAGCTGTATGCTAAATCCTAACCTTCGCAAAAAGAAGAGATATTGCTCTAAGAAACGCGGAGATATCACAGGAGCTAAATTCCCAAAATTTTCAATTACCCTAGACTCAAAAAGACACAAACCTATTACATTTATGGTGTTCAAGTAAGCAGGTAACCACTCAGCACGGGATATTTAGCGCTTG